>CM062805.1:421496445-422767343 GCA_031772625.1 Pinus tabuliformis
AGTCTGAAAATGGATTCGAGTGTGCAGAGTGCAGAGGATAGTTCCTGGTCGGGCTCTTGGGGCAGTCGTAGGCTGAGGGTGGGAATTTCTTTGGCGGGTAGGAGAAATCAGCCACCCTGCATCAACTGTGTGCAAGACCACTTGGATTTAAGGGATGGCCTGGTTGAGTTGCAGGGCAGCATGTATCAACATTAACAAGAGAACTTGACGATGCAGGAGAGATAACTGGAAAAGAGGGAGTGTATTCAACAACTAGAAGATGAATTTGATGCACTGCGGCAACAAATTGAGCAGCTAAAGCTCAAAGTGGATGAGAGCAACAAGGAAAATGAGGAGGAATCTACTGAGTTGGACCTGAATAAAGGCACCAAAGAAGTCTCCACTAGCCTGGACCTTAACAATCCAACGCCAATGGATATTTAGTTTTTATAAGTTTTTTCTCACAATTTCTAAATGACACAATGTAAATGTAAATATTTAATGCTTCAGTTTTTTCTAATTAAAGTTGTAGAAGCTCTAAAACGGGGAATTTTTGTGAACAGAACAGAGATCACTTAGACAATAGGTTTGCAGACCAAATGATATATCACTAGAGCTTTGAAGGCTAGAAAAAACTTTGTAAAATCCTAGTTTCGTTTGCAAACAAGCGCGCTATATTTATATAAAAAATCTACTCATTCTGGTTAAAACAATAAATCATAAAGTTGTTGCTAAATTAGTAGAAAAAAAAGGAAAGAGAAGAGGCTCTCTTAATGACTTTTGAATTACACCATCATGTAGTGTTATCATCCACTCATTTAATAAAATTATCAAAAATATTTTTTTTAGAAACCAACCTAGATCCATATTAAATCTTGATCTATCAAGCTCGATCAAATCTCTCAAGGTGTAAATCTCTTTTTTGAATGCAAAACTTGAGAAAAAAATTATACCTCGAGAGATTTGACATTTCTAAGAACTTGATAAATTTGAATTTAATATGAATCTAGACTAGTATATAATCTGATGCAAAACATTTTCATAATATAAACCTATACATGACAATGTATATATATATATATATATATATATATATATAAAATAATTATAAATCTGTTTTGTTTTTTTTACAAATTTAATTAATTGTGTATGTCTATAAAAAACCCAAAAAAATAATAGAAAATTTTATAAATTTAAACAATAGAAACATTAGAATGGACATGATACATAATAAATAAAAAAATATAACTAAGATTAATATATAACTTTTAATTAATTATTACACCATTTTCTAGGAAATCTTATTTTCGAAATATTTATCAATTAATTAAAATTTTAAATATAACCAATTAAACATATTTGTTCAAAGCATTAACACAAAGTATTATCCAGAAAAGATAATTATTTTGAAAATGTCTCCTTTGTAAATGAGCGAGAAGGAAACATAGAGCTGAACTGAGGAGACATCTCTTAATATATATTTAAACTGCAATTTTTCATTAAATTCTATTTTCAACTATGGCTAATACAAAACATGATATTAACAACCTGGCTTCCACTAGGTTAGAGAAGTGAAACGCAAAGGTTGCACCCAACCAACATTGCTTGCTTTATATATATATATTTATATATATATATATATATTTTGGTATCAAACATGTTTTTAATTCTATTTGATGCAAAACATTTTTATGATGGACACGTGTATGACCAACTAAATCATAATGGATTTTTTTTTTTTTTAATTATCTATCAGTATACTTCTATATAGGATAGGAAAAAAATTGTGAATCCTTAGGAAATATTTTGCAAATGTAAGCAAAAAGAACATTATAATAGATAGTGTAAGCAAAAAGAACATCACAATAGATATGATACATAACAAATTAATGAAGTATCTCCTGTTGAGCGTTCGTGCTAGGGTTCCTGCGCCCCTGTCGCCCTTGGGGCTGCCGTGCCCAGGCTCTAGCTCTGCTACACCCATCCATGACGTCCTCTGGGGGTTTGGATCCTCCCCTGGACCCTCCCCTGCCCCCACCCCCGGAGGTTATTGCTTTCAAAGCTATGATTGCCTCGTGTAGCAAGCGCCCACCTTCAGCCAGTCAATGGAAGTTCGTCAAGAAGATGGAAACCATTCCCTCGGTAACCCTTCCCGAAGAAGAAAACTGCAAAGCAGCTTTGAATCTTGCTAGGAGAGGTCTCATAGGCCAGTTCACGGGCCTCTGGTCCTCTCCCAAGTCGGTGGAGGAGTGGACTCAAAGGAATTGAACACTGTTAACTAAAGAAGGAATAAAAAGCTACTTCGTTGGCAAAGGTTTTTTTGTTTTCGTCTTTGAAAGTGCAGAGGATAGAAGCTTAATCTTCAGGAACGGACCTTATTTTATGGGCCCGCAAGGTCTATATCTTAACAAATGGTCGCCAGACTTCGACCCAGCTCAGGATGTCCCATCTGTTGTACCGGTGTGGGTGCGGCTTCCCCATCTTCCCCTCCACTGCTGGAATCAAAAGTCTCTTCAGATCATCGGAAACGGCTTAGGAAAATACATAGATCAAGCTGCAAGAAAATATCAATACTCATGTGCTCGCATCTGTGTCGAAGTAGATTTGGAGGAGGGTTTGCCGGAAGCCATCAAACTTACAGTCGCAGGATGGACGCATGTCCAAGAGCTGGACTATGAACAACAACCTTTCAAATGTAGACACTGCCATGGCTACGGGCACTTCGCCAAACATTGCAAGAAAAGGGCGGAAGAACAACCAGACAAACAAAATGGCAAGCAATGGACCCTAGTACAAAAAACCACTAATCACAAAAAAGGAAACGAGAAAGGCACTCTGAAAGAGGTACCAAGCAACTCCAACCCCACCCAAGAAAAGAACACAAATGGCAAAGAAAGTAGTCAGAGCAAAGCTAGCTACAATAGTCTCGGAAAATTTGGATCAGACTGGACCTCCTATCACTAACAAAGAAGATGGGGAAACGGCTCATCTGGAAGCCTCCCAAGGAAGCCCTTCCAATCCCTCATACGCAGATGTCACTAGGAAAAAACCGGCTGATAGTTTTGGATCCTCGGAGGATGAAACCTACAAGTAGCCCACAAAAAAAGTCGGTAGGAAATCCCTCAGAGAAGTAAGGGAAGAGGAGGCTGAAAGGCTCAAAACCCAAGGAAGCCAGCCCATAATAGAGATGTCTATTGGGAGAAATACCAGGACCAGGCCCCCTAAGGGAGGCTCCCACCCCACCCCTAGTAAATAATGCATCTCGTCTCTTGGAACTGTAGAGGTCTGGGTAACCCCTCGAAAGCAGAAGCGGTCAAGGATCTTCTCAAAATAGAACCCTCATATATTCTCATGCTCCAAGAGACTAAGATAGAGGGGAAAGCCCTTTTAGACATCAGCAAGACAAAATGGAAGAAAAGCGTAGGAAGAGTAGTCAGCTCAAGAGGCTCATCTGGAGGGCTCCAACTCTTTGGACAGAAGATCTCTTCCAGTTGAACAAATCCCACGAGACCCAGCACTGGATCTACACGGAACTAATACATTATACAAGTAAGTTGATCATCTCCCTCTTCAATCTTTATGTACCTGTTCTGCACTCAGAAAAGGGAGACTGTTGGAACTCCCTCTTCGAATTCCTAGAGTAGCATTCCCCAAGCAACATCATTCTTGCTGGGGATTTAAATATTGTTTTAAAATCCAAAGAAAAAAGGGGAGGAATCAGCAGCAGAGACCCCATGCTCCCCTGTTGGAAGACCTCATTCAGCAGTGGGATCTTCTAGATTTCATACCGGCCAAAGGGCTCTACACATGGTCCAACAACAGAGTGGGCGAGGATCATATTTCTGCCCGTCTGGACCGATTTCTGGTCCAAGGCGCTCTGGTGATGAACAAGAAGATAATCACCACCAAAATTCTTACCAAATTGAGCTTAGATCACAAACCAGTTCAGCTCATTCTAGAAGATGAAGAAGATCTGGGTCCAATCCCCTTTCGATTCAGCCCTCTCTGGATCGAAAGGGATGGTTTCATCGATATAGTGAAAACAGCATGGGCCAAATCCTTCTCAGGGTCCTCTAGTTATGTGTGGGAACAAAAGCTCAAAGCCACAAAGCAAGCCCTGAAGGATTGGATAAGGAAACCTGCCCCAAATCCAACCAGCCAAAGAAAAGAAATAGTGCAGTCATTAGAGGCACTACAAGTCGAAATGGAAAGCAAAGATATCACACCAATGCTGCTTGACAAAGAAGTAAAAATTCAATGTTCATCATTTCGATCTTTCCGAATGGAGGAAGAGTACTGGAGAATCAAATCTCGAAGTTTGTGGCTGAAGGCTGGTGACCGGAATACCTCCTTCTTCCATCGCCAATATCGAGCAAGACTCTCCAGAAATCATATCTCTGAAATAACAACAGCAGAGGGGCAGATCTGTAAAGGGTTCAGCCAGATAAAAGAGGCAGTTGAAAGTCATTTCAGACATCTCTACACCGCAGGAAATAAAGGCAATGAGGAGGAAACTGATGATCTCCTCTCCAACATTCCTCTCCTGGTCAGCCCTGAAGACAATTCCGCACTCATTAACCCTATCAATGAAGAAGAAATCATTAAAGTTATCTGGTCTATGGACTCAGATAAGGCTCTTGGGCCCAATGGATTCACCATACACTTCTATAAGACGTGCTGGGACATCATCAAAGCAGATCTCTTAAAGATGATAAAAGGGTTCATGAAAAAAGCCAAGGTAGGAGGAGGAACTAATTCCACCTACCTCGCCCTTATTCCTAAAGAAACCAATCTCGAAACCTTCACAAGATTCAGGCCTATATCGCTTTGTAACGCCTCTTACAAAATTCTGGCAAAGCTTCTAGCAAACAGGATTAAGCCCCTGCTAAACAGGCTGATCTCTAGCAATCAAGGTGGCTTCGTAGAAGGCAGGCACATCCTGGATAATGTCATCCAAGTTCAGGAGACAATTCACTCAAGCAATCAGTGAAAAGAAAAAGGGATGCTGATAAAACTTGACATGGCTAATGCTTTTGACCGAGTCAATCGCTCCTTCCTTTACAAAGTCCTCCATTCCTTTGGCTTCTCCTCCCATTTTTTCAATCTTATCATTGCCTGTACTGACAACCCCTGGATTGCCCCTCTTGTCAACAGTCGCCCTACTCCTTTTTTCCAAGCCCAGAGAGGCCTCAGGCAGGGATGCCCGCTCTCTCCCTTCCTGTATATCCTATTGGCGGATTCCCTCAGTAGAAAGCTATCAGCCGAAAAAGTTGCAGGCTCCCTTCCTAGCCTCAAACCTTCCAATTTCTCTCCAGCTCTGAACCATGCTCTATTTTCGGATGACTCTCTCCTCCTTGGAGGTGCCTCTATTAGAATTGCCAAAGCCTTTGATGCTGTCCTTAAATGCTATTGCAGGGTTTCGGGAGCTTCAATCAATGAAAAAAAAAGTGAAGTCTATGGCTGGAACATTGAGCAGCATGAGCTCACAAGTATCTCTAATCTTCTTGGCTTCAACAGTCATGCCCATTGGGAGAAGATAAAATATCTCGGCCTTCCCATCACAAATGGTTTCAATAAGAGGTCGTTGTGGTACGAAATTATCAATGAAATTAAATAAAAAATTACAGCCTGGGGAGGATACTGGCTCACAAATGGAGGCAAGGTTATCCTGATCAAGTCTGTTTTATCTGCATTCCCAATTTACCAAGTAGCCTTCCTATTCACCCAAAAAAGTGTGACGGATCAAATCTCCAAAATTCTCCGAGACTTCCTCTGGCAGGGGGGGAAAGGAAATCAACATAAAATTCATTTAGTGAAATGGGACCTGGTCAAACATTCAATCCCTGAGGGAGGTCTGCAAATCCGCGACCCTGCTCTTGTCAACCTGGCGATGGGAGGAAAAATCCTGTGGAACCTATTCAAGGATCCCAAGCAACCTGTCTGTGAAACGTTGAAATCGAAGTATGCCCACAAGGTGCCGCTCAGAAATCTGTAGGCAAGTGAAACAATCAACAGCACACAAGTTTGGAAACTATGCAGCAAAAGCCTGAATTTCTTCAAAGGCAAGGCGTACAAGATTCCAGGTAATGACAAACAAACAAACCTGTGGTATGATGGAATAATGGACCGAGACCCTCTCTCGGAAGTTGAAGAAATCACAGACTTAAAAAATTGGTTGGAACGCGTAGGGATTAACAGCATCCACGATTTATCCAAATGGGATTGCCACGATGATTGGCAAGGATGGGATTTTTTTGGAGTCCCTCAACGTTTAAACCAGCAGAAGCTCACTCTCGAAGAATTGCTGGAAGAAGCGGCCCCAATGAATAGAAAAATGAAGGATAGTTGGGGATGGGGGCAATCTGGAAGCTACACAACAGTAGCAGCTTATAACGCCCTCCAGCCCATTAGGAATAACATTAAAACACCGGATTTCTGGAAGAAAGTATGGGAACCGCTTGCTCTTCCTAAAGTAAATTTCTTCTTTTGGATGTTGGTCCATAACAAGTTGTTAACTGGAGACAACCTGATGAAAAAAATCATAGCTAGGCTGCATAGATGCGAGCTGTGCAGAAGCATCTTAGAAACAGCCAAGCACCTCTTCATGGAATGCAAATTTGCTACAGAAGTGTGGGGACTCATTCTCCATGAGCTACAAATCATAGTCCCCGCATTTAACTCTGTTGATGATCTATTTGACTCATGGAATCAATGCTATCCCAATAAAATACCCAGCAAATTCTTTTGGAGAAAAGTCTGGAATGCTATCCCCAAATTTGTGTGCTGGAAGAATTGGTTGGCCCGAAATGATCTGATATTCAACGAAAAGGTGCAAGCTCCCTTCTTGGTAGCAGTAAAGGCCAAATCCTTCCTCCTGGATGTAGCCCAACAACAATATTTTTCAGAAGATCCTTTGCTTCTCCCTGAAGAAGAGAGGTGGCTGGGTCCCCTTTCCCCCACCCTTGGAAGCAGCTATCATCCCCTCATTCAATGAATTCGGAATGGTGGCGAAAACAAAAAATAACTACGATATTCTTCGATGGAGCCTCCAAAGACAACCCTGGGGCAGCAGGAGCTGGAGGGGTCATCTATGCCCCAGACGGATCAAGAAGGGATAGCTTTTGCTGGGGCATCGAGCAGAAAACCAACAACAAAGCAGAGATCCTAGGCCTCCTCAAAGCTTGTCAAATAGCCAAAGACAAAGGTGACAAAGAATTCCAAGCTTTTGGAGGCTCAGAGATCTTAATAAAAAAATTAAATACGGAAAAATTGTTCACCAATGCAAGCCTCAACAAAACTCTGCGCAGATTAAAGAGGGTCCTGCTCGACTTCGACTCCTACAAATTCCTCCATATCCTCAGAAACTTGAACAGTGAAGCAGATCTTATGGCGAACAAAGGTTGCACACTTGGGAAAGGACAACTTCTCATAAATGGCGATAGCTCATTCCAACTCTGTAACCCATGAGGAAGCTGCAACTTGTAATAGCACAAGAAACAGAAACAGATGCAATGTAATGATGGCTGCCATGGCGTAAGTCCAATCTTTTTCTCCAAATAAATAAAAACATACCCGTTACAGTTTCAAAAAAAAACAAAAAAAAACAAAAAAAACAAACAAACAAACAAAATAATGAAGTAATAAAGATTAGTTAAATTTTTATAAGGTATTCAAAATTTTTATATTACAAATTAATATTATATAAATATAAGAAGTTATGTTTTAAGAGAGTTAATCTATTTTGGATATATAATGTCATGGTTGAGTGAATATCTCAACCACACATCAATTTAGGAAGTTAACTAGTTGGAGAAAATCTCTCAACAAACTCTTAAACACTAGGGACAAACTCCTATACTTAGAAAACACAACAATGAAGACATGTGGGAATTATATTTTCCAAACCCCCCTTAATGACTACTTGCAAAAAATTCTGAATGTGGTGTTGGTATTTACAAATATGATTAAAATGAATATGTCGACTCCCATATAAAGGAACAACCATCTACCAAAATGTATGAATACCAATTGCTGCCATTGCTAGTCTACTAGGATGTCCTTGTTCAATCGACCTACATACATGTACCTATACTTGTAAGTCCCCTCCATCATTATCATTTCGAAATCTTCTAGGCTAGACTACTAACTCCATCAAGTTGTCTCTTAACCCTCGTAAAGGTGTAGTTGGCAAGTTGGATTCCCGAGTTCCACTCTTGAACTCCCGAATCACAGATCTCCCAAATTCAATTACTGAACAGCATTCCAAGCTATTGCATAACCTCACGAGAAGACCACTCCCACATCTTCACAAATGAGGGATCCTTCCCTAGATCCACAACTGCCAAACTATCTAGACAACCATCCATGTTGAACTTTTACCTACACTTGATTCCTTCTATAAATCCCTTCAGACCATTAAACCAATTTGTTGATCTCTTTCACATTATAATATGTACAAAGTAATATCTAACATAATTAAAAGCTTATCTAACAAAAAAAATGTCCATACAATTTTATTATACTTCCTTCTCAAGCAACATAAAAACCGAACAGGCCAGAGAGAACTTATTAATCCGAGCAAACAAATAGAGTGTTGTCGCAAGGAGCTAATGAGAACGACTATGCCTCCACTCTTCTTCCAAGGTTAACAAAAATAGTTCCAACGTGGCCTCTCACACCATACACGCTGACTACTCCTCATTGTTGACTTTCGTTAAAATAAAATAACTTATCCAAATACTACAAACACTATGGTCGGTGCCTCTGAACCAATCTCATCGTATCAATTCAAAACGTAGCCTCCCTTCTATTACTCAAATCAATTATGCAGAATGCATGTGACAATAACAAATGCGAGAGTAGGTGCTCAAATCTTGTGATCATTGATGATCTTCCACAATTCCACACCTAAGTTTTCTACAGGTAGTAGAAGCACCACACACAATCCACGCTTAGAATACACTAGAATGAGCCCACAAGCTTTCCAATCAAGCAATATTTGGACTCTACGAGTGAATTCTTAAAAACGTTGTTAGAGTCCTATAGTGATAGGATTCATAATTTTGATTGGCTGAGGTTAAGTCTTGTAATATTGTACATACCTTTGCTTTCTGCAAATTTTTTCCATATTAAAATTAAAAAAATGTAAAGAGGGTATGTCCTAAAATAAATATCAAAGGACAAGAAAAATAATAAAAGATAATAAAAAAATGAAAAAATATGAACCCTAAACAAAAAACAGATCATGAAAGTGTGCAAGTCCAAGTGCCACTACTTTTTACTTTATTATCTTGACTACTTCATGCTTTGAATTTCATGTTTATAGCTAGAGAATAAAGATCTAGCCAAACAGTTTAATCTTGGCAGATTAGTAGATAGGTAGAGAAATAAAAGGAGCTCATCAGTTTAATCTAAGCCCTTGGAAGATAAGGTTAGAAGTAGATATTTTGTTTCATAAAAGAAAAAGGAAAGAAAAGGGTTTGCTAGCTTAAGTGCACCCAACAAAGTGAAGAAAAAATGTTAGGGTAAGTAAAAGGGTAAGTAGAAGAAAGGTTGCAGAAATACAAGCTATTTGAGGCATAAGCACATCTATCATGTTTAATCATGTGTTTCAGTGTGCAGGAGCAATTGTGAAAGAAAAAGGATGCTCATAAGCTGATTTGCCTAACTCCCCCCCATTGCATTTCACCCCCACTATATACTTACTAATTTCCCTTTTACCCCTTCATGGCTTGTGAAGACACCATTTCCTTTCATTTTGATTCCTACCCCTTGCTTTTTTCCTTTGATTAATTCCCTTAAAAACCCCAAAAAACCCACTAAACCTCTTATCTTAACTATTACCCCCCCTGCATTACTTTATTAATCCAGAAAATTTGTTGACACCTAATCCTTGTGATTGGGTAAATATCTGTAAATAAATAAATATGAAATGTGAATAGTCATCGGGAGATGAACTGAACAGTCTCTCTGTCATGTATATAATAGTCCTACCTGATTAAATGAAAAGATGAATCAATTTTCTGCCTAGTGGAGTTACTGCCTGGCCTGACATGGTATCAGAGCCAACCCCTTTTTTAGTTTTTGTGTCCCTTGTAACTCCCTGTCTGCTCTCCATATAGTTGAGTAGCTCCTCCATAAAATTAGCTACTCCTGACATGGTAGCTACCCCACTGTCCATACTGTCCTCCACTATTTAGCGTTATCCATCCTGTCTGACTGTCCAAACATTTCAAAAAAAAAGAAAAAGGAGAGGGCGCTGCCCTGACAAGCACTGTCTTGTGCGTTAAAGTTTGTTTGAAATGTCCTGACTTGCGCCTACCGCTTCCATTGCATGAATTGATTCCTATTCGGATTCCTCGCTCTCCCCTGATACTAGGAGCAGCGTTAACCTTAGGTCCTGCGCGGGAGTGTCAGGCCTGTTTTGCTTTGGAATTGAGAGCTGTGAACCTGACATGGTAAAAGAGGCAGCCGTTGACACCACGTTGTCCCCCCTGTTGTAATACTCTTTAGGAATATACTCAGCGACTGAAAATTTTCCTTTCCTGAGAGATACCAAGGGCAAGAGCAGTTTTGTCGGTTCCAGAAGGACTTGCGAGAAGAAGGGCACGGCCAGCCATCTTCTTCTGGCGAATCATATCGACCACCAGCCCTGCTGCTTCCCGAGCTTCTTGCTGCCCGACGAAACCCGCTACTTGAGGCAAAGCTCTGCCATCTTCCCTGAGGCCGAGGCCTTTGATGTGCGTGTGCATTAAAATCCGTTGCGCCACTCTGATACCAGGAGCAGCGTAGTGAGAAGACTGTGTGTCAGAAATTGCCAGAGTGCAACAGAGCCAACCATTTGAGCGCTAACAAATGCCATGAACCATGACCTCGTTCTAGTGGCGGAATGCATCTCTGCTCTAATCTAATATTCGAGTTCCAAAAAAAAAATATCGGAAATCTTGCAATTAAGTTCTGTAATTCGAGAACTCTAAATTGGTTGAAGATGTCGGTAGTTTGGAGATGCCAGAGGAGCACGAACCAGAGATACTAATGTTCAAATTGATTGTTTAGGGCACAAAAAGTGTCAGGCACGAAAGCTAGAAGCATCCATTGACATCCGAGTTCAGTGTTGATAAGAAACTTCTAGATGCTTTGATACCAAGGAGCAAACAACTAGATATGCGTGTGGAATACAGTTTTGATTCTCAAATTTGTGAAAAACTTATGCATAGTATGTCAATTTCTTTCCCGCTGCTGCTCATATAAAGAAGAAGAAAATTTCTTAAAAAGGAGATTGTTGTCTGTAAATTGGTTTAGCAGTGTAGTTGTTCTACTCAGTAAGATGTAAGTTTGGAGTTCATGTTTGAGTTTGGAGTTTTTGAAACTATTAGAAGGCGAGTGTACGCTGCTGCCATACTTTGAAAAACGCTAGTATTGACTAACTAGATTGCGTCTTTTCAAAAAAAAAAGAAGTCTTTTTATCTGATCAATCTGTTGTCCGAACTTTAAAAGAAGCCATGACTCATTCCTACATCGCAGTTTTGAATGGATGAAGTTGTATGAAATGATGGCATTATGGCTTATGTTGTTTGTTGATAACATGACATATATTGCATGATTGCACTTGATTCCATTTTTTAAAGTCATAGGAATACTGTAATTATTTTTGGACTTAGTTCAAATTTTATAATGGAGAAGTTTGTGGAAAAAGTGAAGGGTTTGGAAAAGAAGACAACTCTTCTTGCACACAGAGAGGATAATCTTGCTCAAGATTCTTCCAGAGCAAGAGGTAGAAGAGATTTCAAAGGCGGGGGGGTAGACACTCTCAAGGAGAAAAGGAAAATCTTCACTGCATTCGCTGCAAAAGAAATAGATCACATGATGCCTCTACATGCAAGCTACCATGGGACAAAATTGAGCAGAAAAGAAACCAACATAAAGGTAAAGCTGATGATACAGACAAAGGTAAAACACCTGAATCTTCTCACTATGTTGAGGCACAATGTAACATTGGAGTAAATGAAGATTTGTTTAATGCTTCAGTTGCTTCATGGAAAAATGATTGGTTGCTTGATTCAGGAGCAACCTGCCACATGACTCATAGAAAAGATTTTTTTGAAGATTTGACTGACAATGTTGATGGAGCAGTATACTTTGCAGATCAATCAAAAATCAAGCCATCAGGGCTTGGCACAATCAGGCTTAAACTGCCTGGTATTCCAGACTTTCTTCTTGATCATGTTCTATATCTCCCACAACTCAAGAGAAACTTGTTGTCCTTGGTCCACATCTACCAGCAAGGTCACTCCATTCATATGTTTGATGGCAAGCTTGAGGTAAGAAAAGCATCTGACCACTCACTTGTCATGAGGGGAATAGAAGAAGAAAGGCTTCTCAAACTGCAAGGAACCTCTGCTCATGCACAACATTTCTCATATATTTCTCATCATGAAGAAGGTACACTTCCATCAAGTTTATTATGGCATGCTAGATTTGGACATTTAAACTATGACAGTCTCCGCTTATTGAAGAAAAATGGTGTTGCTGATTTGCCTACAATTCCTAGGAAACTTAAGCAATGTGATGCTTGCATTCTAGGAAAGCATAGCAAACAATCTTTTCATGATTCACATTCAAGAGCACATAGGAAGCTTGAACTCATTCATTCAGATTTATGTGGTCCAATGCCTGTTCCTTCTGCAAATGGAAATAAATATATCATGACATTTATTGATGACTACACCAGAATGTGTTGGGTTTATTTATTGAAGAACAAATCTGATGCTTTTCAAACATTCAAGAATTTTCATAAATGGATTGAAAATGATGCACAATCTCATATTGGGTCTATTCGCACTGATAATGGAAAAGAATACACATCAAATGAATTTGAAAACTATCTTCGTCAACATGGGATCAAACATCAAACAATTGTGCCTTATAATCCCCAACAGAATGGTGTAGCTGAAAGAATGAATAGAACAATCTTGAATATGGTATGATCCATGCTTTTCTTCAAAAATGTAAAGATAATGTTCTGGGCTGATGTTGTTCTATGTGTTGCATATATAAAGAATAGATGTCCATCTAATGCTATAAGAAACAAGACTCCTTACTGGCCTGACAAAATTCACTTTTACCCGTTATATTCCATAAACCCGCATTACTTTATTAACCCCGCATTTATACAATGATTAATTACATTTAAGGGTAATTAACCATGGGCCCCGCTAAATCCCGCCCCCATTCATGTCACACTACTTCGCCATGTGATGACCGTTGGATCGTCCACCCCCAGATCCTACGACCCTCGCCCATATCACGCCCGCTCACTGCCTGACCTTTACCGGCCTGAGAGCACGTGATATAGGCGGTATTTCTTGGCCCCCATTGGGTTACGTGGCTGCACCGCGCTAAGTTGCATGCTCTCGAGAAAATACCGCCCGACCCCCATAAGCGGTGCGATATCCCCCAAATATTGCCTCCCCACCATATAGCAAAACCATCACTGTTCATAAAAACATTTTTCCCCACCAATTTTCTAACCATTCCCGGTTAAAAGCCCACAGACCCCCATTTTCACTCTTTTCACGCATTTTCTCTACGAAAGAGTTCTAAGCCCTCTTGCGCCCCCGAGCTTTTGCGACCAATTCCGACTACCAATTGTAGCCCGAAGAAGCTCCAGACACCAATTTTAGCCACCCATAGCACACCTGAAGCCACAAAAACTTCTGCAACCACCATTTAAAGACCAGTTTGCAGCCCCGACCATAATTTCTAGGTATTTCGACATAAAACTATAACGGTCCTTTCAATTTAAAACGTACAGTAAAATTCATGAAATAATTGATTGAATTTAATTGAATTCCCTTAAATTGAGAGTATTCCCTCTCCTAAAATACCAAAACTCCTACCTGCAAACTGCTAATACCCTATCCCTATACCAGAGTTGCCAAGACTTCATTTTTACAAGCTATATAAGCCCAATTCCCTTATTTTATCACAAAGATCGCTGCCTAGACCTCTCTAGATGTCAGACCAGTGACAACCCCTCATTTAGACATTGACCACTTGGCCCTGACAGACAAGGATTTCTAGATTAAAGACATAGCCACTCCAGCCCACCTTCTAAGAATTCAATGTTGGGCTAAGGATAGGTTCCTAAACCATGTTGATGATATAAACCTTTGGGAATCCAATTTGCCCAAGTATACATTCCCAGAATTCCACCCATTCCCAGACATAGTGCATTTTTGTCATGCCTATTATGTTCCAAGCCATAGGGCTATTGAGGCACCAAACCATGAGATATTATTCACCGTCACTTCAGACTCCATCAACCAAATGCTACAAATCCAGCCCAGTCTTAATTTGACTCCTTTGTTGATTGGACACCTGTTAGACCTATACATCACACTGGACCTAGTTAAAATCAAGAAAATATTCCATAATTTCATCATTGAGGAGAGACATACTCCTACAGACATTCCACCCTATGTTGCCACTATTTTCTCAGAGACTGGGAGGAGAATAATAACTATGCTCTCATGCATCCTAGGATGCACATAAAACAAGTTTGTGGATGAGGTCATCATGGCCTTCTTGTCCATTTTCACTCCAAGCAAGCCTCTTGCCATTATGTATGATTATGTCCAGTTCATTGCAGACATAATGCATGAACAACTCACTAGACTTCCCACTGAAAGAGTTTTCAAATACTCTTCAGTGTTGTTTCATATGTTCCTGTATTACCAGACAAATAAATTCCCTTTGAAGATCCAAAAACTGGACACCAAGGGAAAAGAAAGATCAATCATCTTCTGGACACCCTTGGTCCACAAGTTTTCCACCTCATTCACCTACAAAGACTTTATAAACTCTTTTGTATACACAGTTATGAACTTGCTGACTTCTAAGACTCAGCCTAGTATCAGCCCAGAGATTAAAGTGTATTGCAATTAGCCAAGAACAACAAGGTGGGAGATTGGTACTTGTATCAAAACCACACAGAGATCAGGATTTATGGCTATGAGCTGGCTCCCTACAAATTTCCCAAATACCTCCCTATGAGGATATTTGATCTTGAGTACTTCCTAGCTTATAGGAAGAAAACCCAGTTCAAAGTGAAGAACCAGATGGGCCCATTTATTTGCAACAATAGAGAACCTGGACCAAAGGCCGACAAGTTGCTTCAATTAATCAAATTCAGAAACAGTTTGATCTGGCACGATGACCCTCATGGGGTCATAAACAAGCTCAGAGTCAACGTTAAGTTGGCAGCATACATTTACCACCCAAGGTCTGACACTGAACAATATGCTAAATGGGATGAGTAGGTGGAGAATGCCATAATTGACATGGACAACACTGTTGTGGACATAGAGAATACACTTATTGATTTGGAGAGACAATTTGATCATAACTCTTTCCTGCAGGTTCCAGAGCAAGGAGGGCCAATGAACACTCCTCCTATCATACAAACTCCACTAAATGAGGAGAAGAATCCTAAGAGAAGCAGAGATGAGGCATCTAGCTCTGCCATGGAGACCACTGATGAGCTGATTGAGCCAAGCAAGAGGCCAAAGTTGAATCATGTCTTTGAACAAGAGGATAACATTGCATCAGAAGAAATAATTGACACTGAGGCAATGGGACAGAAAGGAAAAGAACACACTACATCAGAGGAAACACAACAACCCTCTACATCCAACACATAGTTGATGGATAGACAACCGAGTATGGAGATCTCTTCCTATGTCAGGCCAGCTGACAAAGAAAAAGACATTAAAGATGGATTCAAAGGAATCAAAATGAGGAATAAGAGATTGAAGGCAAAGACATATGCCCAATATCTCAAGCTCACACCGCCAAACCAGACTAGACTGATGTCAGCATTTGACATCAAAGAAGGAAAAATGCAGGTCTCATTCCTACAGCCCACTGTACAGCAACCGAAAACCTCAGCAGACTACAAGAAGACAAATTTTGAGGTCTTGGCCAGGGATTTCCATCCCATTGATCAGATCGAATTTCACAAGCAGGCTGGAGAAATGATATACTCCACCCTCACAACAAAGGCCATGGTTGCTTATCAATTGCAGGATTCATTAAACAATATAACAACTCAATTCAAGCTGGAGAGAGCCTCTTCATAGGCTAAAGACACTAGGATCAAGTCCTTTGAGGACTTGGTTATCAAACTGGGCCATGACCCAAGTGATGTAAAGGCCACAGAGAAACTGATCAAGAAGAAGAATGAGGACATAACAGCCCTCAAGAAATAGCTCAAGTTGCCTCATTTGCAGCACCCACAAACAAAAGAACTCCTGGAAAGTTAGACCAATCATGAGGAGATGATGGACTTGGTGTTGCAACTAAATGACCAGTTAAAGGAGATGGAGAAGGAGTTGGATAGCTTGATCCAGCTCAAAAAAGCTAGCATAGATAATACTCCTGCAACTGTCATTCCAACAGTGACCACAGTTGTACCTTCTACTTTGGCAACGACATTAGCTCCCACTGCTCCAATGGCCACTGCACTTCCAACATCTGCACATACTACATCAGCAACAGGATCAACAAAAACAACGTCCAAAAGTGAAGAAGCAAATAGGTTGGTCAAAGCAATGGAAGAAGTGTCCATTCAGATCAATGAGATGAACAAACTGAAGGAGAAAGTCAGCAGCCTCGAGACAGATTAAAAACTGGCCCAGATCATGCATAAAGAAGAACAACAAAACGCTGCAAGGATGAATGAAAGGATAAAAGGCCTGGAGAAAGAATTGACATTAACTAAGCCTATAGGAAAGGCTAAAGAGAAACTTTGGGCCAATATTATTGACTTTGTCAATGATATTTGGCCATCCATCCAGGTCATATTTGAGTAGATAGATTTAATAAAGCAGGCTACAAAAGCCATTGAAAGGCTTAAAACAGAACTTGGAGAAATGCCAGAGGAAGCAGCAAGGATCATCTACTTCCTCAACTCCAATAATAAGTATGAATTGCAAGAACTGGAGATACCTAACATGATAGGTACAATTTTGGAAGTCAAAAGAATCCTCACTAAAAGGAATTTAATGTTGAATTTAGAAGATAAGTGTCAGAACATGTAGCTAGCCATTGACAGGTTCATGGCTAAGTTTGAACTTTTGAAAGAAAAAGGATTACGTAATCCCTTAGTAATAAATGAAAAGATAATGGGATAGGCAGATTACAACAAGAAGATCAAGGAAGTGGCCAAAGAACAGGTAATCACTTCATCCATGAAGGGCATGCCAATAGGCAAAGTCTTGTACCAAACTTTTGAAAACTTGTTTTACCTTCAGCATGAGGTAGAACACCTGATTATTAATAAACCCCCTTTTGCCAAATATGCAAAGGCAGATGATATATACAGAAAAATGATCAATATCCAATTACCAGATGAAGAAAGATGGGAAAAACTGAATGATTCACTGTAGTAAAAGGATAGTAAATTATAATTCTATAGTAAAAAGTGAAACATCAAGGTAAAAGGATATTGATAGGTCAGTAGGATTAAAGTGTATCAGATGAAAGAGTATCAGGTGAAAGGTTAAAGTAAAACAGAGCATCCAGCATGAAGAACAAACAACCAAGTAGCATAAAGGGTAAAATATCAAAGAGAAAAGCCAACAGAACCTTAATAATAGGGACAACAAGCAGTTGTTCAATAATTGTCTCTATCTTCTTGCAAGAAGATCTTTCTTTTTTCCTAGATTAGTTCTTAATACAGTTTCAGATATTTTGTAATTCCTTTTGTATAAATACTTCAAAATTCTAAGTATTAGGTGTGGATTATTTTATATTTGTAGAGTTATTTTGATCTTAAACCTGAGGGTGATTGTACCATTTTCAAGACAACAGACTGGAGCAAGTAATAAAAGCATTTCGCTACAGGATTCATGAGATGAGCCATTTGCAGTGAAGTACTTTATTTTTGTGATTTTGTTACCTTCTAATGTTTTTCATAATCTTATATGTGGTTCTAAATTTGAATGAATTAACTGGAAATATCACTTGGAATTTGTTTAATTACACTCTGTTTTGCACAATTAGTCATTTACATGTTTTCCTCTGATACCTGGATTTGAGAACCCTTAATTTCTCTCCCATCCCGATTGAATTCTCTCATTCCTTCTAAAATCTAGCCCAGGGAACCCTTAATTGCTCCCTGGATCCGATTTGAAACCATCCCACCATTTAGCCTTTGAGATCTACAGTAACTCATCTATCTTGCCCTGTAGACACTGTTTTTAAAACTAAATCTTGTCTTGTTTGTTTGACATAAGACTCCATAGCCCAATGGTAGAAGCAAACCTCTATTCATCTAAGTAAAGTGATCCCACCACCCAATTTCAAAACAAAACCCAAGTGCAAGCAATAACTAGCCTAAGATAATCTTAACTAAAACAAAGTTAAATTATAAAGAGAGAGTCCTCTCTGAGCATCAGGAAGGCTAGGTCCTGATCTCCAAAAGTGGTTTGTGGTTTCCTTTGACTTTTCTTTCTTCATCGACTTCAAAAGAAATATCAGAGTGATAACATTTTTGGCGACCATACTGGGGACTTCGATCCTTAGTCTCATAAAAATTTAAGGAAACCTTAAATTTGATCTTGAGCCCCTTAAGGTCATTTTTTAAAAGTCAATTTTGAAAATTTTCATAAAAGCAATTAAAAAGCTTAAAATTATGGCTCCCAAGAAGATTCATTATACCAGGGAAAACCCAGATCCAAACCCTACAACTACAGTTGATGACCCAGAGAGAATTTTAAGACAACCCAAAACAACAGAAACTCAAGCCAGTAGTAGCAGGTTAGTCAGAGTCAATTCACTACCTGAGGAGTTGTCTACTTTAGAGGAAATTCCTTTTGATTTTTCATTTGACCTCTCATTATTTAGAAGTAAATCTGAGAATGCAATCCATGAAACAGTCTTAGACCCTGAGTTTGTAAAACTCATTGAATCAAAAAGGATTATTCATTCAGATTTAGATAAATTTTTCGTTGAGATTTTTGACAAGGTAGAAGCTTGGGCCTCTAAATTGATAAGTAATATAGGTGATTCTTACATTCAACAATCTGTTGAAACAACTGCCCATACTGCTGCTGCTCCTGAAGGTTCTGCACAAACTTCACTCACTGTAAATACCCCTTCTTTTACCACAACTTCACCAATTGTATCTACCACAATTAAATCACTTAAACTAGTTATTAATCAACCATCCTCATCATCATCTAGTTCACCTCCATCAGTTTCAAGTCCTTCCTCAAGCACCACAACTTTACCCCCTAGTCAAGGCATAATCACAGCAATGGCAAACCGATATGCACCTCTAGTTTTACCTGCATAACTCCATGCCATGCCTACAGATTATTAGAGTAAGATCTTCATGTTTGATGCTACTGGTCATTACACTTCCCAACAGCATGTAAACAATATGTCTGACTTTTTTGAGTTGCATGAGATAGATGAAGCGGATTTCCAAATGAGGTTGTTTGCCCAAACTTTAGCTGGGGATGTCAAGAAATGGTTCAAAGCTTTTCCTGCCAACCATATTGTAGACTTAGTTAATTTTCATAGGTTATTCATTGATAGATGGTAGAGAAAGAAAAACACATTACAACTACTTTCTGAATATGAAAACATTAGAAGAGCTCCTAATGAGTTAGTTCAGGACCATTGCACTAGGTTTAATAGTATCTACAATGCAATTCCTACCAATATTAAGCCTCCTCTTGATTTAGAATTAATTAAGTTCCCTGATGGTTTTGGCGCTGACATGTCATACCAGTTAAGGGAAAGAAACCCTAAAACACTTGAACAAATGCAAAGTAATGTTGTTAGTGTAGAGGAAAAATTATTAGCTAAGATAGCCTGAATGAGAAATGAAAAGAAAGTTGTATTTAAAGAGGAAGCTTCCACTTCAGATGGAAAAGTCGATATTTTCGCTAAAAGTTTAGAGAGAATCATGGATAGGTTAGAAAACATGGAAAGGAAAAATCAATGGGAGAATCAACAACAAAAACCCCAATAAGAAACCCCAATTTTAGGAAGAACCCTAATGCTGGAAAGAATGCTACACCAGATCAACAGATTAGGCCTCCCTTCCAACAAAATTATGTTGAGGATTCACAGAACCAAGAAGGAGAGGATGATACTCATATTAACTTACTAGAAACCAAAGAAGAAGACATTGTTTTTCTTACTCAAGAAGAACAGGAGTTATATATGATGCAACAGTTGCAGTTAGAATCTGGTGAATCCTTTGATTTTAAACAGGGATATGAGTAATCTATATATGAGGTACACAAACAATATAGCTTGAGAAGTAAAAAGAATAACGAGACTCCCATTAAAAGATCCATCCAGACCCAGACTAAGATAATAAAAGAAGCTCTAGTTAAAAAAGTGTTACAAATCCTCCCAAGGGGAACACCGGAGACTTCAACCCCTAAGATTGTAGATATAACCTCCATTAAAACCCAAACATAGACAATTACTGAAAACAATCAAAATAAGAAAAATCAAGGCAAAACAGTAGAAACACATACTAAAATGCCTAACACTGAGAAACAGAATAAGGACACACAAACTGCACATATTAAGGAAGATCCAAACCAAACAAACAAACCTCGGCTCCCTTTCAATATCAAAACTAAAATAGCAAAGTTAAAGATATCAGTTCCCTTGACCGAACTAGTAAAGGATGTCTTATAGGTCACAGATAACTGGAACTTTAAACATAGGAGAGGGATAGGATTCTGTTAATTTGAATGATGATCAGCCTGAATTATTGTTTGGCCCTAAGGCCAATGGTATTCATCAGCAAGGGGGAGTTCCTCCTTTTTACAATAGCCTAAACATTCATGAAAAAATATTGCATAACGTTATGTTGGACTTAGGGGCATCCCACAATTTGATGCCAAAGGCAATAATGGAAACACTGAACCTAGACATTACCAGGCCATATAAGGATTTGTTTTCTTTTGATTCCAACCAGGTTAAATGCCTTAGTTTGATCAAAGACTTATGTGTAACTCTTGTCCAGTGCCCTGCAAAGAGTATTCTAATGGACATTGTAGTTGCAAATATCCCACCAAAATATGGAATGTGCTATCTCGCTCATGGGGAGTGAAAATGCAGGGATCCTTCCAGTGGGATATGTCTTATGCCAACATCTTTGTATTTCGCCAATCAAGAAAATTATAAAGAGAGACCTTGATGAAGTACATGGTGAGTAGTGAAGAAAAACCACACAACTTTCCCATATACTCCATGCATTCAGATATGGACTCTTTTATCTTGTACAATGTAGAAAATGATAATAAGGAAATCACAGCTAAAGACCTGAAATACAGAACAACTGATAGTAAGAATATATTTCATGAGTCACTATGGCATCTAGACTTTGATGGGTTTGTCAATAGGTTAGGGGTTGGTGCAAGAGTGTGGATTCATAATATGGAGAATAATCATGCTGAGGAACATGCTTTCATATTGAACTTCAAGTGTACCAATAACATGGCCGAATATGAAGCCCTAATTCTAGGGTTACAATTGGTTAGAAAACTGGGAGCCAAAAGAGTTTCCATCATGGGAGAGACTCAGAGCTGATTATTAAAAGAATTAATGGTGAATACTCTGTGAACAATCCTAGACTTGGTCAATATAGGGATACTCCTAGACTTGATCAAAGGCCTCCTGGAAACAAACTTTGTTTCCATTCCTAGAAAACAAAACATGCAGGCCCACAGTCTGGCCACTTTTTCTAGTACCTGTAAATTTCCATTTCTAGTACACCGCAGAAGTCAGGCATAAGCATGTTATACCAGACAACCTGAAGTATTGGCAGCTTTTCTCCCACGATTCTCAGATTTACGATTTCATGAACAATGAAGGTGAGTTTCAGAATTGTAAGGTAGATATTGACTGTACAGTAGACAATAATATAGAAAGTAACCTAGATGTAAATATTTTAGATATAGCTAAACCAACTAAATTTACTAGATTAGAAATAGATAGTTTAGAGAATGTAGAAATTAAAGAAATAATGAATGATGATCCTGAGATTCTTAATCTGAAAAATATTTTTTTGCCTAAGGGATTAGTCCCTTTAGAATATTTGTTTGACTCTAATGATGTAGCTAGGAAACCCAAGATGTAACCTTTGAGAGCTGACATAGAAGAGGTTAACATATGAACTGAGGATAAACCAAAACTCATTAAAATATCAAAAGCCTTACCTCCATAGGAAAAGGTTAAAGACATCAATCTGTTTAAAGAGTTCCAAGATGTATTTTCCTAGATTTATGAAGACTTAAAATCTTATGACGCCAGCATAATCCAACACAAAATACCTCTAAAATAATATCATAAACCTTTCAAATAGAAACTTAGGAGAATAAACCCAATTCTTGTGCCCTCTATTGAGAAGGAAGTCAAAAGAATGTTTGATGCCCAAATAATAGCCCCCATTAGATACTCAGTCTGGATTTCAAACTTAGTCACTACTAGGAAAAAGACTGGTGAAATTAGACTTTGTGTAGATTTCAGAATTTTAAACAAGGTCTCACTAAAAAATAACTATCCTCTACCAAAAATGGACCATATACTACAGAGGGTAGTAGGTTCATCTAGGATTTCACTGTTAGATGGATTCTTTGGGTATAACCAGATCTTAGTTCAACCTGAGGACCAAGCCAAAACTGCATTTACTACTCCATGGGGTACCTTCATGTATTTGAAGATTCCCTTTGGATTAATGAATGCAGGTGCCACATTTAAGAGAGCTATGGATATAGCTTTTGCCAAGGAGATCCATGACTTCCTAGTAGTATACCAAGATGACATCACAGTCTTCTCTAAATCTGACAATGAACACCTAGACCACCTGAGAAGAGTATTTATCAAATGTAGAAAATTTGGGATTTCTTTAAATCCCAAAAAGACACTCTTTGGTATGGAAGAGGGAAAACTGTTGGGACATATCATATCTAAAGATCGGATTAGAATAGATCCTGCTAGAATAGAGGCCATTTTCACCATTACCCATCCTAGAAACATTAGAGAGTTACATTCATTTCTAGGCAAGATAAACTTCCTTAAGAGATTCATTTCAAATCTAGCAGAATTGATTAGAGAATTAAATAACATGCTAAGAAAGGACTCAACACTTAAATGGATAGTGGAGGCCAAACAATCCTTTGAAGCCATCAAGGAAGCCTTAACCAAGACTCCAGTCCTGATAAGTCTTGATTTTAACAAGGATTTTATATTTTTTTCTTTTGCTTCAGAACACACCATTGCAGCAGTCTTGTTGCAAAAGAACAACCAAGGATACGAACAACCAATTATATTTTTTAATAAATAATTAAGAGATGCCACACTCAAATACGATATTATGGAAAAACAAGCATTAGCTGTAGTAAAGGCTATCAAAGACTTCAGAGTATACATTTTGTATTCTCACATTATTGCTTGTGTTCCAAATTTTGTAGTTAAGGACATTTTGACACAAAATGGGCCTGAAGGGAAAAGAGGGAAGTGGATTGCCACAATATTGGAATATGACATAGAAATAAAGCCAACTATGCTTACCAAAGGCCAAGGTTTAGCGAAACTCATGGTTGAATCGAAATGTTAGGCCCTTGATATAAACTTCATAAGTGCCCTTAATGATCAGGAAGAGATGACGACTCCACCGATCAGTGAACCTTTTACTGATTCACCCTGGTATGTAGATATTATATTTGTATTACAAAATTTACAAGCTCCTCTTGGTTTGACAAGAACTAAAGCTAGATTTTTAAAGATGAAGTCATTAAAGTATTGTATCATAGATAATGCATTGTTTTGGAAAGACAGTAGTGGTATTCTTTTGAATTGTTTATTGAAAAATGAAGCTGATAAAATCATGCAAGAGTTTCATGTAGGGGATTGTGGAGGACACTTGTACTGGAAGACTACTGCTGACAAAATCCTGAGGGCTGGTTTTTACTGGCCTACTTTGTTTGCAGATGTTAAGAAACATGTGACCTCCTGTCATCAATGTCAGATATTTGAGGGAAAGAGAAAACTTTTACCCTTGCCTCTTAAACCAATTTCCACTAAAATGCCATTTCAACAATGGGGGTTAGACTTCATTGGAGAAATACACCCAGCCTCCTCAGCTCAACACAAGTGGATTCTAATAGCCACTAACTATTTTACCAAATGGATAGAGGCCATACCTTCTAGGCAAGCCATAGACACTGTCATAATCTCCTTCCTAGAGAGTAATATCCTGTCAAGATTTGGATGTCCCTAGAAGCTCATTACTGATAATGTAGTTGCCTTTAAATCCAAGAGAATGATAGATTTCTGTAACAAGTAACACATCACCCTTGGCCATTCAACAACCTAGTACCCTCAAGGTAATGGACTAGCAGAGTCATCTAACAAAACCTTGGTCAATATCATTAAAAAATTGTTGGAAGATAACAAAAAGACATGGAACAAAAAGTTAGTTAATGCCTTATGGGCAAATAGATTGACTACCAAGAAATCCATTGGCACATCACCCTACCAGTTAGTTTATGGGATGGATGCAGTTTTCCCATCATCCTTGGGAGTGCCAATGATGAAGATCATCCAGGAATTACAGGTGGAACCAAGTGATATTTAGAGAAGAATAAATCAGGCTATACACCCACAACAAACCATAGAAGAAGTGTATGTAAAATCACAAGTAATCCAGGAAAAAATCAAGAAAGTCTTTGATAAAAAGACTAAAGCAGATGATTTTTACATATGAGATAAAGTCCTTAAGTGGGATTCAAGGAGAGAAGACAAAGGCAAGCATGGAAAGTTTGATTTTTTGTGGCAAGGGCCTTATGTCATTTATGGCTATAGAGGCAATAATGCCTTTTTCTTGAGAGAGATAGATGGATCAGATCTACTAGGAGGACCTGTTAATGGTAGGATGCTGAAACATTATTTTTCCACTGACTCACAATAGTTCACTTTACTTTGTGTCATTGTACATAACATTGCAGAGTGTAGATTGGATTGGATGGTAATCCTTTGAAGTTGAAGCCCGGAGAGAAGGCCCTGAGCTTTGAAGGATTCACTGTCATAAGTATCAATAAAGCAAAATCACAGAAGGACAGTTCACAAGGTAACTACAGTCACAATTCAAAGGCTACTGGTCTTTAGAGTTCTTGACATTTCACCAGGAAATGCCATCCCCATGTGGAGCCACTATTAGAGTCCTATAGTGATAGGATTCATAATTTTGAATTGGCTGAGGTTAAGTCTTGTAATATTGTACATACCTTTGAAATGTGACAAGAGAGTTGCGCGTTTTTTTGAACTGGAGCTCCCGCGCCCCTGCCCAGCCTTGGCTCCCTCGGCCTTCTGCAGGCCCTCCGCCTGGCAGCCCCTGCTGCTGGGCCCTCTGCTCCTGCTCCTGGCATCCCCGCATTCGGGCTCTGCCTTCCTCTTTCTGCCAGTTCTATTGTTGGCTCTCTTTCGGCCCCCTGGTTCTCATGGCTGGGAGTGACTCCTCCCAGCTGCAAGACTCTGATGAAAAAGCTGTGATTTTTGCTTCTCTAATCTCTGAAAATGGTGCCCCACGAAACAAACCCACAGCATCCAAGTTTGTCAAAAAACTGGCTGATATCCCAGAAATCTCTTTACCTCCCAGTCTCCCAAGGAAAGCAGCTATTTCTCTAGCAGAGAGAGGTTTGGTTGGTCAATTTACTGGACTATGGCCCTCCCCCAGAGCTGTTCAGAAATGGGTGGAGCATAACTGGAGTGCGAACATTCAAGGGAAAATCACAATAAGATTTTGTGGCAGAGGATACTATACATTCCTCTTTGAAACCAAAGAAGACCGGAATCTCATTTTCAGAAACGGCCCTTACTTCATGGACTCAAGAGGTCTCTACCTAAACAGATGGTCCCCAGATTTTGATCCAGAAATGGATGTCCCTAATGCAGTCCTGGTTTGGGTTCGTTTGCCTCACCTCCCTCTCCATTGTTGGGGAGATGAATCGGTTAAAGCTATAGGAAATGCTGTTGGAAAATACATTGACAGATGCGAACCAAAGGACAATATGCACGCCTGCGCTAGGATCTGCGTAGAAGTCGACTTAGGGAAGGGCCTCCCGGAAGCAATCAAGATCAAAGTGGATCAGTGGACCCATATTCAGCAGCTGGACTACGAACAAATCCCGTTCAAATGTAAGGTATGCCATGAATATGGTCATTTTGCTAATAGATGTAGCAAACTAAAAGAAACTGAAACGACTGAGAATGTAGAAGTCAATGAAGACACATGGGAACAAGTAAAAAAAAAGAAAAAAAAAATCCAAGCAATCAGGTCCAAAACCAAAGCAACCTCTAGAAAACCTGGCTGCATCCTCCTCTCCCCCTCCCATCTTGACCCAACCAATACCCACATCATCAAACCCATTCAAATCCCTGGAAGAAGAAGAACCTTCATCCCCTTGTTCTCCTTCTCAAGACAAAGCCTTAGCAGTCATACACTCCCCCATTCAGAACTTTCCATCCCCTCCTCCCACCATAGACCGAATCCTTACAAGAAACAAAGTCAAAGAATCAAGCAACACCTCAGAGCAACCAAAAAAAGCTGGTAGGAAGTCGAACAAAGAAATAAGAGATGAAACAGTAGCTAAAGAAATGGCCACAGGTACTCAACAACCGATGGATTCTTTTTTGGCCAAACAAAGAGGAAGCGGGGAGAAGATGAAGGAGAAGAGCGGGGCTCACCAAAAAGCAAGTAAGTAATGATTTTGGTCTCTTGGAACAGTAGGGGTTTGGGCTCCTCTCTTAAATCCAACGCAGCCTGGGATATCATCAGTCAAGAACAGCCAGATATCTTTTTGATCCAAGAGACCAAAATGTCCAATCAAGATTTTCAAAAATTCATGAAAAAATACAAAAGCTTTGAAGGAACAGCGACAAACTCATTGGGTGCCTCAAGAGGAATAGGCACAATGTGGAACAAGAAGAAATGGGACCTCACCAGCGAAAAATCAAATCACTGGTGGGTCAGAACTGATTTCAAAAACAAAATCACAAATGAAGAATTTATAATAATAATAATAATAATAATATTATTATTATTAATATTTATTCATTTTAAATAATTTTAACTAATTTTAATATTAACCCATTACACTAATAATTCTTCTCACAAGATTTCAAAAAAAATAAAATATATTGATAATAATTCTTATTAAAAATAAAAATAACATTGTACTAACATAGTTGATATATAATTAATATTAATAATTTATAATAAATATAAAATTTTAAATTCAATATTCTAAGATTAATATTATTATTTTTTTTCTCGATAAAGACTAATTCTATTAATTAAAATATAGTACAATCAGGAGAAGCAAGAGACCGGCAGACCGGAAATGATGGATCCATCAACCTCGGTCCCGGAGGAAAGATTCAAACTCATAGCTACAGCAGATGACTTGAGATCACAGACTGACTAACTGACTTTTACCCCATAGGGGCAGAAACTCCAACACATTGTTTTTTCCCTTTCTTTTTGTTGACTTTTGTCCAGCCATCATGGGGAGAATGAGCTAGGACAACTTGAAGACTGGAATTCTCTATCATCGGGAATTCCTTTTCTGATTCAGAGGAGGTCTCATGGGCGCGTTTCTGGGAGATTGTTGTGTCATGGGTGTGCCCCATATTATCCATGGGCAGATCCATCGGCTGAGGCGCCTGGTCCGGTTCTGAGTCGCTTTCCCCATCCTCCGAACTAGGGGAGCTGGAGCTCCCAGCTGGCGGCGGAGGGCAGGGAGCCCAACGCTTGGGTTTGGTTTTTGCAAAGATTCCCTTTTTCGATCTTGCCGTCAGCGATGGGCAGGAGTTCTGAAGGTGCCCTGTCAGGTGACAATGACGGCATCGGAAGGCAGTATTTTCGTAATCTATAAACTGGGTCCAAACAGTGTCATTGATCTTGAGATTGATTTTCTCTGGCAATCCCTTGCTTAAATCTAGCTCCACACAAACTCTGGCATATGTGTAGAGCCCTTGTCGTTCCCTCTCGTAATCTCCCATTAAAAAGCAACCCAAAGTGTTGCCTATTTGCCTGTATACTTCTGTTCTCCACAGGTGTATTGGGAGATTTGGAAGTCTGATCCAGACAGGGGCTTTAGTGATAGCTGCAGAGGCTGGGTCAAAGTCTGGGAACCATGGAGTTAAGAAGAGACCTGCCGAACCCATGAACCAAGGGCCTTCCTCTAAGGCCTTTTCGTAGTGCTCGAGATTATCGAACAGCACTATAAAATATCCCTTTGCACAGAAGTAAATCTTGCAACGGTGAGTCCAGTTGTCCTTGATCCAGTCATAAAGATCCTTTGAGCGTGGCCAGAGCCCATTGAATCTGCAGATGATGGCCCTTTCAGCAAATTTTTGGGTGTCGTCTGCCAGGTCAGGGTAAGAGATCTCAACAGAAGGAACCTCCTCCGATTTGTCAACCAAAAAAGGCTTGGGTGAAGCCTGAGCCGGTGGAACTGTCTTTTCAGGCTTCTTAGCATGGACTGCATCTTTATATGAAAATGCCTTAGCTGAGGATGACTCTCTAGCAGCTCCTCCTCTCAAACGAAGGGTTAAAATAATGGATGCATCTTTCTTAATGCCATAAAAAGAAATAGGATGGAGATCCTCTAGTTGTTTACCTTCGTGGAGAAGCCGTTGAGCTGCAGAGGGGATCCCCAGCTTGATGTTCAGTGTGTGCTTGAGATTCTGCACTAGATCGGTCTGGCTTACCCATTGTAGCATAGTTTTGCCTGTAATGAGCTTGATTTGTATCTGGAATGAGGAAGAAAAGTCTGAATGCCTCTTTCCCCTGCAGATCTGTGAAGAGAGGAGGCATGCGCGTTGATTGATTTTCGTTTCCTGGATTTGCCTCATGGGCAGAAGAGGCGTACAGCCTATCGGTGCAAACCCTTCCTTCCCGAAAGCCGAGCTTCCTTGAGCAGATCTGTTGTGGCTATTTCCCATCCGGGGGAGCGGATCTGCAAGATCTTGGCCGATCTGAAGCATCAGAGACATTGAGTTCTGGCGATCCGTCTTATTCCGAAGAATCGATTCCAAGACTTGATGCTCAACCAGAAGCCGCCGAGAAGCTTCAGCTTCCACCTTGACATCTCGTATAACCCTAAGGTTCTTCAGCGGCGAACCCTTCCGGGTAGATAATAATCGGAGAAATAAAGGTTCGCGAGAATACTGGGCCGAGATCGGATAAGGCTTTGTCGCCCAGGAGGGAGATGTATTTGAAGATTTGCTCAGAAGAGCTCCGGAACAGCCTTCGCCTTGCACTCTCTCTGTTCGAAACCCTTGAGCCCTTCGCGCGGCAGCCAGAGGAAGGGAGGCGGCATCCAAGAAAAAAGGAATCATCGTTCCAGCCTGCAAATCATAGCTTGAAGTGAAAACCAGCTCCTTGAGGCTGAGGTTTGCTTCGCCGTCCTCATCATGGTCGAGCAGAGACCAGGCGGCGGCCAGAGGAACGGAGGCGGCGATCATGAAGCTAGGGTTCATCGCTCCTGATTTCTTCTTACTTCACATAAGATTAATATTATTAATATTATTTATTAATACAATATTTTAGGATTAATATGATCAATTCTAATTATGATCAATATTAATATTAATACTAATTATTATTATTTATTATTATATTAATAAATAATAATTATTATTAACAATAATTTTTACAATTAATAATAATTTCTTTATTAATTTATTTATTAAGATAAATTGTATCCTAAAAAAAAATGTACCAACATATATTATAATTAATATTAAATATTAATACAATATTCGAGGATTAATAAATATTTTTAATATAATATCATTAATACTAATTATTATTATTAATTATTATAATTCTAATTATTATTTATCATATTAATAATAATAATTAATGATAATAATAATAATAAATTACAATTAATATTAATAATAAATATTAATGATCAAACATTTATTATAAAAATTAAATATTAATACAATATACTAAGATTAATATTTTTAACATTAATTATGATTATTATAATATCATTAATACTAATTATTATTAAATTCTAATTCTAATTATTATTATTTATTATATTAATAATAATAATTAATAATAAAAGTAATATTAATAATAACTATCATATTATATTAAAAGTAACTAATTATTAAAAGATTATTATTATTAATTAATTTAAATTAATATTAATATTAATTTTTAATTATGATAATGATCAATCTTAATGATAATTGATATTAATTTAAAAAAAAAAATTAAAAATTAAAAATTAAATTAATTAATTAAATAATTAAATTAATCAGTAACAGCCGACTCTCATCAATAATTATCAGATATTGAGAGCCGACTTTCATCTCATTTTACTCTCCTCATTACTATTTAATCTCTCAGCGAAGCTCTTCTTCTATCAAGCATTCAAGTTGTCCTGATGATGGATCCCAGTTGGGATTTGAAACGTTGGCAGAAAATGGTTCTTACTGTGGATTCTCCGGTAACTAATTCGAAAGAATTTACAGTGTTAAACATTTATGTTCCAAACCATTACAGGGACAAAGCCTTCTGTTGGGATTCTGTCAAATTAGAGATGCAGGAGTGCCAAAGAAGAAAGACGGTTCTGGGAGGCGACCTGAATTTAATAAGAAACATTGAAGAAAATATGGGAGGAAAATACCTCAGTGACCCGTCAAGAGCTGCTCTGGAAGAAATAATAGAAGCCCATAAACTCATTGACATACCGCCATGTAATGGAAAATTTACATGGAGCAACAAAAGAGCAGGAACTCATAATATCAAAGAAAGACTAGACAGGATTTTAATTCATGAAAGTATAGCAGCGGGATTCTCATCCATAAAAAGCAAGATCGTCCATGCCACAGCCTCAGACCATAAACCAGTGGTCCTGATTCTAGACAGAATAGAAAATTTCGGGCCAATCCCATTTAAATATAATAAAAATTGGGACAGCAAGGAGGACTTTAGCAAGATCATCAAAGACAGTTGGGAGATCGAAGTTCTTGGATCCCCTCACTTTGTTTGGGAATCCAAATTAAAAAATCTAAGAACAGCAATCAAAAAGTGGGCAAGAGAGAATGCAATAACAGAGAAAAATAAAAAAATTGAGCTGCAAAAAAAATTGGAAAAATGGAGCCAGGAAAAGGAAAGCCAGCAAACATCAGAGGAAGAACAAGTCCATGAAAAAGAAATTTTTATGGAATTATACAGGCAGAACAGACATGAGGAGGAGGAGCTGAGACAAAAATCGAGGTGCCTCTGGCTCAAAGCGGGAGACAAAAATACATCTTTCTTCCATAACAATCTCAAGCTCAGAAGAGCTGGCAACCAAATAGACAAAATCCTTGCTGAGGGGAAAGAAGTAAAAGAGCAAGAGGAAATCAAAGAAGCAGCCCATAATCATTTTAAATCCCTCTTATCAGTTGATGCCCAGCCTCTGGACAACGCTGATTTCCTCCTTCCTCTGGATTGTAAAATTAGCGGGCAGCAAAATAACGAGTTGGATCAGGATGTTTCTGAGGAAGAAATTAGAGAAGCCACGTGGAGTATGCAGCCGGACAAGGCTCCCGGGCCAGATGGCTTCACCATTGCTTTTTACAGGACTCATTGGGACATAATAAAGAAAGATCTTATCAGGATGGTTAAAAATGTTTTCAAAAAAAACAAGATGGGAGAAAATACAAAAACTTCTCATTTGGCACTCATCCCCAAAGAGCCAAACCCCCTCTCTTTTGATCGTTTCAGACCCATCTCTCTTTGTAATGCCTCCTATAAAATTGTCACAAAAATCCTGGCTAACAGGTTGAAAAAACTCTTGCCCACTCTCATCTTAGAGAATCAAGGAGGATTTGTCCCAAAAAGACAGACAACTGATAATGTTATTTTGGTGCAAGAAGCCAATCACAACAGTATACAAAGAAAAGAAAAAGGCATGGTCATTAAACTTGATATGGCAAATGCCTTTGACAGGGTCAGTCATCAATTTCTAGTGGCTGTACTTCAAAAGTTTGGAATCTCCAACAAATTCATCAATATCATAATGGAATGTATCTCAAATCCTTGGACAGCCCCCCTGATCAATGGAAGGCCTAGCCGCTACTTCTGAAGTACCAGAGGGCTAAGACAAGGTTGTCCTCTCTCTCCTTTCATTTTCATCATCATGGTGGAAACTTTAAGTTTACATCTTGAAAATCAAAGGAAAAAAAGGGAGATAACAGGCATCAGCATAGCGAGAGGAATAAAAGAGATCAATCACTCTCTCTTTGCCGATGACACACTCCTAATTGGAGGAGCTTCAAGTTTAATAGCTAGGAGATTCAAGAAAATTCTAGATACTTTCCTGGCTGTCTCAGGGGGACTGCTTAACAATAAGAAATGCAGAATATATACTTGGAATGTCTCGCCCCAAGTAATGCAAAGGATCTCTCAAATTATGGACATCCCGGTCCAAAGGAACTGGAGCCATTTTTCCTACCTTGGTCTTCCTCTAGCAAAGGAAGTGATCAAGTCTGAGACCTGGAACAAGCAGATAGAAAAGATGAGAGGGAATCTCCAAAGCTGGGGGCTGATGTGGTTAAATTTAGCGGGCAGAACCATCCTCATTAAAGCTCTTCTTTCAGCTCTTCCCATTTATCAGTATGTTGTTATTTTGGCTCCAGCCAGCATCCATAAACAAATGGAGCTAATCATGAGAGGCTTCCTCTGGCAAGGAGGGAAGCAAGACACAAAAAAATTCAGTTTGGTTCGCTGGGAACAGGTGATCCTTCCCTTTGAAAAAGGAGGCATATCCATCAAGATCCCAAGTCTAACAAATAAAGCAATGGGCTTTAAACTTGTGTGGCGAATGCTAGTGGAGAAAGGCAGTTGGTGGGTCGAGGCTCTACTAAAGAAATACCTCAATGGACAGCATTCAAAGATTCTCTCTGATCTGATCACGGAAATACCATGCACTCAAGCGTGGAGACTCATCAAAAAGGTCATTCCTCAAATCAAAAATCATATTTCAAAGATCCCCGGAAATGGAAAAGACATAAATCTATGGACCGATAGAATAATGGGTTCGGAGCCACGAAGCCATTGTCAACAGTATAGATCCTTGAAAAATTGGATGGAGGCAAAAAGTTTAAACTCCCTTCATGACATTTCTGTCTGGGATCAAAATAGCTGGTCCGCTTGGAAGGACCTCCCTCTTCCAAATAACTTAAAAAATCAGTGGGCTGAATTGAAAATAACGCTGACTGGAGCCGCCCCAATAAATAAAACTTCCCAAGACAGCTTTGTTTGGGACCCAAGCGGAGGAAAGTTTACAGTGAAAGCCGGGTATCAACTCCTCCAACCCAGCAACAACCTTGAAAATTGGAACCTTCGGGCAGCAGTTTGGAAGAATGAATGTCTTCCAAAAATAAATTTCTTTCTCTGGACCCTCTTGAAAGGTAAAATTCTCACTGCTGAAAATCTCAAGAAGAAAGGGATTCAAGGGCCATCAATATGCTATTTATGCCGCAAGGAGGAGGAAAGAAGCCAACATTTATTCTTAGAATGCACCATTGCTCAGCACTGTTGGCGACAAATCATAAGTCCTCTGAGGTTGCCTACGGAAAATTTTGATCAGCTCACAACTCTAAATAGGAATTGGGAAAAAGGTTACCCATATGCAAAAAAAGGTAAATCTACAATTATTTGAATCTGGAAATGCATCCCATCGGCTCTCTGCTGGCAAATATGGCTCTCTAGAAATAATTGTATCTTCAAAAACCAAAAGCCAAACCCAGCACTCATTCTGGCTAAAACCTTGGGGTTAGTTGCAGAAATGATCAGTGCTAACTCAGTGTATAAAATCGACCAAATCAACTGGCAGAAAGATGAGGAAGAATGGTTCAACAAATTCCCGTTGGTTTATTCAATGCATAAACAAGTGTCAGTTAAGTCAGGGGAAAGAAAAAAAGAATGGAAACTCAGGGGAACCCAAAATGAAATAAAACAGTGGATACAAGACCAAAAGACTTTCACCCTTCAATTCGATGGTGCCTCCAAAAATAACCCCAGTAAAGCAGGAGCTGGGGGAATTATCTTTGATCAAGAAGGGAAAGCCATCTCTACTTATGAATGGGGACTTGGCAATATGACAAATAACAAAGCAGAGGCTTACAGTCTGCTTCTTGGCACATGCATTCTCAAAAATCTTCAAGCCAAAAACCCAGTTATAATAGGCGACTCAGCGATAATCATCGCAGCTATGGAATCAGGGGGAGAATTTAAAAACCAGGCCCTCAATAGAATTAAGCAAAGGATTGTGGAAAACACCAAACAGCTGGGGATCATCAAATATAAACATGTCATGAGAAATTTCAACAGTGAGGCCGACTACCTAGCCAATAAGGCAGTAAACAGGCCTATTGGGCAGGTTCAAGATAACAATAGTCTATATGAAAAATCAATTCCATAATTTGTCACTCCACGTGGTTGGGTATAAGACTCAGTGTTCCATCAGTCACCTCAGCAAAATGACCACTTCTCCTCATAGTCAAAACAGATGGATGTCCGATCTTCTCAGCACTGACATTATCCTCGATCATCTCCTTAGAACAGTCAGGAAAATCTCTAGACAAAGAGAAGATCTGCATTGGATGTCGGAGCCGGGAAATTCTCGTGGGAAGGACACTCAAAATTCTGGTATCAGTCAATTCGAAATCTTCAGAGACTGTGCAGGCAAAATCCGAAATGATGTTCGGGACAGGAGCAATCTCGTGATGGATGATCCGCCTCACGAGGATCCGTTGAACGAGTGGGCTTATAAGCAGCTCGGGATGAGATGGTTTCATCAGAAGCTCAGTGCTTGTGGCAATAAGTTAGGAGATCATTGTTTGCTTGGCAAAGGCTTGGGTTCTTGCTGCTATCAAATCAGGCTGCTTGCTGTGCGCTTCAGGTGTCGTAGTGGTCCCGGCGAGAGAGTCATCTCCTCTCTGGTTGTGAAAGGTATTGTTTCCGCCTGTTGTGATTGCATCTATTATTTTCCCACTAACTTCTGGTATGTCTCTGTGAACAAGATTCACTCAAATTCTGCAGTTGTTGACTCTCTGTGGATTGTTCCCTCTTTACTCTGTTTCCATCCTCCCATGCCCCTCGCCTTCTACTCTGTCTCCTTTCCCTCTCAGCTCAATCCCGGTGGCTTCTCCTCCCACCCCGTCATCATTCGATCCCCGCTTCATCCAGTCCTTGGAGTTCTGTTTCTCATTTTTTCCTCTCGGTACTGCTCTTCTATCCTCAATCCCTTGTTTCGACTGTCTTTAATTCTCAGAATTTCTGATGTCCACCATTCTCCCTCCTAGAATCAGTTGATCAAGTTCAGAAACAAGTTCATCAATTCAATAAAATCCACTCCAACAATGGCTGAAAACCCTTTGGATCGCATTGAAACCAATAGCAGTTGCGCTCTCTACAAGGCACACTATTTTATGATTGCTCGCTTCATAAAGTATTTCAATGAACTCAAAGCAGAAGTCCAGTCTGAGAATAAATCAAAGAAGAAAAAATTTGAAAAACAGAAGGTGGAAATCGAAGGTCTCAAAGAGAAGTGCAACCATTTAGAAGAAGCTATCAGTTACATAAGAACGTTGAATCAAAGTATACAAGGTGAAGCATCCACCAAGAACAGTGATAAGAAGGATCAACCCCCAAATGACTCAGTCAACCAATTCTGGTGTTAACTCTCCATGCAATGTAATTATTGTCTGCTTTTAGGTCAGTTCCTATGGCAATATAGCTGTTATGTCTTTCAAATCATAAGAAACAAGAGCAGTGAATTGGATTTCGGGACTGCGTGCCCATTTTGCACCAATTCCACTGTGTTACCTCAGGCATATGTAATGGGACTTGTCCCTCTTTTGAAGTTTTTTAATATATAAGTACCCGACCTTGTTAAAATATATATATATATATATTGTACGTACCTTTGCTTTTTGTAAATGTTTTCCATATTAAAAATTAAAAAAATGTAAAGAGGGTATGTCCTAAAAAAAATATCAAAGGACAAGAAAAATAAGAAAAGATAAAAAAAAATGAAAAAAAAGAACCCCAAACAAAAAACAAATCATGAAAGTGTGCAAGTCCAAGTGCCACTACTTTTTACTTTACTGTCTTAAATAATGGTTGTGTGCAGCTTGTCATACATGCCACAATCCATGATAGTCAAATTGTTTAATCTTGACTACTTCGTGCTTTGAATTTCATGTTTATAGCTAGAGAATAAAGATCTAACCAAACAGTTTAATCTTGGCAGATTAGTAGATAGGTAGAGAAATAAAAGGAGTTCATCAATTTAATCTAAGCCCTTGGAAGATATAAGGTTAGAAGTAGATAGTTTGTTTCATAAAAGAAAAAGGAAAGAAAATGGTTTGCTAGCTTAATTGCACCCAACAAAGTGAAGAAAAAATGTTAGAATAAGTAAAAGGGTAAGTAGAAGAAAGGTCGCAGAAATACAAGCTATTTGAGGCATAAGCACATCTATCATGTTTAATCATGTGTTTCAGTGTGCAGGAGCAATTGTGAAAGAAAAAGGATGCTCATAAACTGATTTTCCTAACTCCCCCCCATTGCATTTCACCCCCCACTATATACTTACTAATTTCCCTTTTATCCCTTCATGGCTTGTGAAGACACCATTTCCCTTCATTTTGATTCCTGCCCCTGCTTTCACACATTCCCTAGCCAATTTACCTTCTAAATTCATCCCATTTTCCAAAAATCCCTTTCCCTCTTATTAATTCCCCTAAAAACCCCAAAAAACCCACTAAACCTCTTATCCTAACTATTATTCTCCCCCCCCCCACATTACTTTATTAATCCCGAAAATTCACTTTTACCCGTTATATTCCATAAACCCGCATTACTTTATTAGCCCCACATTTATACAATGATTAATTACATTTAAGGGTAATTAACCATGGGCCCCACTAATTCCCGCCCCCATTCCCCATCGTGCTACTTTTCCACACGATGACCGTTGGATTGTCTACCCCTAGATCCTATGAATCTCGCCCATATTGTGCCCACTCACTGCCCGACCTTTACTAGCTCGAGAGCACGCGATATGGGCAGTATTGGTTGGGCCCCCTTAGGTTACGTGGCGGCATCGTGCTAAGTCGCGTGATCTTGAGAAAATACTGCCCGACCCCCATAAGCGGTGCGATATCCCTCAAATACCGCCTCCCCGCCATATAGCAAAACCATCACTGTTCATAAAAACATTTTTCCCCGCCAATTTTCTAACCATTCCTGGTTAAAAGCCCACATACCCCCATTTTCATTCTTTTCACTCATTTTCTCTACGAAAGAGTTCTAAGCCCTCTTGCGCCCCTGAGCTTTTGCAACCAGTTCCGACACCAATTGCAGCCCGAAGAAGCTCCAGACACCAATTTTAGCCACCCATAGCACACCTGAAGCCACAAAAACTTCTGCAACCACCATTTAAAGACCAGTTTGCATCCCCAACCATAATTTCTAGGTATTTCGACATAAAACTAGAACGACCCTCTCAATTTAAAACGTACAGTAAAATTCATGAAATAATTGATTGAATTTAATTGAATTCCCTTAAATTGAGAGTATTCCCTCTCCTAAAATACCAAAACTCCTACCTGCAAACTGCTAATACCCTATCCCTGTACCAGAGTTGCCAAGACTTCATTTTTACAAATTGTATAAGCCAAATTCCCTTATTTTATCACAAAGATGGCTGCCCAGACCTCTCTAGATGTCAGACCAGTGATAACCCCTCATTTAGACATTGACCACTTGGCCCTGGCAGACAGGGATTTCCAAATTAAAGACACAGCCACTCCAGCCCACCTTCTGAGAATTCACTGCTGGGCTAAGGATAGGTTCCTAAACCATGTTGATGATATAAACCTTTGGGGATCCAATTCGCCCAAGTATACATTCCCAGAAGTTCACCCATTCCCAGACATAGTACATTTTTGTAATGTCTGTTATGTTCCAAGGCATAGGGCTATTGAGGCACTGAACCATGAGATATTATTCACCATCATTGCTGAATCCATCAACCAGATGTTTCAAATCCAGCCCAGTCCTAATCTGACTCCTTTGTCCATTGGACACCTATTGGACCTATACATCACACTGGACCGAGTTAAAATCAAGCAAATATTCCATAACTTCATCATTGAGGAGAGACATACTCCTACATACATTCCACACTATGTTGCCACTATTTTCTCAGAGACTGGCAGGAGAATAATAACCATGCTCTCATGCATCCTAGGATGCACATTATACGAGTTTGTGGATGAGTTCATCATGGCCTTCTTGTCCATTTTCACTCCAGGAAAGCCTCCTGCCATTATGTATGATTATTCCCAGTTCATTGTAGACAGAATGCATGAACAGTTCATTACACTGCCCACTGAAAGAGTTTTCAAATACTCTTCAGTGTTGTTTCATATGTTCTAGTATTACCAGACAGATAAATTCCCTTTGAAGATCTAGAAACTGGACACCAAGGGAAAAGAAAGATCAATCATCTTCTGGACACCCTTGGTCCACAAGTTTTCCACCTCATTCACCTACAAAGACTTTCTAGACTCTTTTGTATACCCAGTTATGAACTTGCTGACGTCTAAGACTCAACCTAGAATTAGCGCAAAGATTAAAAGAGTACTACAATTTTCCAAGAACAACAAGGTGGGAGATTGGTACTTGTACCAAAACCACAGAGATCAGGATTTATGGTTGTGAGTTGGCTCCCTACAAATTGCCCAAATACCTCCCTATGAGGATATTTGCTCTTGAGTACTTCAGGCAAATCATCAGCTCTGATGATATTAACTTCCTATCTTATAGGAAGAAAACCTAGTTCCAAGTGAAGAACCATATGGGCCCATTTATTTGCAACAAAAGAGAAGTTGGACTAGAGGCCGACAGGTTGCTTCAATTAATGAAATTCAGAAACAGTTTCATCTGGCACTATGACCCTCATGGGGTCATAAACAAGCTCAGACTCAAGGTTAAGTTGGTAGCATACATTAACCACCCAAGGCTTGACATTGAACAGTGTGCTAAGCGGGATAAGTGGGTGGAGAACACCTTAATTGACATGGAGAACACTATTGTGGACATAGAGAATACACTTATTGATTTGGAGAGACAATTTGATCATAACTCTTTCCTACATGTTCCAGAGTAAGGAGGGCCAATGAACACTCCTCCTATCATACAGACTCCACTAAATGAGGAGAAGAATCCTAGGAGGAGCAGAGATGAGGTATCTAGCTCTCCCATGGATACCACTGATGAGCTGATTGAGCCAAGCAAGAGGCCAAAGTTGAATCATGTCTTTGAACAAGAGGATAGCATTGCATCCGAAGAAATAATTGACACTGAGGCAATGGGACAGAAAGGAAAAGAACCAGTTGCATCAGAGGAAACACAACAACCCTCAACATCCAACACACAGTTGATGGATAGACAACAGAGTATGGAGATCTCTTCCTATATCAGGCCAGCTGACAAGGAAAAATACATTAAAGACAGATTCAAAGGAATCAAAATGAGGAATGGGAGACTGAAGGTAGAGACATATGCCTAATATCTCAAGCTCACACTGCCAAACCAGACCAGACTGATGTCAGCATTTGACATCAAAGAAGGAAAAATGTAGGTATCATTCCTACAACCCATTGTACAGCAACCGAAAACCTCAGCAGACTACAAGAAGACAAATTTTGAGGTCTTGGCCAGGGATGTTCATCCCATTGATCAGATCGAATTTCACAAGCAGGCTGGAGAAATGATATACTCCACCCTCACAACAAAGGCCATGTCTGCTTATAAATTGCAAGATTCATTAGACAATATAACAACTCAATTCAAGCTGGAGAGAGCCTCTTCACATGCTAAAGACACCAAGATCAAGTCCTTGGAGGACTTGGTTATTGAATTGGGCCATGACCCAAGTGATGTAAAGGCCACATAGAAACTGATCAAGAAGAAGAATGAGGACATAACAACCCTCAAGAAACAACTCAAGTTGCCTCATTTGCAGCACCCACAAACAAAAGAAGTCCTAGAAAGCCAGACCAATCATGAGGAGATGATGGACTTGGTGCTGCAACTGAATGACCAGTTAAAGGAGATGGAGAAGGAGTTGGATAGCTTGATCCAGCTCAAACAAGCTAGCATTGATAATGCTCTTGCAACTGTCATTCCAACAGTGACCACAGTTGTACCTTCTACTTTTGCAGTAGCATTAGCTCCCACCACTCCAATGGCCACTGCACATACTACATTAGCAATAGGATCAACAGCAACAGCCTCCACAAGTGAAGAAGCAAATAGGTTGGTCAAAGCATTGGAAGAAATGTCCATTCACAGCAATGAGATGAACAAACTGAAGGAGAAATTCAACAGCCTGGAGACGGATTACAAACTGGCCTAGATCATGCATAAAGAAGAACAACAAAAGGCTGCAAGGATGAATGAAAGGATAAAAGGCCTGGAGAAAGAAATGACATTGACTGAGCCTATAGGAAAGGCTAAAGAGAAACTCTGGGTCAATATCATTGACTCTGTCAATGGTATTTGGCCATCCATCCAGGTCATATTTCAGCAGATAGATTTAATAAAGAAGGCTACAGAAGCTACCGAAAGGGTTAAAGCAGAACTTGAAGAAATGTAGGAGGAAGCAGCAAGGATCATCCACTTCCTCAACTCCAAGAATAAGTATGAACTGCAAGAACTGGAGATACCTGACAGGATAGGTACAATTTTGGAAGTCAGAAGAGTCCTTACCAAGAGGAATTTAATGTTGAATTTAGAAGATAAGTGTTATAACATGCAGCTAGCTGTTGACAGGTTCATGGCTAAGTTTGAACTTTTGAAAGAAAAGGGATTACCTAATCCCTTAGTAATAAATGACAAGTTAATGACACGGGAAGATTACAACAAGAAGACCAAGGAAGTGGCCAAAGAACAGGTGATCACTTCATCCATGAAAGGCATGCCAACAGGCAAAGTCTTGTACCAAAATTTTGAAAACTTGTTTTACCTCCAGCATGAGGTAAAACACCTATTTATTAATAAGCCCACTTTTTCCAAATATACAGAGGCAGATGAGATATATAGAAAAATTATCAATATCCAATTACCAGATGAAGAAATATGGGAAAAACTGAATGATTTACTATAGTAAAAGGACAGTAAATTATAAATCTATAGTAAAAAGTGAAACAACAAGGTAAAAGGATATTGACAGGTCAACAGGATTAAAGTGTATCAGATGAAAGAGTATCAGGTGAAAGGTTAAAGTAAAATAGAGCATCCAGCATGAAGACCAAATAGCCAAACAACATAAAGGGCAAAAGATCAAAGAGCAAAGGCAGCAGGACCTTAATAACAGGGACAACAAACAGCAATTCAATAGTTGTCTCTATCTTCTTGCAAGAAGACATTTCTTTTTTCCTAGATTAGTTCTTAATACGGTTTCAGATATTTTGTAATTCCTTTTGTATAAATACTTCAAAATTCGAAGTATTATGTGTGGATTATTTTGCATTCGTAGAGTCATTTTGATCTTAAACCTGAGGGTGATTGTACCATTTTCAAGACAACAGATTGGAGCAAGTAATAAAGCATTTCGCTACAAGATTCATGAGATGAGCCATTTGTAGTGAAATACTTTCTTTATGTGATTTTGTTACCTTCTAATGTTTTTCATAATCTTAAATGTGGTTCTAAATTTGAATGAATTAACTGGAAATATCACTCAGAATTTGTTTAATTACACTCTGTTTTGCACAGTTAGTCATTTACATGTTTTCCTCTGATAGCTGCATTTGAGAACCCTTAATTGCTCTCCCATCCCGGTTGACTTCTCTCATTCCTTCTAAAATCTGGCCCAGGGAACCCTTAATTGCTCCCTGGATCCGATTTGAAACCATCCCACCATTTAGCCTTTGAGATCTGCAGTAACTCATCTATCTTGCCTTGCAGACACTGTTTTTAAAATTGAATCCAGTCTTGTTTCTCTGACATAAGACTCCATAGCCCAATGGTAGAAGAAAACCTCTGTTCATCCAAGTAAAGTGATCCCACCACCCAATTTCAAAACAAAACCCAAGTGCAAGCAATAACTAGCCTAAGATCATCTTAACTAAAACGAAGTTAAATTAGAGAGAGCCCTCTCTGAGCATCAGGAAGGCTAGGTCCTGATCTCCAAAAGTGGTTTGTGGTTACCTTTGACTTTAATTTCTTCATCGAATTCAAAAGAAATATTAGAGTGATAACAAAAGCCAAGCACAATTTTCGATGAATCGAACAACAATCTCAACAACCTCTCCTCGACGAAACTCCACACTGTCGATCACTCCACTTACTGGTTCGTTGCAAGCTCATATAGGCCGACAACAACATGGGACATCTCATCACAGCTTCATGGGATGCCTCAAGACCCTGAACCTCTATAGGGGATCTCTCCACCCAAAATCAAATACACCTGTAGTTCTCCTCTGTCACTAAACGACCTCTCGTGCAACATTGATTGATCACACGACCACAATAAACACAACAAAAATACACTGTCAACAAACACACATACTCTCCATTTCCCTTGACACTTCCATGAGAGGGGCTAGGCCCAGGCCCGGGCCCATAAAGGCTCTGATACCAAGTTAAATTTGCATAAGGCACTCAAAATTTTCTTCATATTAAAATTAATACAATATAAATAATCTATGTTAAAGACAAAATCTCTTGGTTGAGTGACAGAAAATGCAAATAATATGAAATTTTGTTATTCAGCTTTTCAATATCCCCTTTCTCACATTTTAAACCCCACTTAGAAGATTGATGTCATTCCAGAATTAGGGAGCCTAAACTATTTTGGTTGGTTTTTAGTTACTTTCCAGCACATCATAAAATAGTTCTTATATTAACCACATAGTCCAAACAAATAAAACCTCAAATGTTCTATATATATAATAATGAAACATAAAAAGAAGAAGCCACAATATAAATTAACCAATAAGACTAAACAAATAAAACTAGAATGCTTTAAATATAATAATGAAACATTAAAAGAATAAGCTCGGATATAACTAGAATTCATGTGTCCAAATTCTTGTCCAATGCCTTATCAAATGAAAAAAATACAAGTAATGTGAATTTTGTTATTCATTATTTAAATATCCCCTTTGTCACATTTTATACCCCACCTAGAACATTTATGGTGATTCCAAAACTAGAAGATGGCAATTCTGACCTCAAATGCAATCTATAAACCAGTTGAGAAGACAATCAAAGAAACCATTGACAATCAATAATCCAGCTGAGAAGACTATTCAGCAAACCACTCATAACAACTGTGTGTGATTCCAGATTAATCCTCATCTCGAAAGAGACCTCACCGAACCCAGACACATAAACCAGATGAGAAATCGTTGCCACCAAAACCAGAGCTGCAACCCAATTTAGAGAGGCCGTCTGCTTCACTCTTTTGAATTCTTATAGAAATATTTTATATTTTGTTTTTTTGGGCATTAAGAGTGAGGTAGTAACATTTTGGTGAGAAAAAGACAAACTAGAGTCACATTTGTAGAGTTAGTCACGGTTAAGATAAAGAATAAGAATTAGTCGGATTATGTAACTGTCTCTCAAGATGTAAGTGGACAAAAACATAGGTATATGTACTTATAAAGCAAAGATGGTTGTTGTTATTTTTTTTAATTGGAAAAAAAATATTTTTTTAAAAATAAAATAGGCAGAGCAAAACATTAGTCACGAAATAGGGATTTAGATGTGGGAGAAAGAAAGAAAGAAATTATTTTAATATTCATTAAGCTATTGGATTTAGATGCCGCAGAGAGAAAGAAATAAATTATTTTAATATCCACAAACGTAAAAATAGCCTATGACACAGATTGTTTCTTCATCTGTTTGATGTATTCAACATTTTTATGAAACTTCACAATAATTGTTCTCAACTTCTAAACAAACCCTAACTAAATAAATTATCTCAAAAATTAACTTATCAAATATATAAAATCAAATATACAAATAAAATCATATTGAGAAATCGGACCCCTTTCAATCCATCACTCGTAAACAAGATGAAAGGTATCCGACAATCTGGTGAAATGCCAACGAAAGAAGATTCCACCAAAAGAAATAGAAACCGGAAAACGAAAGATTCGATATTCAAGATATTTTTTTTAATGGAACCAATTATTTATTTATTTATTAATCTACATCCATCTTGAATCGGGATTGGAATGGATTTTATTTAAGATTATTTTGGTACTTTTTTATTTTATAATAAATTTTCGGAGCTTAAGTATAAATTATTAATTTTTCTTTTAGATAATATAATATAGAAAAATATTACAATTTCATTTTCTATTTCATAATATTTTTGTTCACATAATATAACAAGATATTATAACATTTTTTATATTAAGCTGGATAGCTTTTCTCAACACAGAGTTATTTTATCATATTATTATGGTTATTTTTTTTAATTTATTATTATTATTATAAAATTTTATTTTTTATTTGCCCACAGGTAATTCATATGGCCATTATTGTGCAGTGTTATATGAACTATGTGATTCAATGTTCAAATATCTCATGGTCAAACCAGAAAAAAAAAATGGATGCCAATTTCGTTGTGTTATGTAAACTATGTGATTCAATGTTCAAATGCCTAGTGGGTCAAACCAAAAAAAAATGGATGTCAATTAAATAAAAAAGGTGATAGCTCTCTCACGAGTTGACTTGGGGAGGAGGTGATGTTGTGGGTAGTGGAGTTTGGGAATAAGGCAAGAGTTTCGTGTTTGGAGCGGACATTGGGAATTCCCTTCTGACATGTTGCATCAATGAGGGCATGTTCGGCATGTGGGGCTATCTGTGGTGAAATGGCACCTCACGACGGTACAGTGAGAAGAGATGACGATGGGGGAGGAGAGGAGGTGGAGTTGGATGGTGACATAGCCCAAGAGGTCATATCAGCTCTTGCACCTACTATGGCTCCTTCGACTTTGGAACCCATGCTTGACAAGTGAACTGTATCATAACCTTTGTAGCAGACATGAGGCAACAACATCATGAATGTCAGGCTGACACTGTTGGATTATTGCAGGACATCCAACACACCCAATGAGACCTGCTTGATCGTTTGGCGTCCCTTCGACAAAATCAAAGGAGTACTTATGCGTGGTTCCATATGCTGGAAGGTAGGATTGAACACTTCGAGTTCCATGCTCACGGGCATCCAAGACAACCTCAACGTTGGACAAGCTCTGGCCCATCCTGAAAATTTATGATGTTTGTAACTTGTGTTTGTATTCTCTCCATTTTTTGGAACCTCAGTGTTTGTCGTCCTATGAAGATCTAAATTTTTGCCATTCACTAGTTGTCCAAATCTTCTCTTGAGCAACAATCTGGTAGAAGTGACACCAAGGAAAAAAAATGTTAAAAAAATATTTTGTGAACTTTTAACACAATAATCAAACAATTCTATTGACATTAAAAATAAATAAATAAAAAAAAAATAAAAAATAAAAATCCATCAAAATGTATACAAATTAAATTATATATCTTTAAAATATATATATATTTTTTATAATTATTATAATTTATTATTATTATTAAATATTTTAGAAAAAATTATAGAATAATAAAAATAAATTATTATTATTATTTTATTAAATTAAACGTATTATTATTTTTAGGACATGAATGAGGAATACATCTTTTATTTTGTTAAATTGAAATGATTATTTATGAGGTTTATGTACTTATTTCTACAAATATAATATAGTTCTATTTATTTTAATTTTTTTACCTAAAATAAAAAGTGAATTAAGTAGACAAAATGAAATACCACACGGTGGATATCCCAAATACCGACAAAGTAGAAGACTCTGTTAGAAGGAATAGACTGAATTATATGAATATTTAAAATATAAATTATTTTATTATAATTATTGTAATTCAATTTTTAAAATTTTATATTAATATTATATATATAATTTCAATTTTTAAAAATTTATATTAATATTATATATATAATTTTTTTTTTTTTTATTTCAATATATATATATATATATATATAATTTATTTTTTTAATTAAATTAATGGTTGGTACGGTTCGTTGAATTTATATTATTATATTTATTGTAGGGATGGTATTAGTGTATTGCACATTTTATTTTTCGACTAGGTAATACTTTGTTTTTGACCAAAACAATTTGAGAGTTTTTTCATAGTTTAACATTATGGATTGGGTTTCATCATTCTGTATTAATATTAAAAATTATTTATATCTGACAACACATGGATTTTTACAAGATACTCGTCGCGGGGGTTAGGGTTTCTGATTTCATCTACCATTGTGTTGACGGTGCTGGACCCACCAACATCTCAGGCGATCTCCCCAGTAAGAAGTCCCAACTAGACCTCAGATCATTTGGTGTAGGAGTCCCAGGAGTGGGTTGTATGGTATCGCCTTGAACGCGGTTTCGCACAGAGGAAAGTAAGATGTCCTTGTTGGTAGCAAGGGTGTGACAGTGGCAGCAAGCCAAAGAAGGTGTATGAACGGTTCTAACACACGGATGGTGATGTGAGTGCGCCCCTTGGAAACTTGTGAAAGCACGAGGCTAAGAAGGGAACACACGAGCAAAGATGCATCACAAACTGGAAAGCAAGTACACTGACAATCCAAAGTGATGGTTAAACCAACAACACATTTCAGTGAGATTCATACATACATATACAGAAAATAGCCATACATGCATGCGTAAGAAAACAAATACATATATCATTTAGAGTAAACAAGATAGCTGAAATACAATACGACATAAGCAGGAAACGTGTTGGTTCTGTTATATTAAGAAGTGAAAGTTCTAGTCATACAAGACAACCATGACCAACCACTAGTTCCGATAGCAGAACGTTACAGTCACTTTCGCCTGCTCCTCCAAAGTGATATACTAGCTCTGCACAGTGGAGAAGCCAAGGCTCGTTACAATATTGTCCAAGCTTTCTCTAAGATACTCCCATTGGAAGCTTGGCTAGCCAAAAGCGTCTACAATGAATTATGAGGGACTGTTTATAGCAAAGTGTGGGGTGACCCTTGACATTCCCCTTTGTGATCATTCATCTATCCTCATGACTGTTCAACTACTCTATGGTTGTTACATTCAACTATCGACACTTGAACTTCCACTTGACAAGACATTACATACAATCTGCACATGTACCCATGTGAGACAAAATGGCTTGAGCAAGCCATGCAAGACATCACTAACACTCGGACTATTGTGTTAAGATCAACTCTTCGACATCCTCGTCATGGTCGATGGTGACGAACTGATGTCAATCTTGGTCATCCATGATGGTGTTCGTGCGCTCAATGGTCACATCCTGCCGAAAGCGAACTCTTGCCTCCGTTGCATCCGAGTACAGTGATATGGCTCCTCTGTCCAACTCGTCTGATAGCATGTGCATGGTCGTCCTAGGTGTGGCCGGATCGACAACATACTAATGCATAATGTCTGTCTCGATCTCCAAGCATGTGTAGGTGGCCATGCACATCAACTTGTCAGAATACATGTTCAGCTCCATTCAGACTTGCTTCTTGTCTTTGCCTCGGTGAGTGTGCCAAAAGGGTGGGATCGCATCCATGCGCTCAATGACATGCATGTTGCTGAATTCCCTTACATGCGATCAACAACATTTCTCACCTTGTATGCTCTGTGCTAGCTGCTGGGATGAATCTATAACTTGTATGGGCGTAATTTTCCTCCGTTTGTGCATGTTGCACCCCCTGTTGTACCTGTTCCTATTGTAACTCATTCTCTCGTATGTGCAACTCCTGTTCTTCCTTAAGTTGTTGCTACAGTGCATGCAACTCCTTCTCTGTTTCTCTCTCTCACTTCATGCGATCTTCGTTTCGCGTCGTCACCTCATAGCCTCAATCACCAAAGCTGCTTTCGTCATGAGTGGATCTACTTTGAACTTGCAGCTTTGCTCTGCCTCTACGCTGTCAACAACCTTCCTCTTGCATTCGTCCTGTGCAGGTGTGCTTCTTTCTGTTGCTTCTGGTAGTGATGCTTGCTATGATTCCATTGCCATTCATCTTGATATCCTTGTCCATGAACAACTCGATGTCTTCGTGGAAAGGCAAGTTCATAAACACTTGATCAACTGCATCCCCAGTTGCGCTCTTAACAATGTCTTTGACTCTGCTCTCCTCGAAGCCAATTGTACCTGTGTTGCTGGGAGGTGAACGACACCTGTGATCCCTGGAGACATAGCAACACTCATGGAAAGCAATATGTCAGTTGAGAACCAAAACAAACTGGAGGATTAACATGCAAGATGCATGTGTCAATGTCTGTGAAGAATGCACAATTTTCACTGGGAGGCTGGCAGACTGACTGCCAAGACTGGGGACGACATAGTTCGGGCTTCCGAGAGGCTGACTGACTGTTGGAACTGCGCAATGGACAGTCCAGCCTGGCCTGCTGAGGACTGAAATTACGCAATGCACAATTTCAGTCAGCAGTGAGATGCAACCAACAAACTGCATTGCACAGTTTCTGGGGCTAGCAAGACACTACCTCCAAGAATTGCGCAATGCAAGCATGGAGGTCAATGATGGGCCAGACTTGCGCAATTTCTGGAGGGAAGGTAGATCCTTCACTTCCGGAAATGCGCAATGCTAGCCAGGCAAGGCACGGTCTGAGCCAAGGCAGTCCAGACTAGCTGACGGGTGACTGAAAACATGAGAAGTCTAAATGCATGATGAGATGAGTGCAAACAAGAGTGAATGATTATGCATGCAAACAATAAGTGCAGGATTCAAAAAATGGGACGCATGCATGTGTGTGAAGCGGGTCACTACGACGACCATTGTCGGTGCAAAAGCATTGTCATGCATGCGACAATAGTGAGATGCGAACGAAAACTGAAACAACACTTGTACAAGATAACATGCATGCAAATGACAACAAGCGTTCACAAAAATCAAGCAAACAACATTCACACAAGCCGAAACACAAAAAGCAACATAAACACAGTGCAAGACATGCGAAGCGGGCTTACCCCGAAACAACTGAGCTGAATGTGCCAACGACTCCTAGATGTGATGTGGGATGTCAAAGTTGCAAAATCGATGCTAGGAAAGAGATTTGCAACGTCCGGTTCATAAGTTTTGATAAAATCGAGGCTATGACGCGCATACCACAAATCTAGGAAAACCGACACTTGGCAGAAGGTTTCTGAAATGATCCTTGCCTGTAACCTCCAGCTGTTAAAAATAGATCCCTAAATCTATGGATGCCTTTGTATGCTGCCTTGGGAAAAGCAGTCCATGCATGTAAATCAGTTTTGCTCGGTCTCGGAGGGAACTGGTCAACGTGAAGGCACATGCATCGGTCTGCGAGCCTGGGAGAGGTATTTGCGTAGTTTTTGGGCTGAGAAGAGATGGTTGTCCCAGAGGGATTGCACAATTTTTGGGAGGAACAGGTGATTGTCTTTAAGGATTGCGCCATTTCTGGGTTGAGTAGCTGTCCTGGATCAGACTGCGCAATTTTCGCAAGGAATCATGTCTGACTGTATTGCACAATTTCTGAGCCTCGAAGGCTGCCTGACTAATTTTTTCAATTTCTACTAGCTACTGGGCTAGTTGTCCCAAAGGTATTGCACGAGCAACAGGTGACTGCTGCCCAGATTTGCGCAATTTTTGGGCTGAGCAGTGGTCCTAGAATGAATTGCGCAATTTTTTAGACGAAGTCTGTCAGGAAGAATTGCGCAATTTTGGAGCCCAGCTAGGTGTCCAACTGGATTTGCGTAATTTATGGAGGGAAGGCTGGTTCCCCTCCAGAATTGCGCAATTCCCAAAGGGAGCTTCTCAACCAGCAACTGACACTAAGTCTGGAAAGCAGCCTATGAAGGAGGTGGGACAAACTTGCATGTGCAGGTTGACAAGACTTTGTGAAACAGCTGAAGCCTATGTGCTTGACGCTGCAAGACATGTTGTTGAGTATGGTCGGTAGGGAGGCTCCAAAACGAATCTAAGGCAAAATTTTAGAGGGTATTTGTAGCCGCTACAACACTTGGCAACACACTGGTAGAAATCCATCTCTCTGAATGGACCTTGTTCGTGAAAAGCACATCTAACACCTCCGAAAGTATTGTTTAGTTCTCTATTCGTCTTGGTTTCCGCACTTGCCTGACTGTAAGATGTAGCATCTGCCAAGCCCTTGGTTAGTCTACAAACATTCCAAGCCAAGCCAACATAGTTTTTTCGATTGGGGATGAAGGGTATATTGATGCACAAGTGTATTGGTCGTCAGAGTTTAAGTTTCATCTTTGGTGTTGCTCCGCTGCCAGCAGGCCTGGACAGTACCCCAACGGAGTCATGCATGAACACAAGCATCGTTCCGCTGCCAACAAGCCTGGTCAGTACCCCAGCGGAGTTACTTGTATCACCTCTCTGCGCAGGAAGCCTTTCTCTTCTTTTGCCTTATTCATTTTTCATTTTTTTTTAAATTTTTTCACAATTTCATTTTTTTCATTTTTTCATAACTATGCATAACACTTATTCATTTCAGAGGCAGAAGAGGAATATCGACTTATCGATAAGAGAAGAGGTTGTTCCTTCATATAAGTAGTTTATTTATACCTCTGACGTGTTTGTTAAGGTTTCCCCCCTCACCTTACTCTACTTGACTAAGTTGATAAGGATTAACCCAAAAATAATTGATTAGAGTAGGTGACACTAGTTTGAGCACAAGCGTTGTGTTTTCACTGAGGCTCACTTCGAACAATACATATTTTCCATTGATGTATCATGGACTGAAAGTAACAAGTTCTTCATGAGAGAGTGGATAATAGATAACCAAATGCTAATAGCTGTACAAGTCCTCTTGTACTTTACCCAGGATTGTTTCAAGAGTCGCACACGGTCCATACGAAGCTAATCTACGAACGAGAACAAGCAAACAAAACGAAATGCAAAATAAGAAGTAGAAGCAAATGTGTATGCAAAGCGAGTAAGCAAACAAACAAGCAAGCAAACACACAAAGAAAGAAGCAAACATGCATGTAAGAAAACAACTCAAAGCAAATACTACTTCTACTCCTAAGCTAACAATGCATGTGTCATCTCACGTGAAGTGATACTTCTAATGCAGCCACTGGTGCATTGGTCGACCCATGTTGGTGAAGGTATGGTTCGCGAACATCGCAGTTGCGCAAACCAACAAGCATGAAAGATATAACGATGAAGACGTACACACTCCGAGATTACAAGCGTCCACAGAACAAAAATGAGTGAAAGCACATGACATGCAGTGTGTGAACTTGCCATGGTGATGTGCTACACTACATGCAGATGTTGAGTGTATGCATTCTTTTGACTGTGACATGCAAGAAAACATGAGAAAGGTAGACCACTTACGTTGTGCAAGTGTGCTTGTTGTGTAAGATTCCTCCAATGCATGAGCGTTGAGATCGTGTTGTTCGAGTGGAGGAAGTGAAATCGAAGTGTTAGATTGATCTTGAATGCAAAGCAAAGAGTGATGAGCAGCCTTTCGTGTTTCAACAATTTCTTGATAAAAAAACGAAACCAATCTCAAGACAACGATAACCATCAGCTCGGGTTGAAGTGCCTTGACAGTCTGCAGGGTTTTGACTTCGTCGACAGATAGATTATCGTAGACTAGTGTCTTAGATAGATTAACAATGATTGAATCAACATCATGATCGGCTGAAGTAGTAAAGAGATCACAACAACCAAGATCAGAAAATTTAGGATGTTTGTTGGCATCCTCATGATTTGATGAATCGTGCAAAGGGGCAGATGAGAAGCAAGGATGTTCACCCTCTATGTTTTCATAAATGACAGATGATATATTGGACGGATTTTCGGAGGAAGATGTGTCCTCTCTGTAATGTAATGATAGACTGACATCTGACATGTCATGTGAACGATTAGAAGTAGAAACATCTAGAAATGAGTTTTCATAGGGGAAATCAACAGTGGCAGAATCACAAGGGATGTCGGGATAAATTGGATGAGGCGCCGCTGGAAGGGAGTCATCCTTCACTTCAAGTTATTCTTTAGATTCTTGCACATACTCATCATGAATGATGGCGCAAGTTGGCTGCACATCACTAACTTCGTCAACAACTTGATCCTCGTTCACAACAGATGAGGAGTCCAGAATGGAAGAACACAAGACAGTACAATCCGGAGGATCAACAAAATGCGGGGATGGAGGTTGAGGGAACGAATTCACGTGACAACCAACAAGCTTGTAAGTCAAATCTGTGCAGATATCAAGAGCAGCTGGGGTGGGAGGATGTGACAGTTCAACATATCTGTGTGCATAATCTCCCACATCACTCTGTGGTTGTGGAGTTGTTTGATGAGGTGAAGGCAAACAATCACTTGTGACAACAATTGTGCATGCATGTGATTGTGCAACTCCATCATTGAAGAGTGTTAAGCGGGGTTCGAATGATTTCAAGAATTACGAATTTTCGGATATGTGAAGAAGATACTCAAATCTTCCATTGACAAATTCCCAATCAATTTCATCTTCGGGAAATTGGCATGCAAGATTACAAAAGCGTGTGTGAAACTGCTCAACAGATTCATCGGGTTCTTTTCGTAATTCCAGAATTTCTTTGTTGAGTACTTTACGGTTAAATTGATTGAAAGCACGGTCTATCTCTACGACCAAATGAGAAATAGAATGAGTATATTTGTCAGGCGGTGTGGCACACCATTGCATTGGGTGCCCTTGAAGCGTGTAGACGAACAATGCGCAAGTCATGTATTCTTCAAAGATTCCATGACTTTCACACGAGCCTACAACGCCAACCGCATGCCTAACCAAGTATACGTAGCCTCCAACATCGTATGTTTTATGTCACAAGTTATTCGAGAGCTTTTCTGAGATAATGAAGTCGTTTCCATAAGTCATAAACTCCGGAAGGGAAACTCTGTAGTTAGTCATGATAGATATGCAGAGATTCAAAACAGATTGAGAGGACTCAACTTGTCATCTGGCCCTCCTAGTGCCAAAAAGTTGACGGTGTTGGACCCGCCAACATGTCAGAGGATATTCCCGGTAAGAAGTCCCATCTAGACCTCAGACTGTTTGGCGTAGGAATCCCAGCAGTGGGTCGTATGGTATCACCTTGACCACGGTTTCGCATAGAGGCAAGTAAGATGTCCCTGTTGGTAGCAAGGGTGTGACAGTCACAGCAAGCCAAGGAAGGTGTATGAACGGTTCTAACACACGGAGGGTGATGTGAGTGCGCCCTTTGGAAACCAGTGAAAGCACGTGGCTAAGAAGAGAACACACGAGCAAATATGTATCACAAACTGGAAAGAAAATAAGCTGACAATCCAAAGTGATGGTTAAACCAACAACACATTTCAGTAAGATTCATACATACATATACAAAAAATAGCCATACATGCATGCGTAAGCAAACAGAGACATATATCATTTAGAGTAAACAAGATAGCTAAAATACAATATGACATATGCATGAAATGTGTTGGCTCTGTTATATTAAGAAGTGAAATTTTTAGTCATACAATACAATCATGACCAATCACTAGTTCCAACAGAGGAACGTTATAGTCACTGTCGCCAGCTCCTCCAAAGAGATATACTATCTTTGTATAGTGAAGAAGCCAATGCTCATTACAATATTGTCTAAGCTTTCTCTAAGATACTCCTATTGGAAGCTTGGCTGACCAAAAGCCTCTACAATGAGTTATGAGGGACTATTTATAGCAAAGGATGGGGTGACCCTTGACATTCCCCTTTGTGATCGTTCATCTATCCTCATGACTCTTCAACTACTCTATGACTGTTACATTCAAATATCGACATTTGAACTTCCACTTGACAAGACGTTAAATACAATCTGCACATGTACCCATATGAGACAAAATGGCTTGAGCAAGCCATGCAAGATATCACTAACACTCAAACCGTTATGGTAAGACCAACTCTTCGACATCCTCGTGATGGTCAATGGTGACAAACTGATGCCAATCTTGGTCGTTCGTGATGGTGTCCGTGCGCTCAATGGTGACATCCTGTTGAAAGAAAACTCTTGCCTCCGTTGCATCTGGGTGTCGTCCTGGGTGTGGCCGAACTGACAACATACTGATCCATAGTGTCTACACCAATCTCCAAGCATGTGTTGGTGGTTGTGCGCATCAACTTTTTGAAATACATGTTCAACTCCAGTCGGACTTGCTTCTTGTCTTCGCCTTGGTGAGTGTACCAAAAGGGTAGGATTGCATGCATGCGCACAATTACATGCATGTTGTTGAATTCCCTTGCATGTGATCAACATCACTTCTCACCTTGTCTGCTTCGTGCCAGCTGCTGTTGTTGAATTCCCTTGCATGCGATCAACATCACTGCTCACCTTGTCTGCTTCGTGCCAGCTGCTGGGATGGATCTATAACTTGTACGGGCACAATTTTCATCTATATGTGCATGTTGCGCCCCTTGTTGTACTTGTTCCTGCTGAAACTCATTATCTCGTCTGTGTAGCTCTTGTTCTTCCTTGAGTTGCTGCTTTAGCACAAGCAACTCCTTCTCTGTTTCTCTCTCTTCCCTCGCACGATCTTTGTGTCGTGCCGTCACCTCAAAGCCTCAATCTCCAAAGCTGCTTTCGTCATGAGTGGATCTGCTTTGAACTTGCAGCTTTGCTCCACCTCTATGTTGTCAACAACCTTCCTTTTGCATTCATTGCATGCAGGTGTGCTACCTTCTGCTGCTACTTGACGGTGTCTTTGCGCAATTGTTGGGTTGAGCAGCTATCCTGGGTCAAACTACACAATGTTCTCAAGGAAGCATGTCTGACTGTATTGCGTAATTTCTGAGCCCAGCAGGCTGCCTGACTGATTTGCGCAATTTCTGCTAGTTATTGGGCTGGTTGTCCCAAAGGGATTGCGCAATTTTTGAGAGGAAGGCTGTCAGAAAGAATTGCGCAATTCTGGAGCCCAGCTGGGTTTGCACATTTTTTGGAGGGAAGGTTGGTTCCCCTCCAGAGTTGCGCAATTCCCAGAGGGAGCTGCTTAACCAACAACTAACACTAAGTCTGAAAAGCAGTTTATGAAGGAGGTGGGACAAACTTGCATTCACATGCTGACAAGACTCTATGAAACAACTGAAGCCTATGTGCTTGACGATGTAAGACATGTTGTTGAGGATGGTCAATAGGGAGGCTCCAAAACGAAGATGAGGCAAAATTTTGGAGGGTGGTTGTAGCCGCTGCAACATGATGATTAAATTCTAGCTTTTAATTTTGTTGCATGGGGTAGGAAAGACGTTTTTCTTCTGCTTAGTAGGAGATATGCATGCCCTAGGGGGGTTGGGTAGGGGTGCGGGTGTTGTGGAAACCCCTCTTTTAAAAATGTTTTATTTGGTAATGGGCAGGGAAATTCAGGTGGTTTTGGTAAATTGAGGGCCAACCAAAGTCTTCAAGAGGCTCCAATTTTGGGGGCTCAGTGGCAATCAAGTATCAGTGGCAAATGTATTCCAAAAGCATCAATGAACCCAAATTTTATCCTCCCTTCTAATATTTTGGAGGAGCATCACCAGAGGATGACAGACCATGTTTTTATCTGTAAATTTGTGGGGTTTTGGCCAACTAAAAGAGAACTTGAAAGATGGATATATAAAAAATGGTAGCCCAAAGGGGATCTGGATTTGAGGTTAGGATCGAAAGGGGTTTTTTACAATCATTTTTTCTAGTTTGGATGACAAAAATAGGGTTTTTGAGGGAGGCCCTTATTTCTTTAGTAATGTTGGATTGTACATGTGTCATTGGGATGAGCGCTTTAACCTGAACAAGGAGTAGTTTTTGGCAGCTCCATTCCAAGTCAGACTTTACTCACTTCTAGTAGACTTTTCGCTTCAGGAAATTTTGGAGGGAATTGAAAATGTTATTGGTAATTTTGTGAAGATTTCGAAGATTAATAAGAAAGGACACGACATGTCATATGTGAGTATTCATGTATATATGAATATCTCCCATCCTCTTTCGACGTCTATTGACCTATAATACCAAGGGGTGGTCTAGTCACAATCATCAAATTACAAACATGTTTCATTTAGATGTCGGCATTGTCACAAGCATGGACTTCTAGTTCGATATTTCCCATTAATAAAACAAGAACAACGGGAGTTAGGGCCTTCAGTACCGTCTGATGGATTCACTAGAGTTTCATTGTGGCATTGAAACCCTAGAGGGTCAAAGTTTGGGCAGCCCCAAAATAAATTGGAAGACAAAAATGTGTTCGCAACTCTAGAGGGCATGGAGGAATATTTTGAATTCTCAAAGGACATCACGATGGTGGAAATGGCAGCGGAGACCTCTTGAGAGAAACAAACTGAAAAAAGGAAGTTGTTGGAAAATAAGCCAATGGTGGAGAATTTCTTAGGCCTTATGGGGATAGAGGAAGTCTTATTGTTAACAAAGGAGAATGTCCATCCATTGAGAAAAAAAAGGAAAAATTATGGTCAATCTTATCAATTGTTGGTCAATGCAAGATTTGTTAGAATTTTCGATGGATCAAAAAGAGCTGTCTGCTCAGGATTTCCTTCAATGGAAAAGTATTGGTGATGCTTGTGTAGGAGGGAATCACAATTCAGAAAAATGTGAACAAGATGTCAAAGATAAAGGAAAATATTTATTGGTGAAAGAGGCTAAGTGAAAAGGGTAGAAAATGACGCAAGTAGTACTCCAAAACATTGGTGAGAAGCTAATTAATTCAGGACAAGTCACTGCCCTCTCCGAGTTTTTCTCGACATCTTAAAACTCATCTCAATGAAGATTGTAACGTGGGATATTAGGATTTTAAATAGCAAGGGAAAACAACAGTATTTGAGGGAGAGAATTCACTCTTAGAATCCAACCTTGATCATTTTGCAGGAGACCAAGGTTACAATAGACAAGTTACGAGAAATAGTTGTAAAATGTTGGATGGGATGTGAAATAATGGCCATTGATGCCAGGGGAAGTGCAGGGGGTTTATCAATTTTGTGGAATTCAGAGGAAGCGATTTTTCAGGATTAGAAGGCTAGTCCTAGGATTTTGAAAGGTAGCTTTAGATATCTAGGCTTGAAGGAAAAGGTGAGCTTGTCAACAGTCTATGGTCCTCATGTGTTAGGGGAGAAGATGGTTTTCTCGGATAATCTCAAGTTACATAGGAGACTCATCCAATGATCCTCTTTGGATTATGCGGGGTCACTTTAATTTGATAAAATCTTTGGAAGAAAAGAAGGGTGGGTTAGAACACTGAATTTTGTTTCTTCCTCCTTTAAGGAGCTTATTTAGAAATTAAAACTAGTGGACATTCAAACCCTTAATGTGATTTTCACTTGAATAATAGGCGAGGGGGTAAAAATCAAGTGGCTAGTCGTCTCAGTCGATTTTTAGTTTTAGAGGAGGTAATGTATAAGGACATCTTTGTTGAAGTGGTTATTCTCCCTTGTATAGGTTCATATCAGTGGCCCGTTAGTCTAGAGATTGATTTGAAGGAGGCTTCTAAAAACATGTTATTTCACTTTAAATTTTTTTGGTTTCAAGCACTGTACTTTGTGGATAAAGCAAGGAAATGGTGGGAGGATATCAATGTGAGTGGTTGGAATAAGATGCATAATTTCCAACTTAAATTAAGTGAGATGAAAACGCAGATAAGGATTTGGAACAAAAAAGAATTTGGCCACATTTCAGTGGAGAAACAACTTTTGGAGAGGTAAATTCAGGATATTCAACAAAAAATTATCTTAGAAGGAAGAAGAGTTGATTTGGTTATGGAGGAAGGTATTACGCTTAATAAATTAGAATAGGGAAGGAGACAAGAGGAGACACTATGGAGGCAGAAATCATGAGTTCAATTGTTAAGGGACGGTGAAAAGAATACTAAGTTTTTTCATAAATCCATGATAAAGCATAGGCACTTAAATCAATTTTTTTGGCTAATTGGTAGGGATGGTTTGGGGAAAATTAAACATAATTAGAATGAGGAGGAATTTATTGTGGAATTGATTTTTTTTAATAAAGGTGTTCTTTCGAAACCTCCTGTCAATAGAGTATCAACTATTAATAAGATTACAACATGTATCCTGAAGCTTGCGAGTAGATAACAAAACATCGCTTTGATGAGAGATAAATCACTTCAAGAAGTTGAGGAGGTGATTGTAGATATGCCCAAAAATAAAGCATCGTGTCTAGATGGCTTCACCTCATATTTCTATAAGGTGTGTTGGATTTTTTAAGTACAAAAATTATTGAGTTCGTCAAATAATCCGAGGAGTCTCAATCGATATGGTTGGGTTTGAATGCCACTTTTATTTCCTTAGCCCCATAGTTAGGGAAATATGATGATCCTAGTGGTTTTTGCCCCATTGCAATATGCAATGTGATTTACAAGATCATTGCCTTTGTACTAGTTAATAGGTTGAAGCTTTTATTGAAGGATCTCATCTCACATGAGAAAACAAGGTTTGTAGAGGGTCGCCAGATATTGGATGGGATTTTTACTACTCATGATTTGTTCTTTCGTTGAAGAGTCAAAAGAGGTTAGGTATGATGATAAAACTCGATTTATCAAAGGCTTATGATAGGCTAAGTTGGGATTATCTACTACAGGTCTTAGATGCATTTGGATTCTCTTCGCAACGGATTTCCTAGGTGAGATCTCTCATTTCTTCTCCCTTTTTTTCCATATTGGTTAACGACTCTCCCTTTGGGACTTTTAATCTGTGTCATGGGATTAGACAAGGAGACCCATTGTCTCCTTTTTTGTTTATTTTGGCTACGGAGGGATTGGGAAGATTTTTGAAAGTTGCTTGTTCCAAAGGGGAGCCAAGAGGTTTGTGTTTATTTGAAGATGACCTCCCCGCAACCTATCAACATTTTGTTGGTGATATTTTCTTATTCGTCCAGGCTACTCTTCAAGAAGCGAGATCCATCCACCATCTGCTTTCAATTTTTATGGAAGCTTCAGGTATGCTCATCAATAAAGAGAAAACAAATATCTTATTTTTTAATTGTAAAGAGGTAATCCAACACCATTTGACATGAGTTATGAAGAAATTTCAACCCCCACTCTGGGTATCACTGTTCCTTATCACTCCATGCATTTAGTTTTAAATCCAAGCATGATAAATTATAAAATATGGAAATGACAATATTTTTCTGAAAACACAAACTTAGAGATTTCACAACTGTTGAAATTGCAGAAATAAAACACGGCAAAATTATGACAGTGACAAAAGAAAACAACAACGATTTTTGGTCAATGTGACCCTGGAAAAACCCCCTACAACTCTTGGGGAAAACCAGTTTGAGAGATATTTTTTATTTCTGAAATGCTTTTACAGAGAAACTGAAATACACAGTAAAAATTTCAGCTACCATAAATTACAACTTATCTCGATTTCTGTGCTTGAACTTCGCCTCGAAAATCATGCCAATCAGAAAACAGCCAAAAAATAAAATAAAAAAATCCAGCAATAAAACATCATTAAATGCTATACAACATACCTCGAAAAATGTGCCCAGAACTTGTTCTACAGAGTGTACAGATTTCAGCAATACGGTTGCCTCGAAAATTGTGCCCAAAACCTGCCTCGAAATTTGTGCCCTTGATGTTGTCCCTCTTCCTCGATTTCTGTGTCTTTCTCCTGCTGTATAGTTTTGTCTTGAGATGCGTGCCAATAAATGTTGTTGTCTAAATATGTTGAAATGTCTTCTTGTTGCTCTCCTTCACTTCCTCACTACTCAGAAATTTTCTCCTTACTCTCTCTTCTCTTTCTCTCAAATGCTCATGAAAGAATGAATGATCTTTTCCTCTTCTCTTCTCCTTCTCATTTTACTCTCTAAATGACCACTTGGGTTACCCTAAGATCTAATGGGTGAGATTCATTTAGATATAGGGATGAGAATAAATGTGCATTTAATTCTCACTTTCTATTTTTTAACTCACCCACTTAAATAAAGACCCACTTAGCTTTTTATTTCCATAGTCACTTTTTCACTTTCTAATTCTTCATTGATTTTAATAAAGTCACCTTTAAATTAGAATGTAACTTTACCACTTATAAAGTCACTTTTAAATTAAATTGACTTTACCACTTATAAAGTCACTTTAGGAGAAAAGTACAAATAAATTTGGACACTTTTCCCCAGGCCAAAGATCAAAGCCTTAGGGAACCACGTGTCCTTTGGCACCCAAATTTTAACAAGTTATGGAGTTTAACATTGTCTACCTCCCTTTTGAATACTTGGGGGTACAATTGGTCTTGAATCCAAAAAGACTCTATTATTGGAAAGACCTTCTTCAGAAGATCACCAATAGAATCCATAATTGGGCATTTAAGGCCTTGAATTTGGCCAGAAGGTTAATACTCACGAAGTCAATGCTTCAAGCCATGCCTTTGTATCAAATGTATGTCATGCTAACACCAAAGCCATTTGGAAGGAATTTATTTCTAAAGACGGTTTTTTGTAGTGAGGTTCTAGTAAGGCAAAGAAATGGTTCCTCGTGGCGTGGGAGAAACTTTGTTTGCCTAAGCTAGCAAGAGGATTGGGGTTGAGATACCTTGAAACACTAAGCAGAGTTTTAGGAGCTAAACTATGGTGGCGATGGGTGCTCGGGGGTTATGAATTATGGAAACATATTTGGTTAAGGAAACACACCCCTGTTGAATCTTAGCAAAAGAGATTAAGACTTAATTCTAGCATTCCATGGTTGGTATTATGGATGTGGGCTCAAGAGTTTTGTCATATTGTGAAGGAGCATGCTTTTCAAGAAATTAGGAATGGAGAAAATACATTGTTTTAGGACGATGCCTGGCAGAAAATCCCACGTTTGTCATGGAAATAAGAGCTGAAAACTCTTAAGGATTACACCACAATAAAATTTGGGGTTTTGAGGGTAGCATATTTTTAGAGAGTAGAGAAGAATTTAATGTTATAGTCATTGTGGAAATTTGAAGAAGATTAGCCTTTGTCACCCTTGAAATTGCCTTAGGAAAGCATGAAAGCAGAATTGCTAGAAAGAAGAATATGAATTGCGCAAGATCGGGACAAGTTGAGATGGTGATTTAAAGCTATAGGTATGTTCACTTATATACGTGATTGCAATCACATTATTCATGTATTTATCATTTTTCGTGTAGTAGACTCCATCGAAAGTATGCAACATGGGTATTCCTTCGATAAGGAATTAAATTATTCATCCAATGAGTGCTCCTGCTCGAAATTTTAGTAAAATCGTAGGGACATAAGTTTAAAATATGAGTTGAAATATATATATATATATATATATATATATATATATATATATATTTTATTTTTTTTTTTCAATCTTTTACTTTTTTACTCCAAAAATGGTGAATCATCCCTCGTGGTTGACATCATCATCTTAAATTATATTAGTTCTCATAAAGTTGTTTTTGGTTGTACATTTTTGTTTTGAAACCCATTTTTGACCTCAAAAATTATCTAATGACGTCTTCAGATAGCCATTGGAGAAGGTTACCACTTATTACAAATTGTAGGTGACTGTCAAATTGCTATTCATTGTGCTCAACAGTTGATAAATGGTAAACCCCCTGGAAAATTGGAAAAAAGTTGGAGGCTGGAAGGTATCATTGAGAATTTGTGTGGATTGCTTGCAAAATTGGAATGTCATAGTTTTCTATTCCAGAAGATCGGTAATATGGTTGTTGATTTTATGGAAATTTTAGGGCGTCAATCTCACAATCTACAGTTAGATGACATATGGCCTCTCTCTTCAACGTTTGTTTAAGCTAAACTTCTATAGACCTTGATGGAGAAGGATGTGTCTATCCCTGATGGGGGTGGTAGTTGAATTAGCGTTTGAAGCAATGGAAATTGAGGGTTGTGCTCGCCTCCTCCTAAAGCCATTATGCATTAATGGCTCGGAGGGGCGCGACACGAGTCTATTTAAGGATGCATGCAAGTGACAATTGGCATAGAGGATTGCTTCTTTATTTGAGTAGTTCGTTGGTGCTTTTGTTGTCTATAGGCGTCTGTTGGGACGGAGATGAGGGTTATACCTCAACCTCCCTTTCTTGGTTGTTACTTTTTTTAATGAGTATTTCGACTTTGGCTTATTGGAGACTCAATTATACCAAAAATTGCTCATGTATTAGACCTTTCTTTTATTTTGGTGAGGTTCTTTCCCAATTATTTGTCTTGAGTTGTATACATGGTTGTTTTTTCCTGTTCGTGAGGCGGTTTTTGTTGTTAGGGTTAGTGTGCCTGTTGGTTATTGTGAGTCTCTTGTTTACTTTTAGAGATCGATGGACCATTCCAGTTCTATCATGTTCTCGTTTTCAGGTTTGCTTAGCTTGGTATGTTTTGGGTCAGAAAAATTTAGAGGCTCTGAGCTTGGGTCAATCTTCTTGATCAGGTGCTCAAAAATCAAAGTTGTTATAATGGTGTGGAACCTGAATGATCACGTAGTGCTCGTCATCTTGAATCTGATGCAACTTGTTTTGCCTAAAACAAACACCGTATGCTCCCAGAAACGCGATTTATTCACTTTGTCAAACAGGTAAAAAAAATTGTAGATGGATGACAGGGATGTTGACTAGGCATCCATACCGCCTAGGTGGAAAGGCAAATGTTTTCAGAATGTTCCTGGAATATTCTCAGAATACGCTATTGATTTGGCATCGTTTGATTGGCCCATGTGTTATTGTTTTGGCCAATGAGGAGGTGACATGTGGCTAAGTTAGAGGCCACCACGTGTCCTCCTAATGGCATAAAAAAATTTGGTATGGTGGATGGATCGAAGGCCGAGCTCGACCCCGCGACCTCCCACACAACAAACCAAAGGACTCACCAATGCGCCCAAGCTTTATGACGTAACATATTATGGATGTCGGTTTGATTTAAAGTTTGTTGACCGCTAGGTCGGGGGGGGAGACTGTCAGCGTAACCACAGGTAACCCTCCCATGTGAACACTTATTCATTAGCCACAACAGTTAATGTAACTGCCACCACTAGCCTAACCACCGGTCCCAAGCGGCCCATGTAAACCCTACCTCAAACGGCAAACGATTACGTGACCTTTGGAGGGAGGGGGGCCAGCGCCGGTGGCTAGCCCCTGGGCGCATGGTGCCCATATGACCCGATTTTTTGTTCTAAGGCCTTGGCAGCCACATTAATGATCCTACAAATCCGCATATAATTCGAGGAATTTGTTGCTCCGTTAGCGCAAAAATTGGGCGAATTTGTAGGATAATGTTGGATTTGGTGCAAATTGTAGAGCGAATAGTGGAGAAACTAGGAAAAGTCATAACTTCTTTAGTTTTCAACCAAATTGGATGCAGAAAGAGGCTAGGTAGCTATTTTTGGACATGCTGGACTCATTGGAGTAGGTTTCAGAAGCATTTGAGTATTGTAAACACAACTTTTTACACTTTTGAGCATAATAGAGAGGCCCAAGCCATTGGAAGCTGGACCAAGGAGACGTAGCCCAGGAGGGGTGAACTCATTTATCATGTTCTTGTTGTGATGTGTTTTTGATGATGTTCTATACATGTTTATGTTGTTGTTCAGTCTCTTATTTATGTTAAATTTTCTCATAAAATTAACATAAAAACTCATTTTTCACTTGCAAAATTCATGAATCCTTAAGCACAATGAAAGCATTTTGTTTCTAATCTGAGGAGGATCTTAGCACAACAATCTAATATTCTAAATCAGATTTTTTTTTGTATCAGAGCACTAGGTTTTCTCTGTGAAATAAGGATTTAACTGTTTGCAAGTTTACGTCATTATTACAAGGTTAAAACTCAAAAGAGGAGAAGGGAAGCTAGTTGGAAGCCCTAAAGTTGGGTCAAGGGGAAGGAGAGCAAGGTTGCCACAATCTCCAACATCGGTTCAACCTCAAGTTGCAGTTGAGACTCCGAAGATCATGTCTCATGAAGGAGAACGTACAAACATGACAGAAGATGAGAAGACCTTTCGAAATGCTTTCTTTGATATGACAGAGATGGTGAAGGTCCTCTATGAAGAGAGGAATACCAAGTTGCAAGGGGAAAGTTCCAAACCTCCCAACAGAGATGGTTCTTCAGGAGGAGGAGGTAATGGAAATGGAGACAAACCTCCACCCTTCTTCTTCACAACCATCTTCACCCTTTTCCACCAACACAACCCTTACTCGTACTCATCATCATATTTCAAAAGGAATTAATAAATCATATTTTCTAAAACTTGATGTTAAATTTGAGCTGCCCATGTATAATGGTGAAGTGAATGCAAAGAAGCTTCATAATCGGATTCGTTAGTTGGAGGTCTATTTCAGGATTCAAAACCTTCAAGAGGATGACATAAAGATTCAGTTAGCTTCCTTGAGAATGGAGGGTGCAACACTAGTATGGTGGGAATCAAAGACCCAAGAGGAGATTAAAAAACATGGTAAGATCTTGATTTCTTGGATTGATTTCATTGTTGCAATCAAAATACAATTCTACCCTTTAGCTTATATGCAGAAAGCCATCATGAATTGGCGGAACTTTAGACAACTTAAAGGTCAAAATGTGCAAGATTACACCCAAGAATTCAGAAAAAAGGTCTTTAATGTTAGGTGTAGATTTGCAATCACAGGGCACATTGCTAAACTACATAGGGGGTTTACACAGTTACCTTAGGTATACTATCTTAATGTTTAATCCCGATAATCTAGACGATGTGTGTGTGCAAGCCACCCATCTTGAGGCAAGAGGGAAAAACACTCCAAAAGAAGGTAGTAAAAATCCATTTAAGAGTAAAGGAAAAGAAAAGGGTTTCAAAGGGAAGGGAAATAAAAATGCATCTATTAAAAAATGACAGAAAGTAACATGCAAACATTGTCCCAGATAGGGTCACGATGAAGCTCATTCTTAGAAGCTTCATCCTGAAATGAAACCAAAAAGATACAACAACAAGGGAAAACAAAAGACAATTGCAACCGCTCAACAGGATTTGGGATCTGATTCGGGTGATGAAACTAAAATCAAAGCCATGGGGTTAAAAGGAAAAGAATCCATTGCTAGCACTAGTTCTTCAAACTCACAAAATGAAGCTCTAAATGAAAAGAGGAGAACAAAACTTTTTCACATAAGGGTGATCTCAAAACATAACAAGATTGATACGCTTTTCGATAGTGGCTCTCAAGCCAATCTTATCTATGAAAACATTGTCAAAAGTTATCTTCCATAGACATGAAAACAAATATCATTTAGTTAAATATGGAGTAGAATATATTGTGAGAGCTCATAGAAATAAATTAAATCTTTCACTTGCTAATGCAGGGCAGATGAAAAACTAGTGAATTGAAGCAAGAATTTTGTGCTTCTAATGATCAAACCCAAGAATGATGTTGATAATGAAGCTTTTACAGGTTGTGATTCAAATTTGAAATATGAATTGGTTGATGTAGTTAACCAATACGATGAGATGTTTCAGGAACCAAAGGGATTACCTCCCAAGAGAGAAATCCAACGTGAGATACAGTTGCAGCAAGATTGTCCTCTTCCTAACATTGGCATGTATTATTAAAATGTCAGTGATAAAAAGTGCAAAAATTAAGAAGTAAATTCAAGAGTTGTTAAATAAAGGGATCATCAAACCATATTCCTCTCCATGTGGTTCACCTATTGTATTGGTGCCAAAGAAGGATGGAACATGACGCATGTGTGTGGACTTTCGTGCATTGAACAAAATTACGGTAAATAACTGTTAACCACTGCCTAGAATAATGATTTACTTGATCAATTGAAAGATGCAAAGTTTTTTATTAAGTTGGACTTAAGGAGTGACTATCATCAAATTAGAATAGGTGAAGGAGACATTTGGAAGACAACATTCAAAACAATACAAGGTTTGTTTGAATGACTAGTTATGTCTTTTGATTTATGTATTGCTCTTACTACATTCATGCATGTGATGAATGATGAGGCCATTTCTTAATGAGTTTGTTATAGTCTACTTAGATGACATCTTAATTTTCAGTACATCTCATGATGAACATGTCATGCATGTAAGAAAAGTACTTGATGTCTTGAAAAAGGTACAGTTGTATCTTAAGATGTCAAAGTGTGAGTTTCAAAAAACTTCTTTAGTTTACTTGGGTCATATTGTTGGAGGAGGTGATTTGAAAATAGATCCCTCCAAGGTTGATGTCATTGTGAATTGGCCAAGACCCAAAACAGTTATTGAGGTAAGAAGTTTTTTGGGAGCAGCCCAATATTGGAGGAAATTCATTGCTAATTTTTCTCTTATAGAAACTCCTTTGTATGCATTGACAAGTGTGAAAAAGGTTTTTCAGTGGGGAGGCAAACAAAAAAAAGCCTTTGCTGCATTGAAAGAAAATATCGGTACAGCTCTAGTACTTACACTTCCAGACTTGAGACAATCATTTGAGATTCAGACTGATGTTAGTGCCTACGCCATGGATGCATTCCTCATGCAACATGGTAAGCCTATCTGTTTTTATTTGAAAACTTTTAATGGTGCAGTGATTAACTATCCTACATATGACAAGGAATTGTATGCATTAGTGAAAAGTGTGAAAAATGGAAACATTACTTGATGGGTAAGGAAACAATCATTCACATTATTCATCAACCATTGCAATACTTGCAATCTCAATCAAAGTTGCACCAATCAAGGCACTTCCGATGGATGGGTTTTCTTCAACAATTCCACTTGGTAATCAGGTATAAGAAAGATATCTACAATAAAGTTGTTGATATGCTTTCTAGGCCTAATGTTAGTGCAACTACTTTACTCAAGCATAATTTTGTTTTACATAGAAGTTATATTGAGCAATATGCAGGCACATGGAGAAATAGTTAACGTCATAAGAGAGGCACATACTTCTCTTATTGTTGGTCATTTCGATGTCAGTAAGACGATGGCACATCTACAGATGTATCGTTATTGGCCTCGTATGCTTGAAAGTGTGTCTTGTTTTATTAAGGGATGTTCATTATGTGCAATTAGTAAGCCTAGCAATAGGAAGTTAGGATCGTACACACCACTTCCAGTTTCTTCACTACCGTGGGAGAGTGTTTCTATGGATTTTGTATGAGGTCTTCCATTGTCAAAAAAAGGTCGTGATTATTTGTATGTAGTTGTGGATAGGTTCAAGCAAAATGTGTATTTTGATGCCATGTAAAAAGAAAGTTACAGTTGAACAAATTGTTCAGATATTCTTTCAGAATGTATGGGTGCATTTTGGATTGCCCACATCCATTGTTAGTGATCGAGATTCTCGCTTTGTTGGGAATTTTTGGTCAAGCTTGTGGGGATTCATGGACACCAAATTGAAAAAGAGTACAACTTTTCATCCACAAACAAATGGTCAAACAGAGGTGGTGAACAGAACAGTGATACATCTTCTTCGTGGGTATTGCAGCAAACATCCTAAGTTATGGGATGAACATTTGCACTATATTCAACATGCTTACAACTGGGCCAAGCACTCTTCAACTCAAACATCGCCATTTGAGGCATGTTTGGGATACTTGCCTAAATCTCCTTTGGATTTCATTTTTGGCAAAGATGTTGTTATTGATGGTCATAGCGACATAGACAAAGCAAGGAAGTTCATTGAACAAATAGCAATTTAAACTTTGAAACGAGAACTATAAACTCAAAACGGGAACTCTGGCCAAAAAACCCCAAAAAAACATGAAAAACACTTTTAAAAGCAAAAGTATACTGGAACGATTATTTTTTAGGGTCAATTTTCAACATGTTTTAAAAATCACAGTGAACCATTTTTTGTGTGAAAAAAACACCCTGAAAACGAAAAGTGTTGATACTGGAACGATGGTTTTTTTAGGGTCATTTTCAACATTTTAAAAAAATGGCAGTAAAACCGGATTTTTATATGCAAAAAACCATTGTTTTCGAGGGAAAAAACACGCTAATGTTTTTGGTAGAATAACATTTTTCTTTCCTAAGTATAATTTCAACATGTTTTAGTAATTATGATAAAGATAAAATAATGAGATCTGAAACACATTAAAATTCTAATTGTTTTCAACCATAACATTAAAGATACAAAAAAATTCAATTTTTCAACCATAAAATTAAAAAACCATGACATTATGAACAAATTACATGACTAAATTAATCAAAATGTCATTATTTGTATTTTGAATGAAACATACATTATATCTCTAAGTTATTGTTGCATTGTAGATATTCTAAACAATAAAAAACATCATAATTAAAATATATAATTCAACGAACATAAAAATGACTCATAACTTCTAATTTAACACCATATGGAAATCAAAAATTTTATTTCAAAATATGATGCAAATATCAGTTATATAAACTATCTTAGACAATTATTCAAAATCACTCATTTTCTTGCACACCATCAGAATTCACATCTTCATATGAATGACTGGATGCAGATGAAAATGTTCCATATTCTTCTCTTTCATCAACTAGTGCCCCATCTGAGTCCACATGCATGCCCACCATTTCAGGGTTCAAAATTCTTCTGGATCTACAACTGGTTTCAACAAACTCTCATCTCAACGTTGTTTTTTGCAACGACGATTTATATTTGTACCATTTCATTTTTTCTTTCTGCAAATTTTTTTATCAACTACCATCTCTGGCTTATACACGCCATTGAATGGGTGTGTATTTGTGGCATATCAATGTACTTCAACACCTGTAACATCATTATTTTCTATAATGACCTTTATAACGTTAGCAACCCATAATGGATAGTCATTTGGATTTCCATCTGCTAGCACTGCCATCATGCAACCCTCCTTAATATCCTGTATTGAACCCCTGTAAAGGTCTTCCATGGCTTCACGTTGTGCACGAGACCTTTGGGAACCAATATACATCTTTCTTTCCTCTGCCTATGAAGAATTAATAATACCTTGAGATTATTGTTGTTCAACAATGTTTATTTCCTTATGTTCATTTGACACATTTTGTGGCCGAATAAATGGATTTTTCAAAAGTATATCTTCATTTGTTGTTCTTGAAATGGTATCACTTTGATTATTGAAAAGACTCCCACCAAACTGAATCAACAATATCAAAGTACTCATATATATATCTAATACATTTTTTAATTTCTTCTAGGCAATCAAAATAATTTATATCTCTATTCTATCTGTGTGCATTATGAACTTCAACGACTGATTGTAATAACAATATATTTGATGCAAATATTGGATGATATGGAATGAACTTCAAAAATTCCAACCCTGATGACATTGCCCATTCTACAGTAGTTGAATACTTCTTGCCACATATTAGTGTTTTCCCATCAATTTTTTTTTACGAAATTGATATTGGAAGCTAATGTCATTAAGTTGTTCAATGCATTTCTCCTCACTATTCAATCACAGAATAAACCTTCGCATGTCAACAATTTCTTCCAACACATCAAAAGTAGGCTCTGGCGTGTATGATTTCTTAATACATTCAATTAATGATGGCAAGCTCCCAACTTCCTTCTTCCTCAATGTGACTAAAAAACGACTAAACATCTAATCAATATGGTCATGAGTGTGCCCAACAAAAAGGAAACCAACCTTTACCTTTTGAAAAATTCTCAATTCAACAAGCATATTTAGATATCCAAAAACAATCTGATTTTTGTTTTCACTGCAAGTGTTGTCCAATTTTAAATACAAAACTTCGGGAAGATTACCAGACTAATGAAAAAGCACATCATGAATTATGGTTATTGTCAGATTTGCATTATTATGGATATTTGGAGTTGTGAAACACACCCTTGGAAACATTTTCCCATTGAAGACCATACAACCGACAAAGTGATACTGAATAAAATTTTCCTCTTGTAAATTTTTAGAGTGCGAACAAAATGTGGTAAAAGTGGTTTCTGCTCCATACTATCAATTATCAAACCCAAATATTTATTCAAATTATCATAACACTTCTTTCAATGCTTGTACAACTTTTTCCTTTCACTTGTTTGTTGTTCGTGATGCTCCTAAGTTCTTTGACAATGGAATCTACACAACATAAAAGAAAGTCATTAAGAAATACATTTTCACAGTTGATAACTATACAATTTTAAAAGTTAAAGTTGTGAATGCTTACCTCTTTCTGACCCTTCACATTTCTCCCTTTTTGATTTAAGAGAAGCACATATACTGCAAATCCCCATTCTTGTCTTCTTAGGAATACAGACATGGTTGAATTATTTCTTCCATACCTTCACAAAATATTGATATGTAATAAATCGACCATGTCCCTCAGCTCCTTCTGCATATTCTTTGTATAAGTTGTAGATTTCTCGTCTTAAGAAATTATTTGGAATATGTATTGTCTCTCTATTTGGCATACACTCTCCGTGCTTTGAAAAGAAATCTTTCATCCATGACATTGCAGTGTTTGATAATGGCCCAAACTGTCATTTATGATGTACTTCTGAATAAAATGTGGGATGATCATTTTCCAAATTTTCTTGGATTCTTGACAGACGAAATTTACTCCTTGAATGAAACATTTTGAAATCATTTTTACATATAAATAAAGACACAATATGATAATCATACCCTAACAATGTAGATTGCATGCACGCCACTAAATATGAATTTTGCATGCTTTTATTCATTGACAAATATCTTTTCATTTTCTCTAATGCAAACTTGAAATCCATATGTTTCAAGCAATCTTTTTGACAACATTCACTTGAAATGAGAGCGTTGATAGAATTTCTTCTCATCAAATATTCTACTCTACCCCTTGTATAACTAGAACATCTTGGATTGATATGAAAAGGTCTACTCCTACTCGATACAATATTTCCTGGCAACATCTCCATCATTGGATCATCATTTGTATAAGCATGTTTATCATCATTATGAGGAATGTTATCTTCACTATGATCATCTGTGCTTTTGAAACACTGACTTGGAGGATATTCTTCATCTTGACCTTCTTCAATGCTGCTCTCATAGTCCTTAGAATTAGGACTAAATGGAAAATTCGACTCGATGTTTATTGGATATTTTTCATCATGTGCATTGTTAGTATTGTTATCATAGTCCATAGAATTAGGACTACATCGAAAATGTGACTCTTTACTTACTGAAAATTCTTCATCCTGCCCTTCGTCCTTCGTCACCACTGCTCTCATAGTCTTTAGGATTAAGACTAAGTGGAAATCGCGACTCTTTATTTATTTGAATATCTTCATCACGCTCTTCATCACTACTGCGCTCATAGTCCATATGATTAGGACTAAGTGGACGCCATGACACTATTCATTTGAAATGATTCATCATGTTCTTCATCACCACTGCTTTCATGGTCCATAGGATTAGGACTAAGTGGACATTGTGACACTATTCATTTGAAATTCATCATGTTCTTCATCACTGATGCTCTCATAGTCCTTAGGATTAGGACTAAGTGGACACCGCGACTCTTTATTTATTTGAATATCTTCATCATGCTCTTCATCACTACTGCTCTCATAGTCCATATGATTAGGACTAAGTGGACACCGTAACACTCCATTCTTTTGAAATTCTTTATCATGCTCTTCATCAATGTTGCTCTGATAGTCCATAGGATTACGACTACGTGGACATCGTGACATTCCATTCTTTTAAAATTCTTCATCATGCTCTTCATCATTGTTGCTCTCATAGTCCATATAATTAGGACTAAGTGGACACCATGACACTATTCATTTGTAATTCTTCATCATGCTCTTCATCACTACTACTCTCATAATTCATAGGATTAGGACTAAGTGGAAACTGCGACTCTATTTATTTGAAAATCTTCATCATGCTCTTCATTATTGTTGCTCTCATAGTCCATAGGATTAGAACTAAGTGGAAACCGTGACTCTTCATTTATTTGAAATTCTTCATTCTATCTTTCATCAGTACTGCTCTCATAGTCTTTAAGATTAGGACTAAGAGGAAGATTTGTCTATATTCATAGTGGAAGAATTCCCGTTATATTCATCAATATGAAGAGTTGTTACGCGATGAAGATGTTGATACTTCAAAAAGCGAAACTTCACTATCAAAAAAATCCATGCCTTTCAAACAAAAGAGGTTGAATGATACAAATGCTCTCTCTCATAATTATAATATATAGCTTAAAGAATGAAAATTTCCCTCCAAAGTTTCCCTCCAAAAATTTTCGCCAAAATTTTTTCCTCCAAATTTTTTTTTTCATGTATTTCACTCCATCATTTTCTTCTACAATTTAATTAAAAATTTTAATTAAAATTTTCTTAAAAAAATAAATCTTTTAAATTAAATATTTAAATTAGAATTATAAACTGAATCTTTTACCTAAATTACTCTTTTACTTAAACTATATAATATTTACTAGACAATGGAATGTTTTTTTTTAATTTTCATTTTATCTTTTAAAACAAATTAATCCCACATTCTCCTGTAAAACAATTCTATAATGTTCGCTATATCATAGCTTACTATATCACCATAACAAGAATTATATGTTAAAGTTTTTATAAAAACAAATTAATCTCATATTCACCATGTGGTAGAACAATTTCGTAACGTTTGTTTTATCATAGTTCTTTATATCGCGATACCAAAATTGACATGTTAAAATTTTTATAAAAACAAATTAGTCCTACATTAACCGTGCAGTAAAATAATTCCGTAATTTCCGCTATAACATAAATTTCATTATCACTATTCCTCACATCACATCAAAGTTTTTCAAGGTTCGTTAAAAAACTCTGAGCGAATTTGTGGAGCAGCTACATTGTTATCAACAACATATTCAATGGAAGATTATCGCATTTGAAAGGTTAGTTTTTTATTTGTCATGTGCAAGTTTTAAAATTCAATACGTTTAATGAATTTTTTAGAAATAAAAAATTTAAATGATTTAGATTTACCCACTACATCTGCAGTGGGCATGGTGGGCCTGGTCATATTCCCCGGCAACCCAACGAGCCCGTGGGGGAGGGGCGGGGGTTGCTTGCCTAGCCCCCCAGCACACCCCGAGTGGCGAGCCATTAGGCCGTTGGCATTGGGTGAGGGGCTCATTTTCCAGGGCGGGGCGACAGGGGCTATATTTTTTTAATTTCTTATTTTTATTTTTTAAATTGTTATGTTATACAAAATTAATTATTATTTATTGTTTTGTTTGTTAATTTAAACTATTATTTTTTTGTAATTCACTGATTTATATTGCGTATTTTTTTTGCAAGAAAATGACATCAAATAAAATTTATGTGAATATTTTTGGACCAATGACTGCTAAAATTAAAGGTAGATCCTCAAAAAGCACTGTTGAACGAACCAAACTTGAGTTGATAGCTACAAATCTTTCAAATGCCTCAAACGATAAGAAGATGATTTCATACTAGAAGAAATCAAAATAAGTGAAACTTCCAAAAAATGTATGGTATATGAAAGATAAGGTGAAGATGTGCAAATATATCTATATGTTGATATCCCTAACGATAATAGAATTTTTGAGGTGTTGGGAAAATTCATAAACGTGTTTGGTACCGAACACTAAAGTTGTTTATATACTTACAAAACCGCCCAAGTCACATGACAGGATTAAATATCAAATTATATTCATTGTGTGACATGAGAGAGGTATCTACAAAGTTGTGTAAACGAATTGTAAATGAAATTACATAAGATATCATAAGTATTGTTATTTATTTTTCTGTTTTGCATTATTATAACTGTTTCATTATATTTTTATAACTTAGTTTTTATTGACAAATGATATTTTGTTTGACATAATTTTGTTGAAAGTCTTTCAATTATGTTGGGAGGCATTCATTTCATAGAGCAAAATGTTATGAATGTTGTTAGTAGTTTCTACTCATGGTTAGAAGAAGATATGGGAAACAAGCAAAAAGTAGTAATTCATGATGCTACAAAACTACATCCAAAGGATCAGGGAAAAATGCCTCTAGTGAATAAATTTAGCAAAGGTGGACAAGTTATTTTTGAAGATGAGGAAGTTGAAACTGACACTGAAGAATATGTTGTCGTTACTGAGGATGACATTGGAACTTATGTTAGAAAGGAGAAGAGCCATAAAAGAGCAAAGTAACAATGCTCAGGAATGTCTCTGTTCTAGTTAATGATGAGAATGTTAGGAGGAATAAAAGTAAAGTTGAACATTTTCAAGTAGTCATTACCAACAGTGAAGATCGCAACGAAACTTCCAAAGAAAGCATGGAAATCATTACACCAAACGCTGATTTTGTAAAAGCTCAAAGACAATTGATGGAGGAATATCTCAATAACCCACATTTTGAAACAATGAAATGTATCATTTATGTTGGTTTATCAGATACAAAAGCAAAGTTAGTGGCATGGGATCATAATTTAGATAATGAGTATAGGATGTCTATGACTTTCATCCAAAAGATTAAATTTATTCATAGTGAATTTGAAGAAAAATGTGGTGGGGATAAGATAAATGTTACAATAGATTTTCGAAAGGAATGTTGTATGGAAATATGCTATCAAATTGAGGAGAAAATCAATTCAAAAACCAGCAAAGTAAATACTAATATATTCAGAAGTATTGATAACATTTTCCAATTGGCATTTAGAACTAAAGAGATATGGGAATTGATTAATGAGATTTTTAGCATGTCGGAGAACATTGGCTTTAAAAACCAAAAGGTCAAAACATCTAAACTATTGATATGCAACAACAGTAAATCAGAGCCTGAAATGAAGCAGCGTCCAAAAGATATGACTATCACACCTTGGAGATCATTGCAAGGAGTGAAGGATGAAAAACCCTTGATCACTATGAACCCAATCACACTACCTCCTAACCCTTATGATCTCTAATACAAGCATCTTTTAAAAAATATGAAACCATCCCTCCTTATCCTTATGACCCCTAACATGATTACGTATTAACATATTATGATTCAAAACACACTAACCAACAAATACACCATATTAACTTTTGACAACTATTAACCATATTAACCATGGTTGACCAAATTGAGAAACTAACTCGTAATTCCCTAATCTACTAACCTTCAAACTCACTAACTCATATAACCCCCTTAGCCATATTGACTAATGTTGACTATGACTACTAAGTGAATATAAGTTAGTGTAATTCAACTAACACCACTAGCCATTATCCCTTTCTTGGCTATATAGAGCATTTTTGCCATATTAATCATATTAAGCATGTTTAACCATCTTGACTATATTGACCCTTTGACATAATCAATGTTTAATAGCTATAACCCTAAACACAAGTCCCCTAACACTAAGATCCTTAATTCCCTTTGAATTCCTATAACCCTTAATACTCTTACTCCCTAATATGCTATAATGCTCAAACACGCAAACCCCTTAGCATGGTGAAATCCCTAACCATTATGACCACAGACGATTATACATCCTAACCCTTATGGTTTCTAATAAGATCACTTCAAACTAACTACTATGAAACTATACCTCCTTACCCTAATGGCTTGTGCTCACTATCACAATGGACACATTTCAACCCATAAACCCCATGAACCCTAACCACTATACTTGTTGACCCTTGCCCACTATGATCTTGAATATATACTTTCCTAATCTTCTAAGCCCTTGAAAAATATGATATCAATCACATTAAACCCCCAATACATTATAACCCCAAACAGCTATTAATCATATTTGACCATATTGATCACAAATAACCACATTAACCCACTAACCCTACATCCCCTAAGCTACTAAAGTCATAATCCATTACTTGTAACCCCTTAGCCCATATTGACCTATGTCAATCGTTTAATGGACATAAGTTGTCATAATTCAACTACCATAGCTAGCCATTAACATTTGATCACAAATCATCATCATTAACCATATTAACCATGGTTAACAATCTTGACCTTAACGACCTTAACCATATTTGATCATATTCACCGTAGTTGGCCATAGTTTATCATCAATCGCCCTTTTGACCATCTTGATTATATTGACCACATTGACACACTAGCCCCTAACCCTTAATCTACCCTATTTACTCATTGGCCCTAGTAATCAACTAGCCATCTTTCACCTTCATTAAACATATTAAACACAGTTAACCATGTTATCCCATATAACCATGAAACTCTTAATCAACTAACATCATTAACCTCCTAACCCATTAAGAACCCAACCCTATTGCCCCCCTAACCACTAATTTGCTAATCCCTTAATACAATGAATCCCTAATACATTATGACCCTAGCCTACACTAACTCAGTAGTCTCCTCACATAATCAACTCTTAATACATTATGACCCCAACCCCATAGGACCTCTGGCCACTAACTCACTGATCCCCTAACATAATGAATCCCTAATACATTATGGCCCCATCCTAGTAAGCCCCCTAATCAATAATTCAATTTTTATGGCCCCATCCTAGTAAGCCCCCTAATCAATAACTCAATAATCCCCTCACAAAAATTATGACCTCTAGCCACTAACTCATTAATCCTCTTACATAACCCTAGCCCTATAAGACCTCTAGCCACTAACTCACTAATCCCCTAACACAATGAATCCTTAATACATTATGACCCCAACCCAATAGGCCCCCTAACCACTAACTCAACAATCCCCTCACACAATCCACCCTCATACATTATGATCCCAACCCAATGAGACCTCCTTTCACTAACTCATTAATCCTCTCACACAATCAACCCGTGACACGTTGTGACCTCAAACACACTTACTTCCTAATAGGCTAATAATCATTGAGCTCTGACCTCAAACACAATAATTTGTAGCACATTATGACATAAAACAAGCTTACCCCCTAATACACAACGATCCTTAAACCCTTATGATCGTCAATGCAATCACTCCCCGACAAACTATGCCAAATCATGGAGTCCCAATACATGATTTACCGCCCTCCTTAGTTTACAAAAGCTGCTTCTAAAGAAACTTAACTACAGGTTGTAGAGCCTCCAACAAAAACATTATTCTGTCTCCTCTCTATCACCACCTTCTATTTCTTTCAAGGAAGTTCAACTCCCCTGCTTCCCCTGCCCATGAAAACCTCTTTAACAAAATTATCCATCCATTTGCAGAAAATTTTCGTGTGTTTTTCATTATCCTCCATCCAATGCACTTTCCCTATCTACCTTAGCAACCTTGTCATGCTCCAAACCAGTAGCTCTGTCCTGGAGCAGATGAACCCCATAATATAAGGCCTGTCATCTTCATTCTCAATCCCTAGTTCAAGTTGTGCCTCAATGGATTCACTAATTCTCACCAATTCTAAAAGCAGGTTGCAGATAATTGGTTCATAAGGAATGACAATATGTAGAGAATACAATGGACCGTCTGGATATTTCTTGCACAGCCTCAGGGTCAAAAGCTCCATGGCCTACAACTCAATACAAGTATCAAGGAGACTCCACAGTGGCATTTAATCCAAGTGTAGTGATAAGTTCAACCAGGCAAGTTGTTTAAGCTTCTAAGAATTCCCTTTACCTTTCAAGTGTCTCCCAAGCAGCTATGGACAAGTAATGCATAGAGTACACAAGAAGATTGAATTGTATCATCAAACCCATGACAATGGCAGCTCACTTGCAGATTTGTGCTAAAAGAGGTAACCATGTTCCGTAGCTCAAGAGAAGCCAGTATTAGACTCTAATAGAATAAAAATAAAAATTGACATGCCACGCAAGAAGAAATGATCAAACTAGTCTGGTTATGGTTACAACTTCCTAATAGCTATGTTGCTGCTTCAGTTGTATTTGAACATTCACCAGTGACACCAGGAATATGATATATTTCAGTTTTCAAGTTTACTGGGTAAATGGGATGCAATTGTGCTTATTGATATGCAGTTCACGTCTCAGATAAAAAAACGCATCTAAAATGACTTATCAACATTTAAGAAATGAATTTAACTTATTTTTAAAACAATATTGTTGCAAAATGTTCATTTCCAAGGAATAAGCTAAAAAGAGAACAATTCACTTGCATTTTGAAATAGTAGAATATAACAAGTTAGAACCATGCAAAATGGGAAAGGAGTAAATTGCAATGTTTTAAGAGGTACAACAATTGCTGCGATCTATAATAGGCAAATTTGTTGACGTGATTATGATTTGTGTAAGATCTACTATTCAAATTGTTGTGATCCAATCAATCCCCACTAGCACATCCTCTGCAACCACAATGAACACACTCGATGACCTTTTCCTCCCTTAGATGCTTGGGGACTCTGCAGACACAAGTAGTAGCAAAGTTGTGGTCGCGAGGTTGCATACATCGCAAACAACAAAGGCGCTCATAACCAGGCTGCATGAAGCAAAATAACATGAGCAACACTTGTTAAATTTCACAATCAAAATAATGAAGCATTGTCATACAATTTGTAATCTAGGAATTTACAAATTCTTTTCTATTGTTTGCTTTTCTAAAATCTTACCTTAAAAATTAACCAAGACCAATTCTAACCTTCTCCATCTGAATACTAAAGTACTTTTAAAACACATTCATCCGATCAATGCTTAGCTATAAAATTACATGCAGTAACTAACACCACTACTTGGATAAATGTGGGATCATCTACTGACCTTTCTCCATTTTGCAATTAGATTGCGATCCGCATAGCCTTGGTCTAGGCAGAATTCATACAGCTCCTTGGATATTTCCTTACGGCGGTAATACAAATCATACACATATCGACTTTTCTGATGTGCGGCCCTAAAAATAGGCCAAAGGGTTTCACACTTCCTCTTGCCTTCATGAGTTTCTTGCTCCGCTGCATGATAAAACCGAAATTTGTTTGAATAATATTCGCACTGTCAGAGAATCATATAAAACAAGAGACACAAACAACTTATCTGAATATTTCCATGCTAAGACAGTCTACTTAAAAGAGAAAGGAATACAGCCTAGAATGGATTCTCATAATAACTAACAGATATCAGTAAAGTTGAATTGAACTAGAGATCTTTTAGTTTACGAGCTTTATAACCTATCTCTATTACAACACTTATTCCATCCACTAGCGAGACTAAGACAAAATGATGTTGAAGCAGCAACCATGAACATTTGCCCCCAGCAAAAACGGCATTTATTAGCAAATTCAATTACAGATGCTCATATAGATACAGATTTGGATGTGGACACATCAGTTTTTAAGAAAATTCAGGATATGATACCCGTTTGACACAGTATATATGATAACTGTTTCAAAGTGTGAAACTAACGTTAAATCTGATTGTATGGATAAAAAGTGTTAGTGGTCAAATTAGTCCTACGTAACCTTAAGAAAAAGATGTTCATGCATAAGGCTGCACCTTTATGTGTTTTTTAATATTATTACTTGTAAAGTCATCAATAACTACCAAGGGTCAAGTAGATAAATTATGGATCTAATGTTATTATTGCCAGATCAAAAGTTTCTACTAAGAACTAAGGATAGTTCGATAGATTTTGTTCAAACGTATGGGTATTAATTGGCATCTATATACATGGTAAAAAATTCTAACACAAAGAAAACTACTTTATTTTAGGCTGGATTGGCATATATCTGTAGTCTAGTAGTATATAGCCATATATGGGATTGTTTAAATTTCAGTGCATATTTCAATGCTTCAATGGTTTTTTTTTTTGGCCCCGGAGAGCTATTCATCCCAGCCATAGAAAAATAGATCCCATACATGTTCAAGATGGATCACTTCTAGATATGGATCCATGAAGGACCCAAGACATACCTGAAAAGGGATAAAGATCGAATTTGTATTCGGGAGTATGCAAATGTTTATGAGACCAAATATAATTATAAAACCAAATGATGAACTAAGAATCACCTTTGAAATGACACATTTGCGCAAAAATCACTGTTGTTTAGGAGTGTGAGTATGGTGGGCTAGTAGGAAGCCACTGGAATGTAACTTTGTCTCGGTAGCTAGTAAAAGGCCTCATCTTCCTTACTATTACTGGGCTAAAATTACGTTATGTGGACGTATCATATCATTATTAATGGTAAATCTTAGAGATGTTCACTACAAACTGACTGAAAAGACTTCTAGCACTACATTATGAACCTGAATGCATGTAGGAAAACTTTGAATTTACATAAGTTTGGATTTCGCAAGTTGCATACCTGAAAGAAAACCTAGGACAACATTGAGATCAAGACTATTTTTGTTGATTAGTAAGAAGCGACCAATCACCGCATTGTTCTACACACAACATAGCATCGACATGACCAGGGAGGGTTTTTTGTGACATGAACCTTCAACAAAATTAGCCATACCTCTCTATTATGACAACTAGAGTTTATAAATAAGCCCGGTTTACAAGAAAATAAAATGATGATTAGGGATGAGTGTTAAAAGCAATGTTTACAAGGATGGGGACATGTTTTCCTAAAACGGGTGCTTGTGGGCATCCCCTCAAAAAAGTATCTTGGCATCCTACTTGAATTTTTCCTCAAATCAATAATTTATGAGTGGGGAAGCCTAATATTCAACCTTAAGACTCTCCTAATGCTATGTAATTAATGATAACATTAAATGCTTGAAGTTAACTTTTACTAAAAAAATTAACATTATCATAAATTGTTTCAGAATGTTTGAGTGATTCCAACCTCAGTGGAATTCATATGGATAAAGTAGAATTTTAGATCTCACTCAAAATCCAGCAGAATTAATAGTTTTCAAGATTTCAAAATTGAGGAGGGCAGGGGTATGGAAATAGCATTAAATCAATAGCACCAAGCTCTCTATGTACCTCAATGTCAGTGACATTGATTGTTGAACTCTTCTATCATGACCCTAGTAAAAATGTACCCATTACTCAAACAACATCTTGATTTGACATGTTACACTTTTTCTATCTTAATTTAATGCTTAGAAGGTGATACTGATGATAAGGATCTCAATATAGACAAATGATTTGATGATATGTAGGTATTTGTTGTAGCATGATATTTTATGGACTATAGAGGCCATCTAGAGCCTCTTCGTTGATGTATTTTTGATTCAAATATGGATTGCACTTGGTGCTATTTTGTTTATATGCACCCTTACTTGTCAATTTAACTTTAAATCATGTTTATAATACACACGCCAACATCCCTCACCCCCTGAATTTCACACGAGCTTGGGAGTGCTCGCACACATCCCTCTAGTGTGTCTCCCCACTCCCGAAAAGTTGGTTAAACATATGTAATAACATTTTAGTTGGGTGCCCTATTTGACTAAAGTTTAGATATGAGAAAAATCGTTAGTGTGCTAAGTTGCTAACACAAATGCAAAATAGTTTTTAAGAGTCAGGTAGCAACAGTAAAATCCCAATTGACCAAGGATGCGAATCTTGCAAGAATCCAGTGGCACTCTAAATGATTTGATAAAAATACGGGGCAATATGGTCTAGAAGGAATATCACTGCTTCCTTGAATGCATTAAAACTTTGTTCATTTGTTCCTCGTGAATACATTCATCTTTTAAGGCTTTCTTTTTATAAGAAAATACTTAATTTTTTATCTATAACTAAATGGTGATGATAAGAGTTACTAAAGTCAATAGGCCAAAACATAGGTCAAGTCAAAATGTATTGCTTGATATTTAAACTGTAAACCAGTGTGAACTTTCGTTTTCGGTGCATTTCCTTCTTGAACTCAAATTTGATGATTACAAATAGCCAATGGAATTCATGCCCTTCTACTTGGGTACACACATCTGGCCTAAAAGTTGTAAGGACTCTGGACACCACATATCTCCACAATGGTATGATATTGTCCACTTTGGGCCTAAGCCCTCATGGATTTGCTTTTGGACTTACCCCAAAAGGCCTCATACCAATGGAGATATTTGTCCATCCTTATATATCCATGATCCTCCCCACCTCTAGTCAATGTGGGACTTTGGTCGTATACCCAACAATCCTCCCCTCGAACAAAGGACCTTCGAGCCTCCCCTCAAACGATTATCCATCCGTCCACTCTCTACCAACTAGGATTCTCCGCTCCAATGCGTTGGAAGCACACGCCTTACATGGAGCACCACCTGCCTCGAGAGCTTGCTCTATCCCAGGTCAACTCCTCTTCACCGTGTTGGGGCCAGGACACGTCCATGAAGAATCCGAAGCACACCGCCTGTCTAACCGAGCTCATCCACGGATCCCATCGTGATATTACTGGGGCCCACCACCTTCGTTCGGTATTCCGAGGATTCATCCACTTGGCTAACTTCGGGGCATGGCTCTGATACCACTTGTAAGGACTCTGGACACCACATATCTCCACAATGGTATGATATTGTCCACTTTGGGCCTAAGCCCTCATGGATTTGCTTTTGGACTTACCCCAAAAGGCCTCATACCAATGGAGATATTTGTCCATCCTTATATATCCATGATCCTCCCCACCTCTAGTCAATGTGGGACTTTGGTCGTATACCCAACAAAAGCTTGAGATTCAATCTAGTTAACAACTTCTGTGCCTGACAACTCAAGTAGCACCATTGATTGCCTTTATTTTTCCTTGTAGCTTTCCGAGTTGTAGTGTTAATCAAAACCTTGCCTTGTACTTTGGATGTCAGGCTTGAAAATTGCCAAGCTTCCTTTGGAGTGCAAGGACATTCAACAATTGAATTAGCCTTCTACAAATATTCATCTGGAATGTTCTAGCATGTATCCTCCTACATCACTAAAAGCCCTTTGGCAAACATTGAGAATTTGGACTTAACCACCACTTCATATCCATCATTGTCTTTTTCTCCTTCTGAGGTTTTCCCAGGCTCCAGTTTTGTTTAGGGATCTTTTTTAGAGCTTTATGGGTTTTGGTCATGTTACACACCAATGTCTAGGGTAAGCATCCAACCTTAGGAGGTGAAAAATCTAGGACTAAAATGGAAGCAAAAAGCACTCAGGTTCAATGTTATTGCATGTGGTAGAATTCTTGAATAGCAACCAATGGTTCTTAGCTTGAGTGGTTAATATGGTGGTTTGCCATTCCATCCATTCAGGTTCAAATCCCCAGTGACATGGCCCGTCATAGTAAGGCTAAAAGGATAGGCATCCTGTTGGAGTCTAGGATCCCGGCTCCAATTTTCGGTAGTCCTGGACATCTCGATCCTAGGCTAAACTGTGAGCTTCTGATATGTGGTTTGTGGGCTGTTGCATATATCTAGGGAGGTTGCTAGTTCCCTATCTAAAAAAAATCTTGAATAGGATCCACAAAATTATTGAGATGTTTCTAGCATGGTTGTTATCCTTAGAATAACAACTTTGAGCAGCTTGTTTATCAACTATAGACAGATTGGCTAGGACGCTGTTACCCCTAGTTTTACAAATCAGAAAACATTTCTGGCCACCCCTAATAATTTTTATTAATCCTACAGAAATGGCAGCTTCAACCAAGGATGATCACCAAAGAGAGATGTATATACAGGGTCACCTCATGAGGCAGGGAAGTTATGCCCTCATCACTTATAACTTTGACAAATGTTGGACAGTTGTGGGGGTGAATTTATTGATTGCGTGGTTGAGGATAACCAGGCTGCATATTTTAAAATGTAACAGGAATTTTAGTCCCAAGGTATCCTAAACATGATATTTAGATTGTGGCCACCTCATAGTGGATATATGTTGTGCACTATCTCAAGGGGTGTGAATATGAAAGTATGATCTAGACAAGCACCCATCATCTTTTACCTTTGTAAATCATTTAAACCATTTTTTTTGGGTTCTCTCCAAGACCATCCAGTAATTCCACGATTATTTGTGTTTGGAACCTAATTAAGCTTCTATTGGTTGAGTCTAACTTTTAGATTGAGCTATAGGAACCCTTTAACTCAAATATTGAAACTATCAAACCCTAACAACTATTGCATGAACCAGGAGAGCTAGCCAAAAGCAAAAAGGTTGGTGACTCGTGTGGTGACAATGATCCCCTTGAATGTACAGTGGGTCTCATTGTCAATGATAAATTCCGTAGAAGACATTGGATGAAGTTTTAATGTACAGTGGGTCTCACACTTGAAATTTTGTTATAATATTTTTGGCATCATTGTCAATGACAAATTCCATTTCCAATTCCCAGTAGAAGACATTGGATGAAGTTTAATCTTGAAGATCTCCCGTCCAAGTGATTCTATTTAAAGAACAAAGATTTTCTTCTTACAAATCCTTGCTCTTACAAATTTTGAGAATTTGGTGCTTGTAAGGTGAGGCAAGCACCATTAGAATGCATTTGACATCTCACCTTGACAACTCTGTTTTGAAAAGGTACAAAATTGCAAGTTTTGAATTTTCACAAGACGAAGTTTTGTATGGATGAAAGATGGCATCTTGAATTTGCCTGTGTTGTAGCCCGCATTGGATATGGAGAATATCCCAGTATAACCAAACAATCGTCCTCTTAACTTTGGCAAGGACATTTGAGAGTTTGGAGGAACGTTTTCTTAATGCTGCTCCACACGTCCCGGCAGTAATGAAGCATATCTCAGCATTGGAGGAAAGAAACAAAGATATCAGGATGAGGTTGTTTATACTTTCCTTGGGACTGGGAATCAGACACACTTGCAGTCCTAAGACAATTCCTTCTATCACAGCTTTGATTGAAAATTTTCTCAGGTTTTGTAGCCCTGGACTGCAGAAGTTTGAAGACACCTACCAGCACCTGTTGACTGCAGGTAATGAGTTTGCTAATGAAGATTGTGATCATAATGCTAATATGAAAGTTTCTCCAGAGGGCATGGAACAGCCCTTTGAAAATAATGACGATAATGAGGCAGCTATGGAAAACTCTTTGGGTGAGTACCTTTTCATTTCCAACCCCATAAACAATTGAATCTAATAAAAGGGTTTACGAATGAATGACACATTTAAAAACGGAAATTCTCCCGTAGAGAACCCTTATTTTATACAAATTTTCAGGAGGAAAGAAAAAAATAATAATAATAATTCATAGTGGGCGCATCCATACCTTCGCGCATCTTAGTTTCCAAGTCTCTGAGAGTGGGCTCGATGAGTTCCCATCCATTCGGATACTTAACGCGGTTAGTTCGAACCTTCGGCATCGCAAATACCAAAAAAAATTTACCCAAACCTGAGAGCTTCCGATTGCCTTCCCACCCCCGAAAGACCTCTAATGAACTCGCAGATAATTTCCAACACCGAGAGCTTGCGATTTCGTTTGAGGGCGAGAGCTTAGCCTTAGCAAGCCTCCGAGGAGCAACTTAATTTCAAACCCCGATAACCTCCGATATCCTTAAAGGCTGAGCTTCTTAGCGTTCCGAAGTCTCCGAAGAGCAACTTAATTTCCTAAACCGAGAAATATGTCGCGAGGACCTCGTTATACAATCCATTACTTAAAATATATATATATATCCCATTCCTTTCCTTTCATTTCATGTGTCTAGGATGAGAATAGGCGGGGTCGGTTTTTACATTGATAGTCCCTATATTACATGGAAGAAGTATCAATCACCTACGGTGTGTGATAGGTTTGTGAAAATTTTGAACTTTAGTGTTGAGCTTCACCTATGGTCTGTGATACGTTTGTGAAAATTTTGGTGACCTCGCGTGTTGAGTTTTTATTTTGGAAGTTTAATTTTGGAAAGTAGTTTTTAATTTCAACCATTTTTAATAATATTATTGGTAAATTTCATTAAAATCAATCAGTTTACCCATTATAGATAATTCATAATATTTTTTATATTTAAGTTTTTGTGATCCATAGTGAATTAAGTAAAGTTTTTGGGTAGAAATCACATAAGAGAAATTTTTGGCCAGCATGTTTGGAATCAACAAGTGTGGTTCATCATCAAGACCAAATGAAGAGGCATACCATGGCAAACGCTTAAATAGATAGCAATGTAGAGACATAATTTCAAATAACGGTCATATTTGAACAATAATATTTAAATTATGATATTAATTTATTAATATATTTAAAACAAATATTATTCAATAATGGCTATATTAGATGGCTAGTTTTTGAAAAAAAATATTTAAATAATGATATTATTTCATTAATTTATTAAAATATTAAAAGGTCACAGCTATATTAAATGGTTAGTTTTTGAAAATTAGTATTTAAATTAATTTATTAAAATCAAATATTACTAGTTTCCGAAAAATAATATTTAAATAATGATACTAGTTTATTAATTTATTAAAAATATCAATATGTAATAGGTAAATTTTGAAAAATATATTTAAATTAATTTATTAAAACCAAATATTATTAGTTTTTGAAAAATAATATTTAAATTGTGATATTAGTTTATTACTTTATTAAAAACAAATATTAATAAGTAATCGTTGTTTAGAAAATCTTCGGCAAAATCACATAACCAAACTTTTGTCGACGCGTTTCGAACCAACCAGTGTGGTTCATCGTCAGGACAAGTTGAAGAACCAATCCGGCTTAGCTTGAATAAATAGAGCGTGCAGAGACTCAACAGCTATAATGCTAACGGCTAATTTGACTTAAGGTTCCTGGTCAAATCATTAAATTAATAAATTAATGTTTCTAGAAATATCTAAAATAGGTAAATAAATGAATTCATTTACAAACAAATAGATATATTAGTATTATTAACGAGAATCCATAGTATAATATTAATATTTTAATTATAATGGTCATTATAACTTATAATATAAATTAAATAAATCAATCCAATATTATTTAAATATAAGTGAAAGGTAATACATCACTCTTATTTTAATAATTTAGTTACACTAGTTAAAAGTATAATAATTATTAATGGTCCATTGGTAAGTTAGGACTTTCCTATTTAGTTCTTAAAAATATATCATATTTATTATTTAAAATAATGGTCCATTAAAATACTAAGGTATATACAATAATATATGTTTATTAAATAATCTATATCTACTTATTAATTTGTAATTCCAACCAAGATGTTAAAATATTATTATTCCTAGAATTTAGTTATAATAGGTAATTACCATAAATTAGGGTAAAGTCTCATAATATAACTTAATATTATCAAAATTTATCCTTTAAACATACTGGTCCAATACTCAAAATTCGTTCAATATTTTATTCAAATAAAAATATTAAGGTAAATAAGTCCTTAGGTAAATATATTATTACCTATAGGGAGGATAAAGTCCAAGTATATTACTAATAGAATAACTAATATTAATGGTATTTCATAATTTATCGTTTAAACCTAATGGTCAAAAATATATATTTATTCATTCCAAAAATAAAGATAACAATGTCATTAGGTAAATGAATTATAACTTATAAGGATTAAAAAGGGGGGTTTTTAGACACTAAGTAATCGTTATATTAAACAACTAGTTTTTGAGAAATAATATTTAAATTAATTAAAAAAATGGAAGTCAAACTTTAAAGGAGGGGAGTCAAAAATTATAAAAATGAGTCAAGACCCTGATCGAGACAAGATCATTTGATAAATAATTAATGGAAATAAAATAAACTAAATTAAAAATAATTAATGGAAAAATAAATAAAATAAAATAAAAATATACACAAGTCAAAAGAAAAAAAAAAAGAAATATATATATATATAAGTAATCAATAAATAAAACGGGTCAACAATAAAATATGGGGCTCAAGCTCATAAAACAAATAACAAAAATACTAAAAGGAGTTAAGAACGAATAGGATGATAAAATACATTAAAAAAAACACGAAGGATCAAGAAAATAAACTCTAATGAAGAATAAATCAACAACAAATACTATAAAAAAGACACCAATACCTACATAGATAAACAAACAAACAAAATAAATCGCACAAAGAAGCCTAAAAAACTAGGAGGACAAGACAGGGACCCAACTTCTACTAATATTCCAACCATCATCTCTATTCAAATTATTGGGTCTTTTTTCAATTTCTAGATTATTACTATGAAAAAAAAATATAGAGTATGGGGTTGAGTGAGCCTCAATGGTAGGTGTACATCCCTCCTTTAAAAAAATATTTGTGCCAACAAACCCCACCCATTATATATATATATATATATATATATATATTTCTTAGTTATATATAACAGCGGTGTAAAAATAATAATTCATGTGAATTTGAATTTAGGAAGAGTGTGTGATACTTTTGTTGGTTATTTAACAATTCATTACATCTTAATTTTTAAAAAATTTGTTACTAATTACTTGGCAATATCATATAAGCTCTAATGCTCATGGGCATATAATAGTTGGTAATTGAGTGCACTATTAAGGCACTCCTTGTGTAAACACCATTAGTTCAAAACCACATGTGTAGCTCCATCATTGTAGCCATACAAAAAAACATACAAGCTCTAATATATTATTATTCTTGTACCAACGTGGCATCCAAAAAGGTGATGGCTCTCGTACTCATACAATGGTGCATTAATTGTGGGTTGAACATTTTTTTTCAACCAAAAAAAATCAACAGTCTTTATATTAAATAAAAGTTGTTTACATAATCCATAGTTCTATATTCCACAAAATTATAACAACATATGATCCAATGAGAGATAGTAGATTATCACTCATACAACCTACATAAAACATTTAAAATGTCCAAAAAAACACCCATATGAAGCATAGATATCCTAGAGAAAGTTACAGCCAAACCCAAAACTAGACCACAACAGGGTCACTACTAGTCACTTTGCTCCGGTGGAATGAAGCATAAATATCCAACAAAAAGTTATAGACTAACCCAAAACCAGACCACAATAGAGTCACTACCAATGAGTTCACTCTGGTGGATGATGATACTACATCCATGATCAAAACAATAGTAGGTGTCGTCATCCGATATTCAATGTTTGGGTCAAAGAGAGAATAGTATGTAAACAGAGTTTGCCCACAACGCATGCCTAAAATAAAGACTATGTGAATGGAGTCTATCAACATAAATACATTGAAGTCCAATCATCCATAAAAAAAATAAAAAAGTAAAAAGTTGTACATAGTTGCATCAGCATTGATATTGGTCTATCTCACTCAACCTGTGTGCCCACCTCAATGACCACTTAGATTACAAAAAACAGCACCCCGAGCATCCACCCTAATGGCATCATTATGTAAAGTAGATTTTCCCAAACCTCTAGAATATGTTATTTTCGAAGGAGGTGTAAATAATCTCACCAAATTGATGATTGTGCCCATCTTTTGACAAAGAGTCAGCGATACCATTCAACTACTTATGGATATGTGAGAAAGACGCCTCCTGAAATTGCTCAGCCATCAGCTTGAACCGGTTAATCAATGGTAGAGGATTGAAAGATGTATGCTTATAGGCCCAGTCCATTTCCACCATGGAATCACCCAATACTTCTATTGACTCAATAACAAGCCACCACACACAAAATAAGACTCCCTAAAGGGAAATAACCTTTGCACAGGTATTTGTGCCAACACCTCCATTCTAACAGAAGTGATAATGATGTCATGGGTTAATTATAATATATGCACCACATCTACAAGAATTATTTTTTGCAGCTCCATCAAAAAAACCTTGAGGGAAACCACCCAAAGTAGGTAATGGAAGGATGTTCATGTTGGCATTATGGCTAATGTGTTGTCCTTGATGACAACCCGCATGTCAATCATGTCCTTGATGACAACTCGCATGTCAATCATGTCCTTGATGTCAACCTGGTTATCATATGATGATTATAGAACATGAATATTGGTACAAGTGTTGCAGAAATAAGGAATTATATTAGCAACCTTGTATTCGAGAAAACATGGAAAGTATGAAGTTTGAAAAGTATACGCAACCCCTGTGAATAATAGTCATGTACATACGTAGTTTTAATGAATAAAAGTCACGTACATGATCCTACACATGGAAAATAAAAAACTAGGAGCTTTTACCATGGAAATTTCCCAACATATTGTGACGACAACGTTTATTTGATCCCATCAACATTTATTGACTACATTACCAAAGGATTTGCCTGTGGTATTGGCAAGACAAATGACTATATAAAGAGAAGGAGATCAAGGAGTTGTGTGTGCATTTGAAGAATCATTCATGTGGGATTTGATCTGGAACAGATGTGCACCAAGGAGCAAGGAGAAGGTTTAGATATGAAAGTGTATGGATATGATTGATTGGTTTACTTATGTTTAAGTAGCGAACAATGCATGATTTGTGATTATAAGTGGAGCTATTATCTAAATATGTTTGTTGAGATCCATGATTTTTGACAGTATGTGCAGAAATATCTGTGTTTAACATGGGTTGTGTTTCCAGAGATAACTTTATTCAGTAGTTTGAGATCTATACACGGGTTATACTCCTGAATGTCATGTACATACGTGGATATGTTTTAGAATAGTTGTGTATAGTATTTGAGTTAAAGTGGGTTGATTATATTATCTATGTATTATGGGTTCTGGTTGTTTTTAGTCACTGTGATACATGAGTATGTTTGATTGAAAGTTGTTCTATGTTGATTTATGACTATACCAATGGCAGATAAGATTTTTTGACTTGGATTTGGCATATTGATAAGCTTGTAGCAAAGAGTTTTTCTTTTTTAGCATCAGGATACACTTGTTGTAGAATGTACTGTATAAAAAAGTTGTGTTTGATAGAGAGCATGGTTGTTGAATATTGATTTCAGATATGTACGTCGATTTCATAAACAATAGTTGGACAATGGCGTATATCTTTTGAAGTGATTAGGGCTTGCGTCGGCTATGATCGTGGATGAATTCTCTATTGATTGTTGTTGTTCATAAAGGGCGACCTTTTGTTTGTTACAATCGTTGATCAGAATTTGGTCCTTGATTTGATTGATCTATGGTTGGTTGATTATTGGCATATGGTCTTAATAATGGATGAATATTGACTTGGTTAAGGACAAATCGACACTGCTTATTTATGACAACATTTTATTTGGCTTATGACATGGGTTTATGCTACAATATCTTATTGAGTGTTTTGGTTGGCTTGGTACACTGATTTGATCTGGTTGTAGTGGTTTAAATGGGAATTCAGTGATTGATCTACTTCAGTGATTCATTTGATATTCAATATTCAATGGTTGGCACATTGGTATTCAGTATTGGTTTTGATCTTCAGTGATTCAGTGTTTGCTATCTTGGTTCATGGTTGGCGTGGGTGGTGGCCTACATGTTTTGAAGATTGTTTGAGACAACTGGAACTAACATGAAAAATTCTGAAACGTGGTCTACAAGGTTGTTGAGGGTCGCAGCCTTCATAAAGGGAGTAGGAGCTTCCTTCCATTAGGAGTTGGAGAACCAGTGGAGGCTGTAGCCTCTTGTCGGTAGGATCCTGTGTGTTGGAAAGAGTCTATGCTAGTACAAAATTTGTAAGAAGATTTTTTCTTTATAATAAAAGAAGAAGACAAAGATGACAGCAACGATGTTTTTCTCCCACATTGAGTTTCCACCTAAAATTTCAGTGTCCTTATGTGTTGATGTGTGGCTTATTTATTGTGGTTTATTTGATCTTTACTGCTCTTAATTACTACATAATGAATAAGTAATAAATGTAATGGTTCAACTAAATAACTGACGTGAAAGAAATGGTAATTGCATGTACGTGGCTTGCATTCACTAAAGTCACATTCACTCATGATTTGTTTGAATAACAGTAGCATATTCTTCTCTAAATTTGAAATTGAAGATAAAGTGAGTAAAAATATTGATTCACCCCCCCCCATCCCAGTGTCCTTATGTTTCGATGTGTGTCTTATTTATTGTGGTCTATTTGATCTTTACTGCTCTTAATTATTGCATAATGAATAAGTAAAAAATGCAATGGTTCAACTAAATAACTAATGGGAATCGTGAAAGAAATGGTAATTGCATATGCAGCTTGCATTCACTAAAGTCACATTCACTCGTGAGTTGTTTGAATAATAGTAGCATACGCTTCTCTGCATTTGAAATTGAAGATAAAGTGAGTAAAAATATTGATTCACCCCCCACCCCCCCCAATATTTTTCTAATAATTGGTATCAGAGCAAGTCCCTCAGAAGGAGGTTGATCGCTTGAATGGAGATTTAGCAAGATGAGTAGTTAAGATTGATTTTTTTGCACCAGACCACCTATTTTTAATGGTACTAACTTTATAATTTGGAAGGTCAAAATGAGATTGTATCTGCAGTCACTAGGAGCTAATGCATGGGTAGTTGTTGAAAGTGGATATCAATATCTTGCCTCCATTCCCACAGATGAAGCAGGGAAGAAGCGGTATGAGAATAATACAAAGGTAGTAAATGTTATCTTGGGAGGTCTAGCAGAATCTCAATTCGTGAAAGTTATGCAGCTTAACACTACGAAATCAAAATGGGATAAGCTTATCCAAAGCTACGAAGGTGATACTAAGGTAAAAAGTGAAAAACTTCAATCATATAGAAATCGGTATGAGTCTCTTAGAATGCATAATGATGAAAGAATTGCAAGTTTTTTCGTTAAAGTAGACAAGATTACTAACACTATGAAAGGGCTTAGAGACAAGATAGAGGATTCCATTATTATTAAAAATATTTTGAAATCACTAACCCCAAAGTTCGATGTCATGGTCTTTTCCATTGAATAAGTGCATGATTTAAAAAGTCTTACTCTAAAACAAATTCATGGGATCTTAACAATGTATGGAACAAGAAAAGGGAATACATCAAAAAATAGAGAAGTAGCCTTCAAAGCCACATATAAAGGGAAAGAGCCTAAACATATAAGATACATTTCAAATGAGGAAGAAGTGAATTTTGTGAGGAAGTTGCAAGTAAGAACTGGTAAATTCAAAGGTAAACTTCCCTTTAAATGTTTTGCTTGTGGAAGAGTAGGCCACTATGATGCTAAGTGTCCTTATAAAGAAAATCATGATAAGAAAGATAAAGGAAAGAATGTTTCAAAGAATATTTTCAAAAGGAATTTTACTAGCAAGAAATTTTTTTATACACGTGAAGATAGTGAAATATCTTCCAATGATGAGGATGGTGAATGAGATACTAATCAAGAATACCAATTACTTATGGCCTTTGAAGATCAATCTGCAGGTGAGTCTAATAGTGGTGATTATTTTATGTATGCACTAGAAGAAATTGGTAGACTCAGGATCATAAACGAGAACCAATAAAAATAAATCAATACGTATAAGGAAAATAGCCCGGTTGAAGAAATAACTCAGCTAAATAATTGTCTAAAATAAGCTAAACTAGAAGAAGAATAATTGAGAAAACAGGTCCAAAAAAAGGAAAAACATTGTGAAAATTTAGAACTCAAAATTGTGGGATTAGGAAAAGAGCTTGAGAAAACAAAGGCACAATTAAATCTGAAACTCAAATTTTCAAAAGGATTTGAAACCTTAGAGGAAATCATTAAATTTCAATGTTCCCCATTAATCAAGACAAGCCTTGGATACAATGCAACTCAAAATGGTGAAACATCATAATCTATAAAATCTTTTGAAGCAGGTACAAAAAGTTATGCCAACGTTGTAAGAAAGAAGCAACCATAAGGACAACAAAACTAAGCAAAAGAATGAAGTATCAAGCTATACTCAAGCAACTGTCGGCAACTTCAAATTTTTGGGGACTCAAAGATTGTGATTGATTGGGCAAATAACAAATCTATCTGTCATGCATATTCTTTGAAACATATCTTGGAAGAAATTGTTTTTCTTAAAACACATTTTGACCAGATCATTGTTTCTTATATCTACAAGGAAAGAAATTCAATTGCTGACCGGCTCTCGAAAGAAGCGGCGGATCGACCTCTAGGAGATTGGTTGATCGAGGAATACAATCCAGATGGGATGCACAGATTTTTTCATCGACCATATATTGACGGCCTCCTACAGGGGGGCAATGCCCCCATCTAATTTTTTTGCTATGCTATGATACTCATTGTATATAACAGCCACAGTACAGATCGTCCTTTTTGCTATGCTATGATACTCATTGTATATAACAGCCACAGTACAGATCTTGCTTCTGTATAACGGATACACTCTACAACTCTGTTTTATTTTGGTTTCTTTTGAGACATTGCACTTTCTCTGAGGGATACAGAACCTTCGTATCTCTGTGGGTCTCTTTTGATGTAATTTTGTTTTTTCTGAGCAGTGGTGAAAACCACACTACAGCATATGCCAATTGCATCAACAGCATGTAATTTCTTTTAATAGAAATTATGAATTCTCTTTCTTCGGAAAAAAAAAAAGCTATACTCAAGCAAGGCAACCCTCCCATGATCAAAGGCCAAGCTATTCTAGAAGGTACTTCACTCCTAGGTATTCTTACTTCAATGGTCAATGTTTCACTTGCCATAATTTTGGTCACAAGGAAATTCATTGTGTTGCTTATAAAACTATCATGACTAGAGAAGCAAGAAATCAACATAATATGAACAGGTCAAAGAAGTCTTCCTATAATGTTTTCTCTCCTCTTAAGAATGAATTTGAATGTTCTATTTGCAATAACTTTGGACATGAAGAAATTGAATGTAGAAGTAGGATGATTCCATCTTTTCAGCATGAGCAGAAGTCAAAACTTCCCAAAGTTTGGAAAAGGAAGATTACTTCCTCTAAAAAATGTGGTTTAGCCTTGTATGCAAGAGATCAAGAGAATCTATGGTACATTGACAATGGTTGTTCAAAACATATGACAGGTGACAAAGATAAGTTCATTTCTTTTAATGAAATTAAAAAGGAAAAGAATGTCACTTTTGGTAATAATTCACCTACTACTATTTAAGGAAAAGGATCTGTGGTATTGAAAGAAATAGTCAAAGCTGAGTAATACTTGTTGATGGTCTAAAACATAAGTTGTTGAGTGTTATTCAAATGTTCGTTTAGGGCCATGAAGTTATTTTCAGGTCAAAAAGTTGCTTGGTGAAAGAGTTGGGAACATGTAAAACCATAATCAAGGGAACCAAAACTCCAGACAATGTCTACATCTTAGAAGGTGGCAAAGAACACTACTTTTTGAGAAAATCTGGCTATGGCATAAAATATTGGGACACCATAGTTTCTCTCAACTATATAAATCAAGCAAGAAGGGAGTGGTTCATGACATGCTAGACATCACACCACCTAAAAACAACTTTTGCAAATCATGTCAATTTGGTAAGCAATCAAGAGTTCAATTTAAAGCTAAAGAATGTACTTCAGGTAAACCTCTTGAACTAATTCATATAGATTTATGTGGACCTATGAGAAATAAATATCTTTGTGGTGAACAATACTTCATGTTATTAATTGATGACTTTACTAGGATGTGTTGGGTTAGCTTACTGAAGTTTAAAGATGAGGCATTTGAAAAGTTTAAAATATTCAAAGCAATTGTTGAAAATGAGTTGGAATTGAAAATAAAATATTGTAGATCTGATAGAGGAGGAGAGTTTATATCAAATGAATTTTTCAATTTCTATGAGCAACATGGTATTAAAAGGCAATTATCCATAGCTAAAACTCCTCAACAAAATGGAGTAGCTAAAAGAATGAACAAGACAGTACAATAAATGGCACGAATGATGCTTGATGAGACTAGAGTATCTCAAACCTTTTGGGGAGAAGTAGTACAAACAACTATTGATATCCTCCACAAGGCAAAAGTACGAGTCAATAGTGACAAAACACCTCATGAACTTTGGTATGCAAAGCCCACAACTATTAAATACTTTAAAATATTTGGAAGTAAATGTTTTATAAAGAGAAATGATGATAAGCTTGGAAAGTTTGAACCTAGAGTTGATGAAGGCATTCTTCTTGGTTACTCTTCTAGAAGTAAAGGGTATAAATGTTATAATAAAAGGCTTCAAAAGATTGTTGAAAGTGTAGTTGTTGTTGTTGATGAAGGATATGCAGGTACCAAAAGATAAATTCAATTTGATGATGAACAAATTCCCACCAAGATACCAGAAGTAGTAGGTGAAGAAGAAGTAGAAGAACCAAAAGAAGATAATGAAAATGTAAGTATGCCAGAAAAGACTACATGAAGGTATGTGCAAAAGAATCATCTTGAATCTCAAATTTGAGGAGATAAAGAGACTAGAATACAAACTAGAAGGACAAGTGTTGGATCATCCTGCCACCTAGCCTTATTGTCCACTATTGAACCTCAAAATGTAAATTAAGCAAGCAAAGATGAATGTTGGATTAAGGCAATGAATGAATAACTCAATCAAATAGAAAATAATCATACATGGGAACTTGTTCCAAGGGATCATAATGAAAATGTAATTGGGATAAAATGGGTATTTAAAACAAATTGAATGAAAGTGGAGAAGTAGTTTGGAACAAAGCAAGACTTGTATGCAAAGGTTATGCTCAACATGAAGGAATAGAATTTGAAGAAACAATTTCACCTATAGCTAGACTTGAAAACCATTAGAATGTTCTTTGTGTTTGCCAACTTTTGTAACTTTAAAGTATATCAAATGGATGTTAAATGTGCATTTCTAAATGGGAATTTAGAAGAAGTTTATATTGAATAATCTAAAGGCTTCATACTTGGCAATGATACAAATCTTGTTTGCAAACTTAAGAAGGAATTATATGCGTTAAAATAGGCTCCTTGAGCATGGTATTATCATCTTGACAAGTATCTTCAACAATAGGGGTTCAAGAAAGAGTCTGTAGATAGTAATCTATATATTAAATTTGGAAAAAACAAACTATTTGTAGTAGTGGTTTATGTTGATGACATTATATTAGGGAGTAATGTTGATTCTATGAGCCAAGGATTTGCTTCAGCCATGAAATAGGAATTTGAAATGTCTTTACTCGGTGAGCTAACATTCTTTCTTGGTCTTCAAGGACATCGAATTAAGGATGGTATCTTCCTTTCTCAAACTAAGTATCTCAAGAAAATCATAAAGAGATATAGTATGGAAGATTGTAAACCTATATCCACACCTATGGTAACAAGATGCAATCTCAGCCAAGATGATGACTCTCCTTTAGTTAATCAACCTGAATACAAATCTATGATTGGCAGCTTACTTTATCTTACAGTTACTAGACCAGACATCATGCATGTAGTTGGCATAGTTGGATGATTCCAAGAAAATACTAAAGAGACACATCTCAAAGCTGTTAAAAGAATATTCAAGTATTTGCAAGGCACACAAGATCTTGGACTCTGGTATCCTAATTATAACACATATTTTGCACTTCATGTTTATACTGATGCAGATTGGGTAGACAATGTTGATGATCACAAAAGTATTGGTGGAGGATCATTTTTCTTGGGTCCACATTTAGTTTCTTGGATCAGTAAGAAATAGGGTTATATAGCTTTATCAATTGTTGAAGCAGAATATGTTGCAACTGTTGCTTTTTGTACACAACTTCTTTGGATGATGTAAACTCTACAAGATATACAAATCACTTGTCCTCAACCTATGCATATTATTTGTGACAACACAAGTGCTATAAGTATCTAAAAAAACTCTGTCATGCATTCAAAAACTAAACACATTCCAATAAAGTATCACTTTCTTCGAGAACAAGCCTTGGAGCAGAAAATAAGACTAGAAGATGTTCCTTCAAAGGAACAAATTGATGATTTATTCATTGAAGCCCTTCCACACGATTCTTTTGAGTATCTTTGACAAAGGTTAGGAATGATTTCTGCCTCTTCCCTCTGCTAATTGTTTTATCATAACAAATATATACTCAAGGGGGGGTCATGGCTAAGCAGAAGGTAGCACTTTATTTTTTATACGTGTTTAGTATTGAGGACAATCGGGTATGTATGCGGTATTTAAACCAGACAGTCACGTATGGTTCTTTGTGGTAAAGAAGAAGTGGCATAATATTAGGGGGAGATTCTCATGCTTCCAACAATAGATTTTTGACATACTGGTCCTGAGGTTGATTTATAGTAGTCTATTAGTATTGCCTATATAATGTTTAGACATGATGATCTTATATTATTATTATTGTTGATCTAGTTATTTGGTGCATTTTTGTGCTAACATCTTCACTGGTGAAGGAGATATATGTATGTGAGTTGTGGTGATAAAAAGTTGGCATGGGTTCAGGGGGAGAATCTTCTATACTTCTAATGGCTCATTATTGGCATTACAGGAACTCCTTATTGCATGATGTTGACTATGATGAGTTCATATTATTGTTGTTAATCTATCTTCTTGCGTTTCTCACTGTTGATTGATATCTTTATTGATAAGAAGGATATCTATATGTTGTTGTCACTATGCCTTGGTTTATATATGTTGAAGCTATTGATGATGCCACATTATTGCATCTATTGATGAAGGGAATATATGGTATGAAATGCTGATGATTGTTGACACTCTTTATGTTGTTGCCCAGTCTTTATTGTTGCTGCAAATAGTCTTCATATCTCTCTCTCTCTCTCTCTCTCTCTCTATCTATCTATCTATCTATCTATCTATCTATCTATCTATATATATATACCATGTATTAATCTCATGTATGTATCTTGATGAACAGGTCATGAAAATCCCCATATTGTAAACATTGTAAAATTCAGTCATATATGGGTTATTGGGATCAAGTCATGTCATGTATGTAACCCCATTTTGGGTGATTAATATAAACATGGGATCATAGAATCATTGGTTCTAGGAGAGGTCATATGTACTTATGGATAGCCATGTACTAAATATCACTAGAAGGTCTAGTACATGCTTAGGGGGAGCATGGTCAGTATGTAAGGCTATTGTCACATCTTGCAGCTGCACTTCTTGGTTCATAACAATGTATCATACTTATTGTGTTGAGCATGACAGGGGGAGTATTTCATTTATCTTGGTCCTGCCCTTTTCCCTTGATGTCAAAGGGGGAGAGAAGACTTGGTGTTTGTAGGAGGTTGCCATCAAGTCCAAAGGGGGAGATTGTTGGCATTATGGCTAATGTGTTGTCCTTGATGTCAACCTGCATGTCAAACATGTCCTTGATGTCAACCTAGTTATGATGTGATGATTATAGAACATGAATATTGGTATAGGTATTGTAGAAATAAGGAAGTATCCTGGCAGCCTTGTATTTGAGAAAAAATGGGAAGTATGAAGTTTGAAAAGTATAAGTGACCCTTGTGAAGAATAGTCTTGTACATATGCAAGTTTAATGAACAAAAGTCGCATACATGATCCTACCCATAGGAAAAAAAAACAAGAGCTTTTACCATGGTAACCACCCACAATATTATGACGAAAACATTTATTTGATCTCGTCAACATTTAATGACTACATTACCAAAGGGTTTTCCTATGGTATTGGCAAGACAAATGACTATATAAGGAGAAGGCGATCAAGGAGTTGTGTGTACATTTAAAGAAGCATTCATGTGTAATATGATCTTGAACAGGTGCGCACCAAGGAGAAAGCAGAAGGTTTAGATCTTAAAGTTATGAAAGTGTATGGATATGCTTGATTGATTTACTTATGTTTAAGTAGCTAACAATGTAGGATTTTTTATTATAAGTGGAGCTATGATCTGATTATGTTTGCTGAGATCTATGATTTTTGACAGTATGTGCGCAAAGATCTATGTTTACCATGGGTTGTTTTTGTAGAGATAGCTTTATTCAGTAGCTTCATATATACACGGGTTATACTCTTGAATGTCGCATACATACGCAAATAGCTTTCAGAATAGTCACATATAGTATTTGAGTTAATGTGGGTTGATTATATTATCCATGTATTATGGGTTCTGGTTGTTTTTAGTCACTATGATGCATGAGTATGTTTGATTAACAATTACTTCTTTGTTGATTTATGACTATACTAATGGAAGATGAGATTTGTTGACTTGGGATTTTGCATATTGATAAGACTGTTGCGAAGAGTTTTTCTTTTTTAGCATCTTAATACACTTATTTCATAATGTATTATATATAGAAGTTGTGTTTTACAGAGAGCATGGATTTTGAATATTGATGTGAGATCTATATGTTGGTTTCATAAACAATAGTTGCATACATACACGGGTAATCTTAAGGACAATCACGTATATCTTCTAAAGTGATTAGGGTTTGCTCTAGTTATGAATGTGGATGTATTATTTATTTATTATTGTTGTTTGTCAAGGATGTCCTTTTGTCTGTTATAATTGCTGATCAGAATTTGGCCCTTTATTTGATTGATCTCTGATTAGTGGATTATTGGCATATGGTCTTGATAATGGATGAGTATTGACTTCGTTTAGGACAGATCAACACTGCTTAGTTATGATAGTATTCTATTTGGCATATGACATGGGTTTATGCTATAGTATCCTATTGAGTGTTTTTGTTGGCTTCGTATACTAGTTTGATCTAGTTGTAGTGGTTTAAATGGGAATTCAGTGATTGATCTACTTCAATGATTCATTATGTTCTATCTTTGGTCATGGTTAGTGTGGGTGGTGGCCTACATGTTTTGATGATTGTTTGAGACAGGTGGTTCCAATGTGTAAGATTTTGTAATGTGGTCCACAATGTTGTTGAGGGTTGCAAACTTCAGAAATGGAGTAGGAGCTTCCTTCTAGTAGGAGATGGAGAACAAGTGGAGGTTGTATCCTCCTACAGGTAGGAGCCTATGTTTTGGCAAGAGTCTGCGCCAATACAAAAATTGTATGAATGTTTTTTCTTTATAATAAAATAAGAAGACAAAGACAACAACAATGGTGGTTTTCTCCCACATTAGGTTTCCACCTAAAATCCCAGTGTCCTTATGTGTTGATGTGTGGCTTATTTATTGTGATCTATTTGATATTTAATGCTTTTAATTACTGCATAATGATGCAATGGTTCAACTAAATAACTGATGGGAATTGTGAAATAAATGGTTATATGCATATACACAACTTGCATTCACTAAAGTCGCATACAAACAAGTTGTTTGAATAACAATAGCATACGCTTCTTTGAATTTTAAATTGAATATTACGTAAGTAAAAATACTCATTCACCCCCCCCCAACCCTCCTTGGTATTTTTCTAACAGTTCCTCACGAACTCATACTACATACAGCCCCAAATTCACTGTAAAAAGAAGCTATCCTAATACAAGAGTCTTTGATATTTGGTAAAGAGTTCTCAAAGATAAAAGAGTTATGATGTCTCCAAATGCCCCAAATAATATATAAGGGAAGAGAATGATAAATATTATAGATAGACATCAATTTATCAGACAGACATCTATAGAGGTGGAATTCCAATCTGCATGGAGGTTTAAAATATCCATCACTCCTAGCCAAATATATATTGTGAAATCACACTTCAAAAAATGATGGACCACATCCTCCGGATCAGCACCACATAAAATGCAATGACCCGGACCGTTGAAACCCTTTGTGACATAAATTGTCCCACGTTAACACCCTTATTTTCTAAACCAATTAGTTAAAACATTTGAGTTTAGTTGGGATATTCCAACCCCAAATTCTCTTGAACCATCGACAAGACTCTGAGTGAGGTGGAGGAGGATTAATATACCATTATGCTTCCCATGTCGAGAGTTGTCCCTGTTCCAAATTGCCGAACCAAGAGAAAATATCATCTTTATCTAATAATGAAATACCAACCAATGAGAGGTTCTACACATACATGTCCCAATATATAATAAACTCTCCATATAGACCAAGATTTTGAGAGCTTATCCAAGAAGGATGTGGAAGGCCATTATTTATCACTATCTTATTAATATAATATATATACCCATATTGTGAATCTATCCTATAAGAGAATTAGGTAATGTATGATCACCAATAAAGCTGCAAATGGGATCCAACCCAATTTCTACCTTAACACCATTCCCAATTTGCTTTTGAATGTTGCCCAATAGACAACTTCTAACTTTCATAAATCTCCTCTAAATGTATGAGACGTTGCAAGGAAAGCGAGCCCCCTCCTTGATCCAATGCACTATAGACTGATTGTTCGAATACTTCGCCCTAATGATACGCTGCCAAATGTCATCTCTAGAAATAGGCCTCCATAAACTTTTCATGAACAAATCCCAACTAAATCTTTCTAAATCCTTGATACCCCAAATACCTATGGACGAGCCAAATGAAATTTGTGTGTTAGAGGTCCCCGCCCAAATAAACTTCGAGATGATCGAATTGATCCTTCTAATAATGTGTTTTGGTAAAATATAAAGATGTAACCAATAAATCGATATGTTCTTCAGAACCACCATAATCAGCCTACCCCCTAGAGAGAGCCATTTATGTGACTAAGAAACTAATGTGTTCGCAAATTTATCAGTTAGCCAGTGCCAATCTTTATTTCTATAATTATTTGGCTTGATGAAAAATCCTAGGTGCTTAAAGCCCATGTCCAAAGACGCTCGCTCTATAAAAAATAGTCCAAAAATCTCCATTATGTGAGCATCATTAGGAGATGATGAGATCAATAGGGATTTCACATTGTTCATGAGTAAACTAGTAGATTTTCCAAAGAGGCTAATGATTTGATGCAAATGCTTCCATTCCATAACAAAAAGAAGACCAAAGAGTATAACATCATCCATAAATATTATATGTGTGATATGTATGTGCCTGGTAAGCCCCACACCTGAGAGAGTCCCGAAAATATGTGCCTCTGAGATCAACCTTCTCATACCCTCAATGACAAGTAAGAATAGTAGAGGTGATAATGCACATTCTTGTCGAAGACCTCGAGATGTTGTAAACAAGTTGAATGTCACACCATTGATTAATACTGCAGAATTTGTAGAATTTATGCAAGCCATAATCCAATCGATGGACTAAACAGAAAGTATAATATTATTCAAAACCAATCACAAGAAGGACCAATCCACACAATCAAAATCCTTGTGTACTGATCAAGCTTCAATATGATTGTTGTTTTTTTAACCTTGATAGAGTGTATAGCTTCATGAGCAATAGCCACCACATCCTGAATTTAATAATGTTGTAGAAAACCAAATTGTTCTGGCCGAATGTGATTTGATAATTTGATTTTCAACTGGTTTTCTATGATCTTAGATATCACCTTATACACAATGTTACACGAGAAAATGGGTTGATAATCCTTAAAATATGAAGCATAAGAAACTTTTGAGATTAGTGTAATAAAAGTGGAACTTAAAGCGCCGGGAATAATACTAGATGTTCATTATTCCTCAACAACAAGTAGTAACTCTGACCCCATAATATTCATAAAATGGAGAAATAGTTCAAATGACCAACCATCTGGTCCAGTTCTCTTATCCCTGGTAAAGGACTTCATAACCGTCACCAACTCTTCTAAACTAATTGGTATAATAAAAGTCACATTTGCCTCCTCGTCAAACATAACATGATAAATATAGATGACCTCCATTTTTTTAATGTCCACCACTACCCTAACATGTTATTGTGCATGGAAATATCGAATTCTCCAATTGAAGATCCTTGAGTGAAGTAATTCTTTTACCATTATTATCCATTAGTTCCCAAATAATGTTTTTGCATCTCCTCTTTGAGGAATGATTGTGAAAGAATTTTTTATTTTTATCGCCCCCTATGATCCAAATGGACTAACTTTTAAGCTGCCTTTCTTCTTCCTATAGTTTAAGGATTTCCCTTTTACGACCTTCTAGGGCAACGACCTGAAACTTCTGAGAAACCTAGAAAAAATCAGTATGATAAGGATCAACCAATATACAAATTTTTTTATCAATCTATGTGAGTTCTTTTATAATTTTCCTTTTTGAGCATGTACACATCGACAAACCTCCTTCTTCAAAACCCTAATTTTATGATTGATCAACTCCATCTGCAAAGAACCTTTATGGTCAATGCTACTCACCCACATGGACTAAAACCAATACCTCAAAATCTAGATTTTTAAGCCAAGAGTGATTAAACTGAAATGGGAGTCCTTTCCATTCACCATCACCGCGCAAATGAAGAAAAATTGGGTCATGATCCAACATCCCCAATGGAACAACCAAGGACATAAATAGACCATGAATTTCCACCAAATTCTCATGGATCAAGAATTGATCTAATCACTTCATAATTCCATTCAAGCCATTCCTACCATTCATCCAGGTCATCATTATGGGCTCCAACATTATGTCCATTAGGTAGTTTATACCATATAGGTTTATGAAATAATTTTCCATCTGATCCAATTTACATCTATCTTCCTAAATCTCATTCGTTTCCACAATAAGATTTAAATTTCCTTCCATAATTAAAGAGCTAACCTTCAGAATGCCACAACATTCCATACGATCCTAGAAACTTTGTCTTGACGTATATGGCACATATATATTTAAAATATGAAATCAAGACTTTGATCCTCTAACAAAACAAGATAATAAGATATCTGCAAATTTTTATATGCCAAAAAATTAACAACCCTTAGATTCCAAATAGTATCCAAACCCCACGATAATCCACATGCATCAAGAGCACAAACCCTCCATCCAGGACAAATATTTAACAATAATGGCCAAACATTATGTCCGACCATCATCGTCTCCTGTAATAATATGATCGTTGGTAGATGAATCCCAATCAAGTTTCTTAGTGCAAGGACTTTTGAAGGTCCCCCTAGCCCCCTAAAATTGATAGGCATAATCTTCACAATAGTTTACAGGCATATACTCTCTAAGAGCCCAAATAGGAGAAGGTGATTGCAAAGTAGAGTGAGTGGAGACAAATCCCAATAATTGCTTATCATTATCCCTAGCTAAAATTATCCCATCTGGAAGGACCATCTTTATCTTTGCTTACCTCTTCCTAAGAATAGTAATGTTTTGACATGAACATGGACTAATATTTACAACAACCATAGGTGAGGAGGAAGAGTGTATGGTTAAAGGTTCTATATCAATGGTGCAATATTAAAACTCAAAAGTTCAATGTCATTGCCCACCGAGCTAGTCAGTGACAAGGCCCTTGAATATGTGCCAAATTTGATGACTGAGGATAATTGAAATAGGTTAGGATCAACCACATCCCTAATAGGAGAAACATAATCCCTCACATGACTAGAAGTAACAAAATATGTAGGAAAAGAGTGCAGAAGGGGGTGTGAGGAAAATAATGAAGAAATCCCCTGATGTCCAATATAAACATAAGGATTTGTACACAGAGATTTATGACAATTCTCCTTCCCTGCCGAAACATTAGATACAATCCCAATATCAAGTATTGGGCCCTAAATGTTAGAGAAAGGAGCAGAAATAGAGGAATGAAAGGGTTGGCCCGATAGGGAAACAATAAGATGGTCTATAGAGACCTCAACCGAATCCATAATTTTAACAGAAGGAACATTATTACCAACAAAGTGGTTATCAATCATAGTAACTAGATATTGTGGTAGAAAGCTCCCATGCTCATCAATAGAAGATTGTACGAAGTCCAATGATCCACCCTTATTGTTTGTTTTACCTTCCCTTCTCATCTTTTGAGGTATCCAAAATGGTAATGTCTCTCATACTCATATAGTGGTGTATTAGTTGTTCATAAAATGGTGTATTAGCTGTGGATTGAACATATTTGTGTGTTTTATCTTCCCTTATCATATTTTGAGTAGTTGAAACAAAAGTATTTTTTTTTAACTTGTGCTACTTAGATAGTTCCCCTTTTTTGTGCTATCCCTATATACCTATTAAAAATAAAAATACACTAAGTAAATGACATCTTGGAATTGTTTCTATGATTATAAAAACTTCTATACCATTTTGTAACTTCCTTTACTCACTTATCACTATCAAAAAACAAAATCATGTAACTTATAAGAAACTTACTTCTAATATAGGAGAATCTCTACAATACTTACCAACAAATGTTATGCATAATAATGACACGCACATTGATATTTCATGCGAGAGAGCTCATCTCATCAATTGTATAACCCTACATGTTCATTGATTTTTCCACAATTCTCACTATACTTATTGTTTTGGATCAAAGTATGCATGTCCTATGATTCCTAGAAGATAGATGGTATGCATACTATAGAGGCCCTAAGTATGGAGCGTCAAGGTGGCATGCACATGTCATTAGATCCCCTCTCCACTTACAATATTGATATTGTAAAGTGGGGCATAAAACATAAGACCAAAGGTTAAAATGAGGGGCCCACAAAATCATTACGTGCCATTAGCTTGGAAAATGAGAACCACAGGAAAAGTTTTAATGTGCTTGGTGGATAGTTGGGAAATTTTAGTAAAAAGGAAAGAAAAGGAAGGAGCACGGTGGATAGAGAGATCATTCTTGTATTTATAATAAGGAAAAAGACATAACTCTTATGAAGAAGAGAACATAGATAGATCATGCATTGGCAGAAGGAGAAAAACAAACTCAAAAAGGAAAATCTTGTGCATCCCGTTGCAAGCATAGTTGGGACTAGATTAAGGAGTAATTTTAATCTATTAAGAAAGACATAACCCCATATTTTATTTCAAAATTAGATCCCATTAAGACCTAGTGTAGTATTTGAAGTTTTTAATTTAATTGATGGTGTTGTTTATGAATTTGACCCCACTACCACATTGTGTGTTGCTATGCTTTAATTAGTGAATTGTAGCCTTGTGTGTAACTACACCAATTTGGTATGAAATCAAGTTTATTACCTACACTTTATGAACAATTCTAATAACGGAATTATTATATGGAATCATTGAGGAAAATAAAATAAGATCTAGTGGGGAAGCACTATGGGGTCACGTTATAAGATGACAAATTACATAAGCAAACAACAATGTATCACACAAAGGAATACTAATATGAGGTCAAGTACAACAAAGAGGTATTAATAATGAAATTATTAAGCTATTAAGAGCCATGTCAACTAGTATGGATTCAAACCAAATCGGGATCAGACCAGGGTTGGAATTTCTAAAAACCGGTTTGAACTCGAACTGGAAAGTGTTACTATTATGAATTTTCCCCTTACTTGGTTTTGGGGATTTATAAATTTTGTTTTCAATGGATTTTCATTAACCATGTAATTGAAGTTTGAACTATGTAATTTGGCTTCTCAATTTTAGACTGAATATATTAGTAAATTGTATGGAATTTGAATCTTGATACAAAGTTTGTTGCTCATTGCTCAATCTTACTTTTTGATACTGATAATCGATGTGTTACAATTCATTCCTTTCATTGCTATGAGGTAAAATGTCAAACATATATTGAAATTTTTGTCTTGTGTAATTCTTCCATGTCCCTTATACTTTCCCCATTGTCCCTAAAGCTCTCCTGCGGTTCCCTAGCACCCCTTGAGATTTGGTATCCCTTGGAAAGTCTCCATGTAATATGACCCTTTCCATTACCATCCTTCCCAGTCACAAAATATGAGATTTTTTTTGTCTTAATTAAGCATAGCCTACAAAGCAAGCAACTCTTATGAAAGGTTACCAATTCTACAACAAACTATGCATATGAAAACATAAGAATTTTTGCTTAATCATTATTCATGGTTTTATGTTTCATGTCTTAGATCATATGTTTATTCTCTATAATCTAATATCTACATTTCACATCCTTTAATGCAAGTGAGTCAAAGTGCAAACAATGGAGGTCTAATAAGATTTGATGTGAATCAAGCTTCAATGTAAACAATTTCTGTAATTGTCCATGCTTAGGGTCATATCCCCCTACATAAGGGCAAAGTAGATAATGCAAATGAAAAAAAAATAAAAATTGGATAACAGTGGCAGGTATGTCATGCATGCCCTTTTTAATGCTCAAGCTTAACATTTTTTTTTTAATTGTAATGAGTACATTCCACTAGGCACAATTAGTAACTTCGTAGGAACAACTGCCACTAGTCCACCTAGTAGAACCAATATTTCATAAATGCCACAAGGGCCAACATGTCTCTAGAGACTTGAACCCACACTACTTGAGACACAAATTGTGAACCATACCACATGGGCTAAGTTCCTTTGACCCATGATTAACATTTTAAACAACATTTTGTAGCAGATTAACAATGCAAATGTCGTAATTGTTTTGTTGCTTTTATAGTGCTTTGGCTTGTTTGGTTTGTCCTTTTTTGCTACCAACATGGTACTATTGTGTGGAATTCTACTAAGTTTTTACACCAAGAGTTCAAATAAACATTGTAGCAATCTTGTTTCTTGCATTGGTTATTTGATTGACACACACTTTTTCTTTTTCTTTTTTCGGAAGAATTTGATTGACACAAACTTAAGAAAATTGTTAAAGTGAAAATCATTTCTTCTTTCCTTGCCATGCATATACTATTAATATTCTCTAACTTAATTTCTCTACCATTTCACTATTCTCATGTATGCCTGAACATGTTGCTTGCAAACTTTTTAGTATAAAATCCATGGTTTTGTTCTTATCTCATCAATACAGACTTCTGATTTGGAATTTTTATTTGGATTGTATAGCCACATATTGGCGAAGAAAGAATTACAAAGCTTGAGGAGTGGAAGAAAGCAGTAATTAAAATATCATAATTGAAATGTCAATGCTATGGATGTGGCTGTAGGAGGGCTTGGTTGGTTTTCATTAGGCATGAAAGGGAATGCAACTTTAGATATATGGGCATATGATGTAATAGATATTATAGTACAAAAACATTTAGTTTTTGATGGAGCATACTATTTGGAAAGGTCTATATTTTTATTTTCTAAGATAGTTTCTTAGTTGTTAGAATGCTAAAATTTGTGGAGGTGTATATGCTCTATCCTTTTTATCCCTTTTGCGAAGGTATGTACACATTCTACTCTTCCTGGATTTGAACATATAACATCTTAGGTGTAAACACATACTTACCACTCATTTTGGACATTTCTCAAATTCATGCCTGCCCACTCAACTTGTACATTTCTCATAGAAAAGATCATTTCTCATGTTAAAAAACATTATTTTATTCATTGTCATAACGTCTACATGAATAAAATTACCAAGTTTGATGGTATTGACCCAAAAAATTCGGAAATTCTCCCATTTGATTCGGTTCATGTCATAATTCAGTATGGAATTTTCCGTAACCAAAAACTTCTATATTAAAAAAGTAAAAATGATATATTAAATAAAATGAAATGTTGTAACTTTTATATTAAAAAAATGTTATAAAATTTGGAGTGGCAAAAAACAGTAAATTCCATACTAAAGTATGGTAGGAAACGATAAGTTTGCAGTTGTGAAAATTTGTAAATTCCATGTTAAAGTTTGACAAAAAAATATTATTGTTAAAAATACTAAGGGTTGGGAGGGATCTGTGTTTCATTCCCAAATTATGCTTCACTTAAATTAATATTTCAATTCACAATTATCTTTAAACCAATACTTAATTCAACAGATGACAATTTTATATATAGCTTATCCAGTAAATCATGAGCAACATAAAAAACAAAACATGTAAACCATAAATCACATCAACACATCAAACACATATGAACACTGAGATTTGAGGTGGAAACCCAATGTGGGAGAAAACCACCATTGTTTTCATCATTTTGACTTCTTCTTTTATTATAATGAGAAATTTTCATTACATCATGATTTTGTATTGGTGTAGATTCTTGCCAATATGCAGACTCCTACCTGCAGGAGGCTATAACTTCCACTCGTTTTCCAACACCCATCGGAAGGGAGCTACAACTCCGTAATCAAGTTTATGGGCTCCTACCGGAAGGAGGTTCCTATGCCCTCATTAAAGGCTACAACCCACAACTCCTTGTGGACCTTGTTTCATAATCTTTCACACTAAATCCACACACTGCAATAAGTTCAAACCAATATACCAATTGAAACACTAAATATTGAATCACTGTAAACCAACTGAGTCATTGAATCATCAAACCACTGAATACTAAAGCAAATCAATCAGATTTAAATATATTGCAACTGAATGCCAAATCTGAGTACCAACTTAAGTAAGTTAACCAACCACATCAAACCAATATACCAGGACTGAATCAACACTAAATATTGATGTGCCAAGACTGGATCACTGAATCAAACTGAATACTAATATGCCAAATACCAAACCACTGAATATTAAGTTACTTTCACTGAATCACCGAGTTATTAAATCACTGAATACCACTAACAATCAAGCCAATATCCCAATATACTTAGGATCAAATCAATAGGCAAACCCTTCTCATCAACACCAAGATATCTCAAGCAACAACATATAAGACACCATGTGTCAAGAATACAATATGGAAGACATACATCAACATACAAGTTTATCCTTTGTCTTGAACCAACTTTAAGTCATCATATTCATAGGCTTAGAGAGCAACCAATGTACCTTTACCATATTCACAAATGAAAAATATATCACAACTCAAATCTTGTAGCACAACCTTCAAGATCTTATAACCAAAACATAGCTCAATGCATCAAACAAAACTGTTAACACAATCTTCTAAGTAAAATGCTCAATATCTCACGCCCTTATCATGTCAAACCCTTTTCTACTATTTTCGAATGTGCACTTAAAACTATCAATGTCATCAGAAAAAACTCATGCAATAGACTACCACATCAATATGTCATAAGGATTTCTAAAGCCAACAATCTGTCACATATCGACTAGTAGTGATATCCAACAAGATTTACCAATCATGCTCATGAGAGTAGAGGATAAAGATAAGCAGCTGAATTATAAGTCAAGTATTTTTTGTGAGATTCAATACTTAAACAAGGAACATATCATTATCAAGACATTTCATCATAGATCTTTCAATAAAATTATGTTATAGCTTCAATCATTGCATACTTCATTTGGAATTCCACAAGACACAAGTCACTCTGTATCTACATTCAAAACATTTAGTCACAAAAACCACTATCATAGATTCAATAAATCTTTGAGCATTCCCTTTTAGATAAATAGATCAATCATGGAGTAGATTTCAGCTAATGTGGATCTATGCAAACTATCAAAAGCATATTAACTTTAAAAAATTTAGATTTCTGTCATCTTGCCAATCAATCTCTGCACAAAACAATTTCATTAAGAAGACCAATTATAACTTAATCAAATATAATCACTTTATCAACTAGCCATTTCAGATCTATGATATTTGAAGCCTTCCTAGCACCCTCCGTGCATTCTGGTGCAACCCTGTTCAAAGACCATTCATAAGGAACTTCTTTTCTTGCACGCCAAATTCCCTTATTCAATTTATTTTTATAGTCACTCAAGCCTACAATATCTCAGGTTAGATATTGTTGTATTACAAATACCATGGGCCAAACAAACTAGAGTATTGTTGACTGGATCAATTCGCATGCACATGTACTTTAATTTTTCTTCACTTACAGACCTGACTGCACCCTCGATACATGGAATTATCAGCTGGAGGGGTTCTGGCTGCACACATAGGTCGTCCTCTGTGTGGCTGGAGCCTTTTGGCCTCAGGCACAAACCTTCCTTTTTGCGGTTGAGGTAGAGTATAGGATAAATCCTTCTTTGCTCTGGCCAAAGCTTGCATAACTACTTCCCTCTATTATATGGCATGTATTATTCATGTATGAAGCCTCTGTAAAACTAATCCTCAAATATGTCAACCAATTTGTCAAGTCAATGTATAACCATGTCATATGCTCAAGCTCAATAAGAATTATCCAACATCAATATCCTCTAGTTCATAGAGCCACAATATTAGCATCATATAATGCACAAGTAGAACTAAACCATAGCCAAATACCATATAGCCAAATCAAACATACTCATCAAGAAGCAAAGCAAGCTTCCTCATAGCTCAATGTATCCAAAAGCCTTTATAACTAGAGAATCACATTGTCATCAAGTATGCATGTTGCATTATATCTTGAGCACATCTTTGGGTATAATCAAGATTCCTTTGTCACATACAAGCTCACAATCATGCCATTCTTGTACTAGACAGTTGATGATAAACATGGGGTGATCAATGCATAGGACATCCTCCATCATCCATACATCTCATTCTTGATCAAACACATCAATCATGCATTAATGAAAACATCAAACATCAAACTAGAATGGGATAGACATCAAAGTAGGTTTCCATCAAGTACAACACTAGAGCCATAATGCCAACAATCTCCCCCTTTAGACTTGATGGCAACCTTTTGCAACACCAAGTCTCTCTCCCCCTTTGACATCAAGTGCAAAGGGTTGAACTAAAATAAGAGAAGAACTCCCCCTATCATGTGCAACACTATAAGTATCAATTGGCCATGCTCCCCCTGAGCATATATTGTATCCTTTGAAGATATGCAATAAAGATACAAGGATCAATGTAGAAAGCATAAGTACATCCATCAACAATAATGAAATAGTATCTAAAATATTGATATCCACATATCATCATACCAATCAACATTAGCAAGAATAATCATATATTATATGTACCCATGATAAACATAATAAACCATTGGAAGCATAATAGAAGCTCCCCTTGAACCTATGCCAGTGTATATCAGATCAACCAATGTCAAAGACCATAATGCTTACAATGATTGTTGGAATCATATGTGATGCTCTCCCTGAAACTGTCATATCTCATCATGTACATTATATATATATAGCATTAGTAGCATAAATACTTAAGCAATAGAGATAATCATTATCAATGCAAGACTCCCCCTGAGATCATCCACTATTGATCCTATGGACCTAATTGTCATATGAGGTTATGTACCTCACATTTATTTCTGCAGTCTTGTTAGAAGTATACTTTAAAAACAATGGACTACCATAAGGTCCATCTTCCCTGAGTCCATGATTGTTGCTCCTTCTTCCTCCAAATCTATTTGCATTTTTTGATCATGTGTTCAAAATATTAACATTTATACCATCTCATGTAGCCAAAAGCTTGTGTGCTTCCATTCCAACCACTTGACCTGCAATTAGTGGCCTTATGCCCAAATGAGTTACAAATGAAGCAATATCCATAAAACCATTTTTTATCTTGGGAGTTGATCTTGATGGACTTGATACAATTTTCTTTGTTCTTGAAGGTTTCACATCTGATGAGTGACTTGAATCAACCTTTTGTGGGTCTTTGTCATTATCTTGTGGATCTGGAATCTCGTGATTGTACCCAATGCTTGAGGAAAGTGTTGTTCATTAATAATATTTTCTAGTGATTCAGATACCTTTACCCATTTTTTTGTTTTCTCATAATCTTCCCCTAAAGTCACAATTTCTTATTCTAACTTTTCATAATGTCTTTCCTTTTCTTGAAGATGTTTTGCTAAGACTTTTATTCTTCTATTGGTTGCATCTAATTGAGACCTTAGCATATTCATTTCTTTGACAACACTACTTTTTTTTTCCAATTCTTTATTTGCATTCTTGAGTCTATCAATTTCTTTCAATGCTTTCATTAAATCATCTTCTTCGTAACTATTTGATTCACTGGTTGATTGATCTTCAAGAGTCAAAAGTATTTTGTCACTAGTGTTAGAATCTGAATCTTTCTTATCATTAGATGTGCTTTGACTATCTTCATTAGAATACAAGCTTTTCTTGGTAGAGAAATTCTTTTTGGCATTTTTCTTGTAAACATCCTTTCCTTTTTCTTTCTTATCATCAGTTTCTTATACGGACATTTGGATGCATAGTGACCTACTCTTCCATAAACAAAACATTTAAGGGGAATTTTACCTTTGGATTTACTAGTTCGCTCTTGCATCTTCTTCACAAAATTCGCTTCTTCCTCATATGAAATGTAGCTTGTATCTTTGGGCTATTCATTTTATTTTCCTTTGTATATGGCTTTGAAGGAAACTTCTCTAATTTATGATGGATTCCCTTTTCTCATCTCATAAGCTATCAAGATCCCATTAATTTTTTCTATAGTAAGAATTTTCAAATCCTTCATTTCTTCAATGGAAAATACTTTGGCATCAAACTTTGGGGTTAGTGATCTCAAAATATTTTCAATAACTACAACATCTTCAATCTTATCTCCGAGACCTCTCATTGTGTTAAGAATCTTGTCTACTCTAAAGAAGAAATTTGCAATGATTTCATCATCATGCATTCTGAGAGATACATATTGGATTCTATATTATTGAAGTTTAACACTTTTTACCTGAGTGTCGCCTTCATAGCTTTGGACAAACGTATCCCATATTTCCTTTGCATTGTTTAGCTACATGACTTTCATGAACTCAGATTCTACTAATCCTACCAAGATGGCATTTAAAACCTTTGCATTGTTCTCATACCACTTCTTTCCTACTTCATTTGTGGGAATGGAGGTTGGGAATTGATATCCTCCTTCAAATGCACCCCATACATCAACTCCCAGTGATTGCAAATATGATCTCATCCCGAATTTCCAAAACATAAAGTTAGTTCCATTAAACAAAGGTGGCTTTATAGAAAATACACCTTCCATCTTTCTCTTCCTATTAGATCTCCCTTTAAGCGATCAAGATTTTGCTGAGGGACCTGCTCTGCTACCAATTATTAGAAACACAGAGATGAGGGGGTGAATTGGTATATCATTCCCAAATTGTACTTCACTTAACTTAATCTTTCAATTTACAATCATCTTTAAACCAATACTTCATTCAACAGATGGCAATGTTATATATAGCTTATCCAGTAAATCGTGAGCAACATAAAAAATAAAACATGTAAATCATAAATCACGTGAACACATCAAACACATATGAACACCAAGATTTTAGGTGGAAACACAATGTGGGAGAAAACCACCTTTGTTGTCATTGTTTTGTCTTCTTCTTTTATTATAATGAGAAATCTTCATTACATCATGATTGTTTACTGCCATAGACTCCTGCCAATACACATCATCCTACCTGCAGGATGCTACAACCTCCACTCATTTCCAACACCCACTAGAAGAGAGTTACAACCCCCTGATCAAGTTTACCGACTCTTACCGAAAGGAGGCTCCTAACCCCTCACTGAAATCCACAACCCTCAACTCCTCTTGGACCTCGTTTCACGATATTTCACATTGGATCCACACCACACAATAAGCTCAAACCAATATACCAATTGAAACACTGAATACTATCAAACCACTATATTGAAGCAAATCAATTACATCTAAATATATTGCAATTGAATGCCAAATTTGAGTACCAACTAAAGCAACCTAACTAACCACATCAAACCAATATGCCAAGACTGAACCGACACTAGATTCTGATGTGCCAAGACTAAATCACTGAATCTAACTAAATACCAATATTGAAAATACAAAACCACTTAATACTAAGTTACTTTCACTAAATCACCATGTTACTAAATCACTAAATACTACTGAAAATCAAGCCAATATACCAGTATAATTAGGATCAAATCAATAAGAAAACCCTTCTCATCAACACCAAGATATCTCAAGCAAAAACATATATACACCATGTGTCAAGCATACGATATGGAAGACAAACAACAACAGACAAGTTTATCCTTTGTCTTGCACCAACTCTAAGTAATCATATTCATAGGCTTAGAGAGAAACCAATGGACCTTTACCAAATTCACAAATGAATAATATATCACAACTCAAATATTGTAGCACAACCTTCAGGTACTTATAACCAAAGCATAGCTCAATGCATCAAACATTATTGTTTACATAATCTATTAAGTATAATGCTCAAGATCTCAAATGCTTATCATGCCAAACCATCTTCTACTATTTTTGAATGTGTACTCAAGACTACCAATGTCATAAAAAAGGCCTCATGCAATAGACTGCCACATCAATATGTCATAAGGAGATCTAAAGCCAACACTCTATCACATGTCAGCCAATAGTGATATCCAACAAGATTTACCAATCATGCTCCTGAGAGTAGAGGTTAAGGATAAGCAACTGAATTATAAGTCAAGTATTTGTTGTGAGATTCAATACTAAAATAAGGCACATATCATTATTAAGACATTTCATCATATATCTATGAATGAAATTTTGTTCTAGCTTCAGTCACTGCATACTTCATTTTGCAACCCACAAGACACAAGTCACTCTCTCTTTGCATTTAAATCATTTAGTCACAAAACCACTATCATAGATTCAATAAAACTTTGAGAATCCCCTGTAAGATAAATATATCAATCACGGAACATATTTCTGCCAATGTAGATCTCTTTAAACTATCAAAATCATATTAACTTTAAACAACTCATATTTATGCCATCTTGCCAATCAATCTCTACACAAAACACTTTCATTAGGAATACCAAATATAAAGCAGTCAAATATAATTACTTTCTCAACTAGCCATTTCATATCTATGAGATTTGAAGCCTTTCTAGTTCCCTCCATGCGTTCTAGTGCAACCTTGTTCAAAGACCATTCGTAAGGAACTTCATTTCTTGCACGTTAAATGCTCTTATTCGCTCTATTTTTATAGTCACTCAATCCTACAATACCTTAGGTCAGATACTATTGTATTGCAAATACCAAGGGCCAAACAAACTAGAGTATTGTTACTAGATCAATGCACACACAAATGTATTTTAATTTTTCTTCACTTACAAACCCGACCACACCCCTATTACATTGAATTCTTGGCTGGAGGGGTTCTGGCCGCATGCTTAGGCCATCCTCCATGCGATTGGAGCCTTCCAACCGAAGGCACATGCCTTCCTTTGTGCAGTTGAGGCAGAGTATAGGAGAAATCCTTCTTTTCTATGATAGAGCTTGTATAACTGCTTCCTTTTGTTCTATGGCACCTTTTATTCATGTATGAAGCCTTTGTAAAACTAAGCCTCAAGCATGTGAACCAATTTTTCAAGTCAATGTATAGCCATGTCATATGCTCAAGCTCAATAAGAAGTCTCCAAAATCAATAGCCTCTAGTTCATAGAGTCACAATACTACTATCATATAATGCACATGTAGAACTAAATCATAGCCAAAGACCATACAACCAAATCAGACATACTCATCAAGAAGCAAAGCAAATTTCCCCATAGCTCAATGCATTCAAAATCCTTTATAATTATATAATGACATTGTCATAAAGTATGAAAGTAGCATTATAACCCCATGAGCACATCTTCAAGTATAATCAAGAGTCCTTTGTCACATTCAATCTCACAATCATGCCATTCTTGCACTAGACAACTGTTGATAAACAAGAGATGATCAATGCATAGGACATCTTCCATCATCCATACATCATGTTCTTGGTCAAACATATCAGTAACGCATTAATGAAAACATCAGACATCAAACTAGAATGGGATAGACATAAAAGTAGGTTGCCATCAAGGATAACACCATAGCCATAATGCCAATAGGTATAGAATTTTCTTTAACAAAAAATTCTATATTAAAAGAATAAACAAACAATAATTTCTACACATAATAGTTATACATAACATTGTTTTCAGTATAATGTACAATGAGCTTGAAGTAAAGGCTCTAAATTCATAATTCAAACTTAAACCAGATATCATTGTTGTTGGATTTCAGGAAGAGTCTTTAGGAGTTTCTAGATACCTACAAGTTGACCCTCTAGGAGTGGTCTCAATATTTGTAGATGGAATTTACATTTTCCAAGTTTACATGGATCTACTTAGTGATTGAGACATAAATTTCCTCACATTTGGAGATCATTTGAAGCATGATTTTAATATCCAATATCTTATTCTTTATATTGGAATTTATATTTTAGTTTTACATGTTTTCCAATCCACAATACTAATAAAATTGACGCATTTTGTTCATCATTATTTCTAGCCCATTTTAAATAAGAGGAATCTATAAGATTTTAGACAAGAGAGGCAAATGTTAGAGATATGTAACATTGTGTGAATGATACCAGGGGAAAAAATGGATCCTTGCTTCGCCAAGAAGCCCACCACAGAAAACCCTACTTAGAAGAAGGAGAAAGTTGAATATTCTAAGTCGAAGTAGACGATGCCAAAGGTCATGCCAATGCGAACTATTACTGTTGAAAATGAAGAGCCAAAGCAGTCACCAACCAAACCTAATGGAGTAGAGGCGACACCTAACGTCGACATAGGTTCCACGACATGCACATTAGACTTCAAAATCCTAGACGAAGGCCTAGGCTACGAGTGGAACAAGAGAAAATTCCTAGCCGACAATGAAATACCCATGAAGATTGAGTAGTTGTTGGCCAAGCGATTGGTCATTGCAGTCAAAGGCCAAGACAAGCCCATTTATGGAAAATCCGTATACCACGACATCATTGCTAGCAAAGTATCAGCCCATAAATTGAAGCAAGCAAAGGCTACTCGTGCTTCGTCTCTTAAGAAATCACATCCATTAACAGAAACCCTAACCCTCTCCCTTGCCACCAATGCTTCTCTATATGCCTAGTTAAAGCCCCCTTTCCCACTGGTGGGCTCTCTGACCCTGACTCTAGGAACTCTGCAATCTGACCCCAGTTTAATTCAATCTTTTTCCCTCTTTGTGAATACCCTAGTTAGAATATCTATTTATATCACCATCAACATCAACTCCTCAGTGGAAAACATTAGGTTTAAGGTTTATAATGCTACATGGATCCCCTTCTCCAAATTTAATGCCTTGTACAACAACAGGTTGTTGCAGGACGACTCCCTTCTCTGAGATCTGAGAATTGGAAAGGATGTTTCTCTCATGATCTCCTCGAGCTTTCTTGGAGGAGCCAAAGGATAGACCTCTTATCAGCAATCTTTTCAGGCACCAATCCAAGCAATAAATACAACTTCTAGGGTTAAAGGTGCCTCCTAGAAGAAATATTTTAGTGAAGCAATGAAGAAGAGTGCCCCAAATATGTTTCCCATATAGCTCTCTGGCATTTCCTTCATCATTGAGCATTCAAAGTAAATTCCATTTATAAAGGGGGAAATGACTTGAAAATTAGCCTCTTCAAGGGGGAAACCTCCTTTACATGACATAAATGAACAATTCTTGGATGATATAATTGAAAAGACCTCCTTGGTATATAAAAGTCTAAAGGGTCACAATATAATCAGAGCCTACATAACAATAATAATGTAAGGGCGTAACAATAACAATATTGCACTTCTATGGGACACATTAATAACAATATGGGGGCTACATGGGGCACAACAATAACAATAAGGGGACTACACTAACAATAAAAATAAGGGGCCTACCTAGTATTATAGGGACCTAACATGCTCCTCTCCTTCAAAAAAAGTGTTGTCCTAAATGCTTGATTAGTTTTGAATGCTTCTATAAAAAATTCTCATCCTCCCATGTGGAATCTTTAGCTTGTAATTTCTTCCACTTAATGAGATGCTCTGAAGTTGATAGATTCTATAGCTGTCAGGTTCTTGTTTTTGTAACTTCTTCAAGCTCCAAAATGATTTTCCCTTTCACGTCAAGTTTTGGTAGTATTGTTTGAATTGGGAGCTTGTCATCGATAACCTTATTTAAGCATGAAATATTGAAAACTGGGTGTACTCGGGAAGATGCATGCAATTCCAAGTTGTATGCCATAGTACTAATATTTTTGCAACACCTTGTAAGGACCATAGTACTTGGGTGATAATTTATTATCCTTCCTAGTTTTCTTGAGGGACATTTGTTTGTATGGTTGTAGCCGTAAAAATGCTTAGTCGCCTACGTCAAAACTTCTTTCACTGTGATGCTGATATTCTTGTTGTTTCATTTGATTCAGCGCCAGAGTGAGGTTGTCATTTAATATTTGGAGAACTTGTTGTTGATGATCAATGTGATCTTCCACTACTTGAACCTTAGAATTTTTTCTTAAATATGATGTGATGAATGGTGGATGATATACATAAAGTGCCATAAATAGGATCATTTTTGCTGCAGTATGGAAGGAAGTGTTATACCACCATTCAACCAGAGGTAACCACTTGACCCATTATGTTTGTTTATCAAATACAAGGCAATGAAGATATCCTTCCAAACTTTTATTCACTATCTAAGTTTTCTCATCAGATTGAGGATGATAAGATGAGTTATGAGCTAATTGAGTACCAAGACAAGAAAATAATTCGGTCCAAAAATTTCCAATGAAAATGGGATCTCTGTCACTTACAATAATCTTTGGGTTTCCATGCAGCTTTTGAGTTGTTTCCATAAACGCAATAACAACTCTACTGGCTTTAAAAGGATGAGATAATGCACAAAAGTGTGCATACTTGGTAAGTCTATCAACTACCACCATGATGACACTCTTTCCTTCGGATTTGGGTAAACCTGTGATAAAATCTAGTGAGACCTCCTCCCAATGCTGACTTGGAATGGATAAAGGTTATAATATACCTAGGGTGTTAATTGTCTTAAATTTATTTTGTTGGAAAACCAAACATTATGTCACAACCTTTTGAATATCAGATTTAAGGCCACCAAAAAAATCCTCCTTGACCATGTGGTAAGTTTTAAAAATTTCATAGTGTCCTCTTAAAGGAGAGGTGTGCAATTCCAAAAGAATCTTTTGTTTGAGTTGGGAATTCTTACATAGATACAAGCTACAAGCGATCTTTGTACTATAATGAGTCAATTTTCCAGATAAATGTATCATATGTACTGGGATCTTGCAGCAACTTTTGAGTTAGTGTCCACACCTCTTCGTCATTCTTCCATTCCCCCCTTTCTTCAGTTATCTAATAAGGTTAGATAATAGAAATGGCATAGAGAAATGCTTCCACATCCTCATCCCTTCTTGAGAGTGCACCTGCAACAACATTTTTCTTCCCTTTTCTGTAGATGATTCCAAAGTTATAACCCAACATCTTAGTGACCCATTTTTGCTGCTCTTCTAAAGATAATCTTTGTTCCAAAAAGTATTTAAGACTATCATGATATGTTTTTACCTTGAAGTGTCTTCCCATTAGGTAAGGGCGCCATTGCTTCAGGGCATGTAGTATTGCCAACATTTCCTTCTCATAAATAGGTTTGTGTAAATACTTTCCCTTAATTGGATGACTTTCAAAAGCAATGGGTCTTCCTTCTTGCATTAAAACAACACCAATTCCATTTCCTAAGTCATCATGTTCCACCATAAAGGATTTTATTAAGTCTGGTGTGGCTAAAACCAGAGCTTGACACATTGCCTCTTTAAGATGTTCAAAGGACTTAGTTGCTCCTAGAATCCAAAAAAATGTATCTTTCTTTAGTAATGTTGTTAGAGGTGATGCTATTTTCCTATAATTATTAACAAACTTGTGATAATACCCTGTAAACACGAGAAATCCTGGAACACACTTTATTTTTGTGGGGATTTTCCATTCCTTGATGGATTTAATTTTTTTAGGAATTGCCTTAACGCCCCCATGAGATACAATATGACCCAAATATTCCACCTCCTATAACCCAAAGAAACATTTGGAGGTTTTTGCATACAATTGTTTCTCCTCTAATAGTTTGAGCAACCTGTCAACATGTTGAACATGATACTTCCAAGACTTGTTGTAGATTAGCATATCATCAAAAAATACTAACATAATTTTTCTAAGGAAGGGTTTGAAAATGGAATTCACAAACCTTGAAATGTGGAAGGTGCATTAGTAAGGCCAAAAGGCATGACCAAAAATTCGTAATGACCTTCATAAGTTATGAATGTTGTTTTTAGAATGTCTTCAGTCTTCATTCTAAAATGATGATATCCCGAACAAAGATATTTCTTAGTGAAGAAAATTTCTCCAAGTAATTCATCAAACAATCCATCAATGACATGAATGGAAATTTATCTTTAACAGTGAGCTTGTTGAGCTCCCTATAATCCAGACACATATGCCATGATCCATCCTACTTGTGTACCAATACCAATGGAGCAAAGAGAACTTTGGCTAGGTTGAATTATACCTACCTCTAACATTTCTTAAACCATGCGTTCAATTTCACTTTCTTGGGCATAGGGAATTTGTAAGGTTTGATGTTTGGATGAACGCTTCCTATAATCAAGGGAATATCATGATCATGATCACAAATAGGTGGGAGCCCTTTGGCAGTCTCAAATATTTTGGAGTGATTGTCCAATATTCTTTCAAGATCTAGAGAAACAAATGTTCTCAAATATTTTGGAATGATTGTCCAATATTCTTTCAAGATCTAGAGAAACAAATGTTTTCAATGTTTGAACATCTAGTGAGCATAATTGTGTAAATATGCCTTGTTGTTCTTTATTCAAAAGCTTTACCATGAAATTAGAGCTTATTATATTCCCCAATTTCCCTATGATGCCTCTTAATTCAATTTCCTTTACTTTCGAGGAAAAGTTCAAGAAAAGTTCTTGAAAATTAAAAGTTATCATCCCCAAAGATTATAACCATTGGATTCATGATACAACATCAACACCACCCATTGGAAAGGAAAGCATTGGACTATTAAATACTTATTCCCCCATGGTTAGATTGATATTGTGGTACTTACCATAGCAATTTATAGTTCCTCCATTTACGACCATCGCTTTACACTCTGGTGTTGGATATAGAAAGCAATTTAATTCCTTGGCTATCTTACAATGAATAAAATTATGGGTACTACTAGAATCAATCAACACTATTACCTTTTTTGTTTTGATATATTTTTCTATCTTGAGAGTTTCGGGAGTGGTAATTCCTACCAATGCAGTATAGAATATGGTCAGATTCATTTCTTCTTTCTCTGGTGTTGGTTCCTGGTGTATATCCTCTTCTTTTGTTGTTTCTCATTTCTTTTCTTCCTCCTCTTCACAACCTATATTGTTGGGTTGTGTTATATTCTTTCCACAACTAGCCCATGTAGTTAACCGGGGGGTTCGAGGGGGGGCGGAGCCCCCCCTTCATTGTCCCGATTGTGTAGCAGGGGGGGGGGGGTCACAGGGGATTTGAGGCATATCCGTAACCCCACTTTATGGGGTCTGGGGCAGCGCCCCAGAAAATTTTGGTTTTGGACCGTATGTTAGGTTGGGCTTACCCACCTATGGTTTTGTGCATGATTTTCACACATGTCTTTTGCACGCAATGGTTTTCAGTCCATGGTTTTGGATGCTACGATATGTATAAAAATGTATTGTAACATTGAAAGGAACATAATGAAAAATCAAGCTGGTAGTCTCGGTTTTGGGATCCAGGGGAAAATCTTTGTGTATATGTGTTTTATGTGTTATGCTCTCGCATTGTTTATTTTATGTGTTTTAGAATTCGTATGCAGGTAATTTATGTACAGGGTTAAAACCTACATTTGGTATCAGAGAAGTTTTGGCTTCAAGGGGATGCCTTTGTTGCTGAGGGGTTTCGCTCGGGCCTGTGGTAGACCTTTTTCAGTGGGAGATCTGTGAGATCGATTCTGGTGGTGAAAGAAGATGCCGAGTAGTGGAAAGATAGAGATCGAGAAATTTAATGGTCAGAGTTTTGAGATCCGGTTACTAAACCAATGAGAGTGTCCGATGAATAATGGAAGAAGTTGGATCGGAAGGAAAAGAGCACAATATGATTGTGTGTCTCAGATTCAGTATTGCTGAATGCATTAGGGGAAGCTACGGTGAAGGCTTTGTGGGACAAGTTAGGGACTTTGTACCAATCTAAGTCTCTGGTGAATAAACTGTTCCTGTGGAAAAAGCTGTATAACCTCAGGATGAAAGATGGAGACTCGGTGATAGAGCATCTGAACGCATTTAATACTGTGGTAAGTTAGTTTTTTTTTTTTTTAACAAAGTCGGGTACTTATGTATTATAAAACCAGCATTACAGAGTTCTTAGAACATACGGGAGGTGTATCTGAAAGCTGAGGATCATGAGCGGGTTCGCAGACCCATATTCCTCGTTGCTTCTTTTGATTAAACAGAAAGCAAAACAAAGACGGCTATATTGCCTTACGAAGGAACCACCTATCCAGCTAAATTTACAATGCATTCCTTAAGGGAAATGTTGAGTGACTAAGTCATCAGGATTCTTGACACTTGCCTTGGTTGAAGCTTCCGCCTGGTAACTCTGGGCAAGGGAGCGGATGTGCTCCATGGCCGCCTCCAAGTGGCTGCATCTCTCTTTCAATGATTCAATTTCAGTCTTTCTTTTGTCCAACTTTTTGCGCTTTGAGTTCCTGTCTGCATGATAATCATCTTGCAGCTCTTTCAGCTGCTTGGTCAGGCTGTTGATCATGATCGTGTGGGTCTTGCACATGGTGCAGTCCCTGTTGTTGAAAATGTTGTCCAAAAGGTTGCCGGGTTGAGCCTGATCAGCTGATGGACTCTTCTGTTCTGCCATTCTATCAAACAGCAAATCGAAGCTTGTGGGCTGGGGAGACCCGTGAGGAGCTATGAGCGGGCCTATAGGGGGAGGGGAGAAGAAGACACTGAGATGCTGGCTCAAAAGAGAGAGGAGCGACGGGCTCAGAGGCCTGAGAGTGAGCTTCGGGGGTATACCTGAGACCCTACTGCAATCCAGGAACAAAAGAGTCAGCGAATATAAAACAACAGAGTATAAAACTGTAGTTACCAAGAGCACGCTGCGAAGCTTTGCTTCCCGATGAGAGATGAGGCCTTCAGCGGGTTGCCTTCTGTTACTGGAGTCGCAATGGGGGTGTGGTGCCTTGCCCAGAACTGTGCGATTACTTGAGACCCGACTGCAATATATAAGACCAAGGAGGATCCGCATATGCCTGGGTTGATTCTGAACGGGTCTGTTCTTGGGAGAGGAGAGGTCTGTTGATTTGATTTGGCTGCTGGCAAGGAGCGTGCAGAGGGGATAGACACGAGCCCATACCCTGAGAATGGCTGCGCTGGTCATATAATGAATCCCAAAGAGATATAATTTCATGATGATGGTCAGGTCATGAGGGCGATTAGATTTCCGATGGTACCAGGTAGAGCAGAAAGGAGATTTGGGGGAGGGCCAGATACGGAGGAGAATATACCTGTGGTGACTGGGTTTCTTGGGAGAGGCGATGTGGGAGGCCCGCTTAGGGGATGTCTTTCTCATAAACTGTGTCATTCTCCTTAACTTGACCTGTTTGCCTTCTTGTAGCCTTGTTCGCTTGTTCATCTGCTTCCACGTTGTTTGCTCTGAGGATGTGCTTGAAGGTGGCACTGCCAAGAGACCTGATATTTTCCATTATCCTTCCTTTGATATTGTTTAATGCTGCTTGTTTGAAGTCTTTCCCTGAGGTCACTGCTGCTATGATGATAGCAGAGTCGCCGAGAATTAATAGGTTTCTTAGGCCAAGTTTCCTGGCGATGGAGGTCCCCAGGAGTAGGCTGTATGCCTCTGCCTTATTGTTTGTCATGGTGCCCATACCCCATTCAAAAGTAACTATGTTTCTCCCTTGACAGTCCTTGATAACTCCACCTGCTCCCGCTTGGCCCGGGTTGTTCTTTGATGCCCCATCAAAGTGGAGGGTAGGTCGGTTTTGATTTTGAATCCAGTTTTTAACTTCTTCCTTAGTCCCTCTTAATTTCCAGTCCGTGTTCCTCCTCCCTGTGTTTTCTTTCTTCTAAGTTCTCCCTTCATAATTGAATTTGCTGATCCACTCTTTAACTCTTGCATCAGTCAGATCCGGGTCTGCCTGGTTAATGCCGTTTGCCTCAATGGTCTCAGTGATGAGTGCCATCGTTTTGGCTAGAACGCTGGAGATACTTGGCTTTTTGCTCTTGAATATACACTTATTTCTGGCAATCCATATCTGCCAGCAGAGATTGGCTGGGATGTTGTTCCATATCCTTTTGACTAGACCCTTACATTTGCCGGATTGAGGGAAGCTATTTCCCCAGTGTTTCTGTAGGAGAGTGATCTGGTTGGGAAGGTCGCTGATGCTTAGGGGGCTAGTGATGAGATTCCAGCAAGCTCTTGCAAAGGAGCAGTCCATGAAGAGGTGGTTAATGCTTTCCTCTGCTTCCTTACACATGCAGCAAATTGATGGGCCTTGAATGCCCTTCTTCCTGAGATTTTCAGCAGTAAGGATTTTACCATGCAGAAGGGTCCAATTAAAAAGCTTTACCTTTGGCAGACACTCAGTTCTCCATATTGCTTTCTGAAGTGGCCAATTGTTAATTGCTGAGGCGTTTTGCAAAACTTTGTAGCCCTCTTTGACCGTGTAATTACCCCCATTAGGGTCCCAAACAAATTTGTCTTCCTCCATTCTGTTTGTGGGGGCAGAGCCTATTAGCGAAGTCTTGAGCTCAACCCAGAGGTTCTTAAGGTCATCAGGGAGGGGGAGAGGTCTCCAACCTGTCCAACAATTCTGATCCCAAAGGGAGATATCATAAAGAGTTTTGATCTTTGCCTCTGCCATCCACCTTTGCAGTGGCCTGTAGTTAATGAGCGTTGCCCTTTCCTCCGTGCCCATTATCCTGTCCTCCCATATGTTGATATCCTTGCCATTACCCGGAGCTCTTGATATGCAAGATTTGAAATGAGGAAGAGTCTTTTTGATCAGCTTCCAAACCGGAGTACACTGTCTTTCAATGATGTTTCCTGAGAGGATGTTGCTTTTGGTTCCATTTAAGTACTTCCTCTTGATGACCTCTGTCCACCAGGTCCCTTTCTCATTGAGAATTCTCCATACCAATTTATAGCCCATAGCCATGTTTGCTAGTCTTGGTATTCTGATTCCGAGCCCTCCTTTTTCTAGGGGAAGAGTGACCTTGTCCCACTTCACCAAGCTGAACTTTTTTGTGTCTTGCTTTCCTCCTTGCCACAGGAAACTTCTGATAATCAGCTCCATATGCTTGTGTATGCCTGCCGGGGCGAGAGTGGTAGCAAATTGATAGATTGGGAGGGCTGATAGAATGGCCTTTATGAGAATGGTTCTACCTGCCAAGTTAAGCCAATACACTCCCCAACTCTGAAGTTTCCCTCTCAATTTCTCGATTAGTTTCGCCCAGATCTCAGATTTGATTGTTTCCTTGGCTAAGGGAAGCCCTAAGTACATGAAATGGGACCAATTCCCTTGGGCAGGGATTTCCATGATTATGGAGATTCTCTGAGTTATGTTTCTTGGGACATTCCAAGTGTATATCATACACTTATTGTTGTTTAGTTTGCCTCCAGAAGCTTGAAGGAAGAGTTCCAGAATTTTTTTGAACCTTCGGGCCATAATGCTGGAGGCTCCCCCTATTAGCAGAGTATCATCTGCGAAAAGGGAGTGATTGATTCCCTTAGATCCTCGGACTATATCCACCCCTGTTATTTCTTTTGATTTGCGCTTGTTCTCCAAATGTAAGCTGAGGGTTTCAGCCATAATAATGTAAAGAAAGGGTGACAACGGGCATCCCTGCCTCAATCCTCTTGAACTCTTGAAGGCAGTGCAGGGCCTTCCGTTGATGAGGGGAGCTGTCCAGATGTGGGAGATGCATTCCATGACCCTGCTAATAAAGAACTCTGAGATGCCAAATTTCATTAGGACTTCCTGAAGGAATGAATGGTTTACCCGGTCAAAGGCGTTCGCCATGTCCAGCTTGATGATCATACCCCTCTCCTTTCTGGATAAACTGCTATGAATTGCCTCCTGGATGAGAATGACATTGTCCGTTATATGTCGCCTAGGAACAAAACCTCCTTGGTTCTCGGATATGAGGGAGGGAAGGATTTTTTTTAGCCTGTGCGCCAAGATCTTGGTGATGATTTTGTAGGAAACGTTACACAGTGAAATAGGGCGGAATCTGTCAAAAGATTGAGGATTTGGGTCTTTGGGGATAAGAGCTAAATGAGAGGACTTAATGCTGCTGCCCAGTTTGCATTTTGTAAAGAAATTTTTTGCCATTCTAATATAATCTTTCTTAATAACTTCCCAATGGGTTCTATAAAAGGCCACTGTAAATCCATCAGGGCCTGGAGCCTTATCCATTGGCATGCTTTGGATAGACCTTTCTATCTCTTCCTTCGTGATCTCCTTTTCTAATTCTGCGTTTTGTTCTTCTGTGATTTTATTCTCTATTATATTTAGGAAATCCGGATTTTCCATGTAATGGGGGTCAGTAGATAGAAGATTTTGAAAATGTCGAGTCGCTGCTTCCTTGATCTCCCATTGCTATGTTAGAACTCTGCCCTCCACTGCTATTTTCCCAATATTATTCCCTGCTCTCCTCAATTTGATACTGTTATGAAAGAAAGAGGTGTTCTTGTCGCCTGATTTGAGCCAGAGGCACCTCGATTTTTGCCTTTGCTCTTCCTCTTCCGCTCGATTCTGTTTGTACAGCTCCATGTACAAATCATTTTCTTTCCTTAAGTCTTCTTCTGTGTCTTGGCCCTTCTCTTTTTCTTGATTCCACTCCGCTAGTTTCATTTGGAGACCGATTTTCCTTTTCCCTTCCTCTGTTGCGAAATTTCTCGCCCATTGCTTGATGGCTGTCCTGAGAATTTTGATCTTTGTTTCCCATATGTAGTGCGGGGAGCCCATGATTTCTGTTGCCCATTTCTCCTTTACCAGGTTCCTGAAGTCTTCACTGTGTTCCCATGCTCTATTATACTTAAAGGGTATCGGTCCCATATTTTCCCCTTTAACCAGATGCAGTGCCACTGGTTTATGGTCTGATATATAGCCTTGTATAATTGTGCTTTGGATCCTTGAAAAGTTGGCCACGATTCTTTCTTGAACCAATATACGGTCCAGCCTCTCTTTGATGTTGTTTTTACCAGTTCTCTTGTTTGACCATGTGAAACGCCCGTTCTGAGGAGGGATATCAACAAGACTGTGAGTTTGGATGATTTTTTCTAATGCATCCCTTGAGGGATCTGCAAAGAAATTTCCCCCCATCTTCTCTTCCGCATTTCTTATTAAATTCAGGTCTCCTCCCAGGAAGATATTTCTGTCCTGGGCATTCATTAAATCTGTGGTGATTGACTCCCAACAAGAGGCTTTTTCTCTGTAATGGGGGGGGGCGTATACATTATATATTGTGTATTCTTCAGTCTTGGATATGTTTTGCATATCTGTTCTTAGCCACCATTTGTTCTGCCTGCTGTCTTTTAGTTTCCATTTACTTTTGTCCCAAATTGTTCCTATTCCACCTGAGGCACCTACTGCACTCAATCCTATTCCTTCATAACTTCTGCTTCTCTTCACATTGCTTTGAAAATCCTGATCAGTGATTTTGGTCTCCTGAAGTAGTAGAAAGTCTGGGTGTTCCGATTTGAGAAGGTCGCGGACTGCATTAGATTTTAGGGAGGAGCCCATCCCCCTACAGTTCCAAGAGACCAGATTCATCATTTACTTGGTTTATTGTGTGTTCCACTTTTCTCCTTCATCTTCTCCCCGCTCCCTTTGGTCTTGTCTAGATATGTATCCATTGGCTGCTGGGTCCCTGTGGCCATTTCCTTTGCGGCGTTCTCATCCCTTATCTCTTTGTTTGACTTCCTTCCTACTTTTCTGGGTGGATCGGTGGATGTGATATTTTCCTTTGTCTTGTTCCTTGTTAGGATTCTTTCAACAGTTGGGGGAGGGGAGGTCGGGGGGGGGAGAGGGAGATGTTGCTATGGGGCCTCTCGGAGAGGGTGGGGGGGATGGGGGATCCTCTGTCGAAAGGGATTCAAATGGGTTGGAGGAAGAGGGAAGAGAAGGGCCAGATCCGGAGGGATGGGAGGCTGGGGTTGGGGTTTCATTAGGGGGTTTTGAGAAGGTTCCAGGGGGTGGATTTGACTTCTTCTTCTTGACTTTTTCCCATGTTTCTTCCGGGGCTTCAGCATTATCAGAGTCTATTGGTTTATTTTTACTACACCTATTAGCAAAATGCCCATATTCATGACATACCTTGCACTTGAATGGCAGCTGCTCGTAGTCCACTTGCTGTATATGCGTCCACTGATCTACCTTGAGTTTGATCGCTTCCGGTAATCCTTTCCCCAAATCCACTTCAACACAGATCCGGGCACATGCATGCATGTTCTCCCTTGGTTCCGATCTATCAATATATTTCCCCACAGCATTTCCTATAGCTTTCACCGATTCATCTCCCCAGCAGTGGAGAGGCAGATGGGGGAGACGGACCCAGACCGGGACAGCACTGGGTACGTCCATCTCGGGGTCAAAGTCGGGGGTCCATCTGTTGAGATAAAGGCCTCTTGTGTCCATGAAGTATGGGCCGTTCCTGAAGATGAGATTACGGTCTTCCACCGTTTCGAAGAGGAAGGTGAAGAATCCCCTCCCGCAGAACCTTATTGCTATCTTTCCTTGGACCATTGAGTTCCAGTTTCTTTCCACCCAGCGTTGGACTGTGCGGGGAGAGGGCCATAGTCCGGTGAACTGGCCAACCAGACCACGATCTGCCAGGGCAACTGCAGCTCTCCTCGGGAGGGCGGGAGGGAGCGAAACTTCCGGGATTTCATCAAGCTTCTTAATAAACTTTGAGGCTGTAGGGCGAATTTTCTCTGAGGTATTCTCTTTAGTGAGAGAGGCAAACATCTTCTCTAGATCTTCCTGTTCTTGGATTGGCGGATCCATTGCAGGATAGGTCAGAAGCGCAGGGGGCGCTCCAGCGAAAGGCTGAGAGGGGGAAGGGCCGCAGGCCCTCAAGGAAACGGGCAGGAGGCCCCAGGGTGAAGGAGGGGACGAGCAGAAGGGGAGGGCTGCCCAGCAGCAGCGCTGCCAGGCTCAGGCACGCTGAGGGATCAAGCGCACGCAGCAGCAGCAGGGCGCGGGGATGCAGCGCGCAGTCTCCCTGTGGTAAGTTAGTTAGCATCTGTTGATATTAAAATTTCAGATGAAGATAAGTGCATCAGTTTGTTGTGTTCTCTATCAGATTCGTGGGATAGTCTGGTTATTGCAGTAGGTAGCAATGCAACTGCCTTGCATTTTGATGAAATAGTCTCATCCTTGCTGACAGAGGAGATGAGACAGAAAAATATGGAGAGCCAGAATGGTTATTCCTTGTTTGTACGAGGACGGTCCTAGAATAGAAACAAAAATAAGTCATCGAGTGGTAGATCTAAATCTAGAGGGAGATCTAAATCTCCAGGAAAACCTTTAAAGGTGGTGCGCTGGAAATGTGGAAATGATGGGCACTTCAAAAGGGACTGTAAATCTAAAGCTCCTGATAAAGGAAAGGCATCTGATGATGCTCCTTTTGTAGAGGCGCAAACCACCTCAGATGAAGGTGGGGATGTGTACTTGGCTTCTTCAACTACACATGTAGATCATGAGGCATGGTTGATTGACTCAGGTGCATCCTTTCACTTCACTCCCCATAGAAAGTGGTTCTGCGAGTATGAGAAATACGATGGTGGTGATGTCTTCTTAGGGGATAATAGGAAGGCTAGAATCATTGGTTGCAGAAAGGTAAAGTTGAAGTTGCAAGGTGGAAGGGTTAGAACACTTTCGGGTGTTCTACATATTCCTGCATTGGCTAGAAATCTGATTTGTGTAAGCAAGCTGGATGATGCAGGTGTAAAAACAGTGTTCGAGAAGGATACATGCAAGATGGTTCGGGGAGCACTGGTATTGATGCACGGAGTTCGGATTGGAACTATGTACAAGCTACAAGGTAGCACGGTTGTTGATGGGTGCAACAGTTCTATGGTTCCTGAAAGTGGAGCAGAAAATCTAGTGGCCTTTGGAGAGAAGACCATGTTGTGGCATCAAAGGCTTAGACATATTGGAGAGAAGGGCCTTCGAATCTTCATGGTAAAGGTATGGTAGAAGGTATGAGTAAAAGCTCTCTGGATTTTGATTTCTATGAAAATTGTGTATATGGGAAGTAGGATCAGGTGAGTTTCCCCTCTGGTAGTAAGAGGGCGAAACAGATATTAGAGCTTGTGCACAGTGATGTGTTTGGACCTATGAAGGTTCCATCACTGGGTAAGTCTGTGTACTATGCATCATTTATAGATGACTTCTCAAGGAATACATGGATATATTTCCTTAAGAAGAAATCTGAAGTCTTTAACAGGTTTAAAGAATTTAAGGCTCTCGTGGAAAATCAGACAGAGAAGAAGATAAAGGTGTTGAGGACAAATAATGGTGGAGAGTTTTGCAGCAAGGAATTTGAAGAATTCTGTAAGAAGTGTGGTATATCACGGCAGAAGACTATTCCATATACACCTCAGCAAAATGGAGTTGCAGAAAGAATGAACAAGACGTTAATGGAAAGGGCAAGAAGCATGCTCAGTGGTGCCGGGTTAGGATAGGAATTTTGGGCAGAGGTGGCGGATACTACATGTTACCTGGTCAACGGGTCACTTTCATAAGCGTTGGAGGATAAGACTCCACAAGAGGTATGGACTAGTAAGAAACCCTCTCTTTCACATCTAAGGGTATTTGGATGTGATGCATATGTACATATTCCAAAGGAGAAACGAACCAAGTTGGATAGTAAATCTGAAAAGTGCATCTTTATTGGGTATAAGGATGGTTTAAAGGGGTATAAGCTTTGGAACCCAATCACACGGAACGTTGTGTACAGTCGATATGTGGTGTTCAGAGAGGTAAAAGATGTTATTAAACATGAAGTCCAACCAAAGGAACCTGAGAAGATAGAGTTTGAGCTTAAGGAGGAAGAATCAAACTCTACAGCTGTTTGGTCAATTTAGAGTGTCCTAAATTGCTATATTAATTGTCAATCCGGGAGTCGTAAACTGTCGAAGTGTGGCGCACTATATGTGCAAGATAACCTATTTCTTACTTTTTGTCGTTTTTGATTTTTTTTATTTGTTTTAGGGGTTTCTATCTTCATTTATCTCCTAATGAGAAATGAAAATTCTAAAAGACAAGTATGGATATAAATATTCAAGGCAATTATGTCCTTTATAATGATTTCCAAAACTTCAAACTCAGAAGGTCTTAGAACATGCAATGATGAAATCAATTCCTAAAAGAAAATAAAAATGTGCCACTATTCTAACCAAACAAACAGTGAACTATTGATCATGAAGCCATTATCCCTGCTGCTGTCTAAATACAAGAGAAATGAATTAAGCTATTGTACTCAAAGAAATCCAAAAATTGCAAGTAAAGTAAAGATAAAATCAAATTACATCAATTCATATTCTGACCCCTAGCCAGTTAGTCTCGCTATGGCTTTCGGAGGCAATCATAAACAACTTGAGCAATCTGATATCTATTTGCAGAAAGGTAAACTTAAAATCAAATCACATCAATTCATAGTCTGACCCCTCGCCAGTTAGTCTCGCTATGGCTTTCGGAGGTAATCATAAACAACTTGAGCAATCTGATATCTATTTGCAGAAAAATAAAACTAATATCAAATTACACACTCATACTTCAATCCCTCACCATTAGTCTCGCTATGGATTTCCGAGGTAATTGACAATGATATGAGTAATTTAATATCTAAGCTAACTAATAAAGCCAATGAACAGAACTGAAATAAACAAAACAGAACTGGAATTAAAATCTAAGAAAAATAATTCAGTAGAAAGACAAGACTGATTCTATGTCATTAGTCATTGTGGAAACTATATGCAAATGCCCGGGCTGCCTACTATAATCTGGAATAAATACACTCTGATCAGTGTTAACAGCAACGTAAAGCATGTAAAATTATGGACAAAAATGAAACGTTAGTACCATAGGAAATGCCATATACATAAGTGAATAACTATGGCATGATAGACATAAAGAAACACAACGCAAAACTATACAGCAATAAACAAAACCTCGGCGTGTGCAGGGGCCCTCTGCACAACCTCGGGCAATAGCTATCAACCACGAATTATGCTCAGAAATAGAGTCTTCTCATATATTCAGAACGCAGTCATAATAACGAAACAGTGTCACGGCACAGTGGGCTCTTTTAACAGTCAACAATAAATTCAAAAGACTAACTATTATGCGCATGGAAACACATTATTTATAACAGAAGGCTACATAACTGATTTCCTAAAGACTGCGCTGACAGAGGACACGTGAACGACAACGTCCATGGATCTAGCATCATGGCTGTCATGATAATTAAATCTATTGAGGGTGGTTGTTGGATTCGCCTTATGGAGCAGTCCACAGGTGTCGATATGTCCCCAAAGATCTAGGAACGGCCACAAAAGTCTTCACATGTTTGAAAATGGAGTCCTGTTGCTGTAGGACTCCTATATTTGACCACCGCTTGACCACGACCTTCTTTGATGAATTCGACTGAGCCAATAGGACTCGGTCCATGTCCACGTCATTTTCAACTTGCCCATGTGGCTCGATTTGCCTGAAGACACCTGCAATATAGACTTTAACAAAAAGGTTGCGGAAAGTTGAACTGGCTACGGAAAGTGACAAGATTCCGCAGCTTATGAGTAAAAATCTAGTTTAGACAGCAAACACAAAACATAGTTAGAAAACCACTTTATGTGTTCTTTTAAACGCAATATGCAATGATGTTGATAGATTATGAGGTCCAGGTGGATAGGAAAAAGTTTAGGAAAATGTGTAGGAAAAGTGTGGTTTCGGGCTCAACAACAGCAGAGGAGGAATTAGAAGATGAAAAGCCACAAACTCCGAGTGTGAGAAGATCAGTTCGAGAAAGAAGGCAGCTAGAAAGGTAAAGTCCATCTGCTTTCTGTTCAAATTTTTCTTTATCTATTACTGACGATGATCCCAGAACTGTAAAGGAAGCAGTAGATTTAGAGGATGGCAAACTCTAGAAAGAGGCCATGGTTGATGAAATGGCATCTTTGCACAAAAATGAGGCTTGGTATCTGGTGGAGTTTCTAGCTGGAAGGAAACCCATTGGCAACAAATGGGTGTTCAAGAAGAAGACAGATGTAGAAGGAAAGGTGGAGAAATACAAAGCTCGACGGGTAGCAAAAGGTTATTCCCAGGTGTCGGGAATTGATTTTGGTGATATTTTTTCTCCTGTTGACAAGGTAACTTCTATTAGATTACTTTTATCTGTTGTTGCTGCTTTTGATTTTGAGGTAGAACTGATGGATGTGAAGACAACATTTCTTCACGGGGATCTGGATGTAGAAATTTTGAATAATTTAACACATATTCAATGGAGATTATCCTGATCATGTACTAATGCGGAAAACATACACAATACATAAGCTCCTCTACGTTGATCAAGAATATAGCAGCATCAATAACAATAAAACATCAAGAGCATTCACACATTAACACAGTATGTATCACGGGGAAAGCATCTCGCTAAAAACCCCACACTATCTGTATATTAATGATTGAGTCATGTAACATTACACAGCATAATACTTCTCACAAGTATCTCCACCTCTGTTACACACAATACAGCTCAGATCTGATCTCCAAATCTCTTCCACTGCTTGCCTGCCTCCACTGCTCAATACCTGCTCAAGAACTGATGAGAATTGCTTCCCAAACTCGATTTTCACCTGCAAAATAGTCACTCACTCTTTGTGGACGTGAGCAAAGGCTAAAATGCGGGCCAAATACGTGAGCAAACTCATTGGCATACTCAATCCTTTGATTGTGCAAGATCTGGTGCACAACTATAGTCACAACTGATAGCAATCTGATTCTCTACCACCTGTCCCTGTTGAACTGAACATGCACTGACATGCAACTGAGTTAACTAATGTATTCTTTAGTTGTATTATGAGTTAATAATTAGTTTAACAACTCATCATTAGTCTATCGGCAGTTAGACTAACTACAACCAGTTTAACTAAGTTAAACTGAACACAACTCCATCAACTGTACCTCCAGTCCACTAAACTCAACTCACTTGAGTTCTAACTGAAGTCATGCATGCAACAACTCAACTGACTCATAAGAAAAACGAATTTCCTTCTGACAGCTGCATGTGCCACTTTCGTAGCTCAAACTGAAGTGCTCCAAGAAAATAAGATTAAGTTTATAGTCCAAATATTATTGTGAGATAATAATATTTGACTTTTCTATTTTTGACAGCCAGTCTAAAAATAGACTTGATCACTCACACTGTGATCACTCACACTTTCATCAAAAATAGAATTCCATCTATTTTCCCAACTTGATCAATCATCCATAAACATAGACATGATCCATATGTCTAAAAATAGACATAGTCTAAAAATAGACTTGCGCCAAAAATAGCCTGCGGGCCCACTTAGTGAAGGCGACTCTTTTCACTAAGCTCCATCATCTTGTTGCAATCTCAACACTCCCTCTCGACAAGATATGGATTATCAGCAACCCCTATCCTGCCTCGGTGGTACTCGAATTTGCTCCTGGTGAGAGCCTTTGTCAGAATATCAGCATCCTGATCCTCCGTTGGAATGTACGAAAGTAACATGATCCTCCGCTGCACACAATCTCTGATATGATGGTACCTGATGTCAATATGTTTAGATCTATCATGAAATACAGGATTAGCCGAGAGTTAATGCAACTCTGGTTATCACAGTAAATCACAGTAGGATCCAAATGAGAACCGAACAAACCAACCAGGATCTTCCTCATCCATATAGCCTCGCATGCAGCCAAACTTGCTGCCATATACTCGGCCTCCGCTGAACTGAGTGCCACAGATCTCTGCTTCCTGCTGTACCAAGAAACTGCTGTCGATCAGATACTGAAGACCCCTCCTGATGTGCTCTTTCTGTCTGTTGGGCTCCCTGCCCAATCTGCATCCGTGAAGCCACATAGCTTCACCTCATCCTCCTGTCTGTACCACAAACCATATCCCGATGTGCCTCTCAAGTAGCGCAATACATGCTTGCCCGCCTTCCAGAAGAGCTTGGTAGGCTTAACCATAGCTTGTGAAAGCTGGTTAACTGCATAGCATATATCAGGTCGTGTATTGACCAAATACATCAGCGACCCCACCAACTGTCGATAAACAGTGGCATCCACTTCTTCTCCCGAAGTGGCATCCTCCTTCCTCCAACCTCCAGGAAGAGGAGTATCAACAGGCTTGCAGCCATGCATGTTGAACTTCTCCAGTATCTCTCGAGCATACTTGCCCTGAGAAACAAACAGTCCACCACTGCGCTGCCATATTTCCAATCCTAGGAAATAGTGAAGGAGGCCCAAATCCTTCATCTCAAACTCTGTAGCAAGATCCTTCTTGCATGACAGTATCAACAGCTCATCACCCGTTAGAATCAAATCATCAACATACAGTACAATGATAAGCAACTTACCCTCCACCACAATCTGGTATAGGTTCGGATCCGCCTCGCTCTTGGAGAATCCAAGTCCTGTGAAATAGCTGTCTATCCGTGTGTACCAAGCACGTGGTGCTTGCTTCAACCCATACAACGCTCTCTTGAGCCTGCACACATGCGACTCGCTGCTGAAGACTTCAAAGCCTTCGGGTTGCTCAATGTACACCTCCTCCTCAATGACTCCGTTGAGGAACGCAGTCTTCACATCCATCTGATGAATGTGCCATCCCATCTGCGCTGAGAGAGCAAGAATCGTCCGTATGGAAGAATACCTTGCGACAGGTGCAAAGGTCTCCTCATAATCGATCCCCTCAATCTGTGAAAAGCCTCGGGCAACAAATCTTGCCTTGTACTTCTCCACACTCCCGTCAGCTGCCTGCTTAACTTTGTAGATCCATCTCGAACCCACCACTGATTTCCCTTCCGGTCTAGGAACAATCTCCCATGCACTGTTTCTGACAATAGAATCATACTCTTCCACCATGGCGTCTACCCATGCGGTATCCTCCACAGCTTCCTCGAAAGAGGATGGCTCAGTCACAACACACTTGCTCATAAGAGCCATGTATCTAGTGTACCGATCAGGTGACTGTCTCTGCCTGCGTTGGGCTGTAGGTGGTCCTACAACTTTCTCTGCATCTTGAGCCAGTCGCTCAGCTTCTGTCAAGCGCTTTCGCCCTCTGATGGTTGGCGCTGCATGAGTGGTCTCTTCCACTCCATGAACCTCGTCCTGTGGCTGATCCACGTCCTGAAGCTCATCCTTAGGAACTAATAGCTCCTCATCTGCATGCAAGTGTAGCTCCCTCTCAAGCGAACACTTCATGGCTTTCTCCTCCTGAAATTTTATATCCCGTCGCACAACAGTTTTACCACTGTCTGGCAAATACACACGATAGTTGTGGGGCGTATCAGTGTACCCCACAAATATCCCAACCTCTGCAGTCGGCTCCAACTTCTTTCTGGCATCCTTCGTCACATGCATGTAAACGTTAGCACCAAAAATCCTCAAATGAGAAAGATCAGGCTTCTTACCAGAATAAGCCTCCTCGGGTGTACTCATGCCAAGTATCCTATGAGGACAACGGTTCTGCACATAAACTGCTGTATTGCATGCTTCCGCCCACAAGTGAAGGGGTAGGCCCTGATCATGCAACATTGCCCGTGCAGCACCCACAATCGTTCTGTTCTTCCGCTTAGCTACCCCGTTCTGCTGTGGGTTATGGGGAGCTATGAGCTCTCTACGAATCCCTTCTGCCTTGCAGAAATCCTTGAACTCGTCCGAGATGTATTCACCACCATTATCGCTCCTAAGAGCCTTCACCTTCTTCCCCGACTCCTTCTCGACCAGTGCTTTGAATTCACAGAACTTTGAATATGTCTCGCTCTTCTTCTGCATGAAGAAGATCCAGCACTTACGAGAGAAATCATCAACAAAAATCACATAATACCTGTGTTTTGCTGTCGAAGCAACTGAGAAAGGTCCACACACGTCTGTGTGAATTCTCTCAAGGATCGTCGTGGCGCGACTATCCTTCTCGTGAAAGGTGGCTTTCACAAACTTCCCCAAAGTACACCCCTTGCATTGATCTGACTGCGCAAGTGTGCCTTTAGGAAGCCCTGTAGTGATATGCTGTAGTATCTTCAAGGCTCCATGGTGAAGGTGACCCAATCTCCTGTGCCACAACTCGCCATCATCCCGGCTCACCAATCCTTCTGCCTTTCCTGCCATTGCTGCGCATCCATCTACATGCAACTGATAAAGGTTCCTCACTCGAACCCCTATCTTCCGGGTCTCACCAGTTGTCTTGCTGCGCAGGAAGGCCTTTCCCTCGCTGAAAACAACATCATACCCCTTGTCTTCTAACATCGCCACTGAGATGAGATTCTTCTTCAATCCTGGAACATGCATGACTTCCTTCAATACAAAGGGTTTACTAGACTCCCTCTCAAAGGAAATGGTACCGATACCGGTCGCACTGTATCTACCATCATCGCCCATCTCGATGTGCACTCCAAGATCTTTGTCCTCCAAATCAGAGAACAAATCTCTATCTCCCGTCATGTGAAAAGACGCACCACTGTCCAGAAACCACACTGATCCCATCACACTTGAAACCAAGCATGCGATCAATGAAAAATCAAGCTCAAACTGAGAAGCTAAAGCCTCTCCCCCTGCAGATCCAGCAGCTTGCTTGTTCTTCTTCTTCTGCGGACAATTTGTGGCATAGTGTCTGTGCTGGTGACAGTGAAAACACTTCACCTTGGACATATCCTGCTTCTTGCCTTTCGCACCGGAATGAGAAGCTTTCTTGTTCTTCCCCTTCTTTGCTTTGGCAGCCAAAGCACAATTCTCTTCATCAGATACCTTTGATGAAGATCCATTCTCACCTTTATTGTTACTGAGTTTATCCTTGAGCGCCAGGTCGCTCTTGCTTTGGAATAACATTTGCAATCCGTTGAAAGACATTTTCAACAACACTGCTGCAAATTCGAATTTCCACCAGCAACCAACTCAACTGCTTCCGATCTAGAATTCGTGAGAACAAAATATTTCTCGTACAGAGATTGACTGTATGGGCTTTTACCGGATATTTCACCTTCCAAAGGAAGGATGAATCCAGAGGCTACCTGGCCCGATTACAGACTCTGCCTGAAGAAATAGAATGTAAACACTTCCTGAATAGTAGATCTGATGATCAATCCTCGCTTGATATCCTGTAAAAATCTCTTCTACAAATCAAGCTGCTCCGATACCATGTAGAAACTTTTTCTACAATTATCTAGCTCGCTCTGATACCATGTAGAAATTTTGAATAATTTAACACATATTCAATGGAGATTATCCTGATCATGTACTAATGCGGAAAACATACACAATACATAAGCTCCTCTACGTTGATCAAGAATATAGCAGCATCAATAACAATAAAACATCAAGAGCATTCACACATTAACACAGTATGTATCACGGGGAAAGCATCTCGCTAAAAACCCCACACTATCTGTATATTAATGATTGAGTCATGTAACATTACACAGCATAATACTTCTCACAAGTATCTCCACCTCTGTTACACACAATACAGCTCAGATCTGATCTCCAAATCTCTTCCACTACTTGCCTGCCTCCACTGCTCAATACCTGCTCAAGAACTGATGAGAATTGCTTCCCAAACTCGATTTTCACCTGCAAAATAGTCACTCACTCTTTGTGGACGTGAGCAAAGGCTAAAATGCGGGCCAAATACGTGAGCAAACTCATTGGCATACTCAATCCTTTGATTGTGCAAGATCTGGTGCACAACTATAGTCACAACTGATAGCAATCTGATTCTCTACCACCTGTCCCTGTTGAACTGAACATGCACTGACATGCAACTGAGTTAACTGATGTATTCTTTAGTTGTATTATGAGTTAATAATTAGTTTAACAACTCATCATTAGTCTATTTGCAGTTAGACTAACTACAACCAGTTTAACTAAGTTAAACTGAACACAACTCCATCAACTGTACCTCCAGTCCACTAAACTCAACTCACTTGAGTTCTAACTGAAGTCATGCATGCAACAACTCAACTGACTCATAAGAAAAACGAATTTCCTTCTGACAGCTGCATGTGCCACTTCCGTAGCTCAAACTGAAGTGCTCCAAGAAAATAAGATTAAGTTTATAGTCCAAATATTATTGTGAGATAATAATATTTGACTTTTCTATTTTTGACAGCCAGTCTAAAAATAGACTTGATCACTCACACTTTCATCAAAAATAGAATTCCATCTATTTTCCCAACTTGATCAATCATCCATAAACATAGACATGATCCATATGTCTAAAAATAGACATAGTCTAAAAATAGACTTGCGCCAAAAATAGCCCGCGGGCCCACTTAGTGAAGGCGACTCTTTTCACTAAGCTCCATCATCTTGTTGCAATCTCAACACTGGAAGAGGAAATCTACATGAAGCAACCTGAAGGCTTTACGGTGAAGGGTAAGAAAGAACCGGTATACAAGTTAAAGAAGTCTCTGTATGGGTTAAAACAGTCACCAAGGATGTGGTATTAGAAATTTGATACATTTATATGGGGACTTGGCTTCACCAGAAGCAAGGCAGATCACTGTGTGTATTTTAAATTAATTGGTGACCGTGTTATTTATCTGGTCTTGTATGTGGATGATATGTTGCTAGTTGGAAATGATAAAGAATTATCTAGGATTTGAAAACCCAATTGTCCTCCAAATTCGACATGAAAGATCTTGGTGCTACAAACTATATTTTGGGCATGGAAATTAAAAGAGGTCAGACAAAGTGGAAGCTCTGGTTAAACCAGAGGAAGTATGTCGAGACAATACCGCCGAGGTTTAATATGCAGGATAGTAAACCGGTGAAGGTTCCTATTCCTGTAGGTGTGATTTTATCTGCTGAACAGTGTCCCAAGACACAAGAAGAGGAAGAGGACATGTCCCGTGTTCCATATGCAAGTGCAGTCAGTAGCCTGATGTATGCAATGGTTTGTACTAGACCAGACATTGCACATGTAGTGGGAGTATTGAGCAGGTTTATGTCAAAACTAGGGAAGGAGCACTGGACACTAGTGAAGCGGGTTTCCAGGTATTTGCGTGGCACTAGTGATTATGGTTTGTGCTACCAAGGAAGACCAGGATTGGACAGAGTGTTGGATATTCATGGCTTTGTTGATGCAAACTAGACTGGAGATCTGGATCAGAGAATATCTACAAGTGGGTATGTGTTTAACCTATTTGGAGGTGCAGTCAGTTGGATGAGTACAAAACAATCTGTAGTGGCACTATCGACTACAGAGGCAGAATACATGGCAGCCACTCATGCAAGCAAGAAAGCAGTTTGGTTGCAGAGATTATGTTCAAGTATGGGGTTAGTACAGGAAGCTATAAGGATAGACTATGACAGCCAAAGTGCAATTTTTTTGGCAAAGAACCCTGCATACCATTCAAAGACAAAGCACATTGATGTTCAGTATCACTTTGTGATGGATATGATAGAAGACAAAAAGGTGTTGCTGGTAAAGGTAGACACTTTGAAGAATATTGCAGATGCATTGACAAAATCTGTGAGCTCTAAGAAGTTCTCTTGGTGTAGAGAGACAATGGGCATTTCAGGGCTGGAAAAATGACTAAGCTCTCTTGTGCCCCCCTTTGGAAAGAAAACAACAAGTGGGAGAATGTTGGGTTGTGTTATATTCTTTCCACAACTAGCCCACGTAGTTAACCAGGGGGTTAGAGGCGCCCCCCCTTAGTTGTGCCGATTGTGTAGCAGGGGGGGGGGTCACAAGGGGTTTGAGGCGTACTCATAACCCCACTTTATGGGGTCCAAGGTAGCGCCCCGGAAAATTTTGGTTTTGGACGGTATGTTAGGTTGGGCGGACCCACCTATGGTTTTGTGCATGATTTTCACACATGTTTTTTGGACGCGATGGTTTTCGGTCCATGGTTTTGGATGCTTCGGCATGTATACATATGTATTGTAACATTGAAAGGAACATAATGAAAAATAAAGTTGGTAGTCCCAGTTTTGGGATCCAGGGGAAAATCTCTGTGTATATGTGTTTTATGTGTTATGCTCTCGCATTGTTTATTTTATGTGTTTTAGAATTCATATGCAGGTAATTTCTATACAGGGGTTAAAACATACATATATAAAATAATTTATTCTCAATGCACTTATGACCCTTAGTGTATTTTCTTCTAGTTTTTGTAGTGTCAACCTTGTAGGTTGTGGGAGGCTAGGAGTAACAACATTTCCATCTTTATAGTTGTGAGTGGCATACTTCCTTGTTGCCATAATTTTGCTTTCAACTTTTCTTGCTACCTTGAATGCCTTCTCTAATGAATTAGGTTCCTTAAATCAAACCTCATGTTGAATGTTATCCTTTAAAGTCCCTACGAAGACATCAATCCTATGCTCCTCTGGAATATCATTTACCGTGATTTTCAATCTTTGGAAGTCCTCAACGTGCTCCACCATTGAACCCTTTTGTTTGAGATTTATCAATTGGCTAAAGAAGGCATTTCTCTTTGTATCTTCATAATGTGCTACCAATTCTTTTGTAATTTTTTTCCAAGTGACAATTGAAATATGAGAACAAATTCATCGATACCACACAAACTGATTTTGTTCTAAATATAAAGATGCAATGTGTACCTTTTGTTTGTATGACACATCATCTAGATCAAACAATTCCTCAATCTGCAATATCCATGTTACCAGATCCTTGACATCAAACTTCTACATATCAATCTTTGAAATATGGTTGGTCTTCATCCCAAAGTTGGAGTTTCTAAAATCATGATTTAGATTTTGTTTGTTCTATTCACGAGTTTCATGAAATACCTCATCACCACTAGGAAGTTTTTCTTCTAGCAACTTTGAAAACATTCCATTTCTGCTATAAAACCATTCATGTCACTTTTTATACCATCCAAGCCACCTTTTATTTATGCTTTTAAATTATCCATGTCCCTTTTTAGGTCATCTATGGTTACTCTTTGTGAGAGTGAAATTTGTTGCACTTGGTCCCGTAATTTTGATATATCATGTTGCAATTCTTCCTCTTCATGCATCATAATAATGCTTTATGGGGGCTTAATGGTTGTAGAATTTTTTTGCTTAGGGGGTATTTTAGAACCAAATACTAATATCTATGCTTCAATATGCCCTTTAAATCACTTCAAACTGATTTTTCAAGCAAAAGTTTTTCAATTTAAAAGAAAAAATACACACGTTTTTCTTGGTTTTAAGAGCTCAATATTGAAACTGTTGTATCTATGTAATTTCAGCTCTCCAAGGTCTGAAATTTCGTCCTATGGTAGCCCTTTGAGTCTTATTTCCAACACCACAAGTCAAACCAAGATTGGATTCTTCAAGATAAAGTTATGCCCAATCTCCCACAATGACCTGATTATGGACTAGTTCAGTAGAGTGAACTTGTATGGAATACTATGTGTCACTTTTTCAACCTTTGGCCCTATTTGAGACTGAATTTTGGAGCATGCAAAAACCTTAACTTCTTCGAACCATATCTCTGAAAATATAACGAACCGAAATCTGAATTTTTTACATGAAGTTTACCAAGGTTTCGGCTCCACGTGGTTGAAAGTTCAGCTTCTGAAGCCTCGCAGAAAAAAGTTACAAAGAAAATTCCAAGATGACCTATTTGAAGTAGTGAAACCATAGAATCCAAAGCTATGATACCAAATGTTATACAACCAGATCACAAAACAAAAGAAGTGATATATCAACAACTTGAAAATTAGTCTCTTCGAGGGGGCAACATCCTTTACATTACATAAATGAAAACAATTCTTGGATGATACAAATGACAAGACCTCCTTGGTATATATAGGAGTCTAAAGGGTCACATTATAATCAAAGCCTACATAAAAATAACAATGTAAGGGCACAACAATAACAATAGTGGGCTTCTGTGGGGCATGTTGTAGCTCGTTTCCACTATATATAGAATGTTAAAAAAAATCTCATAAAGAAAAAATCAGAGTTAACTAGCTTTATACTTTGTTTTCGAAGGATGTTAGAGGTGGATTAATGTTCGAATGAGACAATGCAGGAATACATAAGTATTAAATATTAAAAGTCGAGCACATTTTTCATGCGGTATCAATGGAGATGGCATGCCCTCCTGATGGAAGAAACCTGACATCACAATTAGCGCGTGGTTTATGGTCGAGGGTGCCTCCGTAAAAGAGTCAATGTTGAATCACTGACTTATGATCAATGACAAAGATCAATTGTGGCATCAACCACAAGTGGTCCCACTTACCTTTATGGGTGCTCCCATAAATAGTAATGGGATGCTACTGTGGATCTGTGGCAAGCGAGCGCTGACTGCACCATGTCATCACATCTCTCCACCATGTAATCCACCTCCACCACATCATCACTGTCACATTGGCATGTGATCAATGCTACGTCACTTCGTACACCCATCTCTTTCACATTTAATTATGTTTTCCCTCACATTTTCTCGTTTACCCATAAAACCTCGTTCATTATTTTCACAATTTACATTGTCTTTTCAAGTTTTCATGCATCCGTAGCACATTTATGTCCCCCACCTCATCAATTTGGACTGCAACGTCAACCAAAAAACTCCAGGTATTTATCCACTGTGTCACTCCCACTTAGTCCATTAAAATGTCAATGAAAGTTTCAATGTCTGGTTTTGCAACGCACATTCCCCTCATGGACACTGAAAAAGGCATTTTTGACCCTGTCTACTCATTAAACCTGATGGAGCTCCACCAAGATATTTTAGCTGGTTAAGCAAACTCTCCTATATATTTTTCCATCGTAAGGTCAGGATTATTTTCTACCATAATTCCCCAGACATATGTTTACCCAAAATTCATTTCTTGGTTGGTATCTTCCTTGTATCCTCATAAGTGTTTTGTAATGAATGCACTAGGGGAAAATATTTTTCAAGTCTTTGCCTTATTAATCCAGCAAGCTCTTGATTTTCCACTTTCAGAATGCTATACTTCATTTTCAGAAGAAACCCTGGTAGCAAGCTTTCAAAATTTGTCTATAAGAGATTATGCCCAATTGTCATTTTATCTTATTCAATCAGGACAAAATTTATCTACTGAATCAACTCACTTTCTGCTAGAAACTTTTGATGTGCATGATAAGCCAATTTTAATAGTAATTGCCAAGGTTCTAGGAAGAGAAAGTACTTCTATTATTGACCGTGTTGTTCTAGGGATGTTTAATTTAGTCATGTAGCCTAAAACTGTTCTTGATATACCAACCTTCTGGGAGGGGCTAGTAAACTCTCAATTGTCAAATCCGAGTCTTACTGGTTGTTTCAGGTTTCCATCATTATTGACTTACTAGTTCCTTTATGTTCATTTGGAAAGATTCATGCATTTAGGCCTGAATATAATGGATCTACACAAAAAGAAGTAGTCAGTAGTAAATTGCACTGACATTGTCAGAAGTAGCCCTAATCATGAAGGTTTTGTATATTTCACTGCTTCTTTCATGTCAATTATTTACTCCATTATAAATAGTTATGTTCCACCGTGTCTTTTTCCACAAGCTCAATCTTTCTTACAACTTAGCAAAGATGTCAAAGTATGTGATTGATTTTAGTTTGAAGATTATGTTGAGATCAAATTATATGGAGCAGAGGTTTCCCCTTACAGGCTTCCCTCTTTTGTGCCAATGAGACCCTTTGCTTTGGAATTAATTAGACAAAGTTTGAATGTAGATCAAGTTCATTTTGCGCCTACAAAGAAGGGACATTTATTCAAGTTTCCCAACATTGTTGGGCCTTTTATAGTTAATAATAGACAGACCATGGAGGAAGTGGAGAAAATTGTTCAAAACATGCAATTATAACAAGGGGATAAATGGCCTTATGATCCCCACCATGTTATTTCAAAGCAAAGGGTCTCATTGGCACAAAAGAGGGAAGCCTAAGACCAGAAATTGAGGAGTTAGTTAATGGTGGTAAATCTAAAGCAGAGAGGGGAATGAAGATTGAAACTCCTTATCCTGTAGAAAAGGGATTGAAAAGAGGAATTGAAGAGATAATTGATCTTGATGATGAAACAAGTCACAACTTCAAGAAAACAAAGTTGTATGGGGAAGGAAAGGAGTCTGGGCCTTTGGTTGGAAGTTCCTATACTGCAGCTAGTTTCCAATTACAACTAGGTGAAGTGACATGCGCACCTTCTTCCCCTGTTCCTGAGGAGACTCCACAAATTTCTGTCTCAGTTTTAAAGGAGTTATGTGGCCATATTGAAGAAAATAATAAGAAGATTAAAGAAAATGTTATGTCTTAGCTTGAAGCTCAGTCAGTGTTAGAGTATCACACTAGGTTGCTATCAGCCATGGATTTAGAAAGGAATCAACTCAAACTGTCTTTTTCTCATCCTTCAGCTTTAACTATTTCTTCATCAGCTGGTTTTAAAACTGTGAATCTGATTGTAGATGTAAGGGATATTCCATTGCCTGGCAAAATCAACTTGCACAGGAAAACTAGAGAACTTATCTATAATGATTTGAGTAAAACATCCCTAGCAGCAAGAAAAATAGAAGCCTTATTGGGGAAGGTGGTAAATCAATTGAAGTTGGAAAAGGCAAACTCTAGAGCCTTGTTTACTCAAAATGAAGAATTGAAAAAGTTAATTGTTAAAATTGGTGTAAATCCTGAAGATAGATTTGTTGTACAAAAGCTCTTATAAGGGGCAAAGACAAAAATTCAAGTGCTGAGAAATAAACTAAAATTGCTTGTAGTAGAACAATTTATGGCTCCAAAGGTAGCCCAAGTGGATAAATAAAAGGATATTTTAACCAAAGAATTGTTGGAGAGAAATAATGAAGTGGTTGCCTTGAAAGAATTGAATACAAGCTTGCAACAAAAGTTGGAAACTTATGTTCGCCCTATTTTAGTGCAACCAGATTCAGAAGATCTCGTTGATAAATTAACCAGGGTTATGACCGAGTTGAAAATATTAGGGGATGAAATGAAGAAAATGTAGAAGAACCTGGATGACATAAAGGAGCTTCATAAAATTAAATAAAGGAAACTAACTATGGCAAAAGACATTGCATCTCAATATCAAAAAAGTTATCAGAAAACCTGTGATGCGAGCAAAGAGTTGAAGGAAAAAGTAAAGGGAAATATGTCACTTATACAAGCTAGAGAAATAATATGGAATGATATTATCCAACAAGTAAAGGCTATTTGGGATTATATGTTGATAGTGGAAGAAGAAAAGATCATTGTCAGGGACTTGGAAAGCATCATTGCTGCCCATAAAGAGAAAACACAACAACGTGCCCAACTAGCAAAGAAAATGATTGATTTTCTTAATTCCAAATCATCTAAGGAATTAAGAACTATGCAAGTTGAAGATAGAACAGAGTTGGTGTTAGAAATAAATAAAATGGTGCAGAAAAAATTGTATAGGAAAATGACAGAGACCAAGCTTGGTGAGATCAAAGAATCTATCCTAAAATTTAATACAAATTTTGATAAAAGGATGAGGGTAGGATTGCCCTCTTGCTGGGATCAACAAGGAAATTTGCTTCCATGGGAGACTTATGAGACTTTGTTGGTAGAAGCAAAGAGTAAGATTGGTTCCTCTCATGAGAAAACAACAATTCTTAAAGGATCAACTATTGTCAATTATCTAAATTGAGATTTTCAACTGTTATGGTTAATTAAAACCCTTTTTACAGAGAGGCCATCTTACAGTCGGATCACTAATTTCAGGATGGCTCATACGAGGTTTGTCAAATGTCCAAGTTCAGATGTGACAATGTGGAAAAGATGCAGAGCATGGCTATTTCCAACAGTAGCAACAACAGAGGCTGGACCTTCTACAAGTGAGCCTGCACAAGGATCACAAGTTATCCAATGAAAAAAGGCCACTTGTTTATTTTATAAAATATTTAAGACAATGTATTTGTAATATTCACACAATTTTGTTGTTAATTTTATAAAAGTTTGAGTCCTCAGAAGGACCGAGTAGGACTTAAAGTAGTTTTAAGGTAGTTTTAGAAGTTTGTGACAGTTAACAATTTTTATAACTGTCACCATTGTAATGCAACTACAAAAGAGACTTTGGAGAACCATTTGAGGTTTCGAATTTTGACTTCAGAAGTGAAATTTTTCTGTGTAATGTTTCTATCTTTTTGGAGATTAAATAAATCTTTTCAAGGTGATTCCAAGCAATATTTGAAATTGATGTGTGTTCTTGTTCATTGTAAGTCATTTATTGTTCTTTCTTCTCTAGAAAAAAGTAATGAAGCTGCTGGTTGTTTGAATAGTACATATTTACTGAACTTACAGTACCTGTAATCATTAAATTAAATAACCTTAATAGGCACTCCTTTTTTCTATAAGTTCATTTCCTTGTCTTTCATATTTTTCTACTAAGGTCTTAGACAAAAGATTATGCAGTAAGTAGCCTTCTGTTCTGGGCCTTTTATCATTTCTTTCCATCACCCTGCTACAACCTTTGAATCATTTTCATTACCAGTGAGGCCATCTTGGAAAGTGTTTTTATCCCAGAAAGTTCCCTTCACATTACCTGTGAAACACACTTCTGAACTATCATAATGGGACAACAAATAAAATTCACTATCTTTTTGTATGGATGTCCTAGGCACTGACCTCTACTCATCCAAGGGTTGTCTCTAGGGTTACAACTGGGCACAACAATAACAATATGGGGGCTACATGGGCACAACAACAACAATAAGCATGCTACACTAATAATAACAATAAGGGGTCTACACTAGTATTAGAGGGACCTAACAATTCTGGTCCTTAGCTCCAGCTTTAAGAGATTAGTTGAACAAGTCCTAGACTACATATTACTCCCTCTTGATCTACTTCAAAGGCTACTTTGTTATATACTTCAATAAATCAAAGGAACGTCTGAAGGCCCTCGATCAAGGGCCTTAGTCTGGGGATGTTCAAACCTCTCTTTAGAACCTTGGTTTCCCACCTTTAACCCTCTAACCATGGAGGGAATGAAGACTCCCATTTGGGTAAGGCTGCCCAACTTGCCAATCTCACTCTACAACCCACAATCTCTAGAGGAGAAAGGTTCAACCCTGGACAATTTCATCAAAATAGACACAAAATGATTCCAAAAAGAATTCCACACCTTTGTAAGAATATATATAGAGATAGATCTTAACAATGGTCTTCCAAATAAAATCAATATATATTGGTTGTTTGAGCCTCTTATCTAGCCTTTGGACTATGAGAACATTGCCTTCCATTGCAAATATTTCCAAGATTTAGGGCATTTGCAGCGTAATTTCCCTCCTTTCTCGTCCTCAAGGCTTCTAAAAATAAATAAAAAAGGTTGGCATGCCCCTCAAGCTGCCAAGAAAAGCCATTTTCCTTCAGACTCTCCAACAACACAACCATCATCGACCAATCAATCCTCCTCTTCAAGTACCCAGGTCCAACAACCTCCTGTTGCCGCTCAACCTCCATCAAAAGATCACGATCCAAAGCATTCCTAATAATATTCTAGATAATCTCGACCTTCTTCATAGGGAGAAAGACGATAAGCCACATCCCCCTCTCCTGAAGCATAACCATCGAAAATGTAATTATCCTTAGAGAAACTCCATGGAGGGAAAAAGAGGCCTCATGAGTCCAACAATTCGAACAATGATAAAGAAGCAACTCCCATTGTGGTCAGAGCACCATAGGATAACCCAGTAAATAATCTGGCTATAATGATAACCTCATCAGCATCTCCCAACTCCAGACGTTGGATAAATGTTCTGGAAAAAAAAGGAAAAAATGAATGTATTAGGTCTGCTCTGTGATTTCAACTTTTACTTGTTTAAATTTATTAATTTATCAGTTTTTATGTTTCAAGATGATCTTATCAAAAGCTCTGCCCTATATTTTATAGGAATTTCTCAATAGAAAATTACTTACTTTCTTAAAAAGGGAAAAAAATGGAAATAAGTAACCGACGTATCCATCATGATTTCCCAGACATCCTTTAACTATTAAAGATTTGTGAAAGCTTGAGATATCATTTTGGCGTGTTTATAGAGTATGCTACATGGTAGTGTTTTACCGCAGAAAGTCAATGCATGGGAATATATGGATAAACATTGTAGAGTTATTTATAAATACATGGTTGTGCTTTACCTGTACATTTATAAATAAATATTAATGTTCTCGGCATGTTTGTTGAAGTTTCAAAAACATCAAGATCTGAGGAGTCAAATTTGGGCCATTCACTCCAACATGGGGTTATCATGCGAGGCCCTGTGGAGTCGGTTCACATAAAAAGAAATGGCCTTTAAGGGCATACGTGGATTAAGTTTGGTTATATCTTGAAAACTTCCAGCAGACTCGAGGGAAAATAGAGTTTTCATTCGAGGAATGACTTTTTAAATTAGACGGTACTAAATCGCCTATTGATTTTGATCATGTCCTAAATTGAATTACGAGAAAAAAAAATACATGACATGAGTTTATCTATTGGTTAAACAACAATTCTTCTCGATTAGTTTAGAATGTTACAGTCACCATTATAGGGCTGAAATTTAAGAGGTATAATGAGTGTGTGTATATATGGCTGAAATTTAAAAGATGCAAATTATATATATATATATTTTGTTTTGGGAAAAATTCTTCTCGATTAGTTTAGAATGTTACAGTCACCATTATAGGGCTGAAATTTAAGAGGTATAATGAGTGTGTGTATATATGGCTGAAATTTAAAAGATGCAAATTATATATATATATATTTTGTTTTGGGAAAAATAAATAAAAATATAACATGAGCATAAATAAATATAAATTATGATAAATTTATGGGGAGATAAAAATATGGATTATAGTTAGGGAGAAATAATCAAGGTTTTTTTTGTTATAGTTGTGTCATGAGAGTGTGCATATATGGCTGGAATTTAAAAGAGGATATATCTCATGACGATGAACCACACTAGTTGGTTCGAAACGCGTCGACAAATGATATTCCATGTGATTTTCGCCGAAAAATCTCTCACAAACAGGATATATCTCTTTATATATAGAGAAATAAATAGAAAATACAATAGGTGCATAAATAAATATAAATTATGACAAATTTGTAGAAAATAAAAATATGGATTATAATTAGGGAGAAATAACCAAGTTTTTTATTATAATATTTCATTTTTTTTTCACATTTTTAGAGTATATTCATGTTTAACCATACTCTCACAATGATCAAAAGACATACTACAATGGATTCGTGATACTTTTAAATAGGTTATATAACATGAGAATATTATGGGAAAAATCATGGGTTAAGGGGACCTCGAACCTGTGATCGATTTTGTTTATAATTTTTTTGTTGTTGTATCTACAGGAATCGACAATTGGGCCAGTCTTGTACTCGCATGTCACAGGGTCAATTCTAGCTGCTACCACTATAACCTCTAGAGCCTACGACATGCCCTCTTCTTCATAGATCGGGCTACCTCGAGGGGAATTGAACCTTCGATCTCTTGTTTACAAGACCTACCAACTAAACTACACTAAAGGGACAACATTTGTTTATAATTTTATTAATAAAAACAAAATTCTAATATAACAAATTGAATTGAATAAATTTATTATTTTTACTTTTTATTATTTTTTAGTTGAGCCAACACTATTGTTTATTAGTCTTATTATTATTTGATCTAATTCTTCATTTTACAGATAGTATTTAAATAAAACTAAATCCAAAATACCTTAAATATAACCTTAATCAATTAAAATAACTAATATGATTTATTCATCAATAGAACCTTATACTTGCATACTTAAGGTGAAACCATAATCAATTAAAATGAGTATTTTACTCCTAAATGGATCCACTTGCCAAATACATTTCTAATTCATGCAATACCATCATATATACAATTGAAATAGAATACTCTTTTAGTATTTTGTGGTTAGGCAGCTTGAGTATGTATTTGTGTTCCCATGATTGTTTATATGATATAAGTGGAAATAAAATCCTAAGCTATAGACTAGTTGGTTTGTGTGGAGTTTAGTCTCCACTAGGTTACAAGTCCAAATTTCATGGGAGAGGTTGAGGATAAGATCCACCTTTGAAGAATTAAACTATTGAAAGGACGTCCAAATTCAAGGGAGCTTCGCACAATCATAATGATAAAATCTCATTAGTGAGTAAATCATTTTTCCATTCAACATTATACCTAACCCCAACTTAAACTCAACCTAATTAAAAAAAAATACATAAAAATAAAAAATTTATATTATATTAATCACCTTTAAACTTCCATGGTGTTCATCTTTCGCTTTTCTCAAAATAATATTAATTAATGTGCCACGGCATATGGAATATAAATTCTTTTATTAACTTATAGTTAAAAATAATAACAAACATTTGATTAAAGTCTTCAAAATATCAACCTATTATAAAATGATTATAATATAATTAATAAAAATAGATAAAAATAGTTAAAATATCAATATAATATTACTACGTATTTGGGTAATGTATTAGTTTTTAATCGTGTGTGGGGAAATGTTAAACTTTTAGTATTAATATAAAGTTATTTTGATGAAGATGTTTTTTTAACATTAAAGGAGTTATATTATTGTAAAAAAAAAATATAAAATTAGAGCATGGATAGTGTATATTGTTCTATTGTTAGGGAAATTTGACTAATAACATGAACATGTAATTTTTAAGTTATTCTTATTGTTTCTTTTGGTGAATGCTAAAACTATAAATAAGGAAAAAGTTTTATGTAGATAAAATATTAGACTAATAACATGAACAAGTAAGTTTTAAATTACTTTTATTGTTTCTTTTCATTTGAGCGCTTAAACTATAAACATAGAAAAAGTTTTACGTAGACAAAATTGCATATATTGATAGGCAAGAACACTTTTTTGGATAAAATGTAGAACACAATATGAGCTATGAATGTTGCCATAATGTTGGGTTGTGTGCTTAATCTGGTGACAGAGGATCCCTATTGGTGTCTGATAATGGCAATGAATTCATTCATGTGTATGAGGAGCTCCTACTCGATGTTTGCTCTATTTGTAAGGACTCTGCCCATGAGAGTTTTTACATGCCAGTATAGGTTGATTGTTTGCATGTAGGCAAAATTCCTTGCTCTGGTGGAATTACCAACATCAGGAATTCAGTCTCTAGTTTCCTGCATCATGTGGGGATTTGGAACAAATCTATGCACCCGTCTTATCTATCCCTTTGATGTCAGCAATAGCCCTTTGCATGACATATGAGATTATATGTTGATAGCATTCCATTGTAGCCCTTGCTTAAGTTTGGGTGTGGGTGGCATGCAAAGAGGGGTAGCTAGAAGTTGTTGTAGGAGGCAGACCAAGCTTGCTTTGATGTTCGCTTGTCGAGGGATTAATGATTTTGCATCGAACCATGGTTGTAAGGGGAGTAGGGGAGGTTTGTCTCAGGTGGAAAATGCAAAGCGAGGGATAAAACATAGGTAAGAGGGATGGGGGAGCAGAGAGGTGTAGTTAGGGATTTACAAGAAGAAAAAATAGATAGTAAGGAGGGAAGATGAAATTTATAAAGAAGTAGATGTGAGATACTCTACAACAAAGACATGGCCGAATAGAGTAACAAAGAAACAAAACCCCAAATTCCAAACCAAAGAAAATAACAAGAGCATAAAATGGTGCCAATCCTGATAAGAGTTATTGGGAACAAGAAGTAGAAGGCCAAATCTGAGAAGAAGAGATCCTCTTAGGGGAGAAGCTTGAATGATCACAAAGAACCTCAAGCCACGATGACATATTTTCAAAGTGAATGCTTGGGACTGTATATCGCTTGCAACCCGTACATGTTTCCTTTGAGTTCTTGGGCCTAAGGAGTGGTCTCCATGATTTATGAACTGCAGAGGCTTCCAAATTCCTTGCCCTACCTGTGCATCCAACTTCCTCCCACTCCATGGAATTATAGCTGCATCCTTATTCTCTCACAGCCATGATTGCGTCCCTGATCCGATTGGTGAAATCTACGGTGCTAGTGTATGCTCTTTCACCTTCCCATGCTCACTTGTAGAGCCAGAGGAGTGTTACCTTGCATGGATCAAGGCTCCTGATCGCGGGGTGACCATGCAATCTGCCAGGCGGGGGCGACCTACCACCTTACATTAAACTTTTTCAACTCCATATTTATCCTAACGCCCATTGAATGCACACACTCTGTGGGGAGTTTTTTAGTGAATATTACATTTTTTAATATATTTTATATTTAAAAAAATATTTTTATTTGAAAATATTTGAATTTTTAAATATTTAAATATTTAATAAATATGTAATTAGATAAATTTATGTAGATACCTTTTTTTGTAATTTTATTATTATAATAATAAATTGTTATTTTTATAATTAAATTAAATTAAGTTTATTAATAAACAATAATTAAAAAAAACATAGTCTAACTTATAAATGAAATAGGATTTTTCACTGAAATCCGACAAAACTTAAAGAAAAAATGTGATTTTTGTTATTTAAAATGCATTTTTGAATACATAAATGGATTAAACACTGTGAAAAATCTTCCGAGACACTAAAATTTTATATATTAAACAATTTAAATCAAATTTTAATTAAAATTAACAACAAAAAAAAAAATCTTTTTATCTATAAATTAAACTATACCATTAAAAAATATTATATCAAATAAATTACTAACTAAAAATAAAATATATTAAAAGAATTATATAAATTCATTACTCACTCAAATGAAACTTAAAAATGAAAATATAAAAGAGATTATATAATGGTTAAAAAAAACCATTATACAAATTTATGGATGGAACGGTCTCTAACTCTACGGAGACATTTATAAATAGGTTTATAGTTTATCGATTTAGATGAATAAACTTGTGATTGACTTTTTTATAAATATTAATAAATGAAATTATTCTTAGAATTTAAGAAAGAAGAAAAATCAGAAATGATTTAATATATATATATATATATATATATATATATATATTAATATGGTGATTTTATATATATATTTTCTTCGGTATAGTTTAATTCAGAGATGAAATTGTTTTTTTCACTATATTTTTATTATTATTTTTAATTAAAATATGGCAAATATTTTTATAAAATTCGAGTTTAAGTATTTTAATATGTAGAATTCAAGTGTCTTAAAGGTTTTTCGTAGTGTTGAATCCATGTATGCATTGAAAAATGTATTTTAAATAACAAAAAATCACATTCTTGCTTGAAATTGTATTCCGGTGTAAAAGATCATTTTGTCTATAAGTTAGACTACAACTTTTTTCCTCGTCATTTCAATAACAAAATTTAAGATAAAATAATATAATGAGTTTTCTAATTTTTATTAATCTTTATTATAATAAAAATATTTGTTTTTAAATGGTAATCGTGAATTTGATCAAAATCTATTTGTAGGAACATAATAGGGAACCAAAGTACATTAAATATTACAAGCTAGTTGGAAGGTTCAAGTTAATAAACGAGTCTATCTTTTGAATAATATAACATCAAAATGAAAATAAAACTAAAAATCCTCATGTATATACTTAAATTAGTTAAAATTTCGTGTGTATGCTACCTATTTAGATGGGGGATTATCAACCATGCATTGTAAGGGTTCAGATTCCATAATGAAACATCTACATTTAAGTGAGGAAGGGTGAAGAGAGCACAACATACACAATTCATATATCAAGGAGAAAACATGGTATCCTACATGCCAATTTGTTTCATTTCCTATATCTAACTCCTTAATTTGCCTATTTCATCCTTTGTCCTTTGGAGCTATTGCTTTTGTTTAATTAGTAATTCCATTGTGGATGTCCACTATTCTGCCAATTAATTATACTCTTCTTGTAGTTAAGTCATACTATCTTAAAGATTTGAGATCTCAAAGGAGGCAAAGTATGGAATTTTCCATCGACCATCCTAGGCATGTGTTAAGCTCCCTTTTACTCAAATTCGCCTTGCAATTTGAAGTACCAAGACCAATGCATGTACAAGTATTGCCTTTGATGCTAAGCAAAGAGTATATTGTGTCCATTCAAAACCCACAAGCCCCACCTCCACACCAACCCAAGAATTATGCTTAAGCGAAGTAACCACATGAACCAAGGGGAGGGGTTGCATCATAGTTACCATCGGTTGTACCATCGTAATTAGTTGCCTCCTTAATTACACATAACTCAGGATGTACAACACCATAACCATTAGCTAAGAGAAGACAAAACCACATTGTATCATAATTGAGTTAAATGAAATCACCATTATGTCGTCTATTGACATAACCTTGGGCACGACCCTAAGCGCTGCTACATGACACCCGTGTCGATGACCAAGTGTTGTCATGTTCATGGAATGAGGGAGAAGCACTCCTAGTTGTTAATGCTTAATGTTCTCTCTACTCCACAAATAGCTTGGTTGGCTAAATAATCTATTTTATATTATTATACCTTAAGGTATAAATAACTTAAAACTCTTCCATACAACCTAAATTGGTCCATTCTATTTTAAATATGAAATTAAACATAAAATTTAAAAATAAAAATCCAGAAAATAATAATAAATGATAAAATCTCATTTACACACGAAATATTATTATTTCATATTAAAATTTTCAAACTATATTCACATACTCCATGCTAACTATCGTGACTTTTCCTATCTTGCAAAAAGATATTAAAATATTATTTAAACATCCATAATGCAATTGAATTTTTAATTATACCAAAGATGTGTAATAAGGGAAACCTAAAATTATACCAAGGATATGTAATGAGGGCAATATTTTCCACAATAAACAATTAGGTTTGTCAACCTTCCTGTATCCACTTATTATTTGAACCCGTCCATCATTCCCTTTAGAGTGACCCTTTCCATCAACCTCAATCACTCCATATATATGCATCGCGAATATACAACTATTAACTCATTCACTTTTGCAGCAGAACCGAAAAAGTTGGGCAATCAATATATACAATGTTATAGGCTATTAATGAGCGAGGCAATATATGCCATTCGTTGAATAATGTACTTGCTTAAATCTAATGAGTGACATATACTGCTCCACATATTAATGGCCTATAACATTATATATATTAGTTACCAAAAAATTCAGCAAGATATCCCTGTTAGTGCCATGTCAAACGCCACACTCTATTTCATAAAAGGAGGAATTATAGGTTGGATTGATTTGTAGGGTCTTCACTCATGGAGATAAATCTGGTTCTATAAATCTGCCATGATAACAAAATGTATATGAAATATATGTTGATATTTAAAATGCATTGGTTACCTTTGGTTTTTTTTAAACAACTCACTCACTTCATGGGAAAGGATAGTGTGTTGGCCCTCTTTTATGTACGCGTTTACCCCCCACCGCACACACCCCCCTGGGCCCCTTTTTTTAGCAAAAAGAATGACTGTATTTTTTATATATATTAAAAAGAAAAGTTACAACATCATAGGTCTGTCACCGAGTTCCCCATCATCTCCCAGTTAAAAAAAAAAAAAAAAAAAAAAAAACATCTTACATCTTTTTTCTTTTGTTTTTTTGAAAAAACCTCCTATCTATTTTCTAACCATTTATGTTTTACTTTATTACATATTCTTTCTAAAATATGTCTACAATATATCATGATTTTCAAACATTGCATCCTATACTGTGAATAAATACATAGTCTTAAAATCTTGTTCTATTGTCCGTAACAAAAACAACAAAAAGACTACCATGTAACTGCGTGCAAACATAGTGTAGCTATGAAAAATGGATGCACCCTGAATTAGATAGGATTCCATGGTAAAAAATTGTGAACTTGATCACTCCCGGATCTAACGAAACACCTTTCTTTGACAGAGTGTCTGCTACCTAATTCTGCTCACTGTAAATGTGCATGAAAGAGATATGTAGAAAGGTCCTCTCCAGTGTTCTAATGCATTGCATCCAATTAGAGAGAGAGGACAGATTAAATTGCGATTGCCCCAAGGTCCATTCAATAATATCATTGAATCTCCATACATATGAAAACCATCAATTCCAAACTACTTGGTGCATAATAAGACAGCTATAGTTACAACACGACTATTGGTACCTTCTTTACCTGCCCACCAAAAATGGTAGTATCTTCCAGCCAAAGAACTATATAGGCTCAACATCCACATATCCCTCCAAAGCAAGCCCCATCAAAGAAACTAACAAGGAAGTTCCTCCATATATCCTTCAGCTAGATCGTTCTTTGTACCTGTACCTTCTTTCTTGGTCTAATCTCTACAAAATATGCAATAATATTTATCACTGTACCCCTCACATTTGTCGCTTTTTGCTCAAAAACCATGGAGTTGCGACTTCTCCATATTCCTTAAAAAATGTAAAAGGGTAATGCACAAAAATCCTTGTGTGAATCAAACTAGTACGATAGACACTCCACAATCAATCAATTTGTCCAATTCAATTGTATGTTTATTAAATGAATGACCCTCTCCCAAACCGCAGATGCGAAAATGTAGGTGAGTAGAAGGTGTCCCACATCCTCCATAACATTCATGCAAAAAATGCATCTGTCAGGTCCCTCATAACCGCTATGCAAGAGGTTCTCCCAAGTAACAATTTTATTGTGCAACGACAACCAACATAAACATTTAAGTTTCTATGGTATCTCCTACTTCCAATATCTCTGAAACAAAATCCCGTCTTTTGGAGAAATGGTGATCAAAGATAACCTATAGTATATCTCCCTCACCTCAATATAGCCCTTGATAATATTTCCATCTCATGTCAACTTATCCTCCTATTCAAGAATATAAATGCCCGCAGAACATACTTGAAGAATATAATCCTCCCATTCAACTGCCAATGGGCATGTAATACCAATCTCATCTACCTTGAGCCATGAATGGGAAATGCAAAAATAATTATGAGCAATAAAAATCTGATTTAGAAAGATAAAACCACTTTCATGGAGGTGTCTAAGAAGAGGTTTTGAGAGAGAATGATTACTTGCAAAACCCTTTAAGGCATCCAAACCAACCTTTATCTATGTGCTTGTTCCAACATCCCATTTTAAGCTCCTTAGGAGGCCAATGCTTTATTTTCATCATGCACTGCCATATGTATGAAGAGCTCTTTTTTATCAGCGCACCATCATTGATCCATTGGGCATAATTTTTGTAATACAAATATTTCCCTTTGACGATGTTTTGGCAAATTCCATTTCCTACCAATGCCCTCCACAAATTCTTTATCAATAAAGCCTTGTTGAAAATTCCTGTAACCAGAATGCCCCATCTCCTTGCCTCTATCGGATAAGCAATAACTGACATACATACCAGATGGATCTTCCTCATCGTTGGATCCAACCCATAGAAATCTGGCAATGATGGCATCAATTTTATGAATGATCTCTCTTGGAAGCATGAATAAGTGCCTCCAGTACATCGAAATATTTTGTAGAACTGCCTTAATTAAAGTCAACCGCCCACCTATAGAGAGCCATCTGTCTATCCACAACACCAACTTCTTGTTGAACTTGCTAATCGGCCAATCCCAATCATGAATGCCATAGTTGTTAGGTTTCAACTTGAAACCCAAATAACCGAATCCATCATTCATGTGGATCATATCAACCTCAAAGATGCGAAAAATATCATTGTACACAGTCTCATCCCTGGAATCCACAATTAAAGCAGACTTGTCCTTGTTCATATAGAGTTGTGATGCCCCCCCAAAGGAAGTAAGAATTTGATGAAAGATCTTCCATTAATTTATATTTTCTTCTCCACCAAAGAGGATGTTATCCATGAGCATCATATGAGTGATGTTTGTTTGTCTCGTCATCTTTATACCCTTTATCATACCCCTTGATCTAGCATCTTCAATCCTCCAGCTTAACCCATCAATGACAAGTAGGAAGAGGAGTGGAGATAACACACAACCCTGATGGAGACCCCTCAATGCCTTAAAAAATGGCTATGGAAAACCATTTATCTATGCACAATATGGAACATGGACACCAACGATAAATTTTGGCAAATTAACTGTGTGAAATTGATAAAATGCTTCTTTTGGTACTTTTAAATATATTGTACATGTTCGATTCTTTGATAATTTGTGGTTGTGCAAATTGCCATCAGTGTAATTGTATACTTTGCTTTCTACTTCTTAATGATCGTTTCAAGGAGTGTTGATTTTGTCGAGTGTAAACAAGTTTTACAACTAAAGCAAGTTAGATGAGTAAATAAAACTAAAACTAAATATAAAAGTGCAATTACCTCAAGCAATAGTTTAATGAGATTATTTTTTGTTGGGAAATAAAGTAGTAGTTTAATAAGTTGTTGTTGTTTTTTTTTAGTTTGATTAAAAATTTGATTAGAAATAAAACATATTGTAATTTTAAGTTATTGAGTAATTTTCTAATTTTACATATAAAATTGTAATTTAAATAACAAAATATTATAATCTAGCCAAAAATCATGTTTTTTTTTTCACTTCTGGTTCACGGATACCCGGGTCAATGGGTAGTCGCTACATCCAGGGTTATTCAACATTGAGTGGACGCACCCGAAGGCATCAACACCCCTCGGCCTATTTACTGACCTAACCCCAAGAGCTTTCGGGATTCGACCCTGTAACCTCCCATTGGCGAGGCACTTGATTGACCGATTGAGCTAACTCTTGGGCTCGCCAAAAATCATGTTATTCAAGAAAAAACATACTTAAACTACTTCATAACATAAAATCCTCTACTCTACTTTCACATAGACATCCTTCATCAAATTCCCATTTACCATATATATTTCATACATAAAAACACATTCTCATTTTTTTATCCTCTACCTCAACTCTCACAACTCTCACATATATATGAGAGTAATCAAATTCCTATTTACCACATTATACATATACATATAGAAGCACAATCTTCTTCCTTTTTTAAGGAACCAATTAATAAAAAAACTAATTTTTTTTTTCTTATCACTTTTTTATTTTAAATAACGATATAAATATTTCCTTCTTCATCCATTATAACTTAGTACATGTCATATTATAACTATTTAAATATTAATCTCACATTCATTAATTTTAGAAAAATGAAGTTAATAAATAACATAAGAATTCTTTAAATTTCGAAATCTTTACATTTTTTTCAAAAACATAAGGTTTTATTGTTGTGTAAAAGGGATTAATTCTATGATCGTCTTCAAAGGTTTCATTGTTTTAGAAGGGGAGAAAACAATTAAAGGTATCTCTATTTTAACATGATTATAATTATTAGGGGTGCAATCTCCGTAGTAATTGTGTCAAGGCATAGTAACAATATGGCACACACGCTTTTTGTCAGCATTAATTTGAAAATAGAATGGAGTACCATCTTTCATACTTATATTATCTGCGAGAAATTACATTCATCTTTCCGTTGTAGTCTAGTTGGTTAGGATACTCGGCTCTCACCCGAGAGACCCGGGTTCAAGTCCCGGCAACGGAAATAACAGTTTTGACTTATTTAGTCTTTGGTATTTGCAACCCCAGCTATGCGTGGGAATTTTATTTATGCACTATATTTTGTTTCCCATGGGTTTGACAAAGCGATCGACTGCACCAGCGCCACCTATGCACAAGAATTTTACAGGTGGAGATCGAGGGTAATTCACCATGGCTTAAAATGAAAAACCCTAAGTACTCTTTAAATGAGGTCATAACAAATTCTTCTAGATTCCAAAATTATTTTGGAGAAGCATTGGAAATTTGTAAGTTCATCCCTTTTTTATTTGTTAGTTTAATGGATTATTATTATTATCTATAATAATATTTTGTGAATAGACTAGTTCCACACAAAACATTGAACATATTGAACATGGGATAACTTCATGTTACAAAGGTCTTTTATTGTGTTTTTTCACAACTTTGAAGACTATAAAATGGTTTTGAAAGAGTTGTGAATAGACTAGTTCCACACAAAACATTGAAGGTATTGAACCTGGGATAACTTCATGTTACAAAGTTATTTTTATTGTGTTTTTTTCACAACTTTGAAGATTATAAAATGGTTTTGAAAGAGAGGTTATGGTTTTGGTAGAGTTAGTCTCTTCATTAATTTTTTTTATCTTTATTTGTTTTTTTGGTTTTTTTTTTAAAATTTAAAGATCATACAAATTTTTGTGGAAGAAGAATTATGGTTTTTGGGAGAGTGTGTCACTTTGCTAAATCATAATTGTTATAGCCATCACAATAACTTTATGATGGACAATATTGTTAAATCTCCCCCTTTAATATATGGTTTTAACAAGTTTTGGCAAAAAATTGAAATTCATTAGATACATTTTCTTAAGTCTAATGTAAATAAAGTCTAGAAGGGAACTAATGAAGCTTGCTTAACATACTTTAAAAGTGGGGATTAATTGATAGAATATGAGAACATGACTTTTTGTTGTCAGAATTCTTAATAGATATTTGCAAGGACCTTGTACAACCATGGTCTCTCTGAGGGAAAAAATTAAAAGCAATAAACCCAAAGGATTACAACCATCAAAGAAGAAACCTCCAAACATGATACCAAAACAACATGCTCAATAATAGAAACTAACAACATTGGCTCAACTTCCAAATCCTCCTTTTTAAGGGTTCTAACATCATTATGACCTCAACTTCTTCCCCATCTATGCTAGTAGTTATAGGCTACAATGGAAAATCCCTTTGCTCAGATGAGGAGAAATCATTAATTGAACAATTCAAATCTATATAAGAAAACAATGTCTCCATCCTATTTAGAGATAACAATAAAATGGAAAAAGGAAAACCCATTGTATCTTCATGTTTGCAACCAATCACTTTAGAGGCCTAAAAAACTAGCTTAGCTACGGAACTTTGCTGAATTATGCATGTATTTGTACCTTTAAGTCAAATAAAGAGTTAGAAAAATGAATATCAAATCCTAGCTTTTTTGTAGGGGGGCAAATTGTTTAGATATCTCTTCTGACCTATTTATTTCTTCATTCTATATAGTCTTTTAAACTAGGTGTATAACATTTAAGTCACTTTTAAATTTACCCAAAAAATGGCATTGTATGAAAATTAAATGCTATCATTTTTCCTTTTCCATGTGCATTGTTTCATTAATATAAAAACCCAAGTTGCACCTCCTAGACATGAGGTTAAATTGTAACCCAGTCTCAATGTTCCCACTTCATGTATGGAGTTAAGTAATGTTGATTCTTCAGACCACATGATTTCTATCTAGCCTCACAATTATAAATAACAAGGGATATTGGTTACCTTGTGGACACTGATAGGGGTTAAAACCACCATTTCCCTCCTAGAGTATGAGGTGACATTATATCTAGTTGGTTGGCTACAACTTGTCTTCCTATGATATAAGGGTTATGGGTGGGCTATGGTATTAATTGAGAGGCATTGACATGAGTGGAAGCATGTTCCCTTCAATGACATGTAGCATTATAAAGTTGTTGTTAGGTTGTCATGGTATCCAATGATATGACTCTTTGTAAGGGGACTATACAACAAAAAGAGGTTGAGAGTCTATTCCTAGGCCATTAGTCCTTATGTGTGATAGAATTTCACCTACACTGCAAAAAGAGAAGCCAAGATGTAGAAATTTGTAGTAGCATTCACAATGTTAAAAGAAAAAAAAAATGATAGAGCTATCCAAGATCAATGGGAACAAGAGTTGCATGCAACTTAGTCCCTACCTTAGATTACAAGTTGAAAATTATGGGATTAGTAGACATGTACAAGTCTAGTGAAAGAACAAACAAATTTGCATATCATTCACCATTCTGTCACAATGCCACTATGTTATATGGAGTTGTCTAAGTTCAACTCTAGTTCAACATTGCTTTGTTTCATGGTTTTTGCTTAAATAGTAAGTACAATGCTTGGTAGCTTCACCCATTATTAAAGTGTACACTATTGAGCCATTGTAGCAGAATAGCCACAAATGAGCTATAACAAATGACAAGAATATTATATATAGAAAATTTCCCTTTTACATAGGGTCACCTTGAGGTATTTTATATGCTTTTCAACGTTGCATAGAGTTAAGTATTAATGACCTTTGGGGTCTAAATTTTTGTTTTCATTAAATGTGAGAGCTTTGAGATATTTCCATTTACTTTTTAAAGTTTTAATCTCCTTGGAATTGGGAAGCTTTTGAGATCCTTTCGTTATGGATATATGGAATTGAAAATGAGGTGTAATTTTCCTTCGATTAAGTTTTAAATTATGCCTCAACTTCTTAGTTACATGGTTTCAAGTAATTTTTGTTCCATGGTGTGATCCGATAGATGGTTGTAAAATTTAATGGTAACATTTAATTTAGACAATGTAGTTTAAATTCAAACCTAACCTCCATAGCAAAATTTATCACATATCCTATAACAACCCACTTTACTTAACCTCATTTTGCAATGTAAATATTTCATAAAATAATTATGGGTTGAGTTAAGGGACACAAATTCCAGATGTTGAGGAGGGAAATTGCTTTGGATGCTTAGTTTGTTTGCTACAGGAAAAATATGAGTGATGTGACAACCAGTGGAGGCTGGTTGTTGTGCTTTAATGGCCTGATGTTCCTCTAAATTCATGGAACTGCCAAAAAAGAGATAAGGCCCATACTCGCCTTGAGAAATTGGGACAAGGCAAAAGGATGGGCATTTTTTAGTGACTATGGGGCTGCGTAGGTAGCATAAGAGAAATGAGGAGGTCAACACAACAGGGAGAGGGAGAACACACAGGAAAACAAAAAGAGATAGAGGCATACGGGGGTTGAGCACCACCGTGAGCATGGGAAGAGCAAAGGAAGAGTAGAGGAAGTGCATCAACAAGCAGAGAAAGAGCAACACAACAATATTGGGGTAAAAATAAGAAGAAGAAAAACACAATAGTAACAACTGAGAAAGAGCGCAATAAAAAGAGAAGATACCACCTTTGGTTGGCAAAGAGTCAAGGAAGAAATCACTTCCATGTGGGGAAGAAATTACCTCTTCAGTCCCAATAACCAGAGGGTGGAGATGGTGATTCTTAGCAAATCTTGAAGCGCTGGGGTGGAGGACTTATTCCTGGAAAAGTCTTGGGAAATTTCTGGATGACTTCGTTGCTATATGTTTGATATTTTCGTGTTATGGAGTCTCTAAGTTGGGCGGAGAAAATAAGTCTCCAAGTTCCCTATGCTTTTTCTGCTTGCAACTTAGTTGGAGGGTGGAGGTGGAGAGGCCTTTGGAGTCCCTAAAGAAACCGAACATTATGTTCAATCCTTAAATAAAAAGACCCCCCAGTCTCTGGAATATGGCTCGAGGGTGATAGTTGCAAGCGAGGATTGAATACAACTATCTATGGTTGGGTGGAGAGTCATAGTCCCAGATTCAGTTTCCCAAAACTCATTAGATAAATGTTTCTCATGTATTTCCTATGTTAATGTTTGAGCCTTGCATTTTCGGTTGAAATGATTTCATTAGTACACGAGATATGGTTGTATAACTCTTATTTATAAATAATTGACTCGCATGTTGTGTTATTGCATGAAATGCATTGTGATAGTGTGTCAGAATAATGGCCAAGCATGAAATTATTTAGCATGAGATTTCTTCTCCTTATTGCAATATGTTGACTAAGTTGATTTCAAGCGTGCATTGCATGGTGGTGTTGCAATGCGGAATATGGATGATTTCCTCTCCTTTTATTCTTATTGACTTGGTGCTTTATATGAGGTTCCTTTTCAAGTTTTTAGTAATGCATTCATTATTGTTGAGTTCTCATGGTACTTTCAAGTTGTTGTTTCCCTTGTTCATGACTAGTTCATGGTTTCCTGTGATAGAAAGGAAATGATGTTTTGATGCATGTTACTCATAACAATGGCTTTACATTGATGATCCCGAAAAGGGGATTTGAATATAAATTCTCATCTTGATATTGTTTGTAAGAAGAATAGTTGATTTTCTTGTGCTTCAAAGATTTAAAGTTATGAAACATGTTTCTTTAGTACTGTGGTTCCACAAAAATGCCTCCTTACATGAATTTAAATATAATTTCCTTACCTAATGTTGTTACATGAGGGATGGTTAGCTATCTCGAGCTTGAAGGTTTAAAATTTTTGATGGATGACCCTGATTGTCTGCATTGGTACTTAGATTCCTTCATGCAACATTATGTAGGTAAATACATCCATGTGAGTGCAGGGAGCACTTGTTAAGAGGATTGTGTCTTGGACACTCAAGCTCTCGTATAATTGATTAAGGAAATTGTTGAAGCTCTTTGCGTGCGATGAAGATATGAAATATAGTAATTTCTTGTCAAAGGGTCGATCAAGCCTTTGTGTATGCCTGAGAGATTGATGGAATTGGTGATTGACACACATTGTGTCAACATTGAGTGTATGTTGTGTGTAAGACTATTAACAATATGATTGTGTTCTTAAGTTGAAATTGAAGGGATTGGCTAAGTCTCCTAAGTTTGGTAAAGAGTACTAAAGTGCTTCCTTCAACCCACTGTGGTGATAATTCAAGTTGGGTAGTATCTTACAAAAACACCAGGTTTAACACTATGTGGTGAAATCACACTCAGTCCAACTATGAATTATGTATAGGGAAAGGGGTGCATCCCTATGCAAACCACCAGATTCAAGAATAGATATATAGCAACAATGGCAGAAGGTTTGGGTAGAACCACTATGGTTGAGTCATAGGCATGATTCCTTTGCAAATGTCTTAGGTAGAAGCCTTATTACATTTCCTTAACCTTTATATCAATTTCCATGTTTGCCATGGGATGTATCAACCAAGCAAGGGATAGATTCAAGGCCAGACGACTGGCCAAAGCCTGTAGAGCTTAAATCATTGCAAGGTGAGTGTAACGACTGACCAAGATTTACCGATGGAGGAGATCAACATTCAGACAAGGGCTCAGAATGACATAATCTTAGAGGGATCACATCAGGCAAGTTTGCAGAAAGTCGCACAAAGGGAAGGTTGGGATGTCAAGGCTCAGGCTATGTTGGTGCAATCATTAGCTTGACACTGATGGGAACCAACCAAAGAAAATGATAGTACATGGGGAAGGCACATCAATGCATGTTAACCCAGAGGCTAATCCTCAAATAGTATAGCAAGGAGCGCATATCAAGGGGGGGGTGGGATGATGTGAGCCTAGGCTACAATGGCTTACACGTGCACCTGACAAGCCACTAATTGGAGTTCTGGAGATCACAACAGGGCAACCCAAAGGGTCAACCCTTGAGCATAAGTAAATGAAATGATGTTTTGATGCATGTTACTCATAACAATGGCTTTAATCGATGATCCCGGGAACGGGATTTGAATATAAATTCTCATCTTGATATTATTTGTAAGAAGAATAGTTGATCTTCCTGTGCTTGAAAGCTTTAAAGTTATGAAACATGTTTCTTTAGTACTTTGGTTCCACAACAATGCCTCCTTACATGAATTTAAATATAAATTCCTTACCTAATGTTGTTACATGAGGGATGGTTAGCTATCTCGAGCTTGAAGGTTTAATTTTTTTTATGGATGGCCCTGATTGTATGTATTGGTACTTAGGTTACTTCATGCAACATTATGTAGGTAAATACATCCATGTGAGTGTAGGGAGCACTTGTTAAGAGGATTGTATCTTGGACACTCAATCCCTCGTATAATTGCTTAAGGAAATTGTTGAAGCTCTTTGTGTGCAGTGATGATATGAAATATGGTAATTTATTGTCAAAGGATCGATCAAGCCTCTGTGTGTGCCTGAGATATTGATGGAACTAGTGATTGACACACATTGTGTCAACACTGAGTGTATGTTGTGTGTAAGACTATTAACAATATGATTGTGTGCTTAAGTTGCAATTGAAGGGATTGGCTAAGTCTCCTAAGTTTGGTAAAGAGTACAAAAGGGCTTCATTCAACCCATTGTGGTGATAATTCGAGTGGGGTAGTATCTTACAAAAACACCAGGTTTAACACTATGTGGTGAAATCACACTCGGTCCAACTATGAATTATGTATATGGAAAGGGGTGCATCCCTATGCAAACCACCAGATTCAAGAATAGATATATAGCATCAATGGCACAAGGTTTGGGTAGAACCACTGTGGTTGAGTCATAGGCATGATTCCTTTGCAAATGGCTTAGGCAGAAGCCTTATTACATTCACTTAACCTTTACATCAATTTCCATGTTCGCCATAGGATGTATTAATGAAGCAAGGGCTGGCCTCAAGGCCAGACAAATGGCCAAAGAATGTAGAGATTAAACAATTGCAAGGCGAGTGTTACGACTGACCAAGATTGACCGATGGAGGCGATCAACATTTAGGCAAGGGCTAAGGATGATGTAATCCTGGAGGGATCACATCTGGGGAGTTTGTAGAAAGTTGCATAAAGGGAAGGTTGGGCTGTCAAGCCCTGGGCTATGTTGGTGTGGTCGTTAGCTTGACACTAGTGGGAATCAGCCAAAGAAAATGATAGTACCTAGGGAAGGCACATCAAGACACATTAGCCTAGAGGCTAATCCTCAAAATGTATAGCAAGGACTGCATATCAAGGGGGGGTGGGATGATGTGAGCCCGGGCTGCAATGGCTTATAGGTGCACTCGAAAGGCCACTAATTGGAGATTTGGGGATCACAACAGGGAAACCCAGAGGGTCAATCCTGGAGCATAAGACAAGTGTGCACAATTGCATGACCGGGTAACAAAGCTGGGAGATGGGGAATTTGTCAACAGTCAACAAGCCATCGAATGGTCATAATAATATATATATATCTATGTATGCATGCATGTATGTATGTATGTTGGAATGCATATGTGTAAAGCTTTGCATTTTATTGCATAACTTGGCATATGGGAACCAAACCCATGAACATCTTAGTAGCTAATAATTAATTTCCATGTGGCACTGGGATTAGCTAGGGGGTATGGCAACATGGATGCCATGTGGCCAAGACTATGATTTGGCTGTTAGAAAATTATATATTACGGAGCAATGGAACACATAAAATATTGCAGAAATATAAACACAGAAAACGCACAAAACAAGAGAGACACAGATATACGTGGTTCACCCAGTTTGGGCTACGTCCACCCCGAACAACCAGTCCTTCCTTTCTATTATCCAGCAAAATGAAGAGACACAACCTACAACAAATCCGTTGTAATATCCTCTGTTTTCTCTCACAGTCTCACCTCTCTGTTTATTGCTCACAGAATACACATCTATCACTCAGCCTCAAAATACAATACCCTCATAGAAAGAGAGGGGTTGCCTTCTAGGGAAAAAAACCCTAAACTAAACATAAGTTCTACCGTCAGATCATCCGCCTAATGAATGGCCCAGATTGACTAGAAATTACTATACTTTTACAAGGCAATTTTACAGTTGTTTTTAGCTTCGGGGGCGCTACCCCCGAAACCCCCCGCCAGGGGGGGGGGGGCTCCCAAAGTTGTTAGAAAATTATATATTACGGAGCAATGGAACACATAAAATATTGCAGAAATATAAACACAGAAAACACACAAAACAAGAGAGACACAGATATACGTGGTTCACCCAGTTTGGGCTACGTCCACCCCGAACAGCCAGTCCTTCCTTTCTATTATCCAGCAAAATGAAGAGACACAACCTACAGCAAATCCGCTGTAATATCCTCTGTTTTCTCTCACAGTCTCACCTCTCTGTTTCTCGCTCACAGAATACACATCTATCATTCAGCCTCAAATACAATACCCTCATACAAAGAGAGGGGTTGCCTTCTAGGGCAAAAAACCCTAAACTAAACATAAGTTCTACCGTCAGATCATCCGCCTAATGAACGGCCCAGATTGACTAGAAATTACTATACTTTTACAAGGCAATTTTACAGCTGTTTTTAGCTTCAGGGGCGCTGCCCCCGAAACCCCCCGCCAGGGGGGGCCTCCCAAAGTTGTTAGAAAATTATATATTACGGAGCAATGGAACACATAAAATATTGCAGAAATATAAACACAGAAAACACACAAACAAGAGAGACACAGATATACGTGGTTCACCCAGTTTGGGCTACGTCCACCCCTAACAGCTAGTCCTTCCTTTCTATTATCCAGCAAAATGAAGAGACACAACCTACAACAAATCCGCTATAATATCCTCTGTTTTCTCTCACAATCTCACCTCTCTGTTTCTCGCTCACAGAATACACATCTATCACTCAGCGTCAAATACAATACCCTCATACAAAGAGAGGGGTTGCCTTCTAGGGAAAAAAACCCTAAACTAAACATAAGTTCTACCGTCAGATCATCCGCCTAATGAACGGCCCAGATTGACTAGAAATTACTATACTTTTACAAGGCAATTTTACAGTTGTTTTTAGCTTCGGGGGCACTGCCCCTGAAACCCCCCGCTAGGGGGGGGCTCCCAAAGGTCGCAGCCGCCCCCCCCGGACCCCCCCTGCAGCGAATATTTTACGGGCGGCGTTGCCGCCCCCATTTCGAAATGGGGTCCTATGTGGCGATACCTTTGAATATAGAAGATAATCAGGCTCCACACCCAACATTGGCATCCTCTAATTCATTGGATTGTAATGATCACATCTTTTGATTTGCAGGTCGGATTAAAGAAAATTTTTATATCATCGGAATTGTCTCGATAAGATGAACGTAATGTTAATGTTAAACTCAGGATTTAAGTGAGTTGAAAAAGATAAAAAGAAAATAGTTCCCATTTCCATAACGACACCTTGTATCTTGGGTCAACATAGTGAACACCCCCTCTTCATCGAGGTTATGGTGAGGATTAGGAGGGGCTTATTACACTGTGGTATTAGAGCATCCAAGTTCAACACTTGGACTGGGTGGGTGTTGGGCATGGAATCCCCCCCACAATATGTTTTGGGGCTCAAAGCCTAAGTTTTGAGTATAATTGTTGTAAAAATTCCGCGAATTGAGAGCACGGAGCGCGAATTGTATGTTAGAGTCATAGGGCTGTCTGCCCTAAGTTTTGAATGTAGTGTCGACCTACCCATGGTCCACGAACCATGGGATTGTATAAATAGAGCAAAGCTCTAAGCGAAGAAAGTAGCGAAGAGAAAGTATGAGATAGAAGTATAGAGAAAAGGTCTAAGTGCTTTGGGTCATAGTAGTAGGAAAAGGCTCTGGAGCTGAGTGCGTAGAGGCCTAGTAGAGTCCGTAGCCGAGTGCGCGGGGCGGAGTCGAGTCTATATCCAAGGAAAGAAGAATAATAAAGAGAAGTTTGATTCCAAATCTTATGTATTTGTTCTGATGCTATTTCTTGTTTAGTTATATTGTTTTCTTTATCGCGTGGTTTTATATGAGTACTGAACATTGCTAAATATATCTAGACACATACTGATAAGCTAAGTGACCAACTAATATTGGGTTAATAATAAGAAATTGGGTAACAACACCATTCGGCCCCCGAGTAGGGATGCGCGAAGGCAGCGTCTCAGGCTGTGAGGTACGAGTAAGTGTGCGTAGCGACATGCTCACAAGGTTGAACCCTGGACCACTTGAAAACATCAGACATCTCCAAGGTGCAAAAACATGGTTCTAGCACCCTCCCATACTACTTCGGGTGAGACCTCAGTCTGCGCTCCACGGACTGTTGCCGAAAGGGCCAGTAGTATCGGGATTTGTTTGGCTAAATCACCTCTAAACCTGGGTCAGGGCCCTACAAGCCAACAAATGTTGATGGGACTGGGATCTGCATGAGGGATGTCTGATGTCGTGTTGTTGGAATCCAACGAAGAAAGAAATTGAAGGGTGGTTGGATAGAAAGATTCACGAGTTCGCGGTGCAAGAAAACAGGAATTCGCGAGTATCAAAGGAACAGTGGTTGGAGCGATACTTATATACGGAAATCCACAAAATTTTCTTTGCATCCTTCCCCTCTGAATTGTACGAGTGGATCGCGAAGCTAGCAGATAGTCAGGGAAGGTGCAGACTTGATAAACCAATCGTGTGGATTCCGGAATTAGTGCGTAGACTAGAAGGATCGGAAGATAAGATCACGCGCACTGTAGACCATTGGCTCGATTGAATTATAGGGGGGTTTATCACTGAGTTCGTGGTGGATACGACCGTCAGCTACAGCGAGGTGGAACGACGCTTTCTCAAGGGACCGCAAGGTAAGTATATTAAATCTCTGAATACTTGGATTAAGATGCTATTGTGTGAAAAGCGGGTTATGCGAATAAATTAATGTTTCGGACTACGCGAAGTGGGAAGATCTACAAAAATGGAAGTAGTGAAGAATTAGAAACTAGGCCCTTAATTTCACCCTTGTGGGAAAGTGAGGAAGAACTTGCGAAAGTTTCTCTGAGAAGTGTGGTCAGTCTGATAAGGCAACAAATTCTACACTTACCACCTCCACCTACACTGCTACCCATTTCACTGGCGTCACCTCCATCTTCGCCCACACCACCTCCACCACCACCACAGTTCAGTATGGCAAGTGCGATCAAACTACCAGTATTTAGAGGAGTAGGGAATGAAGATCCAGATCAATTCTGGTTTGTGGTAAGAGCAATATGGGAAGCACAAGGAGTCATGGATGACAACATAAAAAAGGCTACGTTGGTGAGCGCGTTGCAGGATCGCGCACTAAAATGGTATATTAAGCATTCTAATGACCATCCAAACGTAGGAATCACAGAAATCTAGGTCGCACTTAACAGGGAATTTAGCAGGCCAAAGTCAGAGACACAATCAATTATCGTGTTTAAGGAGATTGCGATGTTCCCAGGCGATACCCCCTGGGATCTGGACTAGAGACTGAAGAGTATGATTCGCAAAGCCAACATGACTTTAATAGATGGACAACACCGCGCATGGTTTGTCACGTCATTAACACCGCATTTAAGGATGACACTGTCACAACAAAAGCTTTCCACCTAGGTTGAAGCCTTGGAGATGGCAATGAGATTGCATGAGACCCCTATACAAGATCCTGGTCTGGGAGTCCAACAAATCCACGTGCAACTGCAAAATTTGTGTCTGGAAATGGAGAGTTTGAAATAGGACAGGACACCTCGGCCAGAGGTGTGCGAGGAGGTATGGTGCATAAAATTCAAAGGCTAGGGGCATGACAAGGACCACTGTCCAGTATTCGCGAATTAATTAGCAGGAGGAGGGTCGATGCCATTGAGACCTGAGGCACAAGAAGGACCAAGCATGGTGCCTGCATTATGGTGCACAATTTGTCAGATAGGAGGAAAACATACTATGGATAATTGTCATCTATTGCAGAAGTATACGCAGACGTCCCAACAATTATTTTGTAATTTCTGCAGGTTGGTAGGCCATGATGAACACACCTGTAGAAGCTACAAACTAATGATGGATCGGACTCCTGCCTACAGGGTACAGACCAAGACGTGAGCCCTCGACCCAAATGCAGGAATGGCGTGCGCTAGATTTCTGTGGTGCAGATGAGGACGAGCTAGAATGGAACCAGGAAGGGGTCGTAGACAATTAATTTTCTACAATTGCAGAGGGCTTGGACGCTATGCCCGCGATTGTACAAATCTGACAAGAACATCATGTTTGTAATGTACTCAGTTTGATCATGAGGCAGAAGACTGCCTTACCTTAATAGTGAGGATGCACGAAAAAGGGGTACTCCAGCCTCCCCTGACTTAGAATTTGCAAATGATGAGGTCTGAGCCGCGCGAAGAAGACCCGAATGTAAACATAGTGCTCAAAAGCAGTATCACAACCAGAGATGATAAAGGTAAGTAGCCAAAAGAAAGTGTGTGGGTTCGCAAAGCTCCTACAAAGGAACCAGAATTTGATTTGGAGCACGCGAAGGAGACATTCATGGAAGCTAAGAAGAGCTTCACGGAGGCCTCCACTTCAGGTAGTAAGGACCAATTAGAACCAAGGATGGATCCTTCAATGCTCACTACCTTTATGGAGACATGTATGAAACTGCTACGCGACAACAAAGATGTGAAAGGGCTACAAGAACTTATCACTAGTTGCGCGGGGTTAGGCGAACCACGCGTGGTCTGAAAACTTGGAAATCATGCATTGCGCATAGGAAGGGAAATGAGATTGACTGCGCAAATCAGCGAGTATGAAATGGATCAAGTAATTCTAGATCTAGGATCAGACGCGAATGTGCTGCCAAAGCAGACATGGGAGCATATAGGTAGGTCCGTGTTGCAATGGTCCCCTATCCAATTGTGAATGGCGAACCAACAAAAGCTCCTACCCATGGGGAGACTGCAAGGGGTGGATATTGAAGGTGCGAGTGTGTTGGCGGATTTCGAAGTGATAGAGATTGTCGACGACAACAATCCCTATCCCACGCTACTGGGCATAGACTCAACCACTGATATGAACAGAGTCATAAATTTGAAGAAGCGCAAAATGATCTTTGAGAAAAAGTCACTACGTGTAGTAGTACTGGTAGATCCGGCCGAGGGAGCGCGATACACTAAATTGGTGCGCGACGATGATAGTGATGACGATCTCGATTGCATTTACAAGATAACAGCGTGTGAATAGGATTGGGTGAATCCGACTACAAATGGTAGGATTTCGTGGGAGCGCGAAAGCTCCTGCACTTCAGATTCAAACGAAGAAATAGAGCGATGGTAGAATTGGCTGCACGAGGTAACCACACTCAATTGTAACATGATGGTAAGATCGCTGCATTGCGTGACAATCAAGGCAAGAAATATGCCTATGTATGACAGGTTGACAATGGTGGATGACTTTCTGAACAAATTTGAAAGCGAAGTGCCAGAACAATAGCGGTTTGATGCTCTCAAATGGGCACTGCGCGCTACACCCACAAGGTGGTGGGGTATACATCAGAGAAGCTTTGAGGATTGGCACGGATGCAAAAGGATGATGTGCCTACGATTTGGGAACCTGCAGATGCGGTTAGCAGACAAGTTGATCCAAGTGGATGTTGGTGGCCACCCACCTATCCCATTTGGACCCCCACAACTGTCTCTTTCAATTTTTTAGTTTCCTTAATTATAGCACAATTTACTATTTTTAGCAGTTTTTTGGGTCCTGAACTTCCGGAGCCGTTTTGAGGCCCTAAACAACATTTTTTTGGAAATCTTGGGGCAACATGGGTCCCTAGACTGATGTTTCCCTTCCCAAAGTTGTAGTGCTTGGATAGGTATTTCTAAAAAGCTATTGTACGATTCAAACAGAGATCGTATGCCAAAGTTACGACCCCGGGAAATTGATGTACCAATTTACCCAAACGGGGCCCAAAATTTGGAGTTTCATCTTCTAGGGTTAGGTTTTGGGATGTGAAGGGTTTTCCATTGTTTCTCAACAATAAATAGGCCTTCGAGCCTTATTGTAATGCAGTTCGGAGGCATGTAGCCGCCACATCTCTTGTTAGAGATAAGCTACCATCGCCCTAGTTGGTTTATTTCCATTGGTGTTTGTAAGCATATTTCAGTATTTTACATTAATGAAATGAAGTATTATTTCCGTTACATCTCTGTGTTTATGGTTATCTCTGTAATTTGTTGCGTTCCTGTTTAAATCTGGATCACAAGTATGATGGACGCGATGATCCACGTACACACCTCGTGAAATGGACCAAGGTCTACGGGGAAGAGCCATAGACTGAATGGGTGCATTTGTTCTGTCATACTCTGGATGTTATACCCATGAATTGGTATACTGAGACAGAGCTTCGCCATTGCACGAGCGAATGGGATATCTTGTGCGAACGATTCCTACTAACCTTCATGTTTGAAGATCGTTGGTCGGATACTGTTGATGATGCGTTACAAGCAGTAAAAGCAACTATCTTCAAAATACCCCAAGAGCTAATGGAAGTGCTTTAGCCAGAATGGGCGACACAACTGAGCTGCACGTTGGATTGTTACAACGTAAATGTTGAAGAAGATTATGAAGACCCATGAAATATTAACATTCTAGAAACGGAAGGAAGTCGTGAGGTTCAAGGACCATTGATTGAGGATCCGGACATCATCGTGCCGCTAAAAACGAAGCAAGTAAACATTGGAACAGAGGCGGAACCAAAGTATGCAACGCTTGGAGACTATTGGGATGATGCCACAGTGGATAAGGTCGCTGAGTTACTCCGCAAATACCAAGACTTGTTCTCGACTAAAATTACAGATTTAAAAGGGATCATTGGCGACTTAGGGATGATGAAGATCACCCTGAAACCCAACACGAAGCTGGTGAAGCAAAGGCCTTACCACTTGAATCCGAAATATAAGGAAAAGGTCCATGAAGAACTAGACAAAATGCTCGCAGTCGGAATTATTGAGCCAGTAGAAGAATCCAACTGGGTGAGTCCTATGGCAGTGCAGGAGAAAAAGTAGAAGGGAGAAATAAGAGTATGCGTGGACCTCAGGAAGCTAAATGATGCCTGTGTACACCATCCATTCCTGACAACGTTCACAGATGGAGGCACGGTCAGCCTAGTCAAGCTGAATGGAGAACCATTCCCAAGCAAAGTAAATGGCAGCCGCTTGAAGCCCTACACGGGTGGGATGACTATTTGACTAGTCAACCGAAGCACAGTCCTCGCAAACCGAGGAGCCGGACAAGGGCACGGGACTATAAATATATGCAGCTGATGCCGGTATATATGTAAGGAAACAATTCGGCCACAGAGGAGAGGATGTAGCAGGTTCAGCAGGCAGCAGCTCAGTGCGCTGCCGACATTCAGGCCATTCGGGACTAGCTGGAGGGACTCCGCGCCAAGATTGCCGTGCCAACTGAGTGACTCGAGGGCAAGTCATGATGTTTGTGTTGGGGGCCTGTTGGGCATGGAATCCTCCCCACAACATGTTTTGGGGCTCAAAGCCCAAGTTTTGAGTATAATTGTTGTAAAAACTCCGCGAATTGCGGGCGCGGAGCAAGAATTGTATGTTAGAGTCATAGGGTTATCCGCCCTAAGTTTTGAATGTAGTGCTAGCCTACCCATGGTCTGCGGACCGTGGGATTGTATAAATAGAGCAAAGCTCTAAGCGAAGAAAGTAGCAAAGAGAGAAGTATGGGATAAAAGTATAGAGAAAAGGTCTAAGTGCTTTGGGTCGTAGTAGTAGGAAGAGGCTCTGTAGCTGAGTGCACAGAGGCCTAGTAGAGTCCGAAACTAAGTGCGCAGCCCTTGTAGCTGAGTGCGCAGGGTGGAGTCAAGTATGTAATCAAGGAAAGAAGAATAATAAAGAGAAGTTTGATTCCAAATCTTGTGTATCTGTTCTGATGCTATTTCCTGTTTAGTTATATTGTTTTATTTATCATGCGGTTTTATATGAGTACTCAACATTGCTAAATATATCTAGAAACATACTGATAAACTAAGTGACCGACTAATTTAAGGTTAATAATAAGGAATTGGATAACAACACTATTCGGCCCCCGAGTAGTGCTGCACGAAGAAAGCATCTCAGGCTGCTAGGTATGGGTAAGTGCGCGTAGCAACATGCGCACAAGGTTGAACCGCGGACCACTTGAAAACATTAGACATCTCCAGGGTGTGGAAACCTAGTTCTAGCACCCTCCCATACTACTTCAGGTAAGACCTCAGTCCGCGCTCCACGGACTGTCGTCGAAAGGGCCAATAGTACCGGGATTTGTTTGGCTAAATCACCTCTGAACCTGGTTCAGGCCCCTACAAGCCAACAGTGGGCTATATCATGAGAAAATGAAATCAGGGTTGCTGCAAGGGGTTTCCTATTGAATTTTTTTTAGAAATTAACTAAACACATTTTTAAGTGTTAAAAGTCAATCTATGACTGTTTGACTGACATAGTTACTGATCTGCGTATGTAGCATGGATTAACAATTGACATGTTTCATTGTGATTGATGAGCTAATGGTTGTGTTAATAGATGTGTGTTTTATAGATTATGCAGGCATGTGTATAAATAATTTTCTGATTGACTAGCTTTAGTATGCTGATAGGAATTGTTTGTTTCAAGCAAGGTCTATCATAACAATTAGCAAAAGCAGGATCATGTGCATAACTTCTTGGTGTTTATTTATATCATGGTTATGTGTCTAACAAACTTATGTGAATAACAACACATAAGATAAGATAACACCATATGAGAATCACCCAGAATAGGAGAGGGCGGTACACCATAATTCTTGATGACCAAGAAATGAACTACAAGATGGTAGAATATAGTTCTAACCACACATCTCACAAGCATGAAAAAGCAAGGATAAGTGAAGAAGAAATATTAGTTGGCCAAGGGGGAGGGAAAAACTCTCCTGATTGGATGGATACCTTGAGGAGCCTAAGGGTTGAGGTCAAAAGTTTTAAGGAAGACAATGAAATATTGGTAAGAGCTTAGGAGAAGCAAGATGAAATTAATGCAATCATATTGCAAAGCCTCTTGGAATTACGGGGAAAAAAGTAACATGAGTTGAGAAATAGTCACACATTCAAGAGAAGCCTTTGGGAATCATAAGAGAAACAAAATGGAACAGATGGTAGTAGGTCCAGGAAGAGGCATAAGTAGGAGAGTGAAGACATGATGAAGGGAAGTGTACCCCTAAGTACACCAGGAGGAAGAACTAGCACTTATGTGTATGCCTCTAGTAGATATTCCAACTCTACTACCATGAGGCACCATCATCACTCACATCATCATCATCATCAAAATCAAAAAAGGAAAGAAAAAGACTATATGCCTGAGGAATTTAAGAAACATAAGTCGACCAAATTTGATGGAGGCATGAGGAAGGATGAAGATGTAGAAGCTTGATTGTTGGGTATGAAGAAATTCTTCAGGATCCATGATTCTTTTGAAAATATAAAAGCCAATATTTTCATCTATAGCTTGAAAAGGAAAGAATGCATATGGTGGGAAGATCCAAAAAATGTCATAGGTATCACCGGAGAGAAGTTTACCTGGTGTGAGTTTAAAAATATCTTCAAAAATTAGTATTTATCACAACAATACTATGATAACAGAGAAAAATAGTTCTATGAGCTCAAGATGGGATAAATGACGAATAATGAGTATGTCACCAAGTTTTTGGAATTGTTTAGATATGTGTTTTATCTTAGAGAAGAGAAGGCCAAGATTCAATGGTTCATCAGTGGGCTTCCTATGATGTTCAGAAACTAAATTGAACTACTAGAACCTCAGACCTTGAGTGATGCCATTAAGAAATTGAAACATTTCTATGAGAAGGAAAAGCATAGGCTCAAGATAAAAAACAACTGGAGAGTAAAGGGAAACATTGGAAATAAAGGAGATGGCCTAAGAAAACCATGGAAAGAAAGGAACACACACTCCTAGCTAAAGTAAATCGGTTTTAGCTAGAAAGTGGTATGATTTCTAAAGGTAATGCACACCAACCAATAATATAATATTGCACAACTAAGATAAAGGAGCAAATTAAATCTTGGACATATGGTGAAAACCATCATAAAAGGGACTGGCCAAATCAAAGGAACACAAAGTCTAAGATTTATAGTGTCTATGAAGTTAACATAGTGGGGGACATGGCTCAGAGTGTGCTCGTAATTTAAGCAACCATGGAAAATCACCAGGAAGACAACCAAGCATCCATCATTGAGATAGAAGGTAAGATGTGCGATCAAATTATTTCCATTTTAATTAACCTTTATTCAAACCTCTACTTCAAAAGTAGTCCAAGGTATGGCTTTGATTTTGGTTTTATATACTAATGTTCTATTCTTGACAAGTAATGAGCCTCTAATGATCAAAGTAAGAGGGAGATGTCCTTTGAAGCTCGAAATGAAGAATCATGGCATGATGTATTATGTCATGAAATCAGGAAAATAAAATCTAGATAGTGAAGCTATTAAAGAAAATGGAAATGCATATCCTTGGACACTCTGACCAAATTTCAAGAAGTTATGAAAATATATTGTTGAACCTAACTTGGAAACTGACAGTTGATTGAAGCATTGATGTTCCATGAGAACACTCATCTGTGTATATATGTGCTTTTCATAGAATTTGAGTTAAGTCATGATTGTGCCTCTTCTGCATTGAGTTGCCGTCGAGCACCCTTCAAGATATTTGCATGGGACACTTAATTTTTGGTCTAAGATATTATTCCTACGATATGTGATACATGGATGCTGTTTTGGATTGTTATTGATAAGATGAAGCTCAATTGGGTGTTGCCTTAGTATGATATATTCCATGATGTTTTTGATGAGAATTCCTTAGCTTTGAGCATGACCAAGGTTGAGTATGACATTGCTGGCATGACTAGTTATGAGGTAGGATGGATAAGCTCTTTAGAGAGTTGTTTGAGTAGGTTCTGGACATGACATGGATACATTGAGATTGGGATCTGATTGGCAGATATCTTCAGCTAGTGCTGCTGTATGAGACAAGCTAAGGCTTGTGGTTTCTACCTCCATGAGAGGGAGGATGAATATGGTATCCTTTTTTGATATGTATATTTGTGTTCTAATATGATATTTGATTTGATGTCCTGTATGAACATGAGACAACTTCTATTGAGACATGCTGATCACCAAATATGATCATGATGATATATTGCTGATCTAAAGAGAGCATCGTTGATCGAGGACATTGAGCCAACTCTTCCCTCTGTTTGAGCTCCCAGGGTGTGGAATTGAGATGGAGGGCTCCTGGGGTTGAGGGATCTCTAGACAATAGGGTATCACCCCTATTTGTTACCCATAGGGTTGGAGATGTTTCTCCCATATCTTGGTCTTTGCAGAGTATACCCTAGTTGGAATCATACTTGCAAGATGGGCTTGTTGGGATTGTCCCTCCCCATCTGGCCAATGGGTTGAGGAGGCTTGGGGCATGTGATCCTTACCTTTTGGTAAGTCGGGTATCTAGCCCAAGCTCAAATTATGATGCAAGTGTTCTACCACATCAATATTGAGGGTCATTGCTGGGAAGATCGACAGGCAATAAGACGGGTTGAGATGTGGTCCCCTATATCACCTATTTCTTGTATAGGGTTGTAGACATTTAACTCCCCCATGAGATTTTGGGTTGAGATGTGCTCCCTGATGATATGCTCTCCGATGATGATGTGGATCGTAGAATTGGCTCCCTGCTGATGTTTCTGGGTGGTAGCATTGGGCTCCCTATTGGAAGTGATTCCAAGTGGTAGTAGTGGCTCCCGATGAATATAGGGTGGTAGCTTAGGCTCCCATCTGATATCAATTTCTTCTTCTTTTAGATTTGATAATGCTCAACATATGAGCATAGACAATCAAGAGATAAGAAGGAATAAGCAGAGATGAACCGAGATGAGCAGTGATGACATTTGATGATCAGATATTTGAGATTGGATATGATTTGATGACATGATATTTGTAATGATTATATGATGCAAGTGTAATTATCCCTAGTTGAGAGGGAGCATTAAAATTGGAAACTATGGCTAAATTCCACTTTGGATAGCTCATTTGATGGATATTATGATTCGATTGAATTCCTGTTTTCGAGAGGACCAAAATCAACCTAAAGATCATCAAATTTGGACAAGGGAAAGTGTATTTTTGAATTGTGAGCCCACATTTGCATATTTGATCAAGTTGGCCCTAAAGCAAATTGGAAACCCTTGGAAGGATATAAATAAAAGTGACCTCTACCTCATTTGGATATGATTTTATGACATGATATTTGTGATGATTACATGATGCAAGTGTAATTATCCCTAGTTGAGAGGGAGTGTTAAAATTGGAAACTAGGGCCAAATTCCACTTTGGATAGCTCATTTGATGGATATTATGATTCCATTGAATTCCTGTTTTTGAGATGACCAAAATCTACCTAAAGAGCATCAAATTTGGAAAAGGGAAAGTGTATTTTTGAATTATGAGCTCACATGTGCATATTTGATCAGGTCGGCCCTAAAGCAAATTGGACACCCTTGGAAGGCCATAAATAGAAGTGACCTCTACCTCATTTGGATATCATCATAAGACATTCTTCTATTCTCTTTCTTGGTTTTATCTCGCACAAGTCTGAGGCATGTATACAAAGAATGGGCTCGCATGAAGGAGAAATTGGAGGGTTCGAAGCTCACATTTTTGTTTTAGGGTTTTAGGCCTCAGTCATAGGCATGATACTAAGAGATCTTGACTGCAGTCACTCACTAGCTAACTCATCCATGCAACTGAAGCTTTTCAGTTGCATGCACAACACATCCTCCATGCGACTAACATCTAGGGTTTATGAGTCACAATACAGGCTTTCCAAAGGTTGATTTTGACTGTAGTCATTGGATTACAGGCTCAATGGAGGGACTAGAACCTCCCAGACGCACTCATGACTCCTCCTCCATGTGACTGAGACCTAAATGTTGAAATTTATGTTATATGAAGTTTTCTCTCATTGACCGCAGTGTTCGACAGTTGACCACATATAGTAACAATTCATTACAGGCTTTAGAAGCAGGGTTTTGAATATGAGCATGATTGAGTTCATCTCATGGATATTGTTTAGTTGATTTTTGCTGTATAATTGAATGGATGAAGATATGGATCATTGTACTTTATTTTGCTGAATCTTTCAATGACAATCTAATAAGAAGAAGAATTTGAAAGGGTTTTCCCCATAGTTGGTTTTTCCCTGGTCTCCGACCAATCTTGGTGTCTCTATGTGTGAATGCTTTTCTTTTATTGTTCCTTTATGTTCCGCTACATTGATGATGATGATATTGTTATTTCTACATAGTTGTATATGTTGCTAAATAATGATGTAAATATGAATAATGTTATGATGTTATGGGGTGAATTTAATGTGTTAATGAAGAAATGCAATTATCAAAGCAAAGAATACTATAGCCCCAAGGTAGATCTCCCAAACAACTGTTTGGGGAGACCAACTCTTGGGGGTTGTTCCCTTCATAAACTATGATTTATTTATACCATTGAGTTCGATATGGACACAACTAGATCCAAAATCATGGTGATGCTCTTGAAATATGCACACTTTTTAATCCTCTGCCAGTGTGGGGTGGCCCACCCTTCAATTTATTCATATAACAATGCTCCACTTTATAGGCCTAAAATGTTAGGCTACTCTGAATATATAGCATAAAATTTTTGTGAAGGATTTTAACCATACTTTGGCTATATGAGACCTTATAAAACCTTATCTCTCTCTCTCTCTCTCTCTATATATATATAGTTTGAAATATATTTTTAAAGACAAACTGAAAAGTGGCTACAACACATCCCATGCATGTATTAACACTATTATATCACAATTGCACTTTGTTATCACATGGAAATATTTCATTAAAATCAGCTCTCGTGGGGTCCTAAAATTTAAAGTTTATCAAATTTAATTCATGTTGCCTTTTGATTTGGCAGTGCTCATTGTAGCGATATAAGTAAAGTGCACTTCCAAATCAAAAGGCAGTGAATGGCCAATCTGACAAAGACATAGGCGGACACCTCCCAAACCAATCATTCCCCGGATCACATTTTATTTTATTTTTTTAATGGTCTGGTACCCATAAGATATTTGACATTTAGCTAAAACATTGACTATATGACATCGTTCGGACGGAAAAGACTATCGGATATCTAAATTTGTACTGATGTATGAATGAGTTAGTTCCACAACTCTCCTGTCTCAAACTATTATATCTAATGTCCAAGTGTAAGACGTTTTGCCTCTATGGCTGTAGATATCCGACATTTAGCCTGTTGCTTAAAATTATTGTAACGTTGGTTATCCAACGCTATATGTCTGACATCTGATTCCTTACCAATGGAGCAAACCATCGAATCCCGTTAGACTGGAATAATAAGGAAGCACATATCCGATGTCCAAACATCAGATGTTTTGGTCTCTATGGTGGCATATATCTGACGTTTATCCCATCTCAAATCCATCGTATATTGTCGTAAAAAATCTAAGCGCAAAGCGTCAGATGATCAAAGACAATTTTGGCCAACTTTGGAGTCGGATCTTCGACGTTTGTCTTGTCGAATATCCAACGCTAAAAAAACAATCGACTATTTGACACAATCCCACCGATGAGAATTATATCTCCAATGTGTCAGATAGCATATGACTATGAGTCGAATAACCAACTAATATGTGTTGGATTTTTGCCCCATTTGTACTAGTGTGGGGTCTTGTGCCATGTTGGAATCAATATTTTGCGGACCCTTTCAAATATTGGAAAGAGTGGGACCAATTGCCTATAGATTGGTCTTGCAAACCACAATGAATGAACTTAATTGAATAATTGAATAAGTTCCATGACTTATATATAATTGAATGTGAATGACCACATGACTGGTTTGTTATTGGTTAATGTATGGCTCTATGTTAACTCTTGAATGGTCATTGAATAATATTGCATTCCTTGGTGGGAAAATTCTAAGTATGCCCTTTTAGATAAATTGGAAAATCAATATTATGTGGATGATATGAATGTTTCTTGTTGTTATATCCAAATGTGAACGGTTGCATGAAGACATGCAAATAATTGCTATTACCAAAATTTCGATGGTTGGCATGCTTATAAATTGAAAGGATATGTTGGGTCCCCATAATACTAGTGATTACCCCATTACTATTGTAGTTATACCCCTTATTAATATTTTGTGCCCCTATTGCCCCCATATTGTTATTACTGTGCCCCATAGAATCCCTCTATTGTTATTTTTGTGGCTTTATATTATTATTGTTAGGTCGGCTGGATTATATTGTGAATCCTTAGACTCCTATATATAGAAAGGAGGTTTTGTCATTTGAATCATCCAAGAATTGTTCATTTATGTAATGTACAGGAGGTTTCCCCCTCGAAGAGGCTGAATTCTAAGGCATTGATCTATTTTTTCTATCTTTTCTTGAGCTGGTTTCATAACATTTGGTATCAGAGTTTTGGATTCTAGGGTTTCGCTGCTCCAAACAGGTCATCGTGGAATTTTCGCTATAACTTTTTTTCTGCGACGTTTCAGAAGTTGCAAAAAAAACCCATTTGTGAAGAAATCACGCTGAACCTTTGTTCCGAATTTCAGAGACTTTCGCACTATATTTGCGGAGATATGATCTAAGGAAGTTGGTCTTTTTGCAGACTCCTGAATTACATTCCAAACAGGTGACCTGGGGAAAATCGTCATAACTTTCTTTCTGAGCATCGGATTGAAATTTCGTAAGAAGGTACAAAAAGAGGATGGACTGTAGTTTTCTTGTATATATGTTTCAGAGTCAAAGGTCATAACAGTGACACGTGGCACTTCATACAATTTCACTCTACTGAACTAGTCTACAATCAGGTCACTGCGGGAGATTGTGCATAACTCTTTCTTAGAGAATCCAATTTGGATCAGACTAGTGGAATTGGAAAGAGGACACAGAAGGCTACTACAGGTCAAAATTTCAGAATTGGATGATTCGAAATTACAGAGATACATCAGATTCAATATCATGCTTCTACAAAGTGAAAAAAGGTGTGTAGTTTTTTTTTTAAAATTTTACGTAAGCTTGGTTTGAAGGAATTCAAAGGGCATAGTAAAGCATTATTATCGGTAATTGATGCCCCGAGGAAAGAAAATGCAAACACCTAGTAAGCAACCTGAAAGCTCTAGCATGACTTATGAAGAAGAGGAAGAAATGCAACATGATATAGCAAAATTACGAGACCAAGTGCAACAAGTGTCACTTGCACAAAAAGGAACATAATCTAAGATGGATGGTTTAAAGAAAGATGTAGAAGCTAAGATGGATGGTTTAAAGAAAGGCGTAGAAGCTAAGATGGATTGTTTAAAGAAAGGCGTAGAAGCTAAGATGGACGATTTGAAGATAGATTTGAAGACAGACATGGAAGAGTTGAAGAAGTTGCTACAAGAAAGGGTCACTAATGGTGAAAGGGTAGTAAAGGAAACTCATGATGAGAACAAAAGAAATGTTAATCATGATTCCATAGACTCTAATGTTGGATCGAAGACCCACCATATTCCAAAAATCGATATGAGGAAGTTTGATGGCAAGGATCCCGCAACATGGATATTACAGATGGAGCAATTCTTCGATCTCAATAATGTGCAAAACACACAAAAGGTACATATGGCAACTTTATATTTGGAACCAAATCAGTTTGTATGGTATCAATGGCTTTGCTCTCATAAACAATTTATCACTTGGGCAATTTTTACGGAAGAATTGATAGCACATTATGAGGATACAAAAAGCAACACTTTTTTTAGCCAATTGATAAGTCTCAAACAAAAGGGTTCAATAATGGAGCACATTGAGGAGTTCCAAAAATTGAACATAAGGGTAAAAGATATTCCAGAGGAGCATAGGATTGATGTGTTCATAGGGTTTTTAAAGGATAATATCCAACATGATGTTTGCCTTTGGGAACCTGATTCATTAGAGAAGGCATTCAGGTTAGCAAGAAAAATGGAAAGCAAAATTATGGCAACCAGGAAGCATACCACTCACAACTATAAAGACGGAAGTGTTGTTGCCCCTAGTCTTCCACAACCTATAAGGTTGACACCACAACAATTGGAAGAAAAAAGAGCAAAAGGGCTTTGTTACAGTTGTGATAGCAAATACACTAAAGGTCATAAGTGTGCTGAGAAGAAATTATTCTACATAGATTGTGAAGAGGAAGAAGAAAAGGAGCAAGAAAGGTCAAAAGAAGAGGATATACTCCAGGAACAAAGCCTAGATGAAGAAAAAATAAATCCGACCATATCTTGTAATGCATTGGCGGGAATTACCACTCCTCAAACCATCAAGATAGAAGGACAAATCAAGAAGAAAAAGGTAATAGTGTTGATTGATTCAGGAAGCACCCACAATTTTATTCATTGTAAGGTAGCAAAAGAATTGAATTGCTTCCTATATCCAGCACCAGAGTGTCAAGTGATGATTGCAAATGGAGGAACAATAAATTGCTCTGGAAAGTGCCATAATATCAAGCTATCCATGGGAGAATATGTATTGACTAGCCCAATGCTTTCCATTCCAATGGGAGGTGCTGATGTTGTACTAGGAGTCCAATGGCTACAATCCTTGGGTACAATAGCTTTTAATTTTCAAGAACTTTTCATCAAATTTTCTACGAAAGGAAAGGAAGTTGAATTAAGGGGTATTGCAGGGAAACCAGGAAAGATAATAAGCTCTAATGGTATGACAAAGCTTCTAAAAAAGGAGCAAAGAGGTGTAATTGCACAATTATGTTCGCTAGATGTTTCCACATCGGAATCATCTATTTCTCCAGATCTCCAAAAAGTCCTGGACAATCATTCCAAGGTATTTGAGACTCCCAAAGGTCTCCCACCTATGCGTGATCATGATCATGCTATTCATTTGATTCCAGGAAGTGTTCCTCCAAACATCAGGCCGTACAGATATCCCTATGTCCAAAAGAGTGAAATTGAACGTATGGTTGCAGAAATGCTAGAGGTTGGTATAATTCAACCTAGTCAAAGTTCTTTCTCTGCTCCAGTAGTATTGGTGCACAAGAAGGATGGATCATGGCGCATGTGTCCAGATTATAGGGAGCTCAACAAGCTCACTATTAAAGATAAGTTCCCCATTCCTGTCATTGATGAATTACTGGATGAATTGCATGGATCAATTTACTTCACCAAGTTGGATCTTCGTTCAGGATATCATCAAATCAGAATGAAGACTGAAGACATTCCAAAAACAACATTTAGAACTCATGAGGGTCATTATGAATTTTTGGTCATGCCTTTTGGCCTTACCAATGCACCTTCAACATTTCAAGGTTTGATGAATTCAATTTTCAAACCATTCCTTAGAAAATTTGTGTTAGTATTTTTTGATGATATACTAATCTACAGCAAGTCTTGGAAGGATCATGTTGAACATGTTGACAGGGTGCTACAACTATTGGAGGAGAAACAATTATATGCAAAAAGATCCAAATGTTTCTTTGGAGTCCAGGAGGTGGAATATCTGGGTCATATTGTATCTCATGAAGGAGTTAAGGTAGACCCTAGCAAAATTAAAGCCATTAAGGAATGGAAAATCCCCACATCCATAAAGCATCTGCGAGGATTTCTTGGGTTGACAGGGTATTATCGCAAGTTTGTTAAGAATTATGGGAGAATAGCAGCACCTCTAACAACATTATTGAAGAAAGATGCATTTTCATGGACTCCGAAAGCAACAAAGGCCTTTGAACATCTTAAAGAGGCAATGTGCCAAGCACCAGTCTTAGCTACACCGGACTTCACAAAAACCTTTATTGTGGAATGTGATGCTTCAGGAAATGGAATTGGTGCTGTTCTAATGCAAGATGAAAGACCCATTGCTTTTGAAAGTCGTCCAATCAAGGGAAAGTTTTTAAGAAAAGCTATTTATGAGAAGGAAATGTTGGCAATACTCCATGCACTTAAGAAATGGCGACCCTACCTAATGGGAAGACACTTCAAGGTAAAAACGGATCATGATAGCCTTAAATACTTTTTAGAACAAAGATTATCCTCTGAAGAGCAACAAAAGTGGGTCACAAAGATGTTGGGTTATGACTTTGAAATCATCTACAAAAAAGGGAAGCAAAATGTGGTGGCAGATGCACTCTCAAGAAAGGATGAGGATGTGGAAGCATTGTTGTGCGCCATTTCTATTATCCAACCAGATTGGATAAATGAAGCAAGGAAGGAATGGAAGAATGACGAAGAAGTGTGGGCACTTATTCGAAAGTTACAACAAGATTCCAGTACGTCTGATACATTTAGCTGGAAAAATGATTCGTTATGGTACAAAGATCGCTTATACCTCTGTAAAATTCCCAGCTAAAACAAAAGATTCTTATGGAATTGCACACTTCTCCCTTAGGAGGGCACCTAGGATTTTTAAAAACTTACCACAGGGTTAAGAAGGAATTTTTTTGGGATGGCCTTAAATCAGATATTCAAAAGTTTGTGGCGGAATGTTTGGTTTGCCAACAAAATAAAGTTGAAACAATTAAGACACCGGGTCTATTACAACCTTTATCCATTCCAAGCCAACGTTGGGAGGAGGTTTCAATGGATTTTATCACAGGTTTACCCAAGTCTGAGGGAAAGAGTGTCATCATGGTGGTAGTTGACAGACTTACCAAGTATGCACACTTTTGTGCATTATCACATCCATTTAAAGCCAGTACAGTTTCTACTGCATTTATGGAAACAATTCAAAAGCTACATGGAAACCCAAAGATTATTGTAAGTGACAGAGATCCCATTTTCACTGGAAATTTTTGGACAGAATTATTTTCTTGTCTTGGTACTCAGTTAGCTCATAGCTCATCTTATCATCCTCAATCTGATGGGCAAACTGAGATAGTAAACAAATGTTTGGAAGGATATCTTCGTTGCTTTGTATCTGATAAACAGACACAATGGGTCAAATGGTTGCCTCTGGCTGAATGGTGGTATAACACTTCCTTCCATACAGCAACAAAAATGACCCCATTTATGGCACTTTATGGGTATCAACCACCATCCATCACATCATATTTAAGAGAAAATTCTAAGGTTCAGGCAGTGGAACATCACATTGAACATCAACAACAAGTCCTCCAACTCTTAAAGGATAACCTCGTGTTGGCACAAAATAGAATGAAACAACAGGCAGATCAACATTGCAGTGAAAGAAGTTTTGATGTAGGTGATTGGGTATTCCTACGGCTACAACCATATAAGCAAATGTCCCTCAAGCAAGCTAAGAAGGATAATAAATTATCACCAAAGTATTATGGTCCATACAAGGTGTTGCAAAAGATTGGTACTATGGCATACAAATTGGAGCTTCCTGCAGCTTCTCGATTGCACCCAGTTTTCCATGTTTCATGTTTAAAGAAGGTTATAGGTGACAAGATCCCAGTTCAAACAATATTGCCAGAACTTGACGAGGAAGGAAAAATTATATTGGAACCGGAAGCAGTCACAGAAACAAGAACTCGACAGCTACGAAATCGATCAATTTTAGAGTATCTTATCAAGTGGAAGAACTTATCCGCTGAAGATTCCACATGGGAGGATGAGAATTTTATGCAAAAGTATCCAGAACTACTCAAGCGTTGAGGACAACACTTTTTTGAAGGAGAGGGGCCTGTTGGGTCCCCATAATACTAGTGATTACCCCATTACTATTGTAGTTATACCCCTTATTAATATTGTTGTGCCCCTATTGCCCCCATATTGTTATTACTGTGCCCCATAGAATCCCTCTATTGTTATTTTTGTGGCTTTATATTATTATTGTTAGGTCGGCTGGATTATATTGTGACTCCTTAGACTCCTATATATAGAAAGGAGGTTTTGTCATTTGAATCATCCAAGAATTGTTCATTTATGTAATGTAAAGGAGGTTGCCCCCTCGAAGAGGCTGAATTCTAAGGCGTTGATCTATCTTTTCTATCTTTTCTTGAGTTGGTTTCATAACAGGATCCTTGACTTGTTTAATATTATAATGCACTCAATATATGCAGAGATGGATTATGCATTGTGTGTGCCGTGTATGATAGACATATGTAAATGTTTAATGTTTCATTCTCATCATGGGAGTGCTTCAGGTCACATTTGGATCTAAAAAAACCTCAATACAGCCTTGCGAAATCCTCAGAATACTCATCCAGATTGGATCATTATATTGTTTTTCATCCATATCAATGCATTTGGAGTGGAAAAGGTGGAGGAATAAGCTCACGGGACCATTTTTACCAGCGAGACCTAGTTTGGCAAAACGAGGTATGAAACCTTCCGGGAGCATTTTGAGGCATCAAATGACATTTTTTGAGGGAAAAAATTTTCTGCTCTAGTGTGACACCATTTCATGTTATTCTACACACAGATATTTCCAACAATGCAAGAAGTGCACCAATCGAAGTCTGGATGCGAAAGTTATGCCACTTAGAAGTTGACCTTCCTGTTTTCACACCTTAGTTCGAGAGGATGCCACATCAACACCCATTATTCATGGAAAAGGGGCTAGCCACGTGATTATGATGTAAAATAATCTAGAAGATTCTACATTGTAACTCTAGTTAAGAGTTTATGTATTCAAAATTAACCACTAGTAGGCTATCAGGTTGTGTTATAACCGACGCACTAGGAGGAAGAGGCATTCCATTCTTTCAAGAGTCTTTTGTTCCATAGTTGAGCAATGATAGCCATGGGAGATAGGAGGTAGAGAACACAAAGAGGATATGTGCATTATATCATCCCATGGGCCACAAACATTACTTCTTTGTACCTGCAACCATATTTCCAGATAGAGAAAGAGAGCGAAGCAATCACACCTTCCAGTTGGGTTTTCTCCTGAAAGGGTTTCCTAGAGAGCATATCTTGTGTCTTACGTGTGTGTGTGTGTGTGTGTGTGTGATTTTTTTTTTCTCTACTTTTCTGCCAAATTTCCATTCACATGCATGCGCTAATTACATTTAAATCTACGGATCTTAAAGTTTAATAAAATTGTAATAGTGTAGAATCTCAGATATTGAATATAATATTATCATATATGTTGTGACGAACTGTCTAATGGAATATCCATGAAAATTTACAGATAATTTGGTATCAAAGCATGTTACTTCGAGTATTTTGTGGAGATTGCAGGGATCTAGATTGACAAAGGCAAAAATCGTAAAACCCTAATCATGGGCGATGAATCTATAAATGAACCTTGTGATCCTACAAATGTGAGGTTTATGGAGCTGGAACAACAAGTCGCAGATATCAAATGCAATGTAAACCTACTAATGGTGGCATTGCATAGTAAGCTGGGGATATTTGGATAAGATGGGGGTTCGAATGTAGAGGATAAATCATAACGGGGATCAGAAGATCGGGGAGAAACGAAGAACCAGTAAAAGAAAGGACTCGAAAGAGATCAATCCAATATGAGTGTTGTGAACCAATCAAAATCCATGTTTAAAATGGAATAAAAAGTTGATATCAAGCCATACCACGATGATATCAACGCTTTGGAGATGAACCACTGGTTGTAGAAGCTGTAATTTTATTTCAGTGTCCATCAGATCGAGGAAGGGAAAAATATCTCATTCGCGTGACTGAAATTAGAGGGCCATGCACTAACTTGGTGGGAGAGCCACACAGAAACCCTGAGGTTGGAGGGAGAACCTAGAATGACTAAGTGGAAGGATTTAAAAATGCTCATTAAGTCACAATTTTATCCCATTGGGTACATGGAGGACCAGTGGATGCGGTGGCATTGCCTTAGGTAAAAGTTGGGCCAAAGCATGTAAGAGTATGCCATAGAATTAAGGAATATGGCTATAATATCGGGTATCTCTCCAAATAACCTAGATGTACTCCTGAAGTATTTTGGGGGTCTACATCGCCATTTGTGTAATTGATGTTGTTCAAGCCCAAATTGGTGGACGATGCTTATGTACAAGCACAATACCTGGAGAACATAGGCATGAAAACATCACAATCAAGTGGATCGAAGCAGAAGGAGCAACAAGAAGTTTCTAAGGAGTGGAAGAATAAGCAAAAAGGGGGAAAAGATAAGAAGATGACAACCACATTATATCAGCGCAAAGATCCTAGCAACCACTGCAACATCGATGGCCATACAAAGGAAAAATGTTGGAAGTTGCATCCAGAGCTAAACATGAAGAACAAGAAGAAAGATAACAAGAAGAAGAATCTCATGGCCATTGATTCGAGTAACCAAGTTGAAAGAAACTCGAATTTGGATGAGAAGATCGTATGTATGTAAGTATAGAAGGAGGTGAATCTGAGTAGACTTCAACAATAGGAATATAAAGCAATGACCAAACTCTTCCATATAAAAATACAGGTCAAGAAGACAAATATTGATGCTCTATTTGACTCAGGATCGCAAACGAATCTCGTTGTAGCAAAGATGGTCAAGAAGTTGGGACTGGAATTTCATGATCATTCAAACCCGTATCCATTGGGATGGGTAAATAAGGATGCAAAGTTGAAGGTAGCAAAAAAATGTAAAATTAGATTTGCTATCAGTGCTGATTTTATTGATGAAGTAGGTCACCTAAATGTGGTTCACCTTGATGTATGTGGAGTCATGTTTGGGAGTCTATACATGTACATGCATGATGTAATCTTCATGAGGAGAGGCAACCAGTATCGACTCGTCAAGGATGGAATTTTTTTCATCATCAACGCCCACAAAGGCAAGTAAAAAATCTCAACTGTAAGTGCCAACCAAGCCAAGAAATTGATCAGTTCCAGCCAGAAGTATGTTTTATTTTTTTTAAAGAGAAAGTTAGTATGCAGAGGAGTCAATAAGAGGTAAGGCATCCTTAGAGGGGTGTACTAAGAAACATAGAATTTTTTTGGAGGAGTTGTTACAAGCATACAAGGATGTGTTTTGAGAGCCTAAAGGGTTACCACCTAAGAGAGCAGTGGAGCATGAGATCCAATTATTTCCAGACTCCCCATTGCCAAATATTGGGTTTTACAGGCAATCTGTTATAGAAGCAAGTGAGGTGAAGAAATTGTTGCAACAACTACTAGAAAGGGTGTCATTCGACCGAGTACATCACCATGTGGATGACCCATCATCATTGTGCCAAATAAGGATGGGTATTGGCAGATGTGTACAGATTATAGGGGTTGAACAAAATCACGCTCAAGAAGAGATACCCCCTACCCAAGATAGATGATTTGTTGGATTAGTTGCAGCAAGAAAAATACTTCTCCAAGCTAGACTTGAAGTATGGATATCACCGGGTTTGAGTCAAAGAAGAAGACAAATAGTGTATGTGTATTGGCCTAAGATGCATGAGCAGGTAGCTATGCTCATAAGAGGATGCATGTTTTTTTGTACCAGCAAGCCTAGCCATAGTAAACAGGGTCTATATCATCCCTTACATGTACTTACTCATCCTTGGGAAAGAATTTCCATGGAATTTGTGGGAGGTTTACCAATAACCAGGAAGGGACATGACTACCTGTTCGTGGTAGTTGACATGTTTAGTGAGATGTATGTTATGATGCCCTGTAAAAATACCATCAGTGGGAAAGAAGCAACAAACTTGTTCTTTGGACAGGTTTGGGTGCACTTTGGGATACCAAGGAGCATCATTTTAGATAGGGATACAAGATTTTTCAGTGCATTTTGGACTACATTGTGGGAGAATATGGAATCATAGTTGAATAGGTTTATAACATTCCATCCACAGACAGATGGGCAGACAAAAGTAGCCACTAGGAATTTGGTGCAACTTCTGAGGGGATACAACTAGAAGAATCTGAATACCTGAGATAAAAATCTAGTATATATACAACATTATTATAATAGAGCAGTCCACACTTCTATAGGACAATCCCCATTTGAAACTTGTTTTGAATATTTTCCACCTTCACCTTTGGATATTTCATATGGGCAACAAGGAGGAGTGAGGGAAGATCTTACAAGAGATGCTTTGAGGGTTGAAAAATTTATAGAGAAGATCAGGAAGATCCATCTACAGGTACAAGAAACACTGAAAAATTCACAAGATAAGTATAAGTCTAGGCATGATAAACACAAAATAAAGAAGTCATTCAAGGTGGGAGATAGAGTATGGTTACATTTGAACAAGGAGAAGCTGTAGGGGCCTGGTAAGAAAATCAAGGCTCCGAGGTATGGTCCCTTTGAGATACTGGAAAAGGTGGGTGATAATGCTTATCAACTTAGTTTACCACCATATATGCACATTTACTCAGTTATGAATGTAGAACATTTGAAACTCTATGAGCCTTCCATGCTAGATCAGGAAGAGGAACAAGTCGTACCTTCTATGCAAGATTTGGGACCAAATGCTCAGGACGAGTTGACAGAGGATACAGTTTTGTAGAAGAGGTCCAAAACTACAAGACAGGGGTAGCATGGCCTTTGGCAGATTGGATTGAAGGGACAACTTCCAAGAAAAACTAAATGGTACATCAGAGAGAAGGTGGAGGAAACATTTCCTCACCTCATTCAATAGAATATTTTGGGGAACAAAAGCCTCTGAAAATGGGGAGGTGTGATCCAGATTGGATCATTATATTGTTTTTCATCCACATCAGTGCATTTGGAGAGGAAAAAGTGGAGGAATTAGCTCACAGGACCATTGTTACAAGCGAGACCCAATTTGACAAAACATGGTCTGAAACCTTCCGAGATAGTTTTAAGGCATTAAATGGATTTTTTTGGGGTAAAAAGTTGTTTCCTTAATGCAACATTATTTCATGCTATTCTACACACAGAGATATTTCCAACGATGCAAGAAGCACGTCAATCAAAGTTCGTATGCAAAATTTATGCCACTTAGAAGTTTACCTTCCTATTTTCACACCTATAGTTCGGGAGGATGCCGGTTCAGCCACCATTATTCATGGAAAAGGGGCAAGACATATGATTATGATGTAAAAGACTATAGAAGAGTCTATATTGTAACTCTATTTGAGAGTTGATGTAGTCAAAATTAACCACTAGTAGGCTCTCAAGTTGTGTTATAATTGGGCCACTACGAGGAAGAGGGATTCCATGATATCTCCCATGGCTGAGCAAAGATAGCCAGGGGAGATAGGAGGTAGAGCACATAGATAGTATTTGTGCACTATAGCAGCCAACGAGCCACAGGCATTACTTCTTTGTACCTACAGCCATATTTTCAGATAGAGAAAGAGAGGAAAGAGATCTCACCTTCCAAATGGGATTTCTCCTGAAAGGGTTTCCCAGAGAGCATATCTTGTGTCTTATGTGTGTGTGTGAACTTAATTTGGCATTCTCTACTTTTTTGCATAATTTCCATTTGCATGCATGAACTAATTACAGTTAAATATACAAATCTTAAAGTTTAATAAAACTGTAATAGTGTATAATCTCATTCATTTAATATAATATTATAAGATTTGTTGTGACGAATTGTCTAGTGGAATATCCACGGTAGTTTACAGATCAAATACCTAAGCCTATGCATGGATTTCAGAGGATTTTATTTCGGCTAGATAAGGCTTTGAATCAATTTAGTCAAGAGAACCATGGTGTTGGCGCTATTGATGGTTGCGCAGACGAGAATTTTCCCCATCGTCCTACGTGAAACTTATCGTCGCCTTGTACCTTCCTCACCAAGTTGGGTGCATTGGTTTCCTTGGAAGTGGGTGTTGTAGATGGAGAGTGCAAGATAGAATTATTCCCATTGTCCGATGTGATACTTCATGTAATGCCACGTTGTTCTTGGTAGTTTCAAATGATGAATACTTTGAAATTAGGTATAGTTGATGGAGGGCATAGAACAAAGTTTTCCCTTGTGACTTGATGATGATATTTCACATCGTGCCACACTAGCTTGGACTAATGTCTCTTTATGGTGATATAGTGTTGTGTTGCGGTGGTGGATAGGAATATCCCTTTCCTAGGGAACAAAAAATTTCACGTCAAACCATTGAATTTCTTATAACATGAAATCACATTTTTGCATGAAGGGGCTTGGCCCTATAGGACCTTGGCATAGGATGTGGTGGTAGGTGCCATGTAGGTTGGGCTAGGCTACATGAATACCACATGGATAGTGATGTGGAATATTGCTGATGTGGCACCTCTGTGACTGGACACTTGGTATGTTGAATCAACCTTGTTGGAAGGCTAAAATGTGATGACATGTGGCACCGTTAGAGGATGCCACATGGAAAGGTGAAATCAACCTTATGTTAGCAAGGAGCATAAGAGACATGTGACATTATGCTAAATGATGTGGCTTCTAGGTGCCACATGACATGGAAGAAAAGGTGCAACATCAATTTTGGCATTCATAGACGAAGAAGATTTCGTTGCGCCTTATGTGTAGCACAAAGTTCATTGTGGTGCTTTTGAAGTAATGTTGTGGTTGAAAAAGAGTGTTAAATGGAGAATCGCCCATTAGCTAACACACTACAACTGGCGGATTGTGGACCCCCCCTCCCCCCTGCCCCTTGTTAACTATTGAGAAGGCAAGGGGGTTCCATAATTAATGTAGGCCACCCATCTATTGAGGAGGCCACATGGTACAACCAAATTATGGAAATGTGCATGGGGTTTAGTCACATAAGCAGAAAAATGCAGACCCCCCTTGTTTATTGTCAGGAAGCCAGGGGGACCATAATGATTGTAAGCCATTGATTTGATTTGATCATTCATGCCATGGATTTAAGATGTGATGCATTTAACTGTTGGCCATGTGGGTGCTATGTGGCACTCTTTAATGACTAATATTTAAATTGGCATATCTTTCAATTCAAGAATTGATTTGAGGTTAAGTTGACATCGTCAGAAAACTCTTGACGAGTTAAACACAATGGTGGCATTAGTTTTGAGTTTTAAGGAGGTTGGAAAAAAGAATTTTTGTCACCCAATATTCATAATAGACCTTAGATATTAGTTTAATTTCAAAGTAAAACCTTCCACAACCTGAGAATAAACTAAAGGGGTGGGAGGGTGTGTTACACATTTTTCTGCCTCAAGAACTTGCATTGTGCAATATTCGAAGGGACTCGCAAACCACGAAATATATAGATTCCATACAACAATGTGATGTTATAGTAGTTTCAAAAAGCTTATTTTACATTATGTTAAGGCTCCCAATATTCATTTCCTACTTCCTTAATGTTTCCTCAAGAGATGACACAATCAATCAGAGATTGTTTTTTCATGACAATGTTTTGTAGCTCATATATCACATTGGATGATATTGCTTCGAGCATCTCAAAAATATATCTACGATGAACAAAATTCACTAATATTAATATAAGATTCCAATACAAGATAAACCACAAAAAAACCACTTTCTCAACCAATCAAATTTGAAATAAGCATAGTGGTAAACAAGCAACCAATCTACAAAAATAATAACCACTTCACGTTTAGAATAATGTAATTTTCACACTACAAAAAGTTAAAGAATAGAGATTTAGATTTGAGAAAAAGGTGGTCTCATAGTCTTCCACTCAAAATACATATATGCTCTAAAATAATAATTTTAAGAGTAGAATGAATTTTCTACCAAAACTTACAATAATCATGATGCTAACCAAAAACTTCAATTCAAGCATATTCTATGTCAAAATCCAAACATAAAATTGTATGCCATGGTAGCTAATTAGATTTGGGTACAACTAGAAACATAACAAGATAATAATTAGAATATGTATGTCACTTCACTTGTGGATATGAATTTTTAAGAAAAACACCAACCATAACCCACCTAATCCCCTCTATACTTTTCTAAGGGTACGAAGTGTTTAGACCCAACCTCCTTTGTCACATTAATGGACTGGGTTTATGAAAATTCCTCTTCCTCTAATGATCTTAAACATCTTTTTTGAAGCCATCATCATATTTTTCTTGTTGATAGATTCCTAATGATATAAATCTTTACACACAAAGTTATGGCCATTATAATATTTACCCCTCTTGGAGCCATGTTACCATCTATACCATTGAAACATCGTAGTAATATGTCCACATGTCACCAATGTATAATACCACATCAAATAACATGTGGCTAACACATTGAAATCCTCTACCCATGTGTCACCATTTCATAGGGTCGTGCCTACAACTGGACATGTAAACCTACCCAAGTCATATTCAAATCCCAAAAAAATCATAAAATATTAGTTACAAAAGTTCTAGATCTTCAGTTATCTAGATTTCTAACTTTGTTGGATTCATATGAAAATTCAATTCTTCTAGATTCATTTAAATTTGGAAAATTCACTTAGCTAATTGTCAATATCCAAATGTGGAAAAATCACAAAGTCCTTCTCTATAAAAAGTTGGATTTTTGGATATTTGAATTCTTGGATATCAAGATCATCTGCTATCTAGATAAATCCATTTCACCTCAATGGTGGTTGGCTCCTAAAATCCAGCTCATCACTATTGTACTCTGGTTTCCATGTTTTCATCACGCCACATCAACTCAGTCAATGTGGTCAATCTTCTAGATATTTAGATATCTATATTTTCAACTTTTTTGGATTCATCTGATCTGAAAAAAACCTAAAAAGGCCATTTTTACAAAAATTCAAATTTTCAAACTCCCTGATTCCATGCCATCTCTGCTATGAAAAGTGGTGCATTGATCACGTCATCAACTCCTTTGCACTATAGTGACACATTAGCACATCACATCAACATGTAATTTCATCTAAACATGTCCTTCATGTCGCATTAGCATGCTACATCAATAGTGACACATTAGCAACAACATCACTTTGAGGTGTCCATGTTGCATAAACTATGGTTCATCGTATGTGGATCCACATGATTTCTACATCATGTACTACATCGATGACCATGTCACCTTCTCTTAGCTCATTACATAGCTTGGGTTCTTCCATGTTTACTATATGCATCCACATCATGTACAACTTACTTGGCATCCAAATTTGGGTTTTTTTTTTTTCATTTTGGTCTCTCATTTTAAAGAAATGCCATAAATTATTAGATCTTCGCATAACTATGCCATATGGGTTTCATATGTGCTAGGTTATACTCATTTAAACCTCCACACATTACAAAAAAATTTGGATGCCTTCAGATATCTATGACTTTCTTTCTTTGATGGATTTATGCATGCATAAAACTTCCAAATGCCTAGATATTTTGGATATCAATATTATTTGGGTCAACCAACTTTTGCTAGAATTTTTCTCCTTTAGTATTGTTTACAAAAACCCTCAGCCATGACCCCCATCGATCTATGTGGCTAGGGGCTGAGGCTAAAACCTACATCCCTAAAATTCAACCTCCAAATTTATGAGGTCATAGGGTTTTGATAGGCATTTCCTAGCTTGCTTCCAAGGACTAAAACTGATTCCAACTGGGAACATACTTTCCCAATTCCTTCTAACGATGCCAAGATCCATGGCTACTTATAAATTCTTCCAAAATTCTTTAATCCACAACCATTAACTTGGATTTTCCTCCAAGGAATCAAAATGAGGCCATTGTTCACAAATTTCCCTATTTGAGTAAAACCTCTCACTCATTCTTAAACCAAATAAAAACAACAATTATAATCATTTACAATACAAACTAAAGGCCAAGAATCTCTAATTTCACAAGGAGAAAAATCTTTCTAAGGAACGAGCACTAAAATGCCTTCAAGTCTTCTTGTCACAAACATGGATACCTTTCAATTATTTAACCACACAACTACCCCAATAGGGATTCTTAGCATATAGAATCACTCTATAAGCCATATCGACTCAGTCAATCATATCAATATATTCCCTTAATTTAAGAGTTCATTAGTGAACTCTTTAACCTTTACATCAAATGTTTTGTGAAGATTCTTTCCATTGAGTCTACACTCTAGAACTAAGGATTTTATTCTTGTCTTACAGTCCACTTCAATAATAGGACCCTCTATTCATAAGTAGTAGATTGAAGGCTTAAATTTCCTATCTAAATAAAATCCATCTCCCATCATTGTGACTCATCAAGATTCTTCCACAAAAAAACATCCATCCCAGTTATCCAAGAGGCTAAGGGGTTAACATCCTCCTTATCTTCTTAGCCATAACATATTGCTTGCAGAAAATATCACCACAACCATAAACATTAAAGATAACCATGAATAAGGGTTTATGAAACCCATGCTCGAGTTAGACATTCCATCCCTGCCTGTAATGATGAGAACATATTAGAAATCAATAGGTAGGCACATGAATATTACATGATCATCATGGTCAAATTTACCAACTCATACCATGATCATATATCACAGAGAAATATGTCCATTCAATAGAAAAACACATAAATATACACAATTCATCAACATAATTTCTACTTAAATAAACATGATTTACATTACATATTGAAGTCTATAATGACACTTATCTAATCAAGATCGATACTTGCTTGCAAATGATTAAGGGTGAGAAAATTTCCACCCAACTGTAGACTCAATTGCCTATGTTAACCTTTGTAACTACCCAACATTGAGCCAAACCATGAAGCCATGAAGGGAAATCTCTCACTTGGTCATTAAAGTTGGAGTCATAAAGGCCACTCTTCTTCATCAATTCAAATCAAAATTTCTCTTAAAATCCCACTAAGCCCAAAATCTACCCAAATTTTATGGGCGATTTCTTAGTTATCCTACATAGAAATCACCAAGAGTAGCTTTCTCGTTGAGGCCAACAATGGTTTAAGGATGAAGGCTACTCTCCTTCATTCACATATAATCAACAAGTTCCCCTGCACATGTCTATGGGTGACCTTTCAGTAGTCTTGCACAACATAAATGAAGCCCCTTCACTTCCCACAATTTCCTTGGTGAACTTCCCTTTCTTAGTGCTTAGTGCTCTAACTAGAAAGTACTCAGAACATAGCTCTACACAACAACTTAGGTTTAGGAAACTTTCCCTCAAATTTTTTACGCTAGGATTAGATCTATTTGATCCCTCACTATGTTTCATAGTCTCGAGAGCCTCTTTTGATGTCTAATCATGGTTGCACACAATATTTGGTTGCTTTCTTTCCATTCCTTCCTTTTTGTCTCCCAATATATGTGGGTTTCTTCTTCTTCATTTTATTTTTGGTTTAGATTTTCCCATTTGTGGTCAGATCAAAAACTTCTGGTCAAGCCCCATGAAGCCTTTGGATGTATTCTACCCATCTTGGATGAGATAATGGGGTACAAAATCAACCACTTTCATATTTATGGGATTTGTAGCTAAACAACCAACTCCTTCCCCTTTGATTGTTTTCTTATGAAAATTGACAATCTTAGATAGTTTAAATATTTGGCTCAACCAAATAATTTAATGGAAGGGATTATTTGCATGATTAGGTTTGATACCATATCCCTCTCGATGGATTCCTCTCGTGGCTTCTCATGGTATGTATCAAGGCTCTTGTGGTAGTGTTTTTGTGGCACTGGTGTACCAAAGACACCTCCTTAATAATTGATTGTTCCCTGCAAAGGATCACAGGAAAAATTGGTGTTGTTAGTGGACAAACTTAGCTAAACACAACATTGTAAATAGTGGAAACAATGCATGCAGAAGCATAAACTAAACAGAGAGGTAAATACACAAACAATGCTCAATGGAGAAAACAAGTCAACAAAATAATGGAAATAGATCCCCTTATTGATTGTTGGTAGTAGAGGTTGAATACAATAGATGAATCTTAGACACTTGAAGAGAATTAGTTTAGCTATGGTGCTCAAAAGTCTTTAGCAAAGGGGGTTCTTTTCCTAAATCTCTTTGCAAGTTTCTCATATGTCTCAAAGAAGTATGAAGACTCTTTAATGGTGGATTCCTCTTTTCTCACTAAGATGATGGATTGCTTAGAAGCAATATGGCCAACATGCTAGTGTTCTTCCCTTATTTGGCTTCAACAATGGAATGGTGGTTTGCTCTGATAGAAATTTTGCCAACATAACAATGTCTCATATTTTGACTCTCCCATGGCCTGTTTATATAGAATTTTTGAATCCATATTCTCCCTCTTGGTTCATGCATGATAATGACACATGAGTAGGACAAGATGATTCCATTGAGGTCTGCATATCTTTAGGGCGAATCAAATTCAGTTGTCCTGGATAGAGATCATGTCAAGGAATCAACTCCAAGTGTGTGGAGTGGTCTTGAATCGTTGAGTCATCCATTTCTTCAATTGTGCAACTTTTGAAGGATATTCTGCGCGTGCACGACTACCGAAGAAATAACCGTGGCGAGCTCAATTTTTTTATCTTTATAAACTTTGGACCTTATGAGAAATTTATTTTTTTAAACTTCATGATGTATTCAATTGGAAAATCGTCACTTGTGCATTCTGTTAGACATCTTTTTGCGTCTTCTGGATTGTGCAAACATGTGTACGATTTTCTAGTGTTAACAGTTGCCCCCTGATGTATGAGGTTAGGAGCAAACATATAGCCGAAATACATCACATTTTCTGTTATGACGGAGAGTTTGATCAACTTTTCAAGAGAGAGAGGATAACTTATTGTGGAGATGAGTAGAGAAACCCCTTGACTGAGTATAAATGATAACCATGCTCTGGTGAAAACCAGAAGTGTAAAAAAATGTCTATACGAGGCGGGCATGTCCCATGCTCGTTATGATGACTTAGTCTAGAATTATTACAATTGAACATGGAATGGTCCTATATAGTCAATGCTGTGGTCGTTAACATGTTCATCGCTGATGATGATAACTGTTGACGCCCTCAAGAGCACTTCTTGGTCAAATACACTGAATTTGGTTCCCCCATGCATAAGATAGGTGAAGCACTGCTGAATGAGGTGCTGTGGTATGCATGGGTCTTCGAATTCGGGTACCTCCCCTATATCATGGTGTAAGCACTGTTGAATGAGGTGCTTAGTGATGCAGGGGTCTTCAACTAAATGAAAGAACTACAATGGTCATTAAGTACAACACCACCTTGACATGAAAACTTGTGTTGGTGTCGAATGTCAAGGCGAACGATGAAATAAGTGGGCAACAATGATTCCCATTGTGCCACTTGAGGATATCCCTCCAAAGGGGGAGTATCCAAGGTACTACATCTCTCCTGGAATACGAATGTTGAAGTCGACAGGAAAGGAGCGTTAATTGTCTGACATGCTGTGTCGGGGAATCAATATGAGATGTAAACAGACTGTAATAGTGTGGGTTAGATAATGCATGATAGTGAGAGTTGATGATATGAGAGCATATGGACATTTGGCTTGAGGTTGGAGCTTTTGTGCAAATGACGACAGTCAAAACATGTTTGTTGATAGGGATGGCCTTGGAGTCGGTAAGATTTCTAGGGTGAGTGTGAGTATGTTCCTAAAAAATATTTGTACACTTTCCAAAAGAATATGAGGGTGATTTGGATGTATAGACATGGGGACGGGTGCCCCATAATAATGATGACTTGCATGTAGGTGGTGTTTTTTGTTGAGGGCGGGGGCCCATTGGTGGGTCTCCATGTTGGATTGATGAGGTGGATGAACTGACACAGATGGGCTATGTAATATCGGTGAATGATAGGCCAAATGTAGGACGTGGAGGTGCATCTGTCCTGATTTGTCATAAAGTACTAGGGATGGCCTAGGAAATGAGATGCATGTGCGATGAGCATAAAATAATGAGGCTGAACCTCAAGGCATGTAAGTGGAGTGGTTCCCGAACCAGAGTAGGTGGTCGTGGCTCCTGATAGTGAAAATGGGTCTGCAAACATGAATCAAGCCATGAGTGGGAGGGCTCTATCGATCGACATGGATGATTATCATATGCAAGGCGAGATGGTGATAAACATGGTTGAGATGATGGACCCTATGGTGCATTTTGGAGAAATGATGTCAGGATATGCAAAGCTTAGGAGGAAGCCTATCATGCTAAGTGGAGAATGATACATGCTCTGTTATTTGCTTGTCGGGGTGTTTGTCAAAGTGGATTGTGTGTGATGTACCTGCAATATACACGACCAATACCCCAAGTGAAAGCATATTTTAAAACATATATGTAATCTGTGACTGATTGAATGATATGAATTAAAGAACAAGAGGAGTACCTGAAATGAGTTTTTGAGTGTGCGGCAGGCCCAAAAAATGAGTTTTGGAAATCACTGGAACAGAGAGTTCCATGATGAAAATGGTGTGGTACTGATCCTTGTGTCTCTTCTAGTTTTTTCAACGGAGGTCCCAAGCTTCTATAATGGGCTCCAAAAATTGGCGAAGAGGGTGATAGATAAGGCTGAGGGGACCAAATATCTCTTCATTTGCACTGTTGAGCTTAAGAGGTCAGAGCTAGGTTTGGGAGCATTTCTTGTCATTGCGGTCCGCAAGAGCCCCAGGCACATGCATGGGGAGAGACAAGTAAGGGCTCGTACCCTACCCTTTGTTATTTTGGTAGGCTTAGGGTAGATAGATCATACATGGGTCCCATGTGCAAACTTTTAAGGTTGGTTTTTTATGGTCGCATAGGCGGCTATTGTGGAGTCGCGTGAAACTCAAGGTTTTGCGCGGCAATGCCTCGCAAAAGCAGGCCTCAGATGCATGGTCTGTGCATTTGAGGTGGGATATGCCGCGAAAAAACCCATTGGGGGTTGTTGCAGCTTGGTCGTTGAACCGTGCACGGTCTGTGCATCTGTGTCAAACACAGACGTGTGGGTCGCGCACTTGTTTTTAAAACAAGTGCGCGGTCTTTGATGCCTTGGTTGCCGTGACATATGGTGATGCAAGTTTGTCAGACTCATAGATCCGCAAATATGAGAAAATAAGGCTTTTATCTCTTTCTTTTTTTTATCCTATGGAGCTAGAGATTTGATGTGTGACATCCTTTATGGAAGGATAATTTAGAGAGAGTGAGACTGGGTGCACCTATGTGGGGAGGTGGCGGGGGATTCAACATCTAACCAGTTTTTGGCGCAGTGGGGTCTATTGAAGTTTCCTCAGAACCTCCTTGTGAGATTGAAGGATAGGTTCCTGCGTGTTTTGATCCTATGCTAGGAAACAGATTGATAGGTGATGGTTATCTGCTTGACTGATCTGCCGATATCGTTCCATACTGATATCTATTTTCTTACTGGTTTGCTGCCTTGTGGGGAGGCTCTGTCATATCCACTACCAGCTGGGCATGTGGATATCCATCGATGAGCAGAGAGTGAGGATGAGGCTCACTGTGCGCCTAACCCTTATGATGAGGGTTGCATCAGGATTGCTAGCGATGATTGTTATATTGGTGGGGCCACCATACCCCCAAAGAGCATCGAGGCCACAGATAGCGGTCCTCCAACAGTTGTAGGCGAGCCACTTTTTTTATTGGGCTTGATTGTTATATAGGGGCATGATGTCCTAGTTGACATAGGTGCGGTGTGCACTCTCCAAAGTTTTTTCTATGCTAGTGTCATATGCAGCATCATGTATGAGAGGGTTGTGATGTTGTGTCCTATCTTAGCAGTGCTGGCGGGCTTTGCCAGGGACCCTCATATACGACGATGGGCACCTATGATGCCACGAGCTGGGGGTGGTGTTGCAGGGATTTATTGGAATGCCACTATGGAGGATTGGTTTAACTCCAATCCTCAACTGATTTTGGAGTTTCCTTACCATGGCATGGACTTCCAGGGATATCCAAAGATGGGGCTTCCTCTGGGTGATGCTTAGGGACCAATAGCTATTTTTTTTCCATAGTTGTATATATATGTTTTTTTTGCATGTATAGGTATGGTTTTTATATATGATGATGTTGATACCATGTTTGTTTATTTACATATGCAGGGCCGCTGGGGCGACCACCAGCATACTTAGCAGGCCATGATATGAGACGCATAGGTGTCGCAGGGGCGACACCGGTGCCATAGAGAGCGAGGTACGCGAGGCCACTTGTTGGGCTTGAGCGACCGATGCAACAAAATTGATTAGAGATTGATGGACCCTCTGCTTAGGGTAGTAGTGCAATGACGGGTAGGGACACAGAGTGGTGGCGTGAGCATGCCGAGGCTGCAGAGTTGCACTTGGTAGCTATATAGGCTAAGCTTATACAGAGTTACTAGGACACCTAGGGTAGAGTGGAGGCCCTGACTAGAGGGTTGACCATTGATGGTTGGGCAGGGTTGGAGGAGGTCATCGTGGAGACAATGATGTTGCTTAAGCGAGTGCATTGACCAGTTTTGTGCCGTAAAGCTGTGGCGATGGCTACGGCCGGTTCGATTTTGGCTCCTAATGCAGAGATTAGTCCACGGGAGTGCTAGAGAGACTTGTGGGTATAGTTTTTTTTATGAGATTATGTATGTACGAGGGAAAGCACCCATTATGAGGATGATCCCCTGTATTTTTTAACTTATTTATCTTGGTCGTGGGCTAGTGGATTGTATGGCTATTTTTGTACTCATATATATTTATTGATATGTATATACGAGATGACTTTTTGGTGACTGTCATGACATGTCATATGCGTCTATACTTTTTGATGTAGTTCTGCATTTTAGATGTATATTACGTACATGGTTTATGTATCTTAATGTTTATATATATGTGATGCATGTCAATATAGGATTTGATTAGCTATTCAATTAGCTGTATGATTTTGATCCCTTGGTATATGTGTAAATATGATATGATGAAAATGTCAAGCTAACCTTTGTGCATGCATATATTTCTAAAAAATGCGTGAATCATGGACCTGAAAGGTCTTGTTCAACTGCGATACAACCAGCTGGGAATCAAGGAATACATGTAGGTGAAAAATACCTAGGTGGTGGGAACCCGCTAAAAGACCTATGATGACATCGTATTCAGCTTGATTGTTGGTGGTTGACCTGATACAAATTCCATTAGAAATACGTGGTGTCCGGTCAGGAGAGTATATGGCCTAGGCTGCAACAGTGAGGTTTTGCGACCATCAAGATGTGCCATCAGAAAATCCGTGGTGATAGGTTGGCGGATGATCCATCTGTGACACATGATGAGAGAGTGATGTTTAGAGTGAATCCATGATGAGGTGATCATCATAAAAAATAAGTCATGGTGCATACATGTACATTCTAACATTTTATGGGTGAATTTTTTTGAGGTAGAGACCATTGAAAAGATTTTTTAGGCAAGTCCCATCGGGCTTTGACAAGATGTATGCCCCCTTGAGGAGGCAATGTTTGATGATGTATGGGCCCTTCCACAAGGTTTCAAACTTCCCAAGTCCTACCGTTTCTTGGGCAACATCGTAGCGGAGGACTAACTCCCCCTTGGTAAATGTCTGAGGGGTGATGTTGCGATCAAATGAGGCTTTGACCCTCTTCTTGTGTGCTTCATTATTCTGGAGGGATTCACGTCGATGTTAATCGAAAATCTCTAGCTGCAACAACCTTTTCTCCAAAGGTTTGGTGTCAGTTAAAATCTTAATCGCTGAGTGTAAGGTAGGGATCTCACACTCAATGGGAAGTATTTCTTCTATGCCATATACTAGTTGGAAGGGTGTAAACCCTGTAGACGCCTTGACCACTGTGTGGTATGCCCATAGGGATGAGAACACCATATGGTGCCAATTGGTTTTATGAGTGTTCACCATGCGTTGTAACATGGTTTTGAGGACCTTGTTAACGACTTCTACTTTTCCATTGGACTGTGGGTAGTATGGTGACACAAACTTGTGAGAGAAACCAAGGTGTTGGGATATCTCTTGAAATATTTCATTCTCAAAATGTTTACCATGGTTTGAAACCAACTCCTTGGGAACACTGAACCATGTTATGACATGGTTGAAGAAAAATCATGCGGCAATTTCTGTGGTGTTATTATATGTGGGCATTACTTCTGCCCATTTGGTGAAATAGTCTATGGTGACCACAATGTATTTGTGGTTTCCTGATGATGGGGGGTTACAAGTCATGAAGTCGATGCCCCACTTGCAGAAGGGGCCGACCACTATGACTGGATGTAAGGGAGCAGGTGGTGCTCATTCCTTATGAGTGTATCATTGGCATCGCTCACATCGTTTGACTACTTGTATGCAATCGTGGAAGAGGGTGGGCTAGAAATAACCAGCGCGAAGGATTTTTTGGACAATGGTTATCCTTGGGAGGTGGTCGCTGCAAGCCCCACCATGGAAATCATTTAAGGCTTGCTCAGATTGTTGGTGATTGAGGCATTAACGTAGGATGGTGTTGATGCCTCGTCGATAGAGGACATCCCCCAAAAGGAGGTAGCGGGAGGCTTGGTGGCATATGCACCTCCGATTGTCAGGGGTAAGTTGGGGTTTGAAGTTTTGAGTTTGTAAAAAGAGAAGGATGTCATCCTACCTGGGGTTTTCTGTTGATACTGAAAATATATGTTCATTGGGAAGAGCCTCATTAACGAGAGAGCCTTCGGTCCTTGTTGGGAGATCTGTGATGAACTTAACAAGGATGAGTGCCTTTTTTCTCTTAGGAGAATTAAAATGTAGATCAAATTCTTGTAGAATAAAAATCCACCAAACATACTTGTGGTTCATCATACAGCGAGTGAGTAGATACCTCATGGGGTTAATGGCTGCTATTACAGTAGTGGTTCGAAGGATGATATAATGCCAAAGTTTTGTACAGAATGTACGAGGGCTAAGGCCATTTTTTCTTCTTTCTCATGTAATAAATTATGTTCTCCTTGTTATCTAGTACATCTTGGACTAACATCCTGGCGGTGGCTATATCTAATGCTGATAGGTATAGGGTATAGTCTTTGTTGTGGTCAGGTGGGCTAATCAAAGGAGCTTGAGATAATGCATCTTTTAAAGATTCAAATGATTTTTGAGCTTGATCATCCCAATGGAAGGGATTATCTCGATGAAGGAGGTGCAAGAAACCTTGCACACAAGTAGCATAATCGGGGACAAGGTGTCATATGAAATTGGCCTTACCGTGCAAGCTTTGTAATTGTTTTAATGTTTTTGGATGGGGTACCTCTTTAATGGCTTCGACTTTGAGAGGGTCAATTCTCATACCTTGATGGGAAAATATGAAACCCAGTAGTATTTCGGATTTGACACAAAATGCACACTTGAGAGGGCTCAAGTGCAAGTTATATTGTTGACATCTCATAAAAACCAGGCGGAGGTCCTCTAAATGGTTAACACATTTTTTGGAACATATGAGATGAGATAGATCATGGAAGATGTGGTTCATGGCTCATTGGAAGGTGGCACCAACATTTTTAAGACTGAAAGGCATAACTTGGTATACGAATGTACCCTAAGGGGTTGTGAATGCGATTTTGTACTGATCCGTATGGCAAATCTAGATTTGGTTGTACCCAGAAAACCCATCCATGAAGGATAGGGACTCATGATTGGTGCAAGCATCGATAACTTGGTCGATGAATGGCGTCGAGTAATTGTCTTTGGGACACACTTTGTTGAGATCCCTAAATTAGGTACAGATAGAGATGACGCCCTATTTTTTGATGATGGGTACAAGGTTAGAAACCCAAGACATGTAAGCAATAGGATAGACGAACCCAACTTTGTGGATTTTATCAATTTCCTATTTGATTGTTGCTACCTTAGAAGGATGTAACTGGCATTGTTTCTATCGGACGAGATGGGCGTCGGGCTAGGTGTCAATGTGATGTTCCACGATGGTGGGATTGATGCCTGGCATCTACGAGTAATCCCACACAAAAATATCCCTATATTATTAGAACAAGGATGTGTATGTGGTTATTTCTTCTGGAGAGCATGTTTCCCCCAGGGAGATCTCTTCAACTTTTCCAGGTTTTCTTGAAATATTCACCTTGATGGTAGGTGAAATATTGGACATGTTCCCTTCCTCAAATGGTGATGGAATGGGATTTTTGAATCAATCGACCTTTCCTGGTGGGAGGAAATATTTTGATTCAATGGCGCAGATATCGTGAGTTTGTGCGCTGGTGGGAACAGATGTTTTTTTGGGTAGAAAAAGAGAACGATGGTGCATGGAGTCCTAAGCATATTCAGGTTCCGCCATGCTTCTAGCATATCTTCACCTGAGTGAAAAAAAATATCTAGTGTTCACTGGGGTTGCACTAGGTCTTGAAGTTGGGGTTTAGACCTAATTTTGTTGGTCAACAAGAAAGAATATGATTTGTTGGTTGTTGTCGTAGAACCAAGTGAGGTTGAATAAGTGCACGTGGGATGGTTTTGCATAGTCGGTGGTGTTACCACTGTTGAGGTGGATTTTGCGGTCTTGACACCAAAAAATCATGAGCAGACAACACGAATCATGGTTCCTACATATGAGGAAATGAATCATATATGATGTTGTGTGTCGTCAGCATTGGGTGGTGGTAGAATTTCAGTTATGGTGGGTTGATGATGTGTTGGAGGAAGTTCTTGCATTCTTGTTGGTGTACAAGGGGAAAAGTAGCTTCCTCAATAGGAATTTGACGTTGAATCCTAAGCTTCCGAAATGTGTGTAACATAGGACATGTCTTGGTGCTATGAGAGGTACTGGTACAGATACCGCACACCAGACTAGAACTAATTGAATAGATAGTGTGGGAGGTGGTACTGCTCATAGTATGAGATGTTGTTGTTTGGTTGATGTCATGAGATGGAATATCCTAAGGTGGTATCCATCTCTGCACCTTAGTATTGGCGTGACATGTCTTCCTATTGTGGGTTGGCCTTAACGTTGCTCTTGTTGTGCAAAAACATGGAAGGTATTAAAAATTCCTTGTATGGTGGAATTGAGAGCAGAGGAAGAAATAACATCGTGTGATTTTCTCTTGATTAGAGATATGCTTGTGTGGAATTTGGACCACTAAGCAAAATATGTCATTGAACTTACTCAATTTGCAACATTCATTCACCAAATGGTTGGGTTTATCACATAGGGCACATGTGAGGGGTGATCTTCTTTGCTAGATGGCTTTAGATCATTTTTTTCCTATCTAGATTGATGGTAGTGAGTGGAGATGAAATGATGGGGGCCTTGTTTTGTTGCCGGTGGTCGTTTCTCCTCAAACATACATAGAATAAACCTAGATGCTTCATTCCCTGATGGTGGTGAATGATTTGATGGTTCAGTATCTGATATGACTAAATTGGAATTCTCAGTAATAAATCGCCACATGAATCCTAACAAAGAACGAAATTGTGAAAGGTGGGGATAATGTCGCACATGATGATTTCCTACACAAATCTAGCGAGTGTGACTTCTATGTTTTGGTTTGGTGCTTTGAGTGACGTGGGGAACAAATATAATCAATTAAACTCCATTAATTTGGGGCATTGGTTGATCAAATGATTTGGTATGTCATATAAAATGAAAGTGGGCGATGGTAGGGTGGTTTCTAGTTCAGGTTGCCTCCGATCATGGCGGGAGGTTGATGGACCAGATGAGGGATAGGAGAAAGAAGCTTCTTCCCTTACGACGGGAAAAATGTTTTTGGCTCCATACTATGTTGAGAGTAATGGGGTATTAGATTAGGTGAGTTCACCTAACACATCCTGATAACAAGGGATTTCAGGAAATGATGAGTGTAATGCCCTTACTCTGCACATATGGCACATGCATGGTTGGTGAACAATGTTTTAAGATGCGCGCTTGATATTTTCTCCGGCAGGAGGAGGGTTCACTGTCGTTTTTGGGGCATGCAGAAGAGCTTTGAGATCGTTTCACAGAATGTGCAGGGTTGAGGAAACCTAAAGGAGGGATTGTTTGAAGCTTCCACCTTTTTACCTTTTTTCTTATCCCTTGTACTTGCACCAGCTGTTGTTGGTACTTGCACTACTTCTGGTGTAGGTGCTACTTGAGTAGGCACTATTTCTGGAGTCTTGTTATCTTGAAGATGAATAGGACTTATGCCTATTGCAATGATTCCTATACTTACTGACTTGGATTGAGGGGCCAAATACCATACCGGTATTGTGAGAGCCATATGGGGTGACAAGAGCATCACGATGACTTGGTGTGATAAAAAGCCAGGTGGGGGTATAAGAAGGGTGTACGAGTGATGGAATTTGGTAAGAAAGTGAGATGGTTAACAATTTTGTTGTTAGTATCCAAAACCGGTTCCTGAGTTTTGGGGGTGTTTGATGAGGTCATCATGCACACTAGCGCTCTAGTGGTTGGGGAATTTCCTCTATCACCACAGGGTCTCCTATGAATGTCCCTAGGAGTGTTAATGGGTTAAAATTCCCAGAGATGAGCTCAATGTACGTAGTGATCAATTTATGAGAAGATGAGACTAAGCATAACACACAGTTAGGTGCGTGTAAGGTCGTCTTCTCATAGTATGTGAGTTGATAAACTGTAATGATTTTTCCATCATGGGGGAACATCATTATCCTAAACACTGATGAGGTGATTGCTAATGTTGTCACTCACTGCTTCATAAGGTTATTAGTTGCCCAAAGTAAAGAAAAATAGTGAATTTTGAAGCCATTTCCCAAGCCACAGAAGCTCTCAAGGTCGAATCAGACCCTCTCCACTGCACAGTGTTCATGATCAGCTTTCCAACGATATATAAAAGTCCAAAAATGGACTTCTAGATCAGAAGTTAGAGCAGTTTGAATATGGGTGTTATGTTACCTTGAAATGAAAGAGGAGCATATTGGAGGGCCCCGGGCACAACAAATCCTGCATTCCTGTGATATCGCAGTCCCACAGTCCCGCAATCCTGTATCCCGCAGTCCCGTAGCCTTGGAGTCCTGCAGTCGCACAATCTCGCGATCCTGCTGTCCTGTAGTCCTGCGATGGGAAATCCTTAAGCAATTGCGGGTGGTGAAACACGTCAATAGCGTAAATCACTGATAATTCAGGCCCTCAGTGTTAAATCATCGGAGAAGGCAAAAATCATTTAACAAAGGAAATTCATGCAAAAATAGGAACATGTGGCCCCCTTTCTCTCTCCTCCAAGGGGCCACATGGCGTAATCCCATTGGCATGTATGCATGACATGACAACTGACATCATCAATGACGTGGCAATACGGTAGTGACATGGCAGTACCAGTGACACATGGCATACAGATTCAACATTTTTAGGGGTCTTATAGGGGCATTTTCGTGTGACACGTGTCACGACTCACAAGGTGACATGTGGCAGTGATGACATCACCCCCCACAGATCAACAATCAACGATCGCACACAACAAAATTCATTCTTTCACCGAAGTTCCTTCCCGGAACACGATTACGATATGCAGGAACTCCATGGACGTGATATTTTATACAGTGGAGTTATAGGGATGTTGGGTCCATCCCTTTCAAAAGCCACACCCTCATTCATCACTCTATCTCATAGATCGGTGATCGGAATTGTTAAGGGGAAAAGGCTATGGGAAAAGTGCTATCAAGCGTCGGGATGCGGGATTCCAAGTAACAAAGGAAAAAGGCCCCAGGGACAGGAGCCCGAAGGCCTTAGCACCTGAGGGATAAGCCCCTGGTCATAGCCCATAGTCATATGATAAGAAAAGCAGAAATGGGCTAAAACAAAGGGGGCTGAGGGGGATCATATCCCGTGGATTTATAATATTTCAATGGAAAAAGCCTCGATTACAGTGAGGCCCCGATAGTACAATATAGGGCATTGAAGGTGTATGGGTCGGCAGCTGAAGCAGTGAATGAAGTATGGCATGATAGTAGATCAGTATGGGGGAAACTCAGGAAGACTTAATGGCTTAGCATGGAGCCTCACTCCTCTACGCACAAAGTATCGTCGAGACAAGCACTTGCAGCGACCCACTCCCTATCCCAAAGAACTGATTGTTCACACAGTAAAGGAAAAAGCAACAAGGAATCAACTAAACAATTAGAAGGACACACGATGATAGAGGCTCGACCTGACCAGAGATTTCCACAGGAACAATAGAGGGACACTTCCTCCATCATCTTTCTTTTTTCCTTTTCTTTCTCTTTATTTTTGCAATTTCCATTTATTTCCAAGGAGGGATCGAATCTCAATTGTAATCATTTTGGGCAACAAAGCCTTACATAGGCCGAGATAGCTAGTCTAGCAGACATCTGGAGCTCTAGCTCAGATATTTCATTGTAATTGTAATCCAAGCTCCCCCTCTTCTTATAAATAGGGGGAAGCAACACTTTGATAGGGGTTGGTTGGTTCCAGAATTTCTCACCCGATGGGTCTAAAATCTGTGATACCAATTTGGCTCGTAAATTTGTAAGAGAATGACTTGTATTTCATAATCTATTACTTTACACAAGCATATCTTTCAGATTAAGTAAAGAAATTGTGGTTATTCCCCCTTCTAAGTATTACAGTATGTTATCCTCCTGTTTAATTCCATTATGTTCATTTCTTCTCTGCATTCATGCTATAATAGATGCTAGAAATGATTTCATGCTTCCTTGCATATCCATGTGTGTTGATTTATTAATGCATATGCCTGAATGAAGGGCTGAAATTATATATTTAAACTATTCTATATGAATCGTAGCACCCATCCTCTCTTCAGTCCATTATCTCTGCTTGTAACTAAAACAAGTGTAGAATTTCCCATTGCTTGCAGCTCTATGTGTTCACTATAGAATTTTGGATGTTTTGGGCTCTATATGATGAGTTATGATTTCTCCTAATCCTCTCTCATTTACTCACATAAAGCTTATTGAACTATAATTCCCTTTGAATTAATCAGTCTTTGTTGTTCTATGTGATACTTCTGGGAACTGTGTGTGTGAGGAAGTACCTGAAATACATAACTCATACCTTTGGGGGAATGAACCAAGCCCCCTTATTATCTTTCATTACGTGACAATTGGAGTGTTGTAAACCCATCACATATAACCTTTTATGCACTCCTCTACTTAAGATGTCTTAAGCACTGGTCTATAATCAACCCAGACGCTATCTGTAGGGGGATTTCTATATCTCCTGCAGTACTTGTGTTGTTGGTGCGATCTGAAGCGACAACATCTTTTTGGTGTCATTGCCGAGGAACAGATTATATTTTTTTTCCCTGCGTATGACAAAATTTTACATTCCCTCTGTTAGGTGAGCAGGGGAATTGTGGGTTTAAGATCTCTCACCTTTGCGACTCCACTATTTCAATCTATGGTAAACATCCTGGCGACTCCACTATCCATTTCTCTAGTTGATCATCCTGGCTTTCGAGCAGCCCAATACTTACTCTGATGCTATAACAGCTGAAACTTTCCCTACTTTTGAAACTGAAATCAATCATATAGGGAGGTTTCCAAGATGGCCCTTCCTGCATTCCTGGCCAACCAATTTGCCCCACTAGATTTCTCTTCTATTGTTGGTTATCCCAATCATGTCCCTACATTTCATGTGTGGAATGCCTATTTGCCTAGATTCAATGGGAACAAAGAGAGAAGGCCTTACCAACACCTCAAAGATTTTTATGAATGCTTGGAGCAACAAGGTATTTATCTTGAAGATGTAAAAATGAAGTTGTTCAAGTTGTCTTTAGAAGAGGATGCTAGAGTTTGGTTTAAAATGATACCTCGTGGCAACATATCTTCCTTGAAATGTTTTCATACAACATTGTATCAATATTTCAAAATATTTTACCCACCGAATGCTTTATTTGAAGATTGTTGCATGCATTTTAACGATGAAGACATTCCTGATGTCGAAGACCCTATTGAAGATGTTTGTGGAGCTCCACTCCATGAAAACATCCACTCACATCAAGAAGCATCACCAAATGAGCAAGAAAGAAAAGAAGGAAATATCATCAAGCTGCCAACAAGCCCTTAAGGGTATGATTCAACTGAATTTGATGTTCCTCCTTCCTATGATGAACATGACTCTGGTGAAGAGTCAAGTGTTGCAGAGCCACAACCCCAGTCATGGGAAGTTGCACAAGGAGAGGAGGCCTACCAGGAGGTTAATAAAGAGGCTCTAGTTTACAATGCACACCCTTCACATGGAGAGCAAGATCAAAAACCTCCTCCCATTTATGATGTATACTATTCAGAGGAGGATGATATGGTCGCGAAGGTCGAGAAGGATGTGTTTACCAGCATGTGGGGAGAAAGTTCCCAACATCAAGTTTTTCAAGGAAAACCCAAAGCTGAAAGACTACGCAGAGTCTGTTACTATCTATCACAGAAAGATTATTGGCAGGAATTCTCAGCAGACCCTCCATTTTATGACTCTTACAGTTCAGAAGCTGAAGATTCCATTGCATATTTCCAAGAGGGTTGGCCCTTTGAAGAATGGGCAGTAAAAGATTAGCAACAAGATTTTCTTGAAAGACCTAAGGTTGAGGAGCTGGTAAGTAATTGTGGCTGCCCTAACCAAGAGGATATTGGTCAGCAGACTGCTCATGAAAAAGAGGCAGTTACAAAATTTCCTTGTCCATTCCATGACCCTCTTCCTGAGTACATGGGCATATTCTTAAGCGAGCAGTAGAGGTTATGTCTAGAGCATGCATCAAGATTTTCATTTGTAGATTTGTCATGGTGCTTGCTTGTTTTAATTTTTATTTTTCAGCAATGTGAAGGCATAAGGTCTAGTACTCAAATGCTGGCCTAGCTCCATTGGAGGGTTGAACTCACTTAGGTGAATTGAGCCCTGTGCATAAGTAGGAATGTACATAAATAAGCTCACTAGCTGAGCATTTAATTTCTAGTTGTTAGAATTTTTATTTCTGCATTTCAGTTTGAGGTGGAAGTGACTCCCTGCAATCAAAGTTTCATGGAGATTTTATGTAAGTTCATATATTTCTGACTCCATGCCCAATGGTGAAGGATACTTGTCTTCTCATTCTCAGCACCTTGCCAGCAAGGCACTGTCCCTAGTTGGAGCCAATGTTGTCACTCACTGCTTCATAAGGTTATCAATTGCCGAAAGTACAAAAAATTAGTGAAGTTTGAATCCATTTCCCAAGCCACATAATTTCTCAAGGTCTAATCGGCCCCTCTCCACTACATAGTGCTTGTGATAAGATTTCGAACGATATATAGAAGTCCAAAAATGGACTTCTAGATCAGAAGTTAGAGTAGTTTGAAGATGGGGATTATGTTGCCTTGAAATGAAAGAGGAGCACATTGGAGGGCCCTGGGCACAAAAAATCCCACATTCCTGCAATATCGCCGTCCCACAGTGCCGCAATCCCACATCCCACAGGTCCCACAGTCCTGCGATGGGCCATCCTTAAGGAATCGCGGGGGGTGAACCACACCGATAATGCAAATCGTGATAATTCAAGCCCTTAGTGTTAAATCGTCGAGGAAGGCTGTAATCATTTAAAAAAGGAAATTCATGCAAAAACAGGAACGGGTGGCCCCCTTTCTCTCTCTTCCAAGGGGCCACGTGGCGCAATCCCATTGGCCCGTATGTATGACATGACAGCTGACATCATCAATGATGTGGTAATACAGTAGTGATGTGGCAGTATGGATGACATGTGGCACACAGATTCGACATTTCCAGGGGTCCTATAGGGGAATTTCTGGGTGACACGTGTCACCACTCACAAGGTGACACGTTGTAGTGATGATGTCACCCCCCGCAGATCGACAATTGGAAGTAGCACACAACAAAATTCATTCTTCCACCGAAGTTCCTTCCCACACTGCGATTGCGATATGCGGGAACTCCCTAGACGCGATATTTTATACATTGGAGTTATAGGGATGTTGGGTCCATCCCTTTCAAAAGTCGAACTCTCATCCATCACTCTATCCTGCAGATCGACGATTGCAAGTGTCAAGGGGAAAAGGCTAAGGGTAAAGTGCTATCAAGCGTCGGGATGCAGGATTCCAAGTAACAAAGGAAAAAGGTCCTTGGGATGGGAGCCTGAAGGCCTTAGCACCCGAGGGCTAAGCCCTTGGTCATAGCCCCTAGTCATATGATAAGAAAAGAATAAAGGGGCTAAACCAAAGGGGACTAAGGAGGCTCATAGCCCATGGATTCGTAATATTTCAAAGGAAAAAGCCCCGATTACAGCGAGGCCCTCATAGTACAATACTGGGCATTGAAGGCATATGAATGGGCAGCTGAAGCAATGAATGAATTATGGTGCGACAGTAGATCAGTATGGGGGCAACTCAAGAAGACTTAATGGCTAGGCATGGAGCCTCACTCCTCTACACAACAAAGGACCACCAAGATCGGCACTTGCAGCGACCCACTCCCTATCCCATAGAACTGATCGTTCACGCAGTAAAGGTAGAAGCGATAGGGAACCAGCTGAACAACCAAAAGGACGCATGATGATAGAGGCTCGACCTGACTAGAGATTTACACATGAACAACAGAGGGACACTTCCTCCATCATATTTCTTTTTTCCTTTTCTTTCTCTTTATTTCTGCAATTTCCATTTATTTCCACGGAGGGATTGAATCCTGATTGTAATCATTTTGGGCAATAGAGCCTTACATAGGTTGAGACAGTTAGCCTAGCATACATTTAGAGCTCTAGCTTAGATATTTTGTTGCAATTGTAATCCAAGCTCCCCCTCTTCTTATAAATAGGGGGAAGCAACACTTTGACAGGGGTTGGTTGGTTCCGAAATTTCTCACTCGATGGGTCTGAACTCTGTGATACCAATTTGGCTCATAAATCTGTAAGAGAATGACTTGTATTTCAGAATGTATTACTTTATACAGGTAGATCTTTCAGACTAAGCAAAGAAATGGTGGTGATTCTGCCTTCTAAGCATTATAGTATGTTATCCCCCTGTTTAATTCCATTGTGTTCATATTCTTCTCTGCATTCATGCTATAATAGTTGCTAGAAATGATTTCATGCTTCCCTGCAGATCCATGTGTGTTGATTTATTAATGCATATTCCTGAATGAAGGGCTAAAATTATATCTTTAAACTTCTCTATATGAACCATATCACCCATCCTCTCTCTAGTCCATTATCTCTGCTTGTAACTCAAACAAGCGTAGAATTTCCCATTGCTTGTACCTCTATGTGTTCACTATAGAATTCTTGATGTTTTGGGCTCCATATGATGAGTTATGCTTTCTCCTAATCCTTTCTGATTTACTCAACAAAGCCTATTAATCTGTAATCCCCTTTGAAGTAATCAGTCTCTACTATTCTATGTGATACTTTTGGGAACTGTGTGTGTGAGGAAGTACCTGAAATACATAACTCATACCTTTGGAGGAATGAACCAAGCCCCCTTATTATCTTTCATTACATGACAATTGGAGTGTTGCAAACCCCTCACATATAACCTTTCATGCACTCCTTTACTTAAGATGTCCCAGGCACTGGTCTACAATCAACCTAGAGGCTGTCTCTAGGGGGCTTTCTATCTCTCATGCAGTATTTGTGTTGTTGGTGCGATTTGAAGCGACAACAACTAACATGTCGTACATGTAGCTTCAACCTAGGAGGATATTGTAATCCAACTAGGCATATAGTACTTCGATATCTATTAACAAAAATTTTCCAACCAACTTAACTGGCACGCTAGGGTATAGGCCAATGGGAGAAGAAGGTCACTCGTCGTACACTCTAAGCATGATGTCATAAGGCTTGAGTTCGGGGGATCCTAGTTTCTGCCAAATAGATTTGGACATGATACATGTGGAGGCCCCTTCATCGACAATGCAACGATGAATGTTAATGTTTTGGACTGAGTTTGGAATTTGGAAAGCAATAACTACTGGTAGTCGTGGGGTATCTTTATCCAAGTCGAACACCATTATGCAAGAATCGGTTGGGCCAGTTGCGCCTAGAGTGGAAAGTAAGGCTTTCCATTGGCTTTGGCATGTTTTCTGGACCTCTAATGCTGACATAGGTGATGGTGATTGTGCTAATTCGTCGACTATGCAGTAACAATGAGAAAATTTTGACCTATATCCCGCGCGCCTTAAAGGTCCTTTGACCATTTTAGGCATAGGTTCTATAGAAGGTCAAGGGATGGTCAACGACCCTATGGGTATTACCGTGGTCGAGGTAAATGGATTGGGCTCTGGGTAGTTTCATAACCTCTAGTTCATGTTTGCAGGAGGATATCTTCTTCTATCATGAAAATGTCATGATTAGAATTGTTATGGGGGTTCCCTCCAGATGGATGAGAGTTGGATGATTGTTGTTAAGTGTTAACCAATCCCAGATGGGGGAAAGCGTCTCACATTGCTATAGTTTATTGACATCCTTTCCCCCTATTGTCCTGTATGCTTTTTAAATCAGGGATTTGAGGATAATGATGGGTGTAATGACCGTATTCACCACAGATAACACATGAATGATTAGACTGTAGACTTGTGTTCTTTCTTTGTTTCTGTGGGTTATTGTTGGTTGATCCTTGGTTTTGATTCCAGTCAGAGTTGCCCCTTCTTGGTGCCTGTGGGGTTATTGGTGGTTGCTTCCCCCTTGTTTGGGTTCTCCCTTTGGTTTCCTTTTGGATTTTTTCTTAACAACATTAGGGGGGTTAGCTGGATTCAACTGCTCCTCTGATTTTTGTTATGAAGTGAGAGAAGGTTGCACTAGATTAACCCTTGTGTTATTTTGCGTTGGTGGGTTATTCTGTTGTTGTGCAAGGAAAGGAGAATATTGGTTTCCTTGTCCCTGATTGGTATATGGATTCTCGGACATCATGTCTGTATTCCTAGAGGAGTATTGGTTTCCTTGTGGGGGAGGGTATGAGCCTCCCTTAGGGGGCTGATATTGGTTAACCCTACTGACCATATTATGTATTGGTTCACATTGATTGGGGTAGTATCTTGCATGTTGCAATGGTGGTGCATTTTGCATAGCATCAAATGCTTGGCCATTGAGTGAGTATCTAGGGTATTGGTAGTTATTGTTGAGTTGGTTTTGGGTTATGGACCCAATTAATCCATCAACAACAATCCCCATGCACATGGTGTCTATTTATAAGTTTGCAGGTGTGAGGCGTCTAGAAGCACATGATACATGTATCCAGACTGGGTGTAGATAAGCTCCAACTGTTGAGCTTTACTAATGGCTTCTTCCTTGTTATGCGGGGATGAATTTGCCACATATTTGGAGATTTATGATGTGAGGGATCTAAAAAACAAGTCGAAGAGGAATTTATATTCAAACTGAGATTTGCACAGGCTACGATGTTTCCACCATTCATGTATATGATCCAATATGTGGGTAGCGGGTGTTTGTTTGAAGTGGGTGAGGAGTTCCAGGCCCGAATCATGGCAAACCAGGAGCTAGAAGAAGGTGAGGAAAGTTGTATCTAGTGAGCTAAATTTTTTGTGTGACACATAAGGCCGGTCAATGTACCATTTCACTACAGGCCTAGTAAGGGTGCGTTGAAATAGTCGTAATCTAATAGTATCGTCGGTGATACTATTAGACGAACACCACAGGTGAAAAGTCATGACATGGTTTCTTGGGTCTTCGCCCTATTTCCCTTCGAACTTTGGAATGTTCGAAGGGAGATTGGTGGCCATGGGCGATCGGTTTATTGGTTAGATTTCTTAAATTTGGTAGGTTTAAAGAGGCTAAGAACGAGATTTGTGAGTTATCCACCATCGTGAAACAATTTTTGATAGTTATATGCAAAGAGGTCCTCTGTGGGGAATTTTAAGGAGAACTACCTTGATGGCTGTCTCGCAGATTGTTCGGAGGAGTGGTGTGTGGGCTCCCCAAAGGGTTAGCACATGGGGACCCTTCTGGGGTGGTGAAGGGTGTACTTTGATGGGGAGGGGTCCCGAGAAAATATGCACCAATAAAGGAAGATCCAATAATGGTGGTTGCGTGACATCCTCTATGCCTAAATGTAGGGAGTCCTGGCACACCTCCCGAAAATGGGGGGAGGTTTGAAAATGTCTAGATCAATGGGGAGTCGTGGAGTCGCCTATGGTGTCAATTAGAGTGTGTGCTATTTTTTGTATGGTGAAGGAAGGAGATAAATATTAATTCAATAATATCACATATATAAAACAAAAGCAAAAATATAAACGATTACTTTCCTTCTAAAATTAAGATATGTGATCAATCAAACAAAAAAAATGGTTTTTGTTTGTTGCGTATGATAAAAGATCCTATGCAAACCTAATTTTCCTTACCACTCTCAAAGTAACTAGGCCTTGCGAAGATATCTTCTAAAGGGTCTTGGGATAAATTCCCAAAAGAATTGGCAACAACTTCCAACAACTAAAGAATCAACCAAGGTAATGGAAAAAAGACTCAAGCGTTGCCCGCACTGTCACCTATAGGGAAAGGATGCCCTAAATTTTGGCCACTAAAGTACCTTTGTCCCATGTGAGCATATGAGCCTTTAGATTCTTGGTATGCAGATTTATGTGGTGTGGTTTTTGAGGTTCAAAATTCGGATATTCCATAGTTTTCATTTTGTGTTTTCTACGTTTCGAGTCTAGAACAAGACTCATCCTCAGGATTGATTTACAAAGAAGAGAAACCCTAGTTATAAATATGTTTCAATGAATTGTAAAGTAAAGCCCACTAGTTCAATATTGTTAATTTTATTTTATTTTGATTATTTATTATTATCTTCTTCCTACATTATTTTATAAATTTTTCTATATTTATTATGTTTAATAATGATTTGTTAACATATTAATATATTTTATGGTTATAATAATTGTGTTATTAATATTCCTTACCTTATGCTTTTTTTTTGTAAGATTAGTTTCTTTAATTTTTTATTTTTATGAGAAGTGTTTTATATAAATTTAATTTATTGAAATTATATTCTAATTAAATTTCATTAGTTTGTTTAACTATGGTCAAAGCATTAAATTATTATAGGACATATAGGTTTAAGATTTATTTTTGTTTATGTTAATGGTTAGTTTCTAAGGTAATAAATGAATCCTCATATTGTTTTATATAAAGACAATTTATTGAAGTGTTTTATATAAATTTAATTTATTGAAATTATATTCTAATTAAATTTCATTAGTTTGTTTAATTATATGTAAGGGGTTAAGATATAAAGTTGCTTTATTAAAATTAAATATGTTCTAATTAAATTTCAATGGTTAATTTAATTTTTGGTGAAGTGTTTAAAATAAAGTCACTCTATATTGTTTAATATAAAGTTAATTTATTGCAATTTAATTATATTCTAATTAAATTACAATGGTTTATTCAATTATAGGCAAAGTGTTGAATTATTGCTATAATGCTTATAGGTCTTAGATTTATTTTTGATTATGTTATTGGCTAGCCATAAGGTATTTATTAAAATGAATCCTAATGTTGTTTTAAAATAGGGTTGATTTATTGAAGTAAGATTTGAGTATACATTGTGTTTTTTGTTTTAATTTATTTATACTAATTAATTTTTAATTTTTTTATTGTAAGGAAGTGTTAATATATTATTATACATTGCTAATGTGTTCTACATTGTATTTTAATTATACCTCATATTGTTGCTATATTATAAGTGAGTTATTTTCCTTACTTAACATCTGATATTATATTTTATTTTATTTAGGTTATGAGAGGGGAAACATGTTTCTCCTATGTTAGGGTCAAAGAAGGGAGGTTCAATTAAACTCCAAGGTGGGGGGGTATGAGAAGATGAAGATGAAAAAGAAAACTGAGAGGAGAGGGGATTGAAACTGAGGTTAAGGCCGAAGAGGACGGGAGTGATGAAAATTGGTAAGGTCAATGTGAATGGGAAAGCCTTCTATTCAATGGGGTTGAGAAGGGAGATCCAGTTTCTGCTAATTTCCAAGCCTCAGTTACCAGTACCGAGCACTAGATGCTTTAGGTAGCCCTAAAGAGTATCATACGCCTTGGACCTAAGCCAAACTCCCTCTGAATTGGGTCTTTTCCATGCTCAGGTATTCTTTTCTGTGGGACGATTGAAGGATTTTAAGCTCCCTAAATAGTAAAAAACTATGTTTCAAAGGTGTAACATGACCATGGTGGCTTAGGAATGCCTACCCTTAATGGTCCTAACTTGAAATATACATTTTTTGGTGGCCCCTGTGGGGAAACTTAGTTGGTTCAAGTTATGGTTGTTTTTAAGGAGTCTTAATTCACTTATGGAGTGATTTTGTAAGAAAAAATAAACTAAGTACACAAAGCTCTAGAAACTAGATTCCTTCTAGTACAAAGCTTATGGAAGCTTAGTGTGTGATGCAAGTGAGCATACAAAGTGTGGTAAGATGTGGATATGCGATGATCCTTTACAATATCCTTCTAATTACACTAAGTGTTGATTGTTCCTTGCACCGAAAAAGAAATATGTTGTGGATTATGAGCCACTTACTGTTTTCCTATTAAACTATGTGAACTTCAACAATGGAGATTGAAATTCAAATGCTTTAAGAAAGTTTTCATATGCAAACCCAGATTTCTCTAAGAGACGTAAGGGAAGCAGAGATTACTTACTTTCTATAATAACACTTGCTCCTAGTACCAAAAATGAATGTTTTGGTTAGTAGTAAAATTTGTGGATGATGGGCCACTTACTTGTAGGTTTTAACCCCGTACAGAAATTACCTGCATACGAATTCTAAAACATAGAAAATAAACAATAGCGAGAGAATAACACATAAAACAAATATACACAGAGATTTTCCCCTGGATCCCAAAACTGGGACTACTAGATTGATTTTCATTATGTTCATTTCAATGTTACAATACATATACATACATGCCGAATCATCCAATACCATGGACCAAAAACCATCGCGCCAAAAACCATGTGTGAAAACCATGCACAAAACCATAGGTAGGTTTGCCCACCTAATATAAGGTCCAATTTTTTTTCCCTCAAACCCCCCATACAGGGGGGCTGCCACCCCCCCTGTGACCCCCCCGATGCACAGTCGGCGCAACGAAGGGGGGGCTCCGCCCCCCCTCTAACACCTCGATTAACTAGGTGGGCTAGTCGTGGAAAGAATATAACACAAACCAACATTCTCCCACTTGTTGTTTTCTTTCCACAGGAGGCCACAGGAGAGCTTAGTCATTTATCCAGCCCTGCAATGACCATTGTTTCTCTACACCAAGAGAACTTCTCAGAGCTCACAGATTTTGTCAATACATCTACAATATTCTTCAAAGTGTCCACCTTTACCAACAACACCTTTTTGTCTTCTATCATATCCCTCATAAAGTGATACTGAACATCAATGTGCTTTGTCTTTGAATTGTAAGTAGGGTTCTTTGCCAAGAAAAATGCACTTTGGCTGTCACATTCTATCCTTATAGCTCCCTGTACTAACCCCATACTTGAACACAATATCTGCAACCAAATTGCTTCCTTGCTTGCATAAGTGGCTGCATGTATTCTGCCTCTGTAGTTGATAGTGCCACTACAAATTGTTTCTTACACATCCAACTGACTGCACCTCCAAATAGGTGAACCACATACCCACTTGTAGATCTTCTCTGATCCATATCTCCTACCCATTCTGCATCAACAAAGCCACGAATATCCAAAAATCTGTCCAATCCTGGTCTTCCTTTGTAGCACAAATCATAATCACTAGTGCCACGCAAATACCTGAAAACACGTTTCGCTGTTGTCCAATGCTCCTTCACTGGTTTTGACATAAACCTACTCAATACTCCCACTACATGTGCAATGTTTGGTCTAGTACAGACCATCGCATACATAAGGCTACCGATTGCACTTGCATATGGAACATGGGACATGTTCTCTTCCTCTTCTTATGTCTTGGGACACTGTATAGTAGATAACTTTACACCTACAGGAATAGGAACCTTCATCGGTTTACTATCTTGCATATTAAAATTGTGCAGTATTGTCTCGACATACTTCCTCTGGCTTAACCAGAGCTTCTTCTTTGCCCAATCTCTTTTAATTTCCATGCCCAAAATATAGTTTGCAGCACCAAGATATTTCATGTCGAATTTGGAGGACAATTGGGTCTTCAAATCCTAGATAATTTCTTTGTCATTTCCAACCAGCAACATATCATCCACATACAAGGCTAGATAAATAAAACGGTCACCAATTAATTTAAAATACACACAATGATCTACTTTGCTTCTAGTGAATCCAAGCCCCCGTATAAATGTATCAAATTTATGATACCACATCCTTGGTGATTGTTTTAACCCATACAAAGACTATTTTAACTTGCATACCAGTTATTTCTTACCCTTCACCGCAAAGCCTTCATGTTGCTTCATGTAGATCTCCTCTTCTATATCCCTGTGAAGAAATGTTGTCTTCACATCCATTTGTTCTACCTCAAAATCAAAAGCAGTAGCAACAAATAAAAGTAATCTAATAGAAGCTACCTTGGCAACAAGAGAAAAAATATCACCAAAATCAGTTCCCGGCACCTGGGAATAACCTTTTACTACCAATCGAGCTTTGTATTTCTCCACCTTTCCTTCTGCATTTGTCTTCTTCTTGAATACACATTTGCTGCCAATGGGTTTCCTTCTAGCTGACAGCTCCACCAGATCCCAAGCCTCATTGTTGTGTAAAGATGCCATTTCATCAACCATGGCCTCTTTCCAGAGTTTTCCATCCTCTGAATCTACTACTTCCTTCACAATTCTGGGATGATCATCTGTAATAGGTAAAGCAAAATTTTAACAAAAGGTAGATGGACTATACCATTCTAGCTGCCTTCTTTCTCAAACTAATTTTCTCACAATCGAAGTTTGTAGATGTTCATCTTCTAATTCCTCTTCTACTGTAGAGTCTGATTCCTCCTCCTTTAGCTCAAACTCTATCTTCTTAGGTTCCTTTGGTTGGACTTCATGTTTAATAACATCTTTCACCTCTCTAAACACCACATCTCGGCTGTACACAACCTTCCTTGTTATTAGGTTCCAAAGTTTATAACCCTTTAAATCATCCTTATACCCAATAAAGATGCACTTTTCAGATTTACCATCCAACTTTGTTCTTTTCTCCTTTGGAACATGTACATATGCATCACATCCAAATACCCTCATATGTGAAAGAGAGGGTTTCTTACCAGTCCATACCTCTTGTGGATTCTTATCCTCCAACGCTGATGAAGGTGATATGTTGACCAGGTAACATGCAGTCTCCACTGCCTCTGCCCAGAATTCCTATCCTAACCCGGAACCACTGAGCATGCTTCTTGCCCTTTCCATCAATGCCTTGTTCATTCTTTCTGCAACTCCATTTTGCTCAGGTGTGTATGGAGTAGTATTCTTCCATGCTATACCACACTTCTTACAGAATTCTTCAAATTCCTTCTCACAAAACTCTCCACCATTATATGTCCTCAATACCTTTATCTTCTTCTCTGTCTGGTTTTCCACCAGAGCCTTAAATTCTTTAAACCTGTCAAAGACTTCAGATTTATTCTTAAGGAAATATATCCATGTATTCCTTGAGAAGTCATCTATAAATGATACATAGTACACAGATTTACCCAATGATGGAACCTTCACAGGTCCAAACACATCACTGTGCACAAGCTCTAATATTTGTTTCGCCCTCTTACCACCAGAGGGGAAACTCACCTGATTCTGCTTCCCATAAACACAATTTTCACATAAATCAAAATCCAAAGAGATATTAGTGATACCTTCTATCATACCTTTACCATGAAGTATTCAAAGGTCCTTCTCTCCAATATGTCCAAGCCTTTGATGCCATAGTATGGTCTTTTCTCTAGAGACCACTAGATTTTATACTCCACTTTCAAGAACCATAGAACTGTTGCACCCATCAACAACAATGCTACCTTGCATCTTGTACATAGTTCCAATATGAACTCCCCACATCAATACCAATGCTCCCTGAACCATCTTGTAGGTATCATTCTCGAACATAGTTTTTACACTTGCATCATCCATCTTGCTTACAAAAATCAGATTTCTGGCCAATGTAGGAATATGCAGAACACCCGAGAGTGTTCTAACCCTTACACCTTGAAAATTCAACTTAACTTTTCTGCGACCAATGATTTTAGCCTTCCTGTCATCCCCCAAGAAGACATCACCACCATCATATTTCTCATACTTGCATAACCACTCTCTATGGGGAGTGAAGTGAAAGGATGCACTTGAGTCAATCAACCATGCCTCATGATCTACATGTGTACTTGAAGAATCCAAGTACACATCCCCACCTTCATCTGAGGTGGTTTTTGCCTCTGCAGAAGAACCATCATCAGATCCCTTTCCTTTGTCAGGAGCTTTAGATTTACAATCCCTTTTGTAGTGCCATTCCTTTCTGCATTTCCAACACACCTTTACAAGTTTTCTTGTAGATTTAGATCTCCCACTAGATGACTTATTTTTGTTTATGTTCTGGGACCTTCCTCGTACAGACAAGGCATCACCATTATGGCTCTCCATATTTTTCCGTCTCATCTCCTCCATCAGTAAGGATGAGACTATTTCATCAAACTGCAAGGCAGTTGCATTGCTACCTATTGCAATAACGAGACTATCCCACGAATCTGGTAGAGAACACAACAAATCGATGCACTTATCTTCATGTGAAATTTTAATATCAATAGATAATAATTAACTTACCACAATATTAAATGCGTTCAGATGATCTGTCATCGAGTCTCCATCTTTCATCCTCAGGCTATACAACTTTTTCCGTATGAACAATTTATTCACCAGAGACTTGGATTGGTACAAAATCCCTAACTTGTCCCACAAAGCCTTTGCCATAGCTTCCCCTGATACATTCAACAATACTAAATCTGAGACACAAAATCGTATTGTTCTCTTTGCATTCCAATCCACCTTCTTCCATTCTTCATTGGACACTCCCGCTGGTTTAGTACCTGGATCTACCGCGATCCACTGATCTTTATCCACCAACAAATCCTCCATCTTGAGTTTCCATAACTCAAAAATCTGACCATTAAATTTCTTGATCTCTATATTTCCACTACTCGCCATCTTCTTTCACCACCATAATTGATCCCATGGATCTCTCACTAAACAGGGTCTACCATATGCTTGAGCGAAACCCCTCAGCAACAAAGGCGTCCCCTTGAAGCCAAAATAGCTCCGATACCAAATATAGGTTTTAACCCCGTACAGAAATTACCTGCATACGAATTCTAAAACATAGATAACAAACAATAGCGAGAGAATAACACATAAAACAAATATACACAGAGATTTTCCCCTAGATCCCAAAACCGAGACTACCAGATTGATTTTTCATTATGTTCCTTTCAATGTTACAATACATATATATACATGCCGAAGCATACAATACCATGGACTGAAAACCATCACACCCAAAACCATGTGCGAAAACCATGCACAAAACCATAGGTAGGTTTGCCCACCTAATATAGGGTCCAAAAAAAATTTCCTCGGGGCGCTGCCCCGGATCTCGTAGAGGGGGGATAACCGCCTCCCTCAAACCCCTCGGTGACCCCCCCGCTGCACAGCCGACGCAACAAAGGGGGGGCTCCTACCCCCCTCCAACCCCTTGGTTAACTAAGCAGGCTAGTCATGGAAAGAATATAACACAACCCAACATTAATCCTTTACTAATTAAGCTATGTGATTTGCAAAAAATCTTAGCAAAAGAGTTTGAAAAACATATGTGGAATTTGGCCACTTACTTCTCTCCCTAATTAAGCTATGTGTGTATTGCAAATACAAATGAAAAATACTATAATTGCTCCACCAATTAAGGTTAGTAAAGCAACCAGGCATACTAAATAGAAAATACAAAATGCAAAGGTGAAGGCAATTCACTAAAGGCTGCCAATCACCTGAGAAAAGAGAAAATACAAGGCTCTTTTTTGCTTTCTAGTGACTGCGTAGGTTTAGACAAACACAGACGTGTGCGTGCGTTTGTCAAAGAAAAAGCCGCGCTGACGAGTAAAGAAAAAAAAATCAATTATGTGGGCTCAAAATAGGTCCCTTAGGTCCTGAAAAAAATCCAGAAAGTTGTTGAGCGCCTTGTAGAATGGTTATGTAGAGAGAAGGTCCTGCAAACACAATATTTATATTATTGAAAAGATAATAGTTGGTTGTTCCCGACAAAGGATCACAAGCAGAATTGGTGTTGTTAGTGGACAAACTTAGATAAACACAACATTGTAAATAGTGGAAACAATGCAGACATAAACATAAACTAAAACAAAGAGGTAAATACACAAACAATTCTCAATGGAGCAAACAAGTCAACGAAATAATAGAAAAAGCTTCCTTTATTGACTGCTGGTAGTATAGGTTGAATACAATAGATGAATCTTAGACACTTGAAGAGAATTATTTGAGATTTGGTGCTCAAAAATCCTCAGCAAGGGAGGTTCTTTTCCTCAATCTCTTTGAAAGTTTCTCCTCTCTCTCTAAGAAGTATGAAGACTCTCCAATGGTGGATTTATTAAAATCAATATCCCCAACAAGCTAATGCCCTTCCCTTCTTTGGATTCAACAATGGAATGGTGGTTTTCTCTGATAGCAATTTGGCCAGCATAACAATGTCTCATATTTTGGCTCTCCCATGGTCTGTTTATATAGAGTTTTTGACTCCATATTCCCCCTCTTGGTTCATGCACGATAATGACACATGAGTAGGACAATATGACTCTATTGACGGTTGCATATCTTTAGGGCGACTCGAATTCAGTTGCCCTGGACTGAGATCATGTTAGAGAATCAACTCCAAGTGTGTGGAGTGGTCCCAAATTGATGAGTGATCCATTTCTTTGATCATGCGGCTTTTGAAATATATTCCGCGTGCACGTGGATATCGAAGAAATAGTTCTGACGAACTCATTTTTTTATATTTATAAACTTTGGACCTTAGGAGAAATTAATTTTTGTAAACTTCATGATGTATTCGGCTGGAAAATATTCACTTATCATTATGTTGGACGTATTTTAGTGTCTTATGGATTGTGAAAACATGTGTATGATTTTCTGGTGTTAACAAATTTGCCTTTTCTTTATTTGTTTTCTATTTCACATTAAAAATATAATTACAATTGTTTCAAGTCTTTTAAACCTTTTTATGTTTACATGTCCACATAGGCATTACTAACATAATTGATTATAAAATCAATATGGAATTAAACATGGTTGTTCCTCGCCATGCCAATGGTTGTTTATCTCACCACTTGAAAGGATGTCGAGAGTTCAAACAACCGCATCAGGGAGAAGATGAAAGAGAATACACTAGCAGTACTGTACAACACCCATTAGTACTGAGGGTTAGCTCGATTGGTCGAGTTCCTGTCGCTAAAGCACCTCGCTAATGAGAGGTCACAGGGTCGATTCTCCTCGATGCCCTTGGGGTTAGGCTTTACTAATAAGCTGCAATATGTGACCCCTTCGAATAGATCTACCCAGATATTTCTTCAAGAAAAAAGTCAATAGGAAATTAAAAACTAGAATATTATACCAACTTAAAATATAAAAGTATAATAATACAATACCATCTAGTAAAAATAAAACTAATAACTTATTCCTTCCTCATAGATATGAATCCTAAACCAAAACACCAAACCAGTTAATTAAAAAACTTCAATATTTAACAAAACACCTACATCATTCAATTCTTAAAAAAAAAAATTACATATGAACACCATCATTACAAACCAACGTTATAATTTTTAACAAAAATGTTTAATAAACAATAAATTATAAAATCTTTGTTTTGAAAGAACATAAATTAGCCATCTATTTTTTCTCTTGATTATATTTTTATAGTTAGAATATTAAAAATACAATTCCATGAAATAATCTATTTTGCAATATCTATATATTTATAATTAAAATATAAAAAATGTCATTTTATGAAACAATCTATAATATGTTGAGTTGTTTTTAATGGTTAGACCATTCAAATTATAAATAATATTGGACTTTATTTTCGGTTCAAATACTTTTGAAAACAAGTAAAGTAACTTTATATAATTACGAATTAAAAAGAAGTTAAAACCCTTGACAATTGTATATAGATTATTGAAAATTATGTTTGATGGTTTGGATGGTATCAATTTACATTAAAAATTTATCTTTTCCTTTTTTTTAATTATAATTATAATATTGTATTAATAGTTTTCAATTATTAAAAAAGGCTAATATCATAATTTAGAGAAATTTGTTTTAGTAATATGGCATCATATTAAAAATATATATTAATATAATTAGCATTTGCATCGGAAGAGTGCAAAGATATGTTGATAGGACTACATAATGAAAGATCTTACTATTAATGATACATCAAACTAAATCTTTCTAGATAAAATATTGGAAAACATTGCCCACATATATTCGTTTTACTCAGTGGTGTTGATCGGGAAAAATGTCCTGATCAACCTTTGGGGAAATCCATGAAGTCAAGATTGGTAACTTACATCTTGTTGTGATAAAAACATAAACCCTCATTATTCACTTAACTCTCAATATGAGGACTCTTTGATTGAATGGTTAGGCATATGACTATTTCATTTTGAGTATTTGGATTGCTTTAATGAGTTCAATATGTTCCTATATTCCTATCATAACTTTTTGATCTCATTTGGTTGTTTGGTTTGCAAGTAGCCCCTAATTGAAGATTGGATATTTTTTTCTCTCTTGGCCTATTAAAATATATAAATCGTACATTACCTTTTGTTTTATAAATTTATTTTATTTGTAAATAATTAATTTTTAATTGTAAATATTAATTTATATTTTATGCATAGTCCCCGAGAACAAGACCGAGTCTTATATTACAAAGTGGTTTTTATATTATGAATTAACTTATTGATAAAAGTGAAGAAAGACCTATTGAAAAGAATGTATATATATCAAATCTAATCTCAGAGTTTTGAGTCATCAGGACTTTGAGATCGGAAGAATCCTTTTGAGAATTCCTGATATCAAAGTCCGAACCATATTATGAAGAGGCCTAATAAAACATTTATCCAAATTTTCAAACCCATTTAATAAAGTGGTTATAATTCTTTGGATTACACATATTAGAATCCATGGATATTGTAATATTAAATATCTCTCATTTAAGCCCCTTTAATATTGAAACTTTGGTTCATAAAAGCTGGGAGTGATCAGTTGTGGTGGCCTTAGTGGTGTCGCAAAATCACAGTTGCTGACTCATTCATCTCTTTAAACTCTTTGTATTACACTATTGGAGCACAGTATATCCTATAATATCGCCATAGTGGAATATTGGAGCTTTTCCTCATTAATACTTTTATTCTTGAAGGACCTCACGAAAACAACGAGTTCTGGTGTCCTTTGCCCCCTTTGTTTAGCCGCTTTCTACTTTCCTCCATGGGACCGAGGGGTGTGACCGAAGGCTTGGCCTTAAGGTGCTAGGGTATTTTGTTCCTGCCCAGGGGTCGTTTTTCCTTTGTAAAGTGCTTTGTGTCCCTAGTCTTTTAAGTTCTTCTACTGATCGTGTGCTAGCCCAATATCGAAGCCCCTCTCATTGGCAGTTTCCAATTGGGGAAATAACATTGGGGTTGTGACATTCCCACTTCTCCGATATGCAACCTCTGATATGACATCATCATTTCCATGTGGCACCTCATGAGTGGTGACATGTGTCACCCAGATTTGCCCCCTTAGGCCCCCTCAAAACAGAAAAAGTACCTACCACATGTCCTTCCATACTGCCATGTCATGCTGATGTCAGATGCAAATGTAGTTTTATTGGAACCAAGAATATGCTACCATGTGTCTTTATCAGAGCCAATCATATGATTCCACGTGTATCTTGTTGGAACCAATCAGATGTCGCCATGTGTCTTGCTAGAGGAGAGAGAAAAGGTCTCGTCCACCTTTGGTTTCACAATGAAATCCTTTGTAAACCTTTACTAGTGTTTCTCGACAGTTTTAAATGCAATTGAAACTTTTACGATATCATAACTTTTAAAAGGTTTACACTTAAGAAGTTGGGATTCTCCGATCGCCAACCTTCCGATGTGCCGATGCTTCGATGTGTGATCTCCTCCAATCTCTAATGTTGCGACTGCCGATATGTTATCTCCAATATATCATACCTATGATATGCGATGTGCCGATATGTCATGTTTCTCTAATGTGCATTTTTCAATCTCCGGTGTCACTGGACCTCTAATATGCGATCTTCGATATCGGACCTCCGATATTCCTTCTTTCCTAAGGCCCGAATCCTTGAAACTTCAGAAGACCATATCTTTTGATCCATGAGTCAATTTTTTTGACTTCTACATATCGTTGGAAATCTTGTCTAGAGCACTTTCCTATGGAGGGGGTCCATTGTATGCTTATATTCCTTCTGCGGCTTGGAAGATGACTGCAAATTTCTCAGCTCTTTTGCACTCTTTTCATAGCTGAAAACACATTTTGCAGTAAGTGACAACATAACCCAAATATTAAAGCAAACATTTGAATTTCTTACCAACTTTGATATAATATAATTGTTATAGTTTTCTTCTCAAATAACATTCTCGCATCGATTGATTTCTTTCTAGAATGGAACATCTGAATAATAAGATTATTTCCTTCCACATCAACCAATCCCTATTGTTAATTGAAAGTAAATGCTTCAACTTCCAGATATCATTTCTGGTGTATGGGTATATTGGTTTGGCTTTAGCACTATTGTTAAATGTTTACTGAAATACTCATTTAAAATTTGGTTAAGCTATCTTGCAGGGTTAATTAGGAATAAGTTTTGAAACTGGAAATTTCATAAGGACAAACCTTTATCTCCTTGACCTATTAACTATTTAACAATTTAATCTTATAGATGTCATTCTTTCTACATGTCATGTATTTGAACCATTTCAGTATTGTGACATGAATCTTTTTGTTCTTAGGCATATGTTTTAGTAGGAATTGGAGATGTTTGTAGTTGGATGTTTGTTAACTATTTAAATGGAATTTATGTGTATTCATTTGCTCGAAAAAGGATTAGGTATTGGAACTATTTCCCTGGCCTATTTCCTTTATCTCATTCCAATTTCAATATGCTTTTTTTTTTCTTTTCCCTCTCTTTTAGCTTGCTCTTGATTAAAAGAAGGACTACTCCTTCTTTCAATCAAGATAGGTCTAGTATTAGATGCATCTTACTATCTTAGATTATGCTTTGCATGTAGTTCTACTTTCTGCATCCTAGAAGTCCCCTCATATAGGGGCAATATTTAGAGTGGTTTGGATGGGCCATAAATTCAGTTTAAGGATCACTTTCTTGCCTTATTAGTAAGAAGACTCGATCTGATGTATGTTCTCTATTGGTAGGTGAAAGTCATACTTTAAGATAGTAGAGATAGAGAGAGGGTAACTAGACCCAATTGAACTAGTAAGAACCACCACATCAACGGAAAAGGAGTTGCTTTAAGTTCCCAACTAGGTGGTCTCCCTTAGAATGTTGAAAGGTCACTTTTTTCCGATCAAAAGATCTATATCTGTTTAAGTGGTAGTTCTAACTAGTATAATGGGGCTAGTTATCCTTTTACACAAAAAGTGTATAATACAGGAATAAATGAAAGATAAATTATAACTATAAGGTATGTATTGCATACATATTACTCTAATACAATGTAAACTATAAGCCTATTAAGTAAATGTACCTGGGTTTTATTGAGTTGACATGCTTTTACAATTTTCCAAGGTTACTAAGTAATATAGATTAATAAGTAAAACTGGAAGTAATTCCCTTAATTAATAAAAGTGATATTGATTAAGTAGCTAATCCAAATTAGCTTTTAGGAGTAAATTCTTAGATTTATATCGAAACCTAGGTCAATTGAAACAAACAAACAATTTGTGCTCATTTCATTCCTCCTGTTCACCTATACTACAACAACAATGTTAAGTTGCATATTGATGTGTGTCGACCACTAGAACCAAGACATTTCTCTTTGAGATCACCCATATATACCAATGTGAGTTTACCTTGACGAAAGGATTTTGAACCAAACTTTGAATTATCCATTTCCAAAGTACATGACATATCGAGTGCATCAGAAAGCCTTTAGATAATATTCAAAAGAACTCCTCTCGGATGTCCTAGGTACTAGACTCCTATAAACCAAAAGGTTGTCTCTAGGAGGCTTCTATATCTTCTGAAATCAATTGTGTTGGGCATGAAATTCCCCCCAAGACAAGTTTTGGGGCTTAAAGCCCAATTTTTGACCGAATCTTTTTGTAAAAGCCCCGCAAATTGCGGGCGCGGGGTGCGAAATTATAATAGAGTCACAGGGTTGTCTGCCCTAGTTTTTGTAATGTAATGTCGGCTGGTTAGACCTACCCATGGTCCGTGGACCATGGGATTTTATAAATAGAGCGAGGCTCTAAGTGTATAAGATAACTAATAGAGAAGATAGAATAGAAGAGCATGAGAAGTCTAAGTGATTGAGAAGCAGTGTAAAGTGTGTCTTTGGGTCGTAGATTAGGGAAAGGCTCTACAGCTGAGTGCACAGAGGTCTAGTAGTCTGCAGCTGAGTGCATGAACCCCTGTAGCTGAGTGCGCAAGGCAGGTCGATTCTGTAACCGTTGGAAGGATCAATAAAGAGAAATTTTACCATATTTCTGTGCATCTTTTCCTATTTTAATATATGATTAGGTATAATTTGCAAATATACTGTTTATATGCTGCGTGAACTTATTTGAATGCTTTGTATAACTAATTATAACATAAGGCATCCAAGTACGTGAAGGTAATTAACTGGTATAGGAAGATAAGTAAGATCACAGGTAATAGAATAGAGCATGGCTCTAGTAGTGCGGAAGCTCCACACTCCCTGGTTAGGGCTGCGCGAAGGTAGTGTATTAGGGCATGAGGAATAGGGAAGTGCACGCAGGGACACATAGTGAGACCAATCAAGCGTCTTAGACATCTCAAGGGTGCGGAAACCTAGTTCTAGCACCCTCCCATACTACTTCGAGTGAGACCTCAGTCCGTGCTCCGTGGACTGTTGCCGAAAGGGCCAGTAGTACCGGGATTTGTTTGGATAATTAACTCTGAACCTGGGTCAGGCCCCAACAAGCCAATGAATCGTTTCGTTACCGGGACCGGGATCTGCAAAGGGATGGCTGATATCGTATCACTAGAATCTGATAAAGAAAGGAATTGAAGATTGGTTGGACAGGAAGATTCACGAGTTTGCGGTGCAGGAAAACATGAATCTGCGACTATAAAAGGAAGAGTGGTTAGACTGCTACTTATATACAGAGATCCATGAGATTTTCTTTGAATCCTTCCCCACTGAGTTGTTCGAGTGGATCGCGAAGTCAACAAATAGCCAAGGAAGGTGTAAACTCGACAAACTGATTGTGTGGACTCCAGAATTGGTGCGCAGACTCGAAGCATTAGAAGATAAGATCGCGCGCGCTGTCGTTTAATAGCTCGATCAAATCAGAGGAGGATTCATCACCGAATTCACGGTAGATACTTCAGTGAGTTATAGCGAGGCAGGATGATGCTTCCTCAAGGGACCGCTAGGTAAGTACGTTAAATCTTTGAACACTTGGATTAAGATGCTACTAAGTGAAAAAAGGGTTATGCGAATAAATTGATGTTTGGGGCTACACGAAGTGGGAGAATCTACAGAAACGAAGGTAGCACAAAACTAGAGAATAGCCCCTTGATTTCACCTCCGCGAGGGGGTGAGGAAGAGCTTGTGAAGGTCTCACTAAGAAGAGCAATCAATCTGATAAGACAGAGAATTCCGCGCATACCACCCCCACCTACACCACCGCCAGTTTCACTGTCTTCATCCCCGTCTTCGCCCATACCACCTTCGCCACCACCGCAAAGCAGTATGGCAAGCACGATAAAGCTACCAGTGTTCAAGGGAGTAGGGAATGAAGATCTGGACTAGTTTTGGTTCGTGATAAAAGCTGTATGGGAAGCACAGGGAGTTACAGATGAAAATATAAAGAAGGAAACGTTGGTCAGCGCTCTGCAGGTTCACAAGCTGACCTGGTACATTAAGCATTCCAATGACAATCTGAATGCAGGGATTGTGGATATCCAAGCTGCGCTAAACAAAGAATTTAGCAGGCCAAAGTCAGAGGCACAGTCGATCATTGGATTCAAGGAAATCACAGTGCTACCAAGTGAAACCCCGTGGGAGTTGGATCAAAAACTGAAGTGCACTATTCGTGAAGAAAACATGACATTAACATATAAGCAACACCCGAATGGTTTGTAGCATCGTTAACACCACATCTACGAAACGCGTTGTCGCAACAGAGGCTAACCACTCAAGCCGAGGCCTTGGAGGTCGCGATGAGATTGCACGAGACCCCAATACAAGATCCTAACCTGGGAGTTCAATAGATTCATGCGTAGTTGAAAAAATTGTTCCTGGAGATGCAGAGTTTGAGACAAGACAGGACAACCCGCCCAAAGATGCGTGATGAGGTATGGTGTGTAAAATGCAAGGCCAGGGGCACGACAAGGACCATTGCCTAGTGTTCGCGAATTACCTTCTGGGAGGAAGGCCAATGCCGCTAAGACTAGAGGCACAAGCAGGACCAAGCATGGCTCCTGCACTATGGTAGACGATTTGTCAGATAGGAGGAAAGCATGCTACAGATAACTGCGATCTATTACAAAAGTATACGCAGAATTCACATCAGTTGTTCTGTAATTTCTGTAGGTTAGTGGGACATGATAAGCGCACCCGTAGAAGTTATGAACTGATGATGGATTGAACTCCTACCTACGGAGTTCAGGCCGAAACACGGCTCCTCGATCAAAATGCGGGAATGGCATGCACCGGGTTTTAGGGGCACGGACGAGGCCAAGCTGGAGGGGGACCGGGAAGAGATCACGGACAACTGATATGTTACAACTGCGGAGGGCTAGGGAATTATGCCCGCGATTTTGCGAATCCATCGCGACCATCATGCTTGTATTGTACGTTGTTTGAACATGAGACAGAGGACTGTCCTACACTGGTAGCGAGGTTGTGCGATAAAGGAGCACTCCAACCTCCCCCGACTCAGATCCTGCAAATGATGAGGTTTGAGCCGCACGAGGAAGACCCTAATGTAAATATCGTGCTCCGAAGTGGAATTACGATAGGGGATAACAAAGGCAAGTAGCCTGAAGAAAGTACCTGGGTTTGCAAGGCTCCAATGAACGGACCCGAATTTGATTTGGAGCGCACTAAGGAGACTTTCATGGAAGCTAAGAGGAGATTCGCTGATGCCTCCACTTCAGGAAATAAAGATAGACTGGAGCCAGAAATGGACCCATCGATGCTCACTACATTCTTGGAGACATGCATGAAGTTGTTGCGTGACAGAAAGGCTGAAAAGGGGCTGCAAGAACTCATAACTAGATGTGTTGGGACCGTGCTAGGAGAACCGTGCGTAGTCCAGAAGCTCGGAAAGCACACAATGCGAACAGGAAGAGAGATGATATTGACCGCGCAAATTATGGAATATGAGATGGACCAAGTGATTCTGGATCTAGGATTAGACGCGAATGTCCTGCCAAAACAGACATGGGAGCGCATGGGCAGGCTTGCGTTGCAATGGTCTCCTATCCAACTAAGAATGATGAACTAGCAAAAGATCCTACCAATGGGGAGATTACAGGGAATTACAGTAGATATTGAAGGAGCAAGCATGCTAGTAGATTTTGAAGTAATAAAGATTGTTGATGACAACAATCCATACCCCGCGCTATTGGGAATAGATTGGGCCACTGACATGAAATGGAGTGATAAATATGAAGAAGTGCAAGATGATCTTTGAGAAAAAGTCACTACACATAGTGGTACCCTTAGACCCTGCAGAAGGATCATGCTACACGGAGCCAGCGCACGACTGCATCTACAAGATAACTACGCAGGATCGAGACTGGGTAAATCAAACCGCGGATGGCCGAATCTCATGGGAGCACGAAAGCTCTTGCACATCAGATTCTGACGAGGAGATACAACAATGGCAAAACTGGTTACAAGAGGTAACCACGCTCAACTGCAACATGATGATGAGATCGCTGTGCTACGTAGCAACAAAGGTAAGAGATCTAAGCAGGTGGATGACTTCTTGAACAAATTTGAAAGAGAAGTGCCGGAATAGCAATGCTTCGATGCTCTGAAATGGGTAATGTGCACTACACCCGCAAGATGGTGGGGTACGCACCAAACAAGTTTTGAGGATTGACGAAAATGCAGAAGGATGACTCACATGCGGTTTGGGAAGCCCCCGATGCGATTAACAGACAAGATTGTTGGATGAACAAACCCCACACCCACCTATCTAGGTGGATACAGGCATATGGTGTGAAACCTGCATGAATGCACACAGTCCTCGCGGTAGGAGACACGATCAGTAAGCAGGTGCGGGTAAGGTAATGGTGCGAATGACCCCTCCGGTTGGGACCATGAAGTATGGAAAGACCAAGTGCGTAGAAGGTTATCCACGCAGAAGCCTTTAACAAAGTATGTGAAGCGCTGAACAAGGTCCACAATGCGAAGCAGACTGACTGGGACCTATGCGTACCAACGGTTCTATGGGCTTATAGGACCGCGTGCAAAAACCTGACTGCGCAGGCATCGCTAAGTATGGAGTATAAAGCAAACGCTGTAAGCCCTATAGTACATGGAAAGCTTAGACCACGCATGATGTCACCGGTATATACGATGGTTCGCGTAACCTTGGAAGAAGAAATCCAACTAGGAAATTCTAGGCTCCAAGAACTTGAAGAAGAAAGGGTATGATTAAGGAGGAAAAGCGCTTTGGTGGATGCGGAAGTCAAGAAGCTGGAGGACGACATAAAGGAAGATTTTCTTGGTAAAAATAACAAGGTGATAAGGCAGGATGCGAACGATCACAAAACAGGTTTGAGGCCTATCTTTGTGAATTGATCAGCCTGATGCCTTAGCTTGGACCACAAATTACTAAGCGAATCAACCACGGTAGCATGTTGCAGATGATAAAGTGCGCGATGCTACCTGTAACAATGAAAGGTGGGTATTTTCTAGCAAACGTGATGGATGACAGGATGAAACTTTACACAGGTGGTGCGACCACCAGACTGGTTGAGGGAAGTATAGTCTTAGCACTCCAGGTAGTTGAAAGTAAGCGCAAGACTATAAACTACTATGCCTGGGAGCTGCGCGATGTTGGAGCTACACGCAAAAGCAAAAAGTCACAAGGTCTACGTTCGCGCACGGGGGGTTGCGCTGCCGCGTGGGTTGGCCAGAAAGTGACCATTGAAGTCACTATTCACGATGGGATGCTCGACTTGAGACCAAATGGAGTGGGCGACAGGCATTTAAGACGCGATTTATGGGAAAGATTTGGGAAAATCTACCGCCAAGGGAGCATTAATGAACCAGATTTGGGGGGAACGGTCGAATTCAAATTCAAAAAACATTATAAATTACAAGGGGCTACCCAAAAAACAACACTTCGTCATTTGCGAATTGAGTGATTGAGTAGAGCCCTGTTTCTTTTGTGCCAAGCGTTGATTGAGCCCTTGAGTTCGCGAGTGATAGATTTCTTGACATACACGATGGAAATAGCTGAGGAAGTTATGGAAATAACTGAATTGACCGTCGGAGAGGCCGTACAGGTCCTGACTGTGGAGGATGCTCCATAAGGCATCGAGATTATGGCAAAAATCCTGAAATCACTATGCGCGCCAAGACCAAAGAAGGAAAAACAAGCGATGGTTCACGTGCGTGTGTCCCTGCGGAACCTGCTGCGCACCAAGCTGTCAATGGAGGACAAGGGGAAATCTGTCACCATAAAGACCGATGAAGATGAAGAATACCTAGAGAACCTAATTATCGAAGAGGACGAGGATGAAGGCATGGAGGAAGAAACTGAGCCTGCACACCCCCCGACAAAGCTGCCAGCCTATGTCCCCCGGTGGAAAGGGAAGGCTAAAGTTCCCAAGGACCTTGACAATACCAAGAGCTCGCTCGAGACCCTGCTCCTCCCAGGAAACATTATTTTTGAAGGCATGCACCTGGGATGGGTGACGAGCTTAAAATTCGAAGATTGGGACCTCGCTAACAAGTTGAAGTTCCCTTACCTTGAGACCTCGCACCTCATGAAGCCCAAGCATAACACTGTGGCGGGGGTTAGAGAATTAGAGCCGTGAAAGTGGTTGCATGGAGTGGAAAAGGCTGAGCTACTTAACCTACTCTGGGTGCCACATTTCCACCGCACCCCAATAACATTTTTCGTCATCAGGCAGCTGCTCTGCCTGGTGCATGATGGGTGTTTGTTGTTGGAGGAGCCCATCTCCATCATGGCAGACTTGATTCACCACATTTCCAGGCTTTCATGCAAAGGGGAGGACCCCACAGACATCTCAGAAGGGAAGAGTAGTGACTTGGCCATCGCGAAGGCCATGAAGAAGAAGTACAAGCTGGCGAAGAAGAAAAGGGGCTACGCCATATCCATCATCAACGATAAAGCAGTGTGAGTGGCAACCCAAATACTGGCTAGTAAGGTTATGCGCAAGTGCCGCACGGACGAGGTACGTGCGCCAGTGGTAGCACTTGCTGAACAATGCACGGAGGGGATCCAGTTTAACTGGTCTGAGTTCCTCTGCAAGGAATTTTTGGAGAATTGCCACGAAGCTTAGGAACAAGGCAAAACGTTCCACTATGCATGGCTTCTGTTGTCCATAGTGCTCATGGCAGGGGAATGTCCGGAAGATAGTCAATTCCCCACAATTGATAGGGATCTGTCGGAGGCCGCAAAGTATGCTTCGCTCTAGGCCACAAAGGATGCCAATAAGATCTGCGACAGTAAAATATTCTGGTGTTCATGGAGATGGACCTCAGAATGGGGATCAACCGCAAGCCGCGGTTTTCACCCACTGTCTACAACAACCTGCAGAGTTTTGCAGAATTTAAAGCGGACATTCATAGCATATACATCAGAGTGCGCAAGGACCCGGCCAAACATTGGAGGAAGCTACCCTTTGTAGCCACAAATGATGTCATCTTTAACATCCTGGAGACATGGCCTTCAGAGTGGCGCGCTCCAGACTCACAGAGATAGAGAAGTCGATGGCACAAAGGAATAAAGAAGAGGCAAAACTGCACATCGCACAGTTGGCAGAAAAAAGAAGGAAGGAGGCAACGACAGTAGAAGTGCAGGTGACGCAGGACACTGCAAAATCAATAATTGAACAGGAATAGGCCGTAGTAGCAGCAGCAGCGTAGGAGGCAGCCACGAAGGCGTGCGAGGGCCAAACGTTGCCTTCACATGGGCAGGAAGCAAAGAAAGAAGAGGGAGGCGTGGACCCATAAATCACGTCAACACAGTTGAAGCGCCAACACCCAATTGAGCGAACATGGCCGTGCAAGAAGGTCAAGGCATCGAAGTTGTCTATTGACCCGATCACCCTAACCGAGGGTGATCTGCACAACATCGGTGAGACAGTGCGTGATGTCACCTCCGAGGCCCTCTAAAATTTCATGTAGGAGAACCAAATTGTGTTGGGGGCCCTTAGAGCACAACTGTAGGAGTTGCAAGTGCACCCTCCTCCGGCTGGTACCCTTTCGACCAGCCTCGCATTTGGAACAACGACAATAGAAGAGATGTTGTGCGCTCGGGTGATGAATACCATAGTGTTGCCAGAAGGGGCGCTAGTGACAACAAGTGAGGCCGACAGGCCTACGGTTAGCGCACTGAAGGGTCTCGGCATCAACATGGCTGCACTCCTATGGGAGACCTTATATGTTCTGCAAGATGGGATAACTGCAGAACTGCGGGCTAGTGAGAGCCGCGCACTGCAAGTCCTTAGCAAGTAGAAAATCAACATGGAACAGTTGAGCTTGTAGCGTGATGAAGTGGTGTCACAGAATCGACAATTGGTACAGGTAGTAGATGAAGCTTGTTAAAGCGTCCCAGAGCTGGCCATCCCAACAAACACACCAATAGAGGCGTGCATCCACAGGTTGGCAGCATGGGTGCGTGAGGTGAGGGAGGAAATGACAAAGGTTCAACTGGAGCTGAACCTTCATATTGCCGAACTACGGTTAAAGGCGCAACCATCCACCCCTTTGGAAGTCAGAGAACAACGCGTTAGCGCCATTACAGCGGGACTGGATGAAATTAGCAGTGCAATGAGAGACTGCACCAACATGTTGGAAGAATCATTTGAGGTCCTCACAAATCTACTGGAGGATCCCAACATCCAGCGCTTAGAGACAGAGGTATGAGAACTCCAACAGCAGTATGACAACGTTAAAGGAACTGCGCAGACGGTGGCCCTCACTCAAAGGCTTGCGCGGATGCAACAGGCCAAAGCGCTGAAAGAATAGGTGGACGCGACTCGACACAAGGAAGCAGTCCTGAAGGCGCGCGTTCAACCTTGGATCGACGATGCCTTCACCATCACAATAGAAATTAAAGGCAAGATCACACACATGTAGGGGATACACGCATAGATGCAGAGAAGCACGTCCGACACAGCGGTCTCGGAACAATGCATGCAACAGATCCAGTAGGCAGCAACTCAGTGCACTACCGACCTTGTCGCAGTTCGAGCAGAGTTGGAAGGACTTCGCGCAAAGATCTCCACGCCGACAGAGTGACTCGAGGGCGAGTCACTATGTTTGTGTTGGGGGCCTGTTGGGCATGAAATACCCCCAAGACAAGTTTTGGGGCTTAAAGCCCAAGCTTTGACCAAATCTTTTTGTAAAAGCTCCGTGAATTGCCGGCGCAGGGCGTGAAATTATAATAGAGTCACAGGGCTGTCCACCCTAGTTTTTGTAATGTAATGTCGGCTGGATAGACTTACCCATGGTCCACGGACCTTGGGATTGTATAAATAGAGTGAGGCTCTAAGTGTATAAGATACCTAATAGAGAAAATAGAATAGCATAGCATGAGAAGTCTAAGTGATTGAGAAGCAGTATAAAGTGTGTCTTTGGGTTGTAGAGTAGGGAAAGACTTTGCAGTTGAGTGTGTAGAGGCCTAGTAATCTGCAGATGAGTGCGCAAACCCCTGCAGCTGAGTGCACAGGGCAGGTTGAGTCTGTAACCATTGGAAGGATCAATAAAGAGAAAGTTTACCATATTTCTGTGCATCTTTTCCTGTTTTAATATATGATTAGGTATAATTTGCAAATATACTGTTTATATGCTACGTGAACTTATTTGAATGCTTTGTATAACTAATTATAACATAATACATCCAAGTACACGAAGGTAATTAATTGGTATAGGAAGATAAGTAAGATCACGGGTAATAGCACAGACCGTGGAAGCTCCACACTCCCTGGTTAGGGTTGCATGAAGGCAATGTATCAGAGCGTGAGGAACATGGAAGTGCACGAAGCTACCTGTGTGCAGGGACACACAGTGAGACTAGTCGAACCTCTCAGACATCTCAAGGGTGTAGAAACCTGGTTCTAGCACCCTCCCATACTACTTCGAGTGAGACCTCAGTCCGCGCTTTGTGGACTGTTGCCAAAAGGGCCAGTAGTACTGAGATTTGTTTAGCTAATTAACTTTGAACCTGGGTCAAGCCCCAACAATCCAATAAATTGCGAGACAAGAGATGGAAAAAACTACAACATATTTATGGAACTTTTGTCGGGGAACGAACTAGAATATTTTTCACTCGGTATGACAATTTTTACATTCCCTTTATCGAGTGAGCAAGGGAAATGTGGATTGAAGATCTCTCACCTTGGTGACTCCACTATTTGAATCTTATTGTAAACACCCTCACGACTCCACTGTTTGAATATTATTGTAAACACCCTGACGACTCCACTGTATATATCCTTATTTGGTCATCCTGGCTTTCAAGAGGCCTCATACTCACTCTAATGCTAAACAACAGAAAATTTCCCCTACATTTGAACTTAATATCACTCACCTAAAGGGGTTTTCAAAATGGCCATTCATGTATTCTTGGCCAACAAATTTGCTGCATTGGATTTTTTTTTTATGTTGTTGATTATTGCCATCCTGTCCCTTCAATTCATGAATGGTTACCTATTTGCCTAGTTTCAATGGAAACATGGATAGAAGGTCGGACCAGCACCTCAAGGATTTTAATGAATGCATGGAACAACTGGGTATTGCTTTTGAAGATGTGAAAATTAAATTGTTCATGTTTTCTTTAGAGGGAGATGCAAGACTTTGGTACAAAACGAAACCTCATGGCAGCATATCTTCTATAAAGAGATTTCACATAGCATTCATTTATTTTTGCAAAAGATTATATCCACTGGGTGGTCTGTTTGAAGATTGTTGTGCACATTTTAATGTTGGAAATATTTCCAAGGTTAATGATCCTACTGAAGATGTTTGTGGGGCTCAACTCTAAGAAAACATATACTCCATCAAGAGGCATCACCCAACAATCAAGAAAGGGAAATATTGTTCAGATAACTTTCCAATGGAGAGGGTTCGATGTAGGCTTTGAGTCCTTCTGCTGCTTGGAAAATGATTGCAAACTTCTGTACTCATTTACTCTTTGGATAGCTAAAAATAAATTTTTTAGTAAGTAACAACAGATTTCTAGTATTTTCGTCAAGCATTTTGAGAGTTTCTGAATTGATGTAGAGTTTTAGAATGTTGGTCACATCAACTACTGAAATTTGAACTTCTAAATATTGTTTTTTTTTTTTTTAACATATTAGACTGTAAATGATGATTTTTTAAACAATTCGACCATAAATGAAAATTTATGAAAACCTTAGGAGGGGGTTCTATTTATGCATATAATATTTCCAAATCTTTTATTCCTTTGGTGTATTTGCACATAGAGGTGCAAAGGAATGCAGATAGGGAGAATTAGCTAATGTGGAAGGCAATAATTCTAAAATTTAGATTTTCCATTCTAGAAAGAAATCAGTGGACGCAAGAACTCCTTAGAGAATTACTCTGTTGTTTTCAGGAAAGATAGTTATTCAATTTAATTTCATTTTTGTTCTCTGGAAATTAAATTAGATTGTTGTAACATAAATTAAATGGAAAGTCATATGGAATGCAAAGTAACAAGGGCTCTTAGATATGTCAAATTCATGTCCCCTTAAATAAATGCAAAGTCTTACCGAAATGCTATTTGAAAAGAAAAATATAAGAATTATATCATATCAAAGTTGGTAAGCAATTAAAGTGTTTGCCTCAGTATTGGGGTTATTTAGCCGGGTGACTTTCCAGAACTTTATAGGAACGATCAAATAACAGTGAAATGACAAAGGAGCATGTAACAATAGTATATTGAACTTGCAATGAACATGTAACAGTACTATAATGAACTTGGAAAGAGTATTTAATTGAAATGAATATAAAACCAATTAGAGAAAGGCAAGTATAACAAGCAAATATTTGAAGACATGATGAGTAGATGCCTTTACATTTAATAATGAACCTTGAATTTAAAGGTTTAACAATAATAGTAGGCCTTATCAAATTGAAAGAAGTTATGACTTGATATTCAAATTAATAGAAGGAAGGATTATCCATTTATAATATTAAGAAGCTTATAAAATTGTTTGTTTGAGTCCCAAATATATTTGTTTGACGTGTACTAAAATAAAGGAAGAGGTGCAAACAAAATTGCATAAATGCTAGTGACGGAACAGGTACAAAGAAAAGTGAAATATTTTTCATCCACTACTATTCATATATACAATGTGAGAAATGACAACGACAACACTAGTTTGTATCTACAACAATACGAAGACGAGAATTGTGGGACTGCCAATCCATCAGAAAGTTTTTTACATTATGTCTTTGATGAATATGTACAATGCGTTGCAGGAAGGCCTTCAACTTATTGAGAAGGTTAATAGTTGACTGTAGATGATGGAGAAGGAAGACCGGGCACAGAAGGTGTCTAGCTCTTATGTCAAGAAGAGCAAGTTTCTCGGCATGTATCTCTTTACAATATCCATATAGTAGGGACAGGTACTCGCTATCCATCTTGATAGTCCGCAAAAGGGGAAAAACAAGAGTTGTTGAATTATTTGAATGCCATAAGTGGAAATCATAATCATAATATCACTAGTACAAGTAAAGGAGAGTGTAAAATATTGATGAAATGAAAAAGCACTACAAGGATAGGAAGTTGTGGAGGAGGAAGATTTTATTTATTTGAGAAAGGGGAAAAATATTGAAATTTCAAGTGAGTTTTGCAACAAATATTTGTAAAAGAAAGCAAGTATATTGAAATTGAATCAAAATTATGCTTACTGAAAGGGAATTATAAGGGAATAGATGCAATGATCAGACCATATTGGCTATAAATACTTTGATGCTAACATGGATTCCTCTTCTTTCCTACGTTTGATATAAGCATTGCCTTGCATGCAGGAGTAGCGACTGAAGGAAAATGGTGGAGAGATGTGAAGATTAGCCAAGGTTCTAACTCTGGAGATGGCAGTGAATGTTAAGCCTTGTTGGTCTATGTTTCCAATGTCCATTGTCGCCCTTGCTAATGTCATGCCTTGCAGTTTATGTATTGTTAAGCCCCATGCCATTCGAAGGGGAATTTGCCTATGAGACCCCCTTGTTATTGGGGGAAGTGGAACATAAGATGGTTTGAAGGTATCCCATGGTGAAACTTTGTATTGGAATAATTCAACAACAACAAAGGATGGCAACTGAGGGGGTTTTGATCCAAGTGCATAGAAAATGGAAACTACTTTTCCAAGTGCTCTGTTGAAAAGACCTAATTTAACCCACAAGTTGCATGTGAGGAAAACCTGTTTTTCATTGCAAATAAGACATTTTTCATCCAATTGTTCATATTCTTCGTGTGTACCAATAGGATGGTGGTTCCTTTTCTTTGCACAACATCGTGCAATTGGCATGTTCAATTTTTTTAGCATTTGTTTCTTATGCAATGTGACAACTAGGTTAGCTGGATATAGGTGCATTTCATTGTCAAAATCTTGCAACTCATCGCTTGAAAAAAAGGAATTTGACCTTGACGTGAGAATGTTCCGGTCCTCCATAGTTGGTGTTGCATTCCTGAGATTCGTGAGCAATTGGTGGAATGAAATTTGAAGAGGGTCGGTCCCCTGTTGATGAAAGATGGTAGATAGTGTGACGACCATGTCAAATCTGCACCAAAGGGCATTGTCATGTGATGTGCCAACATACATGGGGATGTCCTTCACAGGAGGTAGTTGGTCAAGATCATGAATAAGTATGATAGACCAATTTCTGAAAGTCACATTCTGATACGAAGGGAATACCCTTAAACGATCGTATATGCGCGAAATAAGTTTAGGCCCAATAAAACTCATTTCATCAACTAAAATGTATTTTACCTTACCCTCAAGAGGATGCATTGAAACTAAAGGAATATGAAGGGAAGAATGGATTATAAGCGCCTTTTTTTTAAGTGATGTAACACCTATTGGAGTGAGTAGAAGCATTGGGCTTGAATTGGGAGCAGATTCAACAAGGAATATATATTTTAGGAAATCAATTAAGTGAGACTCCCCCCTGCCAATAGTACCTTAGATGAGCATTCTAAGTGGAGGAATGGAGAAAGTAGTCCTAAAGTGGGTGAGGACAATGTTGAAAGCAAGTTGTTGGGTGTGCGATAGTGAGGCGAGGGAGTGTGGAACTGGAAAGATGCTAGAATGGATTTGGGTGGATGAGCGACTGAAGTCTATGAAATGTATGGTTGTATCTTGCAAAGTGGAAGGGATAGTAGTATGGGCCCAATTGTGGTTTGAGTCAAAGTCGTGATGGCCAAGCATGTCAAGGTCATCAATTTCCATTTTGTTTCTAGCGTGTAGCTGAGAAAGGAATTTCCATTCGTCCATGTCTACAAATTCAGGGGGGTTCAATATAGCATTAGTGGAGGTGTCATTAGAGCAAGGGGAAAGGGGGTCTTCAGGGGCACGATGAACATGCCATGCAACATACACATTTATTTTTTGTTCCCAATGTGAAATCACTGCTTCATAAGTGGAGCTAATATTTGATGGGAGTGTGCAAAAATGGAAGTATAGAAGTACTTCACTCCAACAGAAAGAAGTGTAGCATGCATCAACATGAGAAGGGATCGAGGAATAGAAAGGGAGAACATGAACAATATTGGAAGGGTATGTTTGTTTCCATTGGTTATGTTTACGGTAAGCAGAGAAGGACCAAGAACATGTAGCCTCAAGAAGAGTTAGTGTTTCAAGCGAAGGAGGTCTATCCATGTATGCTACAATGAAGGGTGGTGTTGGGAAGGGGGCACCTAGACCATGAGAAACATGTCTAAAAATAATTCGACTAACATTGAGGGAAACAAATGAGTGGCTACAAAGTGAAAGGGGAAGTTTTTGTAGCATGTGGCATGTTTCTTGTGCACCGATGTCCCTATCGGAAATTGTTTCTATTAATATTTTTTGGACAACATTAACAACAGGTGCTTCAGGGTGGACAACCTGCGAGACATGTGACAACATTTAGCAATAGATTTCTAATCTTGTCTCTAGTTTCGCTGCATATTTCGAGATGTAGTGGAGAACAACATGGTGAGACAAAACCGGTTGGTAGTCGATGTTTGCTCTCCATATGGATAGCATGTCAGAGTTGTGTACATTTAACCTTTCGTCATTATGAGTGGGGACATATTTATTTTTTCCATTTTCATCAATCATAAAAGAATATGTGGGATGAAAATCATATGGAACTCCATAGCCGAAAATAAGAGCAGGACCTTTTTTGCGAAGATAGTAAGAGGGGTGGCATTTTGTATGTCATTGAACGCATTAAGAAGGTCCTCATAGTCCTAAATGTGACAAGGTGAAAATGTCAATGGTGATGGGAGGATGCATGGGTCATGATCTGTATAGCAATGTACATAAGGTTCATGTTGTTCAACAGGCCGAGGATTCTAAGCATAAATGTGTTAATCGAAATAGGAATTTTCTCTATCAACTGCGGCTTATTCATGCCAATCGAGATTGTCCATATCAAGTGTGTTTTCCAGCCAAAGGAAACCATGTATGTGTGTGTATCCCATATGTTTCCACTCATACCTGCAAAGATGAGAAATGAAAATTTGTGAGGCGAGTGTACATCTAGGAAAAAAGAAACAAAGAGGAAGGATGGTTAGACAAAAACATGAACCGGAAGTCCTTTGCATGGAAACCTTTTTGCAAGACCTCTTCAAGGAAGACTATGAATCGAGAATGAATGTATTGTGATGTAAGATGTGGATACTTGATTATATTGTGGAATCTCCACCGAGACACCTCTGATGAATCCGGGAGGTGGACCACTAGGCATGACCATGTGTAGGTCCTGCGATTTGGTGTCAGCTGCACTAAGTGTGAAGATGAAAGTAGGGCTACCTATTTGTGTGATCATATTAGTAAGTACACCTCTGTGTTTGTTCCAGAATGAGTGTGTCCCCCTAAGGCCTAATCTAAAACTCATAATATAGTTAAGAAGCATGGAATCAGGCATGTCATGGAGGCATGCACGAAACAAGAACTCGATAGCTACGAAATCGATCAATTTAGGAGTATCTTATCAAGTGGATGAACTTATCCGCTGAAGATTCCACATGGGAGGATGAGAATTTTATACAGAAGTATCCAGAACTACTCAAGCGTTGAGGACAACACTTTTTTGAAGGAGAGGGGCATGTTGGGTCCCTAAAATACTAGTGATTACCCCATTACTATTGTACTTATACCCCTTATTAATATTGTTGTGCCCCTATTGCCACCATATTGTTATTACTGTGCCCCTATTGCCCCCATATTGTTATTACTGTGCCCCATAGAATCCCTCTATTGTTATTTTTGTGGCTTTATATTATTATTGTTAGGTCGGCTGGGTTATATTGTGACTCCTTAGACTCCTATATATAGAAAGGAGGTTTTGTCATTTGAATCATCCAAGAATTGTTCATTTAAGTAATGTAAAGGAGGTTTCCCCCTCGAAGAGGCTAAATTCTAAGGCGTTGATCTATCTTTTCTATCTTTTCTTGAGCTGGTTTCATAACATTTGGTATCAGAGCTTTGGATTCTAGGGTTTCGCTGCTCCAAATAGGTCATCATGGAATTTTCGCTATAACTTTTTTTCTGCGACGTTTCAGAAGATAAAAAAAAAACCCATTTGAGAAGACATTGCGCTAAATCTTGGGTCCAAATTTCAGAGCTTTTTGTGCTATATTTACGGAGATATGATATGAGGAAGTTGGTCTTTTTGCAGACTCCTGAATTACATTCCAAACAGGTGACCTGGGGAAAATCATCATAACTTTTTCCCTAAGCATTGGATTGAAATTTCGTAAGAAGGTACAGAAAGAGGACGGACTGTAGTTTCTTTTATATATTTTTTAGAGCCAAAGGACGAAACAGTGACTCGTGGCACGTCATACAAGTTCACTCTACTGAACTAGTCTATAATCAGGTCACTGTGGGAGATTTCGCATAACTCTTCCTTGGAGAATCCAAATTGGATCAGACTGGTGGCATTGGAAAGAGGACACAGAGGGCTACCACAGGTTGCAATTTTAGAACTGGATGATCTGAAAGTACAGAGATACATCAGAGGCAATATCGAGCTCCTACAAAGTGAAAAAAAGGTGTGTAGATTCTTTTAAATTTTTGCTTAAGAGTGGTTTGAAATTTATTTTGAAGGAATTCAAAGGGCTAGTAGAGCATTATTATCGGTAACTGATGCCTCGAGGAAAGAAAATGAAAACACCTAGTAAGGAACCTGAAAGCTCTAGCATGACTCATGAAGAAGAAGAAGAAATGCTATATGATATATCAAAATTACAAGAGCAAGTGCAACAAGTGTCACTTGCACAAAAAGCAACAGAATCTAAGATGGATGGTTTAAGGAAAAATGTAGAAGCCAAGATGGATGGTTTAAATAAAGGTGTAGAAGCTAAGATGGATTGTTTAAAGAAAGGCGTAGAAGCTAAGATGGATGGCATGGAAGCTAATGTGAATGGCATGGACGCTAAAATTGATGGCATGGATGATAAGATGGAATAATTGAAGATAAATATGAATATGTTGCTACAAGAAATGGTCACTAATGGTGAAAGGGTACTAAAGGAAACTCATGATGAGAACAAAAGAAATGTTAATCATGATTCCATAGACTCTAATGTTGGATTGAAGACTCACCATATTCCAAAAATCGATATGAGGAAGTTTGATGGCAAGGATCCCGCCACATGGATATTACAGATGGAGCAATTCTTTGATCTCAATAATGTGCAAAACACACAAAAGGTACGTATGGAAACTTTATATTTGGAACCAAATCAATTTGTATGGTATCAATGGCTTTTCTCTCTAAACAATTTATCACTTGGGCAATTTTTACGGAAGAATTGATAGCACATTATGAGGATACAAAAAGCAAAACTTTTTTTAGCCAATTGATAAGTCTCAAACAAAAGGGTTCAATAATGGAGCACATTGAGGAGTTCCAAAAATTGAACATAAGGGTAAAAGATATTCTAGAGGAGCATAGGATTGATGTGTTCATAGGGTATTTAAAGGATAATATCCAACATGATGTTCGCCTTTGGGAACCTGATTCATTAGAGAAGGCATTCAGGTTAGCAAGAAAAATGGAAAGCAAAATTATGGCAACCAGGAAGCATACCACTCACAACTAGAAAGACGGAAGTGTTGTTGCCCCTAGTCTTCCACAACATATAAGGTTGACACCACAAAAATTGGAAGAAAAAAGAGCAAAAGGGCTTTGTTACAGTTGTGATAGTAAATACACTAAAGGTCATAAGTGTGCTGAGAAGAAATTATTCTACATAGATTGTGAAGAGGAAGAAGAAAAGGAGCAAGAAAGGTCAAAAGAAGAGGATATACTCCAGGAACAAAGCCTAGATGAAGAACAAATAAATCCGACCATATCTTGTAATGCATTGGTGGGAATTACCACTCCTCAAACCATCAAGATAGAAGGACAAATCAAGAAGAAAAAGGTAATAGTGTTGATTGATTCAGGAAGCACCCACAATTTTATTCATTGTAAGGTAGCAAAAGAATTGAATTGCTTCCTATATCTAGCACCAGAGTGTCAAGTGATGATTGCAAATGGAGGAACAATAAATTGCTCTGGAAAGTCCATAATATCAAGCTATCCATGGGAGAATATGTATTGACTAGCCCAATGCTTTCCATTCCAATGGGAGGTGCTGATGTTGTACTAGGAGTCCAATGGCTACAATCCTTGGGTACAATAGCTTTTAATTTTCAAGAACTTTTCATCAAATTTTCTACCGAAGGAAAGGAAGTTGAATTAAAGGGTATTGCAGGGAAACCAGGAAAGATAATCAGCTCTAATGGTATGACAAAGCTTCTAAAAAAGGAACAAAGAGGTGTAATTGCACAATTATGTTCGCTAGATGTTTCCACATCGGAATCATCTATTTCTCTAGATCTCCAAAAAGTCCTGGACAATCATTCCAAGGTATTTGAGACTCCCAAAGGTCTCCCACCTATGCGTGATCATGATCATGTTATTCATCTGATTCCAGGAAGTGTTCCTCCAAACATCAGGCCGTACAGATATCCCTATGTCTAAAAGAGTGAAATTGAACGTATAATTGCAGAAATGCTAGAGGCTGGTATAATTCAACCGAGTCAAAGTTCTTTCTCTGCTCTAGTAGTATTGGCGCACAAGAAGGATGGATCATGGCGCATGTGTCCGGATTATAGGGAGCTCAACAAGCTCACTATTAAAGATAAGTTCCCCATTCCTGTCATTGATGAATTACTGGATGAATTTCATGGATCAATTTACTTCACCAAATTGGATCTTCATTCAGGATATCATCAAATCAGAATGAAGACTGAAGACATTCTGAAAACGGCATTTAGAACTCATGAGGGTCATTATGAATTTTTGGTCATGCCTTTTGGCCTTACCAATGCACCTTCAACATTTCAAGGTTTGATGAATTCAATTTTCAAACCATTCCTTAGAAAATTTGTGTTAGTATTTTTTGATGATATACTAATCTACAACAAGTCTTGGAAGGATCATGTTGAACATGTTGACAAGGTGCTACAACTATTGGAGGAGAAACAATTATATGCAAAAAGATCCAAATGTTTCTTTGGAGTCTAGGAGGTGGAATATCTGGGTCATATTGTATCTCATGAAGGAGTTAAGGTAGACCCTAGCAAAATTAAAGCCATTAAGGAATGGAAAATCCCCACATCCATAAAGCATCTACGAGGATTTCTCAGGTTGACAGGGTATTATCGCAAGTTTGTTAAGAATTATGGGAGAATAGCAGCACCTCTAACAACATTATTGAAGAAAGATGCATTTTCATGGACTCTAGAAGCAACAAAGGCCTTTGAACATCTTAAAGAGGCAATGTGCCAAGCACCGGTCTTAGCTACACCGGACTTCACAAAAACCTTTATTGTGGAATGTGATGCTTCAGGAAATGGAATTGGTGCTGTTTTAATGCAAGATGAAAGACCCATTGCTTTTGAAAGTCATCCAATCAATGGAATTTTTTTAAGCAAAGCTATTTATGAGAAGGAAATGTTGGCAATACTCCATGCACTTAAGAAATGGCGACCCTACCTAATGGGAAGACACTTCAAGGTAAAAACAGATCATGATAGCCTTAAATACTTTTTAGAACAAAGATTATCCTCTGAAGAGCAACAAAAGTGGGTCACAAAGATGTTGGGTTATGACTTTGAAATCATCTACAAAAAGGGAAGCAAAATGTGGTGGCAGATGCACTCTCAAGAAAGGATGAGGATGTGGAAGCATTGTTGTGCGCCATTTCTATTATCCAACTAGATTGGATAAACGAAGCAAGGGAGGAATGGAAGAATGACGAAGAAGTGTGGGCACTTATTCGAAAGTTACAACAAGATTCCAGTACGTCTAATACATTTAGCTGGAAAAATGTTCGTTATGGTACAAAGATCGCTTATACCTCTGTAAGAATTCCTAGCTAAAACAAAATATTCTTATGGAATTGCACACTTCTCCCTTAGGAGGGCACTCAGGATTTTTAAAATCTTACCATAGGGTTAAGAAGGAATTTTTTTGGGATGGCCTTAAATCAGATATTCAAAAGTTTGTGGCGGAATGTTTGGTTTGCCAACAAAATAAAGTTGAAACAATTAAGACACCAGGTCTATTACAACCTTTATCCATTCCAAGCCAACGTTGGGAGGAGGTTTCAATGGATTTTATCACAGGTTTACCCAAGTTCGAGGGAAAGAGTGTCATCATGGTGGTACTTGACAGATTTACCAAGTATGCACACTTTTGTGCATTATCACATCCATTTAAAGCCAGTATAGTTTCTACTGCATTTATGGAAACAATTCAAAAGCTACATGGAAACCCAAAGATTATTGTAAGTGACAAAGATCCCATTTTCATTGGAAATTTTTGGACGGAATTATTTTCTTGTCTTGGTACTCAGTTAGCTCATAGCTCATCTTATCATCCTCAATCTGATGGGAAAACTGAGATAGTAAACAAATGTTTGGAAGGATATCTTCGTTGCTTTGTATCTGATAAACATACACAATGGGTCAAATGGTTGCCTTTTGCTGAATGGTGGTATAACACTTCCTTCCATACGGCAACAAAAATGACCCCATTTATGGCACTTTATGGGTATCAACCACCATCCATCACATCATATTTAAGAGAAAATTCTAAGGTTCAGGCAATGGAACATCACATCGAACATCAACAACAAGTCCTCCAACTCTTAAAGGATAACCTCGTGTTGGCACAGAATAGAATGAAACAACAAGCAAATAAACATCGCAGTGAAAGAAGTTTTGATGTAGGTGATTGGGTATTCCTACGGCTACAACCATATAAGCAAATGTCCCTCAAGCAAGCTAAGAAGGATAATAAATTATCACCAAAGTATTATGGTCCGTACAAGGTGTTGCAAAATATTGGTACTATGGCATACAAATTGGAGCTTCCTGCAGCTTCTCGATTGCACCCAGTTTTCCATGTTTCATGTTTAAAGAAGGTTATAGGTGACAAGCTCCTAGTTCAAACAATATTGCCAGAACTTGACGAGGAAGGAAAAATTATATTGGAACCGGAACAAGAACAAGAAACAAGAACTCAATAGCTACAAAATCGATCAATTTCGGAGTATCTTATCAAGTGGATGAACTTATCCGCTGAAGATTCCACATGGGAGGATGAGAATTTTATACAGAAGTATCCAAAACTACTCAAGCGTTGAGGACAACACTTTTTTGAAGGAGAGGGGCATGTTGGGTCCTTAAAATACTAGTGATTACCCCATTACTATTGTAGTTATACCCCTTATTAATATTGTTGTGCCCCTATTGCCCCCATATTGTTATTACTGTGCCCCATAGAATCCCTCTATTGTTATTTTTGTGGCTTTATATTATTATTGTTAGGTCAGCTGGGTTATATTGTGACTCCTTAGACTCCTATATATAGAAAGGAGGTTTTGTCATTTGAATCATCCAAGAATTGTTCATTTATGTAATGTAAAGGAGGTTTCCCCCTCGAAGAGGCTGAATTCTAAGGCGTTGATCTATCTTTTCTTGAGCTGGTTTCATAACACAATAACAATTAACTCTTGGGGGGAACAAATAATATGACCAATGTAATTGTACTACCCACCTCATCCATGGGTTACTTGCAAGATTGGGTTGACACATACTATGAGCATTTCCTCTATTTGTGTTAGAGCAGCAAGGACAAACGGTTGGTTGCCAGGGTCCATGTTGTTTGCAAGGGAGAAGCGATGGGTGGAATTTGTAGTTGCACATACGGGAGAAATAGATGCTACCATGCAACAATATTGTTTTCATATTTGGGTATGATTCCTTTCATATGGAAAAAACATTCAAGGGAGATAGGTCATCTATCCTTTGACGAAATCGGTGGTGTGCATGGTTAAGGGCAAGGTTGAATGGGTCGATGGTGGGGTGTGTGATGTAGATGGGGAAGAAGTAGTAGTGAATGGAGGAAGCTGAAGGGAAGGTAGATTGGGAGTAGGGAATGTTGAAGGAGACGGGTTTGCAAGCGAAGTTTGGAGATGTTGGGGACGAGAAACATTATATGGGGGTATAAATGGAAGGGTTTGGGATTTACACTAGCTCTATATTTGAGATGCCTTTGTTTTTTGTAGGTGTATTTATTCTGTGCATAGAGGAGTCTCTGGTGAACATTTTTTGAGGGGTTTCCAGAAGACTCTGGCATGTCCATCTTGATACAAACATGGGGACACGAAAATTAGTGAATACAGTAGATGAGAGAGAGTAGTATTGAATGCAAAGAAAGAGTACATAGAGGAGTGTTCGTAGGAGGAAGAATGTTTAATGGAAAGGGAGGGAAGAAATCTAAATTCAAAAAGGGGAGGAAATAGGAGCAAGTGTTTATTTTTTATTTTTTTTGCAAATTATGAAAGAGTGTGTACATCCACATAGTGATTTTTTTTATTATATATTTTTTATTTTATATTTTTTATATCTTGGAAATTGCAAAAGAGTGTGCACATCCACATATTAGTTGTATGACATGAATATATGCACAAGGAAAGATGTATAAAGATGCAAGATGCAAGATAAGTAAAGATCGATTATATTTTTGTTTTATTTTTTATTTTTATTTTTGCAAATCATGAAAGAGTGTGTACATCCAATGCAAGAAGTATAGATATCCAAGGTGCAACATAACTAAAGATCAATTAGATTTAAGGTAACTAAACAACAAAATTTTCTAAAAAGTTAGTGTTTGTATTTAATTGTACTAAACATACTTTAAAAGGATGCAAATATACTACCTTGTTTAGAAGGAAAAACAAAAGAGCATATATATTTTATTTAAAGGTAAGAGACACAACATTATCTAAAGGTGGAAGTTGCAACATGTAACATAAGTATATATACATAGGTGTCTTTATTTATGTGCATAGAGGAGTGTAACACCCTCCTCCCACATCTACCCAAGAAAATGGCCAACCGGGGTAAACATGCAATGAGAGGCCACTATGATATGATTCGACCTCCTAAGTCACATTAAGTAAGTGGAACCGACGAAAACACACCATACATACATCCAACATCATCTACAGAACCCTCAAAAGACAAGTCAGCCACTCAAACAACCTGTCCCTGGGTCCCATTGTTGTTTTAGGTCATTTGGGCCATAGTCGCTCCCATGTTATGGGCAAGGGAGCGAAAAAAAACCTAAACTCGCTCTCACAGGCCTGCTTTCCAGCGACTGTGGACCAAAATTGTCAGTGTTGTGCTAGGGACCCCAGGATTTAAGCCACTTTCTCAGGCTCAGAGCCCATGACACTACCTAAAATTGATCCATCTCTCCAAATCAGTAAATTAACATGGAAATGAAAGTACTAAATAAAATACTTGTTCAAGGCCTTGACTAGATCCCTACTAGCCATGATAGGAATTTCGTCAAACATATCATTGACATGTAACCTACAGGTGTAAACAACATAATTAAGTGTATGGATCTCGTACTTATTTGAGAATCAATATGAACCATTTCTCCCTCATACCATTTGCTTCATTATCATCTATTAGGTCATAGACACATTATCCATTCGCATATAAGTAAAAAAATGCTAAGAGCCATACATAATTGTTGTCATAAAAGGTGCATATAACCAGCATAATAGGAAAATAAATACAATAAACATATCAACCATCAAATATATAAATATGTTAGTACCTTTACATATTAAAATCAAGCGAATGGAATTCTCATTAATGAATGCAATGAACCAACCGGATATGGGCATGGAAAATTTTAGGGGCTAATATTCGTAGGTGGGCTAATTTTCCATGATTTTTCCAAAAAAACAATTCACCAATTTCCATTTTTTATAAATATGATTCGCCCAAATTTTACAATATAAAATTATTTTACCTTAAAAATCGCCAACATTATATAGATAGTATATATAAAATCATTATAAATTTGAATAATTTTAAAAACACATAAATAAACATTTTATAGTTTGCATATTAGGGACTAGTTAGATTTGCTAGTGTTTTTAAACTTCAAGATCATTTTCCATATTTAAAATTTTCCCTGGATATGGGACTACCAAATTCCACCTGACTGTAGAATAGTTGAGCCAAATCTATCTTCAGCCATTCACCCCTGTGCCATATTCCAAGCATGAATGTGGGATCTCATAGAACACATCAATCAAATATCATCCACAGTTTCCAAAGGCCATCCACCTCAACCCATCAAATAGTGATTCCACCTCACAGTCACACATCACCAAAACAATCATCAGATTGGTCTCCATCCAAGCCTTCCAGGACTTCCAAAGTGTTTGTCCAACCAAGGCTTCCATAAATATTAACTCAACCCACAATTTATATAGGGCTTCCAGAGAATTTTTCCAACCAAGGTTTCCAAGACTAGTAACTCAACCCACCAAGGGCTTCCAGAGCGTTTGTCCAACCAGGGCTTCTAAGAATAGTAACTCAACCCAAGCTGTTACAGGGCTTCTAGAGTGTTTTTTCAACTAGGGCTTCGAGGACTAATAACTCAACCCAAGCTAAGGAAACTTGAGAACCAACCAAAAACAAGAAATGAAAGTAAACCCACAACCACCATGGCTATCTAGGAAATGGAAAGGCTAGGAAATCCACTGTTGATCCAGGAAATCCCTCATGCCAATGACATATCACAACCAAGAAACCACATGCATGTCTCATGCATGCTAGAACCAGTGAAGAAATCATACATGCAACTCGGTACCAGCAAGAAAATATGATGTAGTTGTTGATGTCGATGCCTTCTTGCACTTTCTTGCTCTTCCTTTGCATTCTTGCTCCAAGAATCCAAGTATGTCACACCCTCCAAGAGTGTTCCAAGAAAAATCTAAGTATCCAAGAGTATGAGAGAGAGAGAGATAATAATGAGAAATCTCCAAAACTGAACTGACCAAGTCTTGCCCACTGCTCCTTAGAAGCCTTTTTATCAATGAGGCTCTATTTTCTTCATTTTCCATTATTTTCCTTCAATTTCCTCCTCACATGCAACCTTTGACCTTTGACCTTCCCTTTCTACAAATTTCCATTATTTTCATAAATAAATGCCAATTAATTCCTCACGCCTTTCCAAAGCCTTAGCCATTGCTTTTTCCAGTTTCCTTTAGCTATAATAAACCAAATCAACACCCATTAGCATGTTCCCCCACCATTGAGCTCAGAATACGTGTCCCATCATCTGTGGTATTTATATATATTTTTACATGGAAATTTTCACCAGGGCTGTTAAAGAACCCTCCCCCTTGGGGGAACACCATCCTCGGTGTTCAATGACACCTATAACCAACAAGACGACTGAAAACCAAACATGCTGCCCATGGAGCTTTATAACACAGCTCGTTATAGTATTTACAATGACCATCTGCTAAAACATGACAAACACACCGTTTATTAGAGCTTTATAATACAACTCATTACAATATTTACAATCGACATATACACATACACATTTGCTTCAACCAACAAATAACCATACTGTCTATGGATCTTTATAAATCCAGCTTGATACAATATTTACAATAATACACACATATATAGATATGCACATTTTCTCAACTAGCAAATAAAAAGATATGATGTTTGCATCTGCAACAAGGAAATCTAGAGGCTCACACCTCCACCCTCAAAGTAATACCAATATTCACCTCCTTCTTAGGAAGTCCAAAATCCACTAAAAATTCAAATCTACATCCAATGTCCAGTGCTACAATCCTGCACCACTTGTCCTCTCAGTGAATAATTATCGGCTCATTGTTCCAGGGTGCACTCCCAATGTGCATCTGATTCCATCTGGAAATGCTAATGACAAAAAACAAATCCATCCACTACCTTCCATTCTCTGCTACACAGTCCCTCGGGAATCTGGTCACCTCTTCCGTGCAGTCACTCACCTTCCAAGTTCCATTGGTACCCCCATCCCGGGAATTCCATCCCTTGGCAAGGCTTCCTCGCATCGGAAGATACAAAAACCAAGGCATATACCTGCCTTGAAACCATCATATCAGTCATAACATGCTCATGGAAATAAATGGAAATAATTGGGTACTGGTGTCCCAAAATGGACCTATTCCTAAAGTTCTTACCAACATACTATTGCATGTCCCAATTCATTTTGTTGTTTCAAATTCTTGCATTCGAATTCAATCACCCAACCGAGCATTTTATGCATTCCTGTACCAAGCACATCGCTTCCATTAGATTTAAAATAAATTGAAATATATTCACATCATACCTCAATGGTAGTTCATCAATAAGGTACACTTGCAATCTTGTTTACTACCTGTCACAACAAGTCAAACTAGCATCATGTATAAAAACATCACATAAGGTTAGCTCAAAACATAACCATCATAGATCAAAATCATAAATCACATGTAACCATCATAAAACATAATCATAATTCACATGTAATCATCATATAGCAAAATCATAAATCACATGCATAATAAAACTAAAATAATATACTGATACTTATCCTTTAATCGATCCTTACTTCTGCATTTTTTCTTATTTCGTATGCACACCAGATCGATTTCCACACTCGAAAGACACCCAATGCCTTCTCCTCAACCAAGTGCACATATACATAGTGTGCATCACACACATACGACTACACACCATATACAAATCCATGCAATACATGTACCTACACCTCACATACAACACATATACCTACACCTAGTGTATACAATAAAATACATACGCCTACATCCAGTGCATAACACAATACATCTATACCTGATGTACAACACCACATATTACCTACACCTACACAATGCACATACCTAGTACCACATGCTCTCAACACAACATGTATGACATGCACACAATCCCACATGTACACCATTACCACATGTACAAAGCACCACCTACACAATGTGTGCACAACATCACATGTACACGACACCACCTGCACAACGTGTACACAATTCCACATGTACATTGCACCACATGTACAATGTGTACACAATTCCACATGTACATAGTACCACATGCACAACATGTACGCGACACCACATGTACAATGTGCCACATGCATGACATGTACACAGCACTACTTGCACACAACACCACTTGTAGAACATGTACACAACACCACGTGCACACAAAATCACTTGTACAATCATGCACACCACACCATATGTACATAGTACCAATGTACCACATGCACACAACACCACTTGTACATAGCACTGCATTTCCAACATGTACATAGCATCATATGCACACAACACCGCATATCCGTCATGCACATCGTACAATATGTACACAATACTGCATATCCAACATGTACATAGCACCATCTATAACCAGCACTGAATATGCAATATTCATACAACACTATTTGTACCACCTTGTACATAATGTTGCATAAAAACATGTACACACGCTATGTATACCCAACACTGCATGCACACAACATCATAGATGCAACATGTACAACATATACAACATATGCACAACAGTCGTACCACACATCCAAAACCACACTGACTCTTTACCAAGAAACCTTGCTTCCAGTGTCTTATCCATGCTTGTACCAACATGCTACAGACCACACTGCTTTCACTTTGATGTATCCTTTGGTATAACTTGCCCACAACATAGACATAATATAATCACATAATATCAATTCATAACCACATGATACTGACCTCATATGTTTTTCATGACTACTCTTCCCACTTGATTCCTCATGAACCAAGAGCTTCTTCATGCCATTCGCCTGCATAAGCAATCATTCCGTCACAAGAACGATTCTTGATGATCTATCAGACAATGACATAGATACATGGATACATACATACATATACGTAAATATTAGCACAAAACAGTCATCATCCTGTCATACAATGACATAAATACATATATATACACATAAATGTTAGCGTTAATAATCATGATCCATGATGACCCTGTCAAACATGACATACATACACACCTACATGTATACATATATAAACATTAGAATAATCATGATCATAACATAATTACCAGATACCAAGGTCAAGGTTAAGATAACTCCCTTTATTCATGCACAACATGCATGACACTGAGAACAACAGTTCCCAACATAGCCAAGGCATATGAAACTTCAAATCCATTTACTTTACCTTTTCTGGTTACCTTTCTCATGACTGTACTGCCACCATCCATTTACCATAATGGACCCAACTAGTCCAACCGACTGTCATAGCCTTACCTTCTGCTGCGCCTACTCATTCATCGAGCTTCACCTGTGTCTTCCATTACCTGTTGAGTACCACACAGCTCTCCCCGAGCTCCATCAAATGCTCCTTTTTCCCAACCAATTCTCCAGACTCAAAACATAAAATGAAAGAACAGAAACACCAACAAGAAGAAAACCATTAAAACCAATAACAATATGACTCCAAAAACAAATTGGTATGGCCATAATCTATACATAAATAAAGCTACAAATCAAGCGCAAGCAAATAAAAAAAGACCGAAAGTACAAGACTAACAACAAACACCATGACTCAATCCCCATGGTTCCTAGGGAAACTCAACCAGAGCCTTCTTCAAGATTTCATGGCAACCTCTCTTTGCCATGCAGTCCCTTGCATCATATTGCCATAAACACATAACTATTAGTGTATAAATAAACATAACAATACATCAGTTACCTTATCTTGTTGTGCCAAGAATGTTTCTTGCAACTGAACACATCCATGCCATCTCTCAAGGGACTCCAACCCTTTGATAGATCCACATGTAACTAAAGACTAGCTAATATACCTGTCAAGTACATGTTCATGAATCTAGCACATATCCACACAGTGTCAAACAAAATCAAGGTTAATAAGACTCCTTGTATGCAAAGCACTCATTTGTTTGGAATTAGGGTTTCCAAACATAGTCAAAGGAATTCTTACCGAATTCCTTTCTTTTACCCTTACATTGTTGCAACTGAGTCTTACTATATACTGTCATGTCACTCAACTGTTAGTTATATAAACACATCAATTATTACCTCGTCACGCTAATACCAAGCATGTTTCCTACAACCGCTCACACATGTCAACCACATGTTCCAAATATCAAGACAATCAATTCTATTAATTTGAAATCAAATTTTACAAACAATCATGTCATAATCCATAGTAAACTCATAGTCATTAGACATAATGCTACAAATATCAACTACATTCAAGTACATATCAACTGTCTCAACACGTATGGGTTAGTAAAACCATCTTAAAGCAAGATCATTGGAACGCATACTCATATTACGAAATTCATCAAACATTCAACCCACTTGCAAACATACCACATTAAATAAATCAACTAGGCACCAAACACTCAAACATCAAATAGAAATCATAATCAAACAACCAAGCACCAAATATATGGCATGAGAAAACTCACACCTTAGTGTATATAAGGGAAGGTTGTCTTGTCTACACAATAAAGCTAGGTTAGCACGATACAACTTTACAACATATCAACTCAAACATAAACCATGATATCCATAACAATAACTAACTAACATGTTCACGTCATAAGCTCATAAGAATTTTTCGTTCATTCCTAACAACCACATATGTACGATCAATCTAGATTAGTACGACACCATATCACATATATGTCAGCTCATACCTGAATATCAAAACCATAACCATTTGCATAGGTCAAACCAGGTTAACAAAATACATATAACATCAATATATTCAATGCAATGAACATAACCATCTGCATAGGTCAGACCAGGTTAACAAAATACATATAACATCAATATATTCAATGCAATGAACATAACCATCACGCATATGACCAATCCAAATTACAACATCAAGATCTCAATGAAATAACCCTAATCATTAAGTTAATAGTACATAACAACAATAATCTATATATCATGCTCATCAACAACATAAAACCTAATCGTTAGGCTAACTATCATATAGCAACAACAAGTTAACCTATAACATACTCATCAACAACATATCGTATAACCTAATCATCAAGTTATCCAACCTAACCAACCACAACAATTCTTACAACCACATGTTACTATCATTCTTGACTATCCGACTCATGTGAATATGACTATGCTAATCAACTATCATCTATCAGGTACGTAACCATAACATTAAAAGACATGTACATAACCTAATGTATATAACCCTAATGCATATAACAATCCTTAACCTACATAGCTGCATGCCCAACATACAAACCTGTATGACGACATGCTCTCACCTCGAGGTCCAATGTTGCAACTTCACTTTGATGATCTGCATCTCCTTCTTTACCTCATTCAACACATTAGCATCATAACATACCAATAGTACCATGATGACCTAAATGAATTCACATGGCATTTTTGACCTACTATTCATGCATAACTATAACCAAGACTATGCATACATAACAACTACATATAGACGTATAACAAATGAGTACAAAACCATATACACACCATTCTAGCTAGAGTCCCGTCATCAATACATGACCCTATCAACTACACAAACCATGACCTCATGCATGAAAACAACAACACCCTCACGTGCATTGATAACACATGAATAATGACATGCATAAAAATGCATAATCAACCATACACACATGAAGACATACTCCATGACAACACCTTCAACCTTCACATGGCAACATCACTACAACCATGATCAACACCATGAAAATGCAACAAGCACATGGAATACATTCATAAGGAACACATATGCAACCAACATGATAGTATGATCAACACACAACCCAAGGAGTGCGCAACCACGCTCTGGTACCACTCTGTAACACCATCCTCCCACATTTACCCAAGCAACCGACCAGTTGGGGCAAACATGTGACGAGAGACCACTATGATATGATTTGACCTCCTAAGTCACATTAAGGAAGTGGAATCGATGGAAACACACCATACAGACATCCAACATCATCAACAAAACCCTCAAAAGACAAGGCAACCACTCAAACAACCTATCCTTGGGTTCCACTGTTGTTTTAGATCTCTTGTGACATAGTCACTCTCATGCTATGGGAAAGGGTGCGACCAACAAACTAAAGTCACTCTCACAGGCCTACCTACCAATGAATGTGGACCAAAATTGTCAGTGTTGTGCTAGCAACCCTGAGATTTAAGCCACTTTCTCAGGCTCAAAGCCCATGACAATGCCCATAAATATCCATCTCTTCAAATCAATAAAGTAACATGGAAATGAAATTACTAAGACAAATACTTTTTCAAATCCTTGACTAGATCCCTACTAGCCATGACAGGTATTTCGTCAAACATATCATCGACATGTAACATACAAGTGTAAACAACATAATTAAGTGTAGGGATCTCATAGTTATCGGATAATCGCTGTGAACCATTGTTACCTCATGCCATTTACTGAATTATCATATATTAGGTCATAAACACATTATCCATTCACATACAAGTAAAAACATGTTGAGAGCCATACATAAATGCTGTCATAAAATTTGCATCTAACCAACATAATAGGAACACAAATACAATAAACATATCAACCATCAAATCTATAAATACGTCAACACCTTTACACATGAAAATCAAGGGAATGGATTTCTCATTAAAGAATGCAATTAACCAACCAGAGATGGGACTACCACGTTCCACTCGATCGTAAAATGGCTAAGCCAAATCTCTCTCCAGGCATTCACCCCTGTGCCATATTCTGAGCATGAATGTGGGATCTCATAGAACACATCAATCAAAACTCATCCAGGGCTTCCAGAGGCCATCCACCTCAACCCATCAAATAGTCCACCTCACGGTCAGACATCACCAAAACCATCATTGGATTGGTCTCCATCCAAGCCTTCCAGGGCTTCTAGAGCATTTGTCCAACCAAGGCTTCCAGAACTAGTAGCTCAACCCATAACTTATAGAAGGCTTCCAGATCGTTTGTCCAACCAGGGCTTCCAGGACTAGTAACTCAACCCAAGATGTTACAGGGCTTCTAGAGTGTTTTTTCAATCAGAGCTTCCAGGACTAATAAATCAAACCAAGCTAAGGAAACATGATAACCAATCAAAAACAAAGAAATGAAAGTAAACCCACAATCACAGTGGTTGTCCAAGAAATCACAAGGCTATGCAATGCATTGTTGATCCAGGAAATCCCCCATGCCAATGATAGATCACAACTAAGAAACCACATGCATGTGCCATGCATACTAGAACTAGTGAAGAAATCATACATGCAACTCGGTACCTGTAAGAAAATTTGATGTAGCTACTGATGTTGATGCCTTCTTGCACTTTCCTACCCTTTGCCTTCTTGTTCCAAGAATCCAAGTATGCCACACCCTCCAAGAGTGCTCCAAGAAAACTCTAAGTATCCAAGAGTATGAGAGAGAGAGAGAGAGAGAGAATAATGAGAGAGCTCCAAAACTAAACTGACCAAGTCTTGGTTCCCTAGAAGCCTTTTTATCAATGAGGCCTCTATTTTCTTCATTTTCCATTATTTTCCTTCAATTTCCTCCTCACATGCAACCTGTGACCTTTCACCTTCCTTTTCTCCTAATTTCCATTATTTTCATAAATAAATGACAATTAATGCCTCATGCCTTTCCAAAGCCTTAGCCATTTCCTTTGGCAGTTTCCTTTAAACATAGTAAACCAAATCAACACCCATTAGCATGTTTCCCCCACCATTCAGCTTGGAATACATGTCCCATCATCCGTGGTATTTATATATATTTTTACATGTAATTTTTCACTGGGGTTGTTACAAGGAGTCTCTTGCAAAAATTTCTTGAGGGGTTTCTAAAAGACTCTGGGATATCCATCGTGATACAAACATGGGGACACAAATTATAGTGAATAAAGAAGATGAGAGAGAGTAGTATTGAGCGGAAAGAAAGAGTACATGGAGGAGAGTTATTAGGAGGAGTGTTTAATGGAAGGGGAGGGAAGAAATCTAAATTCAAAAGGGAAGGAAATAGGAACAAGTGTTTATTTGTGTTTTTTTTTTTTTTGCAAATTGTGAAAGAGTGTGTACATCCACATAGTATTTTTTATTTTTTTTTGGAGATTGGAAAAGAGTGTGCACATCCACATATTAGCTGTATGACATGAAGACATGCACAAGGCAAGAAGTATAAACATGAAATATGTGAGATAAGAAAATATCGACCATTTTTTTTTTCTGATTTTTTATTGCTGCAAATCGAGAAAGAGTGTGTACATCCAAGGAAAGAAGTATAAAGATCCAACGTGCAACATAACTAAAGATCAAATAGATTTAAGGTAAAGAAACAACAACCTTTTCTAACAAGCCAATGTTTGTATTTAATTGCACAAAACACACTTTAAAAGGATGCAAATATACTACCTTGTTTAGAAGGAAGAACAAAAGAGCATATATATTATATTTAAAGGCAAAAGACATAGCACTATCTAAAGGTGGAAGCTACAACATGTAACATAGGTGTATATACATAGAGGAGAGAAGTATAATGATGAAGTGAACAAAAGAAGAGGGTGGTAGGGGAAGAAATGAGAATGAACAGAGAAGCATATAGAAGTTGTTGTCTACATTTCAGTTTGACATGGGGGAAGAAAAGGGAGTTTCAAAGGCAACGAACAACTGAAGCAGTAGAATTTTTTTTGATATCCTAGAGGACAAGGGAACATGCAAAGCCATAGTTGATTTCCTCTTAATTGATTAGTACAAGCTTCAAGCGATTGATGCCATTGAAGTTATCTATTTTACAGATAGTGTGAAGAGGAAATGATGGCATGAAACCCTTGAACGAAGCTCGTGGATAACACCAAGATTAGTGGAGAGTATGAACAAGTATTTTTCTTAGACACACATGAGTTTAGTTGTAGCATCATCAAAATCTTTGACATTTTTCAGCAGCCTATGTGGTCATGCATTTCAAATTTCAGCACATAGGGATAGTCACATTTTGGGAAGTCCCCACCACATTTTATGCAGCGCCACATTCCATTTGAGCGGCTGACAACTTTTTTCATGCACTAGATGCCATCATATGAGAGAGGGCAAGCAAGGAATTAGAAATCTTGCATGTCAATAGAGGTGACGATTCCATGAACAAAGAACCATGCAGATTTTCTGAAGGGATGCAAGTCTGTGAGGTCAGAAATTGTACGTTGTGGGTGGCCTCACTTGGAAGACCCCGAGAACTTTCTACTTAATGGTGGTGTAGAACCCAAGAATTTTTTTATTATCAAACCATGACTAAAGCTGGCGAGTCTTTGGAATGTCAGAATCCATCAGGAGGTTGTTGGTGGAGATAGTCACTACATTTCTTCCATTAAATATGGCTATGAGGCCCCCTTTGATTACAAGCATGGTCGAAGCACCAAAAGAGTTGAGCTCAACGAGTTCCTTGCCTATAATGTGCAAATTCTCACCCCATAGGGTGATGTCGATACTATACCCAAACATGTCTTCCAAGTTGAGATTTTTTCTAGGTGTTTCAGACCCATCTCTTTGATTAATGGTGGAGGTTAGAGAAATGGAACCTCACCACGCCAATGATGTCCATAATTGAGCCGAGGTTTGCAGATCTGATTTCACTTATAGATTTGAAACGAAAACGGTGGAAAGGAATTGTCAGAACATCATCCAAGCAAGGTTCAATAGTGGAAGTTGCAGAGAGGAAGACTTCCCATTTTCTATCGAGATGGTTGTAATTTGTGTTTGTTGGTTTGACTGTCCCATTTGAAACCATGTAAATATGCCCAATTTGGACAAGGTCATGCAAGGAATCTGCTAACTCACCGAAGGCAGAGAGATGGATTTCATCATTGGCACAATCAATGAGGTCAAATCCAAAGACCTTTCCGAAGGCTTAAGCATTGTTGTACGAGCGAAGGGTTGTTTTTGCAAGCACCCTACCCTGGATTGACCATTGTTTACGGTAAGGGCTTAACACCATGAATGTAATGGAAGTAGGCACAATAGAGGAAAACTAAGATGACGATGAAGCAGAACCCTATGTTGAAGTAGGAGTATGCAAGTAGGGGCCATGTGACATTGAAGAGCTCACTTGGTATGTGGACGACTGCACAATTTGAAGAAGGGTCAAGTCCCCAATCAAAGTTGCATGACGTTTGAGAACTTCTAGTTCAAGAAATTTTATAGTCCTGAAAAGAAGGAAAGAAAGAGGAAAGCAATGTGGCATTAGTTGGAATTTCAGTGGTGAAGAGAGGGAAGGAAAAGAAAAACATAAAGGATGTGGTGAAGAGTGTGAACATACGCATAGTTTTGTAAAAGTGTGCAAGTGGATTCTTTGAGAATGATAATCAACCCCAACTGCAAGGAAATGTAAATAGAAGCAAATTTTTGTGATGAGAGGTATCGTCGGAGAGGGAAATGCAGTAGTGTTGGGACGATGTCTTTGTCGAATCAAGAAGGTCTAGTTCAACTATTTGGAGCAATGGTTGGATCGTTGTAGAGAAAGCTAGCAACAAAGTGATGGAATTTGATGTCAAGGTAGGCTCCATGATGAGGAGGAAAGGAGGTGTCCTGAAAGGTGAAAGTGAGTGAAATGTTTTTAACATTGAAGGGGAAGGGGAAATAAATCAACGGCGATCTCTAGTTCACAGGATTATGATATTTGCAGGCAAATGAAATAAGAACGATTCATAATTTATATTGTTGCTAACATTGAAAGGTAAAGGGAAATCAATCATGAGATGTTTAATCATAGAAAGATGCCTCTCTATATATGACGTTTCAAAAACTCCACACCCCACTATTCTGTATGTCCTGGCAATGTAGATATTCTTCTTATAGTAGAGACATGCAAAATAAAAAGCTATATATGCAACATGAAAACATAATTTGATACTTATCATATGATTTTACAAGGCGATATGGTTACCAGGTTCTCGATTCTCACCTTCTTGTTAATGGAATTCCGAGACAGGTATTCGTGCAAAGGTAGCAGCAGTAGGATGTCCAACAAGAACATCAAGAACAACAACAAGAGGGTAGCAATAGCACAACGAAAACAACAAAATTTGCAACATAAAAAATAGGAGAATGGATCGAAGTGAAGAGGCTAAACAGATCACATGTCCGTCCACCAACTAAGTAGAGGGAGAAATAAATTAGAGTAATGACATATGACATAGATCTTGGTGCTACTAATGACAAATATAATGACAAGGATGTTCATGCGAGTGAGAATAAAGTGAGAATAAATGCACATAGTTGGTCCATTAATTAGATTAATGAATAAAATATCCCTCGAGACCAAGATGTGTGGATAGGATTTAAGCCTTAATCATTAAAAAATGTGGCATATTGATTAAATATATATTAGAGATTTTGGGCATTGAGACTTTGACATCAGAAGAATCCTTTTGGAAATCTCTGAAACCCAAAGTTTGATCCATCATATTAATGTGGCTCCTTTCAATAAACGTATATTATAAAGTGGCCAGGGCATAAAACATATGATCTTCGTGTGAGTGAGAATAAAGTGAGAATAAATGCACATAGTTGGTCCATTAATTAGATTAATGAATAAAATATCTACCAAGACCAAGATGCATGCATAGGCTTTAAGCCTTAATCGTTAAACAATGTGGCATATTGATTAAATATATATAAGAGCTTTTGGGTATTGAGACGTTGACATCAGAAGAATCCTCTTGGAAATCTATGAAACCCAAAGGCCATTCCATCATATTAATGTGGCTCTTTTCAATAAATGTATATTATAAAGTGGCCAGGGCACAAAACATATGATAATAAACTCTCGGAGTAAAAGGCCCAAATTCCATGTCATTGTCTTCGTTCTCGCATATCGGAGGTAATGGATATCGGGCTTTTCGTTTTGAGACACATTTAAAAAACCCTGATAAGATCAATCGTTGATACTACGATATGAAAATCTCTTGATATGCCGATCGAGAGTTCTATTTTGAGCTTGCGAAACTCAGAGCTCAAAGATAATTCCATGTTTATTAGGCACCCAATTGAGGGGAATTGCTTCAATTTCTGCAGGAAGCCTGCATTCTAAGAAATAAAAAATTATAGCTTGCATCAGACCAACACATTTGCAATTTGATTGCCATTGCCAAATTATGTATCAAGGTTTGTCTTGAATACAAAATGTTCACATATTTGTTAATTCTTGAGCATAAATATAAGGTAGCTTTGTTTTAAATTTTAAATGATTAACACTAATTAATAAATAGCCCATGAGACCAAGCATATGTTACAACATGTGGAAATGACTCTTTAATAAACAAATAGTGGAAATTTAGGCTATCGGAGTTTTTTTTTAAAACCTTTATAACCAAATTTTGATGAATATAAAGTGGAAACTAACACAAATAACACATATCACGTATTATAAAACACTACTGGAGAAATACCCATATCGTAGTTTTTGTTATGAGTCACATTATTAAACTTGTGATAAACCTAATTTCCGATATCTGTTGGACCCACTTGCCACATCATTTCCTTCGCTCCCTTATATCGAAGAATTCCATATCGGAGTTTATTAGCCTAGGTTGCCTTGTTTGATTTCTAGTTTGACTTAATTTGACTAAGTTTGTTGTTAATAAAACTTTGTTTTAAATTTTAAATTCCATATCATAGTTTTTGCTCCCTTATATCACAGAATTCCATATCAGAGTTTTTTTATGTGCCACTTTTTAAAAGTTCTGATATCGTATAACCTCCGATATTTTCGATATGCGATATAACCTTTGACCTTTGATATGTTTTAATATCTAATATGTTGGACCTAATTTGATTTAAGTTTTTGATTAATTATAAAATCACATATGCTTTCATATTGAAACTTTTGAAATGGGACATATCTAAAATCATCGTTATGACTTAATCTCTCGATCGCTGATATGGTTGCGGATCTAATGGGATTTATCACAACAATTTAATATAATATCACATCTTCTCCTCATCGGAACTTTCCATATATCGCAAGTTTTGCAGAGTGTGTCATGTTAAAACTTCGATACTCCAACCTCTGATATCCATCCGTGTTCACCGCTTGTCACACTTTGGTTTGGTTGTTTCTATTAAGTTTTGAATAAGTCATTATTAATGGTCTCAAGCTATTTATTATTGGATTTTCATTAGGATTACTAGAGCCGAAATAAAAATGAGAATTATCCATATAAATCACCCAAAGATTGAAGCTTTCACATCACAAATACTTTCTCCACAAGGCTGGTAGACGATGACCAGAACCACCCCTCCTGTTACTGTTTCAGCTCAATGGAACAAAATCGGGTTGAGGGTGTCCAAAGGCCAAGGGAGTATTTTCTGCACACAGGAATTAGGAGGCTTAGGCGCCACGACTGTGGGCAGAGGCGATTCAAGTAACAAAGAATGGAGGACTTGAAGCGCAATGTTGTGAATCACCCTTCTCTGTCTTGAGTACCATAACAAAATATTGAATGGATCAGATGTGATATCACAATAAAATCAAATCTTTAATTATATCAGGTCTGACATATCAGAGACTGGTACATATCGGAAGTCGGAGGGAGAGTGTTGTATACACAACAAAAACTCTGATTTGGGTATTCTCCAATATAAGGGAATGGAGGAGGAAATGATGTGGTAGGTGGGTCCAATGAAGAAAAAAAATTGAACCAATGGACCAAATCGTGAGGTGTACAATGTGGCACGTATAATAAACCATCTTTTGGAAATTGTGGGCATTGAAACTTTGTCATTGGAAGAATCCTTTTGGAAATATCCGATATCCAAAGATCGAGCCATATAAAGAGGCATATTGAATCATTTAAACCAAAGTCCGATTCATATTATTAATGTGGCTTTCGACATTTTTTTTTTTTTTTGTAGGTAAGCACCCATGGGGGATTTGAACCAGTGACCTATCGCAAGGAGTGCCTTAACAGTGCACCCATTCACCGTCAATCCAAAACCCCGTGGGCTTGACTTTCGACATATTCAAATAAACTGTTAAATGGTTTAAACTTTACATAAACCAAAGTCGATCAATAATATTAATGTGGCATAATAAAATGATAATCTAAAGTCCTGGGCTCATTTAACAAAGTGGTTGTGTTATTGTTTATAGGCGCCCCAACCAAGGCCTTAATACTTATTATAACTTGTGCCTTTATGTTATAACGTTAAACATATAAAGACTTGAGCGCATAAATATTTGGGCCCACTTCTCCGACGCCTTTCCTTTCCATGTCACTACTCCACTCCCTATTAAAATACCCACGAAGATCACACCGTCAAATTGGTATATTATTTCTAGGCCGATGAATCTGCTACAGTGTTGTGAGGAAAAACCTCATAATAAAAAGCCTATCAGCGTAAAAAAAAATTAAAATTATATTATTTGTTTTCAATTATTCCAAAATTCTAATATTCTAATATGATTTTAATAATAAAAGTTCCATACTATAAATTAAGTTGTGTAAATTCTCCAATACAATCTTGATATTAAACAAAATTTAATTTCTATATATTGTTAAGTTAGAGTATTTTAATATTTTTTCAATTGAAGATTTATTGGTTCCATTAAAGGAGTGATGTCAGATAGGTATTGATAGGTTAGAATTGCCAATAGAGTTGCCACTAGAGAGAAATGAGTTTAAAGCAACATACTTTGGACAACCTGTGAACTCCAACACTCACCTCCATTTGTCATGATATTATGAAATTTGTAACTGACTCATCATCTCTTTTACAAGGGTGTGAATTTCTAATGATGTCACCTTGTTTGCTAATTGGCCCTTATGTTTTGTCGAAAAACATAGACCACTGCGAATTCTTTCAAAAATTTTAAATGAGATAGAATCCTTCTAAATAGCATGTTGAGTGTGAAATATCTTAGAGAGGAACCAACATAAAGGTGTTGCATTATCTATTGGAATCCCCCATTGTGATGAGTTTAGCTAGATGGATTGGAACAACTTCTGAAATAGAGCATAAGCCTCTACTTGGTTGTTGGTAGCTTGCCCGAGACTTCATGAAAATGATAATTCAACTTATCCATAGAGGATGCATTAAAACCTCACAACATATATTTTTAATATATTTTTGTCTTGCACTATATCAAAATTTTAAACTACATTCCTTTTTTAATTTTGCTATAAGAGAAGACAAATCAAAGCAAAGACAAAAACATAGTTTTCTTTTTTTTCTTTTCTTGTTTGCTAGGTAGTGTGAATTGTGAGATGATTGGCACGCTTAAGTTGTGGCTTGAGTAGCCGTGACCCAGGGACATCTAACCTGTCAAATCACGTGGGGATTTTACTCAGCCTAAGCCACACCAACCCATAACATGGATAGATTTTTGCCCACAGAATTTCAAACCGACGACCTTTTCACCACAAAGTGCCTTAAGAGAACACATTGTTACTATTTTCTCTACACCCTATAAACAGAGTAAAATCTAATACTTTATCATAATTTTTATAAATAAATAATATAGAATTTTTTATATTAATTTAAACAATATATAATTTTTATTTATTTATTTATTTTAATTTTTTAATTTTTAATTTTTTTTTTTTAAAACAAGTTAATAAAGAGATGAAATCAAATTTGGTTTTGATTTTGAATTATTTTCCCCAAAATTTTAACAGTCTAAATAGTTTTTAAATAATCAAAAGTTCTATTAACAAAATTTTAATCGATCATAATGGAATTATAACTTGGGAGAAAATTCCAAAAAGATTAATGATACTATACGAGGCCTATAACTTATGAGAAAATTCCAAAAAAATTAATGATACTGTACGAGTCATATATTCTCTTATCTAAAGTAATTGGGTTGTTGGTTATCTAGAACCGTCTAGCTTGATCACTACATTATACGAACTTTACAAAATTGATGTTGCATAGTTTGCAACAAATCAAGTTAAGCACATTTTTATCTAGGTTCCAGACTTTTGCATGGGTAGTTCTTTATATTGATCAACCGCCCTGCAGAAGAAAAAATTCTTTTTATTGAATTAGTGAATTATATAGAGTTCTCTTTCATGTAATACTGAAATTGTAGATTCCAATATCTTAGTAAAGGAATTGGAAAAATTATAGCCATGTTCATAGCAATAGAAAATAATCAACAACAACAGAGCATCAAATAATTTTGCAGCATCAGAATATAGTGCACATGTAGCAATAAATATGAAGCAACAACACACATTAAAGAAATTTGCAATAGAATTCAAAACAAGAAACCATGTGAACAAAACACATAAAGAGTTGAATGAACAAAATGGTGATAATAAAAGAATGTATGGATTAAGCCCCCTATACAAAAGTTGCATAATGGATCTTGGATTATGACAAAGGTAAGAAGCATGATGGTTGATATGGTAGATGTTCACTTATTTTGTGTTTGAATGGAAAACTCTTAGGAGCGACAACCATGTGCTAGACTCATCCATAGAAAGAGCGAAAAGGACGTCCCCAGATTGGAGAGGAGTTTCTTGGTAGTTCTTGGTTGGAGTAGCAGTGCATATGGTAGAGAGAGTGTAGAGAATGTGAATACTTGAGATTTTCAATAATTAGCCACCAGACAAGAAGAAGCCACAGTGATCCTTGTACACGGGTATCTTCCTATATAGCTAGTGGTTGTTGCGGTTGAGTTACCTATGTAGACCGATATCCATGGTTGATGTACAATAAGGATACTTCTACAAGAAATAGTGGTCCAAGACATCATGGCATCCTTGCTTGGGACAAGCAAAACATTGAGGGTGGGGGAGATGTTGTGGGGCCTCTTAGGCCTATGTATGTCATCATACATAATACATTATGTAAATGTGAGTAATACTTGGTAAATGTATAAAGTAAGTAAATGAAAGGTTGGTTGAGAGGGGATACAACCATTCCAACCATATCATCCATGTAAAAATATGCATAAAGTCTAATAGAAACATGGTGGGAATTCCTTCCCAGATTTTGTTCTTCTTTGTGTATGTGTATTCATGTTGTTGCCAAGATGTGGCATGTTCTTATTTGTTGTACGTTAGGATTATAGCATGCAGTAATGTAATATATGAATTGAATTGAAAACATATGAGAGCAAACTCAACTTGAAGGGATCTTACCAATTTCCTTCAGCTCACATGTTGTTGTAGCATGGCTAATTTTTTAATACTTGCATGGATACCATCACCATTTATACTTAGCTAACAATTTCTCAAGGAGTCCACCTAGATTCTTCTCTAGCCTTCCTTAACAATTATCTCTTGTCATTGTCCTAAAGTTTATTTTGATCACTGAAAGAACTTCCTCTGTCTCAAATCCCACTTCTAATAGGTGGTTTTTAATATCAAATGTTTGAGAACAATTTGCATCTTTTCTTACGCACAAATTCATCACATGTTAGTTTTTGGTCAACCAATTAAATAGAATATGTGCTACAACATTTCTAAATCAACAACAAATTTATTCTATGCATGTATCCATTCATTTTAAAACATTTACTAGTGCTTTAATGTAAAAATAATTTACCATTTTCAAGCTCAAGCTACTTCAAAATTTAGTTATTTCCAAAATATTACCTAAAACCCATGGGAAAACCCTCCCCCTTGCATTCGTATACATACAAGTTGTATCAACATACATTATATAAATACTATTTCTTAGGCTCCTCTCACATGCAAGACATCACTAACATGTCCCTATTGCCCTTCCATTGTTTAACATCAAGTTTCATAGCCCTATCACGAGATTTATTTTAAATTTCAATGTTTCCTAGAAATCATTGACATTTCTCTCTCATCTTTCTTAATCCCACCTTAAAAAATAGGTGGTTTTTTCTTTTTCAATTCCTAGGAAGGGAACTCTTTAAAAGCCTTTTCTTCCTTTCCTTATGCAAGCTTGTCTTGGTTCCATAGCTAGATGGTTTTTCTAAGCTATTTGTCTCCTCAAAAAAGGTATATGTTGGGGTTTCATTACTAGATGTGTCTTTCTTAACACTCAAATGCCTCTTCCTTGAAGATATTTTTCTAGTTTGCTAGTAGTTGGCCATGTTTTTGAATTTCTGAAGGGTTTAGTACATTCCTTAATTGATGTCTATCTATATTGTTGAAAACTAGTCCATGTTGTAGCAACCTCTATATATTAAATAAACTCTTTAGTAGCACAACATTGATCTCATTTTTCATTATGTTGGGCTCTAATGAGCCTCTCATTAGCAACTCTACCACTCTCAAGTATAGCCTTCAAACTCCTCATTGTCTCTACCAAATCTGGAGTGATTTTAACAACTTACCTCTTATCTCATTCGTCATTCATAATGTGTGAATTTTCCTCTATGTTATATTATACCATTCTTCTCCTACTTCCTTCCTTCACTACTATGTGTCTTCTTATCTACTAAAAATAATATATTATTGTTAGTTTATGAAAAGGATTTAAGTTTCAACATAATTTGTTTCCTTAGAAATATAATTATTGGCCTATAATGGATTAAAATTGAAACTTTGCTTAAGCTACAAGTCACTTCATATCTTGGTTAGTATTCAAATTCACAAAATATTTTTTCAAAAGTAAATTAATTTAAATTTAACAATTCATTACAACAATCATTTCCTTTAAACCAGGGCATACAAAATTTCCCATATACACTTATCCTTAAGCATCTGACATGCATTCAAGTGCAATTATTACATTTTCAACTTTAGTTATACCCTCATGATTTCCAGATCGACATATTTCAAAGGAGATGGACTCCTTAAAACAACCTTCTTCAGGACATATTTTTCAAGCATGATTCTCTTTTCTCATAAAGCACTTTTCCTTTTAAACAATTTGTTTAATCCAAACAACATAATATTTTGTCAATGGTCAAAACCAAGTAGCACTATTTTTTCCAAACATAAATAGCAAGCTCTCTGCCTTGCTCCAAATTCATCTCTTTAGTAAATGGGTGGCACTCCATGCCTAGTACTTGAACTACAACTTTGATTCCACTCTATAAACTACTCAATCCCCTCTATACCTTTATGAGGGTATAGAGTGTAATTATCCAACCTCCTTAGTTACCTTAAGGGAGTTAGGTTATCAAAATTTCACTTCCTCTAACCATATTAAACCATTTTTTAATTCCACCTTCATATTTTTCTCATTAAGATCTTTCCAATGATATAAATTTCATTAAATTCCAAGTTTTGTACAAAAAATATGGCTCCTTGAAATATTTACCCCTATTAGAGCCATCAACATCCGTACCATTGACACATGGCAATCCTCTACCCATGTGCCATCATCAAACAATACCACATTAGCTAACATGTGGCAAACATGTGATAGTCCTCTACCCACATGTTACAACCACATAGAGCCACACCCACAATTGGACATGTTAGCCTACCCTGCTCATATTCAGATTTGGGAAAATTCATAAAATCTCATTTGAAAAAGTTTTGGATCTCTAGTTATCTGGATTTCCATATTTTTAATGTTCATATGGATCTTGGAAAGGTGCTTGGTGAATGGTCAACATTTAGATCCAGAAATCTAATGAACTCCCTTTTTATAAAAAGTTAGATATGTAGATATCTTGATCATCCACTCTCTTAATAAATCCATGTCACCACCACAATCACTGCCACTTGGCCTCCACATCATCATTATTATACTCTATTTTCCATGCCAACATAATGCCATCTCAGCTCAATCGACATGATTAATCTTTTGGACATCCATATTTTCAACCTTTTTTGGTTTTGTTAGGAGATCCACATCTTCTGGATTCATCTATATCCAGAAAAAACTCAAAAAGGGATTTTTTTTAAAACTCCATATTTATGGACCTTTAGATTCCACGTCATATCCACCACAATAGGGGCCACATTGACCACCACATTAGATCCTTCACAATATAGTTCCACATCAACAAACCATGTCAACATGGCACATCATCCAAACATGTCCTTTGTGCCATCTCAACATGATACATAAGCATGCCATGTTAATAACTTGGCAGTAACCACATCACCGTAATTTGTCCACACTATGCAAGCTAGGGTTCATCATACATGGTCCCACGTGATTACCACATCGCATACCACATTAACAAGCATGTTAACTCCCCTTGGTTCATTGCATACCCTAGGTTCTTCGATGTGGATTCCATGTGTACACCTCGTGTACTACTTACTCGACATCTAGATTTGGGCTTTCATTTTCATTATGGTCTCACTTTTTAAATAAATCCCCAAATTTCTAAATCCTTACATAAATCTTCCATCTTGGTTCCATACACACCAAATTAGACACAACGAGGTTCCTCTCATCTTGACCTATACACTTCACTAAAATTTTGATTGCCTCCAGATATCCAAATATCCAAATACTTGGGACTGCCATTCTTTATTGGATTTACGTGCACATGAAATTTTTGGACGCTTAGATATGATCTAGGTCATCCAAATTTTGCCAAAAATTCACCCCTTTATCCATTTATGTTGCAGACCTTTAGTAATGACTCACTCTAGTCCATGTGACTAGAGGCAGAGGCTAAAACCTCCATTGCTTAAATTTTGATCCCTAAATTTTTTAGGCTACAGGCTTCTAATAGACATTTTGTAGCTCATTTCCAAGGACCGAAACCCATTCCAACATGGAAAATACTTTCCCAATTCATTCTAAGGATTTTGAGATCTAATACAACTTATAAAAGGCATCCAAACATCTTTAATCCATAGCCATCGACTAGGATTTTCCTTCAAGGAGTCAAAATGAGCCACTATTCATAATATCCCCATTTGAGTGAAATCTCTCACTCATTCTTAAACTAGATAAACATTGGGCTTACAACCCAAGAAAATACCAGCTAAAGGCCAACATAAAGGCCTACTTTCATAAGAAACAAAGTGCTTCTAAGAAACGAATAACAAAAAGCCTCCAAGTGTTCTTGTTTCAAACATGGATATATTTCAGCTGACCATAGAACTGTCACAATAGGGATTCTTAACATATACAATCACTCTAAAGACTATACCAACCTAATCAAGCCTATCAACAAATTCCCTCAATTCAAAAATTCATTGGTGAACTCTTTAACCTTTATATCAAATATTATGTGAAGAATCTTTCCTTTGAGTATCTACTTTAAAAGTAAGGATTTTACTCTTTCCTTCAGTTCCACTTCAACAATAGGACTCTTTGCTCATAGGCAACAAATTCAAGTATTTTTTTTGTGTATTTGGAGAAAACACAACTCCGATGGTTTTGAATCATCAAGAGTCTTCCACAAACCAAACAACCATCTTGGTTGTCCAAGAGGTTGAGGAATCAACATCCCCTTGTCTTCTTAGTGATAACATCTTACACACACAAAGAGGGATATGACAATCATAAACATTAAAGTTAACCATTACTAAGAGTCTATCAATCCCATGCGTGAGTGAGACATTTCATCCATGCTTAATCATGAAAAACATATCATGAGAACACATTAGAAATCAACAGATAGGCATATAAATATTATACAATCATCAAAACTAAATTTACAAACACATACCATGGTCATGTATCACACAAACCAAGACGGCCATTCAATAGGTAGACACATAAATGTACTAATTCATCAACATCAGTTCTATTTTATTGGACATGATTTATAAAGGCGTCACGATATATTATCATAAAGTAAAAATGATACTCATAACTTTTTACATGTATATATAATTTATAAACCAAAATACCAAACCAATCAAATTTACAAATATGTAAGTATTTTTTCTTAAAGCACTCATCATTTAAACTTCACATGTGGTTCCATGGTCTAGTGGTCAGGACATTGGACTCTGAATCCAGTAACCCGAGTTCAAATCTCGGTGGAACCTTTTTTTTTTCTTTCGATATAAATACTGCCAGATAATTGATTTCAGAACGAGGTCTCTATTCCCTTTTTCTACATTAATACTGCTAGATATAGTTGAGCAAATAAATTCCGCGCCGGCCGTGGAGGGTTGGTCGGGATTCGCACTGACGCCCTTCGAGGAGGCTTTCTTAAATTAAATTTTGATTATTAATCCCACTGAAAAGAAAGTTAGCGCTGGAATTGGATTATATCGGTCATTTATTAAACGATAATTTATTTTCCGAATTTTTTTATAAAATGAGGTATTGTTTAGATTATATTTTCGAAGGTATAAATAAAATTAATTGAATATATATATATGTGTATGAATTAGGTTTGGGTAATATTCCGGATCTAATCATAATTATTGTTATAATTTTCAACTTGTTTAAACCACACTCATTAAATACTACTCAAATTATTGTTTTTTTTTAATTAAATTTTTTAATTTAGCTATAAATAAAATGTTGACATAAATTGTCATTGATGTCAACATGGCAATATTCTAGGAGTTAGAGGAGGTAAAACAGAGCTATCGAAGCTACAAGAGGAGTATTGCAAAATATAAAAGCAGAGCATATCGAAGAAGCAAAGCAGAGCATATCGAAGGAGCAAACACAGCTATCGGAGGCATATCAGGATTATTTGGAGCAATATATGCCAAAGAGCCAAAGCAGAGTGGAATACATATATATATGCGGAAGAGTTAAAGGAGGCAGAAGAGTTAAAAGAAGCGGAAAACATATATATATATATATATAATATATATATATATATATATATATATATATATATATGCAATATACACTATTGGAGGCCGAAAACATATATATATGCAAGATCACTATCGGAGGCGGAAAATAATGTATATATCGGAATACACTATCGGAGGTGGCAAATATATATATATATATCTGTGGTATTGTAATCGACGGGTTCTACTATGAGCCACTACCCGAAACCTTCGACAACGATAGATATGTGCGGACCCGACGAGACATATCTGTCCGGGTGTGTAAACAGGTGAAGTCCGCTAAGTGTGTCGAAGCATGGTTTTTTAGTGTATTTCATATATTCGGGCTCTACAACTTGCCACAATAAAGCATGCGGACCCGCTGCAACATTATGAAAGGCTCTATGGTTATATTGCGTCCGCCTATCGGTACTTGCATATCGCAATATACAAAGGGGTGTCACCCCTGAAAGCGCCAATTGCGATATATGTTGTGGACCTGATGCAACATTACAGTTTGACTTAATGCTATATTGTGTCCGCCATGTTGGAAGTGATCCGTTGCAAGTTATAAAGGGATGGCGCTATAAACTGCGATTGCAATAATGTTGTGGAGGAGCGGACCCGATGCAGTTATAGATGCGGGTGTAATAATTTTGAAGTCTGCCCTTAAGCGTTTCGGTCGGGTTTTTTTCATATATACCTGTGTATTTCAATATTTGTATTGCCCGGGGTTTTTTAGGCCAAAAGCTTATAATAACGGTTCCGATAGTTCAGTGGCCCTCAACGATGGCGATTACGATTGTGATGGTGACATGGCAAGTGAGGCCTCCTGATTGGTACAGTCTCTCCGTAAAACAATAAAGTCATGTGTATGCCTATTATTATTGAAAAAGGGGTTGTGTTATAGTTTTTAATATGCAACATGTTTTCTCTGTGTACTTTGGTCCTCTCTTATGAATTTACGTGTCCCTGGAGTGTTGGTGAACTCGAAGAGACAGAGGAAGTCGAAAGCTGGGAAGCCGAAGGACAAGCCAACGCAGAGGAAGCCAAAGCAACATGAAGAATCAGGAAGCCGAAGAGGCAAGCAAGCGTAGAGGAAGCTGAAGCGAGCGTTGAGGAAGCCGAAGAGCCAGCGAAAAGCGGAAACCAACAGTCAGAGGCATTAAGAATACATAAAATAGGAAAAACAAGGAAAGTGGGTGTGTGTGTGAATAATCAGAGTTAGAGGAAGCCGAAGTTCAAGCAGAGGCAAAAGAACCAGGAGAACAGAAGTGAATCATAAGCTCAGCAGGTTTAAGAGCAGAGAATTACAGCAAAATAGATTCGAACAGTTTACAATAAAGGGTTGGAGCCTTAGAACTGAAAGGATTGGAGTCCTTGGGAATTGGTGCTCCTAAGTCCAAGATTGTTGCCTTGGAAAAACATAGTTGGTGCTCTAGAGGTTGGAGCCTTACAAAAGTCCAAGTTGGTGCTTGGCAACTGATTGCAACCATTTATATATTGTATCTATTTTATTGCACATATTATATTAATAAAAAAATTCATTCCAACTATCTATTTCTATGTTCCATATATAAATGATTTTGTTGATAAAAAGAACAATTGAAAAGAAATACTGATTCACCCCCCCCCCCCAGTATTTCCAACAATTGGTATCAGAGCGAGCTTCTTCATATTAGCCTAACAGCTTGAAGAAGGATTCGTAGTCATGATGAGAAATCATGAAGCGTCAGGAAGACCTCCTCTATTCGACGACACCAATTTTGGTTTCTGGAAAAAGAGAATGACCTACTACTTAATGTCCCTTGGACCTGAAGTCTAGCATTTAGTTCTAAATGTGTACCCAATTCCTCCCACTCTTCCAAAAAATCAAGACGAGAGGAAAGTCTACATTGCAAATGCAAAAGCCTTGAACTCCATCACTAGTGGAATCACTGATTCCGAGTTTACAAAAGTCATGAATTGTAACTCTGCCAAAGAAATGTGGGATAAGCTAATTGGCTTATACGACGGGGAATCAAAAGTCAAGAAGGCAAAGCTTCAAACTCATAGAAGGCAATTTGAAACTCTGAAAATGGATGGTGAAGAAGATATTGCATCATACTTTCTCCAAGTAGCTGAAGTGGTCAACTCTCTTAAAGGATTGGACGAAAACATTGAAGAAAGTAGCATTGTTCAAAAGGTCTTAAGATCTATTCCAGACATATTTGACTCCAAAATAAGCGCCATAGAAGAAATAAAGGATCTAGATACTCTCAAGATGGATGAACTCCATGGAATCCTCACTGCCTATGAGATGAGAAAAGGTGGCCCAAGCTCCAAAGATGCAGCATTCAAGGATTCAAAATCAAAGAAGGGGAAAGAAAGGAATGACAGTAGTGATGAATCCGATGTGGAATTTGAATTGGCACAATTTGTACGAAAGCTAAAGAAAGGATCTAAGCTAAAATGTAAGTACCCTCTTATATGTTTCAAATGTGGAAAATAGGTCATTATGCTGCAAAATGTCTCCATAAGCATGATATTGATGATGAAGAAAATTCTAAAAGAATGGTATACAAAAAGAAAGGGATCAATAAGAAGAACCTCTTCTCTAAGAAAGATGAGTCTGATGAAGATGAATTTATAGTCATCAGAAAGAAATCAGATCAAGAAAGTCACCATGCTGAAAGCCAAGAAACATTATTCATGGCATTCACAAATGATGATGACTCAGGGCTAAAAGGAAATGTAGATGAATTGTTAATAAGTGCCATTGAAGAAAATGAGAAATTACAGAATAAAATCATTTCTCTCAAGGTAGAAAATGAGGAAACAAAAAGAAGGGAAGATATCTTGGAAACAAAGCTAAAAGAAAAAGAAGAAACTTGCGAAGAACGTGAAGCCGAAATAGTATTTCTGAGGAAGGAATTGGAGCAAGTTAAAAAGGGTTGGAAAAGCTCTCAAATACTTGAGACTATCCTAAAAATTCAAAAACCTCAACATGAAAAATCTGGAATAGGTTTTAAAGGAGAATCATCAAGCACTAAGAATAGTGCGAAAATTTGTGCCGATGCACTTTCCAGCAACCCAAAAGAAGAAAGAGTATTTCATCAAAGGCACATCCCAAATCCAAAGATTGAAGAGAGAATAACTCCAAAGAAGAACGTGGATTCGAATCATGGATATTTCAACAGATACAAACCAGTATTCCATCAAAGGCCCATCTCAAATCCAAAGAATGAAGCGGGAGTAATTCCAAGGAAGAATGTTGATTCAAATCATGGCTATTACAATAGGTACAAAACTATCTTTCTTGGACATTGTTTCTATTGTAAAAATTTTGGTCATCAAGCCAGACATTGCATGGCTCACAAGAATGAAGCACCAAAACTAAAGGATCAAATAAACAAACCATATGGCCCCAAAAGGCAGGGACAAATCAAGACCTAAAATTCGTTTGATCCCTTGACCAAATTTTGATCTAATTTGCTCATTATGCTACAATAATGGACTCTATGAACAAAATTTCCCACTGAAAAGAGGAAAAGCAAGAAGTGAGAATCCCAACAAGGATAAATGTGGCTTGGCTCTATATGCTCAAAATAATTAAAATCATTGGTTTGTGGATAGTGGGTGCTCTAGACACATGACAGGGGACAAAAGGAAGTTTGTCTCATTGAGCAAAAAGGAAGGAAATGTATCCTTTGGAAGTGGATCTGCCAGAATTGCTGGAAAAGGAACTGTTACTCTTATCAATGGAAAAGGAAAAGCTCAAAATGCTCTGCTAGTAAACGGGCTCAAACACAACCTCCTGAGTGTTAGCCAAATCTGTGATCAAGGACATAATGTTGTCTTTAGCACCAAAGACTGTGAAATAAGGAACTTTTCCTCAGGGGAACTTGTGGCGAAAGGGGTTAGAACACCAAACAACATTTACATTCTGAACAAGATTCAAGAAGAAAAATGCTACTTAAGTCAAACATATGAAAGTTGGTTGTGGCACAAGACATACAAGCTTCGAGAACTTGATCAATATCAGCAAGATTAAAGCTGTACAAGACATCCCAAAGTTATTAAAACCAAATCAAGGAATATGTGGTCCATATCAACATGGAAAGCAAACCAGAACCAACCACAAGACTAAGGAGTTCTCTACATCAAAGCCTTTGGAGATCATCCATGCTGATTTATGTGGACCAACTAGAAATCCGGGACTCCAAGGAGAAAGGTATTTTGTTTTATTTGTTGATGACTATACTAGAACGACGTGGATATATTTTATAAAATATAAACCTGAAGCATTTGAGTGTTTTAAGAATCTTAAAGCTCTTGTAGAAAATGAAAAGGACTCAAAGATTAAGTGCCTTAGAACAGATAGAGGGGGAGAATTCACATCAAAAGAATTTAATGAATTCTGTAAAATACATGGAATTAAAAGAGAATTCTCTGCTACCAAAACACCCCAACAAAATGGGGTACTTGAAAGAAGAAACCGAACAGTTCAAGAAATGGCAAGAACAATGTTATTAGCAACAGATTTGTAGCCAAAATTCTGGAGAGAAGTAGTTGGGACAACTATCTATACCTTGAATCGAACTCAATTAAGACCAAATTATGAAAAAACTCCTTATGAATTATGGAAAGGAAGACCTGCTTCAGTAAAGTACTTCAAGATATTTGGAAGCAAGTGTTTCATAAAAATCAATGATGTCTCCCAGGAAAGTTTGATTCTCGGGTTGATGAAGGGATCTTCCTTGGATACTCTACATGGAACAAAGCCTAGAAGTGCTACAATAATCAACTAAGGAAAATGTTGGGCACCTAATCCTCAATGTGTTAGTGTGGAAGCCGAATAGACAAAAGGAAGTCTAAGAGACCTTGGGATGTGAAACCCAACGGTCAAACCATGTACTATAAATGTATATAATTTGTTAATTAAAATGTACTCTCATGTTTTATCTTTCCTATTTGTCTTTGCCATGTGTGTGTTTAACATGGTAGCAGAGCAGGCGTATTCCTGCCCTGCATAATTACTTTGAGCCATTTGTTTTATGGTCTTTATGTGCAGGTCATTTCTGCCATCACTTATGAATATTTTCTCAGCTAAATTCTAGCTGCCACCTCCGTCATTTCTCCAGTGCCATTTTTGGCCTCCCTCTGCTTTGTAACTCCCTATTCTGGATATTTTTTGCCTTGCATATAAAGCGCTGCCCCTCTGCTCTTCTTTGACTGGTTTTTTATAATTACCTGCATATAACACTACGCTACCCTAACATATAATCCTGATGCATATATAATGCGTTGCCTTGACATGATATAATCCGCTGTTTTATATAATGCACTGCCCTGATATGGTTTGCCTGTTTTTCCCATATTGCAGAAACTGACATCACTGACAGCTAGAGCACAGGTTTCAAATTTAGGTTTCTGCATCGTAACTCCACTGCCATTATTCTCTGTCTTGCTCCTCAACTTCTAGAGAAAGATCATTTAGAATGCCAAGCATCTGACGGACTCTTTCAGGTGTTTCACAACTCTTAATTATCTCGACAATTTTTCAACAAACCAGGCGTGAAAGACTCAAGATATTAAGAAAGTGGGTGGCCATTTCAATTTCAGAGAGGGTTTCACAATTGATTTCCAGGAACTGGACATCCCATGGACCGATATCGTCTATGGTCTCCATGGGCTATGGCGTATAATCTATATGATATATGCAGAAGCCTTCGGTCTCACAATGCGTAAGCAAGTGTCATTTCTTGTGCTTCCTACGGCTTGTCTTCCTTTCCATATCTATAATTAATGAACTTGGCTAGCATGACAGTTTGGTTTAGAGTTTTAGTTGAGTACTTCATTTGGTTGAATTGGTAAAAGGGGTGCATTCAAACTATGGTGGGTTTACTTGCGTTAGTATCATATATATTTCTTGAATGCTGGTCTAGTTTAGCTTAGAATGTTGGTATTCGTTTCTTGGCATTCCACTTATCATTCATTGCATCAAAATGGCTAAGATCATAATTAGCTGTGGAAAATAGAAAGACACGGAGCCTTGAAGAACCTTCACCACCCTCAAGCCTGGCATACTCTTCCACTATCTTTGCGATTGAATACTGGAGCGTGATTTGTGTTTCTGCGTTGAAGAATCTCCAACATCATTGTGCATGCCGAGAACTTCTGTACGTTGAGATTTTGAAGGCAGTGGGTTGCAATATTATTTTAATTCAAATCCCTAGGAGTTGTTTGTGAGCGCTGTATTTTGGTTCTATGGTGAGTTGAAAGAATATTACCCACAATCTTGGTTGAACTATGCGCTTAAACTGGATGATCCGTTGGTGAATTTAATTTCGAGCTGAATATTTCATGGTAAAATGCTATGGTATATATGACTAGCAGTGATACATATTCAATATATGGTATGCGTTGAGTTCCCATAAAAAAAGGTGGTGCTGAAATGATGTTCGAAGACTCCCACGCATGACTGTGTATTGGTGAAGAAGGTGCATTGAACCATTCATGGTAGAACATTGAAGATATGCTGAGAATACAACTTGGTGATATATGCGAAGTTGGTTTTGGCACTATTCAAGTTATTTCCATGTGAAGTGATATACTGTGCATTGGTCATTTTGGTGTGGCTCCATATATTGTGCGTTGGTTGTTTTGGTATGGTTCCATTAACCATGCATTGATTTCCCTTAAAAACGATGCTCCTGTGTTCATACATGTATTAAAGTTTTTAATAGCTGTAGTTCATATATGCGTTGAAATTTATTGGGTTGTAGATGGCATGTGTTGAATAGACTAAATAAAAGAGATGGAAAATAAAGGTGGGAAAGTGGTATTTTTCATAGCTATGGGGTCATAACAGATTTAGGAATGGAATGAATATGTGTTGGGCTCTAGTCTCTAGGCCATGGCAGGTATGAGAAATCCGTTATATAACAGTCTCCATGCAATCGTAATTCAATGAATTGTGATTGCGCGGAGTGGAGTGGAGTGTGATCAGTCCCGCCCTCCTGCCTGCCTATCAGTCATGTCATGTCTTGTGAGTAAAGAAAGAAGAGGGTATGCAGAGCAAGTGAAATTTGTGAATACCGTGGGGCTATATTTGGTTTTTGTATTTTGAAGACCAAGTATCATATATGAATTAATTACTGGGTATATGCGTGTGTCTGAATAGTTCTGGAAGACCATGTATGGTGAATGCTTTGTGCATTTAATTTTTTATGGCCACCCTCATGCATCGATTCATATATTATATATGAATTGCTTCAACATTCAAAAATTTTGATACGTTGTTTTCATAACTGTTGTTTTGACATATATATGTTGTTCAGCTTTGGCACACCACAACAAGCAATTTGCAGTTTATGAGATTATGTACAACTCTTTCTCCGGTGATCTGCAATCCCACAATTGCAGTTGTTCCACAAGTTATCATCAATGGTTACAAGAATGTATTAACAATCGCTATTGAACTTGACTATTCTTTTCCACTGGCTGAGAAAGTGAAGGAGTATTTGCAGGATCCAAGCAAGTTTGCAGTTGCTGCTGCCCCACTGTGGCATTGTATTTAAAACTCATTATAGTTTTTTATCTACATGCATTGATTCCTTGATTCGACTACTGCATAAGAGTTTGGAGGATTGTATAAAGGCAATGATTGTTTTGACAAATAAAAGTAATCTTTTGTGAAGAAAAGTCTAGTCGGTTGTATTGTCAGAACATAGTGTTGGTCATGAGTAAACTCTTATTTTTATGTAATGGATTGTAATTAGTGCTTGCTGGTTGCACACTGATCATTTGCTGCACATTTATAAAGGATATTGCTATGTACTGTGAGTGGGTATTACTTTTCTGCATTGATTAGTAGTTGTGATCAGTTTTTAAGGTGTAATTCTGACACTGAAGACAAAAAATGGGGAGAATCAATGAAGTATTAGAGTTCCTTAAAACTCTGATTTTGTCTACTACTCATGATACATTAGAAATCAATAAAGTTTCTCTCACAGACATTCAAGTCTGTCGACAAAATGCACAAGAGAAAATTGTTTTTTTGCAGCTTGAATCTCAGCGATAACAAGAAGAATTATAATAGAGGAGTCATTCTAAACCTGTTTCTGTTCAGAAGATTGAAACAGACTCCCATAAAGCAGCAAGGTTACATGCGGATGTAGAAGTTTAGCTTGCACTTCCCAAGCCCATCATCAGACCTTAGGAAGAGCTTGTCCATAACAAGCACAGAACTGGTCTTGGATATGAAAAGGACTTGTCCTTTCATATTCCAGACTACTCCAAACCAATCCAATTTCAAAGTGCTGGATTCATTCATGACAGTTCACCTCCAGTTGTTCCAGATTCTACCCCTCTTCCACAGCAGCCACAACAGATTGTGAAATGCCAACACTGTGATCAAGTTGGCCATCTGAAAGATCACTGTTTTGATCTTCATCCATGTAAGCACTGTCATAAAACCAATCATTCTTCAAACATATGCTTCAGAAACAAGTCTCCTGCAAGAACAAAGATTCATCTAGGATGGATCGCTTCTTGGCAATGGGCATCAACAGCCAAGAAGATATTCTAATCACATGTCAGAACTTGTTCTAGAGTATTGAACAATCTTGCAGTTGAGTTTTCTCCATAATCTCACCTTGTATTTGACAGGGGGGGAAATTATGGTCATCTACAAGCTTTAGAGCCACATCAAGTGAGCCTGAGCCACAACCTGTGACACTAGTTTCAGAGTTGTAACCAGAGACAAAGATGCTCTTGAGCATGCCTTTGGTTGGTAATCTGGGACACTTCCTCTAGCAGAAGACTTCAGCTTCTTGCTAGTTTTGGAAGAATTCTAGAAATAGAATTGGGAACACTTCCTCTAGCAGAAGACTTCAACTTCTTGCCAGTTTTGGAAGAGTTCCAGGAATTGCTTTAAGCATTCCAGAGCTGTTGGTCATCCTTAAACCATCACAAGTTGAGACTTCCCTTTTCAGGTTGAAGTTCTCCCTTTTATGCGGGGTGAGACCTCCCTTTATTGGTTGAAGGTTTCCCTCTTCAAAACATCAGGAGCACTTCCTCTAGCAGAAGACTTGAGCTTCATGCCAGACCTGGAAGAGTTATGGGAACTGCACTAAGCGTTCCAGTGTTGGTGGTCATCCTTAAACCACCGCCCTTTATACCAACATTTTAGAGAGCACATTCAGCCTAGTGCTACCATGGATTTTTTCACATTTTGTATTACAACTCTCTTCTTGGACTCATATATAACCCTTCGGATTAAGGGGGGGAATGTTGGACACCTAATCCTCAATGGGTTAGTGTGGAAGCCAAATAGAAAAAAGGAAGTCCAAGAGACCTTGGGATGTGAAACCCAACGGTCAAACCATGTAATATAAATGTATATAATTTGTTAATAAAAATGTACTCTCATGTTTTATCTTTCCTATTTGCCTTTGCCATGTGTGTAAAGATTGATGAAGACCTTCCAGAAAAAGAAATTGAAGAACACGAAGTTGATCCTCTCATTGAAGAAGAAGAACATGAAAAAGAAGAAATAGATCAAGAAGAAGCCAAGAAAAAAGAACCACCTCAAACCCCTTCAAAGATGAAGTTTCTCCAAAAATATCACCCAGAAGAGAAGATTATTGGCAATAGAGATGAAGGAATGCAAACTAGAAGAAGGATGGTAAGTACACCAAAGAAAAACGATATTGCTCTTCTATCCATGATAGAACTAGAAACATATACTCAAGCAAGTAAGGATCCTCATTGGTTAAAAGCCATGGAAGAAGAAATGTCCCAAATTGAGAAGAATGAGGCATGGGAGCTAGTACCTTGTCCAATGGACAAAAACATTATAGGAACCAAGTGGGTATTCAAAAACAAAATGAATGAAGATGGACAAATTATCATAAACAAGGCAAGGCTTGTTTGTAAAGGCTATTCACAAATTGAAGGAATTGACTTTAAAGAAACATTTGCACCAGTTGCTTGTGTGGAAGCTATCATGATGTTCTTGGCATTTTCTTGCTCAAATGGATTCAAAATCTATCAAATGGACGTAAAATCAACATTTCTAAATGGGGAACTTAAGGAAGAAGTCTACATGGAGCAACCAGAAGGGTTTGATCTAACGGAAGGAAAAGACTTAGTCTGTAAGTTGAAAAAGGCATTATATGGGTTGAAACAAGCTTCTAGAGCTTGGTATGCAAGATTGGATCACTATCTACAACAACAAGGCTTCAAGAAGGGAGTGGCAGGAAGTAATCTCTACATAAAGACAAATGAGGGTAAGTTACTAGTCACACTTGTTTATGTTGATGATCTGATTTTTGCTAGCAATAATGATGAGATGAGCCATGAATTTTCTTGAAACATGTCAAAAGAGTTCGAGATGTCGATGATAGGAGAGTTATCTCACTTCCTTGGACTACAAGTTATCTCAAAACAGAGTAGGATTGTTTATATCTCAAGCCAAATATCTTAAAGACATGCTTAAAAGATATGGAATGGAAGATTGTGCACCCATGAGCACACCTATGACTACAAATTGCAAATTGAGCAAAAATGATGACTCCCCTCCGGTAGATGCAACTCATTACAGGTCAATAATTGGAGCCCTTCTGTACTTAATTGCTACGAGATCTGATATTATGCAGGCAGTAGGAATGGTGGGAAGATTTCAATCAGCTCCTAAACAATCCCATTTGTTAGTTGTAAAAAATAATTCTCAGATACCCGAAATGAACTCCTGATTTTGGTCTTTGGTACCCTAAGAGCTCAGCTCTGACTGTAACTACATACATCAATGCTGACTGGGCCGGAAGTGTAGATGATCGAAAAAGTATTGGTGGAAATGCATTCTTCCTGAGAGACTGTTTAGTATCTTGGCTCAGCAAAAAACATGCATCCATATCATTATCCACAACCGAAGCCGAGTATATAGTTGCAGCAAACTATTGTACTCAAATACTATGGATGAAGGAAGCTCTAAAAGATGTCAACATAGGTACAGATCAACCAATTACCATCTATTGTGATAACACAAGTGCTATCAGTCTCAGCAAAAATCTAGTGATGCACTCAAAGACCAAACATGTACCAATCAAATATCATTTCCTTCGTGAACAACTAGTTGAACAAAACATCATCTTGGAATATATCAATACTAAGGAGCAGACAACTGATATTTTCACAAAACCTCGTCCTCAAGAAGCATTTGAACATCTTCGTCAAAAGATGGGGGTTATCTCTTTAGCATCACTTAAGTTCATTCATAAAGATGTTGCAGGAGAGGGGGAGTCCATATGCATTCCTTTGCCATTGATGTCAAAGGGGGAGAGAAGAAGAATATTGCCATCAATAACAAAGGGGGAGATTGTTGACATAGATTGTCATTGATGTCAATATGGCAATATTCTAGGAGCCATGGGAGGCAAAACAGAGCTATCAAAGCTACAAGAGGAGTATTACAGAATATAAAAGTAGAGCATATCGGAGGAGCAAACAGAGCTATCAGAGGCATATCACGACTACCGAGAGCAATATATGCCAAAGAGGCAAAGCAGAGCAGAATACATACATACATACATACATATATATATATATATATATATATATATATATATATATATATATATATATATATATATATATGCGGAAGAGTTAAGATAGACAAAAAAACATATATATATATATATATATATGCAATATACACTATCGAAGGCTGAAAACATATATATATATATATATATATATATATATATATATATATATATATATAGATATATATGCAATATCACTATCGGAGGCGGAAAATAGTGTATATATCGGAATACACTATCAGAGGCAGCAAATATATATATATATATATATATATATATATATATATATATATATATATATATATATATCGGTGGTATTGTAATCGGCGGGTTCTACTATGAGCCACTACCCGAAACTTCCGACAGCGATATATATGTGTGGACCTGACGAGACATACCTGTCCGGGTGTATAAACATGTAAAGTCCGCTAAGTGTGTCGAAGCATGGTTTTTTAGTGTATTTCATATATTCGGGCTCTACGGCTTGCCACAATAAAGCATGCGGACCCGCTGCAACATTATGAAAGGCTCTATGGTTATATCGCATCTACCTATCGGTACTTGCATATCGCAATATACAAAGGGGTGTCACCCCTGAAAGCGCCAATTGCGATATATGTTGTGGAACCGATGCAACATTACAGTTTGACTTAATGCTATATCGCGTCCGCCATGTCGGAAATGATCCGCTGCAAGTTATAAAGGGATGGCGCTATAAACTATGATTGCGATAATGTTGTGGAGGAGCGGACCCGATGTAGTTACAGATGCGGGTGTAATGATTTTGAAGTCCACCCTTAAGCGTTTCAGTCGGGTTTTTTCCATATATTCCTGTGTATTTCAATATTTGTATTGCTCGGGGTTTTTTAGGCCTAAAGCTTATAATAATGGTTCCGATAGTTCAATGGGCATGAACGATGGTGATTGCCATTGCAATGGTGACGTGGCAGGTGGGGCCTCCTGATTGGTACAGTCTCTCTGTAAAACAATAAAGTCCTGTGTATGCCTATTATTATTGAAAAAAGGGCTCTGTTATAGTTTTTAATATGCAACATGTTTTCTCTGTGTACTTCGGTCCTCTCTTATGAATTTACGTGTCCCTGGAGTGAAGAGACAGAGGAAGCCGAAAGTCGGGAAGCCGAAGGACAAGCCAACGCAGAGGAAGCCAAAGTGACATGAAGAATCAGGAAGCTGAAGAGGCAAGCAAGGGCAGAGGAAGCTAAAGCGAGCGTTGAGGAAGTCAAAGAGCCAACGGAAAGCGGAAACCAACAGTTAGAGGCATTAGGCATACATAAAATAGGAAAAACAAGGAAAGTGGGTGTGCGTGTGAATAATCAAAGTTATAGGAAGCCGAAGTTCAGGCAGAGGCGGAAGAAGTAGGAGAACAGAAGTGAATCATAAGCTCAACAGGTTTGGGAGCAGAGAACTACAACAAAACAGATTCTGACAGTTTACAATAAAGGGTTGGAGCCCGTGGGGTTGGAGCCTCAGAACTGAAAGGATTGGAGTCCTTGGGAGTTGGTGCTCCTAAGTCCAGGATTGTTGCCTTGGCAAAACAAAGTTGGTGCTCTGGAGGTTGGAGCCTCACAAAAGTCCAAGTTGGTGCTTGGCAACTGATTGCAACCATTTATATATTGTATCTATTTTATTGCACAGATTATATTAATAAAAGCATTTATTCCAGCTATCTATTTATGTGTTCCATATATAAATGTTTTTGCTGATAAAAAGAACAATTGAAAAGAAATACTAATTCACCCCCCCCTCAGTATTTCCAATATAAAATTGATTAAAAATAATAATAAAACTAAAAATGAATTATTTTAGTTATAATTTTTTGAATTTTGAATGTTTTAAAATTAATATATTCAAAACACAAAAATGGTATATTAAAAGAAAATTTAAGAAATATTTTTCACAATATATAATTTTAATTTAAAATATTATTAGAGAAAAATTGAAGTAAAAATCAGCCTCAAAATAAAAAATTATAACAAAAATGAACTTTATAAGAACTAATAGGATTCAAGATGATAATGTCAACCATAAGATGATTTACAATAAAAAAAGTAAAACAAATAAAAAAAAAAACTATTTTTTCAACTCACATTTTCAATTTATTGCCCTACGGTTTCACTCAAATTTTGAGCTGGAACATTCGTTGGATGCAAAATTTAGTTCCTCATCCAAAGAGTACACATGTTGTATACTTTCAATGAACCCTGCAACACAAAAAATGAGAAATACATGAAAAATATGTTTGCAATTACGTTTTTCATGTATTTATCATTTTTCGTGTAGCAGGGTCCATGTATGCAACATGGGTGCTCCTTGGATGATGAACTAAATTCCACATCCATCAAGTGTTCCCGCTCGAAATTTGAGTGAAACTATAAGATAAGTTGAAAATAAGAATTGAAAAAATAGTCTTTTCCTTTTTCCCTCTAAAATTTGATAATGTAATTTAATCTTATTTTATTATTTCCATTTTTATTATAATATTCCTTAAGATACTTATTTTAGACATTAAAAATTCTCTAATAAACTTTTTAATATTTGAAATAGTAAATTAAAAAATATAATTTAAAATATAATTGGAATTGGAAAAAATTAAAGTATATTAAAAAATATACTAAATATGTGAATTATATATATATATATAAAGTTTGACATTTCTAATCAAAATAATATCATAATTAAATTTGTTGTTATATTAAATTTAAATAAATGATTCTCTCATATTATTTTATCAAATTAAAATCACTACTAAAACATTCAATAACAATCTCTTCAAAATTTATTGAATCAATCGTCAATGTTCTTTAGTCTCGTTACATACATATACCCTATACAAGAGACTCTAGATGGAAAGTCTTCAACAATATAGGAATTAAATCAAAGTAAAACCAAATGTTCTTTGTTAATTCACAAACTTTACATTTATGCTTGTGATCATTGGCTTTTGGTCTTCTCTAACCTAATTGTCCAATTTTTAGATACAATACTTGATATTCTAAGGGTTTGGAAAAAATCGTCAAAGACAAATAAGATACATTTTTTTTGTTGTTGCTTAAATGACTTATTAAATACTATAATGGAGGCTTCACTGTCACAAAAAAATACACATAATTATCCTTTGATCCCCATGCTTAAAATGCATTCATCAATATCAAATTTGCATTAAATACAAACGCCTCATAAAATTGTATACCAAAACTTTTATGGTGATGTATGTAGATTTTCATCTTTCTCATAAAACCCATATCTCATTCACATGCATTTGCCTATAACAAAACCACCAAGAGTCAGTAGCCAATTTAGAGATCTTGCATTTTGACATTCCTCAGCTTCCTACATTTTTAGATTTTCAAATTGAGTTTTAAAACATATTGTTGTGCAAAAATACTCAAACTCTACTTACCAAACATTACTTTATATTAAGGAGATGAGATTATCTAATGAGTTCATGAATGGTGCTTTACGCGTAAAATAAGCTTTGAGTTATTTTACAAAACTTTGTATATTTAGGTTAAAGTTCATTTTGCAAGACCTTGTATATTTATATTAAAGTTGTATATTTTGAAAGACCTTCTTATGGTTTACTCATATCACATATACCACATGTACTATAATGAAGGGGAAAAGGCCTTCAAAACTGACATATCTCCCTAAAACCAAAGAAAATAGGTCTTCAATGTGAAGCATCCAAACTTGAAAGTCCCTTCTCTTAGGAATAAGTCTTCACATAGTCTCCAAACTTTCCATGAATGTTGAAATTGTGGCTTGGAAGGCAATTATGCATTGGTCAGGTGTCATGGCATGCAATACATCACCTAAATTCACTTCTACAACTAAATTTAAATATTTCCCAAGTCTAAACCTTAAGCTAAAGTCAATAATATAATTATTGACTTTACTGGCCAACTTTTTATAAAATGAAAAAGGTCAATGATAGATTAAGTTGTGATCATTGATCTTAAGAGTGGAGAAGCAATCTGAAACCTCCATCTCTTTGGAAATTAGGTCAGCCGCTTTACGGAGAGGAAATTGAGCTATTGAGGGTGAATTTGACTTGGCACAAGAGATATTGGTCATTCAATTGAAAATCAGGTCGATCTAACAACAAAAGAAGAACAAAACACAAGTTAACTTCAAAAGTGGCTAACAGGGAAAAAATATTAAGTTATATAGCCACAAATTTGTAGGGCCAAACAAGCTGAATTTGTTGGGTCGTACATCAATTTCTCTAGGCTACATGAGCTATTTTGAGCAAGTTCATACTAGGAAAATACTAGTTTTTTACTACTGTAATTTTCTAGAAAAAAAAATAAATTAAAAAATCCCTTGCTATAATCATCATTTTTCAAAAACTAAACAGAGCCCAAGTTTATTGGTTTTACCCACATTGGGGTTTCCAAGGTAAAATTGTGTCATACTATTTATGTGTTTGGTTTCATTGTTTTCTTGCTTCTACTATGCATTTTAAATTAGGAGCCTAGTGCTTTTGGTGTATAACAATCAAATCTGAATTTTATTTTTGCTTCTAAGCATATTTATTGGGCACTAAATTTGAATCTAGGTTCAAAATAAACTAACATGGTATTAGAGCAATAACACACTTAGTATGAAGCCAAATGATTTGACATAGGTATCAACTCAAGTGATCAAGAGTTCATTGAACAAGCTTTTTCTAGGTTGATTCTGCCATGGCTACCAACGTTTGGTAGGAAGACATACTAGAAGGTTCTTTGAACTATCTTTAGTGGAAGGTTCGAATCCGATAGCGATTCTCAGGGAGAACAAGTTTTGGAACTTTGTCAACACAAAAGTGAATCCTTCAAATTCAAATCCCATTTCCCTAGATCTTCACGAGGTTAAAGAGGCTAAGGCACAAATAATCATTTTGGATGGGGTCAAATACCACTTGATACCCCATGTATTAGAGAAGGATACTTCTAAAAAGATCTAGAATATGCTCACCAAGATGTACCAAAGAGACCATTAGAATTGTAAAATGGTGCCAAGGGATAAACTTCATAGCTTTAGAATGTCCAAGGGTGAATATGTGGTTGCCTACTTGAGTAGGACCACGAGCGATGAGATTGCAGTTATTCAGGATACAATCCCTGAAGAAGAGCTTGTGTGTATAACATTAAATGGATTTACGATGCAATGGGAGGTGTTCGTGAAGTGTATTGTTGCTCAAAAGCAACTTCCCTCCTAAGATAGAATGTTGGATGATTTCATTCAAGAGGAAATCAGAGAAGGAGGTCAGCGTGGTGACCAGAAGAAGAGGTTTTAGGAGAAGGAGAATATTGCCATAGTAGGCAAGGGAAAGTCTAAGCCTAGGAAGGGGCCAATGTTAGGTCCATATAATGCTATTATAACACCCTTATTGTTATTTTTGTGCCCATATAGACCCCTTATTGTTATTGTTGTACCCCATAGAAGCCCATTATTGTTATTGTTGTGCCCTTACATTATTATTGTTATGTAGACTCTGATTATATTGTGACCCCTTAAACTCTTATATATACCAAGGAGGTCTTGTCATTTGTATCATCTAAGAATTGTTTATTTATGTGATATAAAGGAGGTTTTCCCCTCGAAGAGGTTAATTTTCAAGTCATTGATATATCTTTTCTTCTGTTTTCTGATCTGGTTGCATAAAATTTGGTATCAGAGCTTTGGATTCTAGGGTTTTGTTGCTTCAAACATGTCATCTTGGAATTTTCGCTATAACTTGTTTTCTACAAAGACTCAAAAGCTAAAATTTCAACCACATGGAGATAACATATTGGTGAACTTCATGTAAAAATTTCAGATCTTGGTTTGCTATATTTTCTAAGATATGGTCCGAAGAAGTTATGGTTTTTGCATGCTCCAGAATTCATTCTCAAACATGTGACCTACATAAAATCATCATAAATTTCTCTATGAGCATCATATTTGAATTTCTTAATAATTTACTGAACTTTCACGAAATGTGGTTTGTCACATATGATTTTTAGGGCTAAAGGTTGAAATAGTAACACATGGCATTCCATACAAGTTCGCTCTACTAAACCAATCCATAATAAGGCTATCATTGGAGATTGGGAATAACTTTATCTTAGAATCCAATTTCGGTTTGAATAGTGGCATTGGAAAGAAGACTCAAAGTGCTACCACAAGACGAAATTTCATACCTCAAAGAACTGAAATTATAGAGATACTCAAGATCAAGCTCCAAAAAACAAGCAAAAATGTGTGTATATTTTTTTACTTTGCATAACTTTTGTCTGATTTTTTTTTTTTGAAGTGAAACAAAAGGCATAGTGAAGAATAGATATCATTATTTCATTCCAATATGCCTCGAAACAAAAGAATACACACATGTAGTAAGCAACCAGAAAGATATAATATGACACATGAAGAAGATGAAGAAATGCAACATGATATATCAAAATTACGAAACCAAGTGCAACAAATTTCTCTCTTACAGAGAGTAACCAAAAATGAATTGGAATCGATGATGATTGTTAAGATGGATGGTTTAAAGGGGAACATGTATGGTTGAGAATCAAAAATAAAAATGGAAATGGAAGGTTTGAAGGATGGTTTAAAAGATAAAATGGAAGGTTTGACAAAGTTGCTACAAGAAATGCTTCCTAATGGCGACAAGGTATTCCATGAAACTCATGTTGATCCGGATTTAAGCAGGAACGCAATAAAATACAGAGATAACCATAAAGACAGATATGCAGCAGAAATAATACCTCAATTCATTACTGTAAAATACTGAAATATGCTTACAAACAGAAATGGAAATAAACCAGCTAGGGCGATGGTTGCTTATCTCTGAGAAGAGATGTGGTGGCTACATGCCTCTGAACTGTTTCCGAACTGTGTTTACAATGAGGCTCGAAGGCCTATTTATTATTGAGAAACAATGGAAAACCCTTCACATTCCAAAACCTAACCCTAGAAGATGAAACGCCAAATTGTGGGCCCCGTTTTGGGGTGAGTTGGACAGCCAACTTCCCGGGGTCGCGAATTGGTCGTATTATCTCCGTTTGACGCGCATGATAGCCCATTGGAAAGATCTCTCCGAGGACTACGACGGAAAAGACGATTTTTATCAAAAAAATCGCTGGCGGTAGATTTCCCAAAAAACGTCGTTTAGGGCCTCAAAACGGCTCCGGAAGTTTAGGACCCGAAAAACTGCTAAAATTAGTAAACTGCGCTATAATTAAGGAAACCGAAAAACTGAAAGAGACAGTTGTGGGGGTCCAAGTGGGATAGGTGGGTGGCCACCAACATCCACCTGGATCATTCCTCCCCCCTTAGGAAGCAATGGTCCCCATTGCGTTGAGTTCCTCCTTGAGATGAGGAAGCTTCTGCTGAGCTGGGTCTTTGGTGAGCCGTTCTGCAATCTTTGATGTGTCCAGAAATGGTGGGAAGCATGGTCGGCGATGGTCCACATTGAACAATTGGTGCAAGCGAAGGAATGGAGGAATTCTGTGCTTCAAAGCATTGTTTCCCACAGCCTTGTTACTGGTGTAAGGACCATGTCGAAGCGGTCTGAGTTTCTGATGGGTTCTGGTAAGGCGTTCTCTATGCAGATGTAACCAAACTTTTTTGCCCACCTGAAACTTGTGTGGTACCCCTCTGGGTAAGGAGAAGTTGTTCCTGTGTTCTGTCATGACTGTATCCCTATGTTGCTGCTGCTGCGTGGAGGAACCCTTTGCGGGGGTCATGGATGTAGCAACGATCTTCCCCTTACTTTGGGAGCGAACCAGACAGAAAATAAATTTCCTAGTCTGTGAGATGAGCTTGCCGCCTTTCTTAGTAGTGATCAAAGAGGTGGCGGTAGGTGGGGCTACCTCCGGTATCCTGTATAATGAATTATCCAAAGAAATGATGACAGCGCGAGGCCTTGACTCATACACAGCATGTCGCCTCCACAAGTATGGCGGGCCTAATAGTATATCACAAACATCTAGAGGTGTAACATCACACAATACCTCGTCTGTGAAGGGCTTGATGCTGTAGGGAAGGTGGCACTGCTGGCGAACTTTGAGATCTCGTCCTTCGTGAAGCCAACCGATACTGTACGGCTGTGGGTGTGGTGTAGTTGGTAGGCCCAACCGCTTCACGACCTCTGCTGAAATGAGGTTCTTTTGGCTGCCACTGTCGACAATGAATTGCAGTGGCGAACCCTTCACCCACATCTGTGAGTGGAAAAGACATTCCCCCTCCTCTGGATTTTCGGGCTCATTTTTCTGGATCTTGGCAGTAGCAACAGTGGCGCTGGGATCCGCATCAATGATATGCTTCCCTTTGTCATTCCCCTTGTCGGGTTTTGACTCAGAGTCGGAACATGCATCTGATTCAGAAGCCTTCAACTCGGCCACCAGCGACTGCTTGGTCCGACACTCACTTGTGTTATGAGTGGGACTCTTGTGGAACTCACACCACTTTCCTGTGTCCTTCTTCGGCTTCGTGGTGTTGCTCTTTTCTTGCGGCTTCGACGGGTTGTCTTGGGTCACCCCACCTTGGCTTTGTCCTTTGGGCTTTGGATTTGCAGATCCAAAGTCTCGCTTCTTCTGTTTGAACTTTTGCTCGATTTTGACAGCGTATCGGTATGCTGTGCCGAGTGAGGAGATGTTCAAGAACTCCATCTCTTCCTGGATGTATCTGTGTAGGCAGCCGCGGTATTTGAGTACCAGATGCAACTCAGAACCTTTGATACCCAATTGTGTGCGAAGGGTATGAAAAATGTTTGTGAACTCCGGCACATCTTGGTCTCGTCCCTGCCGCAGTGTGGTCCATTTGATGTATTTGTCCTCATAGCTTCCGACAGGGTAGTACTGCTCCTTGATGGCATCCCGGAAGTCATTCCAAGTGGGTGCGACTGAAAATAGTGAGCCTGTACTTTCATCCCTCTGCTCACAGTAGGTTTCCCACCAGTCCTTGACGTGGGGGCTGCTTTGAGAAGAGCGAAAATAATCTTTTCCCGACTTGAAAATTCGTGAACAGAAAAATACCCATCTAGCAGATTTAACCATTTATCTACGACATCTGCGTCTATTTGACCCTCGAAGATGGGGATTTCAAAATTAACTTGTACCTTAAATGGTGTGGCGTTTCCAGAGTTGCTGTTGGAAGCCGATGCGTCGCCCCTGGGTAGCCGCTGAAGGATTTGGGCAAAGTTGTCCATCATCGCGTTCCTTTGTCGCTCGAGGGCTTCTTCGAGAAAGATTTTGATAGGATCTCCTGCCCCCTCGTCTTTCTTTTCATCCGCCATGGGAGGCCGTCGGGATTTGCGAGGCTGGTCTTGCAAAGGTTCGACCAGTTCAAGCCCTAACTCCTTATATCCCGACCTCGTTGGGGACATGTAAAGAAAAACAGAGAAGAAAAGCAGACCGCTCTGATACCACTGATCCGGATTTAAGCAGGAACGCAATAAAATACAGAGATAACCATAAAGACAGATATGTAGCGGAAATAATACCTCAATTCATTACTGTAAAATACTGAAATATGCTTACAAACAGAAATGGAAATAAACCAGCTAGGGCGATGGTAGCTTATCTCTGAGAAGAGATGTGGTGGCTACATGCCTCTGAACTGTTTCCGAACTGTGTTTACAATGAGGCTCGAAGGCCTATTTATTATTGAGAAACAATGGAAAACCCTTCACATTCCAAAACCTAACCCTAGAAGATGAAACGCCAAATTGTGGGCCCCGTTTTGGGGTGAGTTGGACAGCCAACTTCCCGGGGTCGCGAATTGGTCGTATTATCTCCGTTTGATGCGCATGATAGCTCGTTGGAAAGATCTCTCCGAGGACTACGACGGAAAAGACGATTTTTATCAAAAAAATCGCTGGCGGTAGATTTCCCAAAAAACGTCGTTTAGGGCCTCAAAACGGCTCCGGAAGTTTAGGACCCGAAAAACTGCTAAAATTAGTAAACTGCGCTATAATTAAGGAAACCGAAAAACTGAAAGAGATAGTTGTGGGGGTCCAAGTGGGATAGGTGGGTGGCCACCAACATCCACCTGGATCACATGTTGAGAACAAAAAGAATGTGAATCATGATTTTAGAGACTCTAATATTGGGTTGAAGACCAACCACATTTCAAAGATAGATATGAGAAATTTTAATGGCAAGGATCCAGTAACATGGATACTACTGATGGAGCAATTATTTAATCTACATGATGTGCTACACACACAAAAGTTATGCGTTGCATATTTATATTTAGAACAAAATTAGTTTGTGTCATATCAATGGCTTTGTTCTCGTAAATAAATTGTCACTTAGGCAATTTTTACCAAAGAATTGGTAGCACATTATGAGGATACAAAGAGCAATACCTTCTTTAGCCAATTGATAAATCTCAAACAAAAAGGTTCAATGGCGGAGTACATTGAGGAATTCCAAAGATTGAATATCCAGGTAAATGATATTACATAGGAGCACATAATTGATATCTTCATAGGGACTTTAAATGATAACATCCAACATGAGGTTCCCCTTTAGGAACCTAATCCATTGGAGAAGGCATTCAATGTGGCAAGAAAAGTTGAAAGCAAAATTATGACAAAAAGGAAGTCTACAACTCACAACTATAAAGATAGAAATGTCGCTGCTCCTAGCTTCCCACAACCTACAATATTGACAACACAACAAATAAAGGAAAAAATAACAAAAGGGATTTGTTACATTTGTGATAGAAAATACACTAAGGGTCATAAGTGTGTTGAGAATAAATTATTTTACATAGATTGTGAAAAAGAGGAAAAAAAACAGAATAATAAAAATCATAAGAAGAGGATATACACTAGGAACCAACCCCAAAGAAAGAATAAATGAATCCGACGATATCTTTTAATGCATTGGCGGGAATTACCACTCCTCAAATACTCAAGATAGAAGGATATATCAAGAAAAAAAAGGTAATAGTGTTCATCGATTCTAGTAGTACCCATAATTTTATTTATTGTAAGATAGCCAAGGAATTGAATTGCTTTTTATATCCAACACCAAAGTGTCAAGTGATGGTTGAAAATGGAGGAACTATAAATTGCTCAGGGAAGTGCCATAATATCAATCTAGCTATGGGTGAACATGTATTGAATAGTCCAATGCTTTCCATTCCAATTGGTGATGTTGATGTTGTATTAGGAGTCCAATGGTTACAATCTTTGGGGACGATAACTTTTAATTTTCTTGAAATTTTCCTGGGAAGGAAAGGAAATTGAATTAAGAGGCATCACAGGGAAATTGAGGAAGAAAATCAACACTAATGGCATGACAAATATTTTAAAGAAAGAACGAGGCATAATTGCACAATTATGCTCACTAGATGTTCAAACATTGAAATCATTTGTTTCTCTAGATCTCCAAAGAATCTTAGACAATCATTACAAGGCATTTGAGACTCCCAAAGACCTCCCATCTATTCATAATCATGATCATGCTATTCAATTAATTCCAAGAAGTGTTCCTCCAAATATCAGACCTTACAGATATCCCTATGCCCAAAAGAGTGAGATTGAATGTATGGTTGCATAAATGATAGACGCGGGTATAATTAAACCTAGTCAAAGTTATTCCTCTACTCTAGTAGTATTGGTACACAATAAGGATGGATCATGGCATACGTGTCCAGATTATGGGGATCTCAACAAGCTCACTATTAAAGATAAATTTCCCATTCCATTCCTTGATGAATCGTTGGATGAATTATATGGAAAATTTTACTTCACCAAGATGGATTTTCATTCAAGATAGCATCAAATTAGAATGAATACTGAAAACATTCCAAAAACAATATTCAAAACTCATGAAGGTAATTATGAATTTTGGGTCATGCTTTTTTTCCTTACTAATGCACCTTCCACATTCCAAGGTTTGATGAATTCCATTTTCAAACCCTTCCGTAAAATTTTGTGTTCTTATTTTTTGATGATATACTAATATAAAACAATTCTTGGAAGAATCATGTTCAACATGTTGACACGGTGCTCAAACTATTGGAGGACAAACAATTGTAAGCAAAAACCTCCAAATTTTTATTTGGGGTACAAGAGGTGGAATATTTGGGTCATATTGTATCTCATGAGGGTGTTAAGGTAGATCCTAACAAAATTAAAGCCATCAAGGAATGAGAAATCCCCACAACCCTAAATCATCTTTGAGGATTTCTCAAGTTTACAATGTATTATCACAATTTTGTTAAGAATTATGGGAAAATAGTAGCACCTTCAACAAACATTACTAAAGAAAGATGCATTTTTTTGGACTCCAAAAATAGTTAAGTCTTTTGAGCATCTTCAAGAGGAAATGTACCAAGCTCTAGTTCTAGCTACTCCAGACTTCACAAAAACCTTTGTGGTTGAGTGTGATGCCTCAGGAAATGGAATTGGTGTTGTTTTAATGAAATAAGGAAGACCCATTTATTTTGAAAGTCATCAAATCAAGGGAAAGTATTTACACAAACCTATTTATGAGAAGTAAATGTTGGCAATACTACATGCCCTAAAGCAATCATGCCCTAAGCTAATGGGAAGACACTTCAAGGTAAAAAAAATCATTATAGTCTTAAATGCTTTTTTGGAATGAAGATTATCTTCAGAAGAGAAACAAAAATGGGTCACTAAGATGTTGGGTTATGACTTTGAATCTACAAAAAAGGGAAGAAAAATGTTGCTGAAGATGCACTCTCAAGCAGGGATGAGGATATGGAAGCATTGTTCAATGCCATTTCTATTATCCAACTTGTATGGATAACTAAAGCAAGGGAATAATGGAAGAATGATGAATAGGTGTTGACACTCATTCAAAAGTTGCAGCAATATCTCAATACATATGATACCTTTATTTGGAAAAATGGATCATTATGTTACAAAAGTCACTTATATCCATGTAAACATCCCCAACTCAAACAAATGATTCTTTTGAGATTGCAAACCTCTCCTTTAGGAGGGAACTCAATATTTTTAAAAACTTACCACAAGATCAAGAAGGATTTTTTTTTGGGATGGAGTTAAATCCAATATTTATAAGTTTGTGGCTGAATATTTGGTGTGTGTTATAGTGGAAAATCCCTCTTGCGGACAAGTGCAATCTCCCTAGATCCTTGACGGAAACTAGAAACAAGAAGACAATTGAACTAACTCTTTCCCTAAGTTGGACTTGTTTGAATTATAAGTATTAAAGCCAATGGATGAGCCTCTTACCTATTTCATGAAATGCTCGATGAAGATCCCTTGTTGTGACTTGATGCAGTTCCTCAATGCTTGATAAGGTCTACAACCATAAACAAGAAAAGGATCAAAATCATATGCGATATAATAATCCAAACAAACTTAACCTAATGATCAAGGAGATTAGGAATTGAATTTGCCTTAATAAACACTTTAAACAATTATAAACCATTCATCATTCCAATAAGACAATTCAATGGGGAAAAATGTTCATTTGTATTAATTAAAGATAAAGAAGAGCCTTACAACCTTCACCTTGATGTCGTGAGGTTCCTCCAAAATTCCTTCAATATCCTCCTTAGATGATAAGCTTTCCAATCTTAAACTAGCAACATAAGTTTATCTTCTCTGAGTTCTTACCTCCTCAATCCCTCTACCCTCTAGTCATTTTATAGGCCAAGAGGAAGAAGTTTTAGATCCAAAAGAGGAGGGTGAGATCCCCTAATTGAGGGATTAGGTTTCCTTCAGAAAAGGGATCAACATGCATCATCTAAGGGTTATATCTCGAATATTCGTCACCTAGAAGCTTTCAGTTGGGAAATATTTGTCCAACTATGTTTCTAGAAAGTACTTTTTATTTTGGCTTTCTTTGATTCACTTGCGCAATCTATAGTGGCAGACAAAGCACAATTCTGGGCTATTCTTAGAGTTAATTCCAGTGAATGCGTGGAAATATCTAGGAAAATCAGCGCAGGTGATACTTGACAAGGTGTGACAACTATTTTTCCCAAATTTCCCATCTTCTTCAAGATATTTTTGGTTGTTTGACTTCTAAGGGAGTTCAATCAAACATGTTCACAGATGGTAAAAAGACCCATAAACTGATCAAGTGTCATGGTGACAAATTGATGTGTAACAGATTTCCCCCTAAAGTGCGAAGTCTGTGAAATAAGTTTTAAAAGATTGAAGCGCTTTATCATACCAAGGATCAGATCAGAGACAATGGTTGGAAACTTATAGGGAACATTCAAGGATTACAATGCAAATGTATATAAATAATCATCGTTGAGGTAGACATTCCCATACTCAGAGTAAAGCTAACTCAATGAATAAGTACGGAAAAACCAAAAATCATATAGATAGTAGACACAGTATGGGCGCAACCATCTGTCATGAATTTGTCTACATAATCATGAATATAAATCTCCTCACAACCTAGATTGATGAAACTAGATCCAGGGTCTTGATCTTCATCTCTTGATCCATAGTACAAATCTAACCATGCAAGTGAATGTTTCGAAGTTGAACATGGCAGAAACCACTTGATTACCGGTCAATGATGTGAACCGTTAACAAGCGTGGGAGAACCTACCAATAATGACAATGGTCCTCAAGGTACTTCTAGTACAATCTATGAAGTGTGAATAAGTGATCTGAAGTCGAACATTCATAGAATCGTTTGATTGAGGGCCAATGATGAGAACATGTCATCGAAGGCGAGAAACCTACCATTAAGGCATGCAGGCTTCAAGGTATTGAAGGTTTCTAGATCAACTTCCTAGATACTAAGCTGAAGTTGATAGGAAACAACCCGTCCCAAGAAAGCCTATGACATGAAACACAATGCCAAGTTTTTGAAAATAGTTTGCAAGGACTAACTCAGGGATGGTCGATGCGATTGGAGGCTACAATTTGCAAAGGAACTTGAACTGGGGTTGAACTTCTCTTGAACACATAATGACACGACAATTGACTTGGCAACATTTGACTTAACGATAATACCCAAAACCATGAAGACTTTCAGTGAGGTTTTATTAACTGTAAGACAAATGGATTTCCCAATCTAGACAAGAAATGTGACGGAGTGTCGTGTTCAAGAGCGACATGTTGCCTTTATAATAAAATGTAAAATGGACACCTTTTCCCAATTTCCCCCCACCATTACTGGCAAGTACCTCTTTATTTTTTACAAGCTTGAGGATAACATATGCTTGTACTGTAAGCTCATCCTTCAGATGAGTCCATCGAAGAATATTTAACGAACCCTAAGAAGGAATGGTTCGCTCCCATTATGCTTAACGAGTCCTATACTGTCTAGTTTTTATAAGTCCAGTAAAGGAGTAACTCAATTTCATTTTATTTTAAGAGTTTGAAAAAGGCACAAAATGGAAACTCATTCATTTCTTTTAAGGTAAAATTTTAACGAGCCCGAAGAAATTAAAGCTCGGTGTTTTTCAGTTTTAAGGAATCAGAAGAAAAACATAAGTAAACTCCATGATGTTATTTTTCGTAAATTTAGTCTCTCAGGTCCCAAAAAAGATAAAATAATACAAGAGAGAACTCTATTGACCATAATCAGTCAACATATACCTTTTCCATAAACATTCATAGCCCAGTCCGTAAAAGGCATAAACTTATACTAAGTGGACAATTGTTCATTTACTTTTACGAGTTCGAATAATCAAGTACTCGGTGATCTTTTCATATTTCAAGGTTCCGAAAAGGGCTCAAATAGGACTCCATGGTTTCAATTTTTCATAAATTTTAACGAGTTCGTAAAAGGGATAAAAATATACTCAACTTACCAACTTTCAATTTACTTAACAAGCAGGAAAAGACAGAAAGAGATTGGTATTTTCATGAGTTTAACGAGTCTTGAAAATAATAATGAAAATGGACTCGTAATAAGTTTCATTTTTACACAAGCTTGAAACAAAGAAAAACTGTGCTTGAGGGTGGTTTCATTTTTACACAAGATTGAAACGGAGAAAATTGTGTTGGAGATAAGTTTTCATGCCTCCAACATAATGACTCTAAGGGAACATTACCCCCAAACTTCATTGCATTCATCTGAGTAGACTACAAGTTACTAATAGGTGGATGAAATGAAGGCTTGTTTACGAGATCAGAAAGACTCGACTTAACATTTATGAGATCTAGTTAAAGACTCAACTCAAATAGGGGAGGATTTGTTTCATTTTTTAACAAGATTGACACAGGAAAAGAACTATGTTCATGAAGAGATGTTTCATTTTTTAACAAGGTTGACACAGTAAAAGAACTATCCTCGTGAGACCTATTTCATTTTTTAACGAGGTTGACATAGGAAAAGAACCATCCTCATAAGGATTTGTTCCATTTTTTAATGGGGTTGACATAGTAAAAGAACCATCCTCATGAGACCCTGTTTCATTTTTTAATGAGGTTGACACAATAAAAGAACCATCCTCATATAACTTGTTCATGGCTTCCAAATGGAATAAACACATGTCAAGAGAAACTTCTTGATCATGGCTTCCAAAATGTCTTCATGAGATGGAATAACAATTCTCTAGAAGGAATACATGTTAAGGGGATCAATAGGGATAAGAAAATCGTATTCAAATTCCCCCATTGAATTTTTTACCACGTCGATTACCGGATCTAAGTCAAAAGAAGTTGAGAAAACAGTGAGAGGCTCACTTGCATCGGTAACTGAAAACACGGGACAGGGTTCCACATAATTAACCCGTGACAGGGTAGGTACCACTTCCATATAAGGAACATTCAGGGATGTCAGATGACTGGTAGTCGAAGCAATATCAACGTATGAAAGTTGATCAACTGTCACAATGTCATCATTGTGAGGGAAGGAAATCACGCGAAAGAGTGTCGATACAACAACTTTCATGGCATAGACATAGTCTCGTCCAAGGAGAAAATTGAAAGCTAAGGGAACTTGGACTACCATAAGACCAATACAAACAATTTTACCTTCAAGAGTAATAGGTAGCTCAGGAAGTATCCCTAAAGGTTCACTAATGTTTACGTTAAAAGCTAATAGATTCTGTGTAATAGGCATAAGCTGAGCAGAACCCAAAGCTTGCCAAGCAGTCGAGGATAAAATACTAACAGAAGCATCTTCATCTACATTTGTGTGATGCACATTCATACCATAAGCCTTCATAATGATTTGGAAAGGGGTGGAAGAAGGAAGATGAGGCTATGTCAATCTACTCCAATTAAAAGAAATGGACTCATTACTTCGATGGGGTTCAAAAGAAATAGTTGAAATTCCCCCATGTGTAAAAGACCTTGAGGTAACATGAAGAACCTGAGCGGTATGAAGTTCACTCTCTAAAGAGAGAGTGGGATCGACCGAACATGAAATTGATTCGACCACTTGATCAACAAATATTCCATCAACCTGAGTGATACATGTCTCACCCTCCAATGGAAGAGTGGGATTGATTGTACTTGGATTTATATCAATCACTTCGTCAATTGACGATAGATGGGGAGAAAGTTCACTGTAATTATTTGGAAGTTGTTGTTGTGAAACAACGAGTTTTTCAAACAATTTTGAGGCTTCATCCATGTGAGGGAAGAGGTGACTATGATGAGCGCCTTGCATAACCTACAAGGAAACCTGACCTTAATCTTTTTGCCTGGAATATGAGAATCACTGGTTGATGGATCAACAATAATTTGATAAAAAATATTTGACCATACTTCCAAAACCTTAGGAGTACTAGGACAATTGATAAGGATGTGGTCACCCTTACAAAGCTTGTAAGGGTATTTAGGCTTAAGATGCATTGTAGAAGTTTCCTCAACATAACCAATACTTATAGCCATGGTTGGTTGGTTGACTTATTTCTTAGCTTGCTTTGTCTTCTTCTTCCATTTCTTGTTCTTATTAGTCACCTGGTTACTAGCATCAAGGATTTTACCAAGGGAAGAAGAAGAAAGGGAGGAGGACATGTTGGATGAAGAAGGTAAAGGTTCAACAATAGTTTGGTGATGTTGAGATGGAGAACTCAGTTGATTTGAAAAACTCTGTTGCACTAGTACAATTGGAGTATTTGGAATTAAAGAAGTTGAGAAAAGTCATACATGTAAACCTATCGTGAATCCAGGAAGTGATAATGTAGCCATATAAGGAGGACCGACATTTGCAAAATCAAGAAAAGGATTAGGATTCCCATTAAAAGGGAGGTCTTTATCGATAAATTTCAACATTGTTTCCATTAGATTCAATCCAAATAAGTGTTTATTATTAAAATTAAATAATATTCACAATCCACACCTAAGGTCTTGTAAAAATTAAAAGAAAACAAGGTAACACACACTAAAAAAAATCTAGGGATTCAAACCATACAAACTGACTTGTCAAAGAGATCAATAATTACTAGTTGGTGATGAAATTCAACGTTGCAGAGATCAAACATTTTTTTTTTTTATAGATACGAGCATTTGGACTCAGTTACCCTGACAACCTGCTTAATGAAACAGTCTGGTGCAAGTAACTTCACTTATGTCATCTCGAGCAAAGATTACCCTCCAAAAAGTCCAAGTGAGTCTAGTCAACGTTTGTTCCAGGTACAACAAGACCTTCCCTCTGTCGTCACCTTAGGTAGAGCCCTAGGATTATGGTCACTAAGTTTACCAACTATAAGAATTTTTCCTAATGGGACAATCATAAATCGGACATACATTCAAGGGTAGATTAACAAAGCTCAATCCCCTTGAAATCTCCTCAGCATGGTTAATTGGAGGTTTACTTTCAAGTGACCCCAAGTACCTTTCAGCACCGTTGTAATATGTGAAAATCGCTCTATCATAGTCAATGAAGTGGGTACAATCACTTCACCAGATCTGACATGATCTCATGCTTAACTCATGTATAAGAAGAGCTTCCTAAAGAAAAACTAAAATAACTAGATTTTCTCTCCCTAGCTCAGGATTCTATTGTTTATCTATAGCTTTGGAAAGTGTACCCACTTTCCTATTCCAAAGCCCTAAAACCTAATCTACTATAGGTGGAAAGAGACCTAAAAATAATAAAAATTCTAGATGAATTTTATTTAATGATGTGTTATTAAGCTGTTATTTACTCAAAGGGTAAATGGACGTGAAACTGATGGTATTATGACTTGACTCAAAACTCTAATGCATCAAATATGAAATTTGTAATCTTTTCATTTCGATGAATTCTAGCTAGAGTAAGTAAAGAGGTTATTCTTTAAAATAATAACTACAAAATGTACCACTTCTAATTTTTCAATGCAATTCAAAGCTCCGAGTGGCAAACCATGCAATGTAATCTATGCACAATTTGCTTGAAAACTATACAAATGTAATCTAGGCACAATTTCCGTGAAAACTATGAAAATGTAATCTATGCACAATTTTCGTTCATGAAATGAGAATTCTAACCATGAAAATGTAATCTATGCAAGAGAATTCTTCAAAACAAACACAAGATGATTCCAAATCAGCGAAAGAACAACAAGGCTATTTCCCTTCACTAATACAACTAAAGAACCAATCAAGTGTAAGTAAAGGAAATCAGCTGAAAATTCCAAAGATAAAAAAATAATGACACTCAAAGGTGATTAACACTCAAACACAATTCAACCCCTCCCCCTGCACCGACGACTGAGGGGGAATTTTTTTGCAAAAATGAAAGCAAAAACATGCAAAAATTATTAAGAAACTGAGACAAATATTTGAGCAATGATCAAAGGAAATCAAATTCAAGACACCCAATCAAATCCTTAAAATGAAAATACTTGAATGAATGTTATGAAATCAACCCTTAAAGTGTAACTATGATTAAACTTCAGTACTCGAATAAAAATGGCTCTTGTTTTCAATGCAGTACAAGAAGTACATCTCATCAAAACATTAATTCTTGAGAAACCCTACCTTTTGATCCTTGAAAATGAAAATATGTTAAGAAAAATCCTTCATAACACCTGATAAAACACATGGAGACTGATTGGAGGCATAGACAAATGTAATGAAACCTTTAGAAACCAAAATTCAAATCCTAGATAAGAGAAAACTTAGTTTTTCAAAAATTTCTAGGAACTACACATGTAAACAATGTAAACTAGTGCGCATGTGCAAGTTACTTAACACACAAGTTGCGCAAATATACGCTCTATGTACAAACAAAAATCATGTAGGTCTGCGAAATCTAAGAAAAATAAAAAAGAAATGAATCAAACCAAAAGGATATGAAAGATCATAAATTTGCTAAGACTCAGGTCCAGGTAGACAAAGAAGATCGGAAATCAAAACCAAGAAAAGAGAAGAGAACAGTAACGCCCCCTAGTGTGGTCACCAATTTATTATAGCAGACAAATCCCTCTTGTGGACAAGAGTGATCTCCCTATATCCATGACAGAAACTAGAAACAAGCAGACAATTGAACTAACTCTTTCCCTAAGTTGGACTTGTTTGAATTATAACTATTAAAGACAATGGATGAACCTCTTACCTATTTCACGAAATGCTCGATGAAGATCCTGTGTTGTGAGTTGATGTAGTTCCTAAATGCTTGATAATATATGCAACCATAAACAAGAAAAGGATCAAAAGCATATGCAATATAATAATCCAAACAAACTTAACCTAATGATCAAGGAGATTAGGAATTGAATTTTCCTTAATAAACACTTTAAACAATTATAAACCATTCATCATTCCAATAAGAAAATTCAATGGGGAAAAGCATTCATTTGTATTAATTAAAGATAAAGAAGATCCTTACAACCTTCGCAAAGAAGATCCTTACAACCTTCGCCTTGATGTCGTGAGGTTCCTCCCAAATGCCTTCAATCTCCTCCTTAGATGATAAGCTTTCCAATCTCAAACTAGCAGCATAATTTTATCTTCTCTGAGTTCTGACCTCCTCAATCCCTCTACCCTCTAGTCATTTTATAGACCAAGAGGAAGAAGTTTCAGATCCAAAAGAGGAGGGTGAGATCCCCTAATTGAGGGATTAGGTTTCATTGAGGAAATGGATTAAGATGCATAATCGAAGGGTTATAGCTCGAATAGTAATCACCTAGAAGCTTTCAGTTGGGAAATATTCAACCAACTATGTTTCTAGAATATACTTTTTATTTTTACTTTCTTTGATTCACTTGCACAGTCTATAGTAGTAGACAGAGCGTAGTTATGTGTTGTTCTCAGAGTTAATTCCAGCGAATGTGCGGGAATATCTAGGAAAATCAATGCAGGTGATACTTGATAAGGTGACAACTATTTTTTCCAAATTTCCCATTTTCTTCAAGATATTTTTGGTTGTTTGACTTATAAGGGTGTTCAATCAAACATGTTCATGGATGGTAAAAAGACCCATAAACTGATCAAGTGTCATGGTGACAAATTGATGTGTAAAAGTTTGCCAACAAAATAAAGTTGAGACAATTAAGACCCCAGGTCTATTACAACCTTTATCCATTCCAAGTTAGCATTGGATTTATCATATGTTTACCCAAGTCTGTAGCAAAGAGTGTCATCATGGTGGTAGTTGATAGACTTACCAAGTATGCACACTTTTTGTGCATTATCTGATCCTTTTAAGGCGAGTACAGTTGCTATTGCATTTATGGAAACAATTCAAAAGCTACATGGAAACCCAAATATTATTGTAAGTGACAAAGATCACATTTTCACTTGAAATTTTTGGATGGAATTATTTTCTTTTCTTGGTACTCAATTAGCTCATAGTTCATCTTATCATCCTCAATCTGTCTGGAAAAATGAGATAGTTAACAAATGTTTGGAATGATAACTGTGTTGCTTTGTATTCGATAAACAAACACAATGGGTCAAGTTTTTACCTCTGGCTGAATGGTGGTATAACACTTCCTTCCACACTGCATCAAAAATGACCCCATTTATGGCACTTTATGGATATCATCCATCGTCCATCACATCATCTTTAAGAGAAAATTCCAAGGTTAAAGCAATGGAATATCACATCGAGCATCATCAACAATTTATCCAACTCTTAAAGGATAACCTCACTCTTGCGCAAAATTGAATGAAACAACAGGTAGATCAAAATCGCAGCGAAATAATTTTTGACGTAGGTGACTGGGTATTTTTACGGCTATAACTATACAAAAAATGTCCCTCAAGCAAGCTAAGAAGGATAATAAATTATCACCTAAGTACTATAGTCCTTACAAGGTGTTGCAAAATATTGGTACTATGGCATACAAATCGAAGCTACCTACATCTTCTCGAATACACCTAGTTTTCCATGTTTCATGCTTAAAGAAGGTTATCATTGACAAGCTCCAAGTTCAAACAATATTGTTAGAAATTGACGAGGAAGGAAAAATCATCTTAGAGCCTAAATTAATGACAGAAACAATAACTCGATAACTACAAAATTAATTAATTTTAGAGTATCTCATTAAGTGGAAGAAATTACCCGCTGAAGATTCCACATGGGAGGATGAGAATTTTATACAGAAATATCCAAAACTACTCAAGCATTGAGGACAACACTTTTTTTGAAGTGGAGGGGAATGTTAGGTCCTTATGATACTAGTATATCCCCTTATTGTTATTTTGAGTGTATCCCCCTTATTGTTATTGTTATGCCCATGTAGCCCCCATATTGTTATTTTTGTGCCCCATAGAAGCCCAATATTGTTATTGTTGTGCCCCATAGAAGCCCACTATTGTTATTGTTGTGCCTTTACATTATTATTGTTATGAAGGCTTTCATTATATAGTGACCCCTTATACTCCTATATATACCAAGGAGTTCTTGTCATTTTTATCATCCAGGAATTGTTTATTTATGTGATGTAAAGGAGGTTTCCCCCTTAAAGAGGTTAATTTCAAGTTGTTGATCTATATTTTCCTCTGTTTTGTGATATGCTTGCATAACATGGCCAAGTCGTGGATCTATGTCAAAGGGTGAGAAGAAGAAATACCTAAGATATATAGTGTGTTTTTCTTGCCATCATCCAAGACACTTTGCCAACCCCCTAATAAGAAAATGGGAAAATAGGAGAAGCGGGTTGTAGCCTCAACTAAAGTGGACGAATTTGCAACAAGGTTTGAAAAATATTTCTCACTCATTCCTTGTCTCTCGAGCTCAATAACCACCATTGTGAGATATATTGATAACATGGATTATTGCCACATCATGGGAGTCAAGGATTACTTCGCTAGTTTGAAGGAGAAAGATATGGACTTCTATATAGAACTAGGGGACAATGCCAAGTACTAGGAAATGAGAGTTGGCACTATCAAGTTTCAGAGGGAGTCTAATAGACCATTGTTGGTGGAGGATGTGTTGTACATTCCAAGCATGACCAAGAATATGATTTCAGGGGCTAACTAGGAGGACAAGAGTTACATAGTGACCTTTGAGGAGGGAAAAGTACACATTCGACCTAAGAATTCTAGGATGACCAAAGTGATAGGACTCAGAAATGGAAACTTGTTCAAAATACAATTTGAACCAATGTACGCCCTAGTAAGTTGCAACTGAGGGTTGGGGGAGTTATGGCATGGGAGGATGGTCCATATTCACCATGGAGCACTCAATGTGCCGAAGAAGATAGAGATAGAGTTTCCAGAGTTCAGGGTCAAGCAAAATGAAGTGTGCAAGGGTTGTGTACTCGGTAAATATGCCAAGACCAAATTTTTTAGCAGTGACACTAGGCCCAAAGGAATTTTGGACTTGATACAATCAGAGATATGTGGGCCCATGTCATTTATATCCTTAATGGGGTGACATTATTATGTGACCTTCATATATGACTTCTCTAGGAAGACCTAGTTGAACAAAGACGAGGTTTTCAATCAATTCAAGGAGTTTAAAGCTCTTGTGGAGAACCATAATGGGAGGAATATTAAGAAACTTAGTTCTGAAAATGGAGGTGAGTACACCTCTAATTCCTTCATGGATTTTTTTTACGTGAGGGCATCCGAAAGGAGATGAAAATTCCTTACAACCCTCAATAGAATGGGGTTGCAGAAAAAAATAACTGGGTCATTTTTGGCGTGGCCAAAGTTATGCTTCATGACTAGAAGCTACCTATGTTTCTATGAGAAGAGGATTGCAATATTGCTATCTATTTGAAAAATAGAAGCCCACACAAGGTGTTGGGTAGATTCACACCTAAGGAGGAATTTATAGGGAAGAAACCAAACCTAGGGCACATCTACATCTTTGGATGCTTTATGTATTTCCATGCTCCTCAAAGAAGAGAATGAGTTGGAACCAATTACAAAGAAGATCATTCTTGTGGGGTAAAGCATGACTTTAAAGGATTACAAAGTATACATTCCTACTCTCAAGAAGCCAATCATATGCAAGGATGTGAAATTTGAAGAGGAAAGGGATATTCAAAAGTCTCACAACACATATTAATCTACAATGGAGATTCAAGAGAACCATGCACCAAAAGCTGATATAGCATGAAACCCTCAGATTATTTTCATGTAGAGTGGAGAGAAAAGTGTGGAGGCAAACCTAGAAGAACAAAGAAAAAGGAAATGTGCAGAAATTATGATGTAGATTTGCAACTCCTCATGAAGTTTTAATCAAAATCATAAGACACAAGCCTACTCTACTGCTCTGGGGACATTAATTCAAAATTTAGAACAAAATATTTAGAGATGTAATAATAAATCACACTCATGCAAAAAAATATTTTTCCCGGGGAAAGAAAACTATTAAAAACCCCAATGCCTGCTTGCATTACTTTGATGAATAGAGATGTATTACAATTTCTTTGCTCAACTGAACACAACCTGCAAGTGAATAACCTATCTCTTTACTATTCAGAAGCTCTGACCTAGACTTAGTCAATTATGCCTATGATTGATCCCCTATTTCCTTGTGTTGTTCCTTGAGGAAATAGGCCCCTATTAATTAGGAAATTCCTTAAATTGATTACACAATTCCTTAGGTTGATCATCTGAATTCATGCAACACTTGTATACTCAATACTACTTTACAACTAATGTTACACTGCCTTGGAGTCTCCACCAAGGCTAGGGAACTCGAATTCTCTACATGCACTAGCTATTTTGGGTTGATTGATCAATTAACTGGATGATCACTAAGTTTGATTGAAGTCCCATTAGAGAAGCTGATCCTCCACTAGTTCCTCCAACAGTTGGAACTAATTTAATTAAAAACAACCTTAGATAACTGACCTTGATTGCTACAAATTAGAAATCACACATGCTTAACTGAACTCTAACTCCTCCAACACAAGCCATGTCACAAAAGTTAACATTATCCAAGTTATTTGTTGATGTGGAAATTTGAATTTTCTAAATTTAATGAATGCTAAATCAAATTGAGAATTTGTTACAACATTTTTCAACACTTTCTCTCAATAAGAAAGGGATTATCAACCACCCCTATCCTGAACATGTGGAATGTATTGCATGCAACAAATCTCACTATTCTTGTTTCTATTGCAACATCTACAACTAAGAAGAATCCAAAAAAAGTTGAATCAACTGTTTCTGAAATATTTCTACTGGGAAAATTGTGTTGTTGCTGACCTGCTACTGAGACTCCTGCTCTGCTGTCAACACTCCTATACACTCCTCAATAGATGATTGACACTAATCCTCCTGTTACTGAATATTATGGGCCCTTGTAGCAAGCTAATGATCCATGAGGAGAATACCTCAATGGACCCCTGCCCCAAATTTCTACACTCCTAGAACTAGGGCTCTACATCGCCCCACCTCACACCTAGAGGTATAACTACATGTGCTCCCTCTACCCACTTAGCTCGAACTCTCCTCTTACTAGAGGTCTCTGAATAGTCCTTTTCATCATCATCCTCCTGGTCAGCCCAACTGCAAACTGGTTGAGGCTCCATCTTGAGAGCTAAATCATGCTCCCTCTCAACCACAACATCTTTAATCCTTGCCTTGTTCCTCAAGGTGTTGCATGCATCTTCATATAATGTGTAGAGGCTGTCAAGCTTGACACCAAATTTCTTAATTTGACATGAAGCAAGATGCTTGAGGTAGGCCTTCCAGTCTCTGAAGATTACCTCATACCCTTTGTCATAAATCCTCAATTTGTTCATCAGATCAATTTTCCTAGCTTCATTGTTAATTCTGAATAGCTCATCTTGTTGGAAATAATACTGAGAGGGAGGGGGGGGGGGGGGGGGGGTGAATCAGTATTAGCAAGTCAAACAATTTTTCATTTCCATAATCAAATTCATATACGCTACTTCAGTTAATGGAACTCGTGTGTATACGCGACTGTGTTTAAGGCAACTAGCGTATATCCTGCAAACTTATGATTCAGTTAGTTCATCATATGTTGATCTTTAATTAGTGCATCAGAACCACATAAATAGTAACCAGGTGTAGTAAAAACAAAACAAACAATCACACACATGAACACAAGATATAAGGTGGAAACCCAATGTGGGTGAAAACCACCTGCTGCAATCGTATCTATCTTCTTTTAATAATAAGAAAATTATTTTTACAATTTTTGTATCGGTGCATACTTATACCAATACGCAGGCTTCTACCTGCAGAAGGCTACAACCTTCTCTCGTTCTCCAGCTTCTTCTGGAAGGGAGCTGCTACCCCCTAGCTCTTGTACTAGCTGATATGTTTACTAGTACGTAGTTGCTGGCCTACAAAAGGTTACAACCTTCCCTTTTCTTCCAGGGACCATGTTTCATAAATTTTTAGACTGGATCCATCAATAACATCATTCAATCATCAAATATATATGCATCAACCAATCTCCTTTGCACCAACCACAACTGAATCAATCAATCACCTGATATTTCAGAATGTTGTAACCAGAATATAGTAACCAGAACCTAGAACACTACAACAGCAAATAGAAGCAGCTAAAACACATTTTATAAGGTATATGCTACTTCCATGTGTCGAACCTGCGTGCATACTCTTTTTTTCTCAAGGCGAACCTACGTACATATCTGCAAATCAAATTTAAGATGCATACGCTGTTTTGATATGCAGAACAAGCGTGTATACGCGCTTGTTCTAAAGTGAACCTGCGTACAGATCTATAAATGATGATTTAAACATTACAACAATTCCAGACTTCAGTTATACCCAAATCATCATATTTACAGACTACAACATGTGCCAGTTATTCAGATAAATGATCAAACCACATAAATATACTTCACTTCAAGCCTTAAGATCTTGACCCATCATTAGATCTTATCCTTCATCAAGCGCTAAGGTTCATCCTTGGTTTAGATCCAGCTATGCACCATAACCCAATAACCTGTACACTAGATCTTTCTCTTCATCAGATATTCAATACTTTAGTACCTTGGCCTAATGATCTTCCCCTCCTTTTATAGTCTTAGGCCTTACTCAATACCATGGACCAAAACCACTTAGGACCAATTCCTTGAACCTAATACCTAGGGTCAATACCTCAGACCAGATACCTTAGACCAATATCATGGATCAAAATACCATGGACCAAATACCTTGGACCAAAACTTAGTTTTCCAAGATATACGCGCCTTGTATTCTGTGAAAGTGTGTGTGTACGTATACGCGACTTGTATATAGTGAACCTGCATGTATACGTGGCTTGGCCAATGGTGAACCTGCGTATACCTCTCTTTCTTCATTTTGATCTGAACTTTGTGTTGTTAACCTATTGAACTGTGATCTGTCATCTGAGTGAGTTGCCATCAAGGACAACACCTATGTCATAATGCCAACAATATCCCCCTTTGGACTTGATGGCAACCCCAAGTCACTCTCCCCCTTTGTCATCAAGGGAAAAGGGTTATGCTCCCCCTGAGTACATGTTGAATTCTTTGATATGTTGAAGAGTGTTGATTGAGCTCCATGATCGAGTCCATGCTCCCCCTAAATATAAGCAAGGTCTGCAAAAAGATGTTCTAAAAGAAGAACATGACTCTATACATACATCATAAATGACCTTCCTATCACCAATGACTCATACATACATCCATCTCCCAACCAAGTGGGGATATACCAATTGTTTATACATGTCAAAACAAGAAACATTACATCATCCATCCCATGCATAGTGGGGTAAAAAATTAGGTCGTTTCATGACCTTTTCATTAAAAAATATACATGACATATATAACAGAGACCAAATATCTTAAACAAGACCATGATAGTCATCAAAAACTATCATTAGCAGCATCTGTCAATTAGCATCCAGACTAGAAACCATGTTCTCCACCTGAACCTGTTCCACCTAAATAAAAAACAACTGTGTAAATCTGTACCAAGATCTTCTAAGATAATTCCCACAATGCATTATTAGAAGCATATGCTCCCCCTGAACCTGTGCCAGATGATCACTGTCAGATCTGATCATTTCATATAATAGAAGAGTTATCAAGGCATCATTATCAATCAGATATACATCAAGTTATCAACAACTTATGAGAGCCAACATATTTCCACATGTCATCCACAGACTGTAACCATCATCAAGCAAATTAGATAATTCACTGAACCATATCAGACCCCTTTCTTCATGAGTTTTGCCCATGAATTTTCTTCAAATCAACATATACGCGACTGTATCCACAAAAACCAGCGTATGTACGCGACTACGCTTCATGAAACTCGCGTATAACCACCTTTCTCTGAAACATATAGGATTTAACAACAGGATGATGCATCAACTACTCCCAGCTTCTATCTGAGATATTCAAATGTCTCTCTGGGTAGTGGTTTGGTGAATATATCAGCAACATGTTCTTTGGAGGGAACATACTCCAATTTGACCTTTTGTTCAAGCACTTGTTCACGTAGAAAATGATATTTGATGGGTATGTGCTTGGTCTTGGAATGCATGACTAGATTCTTTGAAATACTAATGGCACTTGTATTATCACATAAAATGGAGATGGGTGGAGTAAATGTCATCTAAATGTCTTGAAATGTTTGCATCATCAAAAGGAGTTGTGTGCAGCAAGATGCAACAGCCACATATTCTACTTCAGCTGTAGATAATGCAATTGAACTTTGTTTCTTGTTGAACCAAGACACTAATCTGGAACCCATATAGAATGCACCACCACTAGTGCTTTTTCTGTCATCAATGCTTCCTGCCCAATTTGCATTTGTATATGCATGAAGTGTAAGATCTGTATCTCTAGGATACCAGAAACCAAAATTCTGTGTTCCTTGAAGATATTTGAAAATCCTTTTAACTGCCTGAAGGTGTGATTCCTTTGGATTTGCTTGGAATCTTCCAACTATTCCTACTGCATGCATGATGTCTGGTCGGGTACCTGTTAGATAAAGCAGATTGCCAATCATAGATCTGTAAGTTGGTTGATGTACTGTTGCTGATTCATCATTTGAGCTGAGACTGCATCCTGTTACCATTGGGGTACATACTGGTTTAGAATCTTCCATGCCGTATTTTTTCAAGATCTGTTTGAGATATTTGGTTTGTGACAAAAAATACCATCTTTATTTTGTTGAACTTGTAGACCAAGAAAATATGTAAGCTCACCAAGCAGGGACATTTCAAATTCTTGCTGCATTACCAAAGCAAAATTTCAACTCATGGCTTCTTCATTGCTACCAAAAATGATATCATCAACATACACAACAAGTATTAGCAATTTATTATTGTCAATCTTTGTATATAGATTGCTATCAGCTGATCCCTTTGAAAAACCTTGTTGATGGAGATATTTGTCAAGACGGTAATACCAGGCCCTTGGAGCTTGTTTTAGACCATAGAGAGCCTTTCTGAGTCTACATACAAGTTTTGCATCATTTCCAAGAATGAATCCATCTGGTTGCTCAATATAGACTTCTTCTTCTAAGTCTCCATTAAGAAAGGCATATTTTACATCCATTTGGTATACTTTGAATTTCTGAAAACTAGAAAGAGCAAGGAACATTCTTATGGCTTCAAGTCTAGCAACAAGTGCAAAAGTTTCTTCAAAATCTATACCTTCTTCTTGAGCATATCCCTTACAAACAAATCTGTCCTTGTTTCTAATAACTTCTCCATTTTCATTCAACTTGTTTTTGAATATCCATTTAGTTACTATGATATTCTTATCATGAGGTCTAGGAACTAATTCCCAAGTATTATTCTTTTCAATTTGCTCAAGTTATTCATTCATGGCCTTGACCAAACATTCATATTTGCATGCTTCGTTTATATTTTGAGGTTCGGTGGAGGATAGCAATGCTAGATAGCTTGAAGCTTCTGTAATAGTTCTTGTCTGCACACCTGCCTCTTTCTGTCCTAAAATTTGAGTCTCTGGATGATTTTTCTGAACATACCTGGACAGAGTCTTTTCTTCTACTGTTATCTCTTCTTCTAGTGCTTCATTGGTTTCTTCTTCAGAATTAGTCTGATTTGATGTGGGAGGATAATCCTCATCTTATTCATAATTTTTGGTTTTTATTTGTTTTGGATTTTTGCATGCTTCATCAACCACAACATCAATACTTTCAATAATTTTCCCAAGTCTTTTATTATAACATTTATATCCTTTACTTCTGAAAGAGTAACCAAGGAGAATACCTTCATCTGCTCTGGGTTCAAACTTACCAAGTTTTTCATCAGTCCTTTTGATGTAACATTTGCTTCCAAAAACTTTGAAGTATTTTACAGTAGGAATCTTACGATACCAAAGTTCATGTGGATTTTGAGTTTTGTTTACGTGAACATTTGCTTGGTTGAGAATAGTGACGGCAACGAATGCAACTTCACCCCAGAAGGTTGCAGGAGTTCTTGACTCATCTAGCATAACACGAGCCATTTGTTGAACAGTTCTGTTCATCCTTTCTACCACTCCATTTTGTTGAGGAGTCCTTGTGGTGGAGAATTGCCTTTTTATTCCATGTTCTTCACAAAAGTCAAAGAATTCATTTGAGGTAAATTCCCCTCCTCGATCAGATCTGAGGCATTTGATTTTGCGATCTGATTCATTTTCAACCAAAGCTTTGAAGGCTTTGAACTTTTCAAATGCTTCATCTTTATGCTTTAGAAGTCCTATCCAACACATTCTGGAAAAATCATCAATGAACAATATAAAGTATTCTTCTCCACGAGGTGAATTTTTCCTTAATGGTCCACATAAATCAATATGAACAAGTTCAAGAGGCTTACTAGCCAATCCTTCCTTTTTAGGGAAGTGCGATCTAGTTTTCTTACCAAATTGACATGATTTGCATATTGTATTTTCTGGAATGCTGATATCAAGAAGATCACGAATAGCCTGGAATCTGCATGCTTTTCTTATTTGAGAGAAGCTTAGATGCCCCAATCTTCTGTGCCATAGCCAGTGTTCATCATTTTTGCTTAGATAACATTGTTGTTGTCCTCCCTTGAGTATGTATAAGTTGTTTGGAGTTCTTATACCTTTGATCACGGTTTCTCTTGTATCAAGCTCACGAACAACACATCCATTTGATCGAAATACTACTTCATTTCCTTGATCACACATTTGAATAACACTCAATAGGTTATGCTTTAGACCATCAACATACATAACATTCCTAGCTTTAAGTTTTTCTTTTAAGAGAACATAGCCTTTACCTTTTATGATAGCAGGAGTGTCATTTCCAAATGAGACCTTATTTTCCTTTTCTAGGGCATTATATGAATGAAGTTTTTCTTTGTCACCTCTCACGTGTTTTGAGCATCCCCTGTCGATGTACCACCGATTTTCTTTTCCTTCTGCATACAAGGCTATACCACATATTTCTGTTTGCGGTTCTTTCTTTTTCCATATTTTGGAACTTAATGGAGTTTTCTCCTTCTGAGATGTTTGCTAACATTTACTCATGCATTCAGATTCTTCATGATCGAAGTCGTTGCAGATAGAGCATTCTATTTCATTTTCAAGAAGAGAAAATTTATTGTAGGACCTTTTCATGATCCCTTTCACATTCCTTCGTGCTTCTCTAGTCATGATGGTCTTGTAAGCAACACATTAAGCAGCTTTGTGTCCAAATTTATGACATGAAAAACATTGGCCATTAAAGAAGTTCTTGCAATTATCGAATCTACTGACCTGGTGATTGTAGTTTCTATTGATATTCATTCTTGAAGCAGATTGAGTATGATTTACTTGAGGTTGGTTGTAGCTTCTGTTCATCCTTGAAGTAAATTGAGCCTGATTTACCTGGTGATTTGCTTTATGCCTTTGTTGACGATTGTCAAACTGTTCACTGCTCTTTGCTGCATCAAGATAGCTTTTAGTGGAGGTTGATGGCTTCTGTGCTTGAGATGCTTCTTTAGTATATCCAAGACCTGTCTTTATCAGAGGAGAATGCTGCACTTTGATAATTTCATTTAAGGTTTCTGATCCTTTAGCAAATCTAAGATTGAGAGCTTTTGTTTTCTCAATATCCTTTCTTAGACCCACAATTTCACATTCTAGTTTTTCATTGTGTTTTTCTCTTTCAACAAGTTGGAATGTCAAAGTATCTATAATCATATTCTTTTCTTATAAACAAATTTTGGATTTAGAGATTTCTTCATAAATGTCATCTTCATCTAAAGCATCCAAGAAATCATCATCTTCAAAAGCCATCAGAAGTCTATAGTCATTACTATTTTCATCTTCATCACTAATTGATAAACCATTGCTATCTTCATGCGTATAGTAGCTCTTCTTACTTACACTTTGTTTTCTATTCCATTTTGCAGATTCCTTACCTTTATCAAACTTATCTTTATGAGGACATTTGGCAGCATAATGACTGACTCTTCCACAAGCAAAACATTTGAAGGGTAGTTTACCTTTGAATCTTCTGGAACCCCGTTGAAGGTTCTTGACAAAGTTTGCTTCTTCTTCTCCTTCTGAAATATGTCCTGATTCATTGAGTTCTTTTTTTCCTGAAGCTTTAAATGCGGCTTCTCTCATATCTGATGGACCTCCTTTTCTCATCTCGAAAGCAGTTAAGATTTCATGCAGTTGTGTCATAGTAATAGTCTAAAGATCTTGCTTTTCTTCTATGGCAGATACTTTTGATTCAAACTTAGCAGACAACGATCTTAAAACCTTTTCAACTAAAGTAAATTCTTTTATCTCTTCACCCAAATTCTCCATACAATTAACAATCTCATCTATACATAAGAAGTAACTAGCTATACTTTCATCATTGTGCATTTTGAGAGTTTCATATTGAAGTCTGAGAGTTTACAGTTTTACATGTTTTACCTGAGAGTCTCCTTCATAGCTTAGAATGATTTTGTCCCATATTTCTTTGGCAGATTTGTGCTGCATAACTTTGACAAATTCTGACATTTGTTCCAAGAGATTGAAGATAGGTTGTGGTTATTACCTTCCAATAAATGAAGTTGCTTCTATCAAAGATTGGTGGTTTGATGGATCCCTCTCTTTCTTGATTACTCATGATGATGGATCTTCCTTCAAGCAATCAAGCTTCTTCTGAAGGACCTTCTCCGATCCCAATTGTTGGAAATAATAGGGGGGGGGGTGTGAATCAGTATTAGCAAGTCAAACAATTTTTTATTTCCATAATCAAATCCATATACGCTACTTCAGTTAATGGAACTCGTGTGTATATGCAACTGCGTTTAAGGCAACTAGCGTATATCCTGCAAAGTTATGATTCAGTTAATTCATCATATGTTGATCTTTAATCAATGCATCAGAACCACATAAACAGTAACCAGGTGTAGTAAAAACAGAACAGACAATCACACACATGAACACAAGATATAAGGTGGAAACCCAATGTGGGTGAAAACCACCTGCTGCAATCGTCTCTATCTTCTTTTAATAATAAGAAACTTATTTTTACAATTTTTGTACTGGTGTAGAATTATACCAGTACGTTGGCTTCTACCTGTAGAAGGCTACAACCTTCTCTCGTTCTCCAACTTTTTCTGGAAGGGAGCTACTACCCCCTAGCTCTTGTACTAGCTGATATGTTTACTAGTACTTAGGTGCCAGCCTACAGAAGGCAACAACCTTCCCTTTTCTTCTAGGGACGACGTTTCATAAATTTTCAGACTGGATCCATCAATAACATCATTCAATCATCAAATATATTTGCATCAACCAATCTCCTTTGCACCAACCACAACTGAATCAATCAATCACCTAATATTTCAGAATGTTGTAACCAGAATATAGTAACCAGAACCCAAGCCAGAACCTAGAACACTGCAACAATAAACAGAAGCAGCTAAAATATATTTTATAAGGTATACGCTACTTCCATGTGTCAAACCTGCGTGCATACGCTTTTTTTCTCAAGGCGAACCTGCGTACAGATCTGCAAATCAAATTCAAGATGTATACGCTGTTTTGATGTGTAGAACAAGCATGTATACTCACCTTTTCTAAAGTGAACCTGCGTATAGATCTGTAAATGATGATTTAAACATTACAACAATTCCAGACTTCATTTATACCCATATCATCATATTTACAGACTACAACATGCGCTAGTTATTCAGATAAATGATCAAACCACATAAAGATACTTCACTTCAAGCCTTAAGATCTTGACCCATCATTAGATCTTATCCTTCATCAAGTGCTAAGGTTCATCCTTGGTTCAGATCCAGATATGCACCATAACCCAATAACATGTACACTATATCTTGCTCTTCATCAGATATTCAATACTTTAGTACCTTAGCCTAATGATCTTCCCCTCCTTTTATAGTCTTAGGCATTACTCAATACCATGGACCAAAACCACTTAGGACCAATACCTTGGACCCAATACCTGGGGTCAATACCTCAAACCAGATACCTTGGACCAATACCATGGATCAAAATACCATGGACCAAAACTTAGTTTTCCAAGATATATGCACCTTGCATTATGTGAAAGTGTGTGTGTATGTATACGCAACTTGTATATAGTGAACCTGCGTGTATACGTGGCTTGGCCAATGGTGAACCTGCGTATACCTCTCTTTCTTCATTCTGATCTGAACTTTGTGCTATTAACCTGTTGAACTGTGATCTGTCATTTGAGTGAGTTGCCATCAAGGACAACACCTGTGTCATAATGCCAACACATCAAGGGTCTTCCACATAGAAAATTGAGTCTCTTTTCCATGTAATTTTGAGACTATGTGGTCTCTCACGCTCTCCAAGATTATCCTCCTAGCTCTAGCTACATATTTCTTCCACTGAGCAAGGTTATGGGAATCAGTTGATCCTAGATTTGCAATGTCTGTCTTGACATATTCTAGCAATCTGTGGTCATCCAACACTACCTCCATGCGATCCTTCCATGCAATGAAACTAGAGATGCCTTCCAAGACATACTCTTGTCTCAAACTATTGAAGGTCATCTTTCCAACTCTAAAGAGATCCTGCCACACTGAACTGCAAATTCGAACCTCCTGAGAAACAACTTTGAAATTCCTGCTCTAATGTGAATCCTGCTCTAATACCATGTAGAAATTATGATGTAGATTTGCAACTGCTCATGAATTTTTAATCAAAATCACAAGACACAAGACTACTCCGCTGCTCTGCAAACATTAACTCACAATTTAGAACAAAAAATTTAAACATGCAATAAGAAATCACACACATTCAAATAGTGTTTTTCCTGGGGAAAGAAAACTGCTAAAAACGCCAATGCCTACTTGCATTAATCTGATGAATAGAGATGTATTACAATTTCTTTGCTCAACTGAGCACAACCTGCAAATGAATAACCTACCTCCCTGCTCAATAAGAATATCTGACCCAAACTAAGTCAATTTATGCCTCTGCTTGAGCCCCTATTTCCTTGCGTTGTTCCTTGATGAATTAGACCCCTATTAATTAGTAAATTCATCAAATTGATTGTGCAATTCCTTAGGCTGATCATATGACTGCATGAAACACATGTACACTTAAGACTAGTTTACAATTGATGTCACATTGCCTTGGAATCTCCACCAATCTTGGGGAACTCGAATTTTTTGCATGCACTAGCTATTTTGGGTTGATTGATAAGTTAACTAGATGATCATTGAGTTTGACTGAAGTCCCATTGCACAACTTGACCCTCCACTAGTTACTCCAACAGTTGGAACTAGTTTAATTGAAAACAACCTTAGATAACTAACCTTGATTGCTACGAATTAGAAATCACACATGCTTAACTAAACTCTAACTCCTCCAACTTGAATTCACTGAGTAAACTGGGTGACACAATCCATGTCACACAAGTTAACATCAACCAAGTTGGTTGTTGATGTGGAAATTCGAATTTTCTCAATTTAATCAAGGAAAAATCAAATTGAGAACTTCTTGCTACATTTTAAAACAAAATAGACCCTCACACCTAGACCCATACTCCTAGCACAAGGAGGATGAGAACTAAGTGGGCATAGTAGACACTACGGGAGGCCTAGGAGTATGTGGGTACTACTAGATATTCAACGAGATAGAGAAAACCACCTCAACACTATTTTGGTTACATGGCTCTAGTGAGTGAGTTGATTAAGGTCGAACTTGCCGGTTTTCAAGAGGTATCTAAACATCAAGTGTCAATGGATGTCATGGTGGAAGAGTATTCTTCCGTAATGAACAGAGGGAAAATCAATGGTTAGCTCCAAGTGAGTGTATAGAATCAAGAACACTATAGCTGGAAGTGTTGAGAAGTGCAAATCCCATTTTGTGGCTAAGGGGTTTTCTTAGAAGGAAGACATGTTTGGCATCGGATAATCCAATGCTTCTTGTGTGTTTCGCAACATGTACTTAACTCCCTCTTGAGAATATGTTAACTCTAGATATTTGTTTGTTTACTAACACCTACGAGTTTTGGTGTAACGACAATTGTTATTCCAACAAATGGTATCAGAGCCAAAGTTCTCAAATTTGAAACACCCCTAGCTCACGTTAGGGGGGATATTGTTGGGAACTAGATAATCCAAGGCTCCCCATGTGTTTCATGACATGTGCTTAACTACCTCTCGAGGATCCATTAACTCTGGCAATGCATATGTTTACTAACACTTGCGAGTTTTGGTGCTACGACAATCGTGATTCCAACAAGGGATTGACTATGATGAGACCTTCACCCCTTGTGGCCAGGTATTCGACCATCAGGACAAATATCTCTATTCTAGTGCAGATGGGTTGGAGTATTCACTAGAAGCATGCGAGATGGCCTTCCTCAATGGTGTGGTTGAGGAAGAGATCTATATTGAGAAATTGGAAGGTTTTGAAGTACATGGAAGGGAATCTCATGTGTGCAAATTGAAGAGAGCATTATATGAGCTCAAGCAAGCTCCCAAGGCATGGTATGTGAGGATTGACACTGACTTGCAAGGCATGGGCTTCACCAAGAGTGAGGTAGACCCAACCTATTACATTTAGATAAATGGAGAACCTATCATTTTGGTGCTTTATGTTGATGACCTATTTCTTACAGGTTTTGAGAGGCTCATAGTAAAATGCAAGAGGGACCTAGCTACAAAGTTTGAAATGAAGGACTTGGGGTTGATGCACTATTTTATGGGTTTGGAGGTGTGGTAGAAAGAGGGAGAAATCTTCCTTGGATAGGGGAAGTATATAGTTGATATCCTAAAGTGATTCAGGTTGGAGGATTGTAGACCCATAACTACTCCTCTAGTGGCCAACTAGAAGAAAATTGAACTTCTAGATCAGAGGTAGTGAAACCTACCTTATACAGATAGTTGATTGGTTCTCTTATGTATCTAGTAAACACTAGAATGGATAGAGCCTATTAAGTGATTTCATTGGGTACAACCGAGTATGGGTTGAGTTAATTTAATTAGGATGGAGTGAATAGGGAGGGGTACACTGATGCAGATTAGCCAAGAAGTATATATGATAGAAAAATCACTTCCAGGTGTTGTTTCAGTCTAGGATCAGGAACACTTTCTTGGTTCTACAAGAAACAAAGATCAGTTGTGATGAGTTCTATTGAGGCCAAATACATGGTTGCTAGCTTGGAAACCTGTGAGGCCATTTGGCATTGGAAGCTCCTCATGGGGTTGTTTGATCATGAGTTAGAGCTAATTATCATTCACTAAGACAATCAGATTTGCATCAATCTCTTTGAGAAATAGTGTTTCATGACAAGTTGAAACATGTTTAGAATACATACCACTTCATTAGAGATTGTGTGCAGATGGGGACTATGGAGTTGTAGTACATATCTACAGATGAGTAGGTAGAAAACATCCTAACCAAGGCCCTGATGAAGGGAAATTTTATATTCTTCAGGGATAAGTTGGTTGTTGTGTAAAATACCTTCCTCGCTAAGAGGGGGTGTTGAAATTGTAGCTTGGAAGGTTATTCTACATTGGTGAATTGCCATGACATGCATTCAATCACCTAAATTCACTTCTACAGCTCAATTTAAATATTTACTAAGTCTGAACCTTAGGCTAAAGTCAATAATTTAATTATTGACTTTACTGGCCAACTTTTTATAAACTGAAAAGGGTTAATGAAATATTCATTTATGACCATTGATATCAATACTAGAGAAGCAATCTCATCCTTCCATATCTTTGGAGATTAGGTTAGTTGGTATATGTAAAGGAAATTGAGTTTTTAAGGGTTAATTGAACTTGACATAAGAGAGACTGGGCATTCAACTGAAAATAAAGTTGAATTGATAGAAAAATAGGAACAATAAACATGCTAATGTCAAGAGTAGCTAACAAGGTGAAAGTATCAAGTTGTATAGTCATGCATTTTCAGGGTTGAATAGGTCGAATTTGTTGGGACCTACAACTAGGCCATATAGCAATTTCTCTGGGACACATGAGTTGTTTTGAGCAGGGATGTACAAGGAAAAGACTGAGTTTTTTTTTTTTCTATTTTAATTTAAAAAAAAAAAAATTCCCTTGTTGTAAACACCATTTTTCATAAATTGAATAGAGCCCAAGTTTGTTGTTTTTCCCACATTAGGTTTCCTCGGTAAAATAATGTCATATTGTTTATGTGTTTGGTTTCATTGGTTCTTTGCTTTTGTTATGCATGTTAAATTAGGAACCCAATGTGTTTGGTGTATAAAAATCAAATATAAATTTTATTTTCGATTCTGAGCATCTTTTATTGGGCAGTAAATCTGAATATGCATTCAAAAGAAACTAACAATGAAACCCTGCAAAGTGGGTGCACAACCCCAAATCTTCCATGATGTGATATATGGGATCTTAAGGTGGTAATGCAACCTCAATACTCCACAATTGTAAGTTATAACATGATTAAATGAACTAAAAACCTCCCCAAGGTAAAGTCGAATCAACATTATTTCACTTTAGGCTAGACATTTAAGGTCAACCTTGAGTATCATCAATTCAATTATAGGCTATACAAGTTCGCTCCAAAACCAAAATATTAAATTGGCCCAGTTAAATCATCCTTGAAATTGTTGTTGCACATCCATACACACATATATACCATAGCATGATTTCATTGATGATTTAATCCTTCTCAAAATGAGGTCACCATTTTCACAGATTTGAAGTCAAGATACAAACAATTGTTCCAAATTTTCTTGTACTTCATCATAAAGTATGCTCATTAGGGTATTGGCACAATAAAGTTCTATTCTTTTTAAATAAAGGTGCCTAAATCCAACACTGTATTTCCATTTTCTACTTTGGAATGTCTCAAATTTTAACCACTTCTTCAGATGATCTTGGAATTGAAGAGGATCACCTCAAAACTTTTTTTCTTTTGTTTATAATCTAGGAAATGTGACCCTACAATTCTTGCAACAAGATAATAATGATTATAAGTTCTTCTTTATAAGGTATTAATGTAGGAGTAAGATCTATAGTGATTTTTTGTAGCTTTGATCACAATGACATTCTTAATTGAGTAAATTTTTTCTTAATAACAAAGCAACCTTCCTAGCATGAACAACAAAGTGCTTTATGAACTTTGCTACAGCGATATACTACTCTAAGTATCAACTTGGCTCATCTAATAAATAAATGTTATTCGGCTAACCGAGGCATGATCACAATGCCACTTTATATAATTCTCCATCAGAACAATTCACCACATCTTAATCCTTTAGTTGTTCAAATTGAAGTGATTTTATCTTTCATTGAAGATGGAAGTATCACTACACTGTAAGCCTTGGGATTTTCTGTATAAGTAGCAAAGAAATTCCAATAAATAAGAAGCTTAGGGTTATGCTTGATAGAAATAGCATATTTGTTTGGCTCAAGTAAGGACTAAGCCACCTTCTTTTTGATACCTTACTTGTGTTTTCTCATATGATGTTGTATCTACTAGAAAATTACTATGAATTTGGGTCATAGAACCTCATATTATAAAAGGTGTAGACTACAATTGACTATCATCGCATTGGTATACCCTTGCATTGCATCGACACCATCACACATTGAAAACAAGAGAAAATTAACACTTTACCATGAATTTTTCAAGTTGAGTATTTTTTATGTGTTGGCTAATATTAGAAGTCATCTTCACTTTTTAATTTCAATTGATGCATTATTATCCCCTCATGTCTCCTCTAAAATAATTCATTGAAAAATAAAATCATGATCCACCTCATATCCAAGAATGTCATCATGACAAAATGGTGGCACAAAAAGGTGCTTTAACCTCATTTAGTATTTTCGCCTTTTATTATCTATTTTACCACCCTCCATAGTTTTATTTATTTATTTGAGCTCATTCTCAACCAATTTTCTTCTCCTTCTCATATTAATGTGTTATTCGTTGGCATATAAATATCACTTGTGATTAATTTGAGCCACATCATGTATGATCAATAGAGAGAATCACCTTTAATTACTTGGTTTAATGTGGAAGAAACACCCATTTAATTAAATTAATTTGATGGAGGATCCCTTTCCATGCTTTTGCTTTGGATTTTGTTAGCTAGTGCACTTCCTCAGGAGTCACCTAATGTGCCTTTTTTTCAGAATCAAACTCTCATCCTTTTCCCTCCAACCTTGCATTTATCCTTTTAAGGTAACATTCTATTTATTTTTCCTTCAATTTTATGAATATAAGTGGTTTCTCTAAATTGGCCATGTTACAAAAAGATCTAGCACCTTAGTGGAAAACTTTATCAAGTGACCTAAACAATGTGCAACAATGGGAGTGTCACCATTGTCACCTCAACAACTACTCCCTTCATTTTAATGATGAACACAATCCGACACAAGGGAGGCTTCCCTAGAGATCTTAGGGATCAAATAACCCAATTTAGTTAAGCTAAGTGACCCCTAAGGGTTAGACAATGATTTATCACCAAAATTGAGTTTAGGCAATTAAGATTTAGCATGGATTTAAGACTAACTTCAATATTTGAGTTGACAAAGCCTCCTATGGCTCTTTTATAGACTTAATTCAACCAATAGAGGATCAAGATAGGTTTCCAAACACACATAAACAATAAATTACACTTGGCTATCATAAACCAACTTGAGAAATTACAAATTACATCAATATAATAGTTTATGGAAGAAACAAGTTTATCCAAAAAATGATAATAATAAAGTGTAAAATGAGCTCCTAGGGGGGTAACACAATTGGTAATCAAAGTAATTTGAAATTTGTGAAAACTGAGATATCCAAGGTTCAAATTCCATCGGTTGTGACCCGATTTATGGAGAGGAGGAAAAACCATACACTCCCATAGGTTTGCTAGTATTTACATGTCATGCGGGCTAGTGGGTTCCTGTGGGATACAATAAATAAATAAATAAATAAAAAATAAAAAATAAAAAATAAATAAAAAAATAAAAAATTGGTGCATTTCTCAATCTAGGGCTAATGGAGTATGAGAGTAACAAATCCTGGGAAGAAAAGAGATGGATGTGAGTTAAAAGAAATGAAAGGAGACTAATGTATCCCTTAATCCTCTAACCCTAAAATACTTTTATTTCCTTGGACAATTAAGGGAGGGATAGATGTTGATAAATGTAATTATGTTCAGTCTTCATAATTGTTATTAGACTTACATCATTATATATTTACTGTAGAAGAAAAAGAAAGAAAAATAAAAATATAATTTTGAAAGCTTGGGTTCCATGCTCTATTTTATTTTTTCAATTAGGTCAAGCATGTTCTTCATTGGATTTAAGAGATCTGTGGTTTGTATCTTTTGACTCAGTTACCGGAGAATCCACAGTATGAACATTTTTGTGCCAACGTTTCAAATCCCAACTGGGATCCATCATCAGGGCTTGTGAATGATGGATCCATGTTCTTCATTCTCTAAGGTTTATTGAGTCAATATAGTCCTTGTAATATGTGTAAGACCCTCATGGGCACATTGAATCAAGAAAGAAATATTAAATTTTATTTTAAAATGTCATATTTGGACTCCTAAGACCAAGTTGGCCCTACTAGTGAAGTCAGCCTAGAAGAAGCCCATTCGACCACACGAGATGGGTATATATTGGAAGAGAATTAAACCTAATGAGACACCAAGTGAATTAAGTTTGATATGCACCTAGAATAGAAGCAAAAATCAAATTTGAAGGCAAGGAATCAAATGAAGAACCTAAGTGAAGGAGAGACACAAATTTGATCCATTTCAACTCACACATGCGAAATTTTTAGGGTTTCTGGTACAACTACAAGCCCAAAATTTGCAAGCTGGGTTGCAGACCTAATCTAGAGGGTCAAAAATTTGTCAAATTGTAGAAGTAAATAACTTTGACTTTCGTTGACTTTGATAGACTTTGAATCTTTTGGAGAAGATACTTTGGATGGTTGATTTGGTGCTTGGTGGAATTCTTGGTCTTGTCTTTGGGCCTTGGGTGTTTCATTTTTATTTGGTTCTATAAGAAGAAAAAGAGTTTGAATGGGTTTTTCCCGAGGAGAGGGGTTTTTCCTTGACTGAGAGCCCATATATTGTGTATTTTGTTTTTGTGATCTTCATACATTTATGATTGTTAATTTCTTGATGAAAGAAGAAATAATTAAGAATTAAAGTCCAACACATAATCATAAGTAATTATCAAGAATAAAGGAATATTAAACACTAATTTCCATCGAGATTGATTTCTCAACATGGTATCAGAGTGAAGGTTAAGGAAGTACGCTTTGAAGATCACCTCGTTGGCCATTGCTTTTAAAACTCTTTTGAAGCACACCTTGAAACAATTATCTATAATGGATATCTATATGAAGCAAGGCATCAAGACTATTGGAAGCTTCTTGATATCTATCGAAGATTGTGTGATCAAGTTCATCTCAAGACTATCTAAAGATATCATAGATAAAGGATTCCTTTCCGCTATCACAAGTACTTTTTATGATGAAGATGTATGGATAATTGATAGTGGAGCCTCAAGACACATGACAGGAAAATGTGGTCAACTACAAACTATATCAAAGGGAAACACCTCTCATTTAGTGGAGCTTGGAGACAAAAAGATTTATTCAGTTAAAGGCATTGGGTCTACATCTTTGAAGCTAGAAGGTGGTGGAAACATTCATCTAACCAACATACTCTTTGTTCCAACCCTTCCAAGATTTTGCATAGAAGGTATGTCCACCTCCACTACAAACTTTTTCCCTCTTTAAGTAAGATGGTAAAAGGCATCCCCAATTTGAAAGAAGACCATGGAGAAGTATGAAGAGGATGTGCTTTAGGAAAAAATGTGAAGAAGACATTTACAAGAAGTGATACCAGATCTAATAAAATATTAGACGTCATTCATCCTGATGTATGTGGACTGATGGCATAGAAATATCTTGGAAGACGTCAATATTATGTGGCATAATTTGTTAATGATCATTCAACGAAAACATGGATTCATCTCCTCAAAACTAAGGCTAAAGTTTTTGAAAAATTCCAAGAATTCAAGGCAAAAGTGGAGATATTGACAACAACAACAACAACAAAAAACTTAGATCCGATAATGGTGGGGAATACACCTCCAAGGAACTTATCAATTTTTGCAAGGAAGCAGGTATTAAGAGGGAGCTCATAGTTTCCTATAATCATCAACAAAATGGAGTGATTAAAAGAAATAATAAATCAATTGAAGAATGTGTTAGAGCCATGCTTCGTGATCAAGATCTTTCAAAATTATTATGGGGAGAAGAAATAGTGACATAAGTTTACATCCAAAATAGAATCCCTCATAGAATTCTTGAAAATATGACTCTAGAAGATCATCTTCGAATATTTGGATGTCTTGTTTACATTCACATTCCAAAAGACAAGAAAAAAAAAGTTGGACTCCACCAACATGAAATGAGTATTTGTTGGATATAACTTGTCATCTAAGGCCTACAAAATCTATAATAATGAAAACTGCCATATTGAAGTCAGAAAAGATGTCATTTTTTATGATAAAATTACATACAAAATATCTAAGGACATTCCCATTGACTCTGGTGAAGAAGAAGTGCCCCTTCTTGAAGAAGAAGAAGATCTTGACAACAATGAAGTATCTATAATCAATCAAGAAGGTTAAGGACCAAGTGAACCTATTCAACAATCTACCATTCTAGAAAATCGAAAAAGGATAGCATGATTAAGAGAAACTTTACAAGAAGATGAAGGTCATGGAACAACAAAAGGGACCTTCAAAGAAAGTAATCAACCTAAAATATATTTTGGTTATGAAATGTATATGATAAAGCTTATTGAAGCAGAACCCTCCACTACTAAACAACCAAACTGGAAGAAATAAATACACGTAGAATACCAATCTATTATGAAGAATGGAGTTTGGTCAATTGTTCCTAGACCTAGTGATAAATCAATTGTCACTTCCAAATGGATTTTTAAAATAAAACATGCAGTGGATGGGAGAATTGGTAAATATAAGGAAAGATTTGTAGCTAGAGGTTTCTCTCAAAAGGAAGGGATTGACTTTGAAGAAAATTTTGCTCCTACTACTAGGTACATTACTATTAGATCTTTGTTTCCTTTAGCTACCACTATGGTATGGAATATAGATCAAATGGATTTCAAAACAACATTCTTTAATGGGACTATAAACAAAGAAGTGTATATTGAGAAGCCTCATGGATTTGAGATCTATAACAGAGAAACTCAAGTTTACATATTGAAGAAGGCATTATATGGCTTGAAACAAGCTCCTAGAGCTTAGTATGCAAGAATGGATGCCTATTTATTTCGAATTGGATTTTTCAAAATCTCTACAGATTCAAATATCTATATCAAGGTACTCAAGAATGAACTTGTCATCATACTATTATTTGCGTATGACTTACTCATTACAGGTGTAGAACATCAAATTCAAGAGTGTAATAAGATGTTAGCAATTAAGTTTGAAATGAATGACCTAGGGCTTATGCATTATCATATGAGCTTGGAAGTTTGACAGAAACCGGGTGAAATATATCTTGGTCAAGGAAAATATGTGATCAAGATCTTGCAAAAGTTTGGCATGATGGACAGTAAGCCCGTGACAACACCCATGATCACAAATTTTAAGAAGTTCAAGAATTCAAATTCTAGCCTTGTTGATCCCCACAATCTATCAACAGTTGGTTGGCTCCTTAATGTACTTGGTAAATTCTAGACCTGACATATGTTATGCAGTAAATGTCCTCAGTTAGCTTCAGTTGGTGCCATGTCACTATCTTTGGATATCTGCCAAACATATCTTGAGATATCTATGTGGTACAATTCATCATTACCTAAAATATGATGGCAATGAGATTCTATTTTTAATATTTACAGAATCTGATTGGGGTGGCAGTGAAACAAATGAAAGAAGTAATATCAATGGTTTCTTTAGTTTAGGATCTGTTACGATCTCTTAATGAGTCAAAAACAAGACTCTGTCATTTTGAGTAGTGTTGAAGCTGAATATTTTGCAGCTTGTGAGGTTAGAAAAGAAGTTGTTTGCTTGAGGAAGCCTCTTACAAATCTATTTGGAGGACCAATGGATCCCACCACAATAATTTGTGACCATCAAAGTGGCATAAGGTTGAATGAGGATCATGTGTTTTGTTGAATTGCAAAACTGGATCTTTTTGACAACCTTATTATACTCCAATCTTCCCTTTTTGACATTCATAACTCTAAATTGGGTACGAGTTTACAAGGTTTATGGCATAACAAGTACATAATCATTTTCTATTTCATAAATATCATTTCTATTTATTATTTAACTCAATATTTACCTGAGATACTGAATTATAATGATTTTGCAGCGGATGTATGGTTATGCAGCTAAGTTCAAGGTTTGATGGGTTGCGAAGCTTCAACCGAATAACAGGGCATATGGGCAAGTGGAAATTAGATGGTACAATGATTTGTTCCTACTTGGATCGATAAGTAAAGCGTTGTAGCGTCTCGGTCAAAGAAAAATTCAACCATCAAGGAAGGTGAATCAAGTGAGCAAGGAATTAATGAATGCATATATTCAGCCTCATGATTTTCTTTGTTGATAGAAAATCTTGAGGAAATCACGCTATTTTATCTTTTAATGTTAATTTTAGTCATTGTCAATTAGCATAAGGATGTAATACTCTGAAACAATTATGCATAGGAGTTTTATAAATTTGTCTCTCGGCATGACAGACACAGATTTGGATATTGTTTCTAAATTTTGTTCTTGCAATTAAAGACGTTATTTTATTCCTTTGCTATGTGACTTAATACGTGGTTAATCATATCGTGAAGGAAGTGTGTTGACATGTACTTCTCACAGGAGGGCCCCCTTGAGACAGTAAGGTTTTATTTTAATTTGCAATTAGTCTTTTATTATGTGTTTCCTGTAGGATTTTGTTAGTTCATTTAATCGCTCAAGTTTTGATTTTTGAATGTAAGTTTAAGATTGTTTTGCAGCAGGTTTATTTAATCATTCTATTGTTGAGTGAAGCGAGATTTCCTGTGCACATGGACAAAGTATAAGTTAACATAGATCAGTAGCATAGCTTTACATTGCAATTGTATAGATCATATTTTCATTTGCAGAGTTAATCTTTCTTTTTTTCAAGAGTAGATCTATTTACATTGATAAATTTCATTTTCAAGCAAGTGTGATTTCATTTTCAAGTAAGTGTGTGTGCGATTTAATTTTTAAAGAAAGCATGTGTGTGATTTTATTTCAAGCAAAGTGTGTATGTGATTTTATTTTTAAAAAGTGTGAAGAAAGTGTGATGTTTATTTCAAGAAGAGTGTGATCTTTCCTTTAAGCAAGAAAAATAGAATTGATTCCATTTTTATGAGTGATTTATTTACTTACATAGTTGTAGAGAAATATGTGCATTTCGATGTCTCAAATTAACCTAGGAATTGTTTAATTAATAAGGACTCCTAGCACAAACAATGCATATACATTTCATTAGTTTACTAGCCCTAATTGATAATTCATGTACGTAATTTAACACCAATTAAATTACCAAACATTTTGGCGTCGTTGCTAGGGAAGTGTATATAGGAGTATTTTTCTTTTTATTTTCATTAAAAAATAAAAAATAAAAATGATATGCATAGGGAAAGAGATTCTAGAGGTATATTTGTAAGTAGAGGTAGGAGTTCAATTCCAACATCACCACTCACCCCACCATGACCTCGTAGTGCCACACCATCCACCCAAACTCATATTCCATCAATTGCAGGCATACATAGACTTCCTAAGGTACTTAGATCTGAAATCCAACCTAGAGATTCACCAACTTCCTCTATTGAAGTTATAGTAGAAGAAGAAGATCCTACATCCCCAATTAAAGGAGTAATTTTTCTATATTCAATTGGAGAACAACTTCTAGGACAAGAACTAGAAATCCCTAGTGAAGAGGAAGAAGAATAAACTTATTTTAACATTCCATTGATAGAAGAACCAAAGGATCTAGAGGAGGAGCTATAAAATCCAATTTTGGAACCTTAGATTAGTTCTAAGGAATCTACAATGGCAGGAGAAGGGGAAGGAGAAGTACATAATGTGAATGGTGAACAACCTAGGATTGGAGGTGGAAGAGGAGGAAATAGAGGAGGTGGAAGAGGTGGAGGAAGAGGAAGAGGAGGTGGTAGAGGAGATCTAGAACCTTTTTGGTTTCCCATCTTCGATGAAGATACTATAGCCACAATGAAAAATATCTCACCCTCCATTCTTCCTAATTTCCATGGATTAAGAAATGAGGATCTTGAAACATTTCTCTTTGAGTTTGAAGTCTTGTGTAGATCCTATGACTACTTGCTTGATACTCAAAAGTTGAAATTTTTTCCAGCCACTCTTAAGGATGCAACATTAAAATGGTTTATGGGCTTAGGATTACATTCTATAAGAACATGGGAACAAATGAAAATTTCATTCTTAGAAAAAGACAAGGATTATTGTATGTATCGTAGTATTAAAGATGGAGTCTTTAAAATGATACAAAAAGAAGATGAAAATCTTGAAGATTTCATTGAAAATTTTGCTTATAATGTAAAAAGGGCTAAAATGCATAATCTAGATGAAGAAACTTTGAAAGCTTTCTTATTAAAATCTATCAGATATGAGTAGATAGATCTTCTCAATTTGATGGGTAAAGGCGATATTTCTCTATTATCAATTAGAGATATTTATGAGTTATGCATACACATTTTAAGAGGAAAGACAAAAACTGGAAAAAAATCCAAGAGATCCTGTTATGTCTAGGATTAATAAATCTGTAGCTGGGACAGTAAGTAGGGATGAAATAGGCAATTTGCTTGACAATTTTAAAACAGATATTTTGGGGAGTCTTAGTGAACAAATAGATACCCTTAAAGTAAAAAACAAGCAAAAGGATGAAAATGTTGCATTATCTATCTTTTGTCCAAAATGTAGAAAGAAGCATGCCTTGAGAGAATGCCCTCTTGACTTAAAAAGTGTGGAAACCTGTGTTATATGTACATAAAATCACGATACAAAGGAATTTCCTTCAATACCGGGTCTTAAAGAAATCTATCAAGAGGAATTAATGCCAAATCAAGTAGAACCTCTTTGTTTTATTACCAAGAGACCATGGAAAAATCCACAATAAAATATGACCCAACGTTTCAACACTCAAATATATGCACAACCATCACAAAGTAATTGGATTGCACCCATACCTTGGCAACCTTGGTCTCAATATTGGGCACAAGGATGGAAAAATCCTTATCGAAATTATCCTCAATATCCTCAACCTTACCCTATTTTTACACCACAATATTTTCCTCAACTTGTTCAACCCTCTCAACCTCAAAATCCAAACCCACAGCTTTCACTATCATTTCCACAAAAGCCAAATCAATTGCTTGCTCAGCCACTTCCAAATCCAAATAATAAAAATTCATAGCCTGTTTATAACATGGAAGGACATAATTTCCAAACTTACATGATAAATCCATTAGATCTAAACAATGTCCAACTTAGATCTAGTAGAGTATTGGAAAAGAAGTTACCATTCGTCGTTATCCAGGGGTCTGAAAAAAGATGACCTCCTTGAGAAAGAAAACTCTTCTCATCAAGAGAAAAATTATCAAAAACAAATCACCCCTGTACATTCTGATGATATTCCAATAAACTCAACTCCCATTATAGAACAACCTTCAGTCTCTATTCAAAATCTACCTTTTCATGAAAGATTGAAAATTGACAATGGGGTAGAAAAACATATTGTGTTACCTAATTATGATATGATAGATGAACGGAAGAATGTTGTATAAAAATTCCTTTGTTACAATCTATCAAATAAATACCAATATTTGCAAAAACAATCAAGGAGTTCAGTATTAAAAAACCAAGAAGAAAGAGGAAAAAAGTTAAAAGAATCATTAGAGGAAATTTTAGCCTATAAGTGCCCATAAAATTTTCATGTAATTTCCATGTTATAATATGTAAACCAATCAAAATCCTCCAAATTTAAAGAGAGTTACATGTAAATATTTTGGAGGGAAAAGAAGAAAAACTACTTTTTTTAATTGTATTTTTGGCTTATCTCCTTACAGGTTTACGCAAATTTCAATTGTAGACACTCGTTGGATGTAGAATTGAATTTTTCATCCAACGAGTACCCATTATGCATACTTTTGCGAAGACCTACACTGATAAAAATTCAAGATACATTTAAAAAGCACGTTGAACACTAGTTTTTTAATGTATCTTGAATTTTTATCAACGTGGTCTTCTCAAAAGTATGCATAATGGGTACTCATTGGATGTAGAATTTAATTCCGCATCCAACGAGTGTCTACACTTGAAATTTGAGTAAACCTATAAGGAAATAAGTAAAAAAAAAACAATTAAAAAAAAAAAGTTTTCTTCTCCCTCCAAAATTCACAACTCTTATTTTATTATTTTTCCTTAGGAGGCCAATTTTAGGCTGAAATTTCCTCTAATGCCAATTATTTGGAAAAATTTCAGACATGATGATGGAAAGACAACAATTCAAAAATATCTAGATCTAAGAAGTCCCATTGTGAAAACACACATTAATGATGTTGAGATTCCAAATGCATTGTTTGATTTAGGAGAAGCCATAAGTATCATGAGTAAGCAAACCATGAATCAGTTGAAACTTCCTAATCTTCAATATACACCTACATTATTGCAATTAGCATATATATCTGTTATCAAACCTGATGGTGTGTTAGAAGATGTATTTGTATCCTTAGATTCTTAGGAACACCCTGTTGACTTTATGATTTTGACACCCAAGAATAATCTAGGAGGACACCCATTGGTTCTAGGAAGACCATGGTTAGCTACAATTGATGCTTTTATTAGTTGTAGATCTGGTGATATGTTAATATATGATGGAAGTTCGAAAAATAAATTCACATTATATCTTCCTGCAAAAAAAATTATAGAAGTTAGTGACGCATAGATAGAATATGATGATGAAAACTTTGATATACAACCAATTTTTGTTACTTCACAAATAGATGAAGAATATCAAATTATGAATTTAATGGAAAATAGTGAATCTTCCTCATATTGTGAACAAAATCAAAGTTTTCAAGAACAATGTAATATTGAAAATCTATCATCTCATCAAATCGATTTACATTCTATGGAGAAATTTGGCAATTCTTTAATAGAAATTTTTCCAGGGAAAACTTTGAATATTAATGATAATCTAGAAGAATCTCAAAAGAAATAATTAATAAAGATGTTGCAATAACATTCCTCTTCTTATGCACGGGAATACACTGATATGAAAGGAATTGATCCTAACACTTGTATACATCATATTTATATTGAACAAAATTCCAGACGAATCCGACAACACTAGAGGAGAATGAATCCAAATCTACGGGAAATGGTTAAAGAGGAAATACAAAAAGTGTTAAATGTGAATTTCATTTATCTAATATCAGATAGCCAGTGGGTTTCACCATTGGTAATTGCTCCGAAAAAGAATGGAAAATGGAGAGTATGCATTGACTATAGGGAATTGAATAAAGCTACTTTAAAAGATCATTTTTCACTTCCTTTTATAGATCAAGTTCTTGATATATTGGTAGGGAAAAAATGTTTTTCATTCTTGGATGGTTTTAGTGGATATAATCATATTCAAGTAGCTCCATAAGATCAAGATAAAACAACTTTTACCTATCCATGGGGAACCTATTCTTACCAAGTAATTCCTTTTGAGTTATGAAATGCACCTGCAACATTCCAAAAGGGCAGTTTTATATATTTTTCTAATCTAATTCATGATTGTGTGGAAGTTTACATGGATGATTTTACTATCTATGGAAACTCTTTTGAAGAAGCTCTTAAAAATTTGGAAAAAGTTCTCATTAGATGTAAAGAAGCAAATCTCTTATTAAGCCATGAAAAATATTTTATGATGTTCACCGAGGGAATTGTTTTAGGACTCCATATTTCAAGAAATGGAATTAAAGTGGATGCATCTAAGGTAGAAATCATTTCTAAATTATCAGTTCCAACTACTCAAATAGATGTTAGAAGTTTTCTTTGTTTTACTGGTTATTATAGAGGATTTATAGAAAACTTTACAAAGATGGCCTCTCCAATTTTCAAGTTTCTTACAAAAGATTATGAATTCATCTGGAATTATTACTGCGAAAAAGCTTTTAAAACATTGAAAGAAAATATTTCTGAAGCACCCATTTTAAGAGGACCACATTGGAAACTACCTTTTCACATTTCAACTGATGCCTCAGATGTAACTTTAGGAGTTGTATTAGGACAAAAAGATTTAACTCCTTATGCCATTTACTAAAATTTGATTCCTGCAGAGTTAAATTACACTGTAACAGAAAAGGATTTTTTAGTTGTTGTGCATGCCATCAATAAATTTAGAAATTATATCATTGGTTATGAAACCTTAATTCACACATATCATTCTGCAATTAGATATTTAATGAATAAATCAAAATAGTAATATTACAAGAATTCAATATCACTATTTTAAATAGACCTGGAAGATAAAACATTGTTGTTGATTTTCTATCTCGAATCCAAAATGATAATAATGATGTTCTTGTAGAAGATAATTTTCCTGATGAATATCCTTTTGCAGTGTCTATTAAATCTCCTTGGTTTGCAGATATTGCTAATTATTTATCTACAAGGAAGTTTCCATCATACTGGTCTCCTCAAGAGAAAAGGAAGGTTATTCAAACTAATGCATCTTATTCATGGATAAACGAAGAATTGTACAAGACAGGACTTGACTTAATCATTCAAAGATGTGTTAGAGAGGATGAAGTACCAGATATATTAAAGGCTTTCGTGATGAACCATGTGGAGGACATTTCGCTGATAAAAAAATTGCTTATAAAGTCCTTCTCTTAGGATATTATTGGAATTCTCTTTTTAAGGATGCCAAGGAATATATTAAAAGATGTGACAATTGTCAAAGAATGGGGAAACATGTTCCTTCAGATGAAGTGCCTCTACAACCTCGGGTACTTATTGAACCTTTTGAGAAATGGGATTTGGATATTGTTTGTTATGAAAGAAGCTCACAAGAAGATAGAAAAGATAGATCAACACCTTATAATTCAGCCTCTTCAAGGGGGCAACCTCCTTTACATTACACAAATGAATGATTCTTTGATGATTCAAATGACAAAACCTCGTTTCTATATATAGGAGTCTAAGGAGTCACAATATAACCCAGCCGACCTAACAATAATAATATAAAGGCACAAAAATAACAATAGAGGGATTCTATGGGGCACAGTAATAACAATATGGCGACAATACGGGTACAACAATATTAATCAGGGATACAGCTACAATAGTAATGGGGTAATCACTAGTATTATAGGGACCTAACATGCCCCTCTCCTTCAAAAAAGTGTTGTCCTCAACTATTGAATAGTTTTGGATTCTTCTGTATAAAATTCTCATCCTTCCATGTGGAATCTTTAGTGGATAAGTTCTTCCACTTGATGAGATACTCTGAAATTGATCGATTTTGTAGCTGTCGAGTTCTTGTTTCTGTGACTGCTTCTGATTCCAATATAATTTTTCCTTCCTCATCAAGTTCTGGCAATATTGTTTGAACTGGGAGCTTGTCGCCTATAACCTTCTTTAAACATGAAACATGGAAAATTGGGTGCACTTGAGAAGCTGCAGAAAGCTCCAATTTGTATGCCATTGTACCAATCTTTTGCAACACCTTGTACAGACCATAATACTTTGGTGATAATTTATTATCCTTCTTAGCTTTCTTGAGGAACATTTTTTTATATGGTTGTAGCCATAGGAATACCCAATCACCTACATCAAAACTTCTTTCACTGCGATGTTGATCTGCCTATTGATTCATTCTATTCTGCGCCAACACAAGGTTATCCTTTAAGAGTTGGAGGACTTGTTGTTGATGCTCGATGTGATGTTCCACTGCTTGAACCTTAGAATTTTCTCTTAAATATGATGTGATGGATGGTGGCTGATATCCATAAAGTGCCATAAATGGGGTCATTTTTGTTGTTGTATGGAAGGAAGTGTTATACCACCATTCAGCCAGAGGCAACCATTTGACCCATTGTTTCTGTTTATCAGATACAAAGCAACGAAGATATCCTTCCAAACATTTGTTTACTATCTCAGTTTGCCCATCAGATTGAGGATGATAAGATGAGCTATGAGCTAACTGAGTACCGAGACAAGAAAATAATTCTGTCCAAAAATTTCCAGTGAAATGGGATCTCTGTCACTTACAATAATCTTTGGGTTTCCATGTAGCTTTTGAATTGTTTCCATAAATGCAGTAGAAATTGTATTGGAATTAAATGGATGTGATAATGCACAAAAGTGTTCATACTTGGTAAGTCTGTCAACTACTACCATGATGACACTCTTTCCTTCAGACTTGGGTAAGCCTGTGATAAAATCCATTGAAACCTCTTCCTAACGTTGGCTTGGAATGGATAAAAGTTGTAATAGACCTGAGGTCTTAATTGTTTCAACTTTATTTTGTTGGCAAACCAAACATTCCACCACAAACTTTTGAATATCCGATTTAAGGCCATCCCAAAAAATTCCTTCTTAACCCTGTGGTAAGTTTTTAAAAATCCTGAGTGCCCTCCTAAGGGAGAAGTGTGCAATTCCATAAGAATCTTTTGTTTGAGTTGGGAATTCTTACAGAGGTATAAGCGATCTTTATACCATAATGAATCATTTTTCCAGCTAAATGTATCAGATGTACTGGAATATTGTTCTAACTTTCGAATAAGTGCCCACACTTATTCATCATTCTTCCATTCCTCCCTTGCTTCGTTTATCCAATCTGGTTGGATAATAGAAATGGCGCACAACAATGCTTCCACATCCTCATCCTTTCTTGAGAGTGCATCTGCCACCACATTTTTCTTCCCTTTTTTGTAGATAATTTCAAAGTCATAACCCAACATCTTTGTGACCCACTTTTGTTGCTCTTCAGAGGATAATCTTTGTTCTAAAAAGTATTTAAGGCTATCATCATCCGTTTTTACCTTGAAGTGTCTTCCCATTAGGTAGGGTCACCATTTCTTAAGTGCATGTGGTATTGCCAACATTTCCTTCTCATAAATAGCTTTGTGTAAAAACTTTCCCTTGATTGGACAACTTTCAAAAGCAATGGGTCTTTCATCTTGCATTAAAACAACACCAATTCCATTTCCTGAAGCATCACATTCCACAATAAAGGTTTTTGTGAAGTCCGGTGTAGCTAAGACCGGTGCTTGGCACATTGCCTCTTTAAGATGTTCGAAGGCCTTTGTTGCTTTTGGAGTCCATCAAAATGCATCTTTCTTCAATAATGTTGTTAGAGGTGCTGCTATTCTCCCATAATTCTTAACAAACTTGCGATAATACCCTGTCAACCCGAGAAATCCTCACAGATGCTTTATGGATGTGGGGATTTTCCATTCCTTAATGGATTTAATTTTGCTAGGGTCTACCTTAACTCCTTCATGAGATACAATATGACCCAGATATTCCACCTCTTGTACTCCAAAGAAAAATTTGGATCTTTTTGCATATAATTGTTTCTCCTCCAATAGTTGTAGCACCCTGTCAACATGTTGAACATGATCCTTCCAAGACTTGTTGTAGATTAGTATATCATCAAAAAATACTAACACAAATTTTCTAAGGAAGGGTTTGAAAATGGAATTCATCAAACCTTGAAATGTAGAAGGTGCATTGGTAAGGCCAAAAGGCATGACCAAAAATTCATAATGACCCTCATGAGTTCTAAATGTTGTTTTTGGAATGTCTTCAGTCTTCATTCTAATTTGATGATATCCTGAACGAAGATCCAACTTGGTGAAGTAAATTGATCCATGCAATTCATCTAGTAATTCATCAATGACATGAATGGAAAACTTATCTTTAATAGTGAGCTTGTTGAGCTCCCTATATTCCAGACACATGCGCCATGATCCATCCTTCTTATGCACCAATACTACTGGAGCAAAGAAAGGACTTTGACTAGGTTGAATTATACCAACCTCTAGCATTTCTGCAACCATACGTTCAATTTCACTCTTTTGGGCATAGGGATATCTGTATGGCCTGATGTTTGGAGGAACACTTCCTGGAATCAGATGAATAGCATGATCATGATCACGAATAGGTGGGAGACCTTTGGAAGTCTCAAATACCTTGGAATGATTGTCCAAGACTTTTTTGAGATCTAGAGAAATAGATTATTTCAATGTGGAAACATCTAGCGAACATAATTGTGCAATTACACCTCCTTGTTCCTTTCTTAGAAGCTTTGTCATACCGTTAGAGCTGATTATCTTTCCTGGTTTCCCTGCAATTTGGTGGGCTCCAGTATTGTAGCAATGATGCTGCAACTCTTGGGACTCCCTTCTTTACTTTTATCAACCCGGTAGTTCGTAACAAACTTGGAAGCGACGGTGCTATATGCACAAGTACTAGCTCTTGCGCGGCTGTCACTTGATCAGCTAGCACAAGTCCACTAGGAGCTTAAGCCAACTTCTACGAGCTCTTAGAAAAAGATTTTAACTGTGATGGAGGAAAGCTAACTCGAAGGAGGCCAATCTACTTGCAGAAGGAAGCTGAAAGCTGAAAGGAAATGCAAGCCCTAGTTTTACCGACTAACCCTACTGGTGCAAGAAAAGAGATGAAAGCTGCTGAAATGGATGCCATTGACTCTTGAAAAGGCAAAATTCATGTGACTAAGCTACTTCTGAAGTAAAATCTGGAAAAAAAAAAAAACAAAAAACAAAAAAACAAAAAAAAAACAAAAAAAACAAAAACAAAAAAAAAAAAAAACAAAAAACAAAAAACAAAACAAAACAAAAACAAACAAACAAAACAAAACAAAACAAAACAAAAAAACAAAACAAAAAACAAAAAACAAAACAAAAAACAAGATCTATTTTTATTTTTGAGTACTTTTACAGAATTATTATGCATGTGCTTTAACTGTTTTTGATCATGCAGAGGTTGATTGGCGAAAGGGACTGGAGTGGATGCTTGTGAGAGGTTGGTATGGTGAGAAGAGGGCCTAAGGGGTCCCTAACATCCTTCCAGAGAGTTTCACAGTGATCAGATCTCGAAAAACTTTTCACATGAACTTCTACAGGAAGTCTGCAGGGGTTCTATAGGATGTTCTACAGGAAGTCCTACAGAAACAGTCGAAAGATGATTTTAGAGGATTGATGGAGAAAATATGGTAGGGAAGTGGAAATGAAGGGTGGATAAGGTTGTTAAGAGATGTGGGACCTGGTAAATGAAGCTCAAGAGTGATGAAGATAGTTAGATTTGCTCAAGGATGGAGAAAGCAATGTTGCACAAAAATATAGAAATTAGGGCAAATTGGGAAAGTGTAGCGAATGGAGGGTAGGAATCTTGGATTAGGGTCTGGAACAGGTTGGATGATGGAGGAAGGATAGGTATGGGTGTATTATAGGTGCTCTGCACACTATTTTCTAAAACTGATCGAACCAAGACTAGAAAAACCAAAGATCTATCTACTTTGACCTAATCTGACCTAACAACCAGAAACATGATGAACAAAAGTTTATAGACAGGAAATCATGCAAGATAGCTATGGAAACTAAGCAAGAACAAATCTAAACATGCAAGTACACCTGGTATCAACTTTTCCAACTAAAAATCTAACACTAGCAATTGCATAGAAAGGCAAAAACAATGTTTTTATGGTAGCAAGTATGCCTTGTTCTCAGCTCATGGTCCCAAGGAGGGAGAGATGAGATCAAGGATTGCTTGATGGCCTTTTTGTGGGTCTTTTCTATTACCAAACTGTCAAATCAACCTGAAGCATGAAAAACTATCTTAATCATCAAAAGCAACCTAAGTAACAAAGCAAGATCTTAACCTAAATAACAGAAATTATTCTATGAATGCAAGGAAAACACATAAAAATACACAGAGGAGGTATTGGCAGTTGGGTTGGGCCCAAACACAAGAGCTACAGCCTCCTAAGAAAGCTTAGAGCTGGTGCAAAGTGAAATTTATCTCCATTACTCAAAAAATAATCATGTCACAAAACTGTTTACAACAATGTAAACTTTGAAACGGGAACTATAAACTCAAAATGGGAACTCTGGCCAAAAAACCCCGAAAAAACATCAAAAACAGTGCTAAAAACGAAAAGTGTTGATGCTGGAATAACACCTTTTTTTTTCCAAGCTTAATTTTCAACATGTTTTAAAAATGACGGTGAAAACCAATTTTTGGTGCAAAAATTGTCCAAAAAACGCCCTCAAAACGAAGTGTTGATGTTCGAATAACATTTTTTTTTTTTCTCAATGATAAATTTTGTGCAAAAAACACCCTCAAAACGAAAAGTGTTGATGCTCGGATAACAATTTTTTTTTCAATAGTGAAATTTCAACATTTCGAAATAATAGTATAAAATATTTTATCATGACCCCAAAAAACATTAAAATTTCAAAAAATTAAAATTCAAATTAAAACAATGGAAAAACACAAAACAAAAAAAGTAAAAAATAAAAATAACAAAACATAAATAAAAATATATACTAAAAACAAAACATAAAATAAAAAACACAAAACAAAAAAAATCAAACATCAAAAATAAAATGAATCATAAAAATGTATAATGTAAAAAAAAAAAAAAAACAAAACAAAATTAACCTATAAAAAATAAGAATTAAATAACTAGAAAAAAATTACAAATTATAAACAAATAAATAGTAAAAAAAACATATTTCAAAAAAATTGGGGAAAAAAACAAATATGTAAACCATAAAAAAAATTGGGAAAAGAAGAAAAAACACATTTAAAAAACTATAAAATTAAGTAGGTAACAATAGAAAAATTAAAAAAAAAAACATTAACAAAAAACTAAAAAAAATTAAAATTAAAAACAAACTAGATTTAAAAAAAAAAAATGGAAAATTAACCAAAAATAAAAAATAAAAATTAGTGAAATTAAGATTAAAATGATGATTACTTAAAAAATAAATGTAAAAATACATATATATGAGACAAAATATAAATAAAAAATATTAAAAAAAAATTGTTTAATCATAAAAGAATTTGGAAAAATAAAAATAAAAAAATAAAAAATTTATATATATAAATTTAAGTAAGTAAAAATATAAAGATTAAAAAAATCATTAACAAAAACTAGAAAAAAAAAAAAAAAAAACAAAAACAAAAAACAAAAAACAAAAAACAAAAAAACAAACAAACTAGATTAAACAAAAAGAGAAAATTAACAAAAAAATAAAATTAAAAACTAGTAAAATTAATATTAAAAACATTTAGAAAAAATTAAAAAGACAAAAATAAGCTCAAATTATTAAAAAAAAAAAAAAACTAAAAAAAAATCGAAATTTTAAAAATATAGATATTTTCCAATAAAAAAAATTAAAAAATATTTTCAACTTAAAAAAAAAGTCTTTTTGATTTAAAAATAAATAAATAAATAAATAATTTTATTAAATTTTCATTATTTATTTAAAAACAAACAAAAAAATTTAAAGATAATTTTTTTTTTTTAAAACATAATTTTTTTTTTTAAATTTGAAAGAAAAAATTCATTAAACAGTAGTAATAAAAATTATTAAATTTTAATTTATTAAAAAAATTGATAAAAACAAAATTAATAAAAAAATCTATTAAAATATTTTAATAAAAATTAAATTTTAATTTTTTTATAACTTTTGTTTTTAAACAATTAGTTATTTATTTCGAAATATAAATCATAAAAAAATTTAATTTTCTCAAAACAAATTTTAATTTTTTAGTTTAAAATTTAAAAAATTATTATTTTTTTTTTTCAAATTAATATATCAAAAAAAATAATTATAAATTACGTTTATTAAAAAAATTTAAAAAATATTATTAAACATTTTTTATTTTTTATTTATTAAAATTATTTTTTAAAAACATTTTAAATTTTTTGAATGCATATAATATTGTTTTATTTAAAAAATAATTAAAAAAAATAACGGCCCCCGGCCGCGCCACCACCGGGCGGCGAGAGGGCCGTGGGTTGATTCCGGGAATCGACCCACGGCCCTCCCGCCGCCCGGTGGTGGCGCGGTCGGGGGCCCAGGGCCTACACGCAGCCCCTGGGCCCCTGGCCGCGCCACCACCGGGCGGCGGGAGGGCGTGGGTCGATTCCGGGCGTGGCCAGGGGCCCAAGGGCCTGCACGCCCTGACTACATCTCGAAGGAAAGGCTTTGGTTCCTTTATATATAGATCCTCCATTCATATTATGAATGTGAATTTATATCATGGACTGCATTATTGTGACTCGTTGGTATAGCTTTTGACATTCCGAGAGTGCGCAACATATAATAAGGTGGTGTATGACTTAATAATGTTGTTATCAACGCATTGGAAATCTCACAACCATGATAATTTTTAATAGTTGTAACCGACATAGAAGCTGCGTGGAAACCTGTGGAAATTCATCGAAGGTACATGGTACACCAGACGTGTCTGCGTATCCATGTAATATGCTTTCTAGGGTTCAGATCGATAAAGAGTGGTTTTGGAGTTAAATACACAACCCCATTCTGTCTTTATGGTCTCATTGTCACTCCATCTACTCGGAAGTGGGATCTGAACCCACAAGACCTATTCTAACCCTTGTCTCTTAATTTTACTTCTACGACTTTGGTTCTCTCTTTGCCTGAATTACAAGACTTGGAATTTTTTGGTAGCGGGTTCTAGTTGGCAAGTAAGAAACATGGTCATAAATTCCAGGTTAGATTTATGTTTCCTTTCTTTATGAGTATTTTGAGTCGTGACTCTTTTACCATTGAGTTTCATTTTCTTTTCGATGAGTAATTTATTTTGCAATGTTGTTATTTATAATGGTGTGGATTTTCTTGTAGACATAGTCACAAGTTTTTTTCCTGAGGGTTCACACTTAATCGAAGTTCATTTGACTAACGATTTTGCTTTTTAATGGGTGTGAGGTATTGTGATTTTTAAACATTGTTCATGTAATCCAATTGTCACACCATAGGTTAGAATTCACTTCCAATACCAAAAATTAATTTCGTCTTCCTAATTTATTGTTCTTTTTGTGATTACATGGTAGGGTAGCATCTTTGACTCCCATATGTCCTCAGATATATTTTGATATATTAATTTGAAAAAACAAAATTAATAATTTTTTAAATTTTAAACTAAAAAATTAAAATTTGTTTTGAGAAAATTAATTTTTTTTTTATGATTTATATTTCGAAATAAATAACTAATTGTTTAAAAAAAAACATTATAATTTTTTTTTTTTAATTAAAAAAAGATGGTTTAAAAAAAATGTAAATTTAAATTTTTTTATTTTTTTTTAAAACATAAAATGTAGGTTTAATTTTTTTTATTTTTTTTGAAGATATAAAATGAAGTTTTAATAATTTGAATTTTTAAATTAAAAAATAATAATAATAATAATTGTTTAAATTTTTTATTTTTTTTTTAATAAAAGACAAGATTGTTTAAAAAGAAAATTTATTTATTTATTTTTATATAAAATAGGTATATTTAATAAAAGATAATTGCATTTTTGTTTTTTTAAATAAAAAATAACCATTTTTTTGGGTTTTTTTTTTATAATTTAAATTTATTTTTTTTTTTTTAATATTAATTTTACTAGTTTTTTTATTTTTTTCGTTAATTTTCTTCTTTTTTTTTTTAACTAGTTTGTTTTTATTTTTATTTTTTTATTTTTTTCCTAGTTTTTTCTAATGTTTTTTTTTTAATTTCTCTATTTCTATTTATATATATATATTTTAATTTTGTTTCTTTTTTCCAAATTCTTTATGGTTTGTGAGATTTTTTTTTTAACATTTTTTTTTTTTTTTTTTTAATATTAATTTCACTAGTTTTTTAAATTTTTTTCGTTATTTTTCTATTTTTTTCTTTAAACTTGTTTGTCTCTATTTTTTTTTTCTTAGTTTTTGTTAATATATATATATATATATATATATATATATATATATATATATATATATATATTTTATTTCTCAATATTTACTTACTTAATTTTATATATATATATATATATTTTTATTGTTTTTTTTTTTCCAAATTTTTTTATGGTTTATGATATAATTTTTTTTAACATTTTTTATTTTTTGTTTTTGTCCTTTTTATATATATTTTTATATTTGTTTTTTAGAGACAATTATTTCATGTGGATTGAAAATTTAGTTAATGATGTATAAATATGTAGAATATCGAAAATGTAAAATATCGACCTTCTTCTTTAAATATGCAAATCAATAAAAGCCCCACTACAAAAAAAAAATAAAAACTAGAAAATATGAAGAAGAAGATCACTTCCAAAATTATTAAATTTACGAAATAATTATTTACATTTCATACATTAGAAAATTTAAAGTCAAAAAATAGGTCTTTTAAAAAAAGGGTTACGAAATAATTATTTACATTTCATACATTAGAAAATTTAAAGTCAAAAAATAGGTCTTTTAAAAAAAGGGTCTGATGTAGAATAACCATTTTTTAAAATTAGCATGAAAATCACTACCATTCTAAAACGCAATGTACATAAAAAAAATAAAAATGCAAAAAACTATGCTCTAAAAAAAACGTGTGTTCTGCATCACCCCTTTTCAAAATCGGGTCACTTTTTTGCTATCTCTACAAAACGGGTAACAGTATCAGTTCTCGTTTCAAAGTTTACATTGTTTTACAACAAGAGCTTGAAAATGAGTTGAAAACAGAGCTGCACTAAAGTGCGAAAAAGAATTGTTCAATAGTTAAACTACCAAGGCTTGAAGCCTTCCTACTTATGCACCACGAGGACTCCCAATAGCCCTCCTTAACTTTAGGGGCTTGGCTGCTCAAAACTGCAGTTAATCAGCCACTTCACAAAATCTGCTCGGCTGCCCCTTGAAATCAACTTTGGTGGGTTGTTGAACTCTGAGCTGATGGTGGAGAACTCGAGGAAGGGGTCATTTAGTGTAGGAGACACCCTTCCTACAAATCCTCAGCCTGTTCCTTCGTATTTGGCTGTCAACTTGCTCATAAATGCTTGACCTTGGTCCAAAAGATGTCCAAAAATCTGCAATAAGCACGTATTAGACTTTTGTGGTCAAGTGACTATTCTCATTCATCAATTAACATAAATATATTCAAAAGAATGCATAAAACTATGAAGAATGGTGGATTAATCAAGAATAATAGGCAAAATGAGCCCATAAAGTTACCCATTTTTGGGGCTCATCATCACCCCCCTGTTGAATGTGTTTCTCATCCTCTGAGCACCTAATCCAGCTCATCATCTTTGATTGCTTTGAATGCCTCTTTGACATCCCAGGCTTTCGAGGTGATGTCCTCTTCTCAGTCATGAAACCCTGCCTTTCTCTCTACCTCCTCCCATTGCCTGTGTTCTTCTTCTTCTTTGACCCCTTCCAGCAGTCCCAAAATCAATGGAGGACTGAACTTGAGGCCAATCCAGTTGGCCTTTAGATTTTGCACTGACTGTTTATAAAGTGGCACTCTCGCCAAAGCCTCCCTCATCCTTGTTGGGGAGTGGTACTCTCTTATTTTCAGACTGTGGGACAAGGTGTTCCATCTCCTTGTGCAAGCATGGATGCAGTTATCACCCAACAGTCTTTCCATGTCCTCAAAGTGAGCGATGGCCTGAGCTTGCCTTTCGATGTAGTCTGGAAGAGCCTGAGGGTTGTTGGCAAGGTGCTGATGGGCATATACTAAAGCTGAGGGATCTTCTGGTTCTGCCCTGATCATGAGTGGCTCACTTAGCTCCCTATCCATAACTTTCCGAATTTCTACTACCCTCTTTTCCTCATGGCTTAACCAAAAAGCCATGGCCATGAGTTGCACATCTCCCAATGCAGTATTAGGGTCACATAGATTCATGTTTGGAAGTGCCAAGTTGTGTAAATAGAATTCTACTATCTTGGCCTTATCTTTAGCTGAGCTGCTGTCACACAAGTACATGAATTGATTATAACTCTGAAATGGATTAGTGCCCCTTTGGGCCAGTGTGTTAATTTGAAATTGCAACCATTGGTATTTAACGTATAATGCATTAGATTTGGCAGGTTGCCTACATTGTAAGGCTTCTATTGCCCAACTGGCCATGCAGGCCAATTGGGCCTCTTTCTCTTGCAACTGCTGTTTCAAACCCTGTATTTCTTTTACTGCCTGAGATTCCTGTTCTTGCAGCAGTTTTGTTAGCATTTCCACATTAGCTTGTAGCTCTTCTTCTTTCTGCTGTGTCTCAGTTGTGTCCTTGTCTACTGGAGGTCTTCCCTGCTGTTGTTGCCCTCCCAAAATGGACAGCCTATCTTCCTTGTGGACTTCCTGTAGCTGCAACTGTTTTTTCAGCAGCTCATTCTCCTCCTGCAGCTTGGCTCTTTTGCAGCTTTCTACATGTCTTACCATGGCCAATTCTCCTCTTAATTCTTTTAACTTCTCCTCCATGTGGCCTATGTTCTCAATTCCTTTAGATTTGGTGATTTTCATCCATGTGTGTGTTCTGATCCTCTCTTTCTCTAATTTGAAAAATAATGGTACAGTAAATTTCTGTGGGATGATTTTCCCACCCTCTAATAGATTGTAATATGAGCCCAAATCAGGTTGAGGGGTAGGTTCAGGTATTTCTTCAGTTTTTCTCTCCCCTTGTGATTGTTTAGCTACTTTCTCCTCCAATTTCTCAGTCTCTTTTAACTTGGCTAGAGTTTCCTGTAGAGATATTGCAGCTTCCTACAGAACTGTTGTTGAGTCCATCGACTTAATCTTCTCTTTCCATGTAGAGGTTTTTGGGCTTCCTCTTTCATAGGTGATGGATATCTTGGAAGGAGACTCTTCCTTCTGTTTAGTGGGTGAGTCCTCAATGACAATCGGTTCCCTAGACGGTGGTTGAGGTTTGCCTACTTTGATCCTTGTGCTCTTTCTGGCTTTGAAGTACATGGAGGTCCTCTTTCTCTTTCCTTTTTGCTTTATGGGTGTGCTTAATGCAGCAAGAACAACTGTTGCCTCCCTTGCCAACGTCTCAGGGGATTTATCTTCCTGCTATTCTTTTTCTTTGCTTCCTACAGAAATCTCTGTGTCCATTGTTTCTGTCTGTATTGCTGATATCTCAGGGTGTGTCTTTCCCTTTTCTTTCTGGGTGCCTACTTTCGCTGCAGCAGCCTTCAATTGGGCTTTCTCGGCCTTTTCCTTTCTACTCTGCATCCTCTTTTCCCTTGTTGTTTTTGCTGTTGTTTCTTCCTCTGTTTTAGGCTCAGCAATTTTGCCAATTTCTTTGATCCGGATTTAAACAGGAATGCAACAAATTACAGAGATAACCATATACACAAAGATGCAGCGGAAATCATACTTCATTTCATTAATGGAAAATACTGAAATATGCTACAACTAGAAATGGAAATAAACCAGCTAGGGCGATGGTAGCTTATCTCTGAGAAGAGATGTGATGGCTACATGCCTCTAAACTGTGTTACAATGAGGCTCGAAGGCCTATTTATTGTTGAGAAACAATGAAAAACCCTTAACATTCCAAAACCTAACCCTAGGAGATGAAACGCCAAACTGTGGGCCCCGTTTGGGGTAAATTGGTGCATCAACTTCCCGGGGTCGTAACTTTGGCATATGATCTCCGTTTGACGCATACAATAGCTCGCTAGAAAGATCTATCCGAGCACTACCATTGTTGGAATGGGCAACATCGGTCCATTCCATGGACGCATGTTGCCCCTGGATTCCCCAAAAAACGTCATTTAGGGCCTCAAAACGGCTCCAGAAGTTCAGGACCCGAAAAACTGCTAAAATAGTAAGTTGTGCTACAATTAAGGAAACTGAAAATGCTGAGAAGGACAATGGTGGGGGTCCAGGTGGACTTGGCAGGTGGCCACCAATATCCACCTGGATCATTCCTCCCCCCTTAGGAAGCAATGGTCCCCATTGCGTTGAGCTCCTCCATGAGATGAGGAAACTTTTGCTGAACTTGTTCCCTGGTGAGCCACTTGCCCTGCTGAAGGAGTTGGCCTGCTTTGACAACTCGATACAGTTGGATATTCTGTTGGTGAGTGTTCTTGATCTGTGTGTCCATGATCCGATCAGTTGCAGCTTGTTCCATGCAATTTGGATTTAATTCTGTGGGTTTGAGCTGTTCTGCAATGTCGGATGTGTCTAGCAATGGTGGAAAGTATGGCCGAAGGCGGTCCACATTGAACACTGGGTGCAGGCCAAGGAATGGGGGAATGCTGAGCTCAAATGCATTGTCTCCTATAGCCTTAGTAATGGTGTAAGGACCATATCGGAGTGGTCTCAATTTCCGATAGGCTCCAGTAAGGCGTTCCTTTTGCAAATGCAACCAGACTTTGTCGCCCACCTGAAACTTGTGTGGCACCCGATGTTGATCATGTCGCTGCTTGTACTTGGCATTTGATTTCTCAAGAATGTCATGGACCTGCTGGCGAATATGTTGGATGCGCTCAATGAAGCTGGTGGCCTTATCTGTTGCGGACTGGACATGAGCTGAATTCATGTGAGTAGCTGCAAGTGGCATGGCCACATCAATGGGGTACAGTGGCTGGAATCCCAAACCCTCCTGAAAAGGGCTATGGCCAGTGGAGCTGTGAAGAGCTCGGTTGTAGCTGTGCTAAACATAGGGGAGGCTCTCGTCCCATGTGCATGGATGCTTTGAGTTATACATGCACAGAATGTGCACGATCATCCTATTGACAACCTCTGTCTGGCCATCAGTTTGAGGATGGAAGGCTGTGGACTTCGTGAGTTTGGTGTCCAGCATTGACCAGAGACTGGACCAAAATGTGTTGAGAAACCGACTGTCCCGATCTGAGATGATAGACTGTGGGATCCCAAAGTGCACCCACACTCGTTCAAAGAAGAGTTTAGCAGTGGCTTCTGCTGTGATATTCTTCTTGCAGGCCATCATAATGGCCATCTTCGAGAACCTGTCGACGACCACAAAAACACAGTCATTTCCATGCTTGGTGGAAGGAAGGCCTGACATGTAATCCATGGAGAGGGATTCCCAAGGTTGACTAGGGGTAGGCAACGGGGTATAGAGGCCGTGCTTCTTAATGGTCGGTTTGGCAATGGCACAGGAAGTACATGATCTGATGTACTTCCCAACATCCTGTCGAAGATTCGGCCAATAGAAATAATTTTGTAGTACTGCCACTGTTTTCTCAACCCTGAAATGCCCAGCAGCTCGACTGTAGTATGCTTCCCAAATCATCTTGGCACGCTCGCTTGAAGGAACACAAAGGTGACCGAAGTGGCATAATAGGGCATCCTGGAGGTGAAAATCTGCAACACGCCGACCCTCCAAGAGTGTCTGGTATGTGTGGCCGAATTCTGGGTCGCTTTTGTAGAGAAGTGGCCAATCAGAAGTCTCGTGCCCACAAGAGTTGAGCACGGTGGTTAACGCCATGATCGGTGGTCGACTGAGGCAATCTGCAACATTATTGGTGCTGCCCTTCTTATACTTGATATTCAAGTGGAACTGTTGCAGGTATGTAGACCACTTCTGATGGCGATCATTCTGCAATTTCCCTTGGGTCTGTATGAACTGCAGGGGTCGGTGGTCTATGTGGATGACCGTTTCCTTCCCCAAAATGTAATGCTTCCATTGTCGGCAGGCCTGTACAATGGAATACATCTCTTTATCATAAGTGGGGTACTTCCGGACTGTGTCTGAAAGTGTTTCACTGTGATATGCCACTGGATGTCCATGTTGAGTAAGGACTGCTCCAATAGCATAGTCAGAGGCATCTGTCTCGACCTCAAATGGTTGTTGTAAATCTGGTAACGCGAGCACTGGTGCCGTGCAGAGGCGATCCTTCAACTCCATGAATGCCTTCTGTTGAGATTCAGACCAAAAGAACCTTGCTATGGCCCCTCCCTTGGTGACCTGACTCAAGGGCCAAGAAATGTGAGAAAACCCCAACACAAACCTGCGGTAGAAGTTGGCAAGACCTAGAAAGCTGCGGAGCTCTGTTAGAGTGGTTGGAGAGGGCCAATCCCGAATGACTTGGACCTTGGCTGGATCAACATGCACCCCCTGTTCATCAATGATGTATCCCAGATACTGAACCTGGGTCATGCCAAAAGTGCATTTCTCCAAATTGGCACATAGCTTGTGTTGCCGCAGTGTTTGGAGAACCTGTCGGATGTGGTGGAGGTGCTCTTCCCAACTCTGGCTGAAGATCAGAATGTCATCCAAGTATACTACTACAAAGGAGTTGGTGAATGGCCGCAAGATGTCATCCATTAGCCTCATAAAGGTTGTAGGAGCATTCGTCAATCCGAAAGGCATGACCAACCATTCGAAGAGGCCCTCCTTGGATTTGAAGGCAGTCTTCCACACATCAGAGGGTTCGATTGGTACCTGGTGATATCCTGACTTCAGATCGATCTTGCTAAAATATTTCGCCCCCTTTAGTTGGTCTAGGAGGTCATCAATCCGTGGGATCGGGTACCTATTACGGACAGTGATCTTGTTCAGTGCCCGATAGTCAATACAGAGTCTCCACGTCCCATCCTTCTTCTGTACCAACACGATCGGGCTCCCACAGGGCGATGAACTCGGACGGATGTGACCTTTCTGCAGGAGCTCCTGAATCTGCCTCTTGATTTCATTATTCTCCATAACGGAGCGCCGATAAATTGGTCCATTGGGTAGCGGCGCACCTGGGGTCAGATCGATGGAGTGCTTGACTTGACAGTGCAGAGGAACTCCTGCCGGAGAGGTGAAGATGTCCTCGTACTCCTCCACAATCTTGTCCATCTGTAGTTGTCGTGCAGAGGGACCCCGTCTGGAGGCTGCGGCCACTGTCTTCTTCTTTCCTTGAGGGCGTATCATCAGGAAAACAAATTTCCTGGTTTTGGAAATGATCTTACTGCATTGTTTTGCAGTAATCAAAGAGATGGCGGCAGGTGGTGCTACCTCTGGTATCCTGAACAACTTATTTCCCAATGTAATAATAACAGCACGGGGTCTTGATTCATACACATCATGTCGCTTCCACAAGTATGGTTGTCCTAGTAATACATCACAAACTTCAAGGGGAGCAATGTCACACAATACCTCATCCGTGAAGGGCTTGATGTTGTATGGAAGGCGACACTGCTGGCTCACGCGAAGATCTCGTCCTTGGTGCAGCCACCCAATGGTGTATGGTTGTGGATGTGCTGTGGTCGGTAAGCCCAACCGCTTCACGACCTCTGCCGAAATGAGGTTCTTTTGACTCCCGCTATCAACAATGAACTGTATCGGGGAGCCCTTTACCCACATCTGAGAGTGGAAGAGACACTCCTCCTCCTCTGGATCTTCGGGTTCATTTTTCTGGACCTTTGCGGTAGCAACAGTGGCGCTGGGATCCGCATCAATGATCTGCTTCCCTTTTTCATACCCCTTATCGGGTTCTGACTCAGAGTCGGAACATGCATCTGATTCTGAAACCTTTAGCTCAGCCACCAGTGACTGCTTGGCCCGACACTCACTTTTGTTGTGAGTGGAGGTCTTATGGAACTCACACCATTTTCCAGTGTCCTTTCTCGGCTTCGCAGCGCTGTTCTTTGCTTGCAGCTTCGGCTGGTTGTCTTGGGCTGTCCCGCCTTGGCTTTGTCCTTTGTTCTGTGGTTTCGGGGCACCTTTCCCCTGCTTTGGATTCGCAGATCCAAAATCTCGCTTCTTTTGTTTCAACTTCTGCTCGACCTTGACGGCATATCGGTATGCTGCGCCGAGCGAGGGGATGTTTAGGAATTGTATTTCTTCCTGGATGTACTTGTGCAGACAGCCACGGTATTTGAGTATCAAATGTTGCTCCGAATCCTTGATACCCAACTTTGTGCGAAGGGTATGGAAAAGATTGGTGAACTCCGGCACGTCTTGGTCCCTTCCCTGTCGCAGCGTGGTCCACTTTATGTATTCATCCTCATAGCTTCCAACAGGGTAGTACTGCTCCTTGACGGCATCCCGGAACGAATCCCAGGTGGGTGCGGCTGAAAATAGTGAGCCAGTACTTTCATCCTTCTGCTCGCAGTAGGTTTCCCACCAGTCCTTGACGTGGGGGGCTGCTTTGAGAAGAGCAAAAACAATCTTTTCCCGACTCGAAAAATCATGAACAGAAAAATAACCCTCTAGCAGATTTAACCATTTATCTACGGCATCTGCGTCTATCTGACCCTCGAATATGGGGATTTCAAAATTAAATTGTACCTTAAAGGGTGTGGCGTTTCCAGAGTAGCTGCTGGAAGCCAATGCGTCGCTTCTGGGTAGCCGCTGAAGGATCTGGGCAAAGCTGTCCATCATCGCGTTCCGTTGTCGCTCGAGGGCTTCTTCGAGCAAGATTTTGATGGGATCTCCTGCCCCCTCGTCTTTCTTCTCGTCCGCCATGGGAGGCCGTCGGGATTTGCGAGGCTGGTCTTGCAAAGGTTCAACCAGTTCAAGCCCTAACTCCTTATATCCCGACCTTGTTGGGGACATGCAAAGAAAAACAGAAAAAAAAAAAAAGCAGACCGCTCTGATACCACTGATCCAGATTTAAACAGGAACGCAACAAATTACAGAGATAACCATATACACAAAGATGCAGCGGAAATCATACTTCATTTCATTAATGGAAAATACTGAAATATGCTACAACCAGAAATGGAAATAAACCAGCTAGGGCGATGGTAGCTTATCTCTAAGAAGAGATGTGATGGCTACATGCCTCTGAACTGTGTTACAATGAGGCTCGAAGGCCTATTTATTGTTGAGAAACAATGAAAAACCCTTAACATTCCAAAACCTAACCCTAGGAGATGAAACGCCAAACTGTGGGCCCCATTTGGGGTAAATTGGTGCATCAACTTCCCGGGGTCGTAACTTTGGCATATGATCTCCGTTTGACGCATACAATAGCTCGCTAGAAAGATCTATCCGAGCACTACCATTGTTGGAATGGGCAACATCGGTCCATTCCATGGACCCATGTTGCCCCTGGATTCCCCAAAAAACGTCGTTTAGGGCCTCAAAACGGCTCCGGAAGTTCAGGACCCGAAAAACTGCTAAAAATAGTAAGGTGTGCTACAATTAAGGAAACTGAAAATGCTGAGAAGGAAAATGGTGGGGGTCCAGGTGGACTTGGCAGGTGGCCACGAATATCCACCTGGATCATTCTTTCTATTCTTCCTGTGCTTCCTCTGTTTTTCCCTTTGCTTGAATTTCATGTGCTCCCTCATCATTGTTCTTCTCAATTTCTTCAGTTTTCTCCCCCTCCTCACTGCTGGATGGGGTGATGTTCTCAACCAAAGTTCTAATGTTATCCTCCCTGGACATATTTCTGAAGGTTTCCCAAGATATGGGGACAGTATAGGTGTGTAAAGCATCCTCCACTAACAGTTTGATGATCCCATGATGGGCCAACTGATCTGGGATCCCTTTTGTACCACATTCAATTAAGGACTGAAGAAGGAAATATGGGATGTTCAGTTTCTTGGCTGGAGGCAAGTCAATCCCATGCCTTAATTCACACAACAACCTAAAATGATATCCATAGATGATGCTAAACTTCCCTTCACATGTGATTTACTTTATAATTTGATAACTAACTTCGCTCCAGAGAGGAGGCAAGCTGGTTCTTCTAACCCCGTTTTTGTCTTCTACAGGATTCTCCTCGGGCAGAAAAAATGTTTTCTTAGTAATTTGGCCCAATGACCTCTCTTCTTTGCTCCAAGGGAGCCCCAATGGTAGACTAGTAATTCTACTGATGAGCTCAGGGGTAAGTTCTAGGGTCAAACCCCTAAAACTAACTGTGGCATGTGTCTTTGAATGTGGTCTCAGGTACATTAAAAACTCTTTAGTTATTTCCTCATCATAGCCCTGAATTTTGTCAAAGAAGGAGATCCAATTTTCCTTAGTGAAAAGGTCCACCATCTCAGGGTGCTTGTGCAACTTGCTGGAGTCTGAGGGTTCTTTCCTTATGAATCCTCCTGGCATGGTGTTGAGTGCTCTTTTTCATTTTAACCAGAAAGGAAAATTCTCAGGAAACAAACAGTCTATTCACTGCAACAGAGGATAGTTGAATCCGGTTTCTTCTGAACCCAAGAAGGAATTTCTCGTGTTTTTCTTACAATATCAAGTAGCAATAATTCTCCTGTTTTAAGACTACTGTCACCCAAAATTTGACTGTCTGTTTATGAATTTTTATTTTTTTTTACAAGACAGAGTATAAGGACACAGCTTCTCTTTTCAACACATAGATAGGTATGTAAATTTAGTTTTTTTTTTTTTTTCACACACGGTTGGCCTCTACTGCTGCATATATCTTCCTTACAGGAGAATTTAAAAATGATGAGGAGATTTTGAAATGCAGAGGAAGAACTGGGTAAACTTGGTGAAATGTGCAGGCAAACTTTTACGTTTTTTTCAATGCACAGGCAGACTTTTACTCTCGTTTCTCAAACTGATGCCGTTCAATTCACCACCTTTTACAACCAAATCATGCACAGAGAAGTTTTTTTTCGAGCCTACCTCGTTTGGAGCTCGAAATTCCGACGAAAATCCCGAATTTCCTCCCTGCAGAGCTATTCTCTGCCTTTCCTGTAGAACCCTTCCTGTAGAATGCTCCCGGTTCCTGTAGAATGAAACTGTGCTTCCGACAGAGCCCGATAGGCGAGAGATTTTCGAAAACAGGCAGAAAAATTGATGGAGGACGACTGGTTAACTGTTCTGGAAGCGGTGGATGCGTACTCCAGTCGAGGACGCCGTGAGTGCAGAATGAACAAAGGGTGGTGCATGTTTCAACTGAGCGTCTTTTAACTGCAGCGTGATTCGTGGTGAGGGGATGAGGTGGCTGGACCGGACCGTTGATTCGATGTCACAGCCATAATGTTTCTGCATGTTTCTGACTGCCATCACCTCCTCTCTCCCGTTATCCACCACCACCACTACCAGTCCCGACGATTTCTCCCTGAATGGACACTCCACACGTGCTGGTTGCACATCTAATCGACAATTTTGAATGTAACGGGGCTCGTTTGGATTCCACGAGGATATGTAACTGGCTGAGGGTGGCCAGTTGACTGGCCACCGATTCCACTCAATCCGAACCATTCCATAGTCATGTAGCTTTAAAATATAATTTATGCAATTGAAGAACGAGTTTAGGCACTTACCTATGTGGTCGCAGCCGTGTTATGCAGATTTCGGGTTTTGGAACCCATTCCTTCGTTTGTTGTTGTTGCATGCATACTGCATGCTTGGCCTCGGCTGTTGCTGATGTTCATACGTTTAGGTAGAGCTCCATGCATGCTTCTTCCGCCATACTTTTTTGTCCCTGTCTCTGAGGTATGTCTTTCAGAGGGATCAACTGCTATAGGATTCCTGTAAGAAGTCCTGTAGTTGCTTCTCCTCCTGGAATGCTAGCTAGAATGAGCAGGGCTATACTGTTGATAGGGGTCATAGTTGATGAGGAATCTCGCTGGAGGGTATGGCAGATTCCCAACCTTCGGATTCTCTTCTGAGATCAATTTTGGCTCGCCTGTAGGTTCTACAGGATCTTCCTTTAGAAGAGACAGAAATTCCTGTAGAAGACACAAAACTTCCTGTAGAAGGTGAAATCTGAGCCCGAATGAGATCAAATCTTAGGAAAGGGTAGTGGTCATGGAGGAATGGATTGTGAGAGATGCTTGCAGCCTAGTGCTGACCTCTGTTTTGCCTTGTGTGATCCTCCTAACCTTCAATGTCCTTCCTGCAACTTGCAATGATCCAACAGAAATTAGGTTTATTTTCCCTTCTTTTTTTTCTTCTTTTTTTTTATTCTTTTTTTTTTGTTAGTCTGAGACAGTTGGGGCGCCTCCAGAAGGTTTTCACCCTCACTGTCTGCCTTGGATGCCTCCAAGAGGTTTTCACCCAAGGATCTTTTATTCTTTTTTCTGTTCTTCTTTTTTTTTTCAAGGTGTGGGTGGAGTGGAGATAAGGGCCTGCTCCACTACCAACACTGATTTTTACAGAGTTTCAATGAACTCCTGCTTAGAAAGGGGCTTCCTGTAGATTTTCAATCGATGCCCATTTACGAGCATGGGGATGGCTTCTTCATCAATGGTCCTGATAAGGACTTAACCATTGTCGTTGCATTTCACCACTGTATATGGTCCCAGCCATCTTGTCCTCAACTTCCCTTTGAAATCCTTGTATCTTGAATCATATAACAATGCCCAATTTCCTGGCTGAAATTGCTTTTCTTGAAGGTGTCAGTCCTGCCATATCTTCCTTTGACTTTGGACTACCTCTAAGTGGAGAAGGGCCTGCATTCTCTGTTCATCTAATCCATTCAGTTGCAGTAATTTTTCCTGTTGTGCATGGCTGAGATCTTGGTCTAGCTGAGCTGCCAAACTCAATGTGTTATATTCAAATTCTATGGACATCAAAGCCTTCTTCCCGTAGACCAGCTCATAGGGTGTGAAACATGTTGTAGTTTTCCAAGTAGTGGTATAGGCCAAGGTGGCCTCAACCAAGCGATCGGCCCAATCTTTTCTGTTGTTGCTCACCACTTTAGTCAAAATCTCTTCCAAAGCTCGGTTAGTGACTTCCACGTATCCATTTGCTTACGGATGATAAGGGGTGGAAGTTCTATGCTTAATCTGGTGATGAGCGAGCAGGTCTTCAATAAGGTTAGAGGTAAACTAACTTCCTTGATCTGTGACTAACTCTCTTGGGTAGCCAAACATGTAGAAGATATTTTCCCTCAAAAACTCAGCCACTTTTTCTTCTATTGCTGCCTTGATTGCCTTTGTTTATGCCCACTTTATCAGGTAGTCCGTGCACACAATGATGTAAGACTTTTGCTTTGAAGGAGGGTTGATAGGACCCACAAAGTCCATGCCCCACTTCTCAAATGGCTCGAAAGTCACTTGAGGTTAGAGGGGAATTTCGTCCCTTGGAGTTGGTTTCCCCATCCTTTGACATCGGTCACATTGGCTGATGTATCTCCTGACATCTTGATGTAGCCTGCCTATAGAATTTTGAAAGCAGTTCTTTTTGCTGCAAAGTGGCCTCCACAGGGCCCATCATGACAGGTTAGGAGGATGTCAAAAAATTCCTCCTCCCTGACACAACGCCTCAAAATATGATCCGGGCCAAGTTTAAATAGGTTGCCCCCAATCCAAGTGAATGGGGCACTTTTCCTCACAATCTTACTCTTCTCTTTTGAGGATAGGTGTGGCGGGAACTGTGCCAAAACCAAGTAATTTGCTATATCAGCAAACCATGGAGAGAGTACTGAAATAGAAAACAGGTGTTCATCTGGCATTTGATCATCCACCATCCCTTCTTCACCTGTAGACAAATCTAGTCTAGACAGAAAATCAGCAACAACATTTTCCTTACCTGGCTTATCAACAACGGTCAAATCAAATTGCTGCAATAAAAGTAACCATCTAATGATACGAGCATTTACATCAGGTTTATTCATTAGATACCTAATTGCAGCATGATCAGCGTGTATGAATGTTTGATAACCAATGATGTAGTGTTTGAACTTATTTAGGGAATGGACTACAGCTAGGAGCTCTTTCTCGGTTACAGTATAGTTTAACTCTACCTTGGATAGGTTTTTACTGACAAAATATATGGTGTACAGTAACTTCTCTTCAACTTGTCCTAAGGCTTCTCCTATGGCTTTATTCGAGTCATCTGTGTGAATGTGGAAAGGTAGGGCCTAGTTTGGACCTCTCAAGATTGTGGCAGTTACCAGCTTATCTTTCAACACATTCAGAGCCTCTTGATAATCGTCAGTCCATATAAACTCAACATCTTTCCCCAAAAGACCAAACAATGGAGAGGCTAGCTTACTAAAATCTTTAATGAATCTTCGATAATATCCTGCTAAGCCTAGAAAACTCCGAACATCTCTTACCTTTTGAGGAGGTGGAACCCTTTAGATGATAGCAATCTTGTTGGGATCCACTTGTAATCCTTGCTGAGAAATTATATGACCTAGCACGGTCCCTTCAGTCATTAGGAATTCACATTTCTCAGGACTGAGGGACAAGTTCATTTCAATACACTTGGTTAAAACTTTTCGCAGGTTAGTCAATGCTTCTTGGAAGTTCGACCCATAAGGAGTGAAGTCATCCATGTAGATTTCCACCGAATCATGAACCAGCTCAGCGAAGATGCTCAGTACTGCTCTCTGGAAAGTGGCAGGAGCATTGCATAACCCAAATGGAAGGACCCGGTAGGAAAAGGTACCCCATGGACAAGTGAAAGTGGTCTAATCTTGGTCTTCTGGGCTGATTTGGATCTGATTATACCCGGTAAACCCATCTAGGAAAGAAAAGAATTTCTTCCCTGCTAGGCCGTCTAACACTTGATCTATGAAAGGCAAAGGGAAATGGTCCTTCTTGGTAGCTTTGTTAAGTTCTCGATAATCTACACAGATTCTCCACTTCCCATTCTTCTTGGGTACCAGCACCAAGGGAGAAACCCACTCTCTATCAGAGATGGGGTAGATGAATCCTGCATCCAGCAACTTTTGCAGTTCTTCTTTGACAATGTCCTTAAGGGCTGGATTCATCCTCCTCTGAGGTTGCCTGACTGGTTTACAATCCTCTTTAATGTAAATGTGATGGGTACAAACTGAAGAATGGACTCCTTTCATCTCTTTATAGCTCCAAGCAAAAGCATCCAAATGGTTGTTCAATAAGCTGCACAACTCTTTCTCCTGAGAGGGGGATAGGGATGAGTTGATCTTCAAGGTTCTCTCAGGGCAAAATTCCACATTCTTAACTTGGGGAGAGGTCAGATCAGTCACACAGAGATCCACTAAAGCACTGGCTTGGGTGTCTCCTACCAACTCTTCTAATGGCAGCACACTGGGAGGTGGATTTTGAATCATATTTTCAATAAGGTCATCCTCGGTTTGAGGACCTCCCCTAGTGGCTTCCACTATGCACAACGATGTAGAGTAGACTTCATCCTCATCTTCCTCCTCCAACTAGAGGGGTAAGTCATGTTCTAGTAGAGGTTGGCCATGAGGATATAGGACTAGCTTATTTGGACATAGGCCCATTCTTAATGGTCATGCTCCCAGCTCGATAACTGATGTAAGCATCTGCAGTAGCTAACCAAGGCCTTCCCAAAATGAGGGGGTATCCAGTAAGTTTTTCCTTTGGCTGAAGGACCAAGAAGTCCGCAAGGTACTCCCAAGAATCAACGGAGACCATGACATCTTCCACAATCCCTTCGGAAGTCACGGTGGAGCGGTCTGCTAACTGTAGTATTGTCGAGGTCTTCCTTAGGGAACTCTGAAGGTTGAGTTTGAGCATGGTGTCCCTAGTCATCACATTAATGGCAGCCCCTAGATTGATCAAGGTGTGGGGGATTATGGTGCCATTGATGTGGACATCGACTACAGGACTCCCAGGGTCTAGATATTTTGGATAGATTACTTGTCCCAACATCAGGTCGGATAGTTGTCCTATGACATTGATAGTTGGGGCATCTCTCTTGCGCCTACCTGGGTGCTTGAAACACTTCTCTTTGATCAATTTGTTGTAGATTGGTACATCTTTTATGGCCTGGAGAAGTGGTATTTTTACACACAATTGTTTAAGCTCACCCAGAAGTTCAGTCTCTTCTGGGTTTGGTTGCGTGGTTCCAGTTAGTCTCTCAGGAAAGGGTGGAATGGCTTTGGGTTCGCTTTCCTGGTTCTCTTCCTCATCCTCCTTAGGAGGAGGTTTTCTATCTGGGAGGACCTTCCCAGATCATAGGTTGATCTCCTAAATCTCCACAGCATAGGTAGGGCATGTCGTCTCTCCAGTATATACCTGCTGGGCCTGTCTGTTATTGGGGTTTGGGTTCGGTTGAGCAGGCATTTGGGGTTGTGTCGGAGGAGCAAGAGGTAATGGTTGTGGTTGAGCAAGTGGTGGAGGAAAAATAGCGGAAGGAGAGTTATATTGGGGCCTCCACCCCTGTTGAGGTGCATTCCACTGAGGTTGTGGTTGAACATGAGAATGAAATGAATGAGTAGTAGGTTGAGTATGATATTGAGATGGATATGACCAAGGAGGGGGTGCAGACTAGGAAGGATGAGCAGGGGGACCCCAAGAAGGTATGTGAGTGGATTGGTTGGGGTTGTAATAAGTTTGGGATGTCCCTTGCATCCCCTGCTGGTAAGGTTTGGATCCATGTGGCCTCCTTTGGTTTAGGAAGCAGAGTGGTTCAGTGGCTCCTTCAGCCCTTGGTACATAGCTTTAAGTCCGGGTAAGGTTGGGCACTGGTTTGTAGGGTGGTCTTCCTCACAAACGAAACATACCTCTACTGAGTGCAATGGACACTCATTCCAAGGATGCTTCCTTGTACATCTAGGACAAAAGATGGCCAAAGCCTTCTTAGCTTCCTCTTTCTTTTGTTGGATTCGGAAATTATCTAGTTGCATGGCAATGGTCTGTCTCATCTCACTTTTAAGGTCTTCCATCAGATTTGTAAACTCATGCTTGGAGAAGGTGGCACTGGCTGAAAGTTGATTCCCCCTACCTCTTTTCTGGGCTGCCCTAGAATGGTTTCTAAACACAGTCTTTATGTCATCATAAGGTAGATGTCTCCTCTAGCCAGCAAATGGAGGGTATCTAGAAGGTCTTCAGGGATTCCTCGAAGCAGAACCAGCTTCAGAGATTCGGGGTCAAGCGTGCACCTAGCCCTTTTATAACTGAGTTGGAACCTTTCTTCATAGTCTTCTAAGGATTCATCACTTCCCATGGTCATCCGAAAGATTTCTCCCTTCGTTTCCTTTGACCTATAGTAATCCCAGTATTTTTTGTTAAAGGCTTGCTGCATCTGAGCCCAAGTTGTGATATTGCTTCCAGGTAATCCCATGAACCAGCATAGTGCTGCATCCTTGAGGGTAGAGGGAAAGAGTTTCAACTTTTGCTCGTCTTCTGCATAGTCATAAGTTCAAAAAAGGACAACAAACTCAAACAAGAAGGTATTAGGGTCTTCAGTGGTCAATCCATGGAAGTGAGGTAAGGCTGAGGGACTGATGTTTTTCATTTTTGTGTCCCCATTGGTCTCTCGGATGGGAAAGGCACCTTCTATTCTCTCCTCATTTCCTATACCGTTTCTGTGTTCCGCCATGGTCTCAGGAGGAATGTTTTCTTGCTCTTCTTCTGTTATAGGATCTTCGTATATCTCTAGAGGTTCACCTATAGGTTCTTCTGGATCACTGCCACCGAAGAAGATAGAAGGGTGACTCAGTGATGTGGTGGGGGTGTTGGGTAAGAATTTTCCTGAATTGTCTCTGTTCCTACGAGGCATGAAAGGAAATATTTTTGGTTGCTTTTTTCTTTTTTCTTTTTTCTGCTTGTACCTGCAAAAACTAAAATAGATTGAACCGCAACTAACGAAAATCTATCTTGCTGAAATGAAAATTCAGAATTGAAATGAAAGCAAGAAAGGACTAATCTATGTTGCTGAAATGAAATGCTAGGCTATGCTTGCAGAATTGAAATTGCAGAAATGAAATGCTAATCTATGATTGCTGAATTGAAATTGTAGAAATGAAATGCTAGGCTACGCTTGTAGAAATGAAATTCTAATCTACGCTTGCAGAAATGAAATTCTAATCTATGAAAGCGGGAAATGTCTAATCTACGCTTGCTGAAATAAACTACTTAGCAGAAGGTTGCAGTAGAAAATAGAAGAAAAGCAACAATCACAAATACTCGGACGCTTCCCCGGCAACGGCGCCAAAAAGATGGTGGGCTCCAGTATTGTAGCAATTATGCTACAACTCCTGGGACTCCTTTCTTTACTTTTATCAACCCGGTAGTTTGTAACAAACTTGGAAGCGACGATGCTATATGCACAAGTACTAGCTCTTGTCGCGGTTGTCACTTGATCAACTGGCACAAGTCTGCTAGGAGCTTAAGCCAACTTCTATGAGATCTTAGAAGAAGCTTTTAACTATGATGGATGAAAGCTAACTCGAAGGAGGCTAATCTACTTGTAGAAGGAAGCTGAAAGCTGAAAGGAAATGCAAACCCTAGCAAACCCTAGTTTTACCGACTAACCCTACTGGTGCAAGAAAAGAGATGAAAGCTGCTAAAATGGATGCCATTGACTCTTGGAAAGGTAAAATGAATGTTACTAAGCTACTTCTGAAGTAAAATCTAAAAAAAAAAACAAAAACAAAAACAAACAAACAAACATCTTTTTGTATTTTTGAGTACTTTTGTAGAATTATTATGCATGTGCTTTAACTATTTTTTATCATGCAGAGGTTGATTGGTGAAAGGGAATGGAGTGGATGCTTGTGAGAGGTTTGGATGGTGAGAAGAGGGCCTAAGGGGTCCCTAACATCCTTCCAGAGAGTTTCACAGTGATCAGATCTCGAAAAACTGCTCACGTGAACTTCTACAGGAAGTCTGCAGGGGTTCTATATGATGTTCTACAGGAAGTCCTACAGGAACAGCCGAAAGAGGATTTTATAGGATTTATGGAGAAAAGATGGTAGGGAAGTGGAAATTAAGGGTAGATAAGGTTGTTAAGAGGTGTGGGACCTGGTAAATGAAGCTCAAGAGTGATGGAGATAGTTGGATTTGTTCAAGGATGGAGAAAGCAATGTTGCACAAAAATATAGAAATTAGGGAAAATTAGGAAAGTGTAGTGAATGGAGGGTAGGAATCTTGGATTAGGGTCTGGAACAGGTTGGATGGTGGAGGAAGGATAGGTATGGGTGTATTACAGGTGCTCTGCACACTATTTTCCAAAACTGATCGAACCAAGACTAGAAAAACCAAAGATCTATCTACTTTGACCTAATATGACCTAACAACCAGAAACATGATGAACAGAAGTTTATAGACAGGAAATCATGCAATATGGCTATGGAAACTAAGCAAGAACAGATCTAAACATGTAAGTACACTTGGTATCAACTTTTCCAACTAAAAATCTAACACTAGCAATTGCATAGAAAGGCAAAAACAACGTTTTTGTGGCAGCAAGTATGCCTTGGTCTCAGCTCATGGTCCCAAGGAGGGAGAGATGAGATCAAGGATTGCTTGATGGCCTTTTTGCAGGTATTTTTTGTTACCAAACTGTCAAATCAACCTGAAGAATGAAAAACTATCTTAATCATCAAAAGCAACCAAAGTAACAAAGCAAGATCTTAACCTAAATAACAGAAATTATTCTATGAATGCAAGGAAAAAACATAAAAGTACACAAAGGAGGTACTGGCAGTTGGGTTCGGCCCAACTCCAAGAGCTACAGCCTCCTAAGAAAGCTCAGAGCTAGTGCAAAGTGAAATTTATCTCCATTACTCAAAAAATAATCATGTCACAAAACCGTTTACAGCAAGAGCTCGAAAATAAGCTGAAAAGCAGAGCTGCACTAAAGTGTGAAAAACAACTATTCAATATCTAAACTACCAAGGCTTGAAGCCTTCCTACTTATGCACCACGAAGACTCCCAACATCCCTCCTTAACTTTAAGGGCTTGGCTGCTCAAAATTACAATTAATCAGCCACTCCACAAAATCTACTCAGCTGCCCCTTGAAATCAACTTTGGTGGGTTGTTGAACTCTGAGCTAATGGTGGAGAACTCGAGGAAGGGGTCATTTAGTGCAGGAGACACCCTTCCTACAAATCCTCAGCCTGTTCCTTCGTATTTGGCTGTCAACTTGCTCATAAATGCTTGACCTTGGTCCAAAAGATGTCCAAAAATCTGCAATAAGCACTTATTAGACTTTTGTGGTCAAGTGACTATTCTCATTCATCAATTAACATAAATATATTCAAAAGCATGAATAAAACTATGAAAAATGGTGGATTAATCAAGAATAATAAGCAAAATGAGCCCATAAGTTACCCATTTTTGGGGCTCATCACAATTCCCCTTAATTCAACTTCCTTTCCTTCCGCAAAAAATTTATTGAAAATTTCCTGAAAATTAAAAGCTATTGTACCCAAGGATTGTAGCCATTGGACTCCTAGTACAACATCAGCACCTCCCATTGGAATGGAAAGCATTGGGCTAGTCAATACATATTCTCCCATGGATAGCTTGATATGATGGCACTTTCCAGAGCAATTTATTGTTCCTCCATTTGCAACCATCACTTGACACTCTGCTGCTGGATATAGGAAGCAATTCAATTCTTTTGCTACCTTACAATGAATAAAATTGTGGGTACTTCCTGAATCAACTAACACTATTATCTTTTTCTTCTTGATTTGTCCTTCTATCTTGATGGTTTGAGGAGTGGTAATTCCAACCAATGCATTACAAGATATGGTCGGATTCATTTCTTCTTTATCTAGACTTTGTTCCTGGAGTATATCCTCTTCTTTTGACCTTTCTTGCCCCTTTTCTTCTTCCTCTTCACAATCTATGTAGAATAATTTCTTCTCAACACACTTATGACCTTTAGTGTATTTTCTATCGCAACTGTAACAAAGCCCTTTTGCTCTTTTTTCTTCCAATTGTTGTGGTGTCAACCTTATAGGTTGTGGAAGACTAGGGGCAACAACACTTCCATCTTTATAGTTGTGAGTGGTATGCTTCCTGGTTGCCATAATTTTGCTTTCCATTTTTCTTGCTAACCTAAATGCCTTCTCTAATGAATCAAGTTCCCAAAGGCGAACATCATGTTGGATATTATCCTTTAACGTCCCTATGAACACATCAATCCTATGCTCCTCTGGAATATTTTTTACCCTTGTGTTCAATTTTTGGAACTCCTCAATGTGCTCCATTATTGAACCCTTTTGTTTGAGACTTATCAATTGGCTAAAAAAAGTGTTGCTTTTTGTATCCTCATAATGTGTTGTCAATTGTTCCGTAAAAATTGCCCAAGTGATAATTTTTTTACGAGAGCAAAGCTATTGATACCATACAAACTGATTTGGTTCCAAATATAAAGTTGCAATACGTACCTTTTGTGTGTTTTGCACATTATTGAGATCGAAAAATTGCTCCATCTGTAATATCCATGCTGCGGGATGCCATCAAACTTCCTCATATCGATTTTTGGAATATGGTGGGTCTTCTATCCAACATTAGAGTCTATGAAATCATGATTAACGTTTCTTTTGTTCGCATCATGAGTTTCCTTTACTACCCTTTCACCATTAGTAAGTATTTCTTGTAGAAAATTTGTCAAGTCTGCCTTCAAATCTATCTTCAAATCGTCAATCTTAGTTCCACGTCCTTTATCTTAGATTCCATGCAATTTATCTTAGCTTCTGTTAGCTTTTGTGAGAGTGAAATTCGTTGCACATGGTCTTGTAATTTTGTTATATCATGTAGCATTTTTTCCTCTTCTTCATGAGTCATGCTAGAGCTTTCAGGTTGATTACTAGGTGTTTGCATTTTCTTTCCTCGGGGCATCAGTTGCCGATAATAATGCTCTACTATGCCCTTTGAATTCCTTAAAAATAACTTTTCAAACCAAGCTTAAGAAAAAAATTTAAAAAATCTACACACCTTTTTTCACTTTGTAGGAGCTCGATATTGCCTCTGATGTATCTCTGTAATTTAGGATCATCCAATTCTGAAATTGCGACCTACAGTAGCCCTCTATGTACTCTTTCCAATGCCACCAGTCTGATCCCAATTGGATTCTCCAAGGAAGAGTTATGCCAAATCTCCCACAGTGACCTGATTATAGGCTAGCTCAGTAGAGCAAAATTGTACGATGTGCCACGTGTCCCTGTTTCAACATTTGGCTCTGAAAAATATATACAAGAAACTACAGTCCGTCCTCTTTTTGTACCTTCTGACGAAATTTCAATCCGATGCTCAGAGAGAAAGTTATGACGATTTTCCTCAGGTCTCCTTTTTGGAATGTAATTCAGGAGTCTGCAAAAAGACCAACTTCCTCAGATCATATCTCCGCAAATATAGCGCGAAAAGCTCTGAAATTAGGACCCGAGGATCAGTGTGATTTCATCTCAAATGGGGTTTTTTTTCGCTTCTGAAATGGCGCAGAAAAAATGTTATAGCGAAAATGCCACAATGACCTATTTGGAGCAGCGAAACCTAGAATCCAAAGCTCTGATACCAAATGTTATGAAACCAGCTCACAAGAAGATAGAAAAGATAGATCAACGCCTTATGATTCAGCGTCTTCGAGGGGGAAACCTCCTTTACATTACACAAATGAATGATTCTTTGATGATTCAAATGACAAAACCTCCTTTCTATATATAGGAGTCTAAGGAGTCACAATATAACCCAACCGACCTAACAATAATAATATAAAGGCACAAAAATAACAATAGAGGGATTCTATGGGGCACAGTAATAACAATATGGGGACAATAGGGGCACAACAATATTAATAAGGGATACAACTACAATAGTAATGGGGTAATCACTAGTATTATAGGGACCTAACATTGTTGGTCCAGTCAATCCACTGTCAAGACAAAGAGGTACATTCTTGTTTGTAAAGATTATGTCACAAAATGGATAGAAGCTCAAGCACTTTCTTTTGCTACTGAGAATGTTTTAGTTTCATTTATTTTTGAGGATATTTTCACTCATTTTGATGTCCCAAGGGAAATTGTGATAATCAAGGTGCTCAATTTACATCCAAGTTGGTACAGAAGATATTGGAGGAGTAAAAAATCAAACATAGGAAGTCAACTCCATATCATCCACAAGCCAATGTACAAGTTGAATTTACCAATAAAGTAATTGAAGCAATTCTTAGCAAGATTGTGCATCTACATAAAAGGGATTGAGAAAAAAAGTTTCCAGAAGCTTTATGGGTATTTCATACCACATGGAGAAATACAATAGGACGCGCTCCTTATGAACTTGTTTGCGAAAAGAAAGTCATGTTTCCTATTGAGTTTCAAATAAAGACTTCTAAAATAGCAGCCAAGTTGGGTCTTGATCTATTAGAAGCCCAAAGACAAAGAATGGACCAATTAAATGAACTTGATGAGATACGATAGGATGTTATTTATAGGACCAATATAGTCCAACAACAAAGATCTAGGTGGCATGATAAGATTATCAAAGAAAGAAAATTTCAACCTGGTGATTGCTCATTGCTTTTTGATTCAAAATTTAAAGATTTTCAAGGAAATTTTCAAACTCATTGGCTTGGTCCTTATGAGATTGAAACTGTCTTTAATAATGGAGCAATCAAAATCAGAACCATTGATGAAGAGAAATTAACCTTCCTTGTAAATGGTCATAGATTACAAATATATTAGAAACCATTAATAAGGGAAGAATTCAGAAGAAATATGCAAGATAATCTTGATTTGAAGTTGGTCAAGAAAGATTTTTCTTCCTCTCCAACTTAGCCTTCTACTTTCTTTAAAAAATAATAATAATAATTGTATAAACATGAAAACCAACATTGTTGGCATGTTTATACAGAAAATCCAAGTTGAAAACCAAGAGTTCTTGAAAGCTTAGATTTTATTTTCCCTATTCTAGTCCCATTTTATTTTTATTCCTCTTTTCTCTTTTAAAAAATAATGTAGCTACATAATTGTCAACAATCTGCATCTCTGATAGAATTCTACAGCTGACTTGGTAGATTGCGACTAGGGAAAATGGAGATCATGGCTAAAGCAAATTCAGTGAGGACTACAGCTAAAGCAATGGAGTACAACCTACAAAAAGCCAAATCAAAAATCAATAAGGCAAATATCTAAGGTATGTAAATATTAGGTTATATAATAAAGGTAAAACATTTGAGTTATGAAATAAATGATGAGTAATCATTGCTACTACCATACTAAATAATGATTACCCTTATTACTCTCACATGACTTCGATTTTAATGGAAATATCTATGTCATGTCAACCAAGTTGGTCATGAAACTTTATATAAATTAAAATTCACCCTCTCCTCTCCATTCATTAATCCTCTTCATGCACAATACTTCCATTTACCATTTCACTCATCCCTGATTAATTGTTGAGATTGCCCTCACCTAAATTATGTTTCCCTGATCCAGTCCATATTCTAATTCCTTCCACTCCTTAACCTTGTCAAAAGAGAAATTACGGGCTAAGATTCTCTAACATGGGGGTCATTGTAAGATTAGAGCCGAATGGGGTTAAGTTTCTTGAAGAATACTCACAGGTCAGACAATTGATGCAACATGCAAGGTGGCTAGAATTCGTGGAAAAAAATTGATGGGCACAACAAAGAGCTAACAAAGCCTTTCACTAGGGTATACGATGGCATTGAATCAGAAATTGGGGACGTGAATCTTTTTTTGATAGAGTCTTTGGTAGCATAAGCTACCGGATTACCAAGAATTGGAGAATTGGAGAGAGTTGGTTCAAGAATAGAAAGAATGGAAAATTTTCCTCAAGAATCTAAGTATGGATACTTATGTGTTTAAAAAGGGAATACCAGTCACAAATTTGAAGAATAAATGGAGGAATTTACTATTGATCATTCAAAATATTATAACTTGTGAAGGAATATTTGGTAACATGTTCTTTTATCATGCATGCTTAATGATGAATTTTCTTAACGAGAATGAAATTAACCTACCATATTTCCTACTTCGTAGCTTAAGAAATATGGTTGGTAATATTCAAAGGAATATACAATCTATATATAATTCCCTATACCATCATGGCCTATTGAAAATCCTAATTGAGGCCCACCTGAGAAACATAGGAGATAATTGGGAAGATTTCTCAAATAGAAATCATTTTAAGGAAGCAGAAAAAGAAGAGCCTACCAGTAAAACAAAGAAGAATAGAAGAAAGTTTCCTTTAGACCCTAAAGATAACTCACCTCCACAACAAGATCAACATTCGGAGGATGAGACTCCTCTTGCAAATATATTGGAGAACCTTAAAAAGAAAAATGTTATAAGAAAGATAACCAGCAATAAAGAAGAAAGTTCATCCAAGAAGAAAACAGAGCAAGAGAAAAAAGAGCAGGAAAAAACTAAAAATCAACTCCTTAATATTAAGCCATCATCCAATATAAGAAGAAGTGCAAGTCTCAAAAAAACGTTACATGAACAGTCTCATCAGTCCCCATGATTTATCTATTTAAAGGAAGAAGAAAATGAACCAAAAGTTCGATCACTAATCTCCAGTCCAGCTAGGAAAACACCTGAGATCGATCCTGTCCATCAGGAAATTTATAATTATATAGATTATTTGGAAAGAATAGCTACAGGTAAATTTGTTGCATCATCCTCAAACCAAGAAGAAAATGAAGGAATGTACTCTAATATTTCAGGAGAACTCCAAGTTGAAGACACCCTCAAGCAAGAAATTTATGAATTGGAAATATTGAATACACTTAAAACATGAGCATGAGACACTAAAAGTGAAGAATGAAATCAAAAGAACCCAAAATGACAACATCCTGCTACATCTTGGTTTATGGTATAATAAAAATAAGAAATTGACAGCTAAAAACAATTTTCCTAAGAAAAAGGTGACAAGTTTGCAGAACATAATCTTGATAAAGAAAACAAGGATGGCAACAGTCAATGTCAGGAAAACAAAGAGGACTAGCGTGGATGTTCTTTCTTGGGTATCTGAAGAACCTCAATGACAGAAAAGAATCATAAATTTTGAAATTTTTCATGAGGACATGCAATGTCTTTTGTGTGGGGTAATGTTGAACCCCAAAATTTCCTTTTTTCGCAACCTTCTTATACTCCATTCTTCCCTTTTTTACCTTAATAACTCTAACTTGAGTGTCAATTTACAAGTTTTATGTCATAGCAGGTACATAATCATCTTCTATTTCATAAATGTCATTTGTCTTTATTATTTAACTCAATATTTACCTGAGCTACTGATCCAGGTGGATGTTGGTGGCCACCCACCTATCCCATTTGGACCCCCACAACTGTCTCTTTCAGTCTTTTCAGTTTCCTAAATTGTAGCACAGTTTACTATTTTTAGCAGTTTTTCGGGTCCTGAACTTCCGAAGCCGTTTTGAGGCCCTAAACGACGTTTTTTTTGGAATCTAGGGCAACATGGGTCCATGGACCCATGTTGCCTCCCAAAGTGGTAGTACTCGGATAGATCTTTCTAACGAGCTATTGTACGCGTCAAACGGAGATCGTATGCCAAAGTTACGACCCTGGGAAATTGATGTACCAATTTACCCAAACGGGGCCCACAATTTGGCGTTTCATCTTCTAGGGTTAGGTTTCGGGATGTGAAGGGTTTTCCATTGTTTCTCAACAATAAATAGGCCTTCGAGCCTCATTGTAACACAGTTCGGAACAGTTCAGAGGCATGTAGTCGCACATCTCTTCTCAGGGATAAGCTACCATCGCCCTAGCTGGTTTATTTCCATTTCTGGTTGTAAGCATATTTCAGTATTTTCCATTAATGAAATGAAGTATTATTTCCGCTGCATCTCTGTATTTATGGTTATCGCATCTCTGTATTTATGGTTATCTCTATAATCTATTGCGTTCTTGTTTAAATCCGGATCAGTGGTATCAGAGCGGTCTGCTTTTTTTCTCTGTTTTTCTTTGCATGTCCCCAACGAGGTCAGGATATAAGGAGTTAGGGCTTGAACTGGTCGAACCTTTGCAAGACCAGCCTCGCAAATCTCGACGGCCTCCCATGGCGGATGAGAAGAAAGACGAGGGGGCAGGAGATCCTATCAAAATCTGCTCGAAGAAGCGCTCGAGCGGCAAAGAAACGCGATGATGGATAGCTTTGTGCAGATCCTTCAGCGGCTACCCAGAGGCGACGCATCGGCTTCCAACAGCGACTCTGGAAACGCCACACCATTTAAGGTACAAGTTAATTTTGAAATCCCCATCTTCGAGGGTCAAATAGACGCAGATGCCGTAGATAAATGGTTAAATCTGCTAGATGGGTATTTTTCTGTTCATGAATTTTCAAGTCGGGAAAAGATTGTTTTCGCTCTTCTCAAAGCAGCCCCCCACGTCAAGGACTGGTGGGAAACCTACTGCGAGCAGAAGGATGAAAGTACAGGCTCACTATTTTCAGCTGCACCCACTTGGAATGACTTTCGGGATGCCATCAAGGAGCAGTACTACCCTGTCGGAAGCTATGAGGACAAATACATCAAATGGACCACACTGCGGCAGGGACGAGACCAAGGTGTGCCAGAGTTCACAAACATTTTTCATACCCTTCGCACACAGTTGGGTATCAAAGATTCTGAGCTGCATCTGGTACTCAAATACCGTGGCTGCCTGCACAGATACATCCAGGAAGAGATGGTGTTCTTGAACATCTCCTCACTCGGCACAGCATACCGATACGCTGTCAAAATCGAGCAAAAGTTCAAACAGAAGAAGCGAGACTTTGGATCTGCAAATCCGAAGCCCAAAGGACAAAGCCAAGGCGGGGTGACCCAAGACAACCCGTCAAAGCCGCAAGAAAAGAACAACACCATGAAGTCGAAGAAGGACACAGGGAAGTGGTGTGAGTTCCACAAGAGTCCCACTCATAACACAAGTGAGTGTCGGACCAAGCAGTCGCTCGTGGCTGAGTTGAAGGCTTCCGAATCAGATGCATGTTCCGACCCTGAGCCAGAACCCGACAAGGGGAATAGCAAAGGGAAGCAGATCATTGATGCAGATCCCAGCGCCACTGTTGCCACTGCCAAGATCCAGAAGAATGAACCTGCAGATCCAAAAGAGGGGGAGCGTCTTTTCCACTCACAGATGTGGGTGAAGGGTTCACCGCTGCAATTCATTGTCGACAGTGGAAGCCAAAAGAACCTCATTTCAGCAGAGGTCGTGAAGCGGTTGGGCCTACCGACTACACCGCACCCACAGCCGTACAGTATCAGGTGGCTTCACGAAGGACAAGATTTGAAAGTTCGCCAGCAGTGCCGCCTTCCCTACAACATCGAACCCTTCACAGACGAGGTATTGTGTGATGTTACACCTCTGGATGTTTGCGATGTATTATTAGGCCAGCCATACTTGTGGAGGCGACATGCTGTGTATGAGTCCAGGCCTCGTGCTGTCATTATTTCTTTGAATAATTCATTATACAGGATACTGGAGGTAGCCCCACCTACCGCCACATCTTTGATCACCGCTAAGAAAGGCAGCAAGCTCATCTCCCAGACCAGGAAATTCATCTGTCTGGTTCACTCCCAAAGTAAGGGGAAGATCGTTGCTACATCCATGACCCCCGCAAAGGGTTCCTCCACGCAGCAGCAGCAGCAAAGGGATACGGTCATGGCAGAACACAGGAACAACTTCTCCTCACCCACAGAGATATCACACAAGTTTCAGGTGGGCAACAAAGTCTGGTTGCATCTGCAGAGAGAACGCCTTACCAGAACCCATCAGAAGCTCAGACCACTGCGACATGGTCCTTACAACAGTACCAAGGCTGTGGGGAACAATGCTTTGGAGCACATCATTCCTCCATTCTTTTGCCTGCACCAAGTGTTCAATATGGACCATCGTCGACCATGCTTCTCACCATTACTGGACACATTAGAGATTGTAGGACAAGCTCAGTAGATGGAGGAACTCAATGCAATGGGGACCATTGCTTCCTAAGGGGGGAGGAATGATCCAGGTGGATGTTGGTGGCCACCCACCTATCCCATTTGGACCCCCACAACTGTCTCTTTCAGTCTTTTCAGTTTCCTAAATTGTAGCACAGTTTACTATTTTTAGCAGTTTTTCGGGTCCTGAACTTCCGAAGCCGTTTTGAGGCCCTAAACAACGTTTTTTTTGGAATCTAGGGCAACATGGGTCCATGGACCCATGTTGCCTCCCAAAGTGGTAGTACTCGGATAGATCTTTCTAATGAGCTATTGTACGCGTCAAACGGAGATCGTATGCCAAAGTTACGACCCTAGGAAATTGATGTACCAATTTACCCAAACGGGGCCCACAATTTGGCGTTTCATCTTCTAGGGTTAGGTTTCGGGATGTGAAGGGTTTTCCATTGTTTCTCAACAATAAAGAGGCCTTCGAGCCTCATTGTAACACAGTTCGGAACAGTTCAGAGGCATGTAGTCGCACATCTCTTCTCAGGGATAAGCTACCATCGCCCTAGCTGGTTTATTTCCATTTCTGGTTGTAAGCATATTTCAGTATTTTCCATTAATTAAATGAAGTATTATTTCCGCTGCATCTCTGTATTTATGGTTATCGCATCTCTGTATTTATGGTTATCTCTATAATCTATTGCGTTCCTGTTTAAATCCGGATCAGCTACTGAATTGGCAATTCTGCAGACGCTGTATGATTTTACAGTTAAGTTCAAGGTTTGATGGGTTGCGAAGCTTCAGCCAAAGAACAGGGCATATGGGTAGGTGGAAATTAGCTGGTACAATGACTTGCTCCTACTTTCATAACCTAGATCAATAAGGAAATCACTATATCATCTCGGTCGAAGCGAAAGTTAGCCACCGAGGAAAGCGAATCAAGCGAATGAGGAATTAATGAATGCAAATATTCAGCGTCGTGATTTGCTTCACTGATAGAAAATCATGAGGAAATCATGGTATTTTATCTTTAATGTTAATTTTATTAATTTTTTATTAGCATAAGTACATAATACTATGAAACAGTTATGCCTAGGAGTTTTATAAATTTGCCTCTCGGCATGACAAACACATATTTGGATATTTTTTCTAAATTTTGTTCTTGCAATTAAAGAGGCTATTTTATTCCTCTGTTGTGCGACTTAATGCATGGTTAATCATCTTGTCAAGGAATTATGTTGACACCTACTTCTCGCAGGAGGGCCCTTTGAGATAGTAAGGTTTCCTTTTATTTTCAATTAGTATTGTATTTTGTGTTTCCTGTAGGATTTTGTTAGTTCATTTAATCGCTCAAGTTTTAATTTTTGAACGTAAGCCTAAGATTGTTTTGCAGCAGGTTTATTTAATAATTCTATTGTTGAGTGAAGCAAGATTTCCTGTGCACATGGATAGAGTATAAGTTAACATAGATCAGTAGCATAGCTTTACATTACAGTTGTATAGATCGAATTTTCATTTGCAAAGTTAATCTTTCTTTTTGTCAAGAGTAGATCTATTTGCATTGTTAAATTTCATTTTCAAGCAAGTGTGTGTGTGATTTCATTTTTAAAGCAAGCATGTGTGTGATATTATTTCAAGAAAAGTGTGTGTGATATTTTATTTTTAACAAGTGTGAAGCAAGTGTGAATTGCATTTCAAGAAGAGTGTGATCTTTCCTTTAAGCAAGAGAAATAGAATTGATTCCATTTTTATGAGTGATTTATTCACTTCCATAGTTGTAGAGAAACATGTGCATTTCAATATCTCAAATTAATTTAGGAAATTTTTAAGTAATAAGGAATCCTAGCACAAACAGTGCACATACATTTCATTAGTTTACTAGCCCTGGTTGATAATTCATGTAAGTAATTTAACAGCAATTAAATTACCAAACATGTTTCATGCTATAACTAATCATATTAATAATAAATACCATTATATTATAAGTTTGTTACAAGATGGAGTCGTAAAGCTACAAGATATCTTGACAGATGAATAGGTAGTTTATGTTTTGACTAAATCTCTTCCCAATAAGAAGCTTGAGTATTTGAGAAGCAAGCTTGGATTGGTTAATATTTCCCATTTGATTAAGAGCGAGAGATGATGATTTTTTATACCTTAGGCTAAATAATTTGTATGATGGTAGTTGTGGTTGGTATCTTGGCAGGTAGCCTCGATGATACCTAGATCCCTGCTTGAGTTGGTGTCTTGATAGGCAGCCTAGATGACACCTAGATGCCTGTTGACTTGGTGTCTTGGAAGGTAGCCTAGATGACACCTGGATCCCTATTGAGTTGGTGTCTTGGCAGGTAGCCTAGATGACACTTGGATCCTTGTTGAGTTGGTGTCTTGGCAAGTAGCCTAGATGACACCTAGATCCTTGTTGAGTTGGTGTCTTGGCAGGTAGCCTAGATGACACCTGGATCCCTGTTGAGTTGGTGTCTTAGTAGGTAGCCTAGATGACACATGGATCCCTGTTGAGTTGGTGTCTTGGCAGATAGCCTAGATGAAACTTGGATCCCTATTGAGTTGGTGTCTTGGAAGGTATCCTAGATGACACCTGGATCCTTGTTCGGTTGGTACCTTAGCCTAGATGGTACCTAGATCCCTTGATGGGTTGACACTTTGGTAGTTAGCCTAGATTGTATCAATATCTATAGCATTGTATATGTTGATTGTGATATTGTTATTAGAACATTTCAACTTGAGGTCATCCTTGTACTGTTTGTACAATTATGAATGCCTCCCTAGTTAAGAGGGAGGGTTGAGAAATGTAACTATGCTCGGTCTTCATAATTTTTATTATACTTACATCATTATATATTTATTGTAAAAGAAAAAGAAAGAAAAAGAAAATGTAATTTTGAAAGCATGGGTTTCTTGCTCTATTTTATTTTGTCAATTAGGTCAAGGATTTTCTTCATGCTCTAGGGTTTATTGAGTCAATATAGTCCTTGTCATATGTATAATATCCTCACGAGAATATTGTATCAAGAAAGAAATATTAATTTTGATTTTAAAATGTCATATTGGGACTACCAAGACTAAGTCAACCCTGTCATTTAAGTCAGCTTATAAGAGGCCTATTTGACCACAAAAGATGGGTATATATTGGAAGAGAATTTGACCTAATGAGACACTAAGTGAAGCAAGTTCGATATGCACTTAGAACAGAAGAAAAAATCAAATGCAAAGGCAAGGAATCAGAGGAAGAACCTAAGTGAAGAAGGAGAGACACAAATATGATCCATTTCACCTCACATGTGCAAGATTTTTAGGGCTTCTGGTACAACTGCAAGTCCAAAATTGCAAGTGGAGTTGGAGACCTAATCTAGAGGGTTGAAGCTTTATCGAATTATAGAAGTAAATAACTTTGACTTTCGTTGAGTTGGATAGAATTTGACTCTTTTGGAGAAGATACTTTGGAAAGTTGACTTGGTGGAAGTCTTGGTCTTGTCTTTGTGTCTTAGATGTCTCATTTTGACTTGGTTCTATAAGAAGAAAGAGAGTTTGACTGGGTTATACCCTAGGAGAGGGGTTTTTCCCTAGATGAGAGCCTATATCTTATGTCTTTTTTCTTTTGATATTCATACATTTATTAATTGGTAAATGCTTGATGAAAGGATAAATAATTAAGAATTAAAGGACAACACATAATCACAAGTAATTATCAAGAAAAAAGGAATAAAAAATCCTAATTTCCATCCACATTGATTTCTCGATAAGATAAACCTATGTCACCTCAAAAGAACTTGATGAAAACATTGTTCAAGGAGAATTAACAGATATAAATATCAACATAACCATGGTAAATATTTAATAACTCTTATCCATTAATAATAAACAAGATCAAATACAAATAACACACATTTAGTAGTGTGTATCATTAAATTTAACCAATAAACATCCATGAAATATAACCCTCCACGCCATAAACTCTCCATGAGAAAAGTCGCTCAACTAGTGCTCCATAGTGAGTTAGATAAAAAAAATTCAAGAGAAGTGACATCTCTCCAATGTGCAATGATCTCAAGTGAGTGGAAAAATCCCCTATTTAAAGTAGAGTAACCAAGTTTTTTTCCTCCATCAGGCTATTAATTCACTAAAATACCCTAAAATGACATTAGTCCATGATATAACGTGGATAAGTCATCAAGATGACCCCAAAAATAGCCTCAAAGATGAAAATATAATGCCAAAACATGAAAAATACTCCATAAAAAAGCACTTGTGTGAGTGTAGAGGCCTCCAAAAGATTATGCCATCTCCAAAAGGCATGTCTCTCTTCAAAAGGTGAAAAAACCATCAAAGTGACATGTTTCCTAGTCCAAGGGTCATGTCTCATAATCAAAAGTTATGACACATCATGAAAGTTACCTCTCTGAGCCCAAAATCATCTATCCAAGCCCCACGTCAAGGACAAGGTATCGTTTCAACTCCAAGAAACATTGTCCTATCTCAAGCAAGCAATGTGCAAGGTGACAAAAGTGCAGAGATGTTTCTAGAGGTGTTTCTATTCACCATCCAGCCCAACGCTCATCATTACGTGTCCAGTGTTCATTAATGAAATGTGGGTTTCATCACCAACATCCTCCAAAGGACCATGTAAAAGTATGGAATCATCAAGCACAACTCAAGGAAGTTAGGTGAGGTCAATCCATCATGCATAAAATAGTCCATGAAACATAGGAAATGAATTATATTTAATGCATAAGACATGTAAGTAGATCACATTAGGTATATTATTCAAACTTCACACTAGCTCATGAACTTATACAACTTGTTATATTTAGGTATGGGAGGGTGATCAACTACCCCTATTAGGTTCTTCCAAACTCTAGGGGATTAATAGTTCCTAGACCAACCCTCCAAGTAATAAGTGAGTGTGATGTGATATGGTCACGAGGTGGACTTCATAAGTGGTGACATAGTCTTATACTATATTATATAATACCTTCATCCATGATTGCCTTTGTGAGGGAGTGTTTGCATTGACTTGAGCTACCCTTTACTGGGCACTACTTTTTTCACCCTTTACTTAGCCTTTTACTTTCATTTGATTGGCTTGTTTTACTAACTTCATTAATTTCATTTAAGACCAATTAAATATGGGAATTTTATTTCTCATAGGGCTTCGAATGTTTCTTTAAGTCCCTTTTACTTTGATAGGCATGATATGCATGGCACTGGGGTGATGGCCTCACATGAAGGGGTAGAACTCAAGTTAACTCATATTTTTTTCTTCATTCATCCATGCCAATTTTTGGAATTTTAACATGTCATACAGGCTATTTATTTCTTTATTTTTGTAGCTGCATCAAACTCTAGGCATTTCCAACCCCCTCTTCTTATAAGATGAGACAAGGAGGGAAATATTACAAGTCACTAACATTAACCAACTCAGAAGGTATGTAAAAAGAGAAAAGGAATGCATAGAAGGCGTTAATTATGGAATGGCATGGTCACATTGTCTCAATCTAGGCCTCCTATTCGCACTCCTCATATATAGTGAAAGGAAATCCTTGAGGTGGTCACATTTGAATGGGAGGACAAGATAACTACCAAGGTGAAATAAGGCAATAAGTATAACTTCCAATCATCACTTGAATTCCTAATGTAGTAAACAAAAATTTCCTATGAAACCATGATTAACGTACCTCTTGTGAACCACCATCATCAATGAGTGTGTTGATGATCTGAATCCTGATCATTAAATTGATACTTGGTTTATCAAAATTTTAAAGGTGTTTTTGCATGTTAAAATTCACCATTAAAAAACTCAAATTTAATGAAATGTGAAACTTGTAGAAAATTTGCAGCAAAATAAATGACAACAAAAAATCACACAAATAATAGTGACACGAGAATTGATAATGGAGTTCAGTTTATCTCAAACGCCTACATCTTCGGGCTCGGTCATCAATGGGGAGGCCTCTTTATTATTTCTTTAAAGCCATCAAAGTACAAAAAATCCAATTATGATTGATCATGTTGTGTTTTACTCAACCTCAGGATTCCAATGCCACTAAAGGCACTGAAAAAGGCCTCTTAGAACTCCCAGAATAAGCCTTCAAATTTTTCTTATGTAATTGGTCTTCCTCTGTCTCTACATAAAAACCAATCTTTGCTGCATAAAAATCAATTTTCTGGCCTTTGGAGTGTTGGTTAAAGTTTTATAATAGTATATCGGAGGTTAGGGATCAAATCCTGACCTCCCCGGCCAACTATTGCAATATGCGATAACAATAAAATATTATGCTGGTGGGTTCGACCATACACACCGCCCCACAGTTCCACATACCGTAATCATAACTATTGGTGGTTTATTTAATCAAATGTTTTTCCGGGCAGGCCAGCCCCACTGCCATGCCACACCCTACTGCTCCATCATAACCATATACCACCATTTAACGTTTATTTATGTCAAGGATATGGTGGAGCCTCTAGATATGGTAGTCTCACTCCATATCCTTCCCCTTGCATCAAAAACATATAATCTTTAAAGAAAAATAACTACCCCTCATATATCAAGGAACGTCAGTCGTTCAATGGTAAACACCAAGATTGATTGCAATGAGGTAGTTGGTTTGAATCCCTCTGAGTTTGATTAGGGCCACGTGTCAATGTTCCATTGGTCCATGTGGCACTAAAAACCATGACCATAGAACTTGGAACTGAAACTACGAACTAGAAATATACCTGCTAGAACCGTGTCTATTGGAACCATGAACTTTGACCTTTCAACCAACTTTGACTTTAAACTTTTTGTCCTTCTTTGAGCAAAACTTTGACCATGAATAACTTCTGCATATGGAGTTGGATTTTTCACGTTCAAATTGTGTTGGATTCAATTTCTCAAGCTCTACGCAATGTTGTTTGTTTTGCTTGAGTCCGAATATTTTGAATTTTTGGCCATTTTTAGATCAGTTGATATGCCAAAATGAACTGACCACATGAGGAGAAGGAGGATAAAAGGTATTATTGTATGTGCATAGTGTTGGTCATCATCTTTGGCAGGTCAGGAGTAACTGCATGAATGAAATTGTGTTTTGCATTAAGAGAGAACATGAATATATACAAGGAGAGGGAGACTATTGGGATTCATCTCCTAATGTATCTTCATCTTCCAACTTCCTTTATTTTTCTATTTACAATATTTACATAGATTTTCCTAATCCCAAATATTAAGTGTCAACATTATCCCTCTTAATCTGAAGGGATGTTGGTGAGTCTTGTTAGCACTCCAGGAAACTCTCCTAGGTTGTAGATCGGAGATGCCTGGTAACATATAATCTTCAATATTTTTCTATGAACTATTGGAATAAATGATGGTTTGGATCAAGCCAGATAACCATTTCAACTATGTTTTTACTCAAGACATGCATGAATACCCTCAACTTACAAGGCTTTAGACCACTAATGCTCAATCTTTTGGATTCAATGAATGGATGGAGAATACTAACCATACCAGCAGATGCATACATAAACATAAATGAATGGCTAGCTATAGGCAGCAAAAGAGAATGCTGACTGTATCGGCAGATGCATATATGACCACATATGAATGGCTAGCTACAGGCAGTAAAGAAGCTTGCAAATCTAATTTATCAAAGCAGAGATAAGATGACAGTTATCTGGCCTTAGACACAAAAGAAAACATGAACAAATTGTTCAAGTGCAAGCTTAGAACAGAAGAGAAAATGGAATATTGAACATATAACAGCAAAAGAAGCTTGTATTACTAATGAATGAAGATGAGACGCTTGAGTAGCAAAGTCTCTACAGTCTCCAGAAGTTTGAACCTGTATTACATCTTACTTTCAGCTATTTATAGCCTGTTTACAATGCTCCTGAGCTCTAAGAGGCTCGAAGTCTTAATCTATCCTCTCTGTCCCTTTAACCGTTTGATGCCCTGACTAGGCAAGCATGGGCTTAGAGGATTATTCTTCTGACAGCAGAGTAACTGCATTTAGATATTTTGGCTACATTGGCAGGACTGTTGATGCTCCACGATCAGTTGTTATTGTGGCTATGTTGCGTTGTCTATTCTTGGCCTCTATGTTGGTTTGGGGAGGAGTTGTGTGTGCTGTGGCTCTTTCTATGTTTTAACAATGCATGCTTTATGTTAAAGCAGAACAACGTTGTCCTATTGTGGACCTCTGTTGAAAACAATGTATATTTCTGTTTTAAACAGAAAACGCAGCAACGCTGAGAATTCCCGCCCCTCTCTGTCTATGACCTCAAAAAGTCCTTAAACATGGCTTTGTGTTCTATCGAGTCCGCCCTTGTTGCCATCACAAATCACAAAATGCCCGCTCCTGTGTATTTTCCTTATATTTGGAAATACGTGAAAAATAATGAAAACCATGAAAAAATCGGCCTTAGCGGACTTCAAAAATTATGTATTTCCCTTCCCGGACCCTTTCAGGTCTGGGCTTCATCGTAATCAGTGCTGCCCCAAGGTTCCTTTTATTTCATTATATAACGAAATACATGAGAAATGCATTAAAACAAGGCTTTGGTGCGGACTTCAAATATTATAAAACATCTTATATAATGTTGTCGGGTCCAGCTATCAGGTCGCACCATATGTATATGCAAAAGGCCCCGCCCCTCGATTTCTGCCGATAGTGATCAACCGATGCGATGTGGGTCGTCGATCTGCGTGTGCAATCGACAGTCCATGTTTAATCGGCGGATCGTTATCGCTCATTCCACACAACCTACACCAATACCTTCGCCGATACTTCTGTCGATGCAACCCGCCAATAGCGATCATTGGCGATCGCTGATCGATGGTGTCTAGATCTGATTGCCACTACGTGTGACCGCCGATTTGCGATTTTCTGCTTAGATCTGGGTTGTTGATTGGCCAGATCTAACGACAGCTGTGCATTCTTGAGTTTTAAGCTCGTGATAAGGGTTTTTTCATGATTTTGAAGTAATTTAGCCTCCAGATAGTGTATTTCTTCCCTTCCAAGGGCTCTCCTCCCTCGCTTGTTTCGATCGTTGGATGATCTTAAGCACTTTTGAAGACTTAGGGAGTGCTTTGGAGAGTATTTGGATCTATTTGCATGATTTTAAGCAAACTTTGGAGACTTTGGGAGTGTTTTGGATTCATTTTTGGGCCAAATACCAACAAAGCTAACACTAGCTCCTTCTGGGGATGAAAGCCTCCATGTGACGTTTCAAGAACTACAGAACAATGCCTTTCCTATAAAAAATAAGATCAAATATTCCTCCTAGTGTTGCATTGGGCATGGAGTCTATTTAGCATGAAATAAAATCTTGAAAACAACATATTTACAATACCAAGGCTTAAAAACCTTAACTGAAATAAAGTTCGAAGAATAGCCCATTGAATGGGCCATCAAAAACATCTCCTCCTTCCTTTAATGCATTCCTTTTGAGAAAATAGTCACCAAACTGAAAATTGACCCCTTTTACCTTTCTATGAAAAGTTTCTTTCTCTTGGTCAATGTGCATATCAGCCAATTCATCAAAGACTTGCAAAAGCCTATTGATTTGATCCTCTACTTCGAAAACTTTCCAGCATTTGACATTATCAGGAAGAGATGGTCTATATTTCACCTCATCTCTGTATGCTTTCAGCCTTGGATGTTTTTCTTGGAAGGTTTTGTACACCTACTAAATAATAAGGTCTACTTTATACTCTGTTGTGTCATTTGTGACTTGAAAAGTTAATATAAAATATGAATCAATGTATTCCTCTATGGGGGACACAAGGACTTCACCTGTTCCTGTAGCTTCCTTAGAGAAAGCCCCATCAAAGAACATGTCCCAAATCTGTGGTTCTTCTTCCTCTGTGATCTAGCAAACTGATTTTCTAAGTTGCGTAGAGGCCAACTAATAAGGCTTGGTAATGTCAAGACCGAGCTTATCCATGACAGCCTTGGGCATTGGATTATGGTTGGCTCCAGTGTCCAGAAGGAAATTATGAAGGATTTTATCATGAATAGTTAGAGAGACATAGAATGATGGGGAGATGTCTTCACAATTTTCAATCATTGGGCTGAGAATAAGAGTTGCTTGGTAATCTTGCAGATTTACATAGTCAGTGGAAGCTTGGATGGAATTAGGCTCAAGAGCCTCAAGGATAGATTTCTTGAAGGACTCAGTCTTGACTGGTTCAATCAGAGGCATAGGTATTCTTGGCTTCTAAATTTTTGATTGAAAACTGAAAGAAGAAGGGGACTTGTCAAGGCCTCTTACCTCTATGGCTGGAGCTTTGAGGATGATAGGATCAACTACTGGTTGCTTCTGCTTATTAGCTTGCTGTTCTACAGGGACAACAGCTTTATGAACAGGAGTTTCCTTGAAATTATTCATCATAGACCTCAGATTATATTGGCGTTGATCTTCAGTTTGTAGAACAGCTTCACCATCCCATTCTTAGTTGATATGGTCGTTGAATAATGACTTCTCATAGGCAGCTTTGGTTAAAAAATTGGTGCTGCATTTGTCTTCCATAAAATGGATCTCATCATCATCTTCAAATTGCTCTTCTTCCATGTCTTCATTTTGAAAAGGGGTCTTCACCCTTTGGTCTTCATTGGCATCTTTATTTCTTTGCAAGATCTGCAACTAGTCGTTTGCCCTTCTATATGGATTTGGATTTGGAGGAGCAAAGGTAATAGGAACCCTTCCTTTCCCAGAATGCTGCTCAAACTTTAATTTAGAAACTTCAGAGGCTAATGACTCTATCATCTTAGCCATTTTATCAATCTTGGGATCTGAAGATGACGAAGGTTCGCCCCTCTGTCTCCTTCTATCAGCATTACCTTTGAGCTTTTCTGCAGCAATGATGTTTGATTCTACTTCCAGGGCTACATCTTGCATATCAGCCAAAGAAGCACACCGCATCTCCCTCAACAGTAAACAGAAGTCAGAATCAAAGGCATTGACATAGATGAGTCTAGCAGAGGTAGTGGTGGGTTTCACTTCAGCTGGTATCTTGTTGTACATTCAGTTAAATCTCTTGTTAAAATCTGACAACAACTCACCATTTTCCCTCTGTAAGTTCCCAAACTCAGTGTGGTAGTAAAGGATATCCTTCTTATCCCCCTAATGCTTTAGGAATGCATCATCTAAGGCCTCAATATCTATTATAAATGCTGGGATCAGTTCCCTGAACCATTTTCTAGCCTCTCCATCTAGTCTTTGGACAAAGACTCTCATCCAGACATCATCTTCACTAATGTCCAAGTTATCAGCATAGCTATAGAATGACTCAAGATGTTATTCAGCTGAAACACCTTCAGTCCCAGTGAACTTAGGCATATACTTCTGATATTCTCTAGTAGGCATGGCGTTCAAAGGAGTGGGCAGTATTAGAGGTCCATACCTAGCAGCTATGATTCTTTCCATTTTGGTAGGTGCTTGTGGACCTACCATGGTTGTGGTGGCTAAAAGAATACTGGCAGTCTAAATGATAGAGGGTTGAGGAGTGACTGATAATACTAGAGGAGTATGATGGATAGGAGGTGAGGTTTCCTTTGGGCATACAAAAAAAGGAAAACCTAAAGAATAAGAAGCTTTATGAATCTCTAAGAGTTTTTCTTCGCTGCTAGTATTAGAAGCTATACTCTCAACATATATTGGTTCTATCACAGCCCTTTCTTGAAGAGATATAGGAGATTGTTTAGGTTTACCTGAACCTGATGCTCTTTTCTGCAATACCTTTCTTTCTTTGACGATCTTTTCAAGGTCAGGTACTGGGTCAGTTTGTGACTTCTGAGGATTTCTCCGAGTATGCCTCACAAACTGAGCCAGAATTATGAAGTGGAGTCGCCAAGAGGTTCGGCATCCAATAGATTGACCAGATAGATGATTAAAACCAAAAAAGTGCCTAGACTTTTTCTATCATCAAAGCTGGATCTCTGTCGTTTCCCAGGGAAGTTGAGCTTCAGTTTCCTCTCCCCGGAAACAGTGCCAATTATGTTAGCACTCCAGGAAACTCTCCTAGGTTGTAGATCAGAGATGCCTGGTAACATATAATCTTCAATATTGTTCTCTGAACTATTGGAATAAATGATGGTTTGGATCAAGCCAGATACCCATTTCAACTATGTTTTTACTCAAGACATGCATGAACACCCTCAGCTTACAAGGCTTTAGACCACTAATGCTCAATAGTTTTTAGATTCAATGTATGGATGGAGAATACTGACCATACTAGCAGATGCATACATAAACATAAATGAATGGCTAGCTATAGGCAGCAAAAGAGAATACTGACTATACCAGCATATGCATATATGACCACATATGAATGGCTAACTACAGGCAGTAAAGAAGCTTGCAAATCTATTTTATCAACGCAGAGATTATATGACAGTTATCAGGCCTTAGACACAAAAGAAAACATGAACAAATTGTTCAAGTGCAAGCTTAGAATAGAAGAGAAAATGGAATATTGAACATATAACAGCAAAAGAAGCTTGTATTACTAATGAATGAAGATGAGACGCTTGAGTATCAAAGTCTCTATAGTCTCTAGAAGTTTGAACCTATATTACATCTTACTTTCAACTATTTATAACCTATTTACGATGCTCCTGAGCTCTAAGAGGCTCGAAGTCTTAATCTATCCTCTCTGTCCCTTTAACCATTTGATGCCCTGACTAGGCAAGCATGGGCTTGGAGGATTATTCTTCTGACAGTAGAGTAACTGCATTCAGATATTTTGGCTGCACTGGCAGGATTACTGATGCTTCATGATCAGTTGTTGATGTGGCTGTGTTGCGTTGTCTATTCTCGGCCTCTATGTCGGTTTGGGGAGGAGAAGCGCGTGCTGTGGCTATTTCTATGTTTTAACAATGCATGCTTTCTGTTAAAGCATAACAGCGTTGTCCTCTTGTGGACCTCTGTTGAAAACAATGTATATTTCTATTTTAAACAAAAAATACAGCAACATTGACAATTCCCACCCCTCTCTGTCTTTTTCGGACCTCAAAAAGTCCTTAAACATGGCTTTGTGTTCTATTGGGTCCTCCCTTGTCGCCATCACAAATCGCAAAACGCCTGCTCTTGTGTATTTTCCTTATATTTGGAAATACGTGAAAAACACTAAAAACCATGAAAAAATCAGCCTTGGCGGACTTCAAAAATTATGTATTTCCCTTCCCGGACCCTTTCGGGTCTGGGCTTCATCGCAATTGGTGCTGCCCCAAGGTTCCTTTGTATTTCGTTATATAACGAAATACATGAGAAATGCATTAAAACAAGGCTTTGACGCGGACTTCAAATATTATAAAACATCCTATATAATGCCATCAGGTTCGGTTATCAGGTCGCACCATATGTATATGCAAAAGGCCCTGCCCCTCAGTTTCCGCCGATAGCGATCCGTCGATGCGATGTAGGCCGTCAATCTGCGTGTGTGATCGACGGTCCATGTTGAATCGGCGATCGCTATCACTCATTCCACACAACCTGCGCCGACACCTTCGTCGATACTTCCATGACATGGGGTATAACCAATTTCTATTATACTAAATTTACTTCTTAATGTTATTGAAAATAAGAAGAAATGCCAAATGAATAATTAACTCACATTAATCTCATGCCTAGAACTATGCCATCACTCTTTGAGGTTCCAAACCAATTTCATGACTACAAACTCCTTTTGAGAGGACCCTAGCTTGATTTTATGATGGCCATCTTACACACCTTCATGGGGGAGATACGCCTCTACTAAAAGGCAGGTCATATTCTCCATCTCGCCTTCTTCTTATTTTATCTCCTCAAATTACAACCCTTCACCACTTGTTCTTCTTCTTCTAAGCCTGTCCTTTGATCCACTTGAGCCACATGCCCTTTTTTACTTTTCTATATCATTCAGTGCATCTCTTTTGTGATTTTTCTTGCTTTGGTAGGCCCAACTTGCTACTCAATAATTTCATATCTGTCTTGGATGAAATCCTTCGTCTTAGTCTCATGGGTTCCCCTTAACATATTGTGTGAGCCCCTCCGCTTTGGGTCTCAATTACCCCATTTGTATCCTCTCATCCTTGATGATGGATTACCACTAGGCTATTTCTTCAATGGATGGTCCCACTTGAGGTGATATGGTTGCATTCATGATCAATCATTACTCTCTTTGTTTCATTGTGTTCATCAAAAAAGTTTTTGGCCAAATCATCTAGTATAAAATGTGATTTTATGGATGACTAAGGGTACCTTTCTTCAATCCACCCCTTTTCTTTCCCTTGAGGGTGAATTACTATTTGGATTATCCTTTATGTGAGGTTCCTCTTCTCATAATCCTCTCCATTTTATCACGTTTCTAGGTGATGGTCTTACCCAGTTCATCTAGTAGAACCATAGTTGTATGGATGCTTGAGGTGACAAATATACCATTTCTACTCATAACTCTCCATGCATATTCATCCTTTGTTGTATTTTCTCTCTTTTGGTATGTGTATCTTTACCTCATTAGGAATTGGTCATCGCATTCATGTCTCCACTACACTTGGGGCATAAACTATGTTATGCAACCATCTCACAGAAAAGATAGACCAACGACTTAAAAATTATCCTATTCGAGGGGGAACCTCATTTACATTACATAAATGAACAATTTTTGGATGATACAAATGACAAGAACTCCTTTATATATATAGGAGTCTAAGGGGTCATAATATAATCAAAGCCTACATAACAATAATAATGTAAGGGCATAACAATAACAATAGTGGGCTTCTATGGGGCTCTACAATAACAATATGGGGGCTACATGGGCACAACAATAACAATAAAGGGGCTATGCTAGTATTATAGGGACCTAACATGCCCCTCTCCTTCAATAAAGTGTTGTCCTCAATGCTTGAGTAGTTATAGATGCTTTTGTATAAAATTCTCATCCTCCCATGTGGAATCTCCAGCGGGTAAGTTCTTCCACTTAATGAGATATTCTAAAATTGATCGATTCCATAGTTATCGAGTTCTTACTTTCATGACTGCTTCAGGCTCAAATATGATTTTTCCTTCTTCATCAAGTTCTCGAAAGATTGTTTGAACTAGAAGCTTGTCACCGATAACCTTGTTTAACCATGAAACATGGAAAACCAGGTGTACTTGGGAAGATGCAGGCAACTCCAATCTGTATTCCATAGTACCAATCTTTTGAAAAACCTTGTAAGGGTTGTAGTACTTGGGTGATAATTTATTATCATTCTTAGGTTTCTTGAGAGAAATTTGTTTGTATGGTTGTAGCCATAAAAATACCCAGTCCCCTATGTTGATATGCCTGTTGTTTCTTTCAATTCTATGTCAGAGGAACTTGTTGTTGATGCTCGATGTGATCTTCCACTCCTTGAACCTTAGAATTTTCTCTTAAATATTATGTGATGGATGGTGGATGATATCTATAAAGTGCCATAAATGGGGTTAGTTTTGCTACAGCATGGAAGGAATTGTTATACCACCATTCAGCTAGAAGTAACCAATTGACCCATTGTGTTTGTTTATCAAATACAAAGCAACAAAGATATCCTTCCAAACATTCGTTCACTATCTCAGTTTTCCCATGATATTGAGGATGATAATATGAGATATGAGCTAATTGAGTACCAAGACAAGAAAATAATTCCATCCAAAAAGTTCTAGTGAAAATGGGATCTCAGTTACTTACTTTGAAAATATTTGGATTTCCATGAAGCTTTTGAATTGTTTCCATAAATTCACTAGAAATTGTACTGGCTTTAAAAGGATGAGATAATGCACAAAAGTGTGCATACTTGGTAATTCTATCAATTACCACCATGATGACACTATTTCCTTCAGACTTGGGCAAAACCTGTGATAAAATCCATTGATACCTCCTCCCAACACTGACTTCGAATGGATAAAGGTTGTAACAGAAAGAGGGTCTTAATTGTCTCAACTTTACTTTGTTGGCAAACCAAACATTCTGCCACAAACTTCTGAATATTACATTTAAGGCCATCCCAAAAAAATTCCTTCTTAGCCCTGTGGTAAGTTTTTAAAAATCCTGAGTGCCCCCCTAAGGGAGAGGTGTGCAATTCCAAAAGAATATTGTGTTTGAGTTAGGAATTCTTACAAAGATATAATCGATCTTTGTACCATAATGAATCATTTTTCTAGCTAAATGTATCGGATGTACTGGGATATTGTTGAAAATTTTGAATGAGTGACCACACCTCTTCATCATTCTTCCATTCATCTCTTGCTTCATTTATCCACTCAAGTTGGATAATAGAAATGACACAAAGCAATGCTTCCATATCCTCATCCTTTCTTGAGAGTGCATCTGCAATAACATTTTGCTTCCCTTTTTTGTAGATGATTTCAAAGTCATAACACAACATCTTTGTCACCCATTTTTTCTACTCTTCTAAAGATAATCTTTGTTCCAAAAATGATTTAAGTCTATCATGATATGTTTTGACCTTTAAGTGTCTTCCCATTAGGTAAGGTCGACATTTCTTTAGTGCATGTAGTATTTCCAACATTTCCTTCTCATAAATAGGTTTGTGTAAATACTTTCCTTTTATTTGACAACTTTCAAAAGCAATGGGTCTTCCTTCTTACGTTAAAACAACACCAATTCCCTTTTCTGAAGCACCACATTCCACAATAAAAAAATTTGTAAAGTCTGGTGTAGCTAAGATCGGTGCTTGGCACATTGCCTCTTTAAGATGTTCAAAGGCCTTCGTTTGCTTCTGGAGTCCAATAAAATGCATCCTTTTTCAATAATGATGTTAGAGGTGTTGCTATTCTCTCATAATTCTTAACAAAATTGCGATAATACCCTATCAACTTGAGAAATCCTCGAAGATGCTTTATGGTTGTGGGGATTTTCCATTCCTTAATGGCTTTAATTTTGTTAGGGTCTACCTTAACACCCTCATGAGATATAATATGACCCAAATATTCCACCTCCTCTACTCCAAAGAAACATTTGGAGGTTTTTTAATATAATTGTTTCTCCTACAATAGTTTGAGCACCCTGTCAACATGTTGAACATAGTCCTTCCAAGACTTGTTGTAGATTAGTATATCATCAAAAAATACTAACACAAATTTTCTAAGGAAGGGTTTGAAAATGGAATTCATAAAATATTGAAATGTGGAAGATGTGTTAATAAGGCCAAAGGGAATGACCAAAAATTCATAATGACCATCATGAGTTTTGAATGTTTTTTTCAGAATGTCTTCAGTCTTCATTCCAATTTGATGATATCGTGAACGGAGATCCATCTTGGTGAAGTAAATTGCTCCATGAATTGATCCAACAATTCATCAATGAAAGGAATGAGAAATTTATCTTTAATAGTGAGCTTGTTGAGTTCCCTATAATCTAGACACATATGCCATGATCCATCCTTCCTATGCACCAATACTATTGGAGGAGAGAAAGAACTTTGACTAGGTTGAATTATACCAGCCTCTAGCATTTCTACAACCATACATTCAATTTCACTCTTTTGGGCATAAGGATATTTGTAAGGCCTGATGTTTGGAGGAACACTTCCTGGAATCAATTGAATCACATGATCATGATCACAAATAGGTGGGAGGCCTTTGGGAGTCTCAAACACCTTGGAATGATTGTCCAAGGCTTTTTGGAGATCTGGAGAAATAGAAGGTTTCGATGTTTGAACCCCCAGTGAGCATAATTGTGCAACTACGCCCCATTATTATTTCTTCAGAAGCTTTGTCATGCCATTAGAGCTTATTATTTTTCATGGCTTCCCTGCAATACCCCTTAATTCAACTACTTTTTCTTCCCAAAAAAAATTCAAGAAAAGTTCTTGAAAATTGAAAGTTATCATCCCCAAAGATTGTAACCATTGGACACCTAGTATAACATCAACACCACCCATTGGAATGGAAAGCATAGGAATATTCAATACATATTCCCCTATGATTAGCTTGATATTATGGCACTTTCCAGAGAAATTTATAGTTCCTCCTTTTGCAACCATCAGTTAACACTCTAGTCCTAGATATAGGAAGCAATTCAATTCCTTGGCTATCTTACAATTAATAAAATTATAGGTACTACCCGAATCAATCAGCACTATTACATTTTTATTCTTGATATATCCTTCTATCTTGAGAGTTTGAGGAGTGGTTATTCCTTCCAATGCATTACAATATATGGTCGGATTCATTTCCTCTTTCTCTGGAGTTGTTTACCAGTGTATATCGTCTTTTTGATGGTTATTGTTCATTTTCTTCCTCCTCTTCACAATCTATGTAGAATAATTTCTTCTCAACACACTTATGACCTTTAGTGTATTTTCTATCAGAGTTGTAAAAAATCCCTTCTGCTCCTTTTTCCTCCAATTTTTGTCGTGTAAACCTTGTAGGTTGTGGAATACTGTGAGCATTAACACTTCCATCTTTATAGTTGTGATTGGTAGACTTCCTTGTTGCCATAATTTTGCTTTCAACTTTTCTTGACACCCTAAATGCCTTCTCCAATGAATCAGTTTCCCAAAGGTGAACCTCATGTTGGATGTTATCTTTTAAAGTCCCTATGAAGACATCAATATTATGCTCCTATAGAATATAGGTTACCCTATTGTTCAATTTTTGGAAGTCTTCATTGTGCTCCGCCATTGAACCCTTTTGTTTGAGATTTATTAATTGGCTGAAGAAGGTGTTTCTCTTTGTATATTCATAATGTGCTATCATTTCATATGTAAAAATTTACCAGGTGACAAGTGGTTTACGATAACAAAGACACCTATACTATATAAACTAATTGGAATCTAAATATAAATATGCAATGTGTACCTTTTGTGAGGGTTGCACATCCTGTAAATCAAAATATTGCTCCATCTGTAGTGTCCATGTTACCGAATCCTTGCCATCAAACTTCCTCATATCTATATTTAGAATGTGACGGTTCTTAAACCCCACATTGGAGTCTCTAATATCGTAATTCATATTCCTTTTGTCCTCATCATGATTTTCATGGATTACCTTGTCACCACCAAGAAGTCTGTCTTGCAACAACTTTGTCAAACCTTCCTTCAAACCTTCTATGTCTGCCTTTAAACCATTCATGTCACCTTTTAAACCATCCATGTCACATTTTAAACCATCCATGCTAAGTTTTAGTTCATCTTTGGTTGATCTTTATGAAAGTGAAATTTATTGCACTTGGTCCCGTAATTTTGATATATCATGCTGCAATTCTTCCTCTTCATGCATCATAATAGAGCTTTCTAATGGCTTAATGGGTGTAGAATTATTTTTATTAGGAGGAAGTTTAGAACCCAATACTGATATCTATGCTTAAATATGCCCTTGGAATCACTTCAAACTGATTTTTCAAACAAAAGTTATACAAAAAAAGTATACACACATTTTTCATGTTTTTAGGAGCTTGATCTTGAAACGGTTGTAACTATATAATTTCGGATTTCCAAGTTCTGAAATTTCTTCCTAAGGTAGCTCTCTGAGTCTTCTTTCCAAACCCATAAATTTAATCTAGATTCGATTTTTCAAGTAAGAGTTATGCCAAATCTCCCACAATGGCCTGATTATGGACTAGTTCAGTAGATCGAAGTTGCACGGGATGCCACATTTAACTGTTTCAATCTTCGGCCATGAAATCGATACACGAAAAACTAAATTTGTGCACTTTCATTCACTTCTTACAGAATTCAAATCTAATTCATGAAAGGAAAGTTATGACAATTTTCCCTAGGTCACCGGTTTGAGATTGAATTCTAGACCCTGCAAAAACCCAAACTTCCTCAGGTCATATCTCCGAAAATATAGCTAATCAAGCTCTGAAATTTTTATACGAAATTCAAAAATATTTTCAATCCACGTAGTAAAAATTTCAACTTCTGAAGCCTTGTAGAAAATAAGTTATAGCGAACATACCAAACTGTCATGTTTGAAGAAATGAAACCCAAGAGTCCAAAGCTCTTATACCAACGTCTTCAAAATTATCTGGTCACAATATAATCAAAGCCTACATAACAATAATAATGTAAGGGCACAACAATAACAATAGTGGGATTTTATGGGCTACAACAATAGCAATGTGGGTGCTACATGGGCACACCAATAATAATAAGGGGGATACACTAGTGTTATAGGGACCTAACAAACTATCTCTCTTCCCTTGATCTTTGGCTTGTTTGATCGCAAGTTATTCCTTCATTTAGTGGTCACATGTCCAAATAATAATGTACATCATCGTTTTTCCCATGGGCTATAACTAATACATGTGAGCTCATGTATAGCAAAATTTACCTTTTGTTCATGGTTTTCGATTTAGCTATTTTCTATTGATAGGAAAACTTTAGCATTCATGGTTTACTTGTTCTTAGTTTTTTTGAACCAAAAAGAGTGGGAGATATATATTAATCTGCCCCTGTACGCAGCCAAAAATCGAGAGATATACAAAATAGTGTAGAGCCACCTGAGGGCCTCAAAATTTACATTATGTTCTACCCAGTCCAGAATTTTCTTTCCCAAAATTACAAAATTGTCCCTTAATATGATGAGCCTCGGTATTGCAACAAGAATGTTGTAATTCCCAAGGCTACCAACTTTAATTATCAACATGGGGTTCGTACAAACTTAATAGGTATCGACACTATATCTGCAGCATACAATGTGTCCTTCCTTTGTTGTCATGATGTAATGGAATGCATGTACTAAATTCAAATCGTAAACTAATTGCATAAAATGAAATGTTTGAAATGGAGCCTTAACCTATTGAGAGAAAGAAAGTAAAAGGAAAGGGATTGAAATCAAATGCTAAAACACACCATTTTCTAACTAACTGCTAAGAGGATTTGCTTCAAAAGAATGCTAAGTTAACATGTATGCAATCCTATTGTCCTAAGCATGCAAATTCAAACCATCAAACCTTCTACTGTTGTGCATGTAAATGAATAAAATAAATCTGTTTTTATTTTTGTCTTTTTTCATGTGATACTGTGAAAGCTAATCTCTTTTGGTGATGTGGAAGGTGGCTTGGATATGATGGTGGATGGTTCGAAGGCTTGGGAGACCCTTAGGTGACTTTGTGTGGCTTCCTGGAGGTTTTCCCTCAATTTGGCCTCAAAACATGCCACTGTAGGAAAACCTATATGATGTACTAAAAACCTACAAGATCCCCTGAAAACCTACAGGATACAACCGAGAACAAAATTATGGATGTTGAAGGTGATGGAAAGCTTAGGGAAGGTGGTTGGTGGATGTAATGAGTCAAGGGAGTGCCTAGGGCCACTTCAGAACTCAAAACAAAAGTTGGGAGATGGATGGATTTGCTCAAAAAGCTTGGAAAAGTTTCCTTGTGAAATGATGAAATTGGTGAGGGTTTAATGACCAAGAAAATCAAATCCAAATTGGATAGTACAAATTTTTTTATTAACTAGGATGTCTTAGATCCCTATTCCAAGTGGAATCACTCAAAAATAATTTTGTTAACCCATGCAAAAAAAAACATTACTAGTTGAAAATCTAGAAAATCGAGAACTAGTGAGCTTGTAAATCTAAAAAATGTCTAACCAAATAAAGTGCAAATGCAATGGGGTAATTTTTTTTATGAACTAGAATGTTTTTGTGATCTCATGCAAGTGGAACCAACTTGATTGAAGCTTGTTAGCATGCTCTAAAAAATAACAGAAATTTATTGTTCTTTGCTAAAAAGGAGGTCCAACAATCTAGATTTGGGAATAAGAAGACTAATCCAAGTAGCTCAATGATTACTATGAATTTCTAAAGCTTTTCCAATGATGAAGTAATACTTGTGATCCTGCAAAATAACTTACTTCAACCATTTAACTCAATCCTACAAGAAATCATTAATACTAAATGCAAAAATAGAAAGAAATAAAAACAAGAGATGCATGTGAATAAGAAGTGAAAAGAAGGAAAGAAAATGATACAAAAGGGCTCTGAGGCTCCTGGGATGGTAAAGCCCAAGGAAACTCAGAGACTTATGGAGGAGAACAATATTTAGAAGCTGAAAATGACACCAATCTTCATTATTTTCATCAATAGAATTACATCCCTGCAAGAAAATACAATGGAGCTGCAAAAATACAAGCTCTCTCCACAATAACACTAATGAAAATCTCTCCCTAGAGGAAAATTCGACTTGGTACTTATACAAAATGATTAGGAATCATTCCCCATGAATGGAGGAAGCTTTCCCCACCAAAATCCCTTGATTAGTGGATCTGGTCCCCAATACTAGGAATTTGCATTAAATGGCAGGGAACACATTCCTAGATTTTCTCAATCATTCCCTAGAGGAAAATTCGACTTGGTACTTATACAAAATGATTAGGAATCATTCCCCATGAATGGAGGAAGCTTTCCCCACCAAAATCCCTTGATTAGTGGATCTGGTCCCTTGATTAGTGGAACACATTCCTAGATTTTCTCAATCATTGGAGTTCCACAATCTGTGCCATAATTCCATAATATCTTGTTGATTTATTATTTATTATTGATCCTCCTGTAGTAGGGAACAAGTCCCTAAATTATCTCCTTCTCCAAATCTTCATAATATGCCCAATATTCTCATAATATTCCACAAAAATAAATAATATTAGGCACAAATATCCAATTATTCTTGAACCTTCCCAATGAATATATTAAAGTTAAAAATAAATTATTTAATGCAAAAAGAGAGGTTTAATGTGCTGAAGGATGGTCATATGCCTCAATTGATGTTTAATTTAGAGGCATGGGCCTTAATTTATGTCTAATTTAGAGGCTCATCATACCCCCTACTAAAAGTGTTGCTCATCCTCTGAGCAACTTAGTGACCTTATTGTTCCTCATTCATGGCCCTGGTGGCCTCTCTCTTGTGCATTAAGAATCTTGACTGTAATTTCTTCAAGGACAAGCCCAAAAACATATTTGTGCAAAGAAAAATAATTGTTTCTTGAGACCATTAGCTTGCCTTCTTCCCCTTATTCAAGATGGGTTCTTGAATATTTTTCAGTTTGGCAAGCAAGGAAAATTTTAAGGATGGAAATTTTTTTTGAAGTTTAAAACATTGGCGAATCTCACTAATCCCTAATATGCAAATTATAAATGTTTATTGATATATTTGTAAAATTAATCAAATTTTTAATTATTTTATATATAGTCTCTCTATAATCTTGGCGATTTTTAAGGTAAAATAATTTTATATTCTAAAATTTGGGCGAATCGTCTTTTATAAAATTGGAAATTGGCGAATCTTTTTTGTGGAAAAATCATGGAAAATTAGCCCACTGGGCGAACATTAGCCCCTAAAATTTTCCATGTTGGCAAGGTCTTCCACGCCCTTCTCAACCTTCTGCTACCTTTTCCTCCATTTGGACACCTCTAACACCTTCAAAATGCATTTAGATGAGAATTAGGACATCATGTAGTAATTCATGTCAAAATTACATGAAACCCTGTTAAAACTACAGGATACTAGTTTTGAGCATAAATGATAGTCTGAGGTTAGCATAGGCCCTCAACTTGACTTCCATGCCTATTTCTCATTTTTAGGCCTTGGACAAAAGCTAAAAGGAGATTGGAGTCCTCTTGGAAAACATCTTTTCACCACTGCAGTTTGAGTTTTGTTTTGATGGTGAATTCCTCATTTCCTTTTGTTGCCTTCTTCTTCTCTCTTGCGGCCTAGATGACTGCCTAATGGCCTTGGAGTTCTCTGTTTTGATTAGGTCTCTCTTAAGCTCTCCCATCTTTGTTCATTTATTCCTTCTTGTAGAAACATTTTGTCTTCCTGTAGTAGTCATTCCTCCTCTTTCATGGTCTTCTAACTACATGGGAGTGATGAGAAATGATGAATAGGGACTGGATGATGATGTTAGGGATTGGATTGGATGATGATGATGTGGCAGGTAGCTTGATGATGGAAGGGTTTGTGAAAATGGAGAGGATGCTCTGTTTGTTTTTTTTTTCAAGAATGAAATGGGATGGATGAATGATGAATAGATAGTGAATAAGAAGTGGATGGAGGGCTTGGAGTGTTGTGGTGACTTGGCCTTTGCAAAAATTTCTTCTTTTAACTGTTGTCCTCATTCCTTGAAATAATCACCCTTCATAATTTTGAAGTGAGCTGCAATTAACTAATTGAAGGTGACTGAAACTGTTGACACATCCGTAGCTTATAAAACCTCATCTCTCATGCATTGACAACAAATTTCTAACTATAATATGCTCAAGAGAAGAGGTCAAGAATATTGCATACTTGTACCTACCTAATGGTTTTTGGAGAGACCTGCATGCTGCTGCCGAGTTGATGTTGATGTGCAGGTGTTGGATGGTGATGCTGATGATCCCGATGCTGTTGCTAAGCTCTAGAGGAGCTTCTTTGACCTCTGGATCTCCATGATGAAGCTGACTACAAATCTATGGCTACTTCATCATCATATCCCCCCAATTGGGCCTTATGAATATCTCTAGTACATGAGGGTGCTGATGAATCCTCAATGTGTTGATGTGTTCCCCGTGTCATTTTTCTCTCCTTAATGCTGCTTGATGAAGCCAACCTCTAACTTTCCCTTTTAAAACTGCTCACTTCCAATCTTGTACGTGTTGTTCTGTATCCTGTAGGATCTCAGAGAATCTTATAAGTTTTCAAGTCAACGACTTGTTTTGTCCATATCTCCCAAACGGTAGAATGGATTGACCTTGAAACTTTCTGAGCATGTTGCCATCATCATTATGCACCTCTCCATAGAAACATTTTGGTCAATGGATGCATGGATATCGAGAAAAACTAAAAATGGTTGAAGGTGATGGAGGCCAATTTCTTGGAAACCATGCATTGTAATTTGCTGAAATTTCTTGGGCATGTTACCATCATCCATATATATCTCCCCATGAAACAGATTTTTAAATGGATGCACAGATATCGATAAAATGCAAAAATGGTTGTAGGTCATGGAGGCTGATTTCTCAAAAACTGTGCACTGGAATTTGTTGAAATTGCTTGAGCATGTTACTATCATCCATATGCATCTCCCCCTGAAACAGCTTGGCAAATGGATGCATGGTTTTCAAGTTATAGCAAAAATGAATTTATGCTCTATGTATTTTTGTATCATGTAGTAAAACAAAGCATCCTGTAGTCTTTTTAGGACAGCAAGAAAACTAAATGGTAGAAGCTTGAGAATGATGGGTGGATGGTGAAAATAGATGAGGCTGATGGATTGGCATGGCCTTGGCCTTGTTGGAGAATTTGAGCAAAGCAAGAAAAATTCAAATTTTGACTTCTTTTGACTAGGCTTGACCAATTTTCCTTTTGGTACCAACTTGTTTTTTTTCCTTGTAGATGTTGGAGAAAACCTGCATTCATCAAAGAGATACATGGAGCAAGGATTTTTTATTTTATTTTTATTTTTTCGTCTAGGCCTACTAGCCGCCTTAATGAGGTTTTCTACTAGTAGGTCTGCCTAGGCACCTGAAAGGAGGTTTTCAACTAGGATTTTTTCTTTTTTCTCTTTTTTTTCCCAACCCATTGACTGCCTCATGGAGGTTTTCAATCAATGAGCCAATCTCAGGCACCTCCAAGGAGGTTTTCACCTAAGATTTTTATTTTTTCTCTTTTTTTTATCATTTTTTTCTTCTACCCTACCCTACTTGAAAAACAAAATCACTTTCAAGTATAAGAATACTTCCAATGGAGCCATCTGCACATCAAGATGATAGACAAAATGATGTGTAGGCTTGAAATGTATATTTTGACAGGCACCTGAATTTGAGCAATCAAATTCTTTGACTTTGATGAATACAAGCACAATTGAAGAAGAAAGTATTGTTGCAACTTAGTGACTGTCTGAAACCATATTTCAATATAGTTGTGATGTCCCTGGTCCTTTTGCTGATCTGGATCATTCTTCATGTCTTCTTCTACCATGACCTTAAAATCTTCTTCTTTATGTTGATTGTTCTCTTGAATACATGGAGGATTTAATGGTAACCATTAGGGAGCTTTCGCAATCTCTAATTTTCATGTTTGTTCTTCATCAATTGCAGCCCATGTTTGTTTGATCTCCTCTTTCAAATCTTCTTCTTCTGAATGTGATCCTTCAATGATATTAAGAGAATCTCTTTTTTGCAATACTCTTCCTGAGCTATGATGAATACCATTGAGCTCAAGAGGAGATGTTTGAAAGTGTTGTACCTCAGCATTGTAAGTGGGCTGAGCTACTTCAATGTGTGGGTTTGGAAATGGTGGTACAGGTAGTTGAGTGGGAGTATAAATTTGAGATGGATGTGGATGGGGTTGTGGTTGTGGTGGAGATGAATGGTAGGGATAACATGGAGTTCGGTATGGAGGATATTGAGGAAAATATTGAGGATATTGTGGATGGCTCCCATAAGTTCCTTGCCAGCATTATTGCCAAGATTGGTTTTGGGGTTGAGATGGCCAATGTTACCAAGGAAAAGATGTGTTCCAATTACTTTGAGGTGGATATGCATAACCTTGAAATTGTGAATTAGGCTCTTGCATCATATCAAGCTGAATAGGATGCCATGGTCCTCTTGGAGCTACATAACATAGTTGCATTGGTGATTGACTTTCTCCATTATTCTCTTGGTAACCTTCCTTCAACCTTGGTAATGATGGACAATGTTTAACATCCTGTGATTCTGCAACACAAATATCAGCATTTTCTTTTCCTTCATCTTGCATTCTTAACATTTCTACTTGTTTTTTTATATTGCTACAAATTTCTGTTTTAAAATCATCAAACAAATTTCCAAGTTTAGTTTGACTTACCAATATTGATGTTGATTTACCTATTCTTGCTTTTCCTCTTGATATGTGTTTGCATGTTTCACAAATTTCATCAAATGATAATTGGTATACATCACCTCTACTCATGAGATTAAGGAGATCAATCCATTCATCCCTAGTTGTTCTAAGTAAGAGGGTTTTTAGTGTGTTGGATCCTAAATGGTGTAGCTTTGCCCTCTTAACATTATACATGAACCTCTTTATTAGATCCTCAAGGTTCTCATCTTCTCCTTGATTCATTCTAAATATTTCTTCTTTAAGATCGTGATCTTTATATTTTTCTAGAAATATCTTTTGCATATCACTCCATGATCTTATTGAATTAGTCCCTAAACTCATGAACCATTTAAGAGCTTTATCCTTCAATGTTTCCAGAAACAATCTCAACTTTTGAGTTTTTACTAAGTAACCATAAGATCTACAAATAATCTCAAATTAAAAGAGAAATATTTCTGGATCCTCTGACCTTAAACCATGAAATTTTGGAAAAGAAAATATGGAGGGATGTTCTTCATGTGCACACTACCATCAGTGTCTTGAATGGGAAATCCAACAGGATCTTCCTCATTGTCATCATCTCCATCCATTTCTTCTACATTCTTTGCCATCTCTTCTTCTTCTTCTACCTTCAAAAGTGGATGGTGATATGGCTCTTACTGCACCATGCGATCAAATGGGTGGGGTGGGTTGGTGTTGGAGAATTTTTTTGTTTTTGTTTTTATGATTGAATGAAAACTATAATGCAATGTAATTTTCTACTTTTGAAATTAAATATGCCTAATGAAAATATTTTTGTTTTTGAAAAAATTAAAAAAAAATGAATCAGCGAGGGAAGAAAACAATGCATACTTTGACACCTCCCTGGAAATGGTGCCAAAAAGTGATGAGCCTCGGTATTGCAACAAGAATGTTGCAATTCCCAAGGCTACCAACTTTAATTATCAACCCAGGGTTCGTAAAAACTTAAGAGTTATCAGCACTATATGTACAATATACAATGTGTCCTTCCTTTGCTGTCATGATGTAATGGAGTGCATGTACTGAAGTCAAATCCTAAACTAACTGCGGAAAATGAAAGGATCGAAATGGAACCTTAACATATTGAGAGAAAGAAAGTAAAAGGAAAGAGACTGAAATCAAATGATAAAACACACCATTTTCTAACTAACTGCTAAGAGGCTTTGCTTCAAAAAAATGCTAAGTTAACATGTATGCAATCCTACTGTCCTAGGCATGCAGATTCAAACCATCAAATCTTCTACTGCCGTGCATGTAAATGGGTAAAATAAACCTATTTTTCTTTTTGTCTTTTTTCATGTGAGAGTGTGAAAGCTAATCTCTTTTGGTGATGTGGCAGGTGGCTTGGAGATGATGGTGGATGGTTGGAAGGCTTGGGAGACCCTTAGGTGACCTTGTATGGCTTCTTCAACGTTTTCCCTCAATTCGGCCTCAAAACATGCCACTACAGGAAAACCTACAAGATCCCCTGAAAGTCTACAGGATACAGCCAAGAGAAAAAGGATGGATGTTGAAGGTGATGGAAATCTTATGGAAGGTGGTTGGTGGATGGAATGAGTCAAGGGAGTTCCTAGGGCCACTTCAGAACTCAAAACCAAAGTTAAGAGATGGATGGATTTGCTCAAAAAGCTTGGAGAAGTTTCCTTGTGAAATGATTAAATTTGTGATGGTTTAATGACCAAGAAAATCAAATCCAAATTGGACAGAACAAATTTTTTTATTAATGTCTTATATCCCTATTCCAAGTGGAATCACTCAAAAAAACCTCGGTTAACCCATGCAAAAAAATAAAAAACATTACTAGTCGAAAATCTAGAAATTCGAGAACTAGTGAGCTAGTAAATCTAAAAAATGCCTAACCAAATCAAGTGCAAATGAAATGGGGTAATTTTTTTATGAACTAGAATTTTTTTGTGATCTAATTCAAGTGGAAACAACTTGATTGAAGCTTGTTAGCATGCTCTAAAAAATAGCATAAATTTATTGTTCTTTGCTAAAAGGGAGATCCAACAATCTAGATTTGGGAATAAGAAGACTAATCCAAGTAGCTCAATGATTACTATGAACTTCCAAAGATTTTCCAAGGATAAAATAATGTTTGTGATCCTGCAAAAGCACTTACATCAACTATTTAACTCAATCCTACAACAAGAAATCATTAATATGAAATGCAGAAATAGAAAGAGATAAAAACAAGAGATGCAAGTGAATAAGAAGTGAAAAGAAGGAAAGAAAATGATACAAAAGGGCTCTAAGGCTCTTGGGATGGCCAAGCCCAAGGAAACTCAGAGACCTATGAAGGAGAACAATATTTAGAAGCTGAACATGACACCAATATTCATTATTTTCATCAATAGAATTACATCCCTGCAAGAAAATACAATGGAGCTACAAAAATACAAGCTCTCTCCACAACGACACTAATGAAAATCTCTCCCTAGAGGAAAATTCGACTTGTTACTTATACATAATGATTAGGAATCATTCCCCATGAATGGAGGAAGATTTCCCCACCAAAATCCTTTGATTAGTGGATCTGGTCCCCAATACTAGGAATTTGCATTAAATGGTAGGGAACACATTCCTAGATTTTCTCGATCATTCCCTATAGGAAAATTCGACTCAGTACTTATAAAAAATGATTAGGAATCATTCCCCATGAATGGAGGACGCTTTCCGCATCAAAATCCCTTGATTAGTGGATCTGGTCGCTTAATTAGTGGAACACATCCTAGATTTTCTCAATCATTGGAGTTCCACAATCTGTGCCATAATTTCATAATATCTTATTGATTTATTATTTATTATTGATCCTTCTGTAGTAGGGAACAAGTCCCTAAATTATCTCCTCCTCCATATCTTCATAATCTTCCCAATATTCTCATAATATTCCACAAAAATAAATAATATTAGGCACAAATATCCAATTATTCATAAACCTTCCTAATGAATATATTAAAGTTAAAAATAAATTATCTAATGCAAAAAGAGAGGTTTAATGTGTTGAAGGATGGTCATAGGCCCAAATTGATGTTTAATTTAGAGGCATGGGTCTTAATTTATCTCTAATTTAGAGGCCCGTCACAATTTTTGCAACTCCATTGTATTTTCTTGCAGGGATGTAATTCTATTGATGAAAATAATGAAGATTGGTGTCATGTTCGACTTCTAAATCTTGTTCTCCTCCACAGGTCTCTAAGTTTCCTTGGGCTTGGCCATCCCAGGAACCCTAGAGATATTTTGTGTCATTTTCTTTCCTTCTTTTCACTGCTTATTCACATGCATCTCTAGTCTTTATTTCTTTCTATTTCTGTATTTAGTATTAATGATTTCTTGTTGTAGGATCGAGTTAAATGGTTGATGTAATTTATTTTGCAGGATCACAAGCATTATTTCATCCTTGGAAAAGCTTTAGAAGTTCATCGTAATCATTGAGTTGCTTGGATTAGTCTTCTTATTCCCAAATCTAGATTGTTGGACCTCCTTTTTAGCAAAGAACAATAAATTTATGCTATTTTTTAGAGCATGTTAACAAGCTTCAATCGAGTTGGTTCCACTTTCATTAAATCACAAAAACATTCTAGTTCATAACAAAAATTACCCCATTGCATTTTCACTTGATTTGGTTAGGCATTTTTAGATTTACTAGCTCACTAGTTCTCGAATTTCTAGATAGAGCAGAGCCATTTCTAGATAAATGGATGCACGGATCTCGAGAAAAACTAAAAATGGTTGAAGGTGATGGAGATCGATTTCTTGGAAACCATGCACTGTAATTTACTGAAATTTCTTGGGCATGTTACCATCATCCATATGCATCTCCCCATGAAATAGCTTTTTAAATGGATGTGCGAATATCGAGAAAATGCAAAAATGGTTGTAGATCATGGAGGTTGATTTCTCGAAAACTGTGCACTGGAATTTGCTAAAATTGCTTGAGCATGTTACTATCATCTATATGCATACCCCCCTGAAACAACTTGGCAAATGGATGCACAGGTTATGGCGAAAACAAATTTCTGCAAAAATGGTTTATGTAAGTTATTTACAAAATTCTCCCTTAATACTTTTTTAACGCTATAAATCCTGAAGAACTGGTTCAACAAATATTTACATATGTAATTTTACATCAAAATTTGGCAAAATTAAGACAGATGGTACTGGTTACTCATCCATTGGCATCGGTCTATTAAGATCTATTCCAGTGTTTTCTTCATCCTATAGGTTTTAACCCTATACAGAAATTGAATTCTTAAAAAACAGAAAATATACAATGGCGAGAAACACAGAACATATACACATACATTTTCCCTTGGATCCCAAAACTGAGACTACTAAATTGATTTTTTATTATATTCCTTTCAATGTTACAATACATATATATACATGTCGAAGCATTCATAAACCCCAATACATTAACCCTAGATTAGAACATAACCTTAAACGGATCTACAAAATACCATGCGCAGAAAACCATCATACCCAAAACCATGTGCGAAACCCATGCTCAAAACCATAGGTAGGTCCGCCCACCTAATATAGGGTCCAAAAAAATTTCCCAGGGCACTGCCCTAGACCCAGTGCAAGGGGGCTACCGCCCCCTCACAGTGCGCTCGGCTCGTGGGGCTAGTCGTGGAAATAATATAACACATATCTGACCTCAGGCTTTTCTCTACCAGCTTAAGTTGCAAGTGCTCAATTTGCTAATGCAAAGCATCAACTTCGTCTTCTAACTGACGAATTTGTTGATTTTTCTCTAGTTGTTGCTCCTTCATTTCCAAAGTCTCTTTTTGTTGCTGATGGATGCACCTTTGTATTATAGTCATCCCTTCCTTGATTTCCACATGTTCCTTGTCATGAAGACCGTAAGTCTGATGGAGCCTCCCGTGATCCATCGCATTATGCCCGACCGAGGTCAGCGATGGCCCCATGAACCAAAGACCGATCCCTCCTCCTCTAAAATTATCACCACATCCATATTGAATGTGGGAGGGATACCAGGACAACTTCCCACAGAGAAAACGAGAACAACCAAACCGAATTTGAACCAATTACGCTTCTAAAAGACTGTAATTTCAAATTTTGAAGCACCACCGGTCGTGGCTATCAAAATAATAGACTCTTTCTTGCCAATAAAACTTATGTTTCCACCCTCTACAACACCCAAATCCTTTACATGACTACCCTCTGAAACCACCATGAAAATTACCACCACTATGCAAATTACCCAAACTCTGTCACTACACAGACTACCAAGAATCTCCAAACCCGACCACTGGGCCCTTAAGAAAACCCCAGGAAATAATCAAACCAGTTCATGAGACAGGAGATCTTACCATTACTACTCATTATATAGAGGATTATGGATCAAATTTTGATGCAGAGTTGATGTGAGGTACTCATTTTGCTGAAATCCCAATGTTCTACCATAATTTCTCTGCTCAACGAAACGTCCATCAACTTGTCCCACACCAACTTCCCTTGCACAAATTGATCTCCCCAAACCAGAAGGATTAATTTCTCCTCACACTCCCCATTATTTCACATGGTTCCTTCTTGGTTTCACCGGCTGCTGTGATTGGTACGAGGAGAAGATACCAAGGTTCTCACGCCGAGACTTCTCCAATGTCCAAGTGTAGTACGAGCATGAGGACAGCAGCCACGCTGCATCATATTCCAATCTTCAGGGGAGCCACAAGTCAGGAGGATGGGCTAGGAAAAATGCATGGCGATGGGATAGGGACGAGGAGATAAGGGATGAGGGGGATGGGGAGGTGGCAGCCAAGGTGGCCAGGGAGGAGGGTGACTGGAGAAATGGAGGATGAGGTAGCAGGAGGGAGGATAAGGGGGAGGTGAAGGGAGGAGAGGCGAAAGGGAATAAGGGGGGAGTTAGGGGGAACAAGAGACAAGCTAGGGGAGGAGGGGAAATAAAATTCCAAACAATCTCTACTATTAAAATTCTTGATCCTTCCATAAGCACACTCAACTATCAATAGATTGAGATTCATAACAACTATTAGGGAATGATGACCAATCCCACAATGCCATTCACTTTTTTGCTTTCCTCATTCATCTGACATGCCAAATTGTCTTGCTTGTCAGCTTCCTTATTATTACCTCTTAGAATATGGAAAAATTTAACTTGATCAAAGAGAGGGATCATGCCTTGGGTTCTCTTGATGATCTGGTTCAGTTTGATGTTTTGAGCTGACAAGTTGTAGTTCATATGATTTATAATCAACATGGAATCCCCTAGAATTTGCATATCCTTGATGCCTTTTTTTGGGCCAAAGAGAGCTCGAGGAACAACCCATAACCTCAGCTTGATTATTTGTCTTCATTCCTAGGCCCCAAGCATATCTATCTTCCATGATTCCTTCGGGATTAATGAGAATCCCTCCCCTTCCTACCACCCTAATAGTTGTCTTAGTTTTTACTAGTTAGAGACTTATCTTTTATTCATTTTTTTAAAGTCTAGCCGTTATTTATTTTTTGTTTAAATAGTGTTGGTGAGTTCTTTTCATTCTAGAATTATGTTACATTTAATAATCAATCCAAGTTTGTAAACTTATGAAGTGTAATGCAAAATATATGCATGACCTAGTTTGTAACATACTTAGAGAAAACCGCTTACAAAACTTATCTATTGTTAACTACATAGTTCAACTATAAAAAGTAAATTCAATTTAAAGAAATCAGCATAGTATCTTTCTAAACACTTTTAAACCAACAACCTGTAAAGGTTCCTTACCACATACAATAATATAATTCTTTAAGCATATAATCAATAATTCATTTAATCAAACATGTTTTGCACTTGAGTTAGACAATGTTTTAATCAATTTAATAGTTCATATGAATAGCCTTTACTGTGCACTCAAATGCAAACTAGAAAAAACATAAATTAAAAAGACTAATCTAAAACATGTTCATTCAAATTAAATTAAAGGAAATTCAAAACAAAAGATAAGAAATGCATTCCCTACATGGTGGGCCCTCCCGACTCGATGAAGCGTTGTTGGGAAAGCCTTATAATCTTAAACTATTAATAAATTTAAATATGGAAAATTTTATAAAATGCAACCACATAGGCACGTGAATTATCAAACAAACAAGCTTTGAATTAATAAAATTAAAGTGCAGAGTTTTCAAAATCGTGCTCATATTTGGTATTACAGTCTAGCTTTGGGCATTCATACAAAATGAAACACAATCTCTGAGGCTCAAATATTTCCCAGAGATTGATGACTCAACAAACTAGATTTCATTTAAGCTAGGTCACGCTCAAAACGAATGATCTCATCCTTGATTTGATGGGTAGTTTCAATCCTCACTAGAGAAATTTTGAGGTCTAAAATGGGCCTCCTAAGGAATATTATAAAATAATAGTGGAAATAATAAAATAAGATTAGATGACATCATCAAATTTTAAAGGAAAAAAGAAAAAAGTACTCTTTCAACTAGTATTTTCAACTTATCTCCCTATGGTTTTACTCAAATTTCGAACGGAAGCACTTGTTGGATGTGAAATTTAATTTCTCATAGGAGTACCCATCTTGCATACTTTCAATGGAACCTGCCACACAAAAAAAAAGAAATATATGAAAAAATGTGATTGCAAACACATTTTTCATGTATTTCTCATTTTTCATGTTGCAGAGTCCATTGAAAGTATGCAACATGGGTACGCCTTGGATGAAGAATTAAATTATGCATCCAACAAGTGCTCCTGCTCAAAATTTGAGTAAAATTGTAGGGAGATAAGTTGAAAATACGAGTTGAAAAAGGAGTTTATTTATTTTAATATTTTTACTCTTTTGCTCCAAAAATGGTGAATCATCACCCATGGTTGACATCATCATATTGAATCTTATTAGTTCTTATCAATGTTTTAAAACTCCGACTCGGTATCGACTCGGCTGGCTCAATTTCAATACTCGGTCGTTGTAAAAAATACATTAAATATTTATTTATTTTTTATAAAAAAACATAATCTTAAATATTTTCATTCATGTTTCCAAACACACAGCATTAGAATATAGATGGAAGACAACATATGATCAAAGTAGGCTCATGAATATATCCATTATATCAAAATGGCACCTAGTGCACTATCCAATACACACATGATCAAAACAAAAACACATAACCAAGGAGGCTAGAAATGGCCTCTACAAAAAAAGAAAACTGTGACCAGTACTACTGGCTAGTAGCTACTGCCAAAGGAGCCAAGATCATGTGGATCAATCTCTGGATCATCATCAGAGTCAGACAAGGGGCCCCATGGCTCCTCCTCATCATCATCTCCAACTGCAACTGTAGAAGTGGTAGCACTAGCAGGCTGTGCAGCAGATGCAATCTGAGATAGACGAGATATGTGGTTGTGCTTATGTCGTGGCTGAGCAGAGGAAGCGCCTGCAACTGGAGGACTTGATGGCTGTGAGGCTCAGGCTGGTACAAGTGGATCAGGATCTGCATTCAACTGAACATCATGTTCGAGTGATGCCTCCCTATGTAAATCCAAATCAAGATCCTCATCAGAATCAAACTCTGTTGGATGACTCTCCACTACCCAATCTAATGTTGGATCAATGTCTTCCAACACAATGGGATCTGAATCAGGTCTTTTGTTCAGCAATTGGTTGCGTCTGAGTCAGTGGTTCTATTGGACATAAACTAGATCATTTAACCATTTTTTATCTAAACGGTTTCTCTTCTTTGTGTGAATCCTCTCGAAGATAGACCAATTGCGCTCACACCCAGTAGCACTGCAAGTTTGACTTAAAATACAAATTGCAAACTTCTGCAATTCAGGACAATGGCCACCAAAAGCCTCCCACCATTGTGCTGCAAAAAACATAGGAGTGTAATAAGTTAGCTCAACAAAAATACAAATTATATCCAACATTCAAATTATAAACGATTTAACAAAATTTTAAAAAACTATTAAGAATTTGAAAATTGAAATTTTTGTTTACCTGACTCATCTGCTTCTCTTGCAATCTTTGCTAGGTTCTTCCCAAAGGTACCCAAGGCATTGGTGAAGTTCATGACATGCTGGTGTATATCCAGCAGATCAGACTCCGATGGGATCATGCGATCAATGTACTCAATCAGTCCATCTCTAACCTCCCCCCTCAACGCTGTTGTCTCCTTAGCTTTATAATGATACTATGGGTTCAAAAAATACCCAGCTGCATGTATAGGGTGATGGAGTTGATTGTTCCATGTTTCATCAATGATTACCCAAATGGGCCCATACTTAGCCAATTTATCCTGGTATGCCCTCTTTATTTGCTCCTTTCCTTGATCCATAGCCTCATAAATGAAGCCCATAGCCAATCTTTCCCCATCCACCAACCGCAACACCTTAACCAATGGCTCAGCAAGCTTCACAATATATGCTGCCTTTCTCCAAAGTATTTCTTCATTAACTTTGTTTTTCAATTCTTTGCCTTCCAGTTTGTGAGACCACTGGATTTGACTCCATTCTTCACTAGAAAAAATCTTTTGAAAGTTTCTATGTTGTGAAAGCATAGGTTGCAATGTCAAAAAATGAGTAGCAAATCTAGTGATGGCAGGCCTAATAATATCCCTACCCCCAGTGTGTTTCCTCATGAGACTCAAAATCCATGAATGGTTGTCGATAAAAAATTTTATGCTTTTGGCATGATCTACAGTGTTTTTGACCCAATCTAATTTTCCAATATCCTCAAGCATGAGGTCTATGCAATGTGCATCACATGGGGTTCAAAAGATGGTCTTGTGTTTTTCCTCTAGTAATTTACGAGCAAGAACATAGTTAGAGGCATTATCTGTGATGACTTGAACAACATTAGCCACCCCCACTTCCTCAAAAACCTCATCCAATAGCTAAAACAATAATTGCCCATCTTTTACCTTATCAGATGCATCAACTGATTTTTAAAACATGGTTCCTCATGGGCAGAAGATAAGAAAATTTATGATGATACAGTTTCTTTAATCAATCCATCCGTCTGACATGATGGTACATCCTGTTCTTGCCCATGAGTCCTTGAAATCTTTCAAATACTCATTAATGGATGAAATTTCTTTCTGCAAACGATACCCCCTTAGCTCATGCATAGTAGGGCCTTTTAAGCCTTTTTCAGCAGGTTGTATGGCATCAAACATAGGCTCATAATATGGTGAATGGGAAGCATTGAAGGGGATATCAGTATCATACCACCATCTAGCTATGTAATCACAAGCAGTCTCCCTCAATTCTTTCTTCCAATGGTTATCTAAAGTGGGCTGCATTTGACTTCTACTAGCTTGAGGACCATGTGCATCTGATGGAGAGGAGGGAGTGAAATAACTTTTGATATTCATATCACCGTTTTTCAAATTCATTCTACCCATTCCCTTTTCTTGAATAGACTCAAAAGAGGGAGGAGCGTATCGAAAGGGGTTGGATGCATCAATACAAGGGATAGAGGAAGAACCCTCAAAATCAAAATGGGGGTTGGTAGCCATCATTTTTTGTATATTCCTCTTCCTCCCAATTTCAGCCTCTAACTCTTTTTGCCTAGCCTTATCTTCTTTAAACTTCTCAAAGCTGGCTAACAATTCCTTCCTAATCTCCCCAATTTCTAGTGAGGTACATGGAGTGATTTGGCCTCTAATCCCCGCCAAGTGTTGTTTCAGCCTATTAATGCCCCCAGGACCTTCCTTAATTTTCCTATGGCAAAATTTGCAATGCATTTGACTTTCAACCATTTCAACATATGCCCAAGCAACATCTTTCACTCTACATTCCATTTTTTGACTTGGAAATGAAAGCAAACAATCTGGAAAAAAAAAAACAAAAAAAAAACAAAAAACAAAAAAACAAAAAAAAACAAAAAACGAAAAACAAAAAACAAAAAACAAAAAACAAAAAACAAAAAACAAAAAACAAAAAACAAAAAACAAAAAACAAAAAACAAAAACAAAAAAAAAAAACAAAAAAAAAACAAACAAACAAACAAAAACAAACAAACAAAAAAAACAAACAAACAAACAAACAAACAAAACAAAACAAAAAAAAACCACATTGATTCAATGTTCATTTCTTTCACAAAAAACACTCTTTAGGATTTCTAGATATGCACCTAAAATTTAATAAGCAAAAACATATTTGTACAAGTGAAAAAAATACCTCCAGGCACAAACTGCCTCCTCAAGCTTGCTCCAAGAAACCAACTCCTCAATGCTGCTCCTAATGGCTGCCCAAGAAGCTCCTCACACCAGCTACAATGCTTGCCCAAGACTCCTCACTACTGTTCCAAAAACAAACTCAACAACTCCTCACAAACTCTCACTGAAATTCTCACTCAAATGCATGAGATGGCTATGAGAGAATGAGAGAGGTTGAGTGGGTTAAATAGGGTTTGGGAGGGGGGAATGGACCCCAAAGACCAACAAACCAATTAGTAAACCCCTTTGGAGTCCCCCACACTCAGCAAAAATAAAAAATATAAATATAAAAAATATAAAAAAGTCGTTTTTTGGGGTTCACTGGCCGTTGTATGTAACCCGGTCGGGTTGATACGGACTCGGCCGGGTTAATACCGAGCCAGCTGGGTTAATACCGAGCCGGCCGAGTTGTGTAACAACTCGGCCAGCTCGGTATTAACCCGGCCAGCCGAACCGGTTCATTGGCCGAGTCATAAATCTCAGGCCTGGCTCAAACCAACTCGGCTGAGTCGGTTCCGAGCCGGCCGACTTTTAAAACACTGGTTCTTATAAAGTTGATTTTGGCTGTACATTTTTGTCTTGAGGTCCATTCTAGACCTCAAAATTTCTCTAATGTGCTTCTATTATATATTTTCTAGCCACAACACAAAATCTAGGAAAATCCTCTTTAGAAAAACCTCCAATATCCCAAACCATTCACTCTTTTGAAAATCTGCTTGCAATTTTCTTAAATGGGCTCATTCTACACAAAATACATGTTTTAGATTTTCAAGATCTATCTTCATTTTCCTGGAAAATGTGTCGGAAGTTGACTACCCAACAACTATTGCTAATTTGGATCATCACCTTTAACCATGAGCTATATATTGACACATGTGACTTGTGTGAGTTTTGAGCAACATACCTTTGTAGTGGGAGTCCTAATGACAAAATCCATGTGCCTAAATATATTCTAGAACTATGTTGATATCTCAATTATGTAGGTGCCTACCAAAACTAAGTTCTAGCTTCAAGAACAAAACTAATAAATTGTCATTAGTAAAACCAAGCATAATCCTTATTAATTCATTAAGAATACAAAAAATACATGAGAATTAACCAGTTGAGCATTAGAGATGTATCTTCGTGTGTTTTTGGGAAATTGTGGTAAGTGAAGTGATCAATGGGTGAAGAAATTACACAAATGGTTAAATGGATGACTGTGAATGATGGTAAAGTGGTGACAAATCAAGGACCCAACAAATAGATTTATCACACCTTTTATAACTTGTCATTTCATGGTTTACTTATCATCTAATGTTGATAATTAACCTTGTTATTATCTTGTGATTAATTGAGGTCATGGTTTAGTTATCATTTCATATTTCTAGACAAAATTAACACAATTTTGTAGCTTCATGCTTTTATACTATATACCTTATTTTCTCTCGTAGATAACCATATCATGCTTTCATGACTTTGTACTTACTTTACATCTATCCTAGAATCAATTTTGATGATGTAGTGGCTAAGTTTCTTTTCTCTCATGTTCGTGTTATCATTGAAAAATAATACACCCAAATGCATCAGTTAGGGAACTCAACACTGAAGAATGGCTTGTGCAAATGCACCATTGATTGTTGGAAATCATTAAAAAATTAATAAAAACTAAATGTTCCTAAATTTGTTATTTACAAAATCAAACAGCACAAATTCACCCAAGAAATTTTGCATGGATCATCACAATTGTTTCTTCGATAGTCCCATGGACCCATAAAAGTGACATATCAATATTCCCCAGGCCAAAACTCAAATGGGAAACCACCAAGTGAAAGGAAAAGGTTAATAAGCTCAGTCTCGAGCCACTACACCACTAAAGTCGAGTTAAGGATCCTCTAAAGGATTCCTCTTATCTCCCTCGAGCTCACTTAAAGTTAAACCTTGTCAATGAGCCAAGAGGAGGCAAGGCATGAGCTTGGTCCTATAAATATTACTACATTTGGGACTATTAGGAGAAGGAAGTCAACGCAATGTTATGTTGTAAAATTTTCTCACAATTGGCATTGCTTTGTGTTCTTAGATCTCACAATTAGAGAGCTTTTAAGGGACTTCTTGAGGAGGGATCATTCTGACAAAGAGAGTGAGAAAATCCACCTTTATTTAGGAGAGTTATAGGGTCCATTTCCCTATCAATTCCGTGTAGTGTCTCTAGGAGAATATTGTAACTCTTTTCATCAAGAAATAAAAATATTTCTTGCTTCCAATCCTCCATTCTCTTGTTTTCTTTGTAACATTGTAAAAAATAATCTTTCTTAGATATAATTGTTTTCTTCATTTATTCATGTGTTTTTCTTTCTAGCCATTTTCTTATTGGTTCCATGAAATGAACAATGACCTTGCAATAGAGTGTATTTTGGTACACCCTTGCTCCAATAGTCACACAACAAATTGACAAATCCACTTTTCTTTTCTTGTTCATTTTTGTTGTTTGTGAGCTCTCTCCTCAATTCAATATCTTTGTTCATATTTGTATTTTTTATTCATATCCATTTCATGTCTCCTCTTTCTTGTGTGTGTCAAAATTGGTTTCTTTTCTTTTCTTAGTCGGTCCATTCAGATATCGAAGAAACAATCACGATGTTTCCCTCTCGACTGTTAGTAAAATACTTTTGCAAGTCTACAAAGTTTCAATATATTGTAAATTTATCCTCTTTCTTGAGTTGGGTGGAAACCATTAATAATTTGCCCCCACTTCTGCACATCTTAGCCAATTATTTAAGTTATTTTTCATTTAAATTAACCATTGGAGTAGAAGAATTGATTTCTTTTTTGATGGAATTTATTTTCTTTCTCATATCACTGTAGAATTGGTAATAAAAGTGGCTCAACCCCTTCTTCAGTATGCTCTTACTATTGAACTCATAAGAGATTTAAGGAAATCAAAGAAACCTTGAAGCCCATTTTCATCTCCCTTTAAGAATAGAGGTTAAAACACATAGTTTAATAGGAGGAAAGTAAGCATCCCATTATGTGCATATATTTTCTTTCTCACAAGGTACAACACACAACATAATTAGTTTGGAAAGTAATAGATCACACATTTGTGATGTTCACTTGACACCTTGCACCCAATACATTCCACACATCATAACTTTCCTTAGCCCTTGTTTGATAAGTATGTTCTTCCCCTTGTAGTCATAAGTGATCTAGGGGAATCAAAACATTAAATATACACTATTTGAAATTCATCATTTTTCACACCCTAATTTCCAACAAGTCTTGGGCCATATTCCGAAGCTCTTATCCACTTAAAATAAATCTAACTTAAACATGTTAATTACCCCCATTGTGGGTCACCGAAGAAATTACAGTCTAAGTTAGGACCTTGAGGGTAGGCATCCAAATAATCCCCTTTAGGAATTCTCATTTGAATATAGAATGTTGTTTTTTAGGGAAATTTAAACCCTCCAAAATTCATTGTCACAAAGCCATTGGTGAGAAGAAAATTGTGAAGGGGAAAGGCTTAGACAAAAGATTATCATGGGCCCCCTTGAGTCCCCTAACTCTTGATATAGGCTCCAAATCTACAATTGAAATGAGAAGCTAAGATTATCTCACCCACATTGGACAAAGGTAGCTTAGTGGCCAAATTTAAGTTCATCTTACCAAAGGTGGTAGGCATAGGAGCACTCACACCTAGAGGAAATTTTGAATGGTTGCTAAAAATGTTGCCAATTTCTTCAGAATGTGGCCCAATACACCTCATTATAACCCTTTGCTAGTTTTATTCTTGTGGGTTGAGATCCCATTGTCGGGATCTTTTGGGAGGTCCAATTACTCTTGATTGGAAGGACGTTACGCCTTTTAGGATTTCATACACAAAACCCCTCACTAAAAACGTGGATTATTTCACACATTAAAACATCATTAAGCTAATTAACCCATTGTTTTTTTTCCTTTTTTGTGTTGATACATTGGTTTGCATACTTGACATCCCCATCATCATTCATCAATCTCCTTGAGCACCATAAGGGACCACTTTCTACCATATTTCTCTTGTCTCCTTCAAGGCTTAGCACCCTTGGTAGGAGGAGTTCTAGGTCTTATAGCTTTGCCTACTTGACCTTCCCCTTAAAGATCACCACCTGATCCAACTTTGCTAGGCTCATCCATTCTTGGAACTACTTTTTTAGGAACCATAGTACGTTAGAGTATCCCTTCATCCTGCATAGAGTACACAGTTATGGCCACCTCCATAAGTGACCTCCCATTTGTCGCTTCATTGAATCTCCCTGATATTTTGAAATTGAAAAATGATCCCATATCTCATGACGCTACATGGACATCCATTCCCATAAAACTACCTTCAAACATATCTAAGTTTGAAGGAAAACATAGGGAAGATCCCACAAACCATGTAATGGCCTTTCATCTATGGTGTTCTTCAAACAAAATCACTAATGACTCAATTCGATCGAGGCTCTTTCAACACACTCTCATTGTCCCCTCGACCAAATGGTACATCAATGAGAGGGTGGGATCCCACAACATCTTTGAATCCCTATCCTAGCCGTTCCTCAAATTTTTTCAACTCCATGTTTGTCATGACATGGGGCTAGAATCATTGTCATAGTTTTGACAAACATCTTCTACCCACATCATGGACTATATCCAAAAGTGGTGTAGATGTCACAATATTTGAAAAATTGAAGTTCCCGAAGAAATTATTTTAGATTTTTTCCTCAAGTCCCTCTTACATGTGATAGCAAAATACTTTTCCACCACCATGTTGTAGAATGAGGAAGAAGTTGTTGCAAAAGTTTAACATTTTGAGCTCATTTATACCCAATCTAAATATCACTTTATAATTATCCCAAATGATCCACAACCTCAACCTTTCAACAAATAAAATCCATGGGAACCAAACACTATTGATGTCCTAATTGGGTCCATTACCCAATACGAACACCAAAATGGAAACTAAATCCCCTATTAGGGAAACTCAAATGGACCACCTACATCATTCCCTTGGGTGGGAAAGATATAATTCGTACCCCAACCACAATGGTAGCGTGTAATCATAATAATCTTGCTAAAGTCAATATGCATCCCATCCAAGGGGGAAATTATCCCACCATGCATAACTTTGATTGTGTGTCAACATCCCAACCCTTTATCCAAATACAGCACAAGTATATCCATATTCCATCTCCAAGGTCAAGCACAATAAAACCCCCCATATCCTCAATAGAATGCAAGAGTTAATTTTGTCCAACCTTCTTTCCATCAACAAAAATAGTCATTTTCATAACTCAACATTGTTAAACCCATCAATAACAAGAAGAATAAAGGAAAGAACAAGCAAAAGGGAAACCAATCATAGGGTGATAATCCACAACAAAAAAACATGTAAGGTGGGGGAATGCCCCTAATCAAAACCAGATTCCTAACCAAGGCCACAAAAACCCATAGAAACAAGGTAAAAATAATGGTCTAAAAAACAATTTCCCTTGTGCCCTCTATGGAGAGTATGTGCATTACACCCATCATTGTCCCCAAATTGTTGAATTCAAACACATGAAGGAGGTTATGGGTAACCATAGTGGAACATTAGGAGGTACCCAACAAAGTGTAGTACTAAACACATGTTTCCCTTAGTAAGGAGTTTTCATTGCACAACATGAGGTTGTTGCTCCTCATTTGACTAATTTCATAGTTGGGAACACCCAAGATATGGCCAACTGTGACATTTACATGAATGTAGCATGCATCCTGCTACAAATATGTTGTCGAGACTATGGCTCTCCTCCTGAGACTAATCCCTCTTTAACAAAGGCAATGGCATCTACTTCATCCCCTCGCCCCCCTTTAATGATCACAAAACTCCCCATTGACCCAATTGTTAGGTTGATTAAAGGACCCTTAAGGTATGCCTCACCCAATACAAAGGAAACACACAGTTATAGCATTTTCAACAATCTTACACAATCCCTTGTTGCCATGTCAGCTTTGGAAGTGCTTCAAAGATGTCCAAATCAATGTAATGTCTTTCTTTTAGCTTTAGATGTAATTGAGCCTTCTGATTCCTACCTAATCACATTTGATTTGGACAATTCAGAACCATGACTCCCATCATTAGTCGCTTTCCACATTCCTGTCACCATACATAACATCACTATACACATGCATTATCGATGAGGGGGCATATACATGCATCATGTATAATATAATATGGTAGAAACTTGGATCCCCCAAGCTTTTAACTTCATCCATTACCTTCAAGTCATATGATGGTTTCCATTTGCAACCAATACAAATCTTTCATAACATCCAGATGGAACTTGCAAGTGAAATAGTTCTCATCAACATAGAATTCCTTGATGCTCCTTTGAATTACATATTGTTCATATTGAGTTACATGTACACAATGAAGATTGTATCATCTTCATTTTTCCACATAATGAGCTTTCCTCATAATGAAAAATTCATAAGCATATATCAATTAACACACTATGGATTAAGGGTCATACCCTCCCCTGACAGTGTGTTACCTTTTGTGGGATAGAAACAAGAACTGGTCCCCTCTTTCACCAGAGTAGGGCCCAAAATCTTCAAAGATTCTACTCTATTAGGTACATACCTAGGAGACCCCCCATCATGTCTTCATCCACTTTAGCCCTTGTGTGCATAGTAACAGCCTATTTTGGCAAATCATATAAGGAAAACCATCCCACAACAACTGAACTAAAATGGCTCTTATCAGTGAGGCAACATTTTTACCATATGTTATCACTCAAACTCCCTTCCTATATCCTTCACCTACTTTCATCTCACATCAAATTACGATGACACTTACATTTCCAAACATGGTTATAGCACTGTCTGTCTAGTTTTGGAACCCCCTGCCACATTAGCTATGTTAGTTGGTGTTCTCGATGGATAAAATACCTCTACCTCACCTTTAGGGAAACCTACTCCTTCAAAAACATCAACCAACACAAGGACACCAAAGGGCACCAAAGGGCACCAAAGGGCACCAAAAACTAGCAGGGAGACAAAAAAGAAGGACCCTTCAAACATAAATACCCCTGCTAAGATTGAGTCACCCATGTGCCCTTTGTGATATATCAGGTCATCCCACCAACCTATGCCCCACTCTTCACGAATTGAACAACATATTTCATGCCCCTTAAGAATCCCCATTTCTCCCCACCGCATCAGTTGGAAGAACCACCTCATCACATAACAAGAGCCTAAGAACCAACCATCCATGTGTCATTTGTGCACAACACGAGTGTTATATGCAAGATTGTTTTAATCTCCCATGATATTAGGATGTGTTGGTTTCCCTACATCATGCATTAAAATTTGCACCACCAATTCCACCAAACCTAGATGTTAATGATGCACAGTCTACCATTTATCATGTCACCACCTTGATTAAATAGCAGATGGCAGACCATTGTGCACTATGTGTTATAGACACTCATATCATCTATATGTGTCCTTTTCTCATCACATACCATCAACATCGCATGGATCAAGTGACATCTCCTGCTCCTTAAAAGTCCAATCTGCCTCAGAGTGTGGTAGCTCCTGATGCACCAAGAACCTCGACCATCTCAAGGAAGACCCCTCTCCTAGTGTGGTTCCCACCACATTAGTACAACCATCGGAGGTTCAAACTACCCCATTGTTTGGACCGTGGCAAGATATTACTCCACCACATAGTGCTAATGAAACACAGAATCAAGAGAATATTTACTATATTTCCTCATTTGCAAGAGTAATGATACCAACCATCTACTCATCATCTCATGGTGTCAAGAGCGCTTGATCCAAAACGAAGGTAGCAACAACTAGGATAGCATGAACCCACCCTGTCTACATTGTGTCCTCATTCATTGGTCCTACATAATATAGTACAATATAGCACACTTATACATCTTCAAGTACTTCCACGCACCAACCACTTCCTCATGACTCATTAATGACACCACACCCTTTCTCGAGTATCTTCCACTTTGATGAAGACATATTTGAGGATGATGATAACATAATAGTATCCTTGGGTTTCCATGCACCATCACTCTCCTTTTATTTGAAGGAGCATTTCACCTTTTGTACCATCTACAGATAATGCACGTGCAGTAGAAACAAAGGATTTCAGTCCCACAAGTCATGTCAGTTGGATTAAAAACCCCATTCCTCCACCAGAGACATTCGAAGAAGGTAATATGGCTAACATATCTCTTACCATCAAATTTGAAATTTTGATGGCTAAATTCATTGAAAAAATAATGGTGGGGGTAGCTTTCTCCCCTAAAGAAGTAACCACCTATAAATCCCTATTCCAAGAGTACTACAATATTTTCACTTGGTCATATAAAAAAAAGCTCAATCTAATTCCTACCATTATAGAACGCCACGTTGAAACCTATCTTGATGCTTCTCCTATTTATCAAAAGCAATATCTACTACACCCATCAAAATCCATGGCTATCAAATCTGAAATTGATAAATTACATAAAGCAGGATTCATAAACCTTATTGCTTACACTTCATGGGTTTCTAAATCAGTTATTGTCATGAAGAAATAAGGGACTAGTCAAATTTGTATTTAATTATGGGATTTGAACAAAGCATGCCCAAAGGATAACTTCCCCACACCACTCATAAATCAATTCATTGACGCATGTGTGAGGCATGAAGAATAGTCTTTTATGGATGGATTCTTACGCTACAGTCAAATCCATATCTACCACACGAATCAATACAAAACTACCTTGATTACCTCATGTAGTACATTCACGTATCGAATAATTCCTTTTTGCCTTAAAAATGTTGGCGCCACCTTCCAATGAGCCACAAATTGCATTTTTCATGATCTAGCTCATATTATCCTCACCCATTTGGATACCTCACCACTCATTCCAAGAAACAATCCCAACACCTTGAGGATCTTCGTATTGTATTCCAACGAGGTCGATGATAGAAACTCTGCTTGAACCCTCTCAAGTGTGTATTATGCATCTCTATTAGACACTTTCTTGGATTCATTTTTTCCAAATAAGGGATTATGGTGGAACCCTTTAAGTTCCATGCCATCCGAGAGATCCCCCAGCCAAAACTATGTGCCAATTACAATGTCTTCAAGGCAAGGCCAATTTCTTGTGATGCTTCCTCTTGGAATATGCTATTTGTACTCATGGGTTCCTTTGTATTCTTCATTAGGATTTCCCTTTTCAATGGGATAACCAAGCATAGAAAGCTTTAACACTTTGAAGGATGCCTTATCAAGTGCTCCATTGATCAATCCTCATGATTACAACAAAGACTACACCCTCTACTTATCATCTTCTGAGGTGCCCATTAGTCGAATTACGTGCAAAAAATGATGTCAGGAGTGGAAAATAATCCACCATCACTCGGGCCCTTAAAGAAGAGAATGCTTGGGAAAGGATGAACAAATGATAGTTCTCTCCTTCAACGTTAGAGGGATTGGGAGTTCCCCGAGGATCCAAGCCCTCAACCATCTAGTGAGAAACACATCTTTGAATGTTTTATTTTTTTAGGAATTAATGCGCCCAAGGCCCAAATCCTAGGACTCCCTTTCTCATTGGCTTAAAGATTAGTCCTTTCTCTTAGTGGATGTGGATGGATATTAGGTGGGAATTAATGGCTTGGTGTCCTAGCTTTATGAGATATTCCATTTATTTTATCATGTCTAGAGTCTCTATCGATTTGGAAGTGTATAACCTCATATCTTAAATGTTATAACCTTGTATAGATAATAACTGCAAAGGGATTCTTAAAAAATAGAAAATATACAATGGCGAGAACAAAAATATACACAAATATTTTTCTCCTAGAACCCAAGACCGGGAAAACTAGATTTATTTTTCATTATATTCATTTCAATGTTACAATACATTATATTTATGTTGGAGCATTCATAAACCCCCAATTCATTAATGTTGGATTAGAACATAATCATAGTTCCTTTGACCAGATCTACAAAACCATGGGGAAAACCATCATGCATAAAAGCATTCACAAAACCATGGAAAAACTACCCAAAAAAATTATTCCGAGGCACTAACCCAAACCCAGTGTAAGGGGGCTAACATCCCCCTTGCATACCCCTAAACCCCCTTTATTTGTGGAGCATATAAGTCATGCAAAAAATATAACACACGCCTAACATTTTTCCACATGTTGTCTTCTTTGCACACAAGGGGGCCAAAGGAGTACACAATCAACAGTTTAGGGCAATAATGCCCATTGTTTCACTACACCAAGAGAAATGTTTAGTGCTCACAAATTTTGTCAATGCATCTACGACATTCTTTAAAGTGTCCACCCTTTCCAACAATACCTTTCTGTCTTCAACCATATCCCTGATAAAATGATACTGAACATCTATATGCTTTGTCTTCAAATGATAAGCAGGATTCTTTACTAAGAAAATTTCACTTTGGCTTTCACAATATATCCTTATAGCTCATTGTACCAACCCCATACTTGAACACAAACTCTATAACCAAACTTCTTCTTTGCTTGCATGAGAGGCTACCATGTATTCAACTTCTGTAGTTGAAAGTTCCACTACATATCGTCTCTTTCTCATCCTATTGATTGCTCCTCCAAATAGGTTAAACACATACCCACTTGTAGATTTTCTCTAATCCAAATCTCCATCCCAGACGGCATCAACAAAGCCATGCATGTCCAACACTCTATCCAATCCTAGTCTTCCTTGGTAGCACAAACCATAATCATTAGTGTCATGCAGATACTTGAAAACCCATGTTACTATTGTTCAATGCTCCTTCCCTAGTTTTAACATAAACTTGCTCAATACTCCCACTGCATATGCAATGTCCAATTTGGTACATACCATTGCATACATCAAAATTTCAACTACAGTCACATATGGAACACATGACATCCTTTTTCCTCTTCTTGTGTCTTGGGACATTGCTCTGCAGATAACTTTACACCTACAGGAATAGAAACCTTCATTGGTTTACTATCTTGCATATTATACCTTTACAATATTTTTTTCAACATACTTCCTTTGATTTAACCAAAGTTTCCTCTTTTCCTGATCTCTTTTAATTTCCATGCCCAAAATATAGTTTGCAACACCAAGATCCTTCCTGTCGAATTTAGAGAAAAATTAGGCATTCACATCATGGATAATTTCTATGTCATTTCCAATCAACAATAAATCATCCACATACAATACCAAATAAATAGCACAATCACTAAGTAATTTAAAATAGACACAATGATCTTCTTTGCTCCTTGTGAATCCAAATCCCACACCACATCCTTGGTGATATATTTAACCCATAAAAATACGTTTTTAACCCGCATGTCAGTTCTTTTTTACCTTTCATTACAAAACCTTTTGGTTGCTTCATGTAGATCTCTTCATCCGAATCCCCATGTAAAAATGTTATCTTCACATCCATCTGATCTACCTCAAAATAAAATAAAACACCAACATATAAAAGAAATCTAATATAAACAAATTTGGAAATAAGAGAAAAAATATCACCAAAATCAATTCCCAACGCCTGGGAATAATCTTCTGCTACTAACCGAGATTTGTATTTCTCCACTTTTCCTTGTGAATTCATCTTCTTCTTAAACACCCATTTGTTGTCGATGGATTTTCTTCCAATACATGACTTCCCCATATCTCAAGCCTCATTCTTGTCCAATGATGCCATTCTTCAACCATGGCCTTTTTCCAAAGTTTTCCATCCTCTGAAACCATTGCCTACCTAACAATTCTAGGATCATCATTAGTAATAGATAAAGAAAAATGTGAATGAAAATCAGATGGAGTATACCTCTTCAGTTGTCTTCTTTCCCAAACTAATCTCCTCAAAACTGAAGTGTGTGGTTCTTATTTTTTTGATTCCTATTCTTCTACAGAGTCTAATTCTTAATCCTTCAATTCAAACTCTATCTTTTGTGGTTTATTTTCCCTTGGTAGGACTTCATGTTTCATAACATCCTTCACTTTTCTAAATACCACATCCCAATTGCACGCAAGCTTATTTGTTTCTAAGTTCCGAAGCTTGTAACTTTGTAAACCATCTTTATACCCATTAAAGATGCACCTTTCAAATTTCCTATCCAACTTGGTTCTTTTCTCCTTTGGAACATGTACATATGCATCACAGCCAAATACCTTGATATGTGGCAAGGAGGGTTTCTTACCAGTCCATATCTCGTGTGGAGTCATATCCTCCAACGCTGATGAAGGTGATCTATTATTCACTTTGTCTTCCTAGAAATATTATCCTAATCCAACACCACTTAGCATGCTCCTTGTCTTTTACATCAATGTCATGTTTATTCTTTCTGCAACTCCATTCTACTAAGGTGTGTATAGAGTAGCCTTATGTCACGTTATACCACACTTCTTATAAAACTCTTCAAATTCCTTCTTGTAGAACTCTCCACCATTATCTATCATCAACACCTTAGTCTTCTTCTCTACCTAATTTTCCACCAAAGCCTTAAAATATTTAAACATGTCAAAGACTTCAAATTTCTTCCTAAGGAAATATATCAATGTATTCCTTGAGAAGCATATATAAATGAGACATAGTACATAGATTTATCCAGTGATGCAATCAACACGGGTCCAAACACATCAATGTGCATAAGATCTAATATTTCTTCTGCCCTCTTAGCACCATAGAAAAACCTCACCCAATTGTACTTCCCATATACACAATGTTCACAGAAATCAAAATCCAAAGACCAATTAGACAAACTTTCTACCACATCATTATCATGTATTATTCAAAGGCCCTTCTCTCCAATATGTCCCAGTATTTGATACCACAACATAGTCTTTTCTCTGGATACTACAAGATTTTTTTCTCCACTTTCAGGAACAATAGAATTATTACACCCATTAGTAACAATATTTCCTAGCAGCTTGTATAGAGTTCTAAGAACTCCTCTCATCAATATCAATGCTCTTTGAACTATCTTGTAGGTATCTTTATCGAACATTGTTTTTACACCTGCATCATCCTTCTTACTTAAAGAAATTAGATTTCTATATAATCTTGGAATGTGAAAATTGCCAAGAAGTGTTCTAATCCTTTTCCCTATAAACTTCATCTTGATTTTTACTCATCCTATGATTCTAGTCCTCCTATCATAACCTAGGAAGACATCACCACCATCGTATTTGTCATACTCACAAAACCACTCCATATGGGGAGTCGTATTAAAGTATGCCTCTGATTTAATCAACCATGCTTCATGATCTACATGTGTACTTGAAGAATCCAAGTACATGTCCCCACCTTCATTTAAGGTGGTTGTCACCTCTGCGGAAAGATCATCATCATATATCTTTCCTTTCTCAAGATTTTTAGATTTAAAATTTGTCTTGTGGTGCCCTTCTTTTCCACATTTCCAGCATGCTTTTGCAAATTTTCTTGGAGATTTAGATCTCCCTATAGATTTAGATCTCCCACTTGAGGACTTATTTCTATTACTAATTTGGGAGTGTCCTCTTACATACAATGAATCTCCATTCTGGCTCTCCATGTTTTTCTATCTCGTCTCCTTCGCCAACAAAGATGAGACTATTTCATCAAATTCTAAGGTAGTTTCATTACTACTTATGACAACAACCAAACTATCCCACAATTCCAGTAGAGAACACAATAAATTGATGCAATTATCCTCATTTGAAATATTAATATCAATAGATAATAACTAACTTACCATAGTATTGAAGGCATTCAGATGTCGTGTCAACAAGTCTCCATCCCTCATCCTCAACTTATACAACTTCTTCTGCGGGACCAATTTATTTAACAAGGACTTAGATTGATACAAGGTCCCTAACTTATCACACAAATACTTTTTTGTAGCTTCTCTTGAAACATTTAGTAATATTGAATCTAAGATAGACAATTTTATTTTTCTCTTTGCCATTTAATCCAACTTGGTCCAGTCTTTTGTCGAGATTGTCATTGGTTCAATACCTAGAACCCAACAATCCACTGATCTTTATCCACCAACGTATCCTCCATCTTGAGCTTCCACATCTCAAAACTCTAACCATTGAATTTCACAATCTCTTTATTTCCATTGTTCGCAATTTCCTTTCACAACAAGAATTGATCTCGCAGATCTGCTAATATAACAAGGCCTACCACATGCCTCAGAAAAACCCCTTTTCCACAGAGGTGTCCCCTTGAAGCCAAACCTAGCTCTAATTTTAAATGGAGGTTTTAACCTCGTACAAATAATACATGTACACAAATTCTTAAAAAACATAAAATATATAATGGAGAGAACAAAAAATATACACAAATATTTTTCTCCTGGAGCCCAAAACTAAGAAAACTAGATTGAATTTTCATTATATTCATTTCAATGTTACAATACATTATATACATGTTGAATCATTCATAAGCCCTCGATCCATTAGTGCTAAACTATAACATAATTGTAGTTCCTTTAATCAGATCAACAAAATCATGGACAAAACCATCATGCGTAAAAGCATGCACAGAACCATGGGAAAAACCACCCCAAAAAATTATTTTGAGGCGTTGCCCCGAACTCCATGTAGGGGGGGCTAGCATCCCCCTGCATACCCTCCTTTTTTCGTGGTGCATATAAGTTGTGCAAAGAATATAACACACATCCAACATATCCACTTTTCACTTCATTAATGTTTATGGTCCCTATATTGATAAAAGACATTACTTGGATTATTTGTTCTTATCTGATTTTTTGTCAACCCAAAACATTATTTTGGGAGGAGACTTGAACTTCATTATCTCCTTGGGAGAGTTTGGGGGTCACATCCTCAAAGGGACTCCCTTGAAGTTTTTTTTCTCAATGCTTTGGAAAATTGCCATTTGGTTGACCTAGCCTCATTTAAACTAGTTCTCACTTGGAGGAATGGTTGCAAAGAGGTTAAAAAGAATTAAAAAAGATTGGATCATTTTCTAATTTCACACGTTCTTTTTATGGACCTTGGTCGCTAAAATCAAGGGTAAATCTCTTCAAAATGGAACCAAGAGAGTGAAAGCCTCCCTCTCCTCTCAAATTCAATCCTCAGTGGCTTATGGAAGAAGAATATCGAGTCCTAGTCTACTCTTCCTGGAGACACATGTGTGATGAGTTGGCAAATTTTGCCATGAAGCAATTTGTGGACAATGCAATAGAGATCATAAGACTATCCAAGGACTTGGCTTTGTCCTATGATAAAAAAAATCCCAAGCCTTACTAGGGGAGATTGAATAGAAAATAATATATTTCATGGAGGATCACTATTAGTTTCCATTGTTTAAGAATAATGATACCTCCCTTTCATCCCTCTTGACCCTTCATTGTGTGTTACTAGCTAAAGAAGAAGCTACATGCCTCAAAGTGATCTAGATCTTCAAAGGGGACAACAACACAAAGTTTTCCCAAAAATTTGTGAGCTACAAGAGAAGCCTAAACTCCAAATTGGAAATCAAGTCCCATAATGGAGTCACTATCACATCATTTCTTAAGAAGGCAAATTTAGAAGGAGCTACTTTAGCTCTTTATTTAAGGATCCTATAGGGTGTCCAATTAGTGTTATTTGAATCTAATTCGTCTTTTCCCTAGGTTATTCAAATAATACATGAAGGAGTCTCTTTCTAAAGAGGTTTTAAAGGAAGAAGTCCATCACACCCTTTTCTCTATGCAAAAAGGTTAAATTCTAGGGCAAAAAAGTTTAACCATAACAAATTTTGCACTGGTTTTTATGCTCTGAGCAAAGTTTATCTCTTGAAAGTGGTCTACGAATCTCAATGTGTAGGAAAAATCTTAGGGGTTTTCAACACAACTCACCTCAAACTCATTCCAGAAAAGTAGGTTGCCTCTTTGTTTGAGGAATACAGGACAATTTCATGTTGTAGTGTGATTTATAATATAATTTCCAAGCTAATTGCAAATAGGCTTAAGCCTTATCTCAACAAGTTTATCTCTGAAGAACAATTTAGGCTCTTGTTTAAACATCAGATCCATGATGTTGCAACCTCATCCTAGGGGGATTTGCACTCAATAAAAACCCATAAGTCCTCCTCTAGTGTCCTTATGTTGGACCTTTCAAAATATTATGATAAACTCATCTAAGTTTCCCTATATCTTGTCCTCATTTAGATGGGATGCTTCTCTTTGTGGTCAACCAAATAATGGATTGTATTTGTACTGATAGACTTCATCATCCTCATTAATGTCTCTCCCTCTAATTTACTACTCTTCAAGGAGGTTGAGACAAGGTTGCCCCTTTCATCCCTTTATTTTCCCACTAATTTAGGGTTAAGCACACTTATGCTTCATTTAATAATGAAGTGTTCTAGGGAGTCAAGGTCTCAACCTCTAAATTGATTTCTCACCTTCTATTTGTTAATAGTGTTCTCATTTTTGGTGTAAGATCTTAATAGGAATTCACCTCTATCTGAAAAATTATATATCATTTCTACTCTGCGTAAGATATGGAAATCAACGTGGCGAAATCCTATCTACTATATAATTTTCCCGAAGTGGACCTATGTCAACAACTAGATATGTTACTTGGGTTTCCAAAACAATAGTAGAATGAAGGACTGAAATAACTGGAGTTCATGTTAAATCCAACTATCTACTCTTATGAAGATTGGCCCTCATTATTTGAAAAGGTGGAAGCTCAATTTTCTCTTTAGGTCAATAATTGGCTTTCGAAGGGGGATCCCCTAGTCCTTGTTAAATCCATGTTGTAAATCCTTCTAGTATATTGGGCCTTGATATAAAAGGTCCCTAAGGGAACTCTCTCTATAATTAGAAAAGCCACTTTTCATTTCATGTAGCAAAGAAACATAAAAATGGATGAGATTCCAATGGTCCAAGGTGGCTCAACCTAAGACCCTATGTAGATGGGGCATTAAGAATAATTTCCTTTTCAACTAGACACTACTTATGAGAGTCAATTCCATGTAAACTTGAATCATATCCCCCAAATATATGGAGGGTCCTTTGGTGGAAGATTGGTTCTGATCTTTGAGGAAGTCTGCTAAAAACAACTCAATTGTATGGAAAGCCTTCATTGATGCATTCCCTTTAATAGATCCCCGAATGATCTGGTGGGTTAGAAATGACACAAAATTTGGGTTTGGTGAAGACTTGTGGCTAGAAGCAAAGGAAAACTATAAACTTTCATGCAATATAATATCATTTATGCATGACAAAGGTCTTTTATCCCTTCAAGATATAAAATCCCCCACTCATTCCATGATTGGTAGAGAAAATTGGCTTTCAACTAGTTATTTAAATCTAGTAGGTCTAATGTCTCGGATGGGGGTGGACAAAGGCTTGGAAACCAAGCATTGAGGTTATGCCCTTCTCCCACACGGCAAACATGCTAGCTATTAATTATGGCTCACAGCGATGGTACTCCTAGCATGCAACCTCTCCAAAAGCTTATTTTTGGCAGTTAAATGGTGCTCTAGGTAATCACCCAACATTCATAACTTGGGCGATGATTTTAGGGCGTTGGGAGCGTAGTAAGGTTCACAATGGAGACCATGTGTGCTTGCCTGGGTGTCGGCTTAGCTGGCGCAGCACAGTGGTTGGTCATCTTGTTGTAGTCTGGATTCACTACGATTTTCAAATCAGTATTTGGGACCCAAGATCGACTTGGAGAGGCGGAATTCTTCATGGAATCGAGCTAGAATGGGAAATAAGGTGAATTCTCATCAGGGTTTAAGGTGGACTATTTCTTGTGCTTCGTGAAGGTAACGCCTCTACTTTTTCTTTGGTTCTCTAACTGGCCTCTTGTTTATTCAATGGATGTTCTCTAGGTCATTTCCAGATGGAGTCTTGTGAAGTGGAAAAGTGACCAAGATAGTGGCATTGGTAATTCTCGCAGTGGTGATTTCAAGAGTCTAATTCAGAGGGTTTCAACTACTCAAGCCCTAGACGTTGGCATTGTTTCTAGCTTGTGTCTGCCTCCGCTCGAATTTTACCACCTTTTTCTTTTGGTCTGGCTCTCGTGTTCACCATCTTCATTGTCTTGAGTGAGGGGTTTCTTATAACTCTCTTTTGCTCTCTATTTCCTCCAAACTGTTTCTCGTAAGGGGTTAATTCCCTGTGGGCGGGGTCTCTTGTTAATTGGGTGCATGCAGTGATCTTTTGGAAGGTCGTTCGTCCAATTACATAAGGCATCCCTGTCATAAGTTTAACTTAGAGTAAATCTATCTCTTATCGCTTAAGGACTTCTCCTCGTTGGCTGTGTAGTGCTTCGAAATTAGACAGGATCCCTTATGTTTTTAATAGGGGCTCTATCTTCTGCTCTAAAAGGGCGTGTTGGGTCTCTTTCCACATTCCGTTTGATAATCTTCATATTCCAATGGGCATGCTGTGCCATTGTGGGTGACCACACCGTGGGGGTGGCCAACATTTCCCTGCAGGTCACCCGATTCTCAGTAAAAAACTTCTTCAGGTAATTTTTCACGTATGGAATGAGGCGGTGAGGTGGCTCACGCTGTGGTTCGTTCTCCTGACTGGGTAAATGCTCAACCTTCATTGGAGTCCACTGCAAAGCAACTTACATGAATTCAGGAAAATATAGACATCTTTTGAGAACATCGATATGAGGATCGTAATGAGTTGGTTGCATATATGAATGATATTCAGTTTAGCCAAAACAAGATTCTGGAGTAGCTGGACAATCTTTATCGGAGCCACTATCGCACCAATGAGCTTCTTCGGGATCTGGAAGCTCAAGTTGAACACATTGATTTCCACATGCATGAATGTGTTGGCTTTCATGTTGCACCTCCTATAGTCCCTCCACATCCCCCTCCTTGATATGTTGTCAGTATTTGTGCTCTTTTTGTCTCTCTTTTGCGATGTATGGATCTTAAGCCTGGCAGAAATAATACTTGTAATAATCAATCTTTGGCATACTTTGGCCCCCAATGCCAACAAGTCTAGTCGAAATGAGGCTCAGGGGGCATAGAGACACATTTTGTAATATTTGTTTTTATGAGAATATAATCAAAGAAATTTGACTTGACAAAAAAAAAATAGTAGGTCTAATGGATCAAAAACGGGAAGACTGTGGGAAATTTGATATCTAGATTCACTAGGCTACATGTGTTTTTACAGCTAAACTTGGTTACAAAATTCAGGTGGGGGAATTTCAAGGTGAAAGGAAGTGGTAGTGGGACTACTTGTGGAAATTACATGCTACGCTCAAAGAAAAAATCTCGTTTTGGTTAGCCCTCAACAAAATATTCCTTACTTGGGATAATGGGTTAAAAATAAGTTGGATTGGCCCAAGCAAGTGTGCCTTGTGTAAAAAAGAGGCCAAATATGCTTATCATCTCTTTGTTTCTTATTCAATCACCATCCATGTATGGAACCCCATTGCAAATAAGTTTAATTTGAAACAATTTGGAATGGCCATGGTTTGGAGGATTGTGTTGAAGGCTTGTTGAGTGATGCTTCCATGGTTTGCTTTGACCCTTTTTTCTTTATTCATATCATTTGCTGGCACTACAATCTTATGATTTTTCAAGACAAAATGATCCTAGTAGAAAACATATCAAAGCCAATTTCAAAGCGAATAATGGAATTCAAGGTCCCTCCAAAGTAGAAAAAGGCTCATAATGTTCTCATACCTCATCTTGATCATAACATGCACTAGGGATTCTTTGATGGGGCCTATTAAGGAAACCCCCATCGATGTGGTGTGGGTGATCTTTCACATCACTTATTTTCATTGATTTCAACATAGATATGCCCTTGGCCCCAGTTCAAGTATGAAAGTGGAGTATTGCACCCTTTTGACACTTTTGTGCCATGTCAAATAAATTAGTTTGACAAAGTTGTAGATTTTAGGGGACTCCAAAGTGATGATTGAATTCGAAAGCAAGTTTGAAGTGTAAAATGCCATATTATAGTCCTTATTGTCTCAGACTCACAAATATATCAATTCATTCAAATAGTTGTCACTCACTCACATTTACAAGGAATTAAATTATAAAGTCGATACCCTCTCGAAAGAAGCCCTCTCTTTCCGGGAAAGATCCTTCTGTGCACATAAATTTTCAAAAGGTCATTTATTCGAGGGCATGTTTTTCCTTCTTTAATGCATGTTTTCTCCATTCCTCTTTATTAGAGCAAGATGGATCCATATTACACATATTGTTTTAAAATATGTTATGATGTTAGTCTCTTTCCTTTGATGCTAAAGTGGTTTTGTTTCATGTTGGAATACATGAAAAGGATCTAAAAGGTTGCTCAAGAAAGTATCTTGCTCTTGTGTAAATGTTGGCAGCCCTGGTTGGGCAAGAAGATTTCTGTCCTTTTGGTAAAAACTCCTAAATGGAGTGTTCTAAGGTCGTTCTGTTGTCCTTGGGGGACGAAATATTTATACTTTTTTCCATGGAATATAAGATTTTTTTCCTATTCAAAGAAAAGCAAAGAAGAAAGAAAACCAAAAAGAAAATGAAAAAAAAAAAAAGTAATAAATTATTATGTTATCGGTGGGCTACTATTTTGAAATTATTAATTTTTACTACTAATGTAAATCAATGTAAAATAAAAAAATACTATAAAAAAAATAACAATTGATATCAAATTTAATAAAGATAAGAAAATTGTTTACTAAACATCCAAAATGAAATGTTATTAAAAGTTAAAAACATTTCAAAAATAAATATTTTATAAAATTAAAAGCATTAACATTTAATTATAATTATGTAATATTGTATAAAATTAACAGCGTTAAAATTTAAGTATAATTATATAAATCAATGTAAAATAAGAAATAAGAAAATATTAAGTGTGATAGTTGTTTTGTGGAGAGTTTGGGAGTTGTTTATGATCCCAAAGAAAACAAAAAAAATAATACATAGGAGATAGACACCAACACAATCAATAAAGCTAAGTGTAGGTTTTAACCCCATACAGAAATTACCTGCATATGAATTCTAAAACACAGAAAATAAATAATGCGAGAGCAGAACACATGAAACACATATACACAGAGATTTTACCCTGGATCCCAAAACCAGGACTACCAGCTTGATTTTTCATTATGTTCCTTTCAATGTTATAATACATATTTATACATGCCAAAGAATCCAATACCATGGACCGAGAACCATCGCGTCCAATACCATGGACCGAAAACCATCGCGTCCAAAAAACATGTGCGAAAATCATGCACAAAACCATATGTGGGTGCGCCCAATCTAACATAGGGTCCAAAACCAAAATTTTCCGGGGCACTGCCTCGAACCCCATAAAGTGAGGTTACAGGTGCCCCTCAAACCCCCTGTTAACTACGTGGAAAGAATATAACACAACCCAACATTCTCCCACTTGTTGTTTTCTTTCCACAAGGGGCCACAAGAGAACTTAGTTATTTTTCCAGCCCTGAAATGCCAATTGTCTCTCTACACCAAGAAAACTTCTCAAAGCTCACAGATTTTGTTAATGCATCTGCAGTATTCTTCAAAATGTCCACCTTTACCAGCAACACCTTTTTGTCTTCTATCATATCCCTCACAAAGTGATACTGAACATCAATGTGCTTTGTCTTTGAATGATATGCGGGGTTCTTTGCCAAGAAAATTGCACTTTGGCTGTCACAGTCTATCCTTATAGCTTCCTGTACTAACCCCATACTTGAACACAATCTCTACAACCAAACTACTTCTTTACTTGCATCAGTGGTTGCCATGTATTCTGCCTCTGTAGTTGACAGTGCCACTACAGATTGTTTCCTACTCATCCAACTAACTGCACCTCCAAATAGGTTAAACACATACCCACTTGTAGATCTTCTATGATCCAGATCTCCAGCCCAGTCTACATCAACAAAACCATGAATATCCAACACTCTGTCTAATCCTGGTCTTCCTTGGTAGCACAAACCATAATAACTAGTGCCACGCAAATACCTGAAAACCCGCTTCACTGCTGTCTAATGCTCCTTCCCTGGTTTTGACATAAACCTGTTCAATACTCCCACTGCATGTGCAATGTCTGGTCTAGTACAGGCCATTGCATACATCAGGCTACCGACTGCACTTGCATATGGAACACAGGACATGTCCTTTTCCTCTTCTTATGTCTTGGGACACTGTTCAGCAGATAACCTCACACCTACAGGAATAATAACCTTCACCAGTTTACTATCCTGCATATTAAACCTCTGCAATAATGTCTCGACATACTTCCTTTGGTTTAACCAGAGCTTCCTCTTTACCCAGTCTCTTTTAATTTCCATGCCCAAAATATAGTTTGCAGCACCAAGATCTTTCATGTCGAATTTGGAGGACAATTAGATCTTCAAGTCCTGGATAACCTTTTTCTCATTTCCAACCAACAACATATCATCCACATACAAGACCAGATAAATAACACGGTCACCAATTAATTTAAAATACACATAGTGATCTGCTTTGCTTCTGGTGAAGCCAAGTCCCCGTATAAATGTATCAAATTTATGATACCACATCTTTGGTGACTGTTTTAACCCATATAGAGACTTCTTTAACTTACATACCAATAATTTCTTACCCTTCACCGCAAAGCCTTCAGGTTGCTTCATGTAGATCTCCTCTTCCAGATCCCCGTGAAGAAATGTTGTCTTCACATCCATCTGTTCAACCTCAAAATCAAAAGCAGTAGCAACAGATAAAAGTAATCTAATAGAAGTTACCTTGGCAACAAGAGAAAAAATATCACCAAAATCGATTCCCGGCACCTGGGAATAACCTTTTGCTACCAACCGAGCTTTGTATTTCTCCACTTTTCCTTCTGCATTTGTCTTCTTTTTGAACACCCATTTGCTGCCAATGGGTTTCCTTCCAGCCGGCAACTCCACCATATCCCAAGCCTCATTTTGTGCAAAGATGTCATTTCATCAACCATGGCCTCTTTCCAGAGTTTTCCATCCTCTGAATCCACTGTTTCCTTCACAGTTCTGGGATCATCATCAATAACAGATAGAAAAATTTGAACAGAAAGCAGATGGACTATACCTTTCTGGCTGCCTTCTTTCTCGAACTGATCTTCTCACAACCGAAGTTTGTGGCTCTTCATCTTCTGATTCCTCCTCTGCTGTAGAGTCTGATTCTTCCTCCTTTAGCTCAAACTCTATCTTCTCAGGTTCCTTTGGTTGGACTTCATGTTTAATAACATCTTTCACCTCTCTGAACACCACATCTCGGCTGTACATAACCTTCCTTGTTACTAGGTTCCAAAGCTTATAACCCTTTAAACCATCCTTATACCCAATAAAAGTGGACTTTTCAAATTTACTATCCAACTTTGTTCTTTTCTCCTTTGGAACATGTACATATGCATCACATCCAAATACCCTCAGATGTGAAAGAGAGGGTTTCTTACCAGTCCATACCTCTTGTGGAGTTTTATCCTCCAACGCTGATGAAGGTGACATGTTGACCAGATAACATGTAGTATCCACCGCCTCTGCTCAGAATTCTTGTCCTAACCCAGCACCACTGAGCATGCTTCTTGCCCTTTCCATCAATGTCTTGTTCATTTTTTCTGCAACTCCATTTTGCTGAGATGTATATGGAGTAGTCTTCTACCGTGCTATACCACACTTCTTACAGAATTCTTCAAATTCCTTACTGCAAAACACTCCACCATTATCTGTCCTCAGCACCTTTATCTTCTTCTCTGTCTGGTTTTCCACTAGAGCCTTAAATTCTTTAAACCTATCAAAGACTTCAGATTTCTTCTTAAGGAAATATATCCATGTATTCCTTGAGAAGTCATCTATAAATGATACATAGTACACAGATTTACCCAGTGATGGAACCTTCACAGATCCAAACACATCATTGTGCACAAGCTCTAATATATGTTTTGCCATCTTACCACCAAAAGGGAAACTCACCCGATTCTGCTTTCGGTATACACAATTTTCACAAAAATCAAAAACCAGAGAGTTATTACTCATACCTTCTACCATACCTTTACCATGAAATATTCGAAGGCCCTTCTCTCCAATATGTCCAAGCCTTTGATGCCACAACATGGTCTTTTCTCCAGAGACCACTAGATTTTCTGCTCCACTTTCAGGGACCACGGAACTATTGCACCCATCAACAACAGTGCTACCTTGCAGCTTGTACAGAGTTCCAACCCGAACTCTCCGCATCAATATCAGTGCTCCCCGAACCATCTTGCAGGTATCCTTCTCGAACACTATTTTTACACCTGCATCATCCAACTTACTAACAGAAATCAGATTTCTGGCTAATGCAGGAATATGCAGAACACCCGGAAGTGTTCTAACCCTTCCACCTTGCACCTTCAACTTTACTTTTCCACGACCAATGAATTTATCCTTCCTATCATCCCCCAAGAAGACATCACCACCATCATATTTCTCATACTCACAGAACCACTCTCTATGGAGAGTGAAGTGAAAGGAAGCACATGAGTCAATCAACCATGCCTCATGATCTACATGTGTACTTGAAGAAGCCAAGTACACATCCCCACCTTCACCTGAGGTGGTTTTCGCCTCTGCAGAAGGAGCCTCATCAAATCCCTTTCCTTTGTCAGGAGCTTTAGATTAACAATCCCTTTTGTAGTGCCCTTCCTTTCCGCATTTCCAGCACACCACCTTTACAAGTTTTCCTGGAGATTTAGATCTCCCTCTAGATTTAAATCTTCCACTCAATGACTTATTTTTGTTTCTGTTCTGGGACCGTCCTCGTAGAGACAAGGCATCACCATTTTGGCTCTCCATATTTTTCTGTCTCATCTCCTCCATCAGCAAGGCTGAGACTATTTCATCAGACTGCAAGGCAGTTGCATTGCTACCTATTGCAATAACCAGACTATCCCACGAATCTGGTAGAGAGCACAACAAGCTGATGCACTTATCTTCATCTGAAATTTTAATATCAACAGATGCTAACTGACTTACCACAGTATTAAATGCGTTCGGATGCTCTGTCACCGAGTCTCCATCTTTCATCCTTAGGTTATACAGCTTTTTCCGCAAGAACAGTTTATTCACCAGAGACTTAGATTAATACAAAGTCCTTAACTTGTCCCACAAAGCCTTTGTTGTTGCTTCCCCTGATACATTCAGCAATACTGAATCTGAGACACACAATCGTATTATGCTCTTTGCCTTCCGATCCAACTTCTTCCATTCTTCATCGAACACTCCCATTGGTTTAGTACCTGGATCTACCGCGATCCATTGATCTTTATACACCAACAAATCCTCCATCTTGAGTTTCCACAACTCAAAACTTTGACCATTAAATTTCTTGATCTCTATCTTTCCACTGTTTGTCATCTTCTTTCACCACCAGAATTGATCTCGCAGGTCTCACACTGAATAAGGTCTACCACAGGCCCGAGCGAAACCCCTCAGCGACAAAGACGTCCCCTTGAAGCCAAATCTGCTTTGATACCAAATGTAGGTTTTAACCCTGTACAGAAATTACCTGCATATGAATTCTAAAACACAAAAAATAAATAATGCGAGAGCAGAACATATAAAACACATATACACAGAGATTTTCCCCTTGATCCCAAAACCGGGACTACCGGCTTGATTTTTCATTATGTTCCTTTCAATGTTATAATACATATTTATACATGCCAAAGCATCCAATACCATGGACCAAAAACCATCGCGTCCAATACCATGGACCGAAAACCATCACGTCCAAAAAACATGTGCGAAAATCATGCACAAAACCGTAGGTGGGTCTGCCCAACCTAACATAGGGTCGAAAACCAAAATTTTTCGGAGCGCTGCCCCGGAGCCCATAAAGTGGGGTTACGGTGCCCCTCAAACCCCCTGTTAACTACATGGAAAGAATATAACACAACCCAACACTAAGATCTTTGGGGTGTATTAAGGCTTATCCTTATTAGTATAAAAGGAGTTTGCAAAGTTCGATTGATGAATCAAAGATCAAAATAAGAACTCAACTCTACATCATTAAAACCTCCCTCAAATCTAAGGTTAGTCCAATTATGTCAACAAATCCTAGCAATGAAAGAAAATTGTGCCTTCATATCAATATATCATAGAAACCTCCCTCAAATCTAAAGTTAGCCCAATTATGTCAACAAGTCCTAACAATAAAAGGAAATTGTGCCTTTCATATCAATATATCCATATCCTACACAATCTAAATATAGAGACAGATGTGCAAGCAAATATATCCATATCCTACACAATTTAATATAAAGGCAGATATGCAAGCAAATATATCCATATCCTACAAAATTTAATATAAAGGCAGATATGCAAGCAAGCATGGGTGTTAGATTTGGTGGTGATGTCATGTATAAAAGTGAGGGGAGAAAATCATGCTCTCCTACAAATGGCATTAAATCCCAAAGGAATAGAAATTAACACATGTCATAACATGTGAATTCAACAATAAAGAATAATAATCTGTTGCACCCTAGCTCATTTAGCATGCATACATTTGAAGTAATAAACAATATGATGGTGGTTGAGATTCCTAAGTGTGGGAGAAGTTAGAAATTTGAAGGTTTAATATTAGAGTGGAAGGTGCCATATGGTAATGCTTATGTGAAAGAGAATAAGTTCTTTTTGCGTCAAGCTTTATGTGTCACCAAGTAAACATCCCATGGAGCATTACCATTGTAAGCACATATGTTGCCTCCGAGTGGACTTGAGAAAATGATTAAAAAATGTGAGAAGGATATTCTGGGGCCTAATGGGAAGTGGACTTGAGGAAATGATTAAAAAATGTGAGAAGGATCTGGGGCCCAATGGGAATGTGACATACTCTAGGCTTAAGAGGAATCATTGAAAGGAGTGACCTACTAGAGTGAGAAGAGGAATCTAGTGCAAAGTTGGTTCATGGTAATGTGACATACTCTAAGCATAAGAGGCATCATTGAAAGGAGTGACCTACAAGAAGAGGAATATAGTGCAGAGTTGGTTATGTTGCAAGGTAGACAAATTCAAATGGCCCTTATTGGAGAACATTATGACATATCTAAATCTCTTCCCTTGATTTTGTTTCTCCTCTTTAGGTTAATCAAATGGACACTTCCTTAGACATACCTACAAGAGTGAGAAGAGGAATATAGTGCAGAGTTGGTTATGTTGCAAGGTAGACAAATTCAAATGGCCCTTATTGGAGAACATTATGACATATCTAAATCTCTTCCCTTGATTTTGTTTCTCCTCTTTAGGTTAATCACATGGACACTTCCTTAGACATAGTTCCTTCTAATCCCCATGGTAATACTATGGAACATGTCATTCACGACAATGTGAAGAAGGTCTACCTCTTATTCACATAACCATATTTGTTATCGTTATGCCTACCTCTTATTCACATAACCACATATGTTATTGTCACAACAAATTAAAGACACCCACCTAACTCAACCATGACATAGATGCTCATTCTCAACACATTCAATATAATAAGTATTTCTATTTCTATTTCTACATAGCATCTCTTGTCATATGTAAATGCAATTTATAATTTCTTGCCTCAATATTTTTTAATAATTGTCAAGCATTTAAAGTTTATACATGAACCCAATCATATAAATTAAATGGTTGAAAACCGCTAATAGACATCAAGCCAGGATAAATAGCAAAACACTTATCTCACATTGCTAATATGAAACAAATCATTTAAATTAACTAAATTATAACATAATTTTAAATTATTTTATTATTATTAATTATTAAAATATATAAATTAAACAGACATACCTTTAAGTCAAGTCTCACTAGCACAAGCAGTTGAAGGTGAGTGTCATTAGCAAAGCGACCCACGATCAAACCTCACATAGGTAGTTGCGCCCATGCTAGGGGGAGGAGACACACTAAAATCCAATCAACTTAGGGTTGGTGTGGCCCAAGCCGAGTGCGATCCCCGGGTGACTTTCACTGCTTAGATGCCTGTGGATTGCACTTTCTCAAGCCACATGTGAAGCTTGGAGAAACACAGACAATTTGTCAAACAAACAAAAATATATATACCTTTAAAAAAATGTCCCAAAATTCTTAACCATTTTTAATTTATAAATAAAATTTGTTATATTACTATCATAGTTATCAATAACTCATTTTATGTAACACTTTTAATTTATAAATAAAATTTGTTATATTATTATCATGGTCATCAATAACTCATTTAATATAACATTTATTTATAGCATTTATTTTAGTTATTCAATTTAATTAAAAAAATTTAAAAAATCTAATTAATTTGGAAAAAATCTAATACTCTAAAATATTATATAAATCCAATTAAATAATTAAATTAATTAGTAATAAAACTAAATGTAAAACCATTTATTTTTTAATATTTTTCCATGAGAAAATCTAACCCACATACAACATATTTTGTTTTTTCATTATAAAATCTAAGCATCTACCTATTTTGTATGTGTAAAATAAAAAACAATATTGTTGAATTGAGGCTTCTGTGATCCATATCAAGTTTAAGAGAAATTCTTCGGCGTAAATCACAAGATAAATCATTTGCCGACACGTTTCGAACCAACTAGTGTGGTTCATCGTCAGGACAAGTTGAAGAGACAGATCCAGCTTAGCATGTTAAATAGTTTGAGCAAAGCCTCCAACTGCTATCACGACTAACGGCTACTTTTGACTTTAGGACCAGAGTCAAAATTATTACAATTTAATGGAAAATTAGTTATATTAGGTTACCAATAAAAATATATAAAATAATTTAAATGGTGTCTAAGGTTAGTTAAAAAGGGTATTGTTTGTTAATTAAAAATTATCACTTAGCTAGTATTAAAAGGGAATAAGTTATATACAGGACCTATTCTTATAATAAGAGTATAATTATATGTATAAAAATAAAATAACATATAAAAGTTAGTTAGAGTTAATAAAAACAATGGAACGAAATTTAAGTTAACCGGAAAGAAATAAAATAAAATAAAATAAATAAAATAAAAATAAAAATAAAAAAAATCAATCAATCAATAAATATAAATTAAAAATAAATAAATAAATATAAATATAAATATAAATAAATAAAAATTAATTAATTAATTACAAAATAAATAAAGGGAAGAAGAAAAGAAAAATAATAATAATAATAATAATAAATAAATAATAATAATAATAATAAAATTAAAAAATAAATAAATAAAATAATAATATAAAATAATAATAATAATAATAATAATAGTAATAGTAATCATATATATATAGTTTAATTAAGAAAGTTCTAAAAGGTATTAGAAAAAAAATAAATAAATAAATAAATAATAATAATAATAATAATAGAATACTATTAACTTAAATAAATAATATTAATAATAGAATACTATTAACTTAAAAAAAAATAATAATAATAATAAATTTTACCGAGTCAAAAGGAGAAACCCTAGGATGAAGGAAAAGACAAGGTTCCAAGGAAAGAGATCCGCGAAACATCGAACACTAGAAAAAGCAAGACTAGGAAGAAAGGGCAGGGATCCAGCAGCTACTGATCTTCCAACCTTCATCTCTATTGAGATTGCTCGACCTTCTTTCAATTTCAATAGCTTCCCTGAATTTACAGTGATGGAACTGCGTAATTTTGGCAATAACTTTGGCCTCCTCTTCATCTCTATTGAGATTGCTCGGCCTTCTTTCAATTTCAATAGCTTCCCTGAATTTACGGTGATGGAACTGCATAATTTTGGCAATAACTTTGGCCTCCTCAATACACACCTGATGCTTGGTCTTTTTCGCATGCTCTGCTAACGCTAAAGACTTGGTTCTCCCATGTCTTAGGTCAGCTGCATGTTCACTGATCCTTTGCTGGATGGAGCGCCCTGTTTCTCCGATATAGGGGGTCCCACAAGAACAAGGGATCAAGTAGACACCCTTCATATCTTTAGGATCAACGGGGCCCTGTTTCTCCGATATAGGGGGTCCCACAAGAACAGGGGATCAAGTAGACACCCTTCATATCTTTAGGATCAACGGGATCTTTCACCGATCGGAGGGATTTGCGAATAGGTCCTGTTTATAACTTATTCCCTTTTAATACTAGCTAAGTAATAATTTTTAATTAACAAACAATACCCTTTTTAACTAACCTTAGACACCATTTAAATTATTTTATATATTTTTATTGGTAACCTAATATAACTAATTTTCCATTAAATTGTAATAATTTTGACTCTGGTCTTAAAGTCAAAAGTAGGCGTTAGTCGTGATAGCCGTTGTAGGCTCTGCTCAAACTATTTAACATGCTAAGCTGGATCTGTCTCTTCAACTTGTCCTAACGATGAACCACACTAGTTGGTTCGAAACGCGTCGGCAAATGATTTATCTTGTGATTTACGCCGAAGAATTTCTCTTAAAAAACAATATTTGAATATAGTTACCACATCTATAGAAGTCATAACTTGAAATTATTAACTTCAAATTATTGAAACAAGTTCTATCCGCGTGAATTATGATTCAATTTTTCATTAAATTATTTATTTATTGATTTATTATTATATTTCCAAATCTAAAGACCTGTCCAGATTCTCCTTCAGAATACTTAACATTCACGTGTGCAAAGCCAATGTGATTTTAGCTCTAAGATATCCTCTCTTTCTTTCATTTTTTTTTCAAATCAACCGCAGTATTTTCCTTTTTGGCTTTCTTTGAGTCGATTGGAGATTCCTCGAATATTTGGAAATTCTACGAATATGGGTTTCAGTTTTCCAAATATTCGGGGAATTTGCAATTGACTTAAACTCACCGTTACAATCTAGTTGTTTGAAATCTGAATCCTACAAACATGGGTGTCACATTTCCGAATATTTGGGGAATTTGCAATTGACTTAAGCTCACCGTTTCAATCTGGTGGTTGTTTGAAATCTGACAGTGATCATGTATTCCTGTGCTGTGATTCAAACTATTTTTTTATAACCGCGGTATTTTCCTTTTTACAATCTGGTTGTTTGAAATCTGGTATTCATGTATTCCTGGGATGTGATTCAGACTAATTTTTCAATTTCTTTTCAAATCAACTGCATGCGAACAAAGCTAATGTTATTTCCTTTATAAGTTACCCTTCTATCTTTATTTTGTTTTCAATTCAAGTGCAGTCTTTTCCTCTGTACAAGTTGGCTATTTGCAATTACCCTTCTATCTTTAATTTGTTTCAAATCAAGTGCAGTTTTTTCCTGTGTACAAGTTGGCTGTTTGAAATCTGGCAGTAATCAAGCACTCCTGGGCTCTGATTCATGGGTAGAGACCATTTTTTTTATTTAGTTTCAAATCGACTGCGATCTTTCCCTTTGCACAAGTTAGTTGTTTGAAATCTAGCAGTGTTTATGCATTCCTCGGTTGTTATTCAAGGGTAGAGAACAGTTTATTGAGCCTGCTAAGCTATCATGCTGACACAAGTATATAGACCTTCGATGTTCAAAACTAATCAAGACACATGCTAAAATGCAAATATTAGATCGGGACCCTAAGGTGTCGTGACTTTGATGTCCAAACCTAATCAAGACACATGCTAAAATGCAAGGAATATTAGAACAGGATCCTAAACTGTCGTGGTGGTACCTGTATATCTTTTTTTTAATCATTTCTTGTTATTCTCAATCTGCAATATTTAAGAAAATCTTCATGAGTCATGCCTTGGACATTTTTTGATGTAATCACATGGAATTTGCCAGTATGGTTCAAATGTGTAGAATCCCAATGTAAGAATCAAGATCCCTCAGTAAGAATCAAAATTTTGTTTAAACGTTCTCTTCCGTTTTTTTGTTTATTTTTTTCAAAGCATTCATATTAAATTATATTACTGCACTGGAAGACATGTTGACTTTTCAAAACATGCATTTTATATTATGTTAGCTTCACAGAAAGATGCGATAGATTTTCTTGTTAGCTTGTTGCTGATTGCAGGTTCAAATTAAAGAATTTCATTTTTTTAATTTAATCTGAATCGTAATTTATGGCCGTCAAAGATATACCCGCATTTAGTCTCAAATGCGACACCCAATTGTAAAATTGGGAATACGATTGCCGGTCGTGAAAGTGTAGATGCACTATTCAACGAGTATTGTGTTAAAAAATGTTCGCAAATTAAACAGGACTTCTCATTGTATTCATAGCCAGAAATAAAGATTTACAAGAGGCGGTTAGTCCAATGTCACGAAACACACGGAGATCATTGGTTTATCCAATTTCCAACAATTTCCCCCAACACAAGTCGGGTGTGTATCAAACTCGTGACCTACGCTTTGTGTTGGCAATCATCACAATTGCCGTTAGACCAAAACCCGCAGGTGTTAATCAACGATAGCATTGCCAGAGATAATCAACAATTGCATTACCAGAGATAAAAATCCACACGATGTCACGAAACACAGAGAACGTTGATTTATCCAATGTCCAACAACTTTTTCTATATTTAACTCTTTCCGTATGTAATGTAATGAGCAAATATGTTGCAGCGATCAATAGATATGGTCGAAACATTTTTTGATTTACCTGCAATTATCTGTAAGTTAAAGTCAATTTATTAGCATGTAAAGGTGGAGTTACTCAATTACTGAAAACCCAGTGTACTTCGTGTTAAATGGAGTTGTCTATAATACGACTTTTTGGAGATTCCGGTGACGGAATCCGGCGGAAGAAATTGAGGTTAAATCTTGATTTGTTGCAGTTAAAATGGTTTTTTAACTGCATATTTGGATTCAGCACCCTTGAAAACCCCTGGGATGCTTTCATTGTGCAGAAACTAGCTATCAAACTTGCGATTCCAATAAATTCCTGCCGGATTTCGACCGGAAAAACCCGCCGGAAAAACTTTCAAAAAATCGCGTTATAGACTATTTCGTGTTAAATTATCCCTCGTTACTAACAGTGTGAAGGATGTAATTCTTGGGTACCATGATTGCCCAAGAAAGTGGACAGGTTGGACATAATCTGCTTCGGACTAAGCAACGAACTAAGCCCAGTGATTCCCGATGACCAGGCTTGTTCTGCCAAGAATGGTGTCACTGACACCATAGTGTGCTCTGTTGATGTGAATTCTATTAGGATATGTAAACCCGAAATTGTAAGAAACTCTATAACATGAGAACTCAATGTGCAAGAGGTCGAATCTAATTATTAATAGAATTTATAAGCTCTATATAAGATTGGAAGGGGTTAAGTGGAAATACATGGATCACTTTACATGTCAACATATGCTAGTGAATTCTGAGTCATGATATACAGAAGCTAAAATAGAAAGATGTCCTTGGCACATGGATAAGAATTAATTGTGCAAGAATTCAGATTGGAGAATGTGATTAAGCAGAAAAAGATGTGTCACTTATATGTAAACATATGCTAGTGAATTCTGAGTCATATATCATACTGAAACTAAAATACCAAGATGTCACTATTCAAAGATAGTGGCGTAGCACATGTATGAACCCAATGTGCAATACGATGAATATTGTTAACAGAATGAATTAAAAAAAAAAACTGGATTGGAGAAAGGGATTAAGTAGAAATACATGTCACTTTTGATGTAAACATATGCTAGTGAATTCTGAATCATATGATATACAGAATGTAGAATACAGAGCATTCAATGACACTAGTTCGGCACATCATTACAAATAGATAAAGATGTTCATAAGCTCTATGAAACAATGTCGATGGGTTCAAGTATTTCATTTATCGTTGTTCATTAACAACTGCAGTTTTAAGTCAGAAACAGTTGAAGCTGGCCATGACTATATAACCTGATTCAACTATTTAGTGGCATCGAAAAAAGTCAAAAAAAACTATAAAGTAGCAAAACCTTACTAATCATTTGCAGTCTAGGAGATCAGATCCAATGCCAATGAAAGGAAATTTAGTTTATTTTGTATTTCTTACAACGTACAGAAAAATGAATTGGGGCTTAAATTTCTGATAAAAGACTTTGGCAGAAATTTGAATACACAGCAAGATTACAAGGGCCGTTCAATACATGGATGCAAATCTCAATAGAATTAATTCATAGAAACTGCCAGTTCTGGCATTTTAGAATTGATTTCGGGCAAGGAGAATTCTTGTCATCTACAGGTTCAATAATACTTGAGATTACGTAATATGCTATGAAAACGTCACACAATTGATGATTTACTTAAATATCTTCAACCCGCCACATATGAAAATTCCATTATTAAAACTATTTTTGTTCCATTTTAGATCTGCTACTGAATCTTGCATATCCAGTTTTTCTTTAACCATGTTCTTGCCATTTTCGTGGTCGAAATAAACAGTTGTGAATAGCATATAATTTTAGTACTTCTTAGTAGTCACTTCAATAGATGCCATGGTATCTAAATCTTTTGATTTTACTGTCCAAATTACCATGAATGGATATTGCCACACAACTGCATCAACATGTTGCCATGGAGTTTGTTGATGCATGTTGCCATGGAGTTTGTTGAACCGATTGAGGATGGCGATAATCAGTATTTCCAATGTGAAAACCAAAAACTCGACCTCTGCTAGGGTTTGTTGGGATCATCTCATGATTGGCCCCAGCCGACGAAGTGGGTCGTCAGAGGCTCATTTTACAGCGCAGTGTGAAGCCAGTGTGAAGGCCTTGTGTAAATATGTCAGTGCTCAATTTAAATTAATTTGGATTTGAAGCCAGTGTGGAGGCCTTGTGTAAATATGTCAGTGCTCAATTTAAATTAATTTGGATTTGACAAGTGTCCTTCTTAAATAAAAATAAAACAACAATGTCCACTATATGTTATTTTAAATATAAATCATTAATTCATATTAAAATATTTCATCCGTAACTCACACTGCATATTTATTATATACAACATTAAAATATTTTCTTTTAACATTTTCTTCTATAGATATAAAAGATATATTTGAAGTTTTACCATGGGCAGTTTTTTGGTTCCAAATTTTGACAACCCATAACATTTTTGCCATGGTATTTGAAATTTCATATATATTTATATATAGAAAAAAAATGTTAAAAAAAAAATTTAATGCTGTATATAATAAAATATTCAATGTGGGTTATGAATAAAATATTTTATTTTAAATTAATATTTAAGTATATATTTAAAAAATATTAATAACAAAAAAACCATTTTAATGTGCATAATTGAAAAAGTTAAGTTTTATGGTTAAAACATTTGAAGTGGTCTTAATATTTTATAATTAATCCTCTTTAAGTATATGGTTTTTCTGTTAAAATCCAACAACAACAAAAATTTAGAATTGCAAGTTTAAATTATGTAATCTCTATAGCATTCCAAAATACAATTTAAACAATAAAAAATTGCACATTGTTTATTACTCTCTAAAATAAAATAAGTTTGCACATGAAAAATTTGATCCCCTCTGCTTAAGTGGGATGATCCCCTCTGCTTAAGTGGGATGATCCCCTCTGCTTAAGTGGGATGGGATAGGATCTGTGCTTATTCGTGCTTAAGATGGATCTAAGATCGATCTATGATGGTGTAAACAAATAAAATACCCATCAGCTATGGCCGTTTGTTTTTCCCTATCACATCTAGAATTAATAATAATATTAAAACCTACCCCAAATAAAATACAACACAGCTATGGCAGTTTGTTTTTCCCAATCACATCTAGAATTCATAATAATATTAAAACCTACACCAAATAAAATACAACACAGCTATGGCAGTTTGTTTTTCCCAATCACATCTAGAATTAATAATAATATTAAAACAATTTCTAATAATATTAAAACAATTACAAGGAACAATGGACTACAACACAGCTATGGCAGTTTGTTTTTCCCAAACACATCTAGAATCAATAATAATATTATTAAAACAATTACAAGGAAAAATGGACTATACCGTTTGTGTTTCCAATCACATCTAGAATTAATAATAATATTCAAACCATTACAAGGAACAATGGACTATACTATTTTTTCCCAATCACATCTGGAATTAATAATAATAATGAAACAATTACAAGGAACAATGGACTATACTATTTTTTCCCAATCACATCTGGAATTAATAATAATAATCACATCTGGAATTAATAATAATAATGAAACAATTACAAGGAACAATGGACTCTACTATTTTTCCCAATCACATCTAGAATTAATAATAATATTGAAAAAATTACAAGGAACAATGGACTATACTATCGGAAAAGTAATGCATCCAAATCCTACCATAACAATCGTGTAGCTACAGTATGAGAAGTATAATATATTGCTACATTGTTAGAGCGCTGACGCATCCAAATCCTACCATAACAATCGTGTAGCTACAGTATGAGAAGTATAATATATTGCTACATTGTTAGAGCACCGCATCCAAATGCTACCATAACAAGCATGTAGTTACAGTGTGAGTTGTATAAAAATTATTATTGTAAAAGCATTTACAGAAACAATCATGTAGCTGATTTATCAAGTACAATTATCATACAGATTCAAACATAAGTAGGATAAGACACCATAACTGAATCGTGCATCTCCGTGAGGCTAGAGCAACAACTTTATGATGTAGGAAAAGTTCTGCCACCTTATGATGTAGGAAAAGTTACAAGGAAAAGAACCAAACAGGGAAATCAAAAGAGAGAGAATTGCATAGGCAGTACACATCGATTTGAGTCAATCTAATACCAGGTCAGGTTGGTTGGCTAGTCCAAACATCAGTAGATTGCTAAACTTTAATATCCACAAGACAGCAAAACCCTGTTGAGTAACAGACAATAATACAATACACTTGTGCATGAACACCTAACATCAGAGATGCACATGCTGGCTGCTATTACTTGCCCTTATCAGGTAGATTTGTCAAATATATAAAATAAGGATCTGCTATACAAGTAGCTCCATTAAACTGATGTTTTTCTTTACAAGGAGTAACACTGCCCGAGCAAATCATCGGTTAAACTTGGTTAAACTTAACTTTCCCAAAGCCAACAAAAAACTCTAACCATAACCAGCCAAACCAATAGTGGATAAAGTTAAACTAATACATAAAACAAGTAGAAACTACATGTCTATATTTCGCCTAGCCTAATCCACAATACTGAAGGACTATATTTCAGGTGAAGGCAAGCAGAAAAATTAATTCCTTACATTAATATCTTTCTGTTCAATCAGTAAACCTGGGCAAGTGAACCCACCTAGCATCACGTGAGGTTAGTTGAGCCAAACTGCATGGGCTACCCTTGAATTTATACAAACCAAAACAAAACTTTAAATCACCAAGAGGAAAAATAAAATATAATTCTATCTACTACTTTGCATTATTAACAATATCGATGGATCATTCGAAAACTGAATAAGGCCAAAGTAAAAATATCAGATCCATTAAACCATTCTTTCCTTCACAGGGTAAATTCTTTTTCTTTGACAGAAAACGGAACAGAAAACAGAAAATGCAGACTACTATGTGTTTACACAAACCCGTAGAATCTTGTGGATGAATGAACTGCTAAATTCAAATCACTAGGGTAGCTCTAGAATGGCCACTCAATACCAACCTAAGACACAACTATAGGAGGGAAAAGTTTAGGGTTGGCATAACAATAGCAGCAGTTAATGAGAAGCAAATTGGACGAATAAAAACAAATTAATAACAATTATGCCCTATTTATGCAAAATATAACAAACTTGTTCTCTTGTTATATCAAGAGTATGCAATAAAGTAAATGCATTTAAAATCTTTTGTCTGTCCTGCCTTCCGCATTTGAAATGTTTCCTGTCCTGCTTTGATCAAGGTACAGAATCCAAAGATGCAAAAAAGAAAATGACTAAGAAATAATGCAACCAACCCGAATACACAATTTTACAAATGAAACTCAGTATTGCAGTTGGGATGCATACAGACTAGAAATTTTCAAATCCGCAGAGGCAAGATGAATAAACAAGTTCAGTTTTCCAATTTGTCGATAAGATCCACATTGTTATGTGAGATTTTGAAACCTTCCGTAATATATAATGCCTCAAACCAGACATGTAATTATTGCAAATAAGCTGCTCAGTATGCTTCAATGATATTCTTCTCTATAAAAGCTTTCCTGCAAACTTCGTAACCATGTGAAATGCTGCTCTGTGTTCCTCAGTTTCAATTTTTAACAGGTTTCAAAACAATTCAAATTTGTATCAAAGGTGTTCATATACTTTATTGAAATACTCTGATGTGCTTTGCTACCAGTTCATTAATGAAAATGGAGTGTTTCGTTATTTTACAAAGTATCTTGGCTCTTGTAGACATTGATTCACTTGATATTTCTGAGTATTCAAAAGCCTAAACATGAATAATCGTGCCTGTAGAAAGCTGATCTGTGAATTTAGACTACAAAGATGGCACTATAGCCACAACAATGAAAGGCATTTCAAAGATCATAACATAAGCAGATAATCACTGCACAACAGCAAAAGCATTGACCCATTGGTGAGAGAATACATTAGAGAAAAGAATTAACAATACCAGATTAGCGAGATCATCTTACAACTCGTCATTTACATGCTTAGATTATGCCAACAATTAAAGCACCTTGCCACAACTCATTCTTCATGCCCCCTCTTCAGAGCGTGGGGCGGGTTGATGGGTTTTTACCCTTTATCAACCCCCCAAACCCACTTTAAAGCTTGTACTTTACACGCTTAGGCCTTTCCAATGACAATAATTGAACACCTTGTCACAACTCACTCTTCATTAGGCTTGCCCTCTCTTCAGGGCGCAGAAAGGTGGCCAACGGGCTTACCCTATTCACCACCTCCAGCCCCACCTTCTGAGTTAAATTTGTTTGATCCTTTTGGATGCAGTGATTTGGAAAATGCCCAGGTTACCAGGACAACTAGGAGTGATCTGGGGAGTGTCCAGACCAGAACAAGAACAAAGATGTCGATGTATATGCCGTGGTCATTGGAAATTCATAAGAAGCCGCAGTGGAATCTCCAAGCCATGGAGAAAGCATAGGTGCCTTATATGGAAAGAGTTAGGTTCGAGTCCCGGGCTTTGCGAGATCAAAACCAAATGAGCAGACTTGACTTCGCCAAGATACCAACGGCCCACATATTGAAGATGCAACCCTTCAATTTTTTACATGTGCAAAAGGGGTTTGGTATACTGGTTCTACTTGACAAGAAATGCATCATTGCAAAACTATACATTCATGCATTCAGAAACTCCAGAGCAAACGAATGATGTGGAAACCAATTTTTGTACATAATCAGGTTTCTTACAATTGATCATCACTTTTTCTGGTATCAAGTTTACAATAAGAGAAAAAACACAATGAATAGTGCACACTTTAAAAGAATCCAAGAATCGCAAAGCCCATAGAAAATAAAAAAAGAAAAGACAGAGAGAAGGAACCTCATAAATAGATCTGCACCGGAGGAAGATCGATGCCGGCCTCGTTTAAGAAAGGTATATGCTGCGACCCATTAGCCAAATCTTTATAAAAATGATACTCAGCCTCATAATCGTGAAGCGTTAGCTCGCCTTTCTGATTTGTATGGTAATGGTGCTTAGCCTGAGAAGATTTACCGAAGCCGAAGATACTTACCTTCTCGCAAATCCCCAGTGCGACCATCACCGCCTGCATTCCAGACGAGTAATGGAACATTGAACCATCGTGCGCCGCGCTCCATTCCTCCGGATGCTTACCGGTGGTCTCTACAAAATTCTTGAGAGAATAATACTTCACTACTCTGCCACAGAGGTTATCGAATCGGGCGTCTGTGACGAGCAGGGGCGCCTTGTGGGATGCATTGCAGAGGGCAAAATCCATCAAATGCACGGCCTGGCAGATGTACATAATAATTGGGACGGTTTCCCCGTATGGATGGCAGAAGCACCCGGTTCTTCTGGCACAGGAATGGAGAATATTGCTGTTAACGAATGCAAGAGTGGTTTTGGAGCCCACGCTGTTTTGGAAACCCCCGGTGCGGGCGTTGTTGAGTCGGATTACCATTTCATGGGAATCGATCAGCTGTCCTTGGGTTTTCTGAAGCAGGATACCGCTGTTACCGACCACGGCGCAGCTCCGGTAGGGTTTCCCAGGTCGAATGTCCACAGCCCCCGTGGTATTGTAGTGACGATCCAAGGGGGTTTTCACGAGATCGTGGAGCTCCGCCATGACCCGCGGGTGGAATCGCTTGTTCTGCACCCAAGATTTTAACACCAGGCGGAATTCGGTCCAGTAGGGGGTATACCGCGAGTGGAAGAGGTGAAATGGGATCCCATGTCTCTGCCTCCGTCTCTCCCTTTGACCGGCCGCGCCGCGGGGTCGCGGGAGCTGGATGTCGTCGTGCTCTGCTGCCCTGCGCCACGAGGAGATCGAGCGGCTGCCGCTACCGATGCTGCCGTCCAACAACCGATTTATCCGCACGCGCTCCTCCGGATCGCCTAATTCCATCGACGCGTAGGAATAGAGTGTCTGGTTAATGAAACCCGCCGCGGGTCGCACGGGGCTTGGGCGGGCCGACACCAGGTCCTTATAAATAAGTAAAGTTGGAATCAGCGTTCGGTTAACAATATTGTCCCCGGCCATTCTGTATGTAAGCTCGGTGCTGAGCATCAACAGCAGCACACCGCCCAGCATGACCGCGAGCAGGAATCGCAAGGATTTCATCATCTAGGTACTCTTAACAATTGCCCAATCTTCTGTGCTCATCCACCATAAGTCTGCTGCTGCGTGCTCCTTGCGGGCGAACTCGAACCCGCGTCTCTGCAGCACTAAAGCGTGCAGTAAAGAAGGCGCCGCCATCGTGGGTCTGCCGATTTCTTGGCATTAGCCATCACAAACATCCTTTCCTTTGCCTTTGCCTGCCTCCACGCCTCAATCATGGTTTACCTTCGTTCAGGAAACGTTCCGCCCGCCTTAAATCTCCAGCATGTTGCGCCGATCCGACGGTTTTCACGCCTCTTGAACCGCAATTTCTTTCGTCGGAACACCTCAGGAGCCGGCGCTTTAAGGACACAGGTGAAAATCTGCAGAAATCTAGAAACGGATGGCTATCATGCCACGCGGGGCGGCGGTAATCGACTCATCCGTCGCGCACGCGGCAGGTGACTGAAGCGAATTGGACTCCTTGACATCCGTGGTCACATGCAGAGGCTTGCATGTGACCATCTATAGCGTTGATGTTTCTTTCAACCCAATATCCGGTAGTTGCAGTCGCCATCTGGCTCCTCATTGTTTCTGGTTTTTACCGTTTCGTCACGCCTGACGCACGCACGAGCGTTGTCAGACGTAACATTGTCGTGGTATCAACCAGTTTTAAACCCCCGCTTATCTTAAAATAACACCAACTTTCAGTCAACCGTATATCAACCTGTGAAAATGGCAGCCTTCATTACTTTATATCTACTGCTACCGGATAAATCGTGATTAATTACCATTCAAATTTCAAATTCAAAGTATTTAGGCAAAAAGCGACTTTTATTATGCAAATACTTTACCTTTGCGTGTTTAAATATTTTAAACCAAAAGATTCCCAATGGAATATTATAGGTTTATAAAAGATTTCGAATGATTTATGATATAATATTTTACATTAATTAATACTTTACAAAATTTATTTAAAAATTAATAATGTGTATTCTCTAAATGACCCATAAACTGGAGTTTATTTGAACTTTCCCACGAATCAAATCTACATGCATATTGACAAAACTTTTAATGCTTTTTAATTTGGTGTTAACTAATATTTATTGGAAATTCGCTGCCCCTATTTATTGTCTAGTATTAATCAATACTTATCCCAAAAAATTATTGTTGAGGGTTCCGAATTTTAAATATTTCTTTAAACTTTTAATAAAATTTTGAATAAAATGGAAGACAAAAATATAAAGAAAATTAAAATCATAACATTTTTCCAAAAGGGAGAAATCATCATTTCAGAAGAAAGGAGTATTGATACAAAAGTTCCAGTATCTTATGGATAAGACATATCTGTGCAGAGACTAGACAAAAATTGATAACCAAGATAATTATATATATATTGTCAAAGAAATAAGAAACAGCTCAAGGAGAGTTCCAAAATTACACAATAATTAACAACGAGGACCATTACATACATATTGTCTTGAGGAGAATTGCAAAATCACACAAAAATTAACAACTAGGACCATTACATATATAGTGTCGAGAAATAAAAAACAACTTAAAAAGAGCTACAAAATTACACAAAAATTAGACTTTGAATATTAAGGCATTCAAGCTCAAAAACTAAAAAAGTCACAAAAATTAGACTTTGAATATTAAGGCATTCAAGCCCAAAAACTAAGAAAGGTCACAAAAATTAGACTTTGAATATTAAGGCATTCAAGCCCAAAAACTAAGAAAGGTCAACTTAAAGAGAGTTACAAAATTACACAAAAATTAGACATTGAATATTGAGGCATTCAACTCAAAAACTAAGAAAGGTCATAAGAAGTACTAATAAAAATAGCACTTGGGTGATGTTGCACATTTTGGATCATTGTTCATGAAAATTCCAAGGGAGAAGATGAAGAAAAGGGGTGATGTTGCACATTTTGAATCACTCTTCATGAAAATTCTAAGGGAGAATATCTAGTTGAATGAACTACATATACCCTCCTCATAAGTTGGAGACCTCTTTGTTCTTAGAAGAAGATCATACCTTCCCCCTGTAAAGATTTTTTGGAAAAATTAAAATCATAACATATGTTAATTAACTTTATATAAAATTAAATTTTATATTGCATAAATATAAAATTAAAATTTTATAAAAAAATTGAAACATTTTTTTATTTAATATTTGATAAAATAGGCTTATTGGCGCAGCGCAATTCGCGATATCCTCAAAATGAAGTATTATGTTCCAAGAGGTTCCACGATCAAATCCCCGAGTTTATCTATTGGGGGCAGCGTGGTTCACCTAGATGTTATAGTAGTAGTAGGTGAGGTTATAGTAGAAGGGATTGGAATCGAACTTATGTTACCATAGTACGAGACTAGCCCAATTACAGATCCCTCTAATTTTCCAGAAAGGAGAAATCATCCATTCATAAGAAAGGAGTACATATGCAAAAGTTCTAGTACCTAATGGATAAGACAAATCCATCCAAGGTGGAGACCAGACAAAATTTGACGACAAGGACCATTACATACATATTGTCCAAGAAACAGGAAAACAACTTAGGGAGAGTTACAAAATTACACAAAATTTAGACTTTGGATACTGAGACATTCAAACCCAAACACTGAGAAAGGTCATAAGAAGTACTAATAAAAATAACAGTTAGACGATGTTGCACATTCCCGATGATTGTTCACGAAAATTCTAAGGGTGAAGATCCAACTGAATCAACCACATATCACTAGGAATTGGGAAGGATCCCCTCCTCATAAGTTGGAGACCTCTTCGTTCTTCAAAGAAGATCTTACCTTCCTCCCCTTGCAAATATGTTTTGGATAGTGAATCTTCTTAATGGTTCCATTCTCTTAATATATGTTGGAAAGACAAGCCTTGAAAGAGGCCTTTAAGATGTCGAATATGGTTCATCCAACAACTTAAGGAGAGGACCCTCAAGTGGCTCTTTCCGGACAACCAATCCACTACACATTTTGAATCCTCATAGATTTATAGAGTTGAAATGTTTAAGGATGCAAAAAAAAATAAAAGGACCCAGGCAGTTGTCACTTCAGCTTTTGTATTTGTGTCGACACTAGAGTTTAACCAAATGTAAAAGGACCTGTTACCTGGGAGGAGGTAGCACCTCCTCCACACACCCATGCTTGGTATGCTCCATCAAAAAACCTAGCAAATTCAAAGGAAGAGCAAGGAGGGAAACGAAGAGATCTACTATTGGAAGGCCTTTTGGGCTTAACATAATCCAAAAAGCAACCAGTGATTTGGCAAGAAATACCAGAGGTTTCTTTAGGACTGCCTTCAAAGATGAATTTGTTTATGACCTTCCAAATTACCCATGCAATGTAAATAGGTGATGATTTAAAAATACCCATATTTTGGTCCCACCAAAGGAGGCATTGATCCAGAGGCTCAATGGGATCAATTTCCCTGATGTTTAGAGCGTCAAGGACATCTGACCAAAGTGACCTAGAGTAAACACACTTAAAAAATAGATGAGATGCAGATTATGAATCTCTTAAGCAGAGCAGACGTACATTCAATCCACAGAAACATTTCTAACTCAAGCGATCTCCTGTTTGGATTCAATTTTTAAGGCCAACCATATAAAGCATTTTAACGTTGAGGCTATAGCCCATTCACAAATTTTTGCATGCCATCAACTGGTCCTTTGCTACACAGAGAGCTTAGAAATGGTGTAGTATGCATGATGGGCATTGATATGCTTAGAAGAGGAGTTACAAACCCAAGCAAAGGATTCCTCCTCCTTTGATAAGGTGAGACCACATCTTTGAAGGTTTTTTATAAATGCATTCCATTCCTCAGTCATTGACACTAGCAAACCCATATCACCAACATTTCTCCATCTGCCCATTGAAATCTAGTTTTGAAAGGAAACAAAAACCTTACAAAGATAGATGATACCTCGAGAATGGAGATGAATGGTAAGCTCAAAGGATAAGGGAGAGACAGATGATCCCCCAGTGAAAGGTAAAGTTCCCATTTTTACCTGATCTACCTTACTAACTTTCTAACTCATCGACTTCCTGATCCAAGGAACCATAGCTATTGAGCCCCAAAACTACCTCTCTTCTACATATTTTCCTAAACCTTTTCTCTTCTATTTTCCCACATCAGTGCCTCATAAGCTATCAAAAGTTGTTACATATTGATTTCAGGAGTGCATTTGAGTGATTTTCAAACTATATCCTTGTGTGTGCTATTTGATTTAGATTTTGTTCATCAACTACGGAATGTAGCCACTTTCCGCAGCTAATTCGCAATTCCGCAGCTGTTTTCATTGTTCTGTAGGTTACAGGTGTCGGCAAGAGAAATGAGACACATGGGCAACTCAAAAATGATCCACACATGGAAGAAGTCCTATCTTCTTAGCCAAATTCGTGAAGAAAGGCATCGGTCAAAGGATGGTCAACAGAGAGTCCTACGTCAACTAGGACTCTGTTCCAGCACGTGAAAAAGTCTGAAACCGTTCCTGGATTCATGGATCCATTTTTTCCATCTGCAGGTCGTCTCCATAACGCAATCTAGCTTCCACTTTACCTAGATTTAATGTTTATGGCAACCAAAAGGCTGAACTTTCGGATTCTGCCCTGTTCACATGTCCATTGTTGAAGAATTTTCTCCAAAAGACAGTTAACTATTTCCTCTATAAAAATAAGCATTTGCAACGCAAGTAGTTAGTCTTAATGCTATTGTTTTAGCATTATTTTGCTGTTGTAACCAAGAGACATATCCTTTGTTTTCATAATACAAAAACTCTGTTTTTCATATGACTGTTTAAAGCGTGGTTTGAAGTGACAGCGTATTAATCCAAGGTTGTGCAGAGGGCCCCTGTTGGCTGAGGTTTTTCTTTCGTTTTGTATACTTTTTCATGCATGTTTTCTCTTATTTGAACTGTACATTTCTCATGTTTCGTTTATGGTATTAATCATTTTACTTCTATACATGTTTTTGCAGCATTGTTACATTTTCCACTAACACTGATCAGTGCATTTCAGGATAGGTTATGCTCGAGCTTTTTAATATAATTTTTGCATCAAGTGGTGATCTGAGACTTGCTTCCTCTGCTGACTTTAGATTTTAATTCTAGTTGTCATGCTTTTATTTTAGTGAGATTTGTCTACTGCTTTTAGATCATTTAGATATCAGTTCTTCATGCTATATGATGATATCTCCAGTGCCTTTAGCTTAACCCCGTTTTAGAAGTTAATTGGCGAGCTATTGTGATTATAGGTGAAGTAATTTGATTTTGCTTTCATTAGCCTGCAAGTAGATAGTTTAGATATCAGTTCTTCATGCTACATGATGATATCTCCGGTGCCTTTAGCTTAACCCTGTTTTAGAAGTTAATTGGCGAGCTATTGTGATTGTAGGTGAAGTAATTGATTTTGCTTTCATTAGTCTGCAAGTAGATAGTTTAAATGTCATTCTTTCATGCCATATGATGATATTTCTGATGTCTTTAGCTTAACCCCGTTTTAGAAGTTAATTGATGAAATATTGTGATTATGGGTGAAATCAGTGACTAGTTTCCAGCTTCCTTGCTTTTTGGTTTTGAGTGCAGTAGTTTAGATTTTATTTCTGTAATTAGATGGACAGCAGAGACAGTAACCTCATTTTTAGTACTTCATCTTTTGCTTGATTTATGTAGCTGCATGTTTACACTTTTGTTCAAGTTCTGATTTTATAAATAGCATGTTTTGAGAACTTTGAAGTGCTAAGTTTGGAAATTACCATAAAAGGCATAAACCTTGTCTTCAATTCTACATCCATACTTGATCTTTAAAAGTATTCTTGAAACCTTAGACTAGGATTTCCATTTGCATTAAACACTTTAGGAGACCAATAAGAACAAAACCCCAAAACAAGATAAAAACTGAAAACAATAAAGTAAGAAAGAGGTTGTCTTGCACATACAGTGCACCACACTTCATCAGTTTACGACTCCCGGATTGATAACTTATGTAGCAATTTAGGACACACTAAATTGACTAAACATTTTGGCGCCATTGCCGGGGAAGTGTAACTAGGTAGCCTATCTCTTACATAAAAAAAAAAAATAGGGAAAAATTGATAATTTCTTGAAGTATGCTCTCCTCTTGCACCTAGTGTGAACTGGAGGATCAGAAAAGAGAGTTATTAGTTCGATAATTTCTTGAGTATGCTCTCTTCTTGCACCTAGTGTGATCTGGAAGATCAGAAAAAGGATTATTAGCCCAATTAAAATAAATAAATAAATAATCAAAAAAATGACATGCATAGAGCAAGAGATTCTAGGGGAAGGTTTCTAGCTAGGGGAAAAAGTTCGATTTTTACAACTCCAACAACTTCAAGGATTAGACAAGATACACCTCCATCCCAGACTCATACTCCTAGCCTTAGGATTCCTGGAATTCAAGGGGTAGCAACTGAATTAGAAGATTCTCCCACACTATCTACTAAATCTAACCTAGGAGAAGAACCCTTCTTCACTTCCATAGGGGAGCCTATTGTAGTGAAAGAAGTAGAATCGCCTAGAGAAGAAGAGGAGGTAGAAACTCTCCCTCATCAGCTAGTAGTAGAAGAGCCAGAGGAATCTGAGGAAACTATCATGGCAGAAGAAGTACAAGATGGAGAATTTTCACTATTTGGAGGAGGGGGTAGAGGTAGAGGTAGAGGAAATAATGGAGGTGGTGGTAGAGGTAACAACGGAGGAGGTAGAGGTAATAATGGGGGAAATAGGGAAGGAGATAACTCATTTGGATTCCCTATAGTCGATGAGGAAACCCATACAACAATGAAAAACATTTCACTATCTGTCCTCCCAAACTTTTATGGATTGTGATGTGAGGATCCAGAGACATTTCTATTTGAGTTTGAAGTCTTATGCCGAACCTATGACTATTTAGAAGACTCTCAGAAACTCAAACTGTTTCCTTCAACATTGAAAGCGGCTGCTCTGAAATGGTTCATGGGATTAGTCACTCAATCTATTAGGACTTGGAATGATATGAGGCAAACATTTTTGCATAGATATCTGAATTATTGTATGCATACTAATCATAAGGATGAGGTATTCAAAATGATGCAAAAAGAGGATGAGAACTTGGAGGATTTACTTGAAAGATTTCAATACAACTTAAAGAGAGCAAAAATGAACAATTTAGATGAGGAAACCTTGAAAGCCCTTCTATTGAAAGCCATTAGAGATGAATGGATAGATATTTTAAACATGATGGGGAAGGGAGACATCTCTCAACTTCCACTAAGTGACATAGCAGAACTATGTATCCATCTCTCAAGGGGTAAATCTAAAACTGGAAAAGGGCCTAGAGATCCTTCTCTTATTACAGCGAACAAATCTGTAACTGGGACAGTAAGTAGAGCAGAGATTGGAAATATGCTTGATCAATTCAAAACTGACATTCTAGGGAGCCTTAGTGAACAGCTAGACACCTCAAAATCCAAAACAAGCAGAAAACAAAAGCTGATGCCTTAGCCATCTTTTGCCCAAAATGTAGAAAGAAACATGCTCTAAGGGAATGTCCCTTGGATGCAAAAGTTGTAGAAACATGTATGATTTGCTCAAAAAGTCATGAGACCAAGGATTGTCGTTCAATCCCGGGACTCAAAGCTGTCTTTCAAGAGGACCCAAATTCAGTAGAATCTTTTTGTTTTGTTTCAAGAAGACCTTGGCAAGGGCAACAAAATTAAGGATTTAACAATCCTATGAATTTTCAGCCCCCACCAAATTGGAATTCTTGGTAACAACTTTGGCCCCAACATCAAAATCAGTATCAATCTCAATCATGGGCACAAGGGGTACAAAATCCTTATGAGAGATTTGCTTAATATTATCAATATCCTCCATCTTATCAAGGCTACCCTCTTCCACAAAATCAACAACAAAATCCACAACTTCCAAATCAAAGCCCACAACTTTCATTGCCATTTCCACAACAACAACCTCCTCAACAAAATCAAAATCCTCAACTCTTGCTTCCATTTCAAGAGAAGCCAAATCAACTACCAGGCCAACCATTACCAAACCCCAACAACAAAAACCCTCAGAATGCTTACATGGTAGAAGGACAACAATTTCCTACCTATATGATTGTTCCTCTAGATCTTAATGATGTTCAACTTAGATCTGGTAGAATTTTAGAAAAGGAAAAACCTTCTATAGATGTTCAAGAGCAAGATGCCTCTGAGGAGGATTCTCTAAAAGTCAATAAAGGTTCTAAAGAAGCTTCCCTTCAAAACCCAACCATTCAAAAAGAAAAAAGAAAAAGAGTCAACCCCCACAACTCTTATAGTTGAGCAACCTGCATCTACATCCACACCTCCTTTCCCTGAGAGATTACAAATTGAAAAGGGGGTGGAAAAACAAATCTTGTTGCCTGACTATGATTTCCTAGATGAATTAAAGAATGTCTGTATCAAGATTCTCTTGCTACAACCCATTAGAGAGATTCTTATTCTAGCAAAAACAATAAAGGAGTTGAGTATCAAAAGACCAGGTAGGAAACCAAGAGACACAAAAAGAATCCACCTGGTAGGAAAAATAGCAGATATCATGATGGGAAAGATTACCATGCAGAAATATGTGGATCCGGGTAGTCCAATTGTCAAGACACACATAAATGGGATAGAAATTCCAAATACATTGATTGACTTAGGGGCTGTTATAAACATTATGAGTAGACAGACTATGGAACAACTTAAACTTCCTAATCTTCTTTTTACACCTACCTTACTGCAACTTGCAGATAGATCAGTAATCAAACCAGATGGTGTATTAGAAGATATTTCAGTCTCCTTATATTCTTGGAATATCTAGTAGATTTCATGATTTTAACTCCCAAGAGTAATCTAGGAGGGCACCCACTCATCCTAGGAAGACCTTAGCTAGCCACAGTTGATGCTTTTATTAGTTGTAGATCTGGGGACATGTACATTTCTGATGGTAATTCAACAAAGAAATTCACTTTGTATCCTCCAGCAAAAGCAATTACAGAAGTAGGAGACAATGAATGGGTCGATGATGAAGATACTATACAACCCGTCTTTACTCTCTCTGAAGTTAGTGAAGACAGTGAAATCTTGAATACATTATAAAATTTTGAAACATCTTTAGAATATGGCCACACACAATTTCAGTTAGATTCTGATATTAAATATTTTCATCAAGGCAAATGTCTCTCTACTCTATGGAAGAGTTTGGCAGTTCTGCAATTGAAATTTTTCCAGGTAAAACATTGAATATTAACAAAAATTTGGAAAAGTTACAACAGGAAGAGCTAACCAAAATCTTTCAAAAGAATTTTGCTTCATTTGCATAGGAGTATACTGATATGAAAGGTATTGACCCAAAGGTATTGACCCTAAGACTTGCATCCATCATATCTATATTAAGGAAAACAGTAGACCAATCAGACAACCTCAGAGAAGGATGAATCCAAATCTTAGGGAGATTGTGAAAGAAGAGCTCCAAAAGCTACTCAATGTGAACTTCATTTACCCAATCTCAGATAGCCGATGGGTTTCTCCCTTGGTGATAGTACCCAAAAAGAATGGTAAATGGAGGGTGTGCATTGATTATAGGGAATTGAATAAAGCAACCTTGAAGGATCATTTTCCTTTGCCCTTTATCGATCAAGTATTATATACATTAGCAGGCAAAAAGTACTTTTCATTTATGCATGGTTTTAGTGGTTATAATCAAATTTAGGTAGCACCTGAAGATCAGGATAAAACCGCATTTACTTGTCCATGGGGAACTTTTGCCTACCGAGTGCTTCCTTTTGGATTATGCAATGCACCAGCAACATTCCAAAGGGCAGTACTAGGAATTTTTTCTGATCTAATCCATGATTTTGTAGAGGTATATATGGATGATTTTACAGTCTATGGTAATACATTTGAAGAAGCCTTAGAAAATTTGGAAAAAGTCCTTATAAGATGTAAAGAAACAAACCTTTCATTAAGCCATGAAAAATGCTTTATGATGTTTACTGAAGGTATTGTTTTAGGACATCATATTTCAGGGGATGGGATTAAAGTTGATAAATCAAAAGTTGAAGTCATCTCCAAGTTACCTATTCCAAATTGTCAAAAAGATGTTAGAAGTTTTCTAGGATTTACTGGATATTATAGAAGATTTATAGAAAAATTTACCAAAATAGCATCTCCACTCTTCAAACTGCTTACAAAAGACTGTGAATTCAAATGGAGTCCTGATTGCCAATCAGCATTTGAAGCTTTGAAAACAAGAATATCTGAAGCACCTATCTTGAGAGGACCAAATTGGAAACTTCCTTTCCATATTTCTACAGATGCTTTAGATACAGCTCTAGGAGCTATATTGGGACAAAAAGACTTGGTTCCTTATGCCATTTACTATACTAGTAAAAATTTGACTCCCACTGAGTTGAATTATACTGTGATTGAAAAAGAGTTCTTAGTTGTTGTTCATGCAATTAATAAGTTCAGACATTATATTACAGGCTATGAAACTTGTATTCAAACTGATCATTCTGCAATTAGATATCTAATGAACAAACCTGTTACTAATGTCAAAGTTACAAAGTGGCTCCTAGTTTTACAGGAATTCAATATTACTGTGTTAGATAGACCTGGGAAACAAAACACAATTGTTGAGTTCTTGTCTAGAATTCAGAATATCAAAGAAGATTCACCTGTAGAGGATAAGTTCCCTGATGAATACTTATTTGCAGTAACTACTAAAACTCCTTGGTTTGCAAATATGGCTAACTATTTGGTTACAGGGAAACTACCTCCACATTTGTTTCCTAGTGAAAGAAGAAAGATTATTCAAGAGAGTTCAAGATATTCATGGATTTCTAACGAATTGTTTAAAACAGGGCTAGACTTTGTGATCAGAAGATGTGTCATGGAAAATGAAATGCCTGATATTCTCAAAGCATGTCATGATGAACCGTGCGGTGGAGACTTTGCTAACAAGAGGACATCCTATAAAATCCTTTCTTTAGGATATTATTGGTCGTCCCTCTTCAAAGATGCAAAACAATATGTCAAAAGGTGTGATAGCTGCCAAAGGGTAGGGAAACCTACCCCTTCAAATGAGATACCATTACAACCCCAGGTACTCATCGAACCCTTTGAAAAATGGGCTTTAGAGTTTATTGGACCTATTAATCCTCCATCCAAATAGAAAAAGTATATATTGGTTTGTACTGATTATGTCACTAAATGGTAGAAGCCAAAGCATTATTTTCTGCTACTGAAAATTCAGTTGTTAATTTTCTTTATGAGGATATTTTTACTTGCTTTGGTGTTCTAAGAGAAATTGTGACAGATCAGGGAAGTCAATTCACATCCAGAATGATGGAAAAGCTGATGGAAGAGTACAAGGTCAAGCATAGAAAATCCACTCTTTATCATTCGCAAGCAAATGGTCAAGTGGAGTCCACAAACAAAGTAATTGAAGGCATCATTACCAAGACTGTTCATCTACACAGAAGAGATTGGGCAGAAAGGCTTCATGAAGCCTTATGGGCCTACAGAACTACATGGAGGAACACAACAGGACACACTCCCTATGAACTTGTTTATGGGAAGGAAGTTCTGCTCCCCATTAAGTTCCAAGTCAAGACCTTCAAGATGGTAGTTCAATTGGGAATGGATCTATCAGAAACCCAAAAGCATAGACTAGAGCAATTGAATGAACTAGATGAGAACAGACAAGAAGCAATTCAAAGAACTGATCTAGTTCAATATCAAAGAACTAAGTGGCATGCCTTCAAGATGGCAGTTCAATTGGGAATGGATCTATCAGAAGCCCAAAAGCATAGACTAGAGCAATTGAATGAACTAGATGAAAACAGAAAAGAAGCAATTCAAAGAACTGATCTAGTTCAACATCAAAGAACTAAGTGACATGACAAATACATCAAGGACAAAAAGTTTCAAGAAGGAGATTGGGCATTGCTATTTGATTCCAAGTTCAAAGATTTTCAAGGTAAATTTCAGACTCATTGGCTTGGGCCATATGAGATTGAAAAAGTTTTTAGCAATGGAGCGGTAAGAATCAAAACAATTGATCAACATCAAACTCCTCTCATTGTGAATGGTCACAGACTGAAGATCTATCATAAGCCACTCCCAAAGGAGGAGTTTATCAAAATATTTCAAGATAATTCTGCGATGAGGCTGGTGAAGAAGAATCATTCTTCTCCACCAGCCTAGTCTTTGTTCTTTTCATCATCATTTAAAAAAAAAATGTATAAGCCTGAAAACCAATCACTGATTGGCAGTCTTATACAGAAAATACAGGGCGAAAATCAGAAGTTTTTGACGCCCTATATTTTCCAAAAAAAAAGTCTCTCATTTCACTCATAGTTGTTTCATTCCATCTCGCCACCACATTCCATCAATAAATTTCTTTCAGTTTATCTTCATAATCATCTTTCCATATATCATTCATACAGTCATCTTTCATTTTCATCCATCTCCATTCATTTCGCCAAGTCATATGTTATTCACTATGTCAGTTTCCGCAGCCGAATTCTGATTCCGTAGCTGAACACTGATTCTGCAGCTAATTCTCTATTACTCTGCAGTGAGAGCCAAGTGATTAGCCAAATAATGATAAAAGAAAGATGTAGGTATGGAAGAGGAAAATATTTTGAAGATGTCAGCACCTAAAAGCACCTACAGAGGCAGCCAATCAAAAGTTAGCAAACGGAAGTGGTATGATTCCAAGGTATGAGCAAAATCATTTTCAAATAGCATTTTAAACACATAATTTGTATAGTTCGTAAATCACAAGCTCCATAATGTGTAATGATTTGATTTGATAGCCGCCTTAACTCCACCATGTCCTCCGCATCAAATTCTAATGGTCTCATAATCCTCTTCCGAGTTTAACTCGTACTCCGCATCACACCTGTTAAAACGGCTAATCATGTAGACGTGAACCAATTGACCACGGCTCTCTTCCTCTGACGCTCCACTCCGCAGTCATTTTATGAACCCACCAATGTCCACTCCGCAACCTTTTATTTCAAACTCTGTTCAGTTTCACCAGTCTTACTCTGTCTCCACACTTTCACACCGAGTTTTATGATTTTCGGTTCAGGGTTTGTTTACATAGACCTCTGCTCTGTGAACCCACTCTCATTGCATGCTTCGTATTCTTCCCACTTTGTAACCACTAGTTTTCTCCGCAGCCCTCTTCCATTCTCCACTCATATCACCGTTCTACTCCCGTGAAACCATCATTTACAGAGGTATCTTCGAAGTAAGAAGGAGGAATGGGTCTTCTAGTAAGAACAGAGCCTGATGGAGCTAAATTTATGGAGGGTTATCCACAACTAAAGAGCACGTTAAGGAAAGCAAGATGGTTGCAGTTTATTCAGAAGTTCAAGGGTCATAATAAGGAAGTCACAAAGACGTTTGCAAGATCCTTCAACGGTATGGAAGTCGAAATTGGGGATATCAGATTCCCGGTAACAGAGTCATCCATTGCAGCAGCAACAGAGCTTCCACAAGAAGGAGAATGATGGTTTAAGAATAAGGACTTCGATGAAAAGGTCTGGAGGGTCATTCTGCGTAACCTAGGTATGGACATATCCGTTTTTAAACGAGGAATTCTTGTTTCAGCCCTAAAGGAAAAATGGACTAGTCTGCTGTTGATAATTCATAAATTCATTACGTGTGAAGGAAGGTATGGCTCTATGTACATGTACCATATAAGATTATTAATGAATTTCTTGGAGAGTGAAACCATCAATCTTCCTTATTTCTTGTTGAGTAGCTTGAGAAAAATGTCTACCACTATGCAAAAGAATCTAGATGATGTGGAGCCTCATCTCTATCATCATGGCCTTATTAAAATTCTGGTTGAAAATCAATTAAAAGAAAGGAAGGATACATGGGAACAATTCCTAATTAGGAATTTCTTCCAGGACCCACCTGAAATACCTGAGGGAAGCTCAACAAGAAAAAGTAGGAGAAAAAGAACAAATGTAAACATCCAAGATACTCCTACTAGTATAACCAAGGAAACCAGTAAAGAAGAAATGTTGTATGAGACATTGATTGAGATTAGAAAACAAGTAAAACAGAAAGGGAAAAGAAATGTTGAAGATATTTATCAGACCCCAGAACCTTCTTCAGAAGAAGAACAAGTACTTTCTGAGAGACTAATTCATCTTAAGGAACAGTCAGCTAAGGCAAAAGAAAAAGGAAAGGAGAAACAGAGTATAGAAAAGGGAGATACAAGCTCACAGGGTTTAAGGAGGAGCTTTAGACTAAAGGGAAAATTGAAGAAAATGCAAATCAAAGGAGCTCACTTCATAGACCTAGGAGGTGAAACTCCAGATCAGTCACCAGAAATCACTCCTCCTTATCATAGTCCACAGTAGGCTCCTTCACCTCAATTAGATTTTGAAATTAGTCCAAGAAAGACCACACCAGAAATTTATCAAACTCAGCAACAGATGTATGATTTATTGAAACATTGGAAAAGACTGCAATAGAACAGGGAACTTCATCTAATCAGCCTGGTACAGCTCAGGAAACTTTGATCCAATCATTAAAACAAGAAGTTTATGAACTGGAAGTCTTGAACAGACATATCCAAAGGGAAAATGAGACATTGAAAGAACAAAACAAATTGGACAAAGTTATCCATGACAATACCATGCTGCATTTAGGATTGTGGCACAAGAAAAATAGGAAATTGAAGAAGAAGAATAGGAGGTTGAGCAGAGCCCTCATCAACCTCAAATACAGGTGCCTTATGATGAAGCCCAGGATGACAGTGACACCAAGGAAGAAGAAGAAAAGGTTAGATGTATTAGCAGAAGTCTCAAAGCAGATGAATTGAAGGAAGGATAGTCACAGTTTTGGTTGCATGAGGACATGCAACATCTTCACAGTGGGGGTATGTTGAGCCCCAGAACTACCTCTCTTCTACATATTTTCCTAAACCTTTTCTCTTATATTTTCCCACATTAGTGCCTCATAAGCTACTAAAAGTTGTTACATATTGATTTCAGGAGTGCATTTGAGTGATTATCAAACTATATCCTTGTGTGTGTTATTTGATTTAGATTTTGTTCATCAGCTATGGAATGTAGCCACTTTCTGCAGCTAATTTGCAATTCCGCAGCTGTTTTCATTGTTTTGTAGGTTACAGGTGTCAGCAGGAGAAATGAGACACATGGGTAGCTCAGAAATGATCCACACATGGACGAGGTCCTATCTGCTTAGCCGAATTCGTGAAGAAAGGCATCGGTCAAAGGATGGTCAACAGAGAGTCCTACGTCAACTAGGACTCTGTTCCAGCACGTGAAAAAGTCCGAAACCGTTCCTGGATTCATGGATCCATTTTTGCCATCTGCAGGCCATCTCCATAATGCAATCTAACTTCCACTTTGCATAGATTTAATGTTTATGGCAACCAAGAGGCTGAACTTCCAGATTCTGACCTGTTCACGTGTCCATTGCTGAAGAATTTTCTCCAAAAGACAGTTATCTATTTCCTCTATAAAAATAAGCGTTTGCAACGCAAGTAGTTAGTCTTGATGTTGTTGTTTTAGCGTTATTTTGCTGTTGTAACCGAGAGACATATCCTCTGTTTCATAATACAAAAACTCTGTTTTTCATATGACTGTTTAAAGCGTGGTTTGAAGTGACAGTGTATTAATCCAAGGCTGTGCAGAGGGCCCCTGCTGGCTGAGGTTTTCTCTTTCATTTTGTATAGTTTTTCATGCATGTTTTCTCTTATTTGAACTATACATTTCTCATGTTTCATTTATGGTATTAATTGTTTTACTCCTGTACATGTTTTTGCAGCATTGTTACATTTTCCACTAACATTGATCAGTGCATTTCACAATAGGTTATGCTTGAGCTTTTTAATATAATTTTTGCATCAAGTGGTGATCTGAGACTTGCTTCCTCTGCTGAACTTTAGCTTTTAATTCCAGTTGTTATGCTTTTATTTTAGTGAGATTTGTTTACTGCTTTTAGATAATTTAGATATCAGTTCTTCATGCTATATGATGATATCTCTGGTGCCTTTAGCTTAACCCCGTTTTAGAAGTTAATTGGTGAGCTATTGTGATTATAGGTGAAGTAATTTGATTTTTCTTTCATTAGCCTACAAGTAGATAGTTTAGATATCAGTTCTTCATGCTACATGATGATATCTCCGGTGCCTTTAGCTTAACCCCGTTTTAGAAGTTAATTGGCGAGCTATTGTGATTGTAGGTGAAGTAATTGATTTTTCTTTCATTAGTCTGCAAGTAGATAGTTTAAATGTCATTCTTTCATGCCATATGATGATATTTCCGGTGTCTTTAGCTTAACCCCGTTTCTAGTTTCCTTGCTTTTTGGTTTTGAGTGCAGTGGTTTAGATTTTATTTCTGTAATTAGATGGACAGCAGAAACAGTAACCTCATTTTTAGTACTTCATCTTTTACTTGATTTATGTAGCTACATGTTTACACTTTTGTTCAAGTTCTAATTTTATAAATAGCATGTTTTGAGAACTTTGAAGTGCTAAATTTGGAAATTACCATAAAAGGCATAAAACCTTGTCTTCAATTCTATATCCATACTTAATTTTTAAAAGTATTCTTGAGACCTTAGACTAGGATTTCTATTTGCATTAAACACTTTAGGAGACCAATAAGAACAAAACCCTAAAATAAGATAAAATCTGAAAACAATAAAGAAAGAGGTTGTCTTGCACATACAGTGCACCACACTTTATCAGTTTACGACTCCCGGATTGATAACTTATGTAGCAATTTAGGACACACTAAATTGACTAAACAGTAGCCAACATCCCTCTCCAAACAATCGATCCTGTACTAAAAGAGGTTGGATTAAAGGACCATAGCCATTCCATTATCAGTTGGTTGTGAAGGTACTTATCCAAAATAATATTGCTCCAGATGTTTGTAAGAGCCCTGGTTAAAAATCCATGTAATAAAGTTAATAATACCTTGGTCATGGGACACGTAATCCAAGTTGAATGTTGGGCAAAAAAATAGTGATGGGGATTGCTTGTGATTAATTTATGGCTATGGAAATTGGCAAAAGAAATGACTAAGGCTTTGGAAAGGAAAAGTGGCATTAATTGGCATTTTATTTATGAAAATAATGGAATAGGAAAAAAGAAAGGTGAAAGGTCACATATTGCATGTGAGGAGGAAAATGAAGGAAAATAATGGAAAGTGAAGAAAATAGAGGCCTCATTAATAAAAAGGCTTCTGAGGATCAGTTCACAGACTTTTTTCAGTTTAGTTTTGAAGCTCTCTCTCTATTCTCTCTCTCTCATACTCTTGGACACTTAGAATTTTCTTGAAGCACTATTGGAGGAGTGTGGCATACTTGGGATTCAGAGCAAGAAGGCAAAGGAAAAGCAGGAAAGCGCAAGAGGACATCGGGATCAACAGCTATAGCAGGTTTTGCTTGCAGGTACCGAGTTGCATGTATGATTTCCTTGCTAATTTTGGCATGCATGGCATATGCATGTGGTTATTTGGTTATGTTTTGTCATTGGCATGGAGGATTGTCTGGATTGACAATGGTTTTGCCTAGCCTTGCCATTTCCTGGATAGCCATGGTGTTGTGGGTTTTACTTTTGTTTTCTGGTTGGTTCTCATATTCCTTTGGTTGTGGGTTGAGTTATTAGTTCCTAGAGCCTTAGTTGGAAAAATGCTCTAGAAGCCCTATAACAACTTGGGTTGAGTTACTAGTCCTGGAGCCTTGGTTGGACAAATGCTCTGGATCCCTTGGTGGGTTGAGTTATTAGCCTTGGAGCCTTGGTTGGACAAATGCTCTGGAGCCCAGTAGTAGTTGTGGGTTGAGTTACTAGTTTTGGAAGCCTTTGTTGGAACAAATGTTCTAGAGCCCTGGACAACTTAGGTAGAGACCGATCTGGTGATGGTTAGTGATGTCTGACCATGAGGTGGAATCATTGTTTGAGGGTTAAGGTGGGATTGTCCTCTGGAAGTGTAACACCCTCCTCCCACATCTACCCAAGCAACTGGCTAGGCAAGGCAAACATGCGACGAGAGGCTACTATGATATGATTCAACTTCCTAGGTGACCTTAAGGAAATTGAATCGATGGAAACACAACACACAAACCTCCCTCGGGCGCTTCAGGACCCCCAGGAGCTAATCCACCACTCCAGCTGCCCAACCCCTGAGTTAACCTATAATTTAGATGAATTAAACCCAAAGTTGCTCCCATGACAAGGCATGAATGTGACTCTAACCCTATATTCACTCTCACAAGCTTACCTACCAGTGACAAGAGACCCAAATTGTTAGTGCTATGCCAATGAATCTGGTATTTTGAGCCATTTTTTCAAGCCCAAAACCTAAGTCAGTGCCCAAAACTGAACCATCTCTTCAAATCAGTAAAATAACATGGAAATGACAGTACTAAAGCAAATACTTGTTCAAGACCTTAACTGGACCCCTACTAGCCATGACAAACATTTTGTCAAACACTTAGTAAATATGCAACCTACATGTGTAAATAACATATCTAAGCATAGGGGTCTCATACTTATCTGAGATTCACTATGAAGCATTGTCTCCTTATCACATTAGCTGCCATTTCATCCATTAGGTCATAGATACATTGATCATTCAATAACAAGTAAGAACATGATGAGAGCCACTCATGGTTGTTGTCATAAAACATATACATAACCAACATAATAGGGACAAAAATATCAATGAAATCATAACCATATACACCACATATAATCCATCATAATACTCATAGAAATAACAGGAGAAATAACCTTTCATTACTGATACAAAATCCAAACCTGAGATGGGACTTACACATTCCACCCAACCGTAGAATGGTTGAACCAAATCTCTCTTCAGTCATTCGCCCCCATGCCATATTCCAAGCTTGAATCTGGGATCTCATAGAACACATCAAGCAAAACTCATCCAGGGCTTCTAGAGGCCATCCACCTGAACCCATCAAACAATGATTCCACCTCATGGTCAGACATCACAAAACCATCATCAGATCGGTCTCTACCCAAGCCTTTCGGGACTCTAGAGTGTTTGTTCCAACCACGGCTTCTAGGACTAGTAACTCAACCCACAACTTATTACGGGCTTCCAGAGCATTTGTCCAACTAGGGATTCCAACACTAGTAACTCAACCCACAACTCTTCCCGGGCTTCTAGAGCATTTATCCAACCAGGGCTTCCAAGACTAGTAACTCAACCCACCTAGGGCTTCCAGATCGTTTTTCCAATAAGGCGTTTAGGTTTAGTAACTCAACTGAAGTTGTTACAGGGCTTCTAGAGCATTTGTCCAACCAAGGCTTCCAGGACAAGTACCTCAACCCAAGCCGTTACAGGGCTTCCAGAGCATTTGTCCAACCAAGGCTTCCAGGAACTAATAACTCAACCCAAGCTAAGGAAACATGAGAACCAACCAAAACAAAACAAGGAAGTAAACCCATAATCACCATGCTATTCAAAAAATGGCAAGGCTAGGAAAATCCACCATCAATCTAGACAATCCTCCATGCCAATGACAGATCATAACCAAGAAACGACATGCATGTGGCATGCATGCAAAAACTAGTGAGGAAGGCATATATGCAACTCGGTACTGTTAACACCCCAAGAAAATCACCTAGGTTGTAAATCAGTGATGCTCAGGAACATTAAAAATTCAACAGTTTTGTTGGATGAAATGATGGATAAATGGAAGATGTGCAGCACCTTCAAGCCAGATAACCACTCCTACTATGATTTACCCCAGGCATGGGTGAAGACCCCCAAACTACAAGACTTTCAACCCCCAACTACTCACGGTTTAGGGTAAAAGTGATAATGGAGAAGATTGATTGCACCAGCAGATGCACAGAGCTCTGTGATGGCCAGCTACAATCAGTTAGAGGATCTGCATGACTATTATTCAATAGACAGTGAGGATGACAACTCTCTGCTATTTGAACAACAGCAACCTGCAAACAGCTTCAATGAGCCACTAAATCATAATACAGAGATGGGATGACAGCCCCTCTGATATCAAACATTTACAACACATAAATAAATGTAAGCAGGCACAGCCTAGAACAAGAAGACAAGAAGTGAAAAGTGAGCAGGTGACAGCAAAAGAAGCTTGTATTAATGGAAATCAAGACCAGAAGCTGCAGGTCTCATAGTATTAACAGTCTCCAGAAGTTAAAAGGCTACAATAAGCTCTCATTCATCAAACACTCATCAATCCTTTTCATCTCAGTTTTGAGTATATATACTGTTACAATAAAAAATATCTCTGCTGAACCATACGTGGAGGAGCCCATAAATGGCCACCAACCATATTTACATTTAAGAATGGGCCTCCTATACAAATCTGGCCGTGCTTTGAATAAATTTGTCCCTCTCTGGTGCTCTGCAATCCTTCTAGGGTGGGTGAGATGAAGTATGGGTGAATCCCATAACCACTGAATTCTTTGACTGGATCTGTGGCGTCCTATCTCCTCCTCGGCCATACTGTTGATTAAATGTTGCTGTTGAATCATTGAATGGCTCCAATATGACTGCCTGGCTTGGCAATAATGAAACACTGCTACACTGTTCATTCCCGCCCACAATGCTTCATCTGGACTTGAAAACTTCAACCACGGGTCAATCATGACTGATAAATGTTGATCTATCTGAGGCACGTCTTGCTTCCTGTTAGGCCATACTGTCAATTGAAGGCAGCTGCCTACTGCGCTGTACTATTGTATGCTTGCATTAATGATTTCCGCGCCACTGCAAAACTGCCGCAAAACATGAAAAATTGGCTTTGGTGGACTTGAAATATATATATTTGGCCTTTTAGAACCCTATCGGGCCCAAACCCTGTCAGCGATCGGCGCTTGCCATAAGCTTCTTTTTGTATTTTCTTTATATAAATAAAATACACTAAATATATTTAAAACACTATGGGCGCGGACCTTACAGAATATAAAAAGGAGTGTGGTGGTCATCGGGTCCGGCCCATTGGGTCGGAACGCAGCCTATGTGAAAACCTTGTCCACTTTGACAGTCCCGACAGCGAAATGCTGATGCGATATGAGTGAATGCTGCAGACCCGAAATACTATAGCATGCAACGTTGTATGGCCGTCGGGTCCGGCCAATCGGCGGTCATTCATATATGCAAAGGCCATGCTCCTATTGAATCATCTGATAGCGACACGCCGACGCGATGTCGGCGATCGCTCATCGGCGATGCCACATCATTGTCACTGCCGCTGCCACTGCCATCCTGCCGATGCGATCTGCCGACGCGATATAATCCGCCGATCTGCCTCCTCCAATTTCGACCCGCCGATGCGATCTGGACCGTTTATCGGCCGGATCTAACGGCTGTCGCTCATTTGAACTGCTAGGACTGCAAATTTGAATTTTGCTAGTTTTGGAGTGTTTTAGGCCTCCCGATAGATCATTTCCGCCTTCCCTAGGGCTTTCCTTTGCGATAGCTTTGATCGGTGGAGGGCCATTAACCAAACTTTGAAGATCTGAACAGCATGCATGGATCCTTTTGGGCACAATCAAGCAAACCAAGCCTGTCTCCAACCATATGGAATCCTTGTTTAGTAGCAGAGCTAACATTGGCTCCTCCTGGGGATGAGATCCTCCCTGTGAGGTCTCAAGAACCTGCAGATCAATGCCTTTCCAGCGACAAACAAATTAGCCAAAATTCCTAGTGTTCCATTGGGCATGGAGTCTATTACAGCTACACTAAAAACTGACAAAAGCAAAATATTTACAGCTTTTAAGGCCAAAAGACCTTAAATCACATAATTTTTCAGAAACCGCCCATTAACAGGGCCATCAAAGACTGGTTCCCCTCCCATACTTTTCAGTATGAAGGTATTGTTTCCTTGAATCTGTGCAATGATGAAAGGGCCTGTCCAGAGAGCATCAAACTTCCCATGATTGCCTTTCTTTTCCTTTAAAGCATCCCATTTCATGACCAAATCCCCAACCTGGAAATTGTTTCCTTTTGTCTTCTTGTCAAAGGCTTCCTTGATCTTTTGCTGATGCGCTGTGGCTTTTTCAATCAGCTGTTCTCTGGTCTGATATAATTCTGTTAAATCAGTGATTCTGTTGGCCATCTCATCTTCTTCATTTTGTGCTGTTTGGAGCAGCTTTGCGACAGGGAGGGTAAGTTGAATGGGAAAAACAACATCAGTACCATATACCAGCTTGAAGGGAGAGCAGCCTGTAGATCTCTTAATGGTCACTCTGTCCGCCCAAAGTGCATACTTCAGCTTGGCATCCCAATTCTTCTTATTATCCTCTAACAGCTTCTTAATAATCCTAATCAGACTTTTATTAGAGGATTCTGCTAGACCATTCCCTTGGGGGTAATAGGAGGTGGAATGAACAAGTTTAATGCCCATTGAGTCACACATTTCCACCAACTCTTTTGCCTTGAAGGCTGCTGCATTATCTGTTATAAGCTTATGTGGGCAACCAAATCTACTGAAAATGTTTTCTGATAAAAATTTCATTACCACATTATGATCAGCCTTCCTTGTTGGGATTGCTTCAATCCATTTTGTAAAATAATCAGTGGCGACTAATATCCACCTGTGCTGGCCACTGGAATGTGGGTTGATTTCACCAATGAAATCCAAGCCCCACTGCTGAAAAGGTCCTTTTGCAATGATTGGCTTTAGGGGCAGGGATTTCAACTGCTGCTTACCTTCAAATCTCTGGCACCTGTCACAAGATTTAACAAAAGCAAATACATCAGAAAATAAAGAGGGCCAATAATACCCGGCTCTGAGAATCTTTTGGGCTGTAGTTCTCCAATAATGATGTCCTCCACACATGCTGTCATGGAACTGCCGCATAACTTCTATTGATTGTTGTTTATCCAGGCATCTTAAAAGCACTCCAGATGGATCCTTCCAATAAAGCAAGCTACCATTGATGCAATATTTGGTTGCTTTGAGCTTTAACGTTCTTGCTTGACTTTGAGAAATTTCTGAAGGAACTTCCAGCTTTAGTAGGAAATTAATTATTGCAGCATACCAGCTACATGAAGCTAGGTTCTTGGCTATTGACTGTCCACTCTGCGTTCCAATCATTTCACGCTTTTCCATTTGACCATTTTCTGCTATATTGAACAAGAAATCAATGTCCAAAGAGCTGCAATTCTCTTCAGCCAACAGTTTAGCCAGTCCCTGACCTCTTACCAGCTTGGTGGGCTTCAGTTCTATGTTGAATTCTATTATTTTCGCAATCCACTTCGCTCTTTTTCCATCGGCATCAGGCTGCGTTAAAACATCCTTTATTGCAGCAGAAGGGACATATGCAACTATTTTGGAATGCAAGATGTATACTCTGAAAGCCTTCAAAGATTTGATAAGAGCATAAGCCTGCTTTTCAATAATATCATACCTTAGTTCAGCATCCCTCAGATTCTTGCTGAAAAAGGCAACTGGATGCTCTTGGCCTGCTTCATCTTGCTGCAACAGGACAGCTGCAATGGTATCCTTAGAGGCAAATGAGAATAGATGAAACTCCTTGCTATAATCAGGGCTTATTAAAGTAGGAGCTTCTACAATAGCCATCTTAATGGACTCAAAAGATTTTCTGGCTGAATCAGTCCACTTTACCTCTGCTCCCTTTTTTAACATGGAGGTTATATGCTTAACCAGCTCTGCAAAATTAGGAATGAACCTCCTTACAAAGTTAATTTTGCCTAGAAAAGACTGTATGTCCTTCTTTGATCTTGGAAGAGTCAAGGACTGAATTGCTTTGACTCTTTCTGGGTCAATCTGAACACCTGCAGCAGACACTACATGCCCCAACAGTTTGCCTTCTTTTAAAGCGAATTGGGATTTTTTGGGATTGAGTGAAATCCCAAACCTTCTGCACTTCAAAAACACCTTTCTTAGATGTTGTAAATGATCATGGTGACTGCCAGAATAAACAGTTATGTCATCAAGATATATCAGCACGAATTTGTCCTTCTCACCCACAAAAGCAATATCCATAGCGCGCTGAAAGGTGGCTCCAGCATTCATTAGCCCAAATGGCATTTTTGCATACATGAACGTGCCCCAAGGAGTGGTAAATGCTGTCTTTTCTTGATCATCTGGATGCACAGCGATTTGATTGAAGCCTGAAAACCCATCTATGAAAGACATCACTTTGGCACCTGAGACTTGCTGCAACAAATGCTCCATTTTGGGCAAGGGATAATTATCCTTTTTGGAGCACTTATTTAGATTCCTGAAATCAACGCACAGTCTGATTTCCCCATTCTTCTTCCTCACAACAACCAGATTGGCCACCCATTTAGAATATCTGAGAGGCACTATAATCTTAGCAGCTAGCAACTTTTTAATTTCTTTCTCAACCAGAGGAAGGAGCATAGGATTCATTGGTCTCAGCTTCTGTTTGAAAGGAGTAGTGCCTTTTTCAAGTGGAATTTTATGCTGTATTATACTCTTGTCATATGTTTTCAGATCACTGTACTCCCAAGCGAACACATCAGCAAACTGCCTCATTAATTTGCAATATTCAACACTCTGATCAGCAGATAGATTAGTGGACAGGTTTATGAATTTTGGCTGACCTGGACTTCCTATATCATGCTTGCAAACTTGAGACTGATCTTCTTTTTGGGCAGCTTTGTAAGGCACATCATTGTGGTCAAACAATCTCTCAAGAGGAATTAGACCCTTAGGAATATGGTTACTAGGAAGCTGGACTATGTTATTCTTGCCAATTTTATTTCTAAGCTGGGATTTGGGATCTTCTAACAAAGCATCATTGTTCTGGTCAATTTGCATTTCAGAGAACTCATCAATGACTTGAAGGAACCTACTTAACTCATCATCATCATCAAAAACTTTCCAATGGTGGACATTATCAGGCACAGAGGGTCTATACTTCATTTGTACCTCATAAACTAGTTTGGGAGGCAATGGAGGGATGAATAAACTAGCAGAGACAGCAAGGGAATCAACAAGCTGATTTTGGGCTCTAGGAATATATGAAATACAGAAAAAATCAAAGAACTCTTTGACTCTCCATACCTCATCTCTATAGGCTTTCAGCCTTGGATGCTTTGCTTGGAACGTTCTGTTTACTTGTTGAATTATCAGGTCAGCATCTCCAAATACCTTCAGATTTTTTATCCCTCTATCTTTGGCTTCATGAAGGCCCAACAGCAGTGCTTCATATTCTGCTATGTTGTTTGTCACCTGAAAAACCAGCTTTAGGGATAACTGAACTGTTTCTTGTTGTGGAGATACTAGCACCACCCCTGCTCCTGCAGTCTCCTTGGTACATGCTCCATCAAAAAACATTTCCCAAATCTGACCACCCGTATCATGTTCAGCCTGAGCTGTTGGTTTCCGAATATGCAATGCAGCCTTCTGAGATTCTTCTATTTGGAGGATGCAAGCTCCAAAATCAGTGTCCACTGCATATATGGGATGGTTTGTAGGATTCTTCTCATCACTAATAACATATGCCAGCTGTGCTTCTCTATATAACCTCCTGCTTTCTCCTCCAAACACTGGAACAGTTGCATAAGATAGATCATTCTGCAATGTCCCTCCTAGTCTCTTAATCCACCCTCTAGACAACAGCATACCAAACTTAGGAGGAACATCGGCCACCACTATATCCATCATCATACTTTTCATGGGCAGCTGGGTTAGGGTAATGGCCAGATCCTTAATTAATCCAAGGCATTTCACCTTCCTTGAATCAAATGAGAACAAATCATGATAAGGTCTAGTGATATCAAGGCCTAGCTCTTCCATGACAATTTTAGGCATTAAATTGTGACTGGCCCCCGTGTCTAGCAGGCAATTGTGGAGGATTTTATCATGGATAGTTAATGAAACATAGAAAGATGGAGAAGTATCATCTGCAGGTTCAATCATGGGGCTAAGCACAATAGCAGGCTTGTCGTCTTGCAAATTGACAGAGTCAATGGAGGATTGGTTAGGCTCTAGCTCAAGGGCTTCAAGGATGGGCTTTTTAAACAATTCGCTCTTAATCAACTCAGCCAGAGGGACAGCTATTTTCAGCTTCTGAACTTCTGGCGCAAGACTGAAAGGCGAGAAGGATTTATCAGTAGTTCTTACCTCTCGAGCAGGGGCCTTGAGGGTGACAGGATCAGCTGCCAGTCTTCTTTGCCTGCTATTCTGTGGCACTGTTTGAGCAGCTGCTTCTTGCGTAGTATTTTCTTTTACCTTCTTTGCATTGGATCTTAGATTATATCTTTGCTGCTGCTCACCGGATTGCAGAACGGCACCACTGTCCCACCTCTGGCTATTCTGCTCTTGCAGCAATGACTCTTCATATTCGGCCAATGTTAAAAATGCAGCATTACCCTTATCCTCCAAGCAGTGAATTTCATCCTCATCTTCTTCATATTGTTCCCCCTCCATGACTGCATTCTGAAAGGGAGCTTTTACATTATGATCTTCTCTTGCTTCTTCACCCCTTTGCATAATCTGTAGCTGCTCGTTTGCTTTTCTGAATGGGTTTGGATTTCTTGGGACAAATGTGTTTTGCTGCCTTGTTTTGCCTGAAGTTTGATCAACTTTTAACTTAGAAATTTCAGCAGCCAATGACTCTATCATTTTGGTCATTTTGTCTATCTTAGGCTCGGAAGTTGATGCAGTGGAAGAAGAAGCCTCACCTCTCGGCCTTCTTCTGTCACCTTGACTCTTTAACTTTTCAGCTGCCATAATATTTGATTCCACCTCCAAAGTTGCCTCTTGCATATCACCCAGCGTAGCACATCGTCTTTCTCTCAACAATAAGCAAAAGTCAGAATCAAAAGCATTGGCGTATGTGAGTTTGGCAGCAGTAGGGGTAGGCTTTACCTCAGCTGGTATTTTACTATACATTCTATTAAATCTTTTATTGAAGTCAGGCAAAGACTCACCCCTTTCTCTTTTCAAGTTTCCAAACTCTGTATGATAATACAGCAAGTCCTTCTTATCTCCCCATTGCTTCAAAAATGCCTCATCTAATGCTTCTATATCTGTTATAGATCTCTGGGGTAATTCTCTAAACCACTTCCTAGCCTCTCCATCAAGACTCTGGACAAAAACTCTCATCCATACATCATTCTCACTTATGTCTAAATTATCAGCATAACTGTAAAAAGCTTCAATATGCTCTTCTGCTGTCACTCCCTCTGTTCCAGTAAATTTGGGCATATATTTTTGATATTCTCTTGTAGGCATGACATTTAAAGGTGTAGGCAATATCAAAGGTCCGTATCTAGCAGCAACAATCCTTTCAATCCTAGTAGGTGCTTGCTGTCCTGCCATGTTTGAAATATGTTGAAGAATACTAACAGATGGGGTAGTAGGAGATAATGTAATGGATGGGAAAGATATTGGGATGTTTTGGACAGTATGGGAAACTTTCTTCGGACTCAGATTCAAAGGGGAACTAAATAGAGTAGGAGCTTTATGAATCTCTGCATGTATTTCTTCCTTAGCAATACTAGCCTCTAAATCTTCGAACTGTGTATCCTCAACTAAAAACTCCTCATGCAGAGCCAAATAAGATTTCTTGGGCTTACCTGATCCTGATGCTCCTTTACGCGATGTTTTCTTCGGGTTAACAATCTTTTCAGGGTCAGGCACTGGAACAACTGGAGACTTCTGCGGATTTCTTCTAGTATGCCTCACAAACTGCGCCAGAACTTCAATGTGGAGTCGCCAAAGGATGGTCTTCCACCAGTGGAGTCGCCAGACAGATGATTACAACCAAAATCTGTGTTCAAAACTTTGTCTGTCATCAAAGTTTGAAGCTGTGTCGTTCTCCCTGGGAAGCTGAGCTTCGATTCTCCTCTCCCCGGCAACGGCGCCAATTAATGTTATCACCCCAAGAAACTCACCTAGGTTGTAAATCAGTGATGCTCAGGAACATTAAAAATTCAACAGTTTTGTTGGATGAAATGATGGATAAATGGAACATGTGCAGCACCTTCAAGCCAGATAACCACTCCTACTATGATTTACCCCAGGAATGGGTGAAGACCCCCAAACTACAAGGCTTTCAACCCCCAACTACTCACGGTTTAGGGTAAAAGTGATAATGGAGAAGACTGATTGCACCAGCAGATGCACAGAGCTCTGTGATGGCCAGCTGCAATCAGTTAGAGGATCTGCACGACTATTATTCAATAGACAGTGAGGATGACAGCTCTCTGCTATTTGAACAACAGCAACCTGCAAACAGCTTCAATGAGCCACTAAATCATAATACAGAGATGGGATGACAGCCCCTCTGATATCAAACATTTACAGCACATAAATAAATGTAAGCAGGCACAGCCTAGAACAAGAAGACAAGAAGTGAAAAGTGAGCAGGTGACAGCAAAAGAAGCTTGTATTAATGGAAATCAAGACCAGAAGCTGCAGGTCTCATAGTATTAACAGTCTCCAGAAGTTAAAAGGCTACAATAAGCTCTCATTCATCAAACACTCATCAATCCTTTTCATCTCAGTTCTGAGTATATATACTGTTACAATACAAAATATCTCTGCTGAACCATACGTGGAGGAGCCCATAAATGGCCACCAACCATATTTACATTTAAGAATGGGCCTCCTATACAAATCTGGCCGTGCTTTGAATAAATTTGTCCCTCTCTGGTGCTCTGCAATCCTTCTAGGGTGGGTGAGATGAAGTATGGGTGAATCCCATAACCACTGAATTCTTTGACTGGATCTGTGGCGTCCTATCTCCTCCTCGGCCATACTGTTGATTAAATGCTGCTGTTGAATCATTGAATGGCTCCAATATGACTGCCTGGCTTGGAAATAATGAAACACTGCTACACTGTTCATTCCCGCCCACAATGCTTCATCTGGACTTGAAAACTTCAACCACGGGTCAATCATGACTGATAAATGTTGATCTATCTGAGGCACGTCTTGCTTCCTGTTAGGCCATACTGTCAATTGAAGGCAGCTGCCTACTGCGCTGTACTGTTGTATGCTTGCATTAATGATTTCCGCGCCACTGCAAAACTGCCGCAAAACATGAAAAATTGGCTTTGGTGGACTTGAAATATATATATTTGGCCTTTTAGAACCCTATCGGGCCCGAACCCCGTCAGCGATCGGCGCTTGCCATAAGCTTCTTTTTGTATTTTCTTTATATAAAGAAAATACACTAAATATATTTAAAACACTATGGGCGCGGACCTTACAGAATATAAAAAGGAGTGTGGTGGTCATCGGGTCCGGCCCATCGGGTCGGAACGCAGCCTATGTGAAAACCTTGTCCACTTTGACAGTCCCGACAGCGAAATGCCGATGCGATATGAGTGAATGCTGCGGACCCGAAATACTATAGCACGCAACGTTGTATGGCCGTCGGGTCCGGCCAATCGGCGGTCATTCATATATGCAAAGGCCATGCTCCTATTGAATCGCCCGATAGCGACACGCCGACGCGATGTCGGCGATCGCTCATCGGCGATGCCATATCATTGTCACTGCCGCTGCCACTGCCATCCTGCCGATGCGATCTGCCGACGCGATATAATCCGTCGATCTGCCTCCTCCAATTTCGACCCGCCGATGCGATCTGGACCGTTTATCGGCCGGATCTAACGACTGTCGCTCATTTGAACTGCTAGGACTGCAAATTTGAATTTTGCTAGTTTTGGAGTGTTTTAGGCCTCCCATTAGATCATTTCCGCCTTCCCTAGGGCTTTCCTTTGCGATAGCTTTGATCAGTAGAGGGCCATTAACCAAACTTTGAAGATCTGAACAGCATGCACGGATCCTTTTGGGCACAATCAAGCAAACCAAGCCTGTCTCCGACCATATGGAATCCTTGTTTAGTAGCAGAGCTAACAGGTACCTGCAAGAAAAACCCATTGTAGCTGCTAATTCCGATTCCCTCTTGTGTTTTCCTGCTCTTCCTTTGCCTTCTTGCTCCAAAAATCCAAGTATGCCACACTCAACAAGAGTGCTCCAAGAAAACTTTAAGTCTCCAAGAGTATGAGAGAGCTCCAAAATTGAACTGACCAAGTCTTGCCCACTGATCCTAAGAAGCCTTTTTATTAATGAGGCCTCTATTTTCTTCATTTTCCATTATTTTCCTTCATTTTCCTCCTCACATGCAACATGTGTCCTTTCACCTCCTTTTCTCCTAATTTCCATTATTTTCATAAATAAAATGGCAATAAATTCCACATGCCTTTCCAAAGCCTTTGCCATTCCTTTGCTAATTTCCTTAGCCATAAAAATCCAAATCAACACCCATTAGGATGTTTCCCCCACAATTCAACTTGGAATATGTGTCCCTTCACCAGGCCTTATATATTTTTACATGAGTTTTTATCCAAGGTTGTTACAGGAAGCTCTGGTTTGGTTTTGGACAGTTCATTTCATGAGATCCCACATTCATGCTTCGAATATGGTGCAGGGGTGATTGGCTGAAGTGAGTTTTGGCTCAACCCAATCTATGGTCGGGTGGTATGTGGAAGTCTCGGACCTGGTTGGTAATTCCATATGATAACAAGGGTTATGTTTCTTGTTGTACTAATTATCATTTTCACATTATATTTGATTTTCCATGGTTTCTACTTTAATTATTTGTTGGTTATATGTTCGGTTATTCGAGGTACCCTAACTATGGTTCTCTCTCCTAATTTGATAAGTAAATTGAATGGTTAATGAATGCATGGGCTAATGAATTGTTGTTGCAGCTAATTAGTGAGGGTTTGGAACCTTCTTGGTAACCCTCAAATGAAAAGTATCAACTTATGGTCAAATAAAACTATTAACTCATGATGGTACGACCAGAGGGTCTGTCGTTCTAAATTGCAGGTTGTAAGGTCACAATTTAGATAGGTCGCAAAATCGTAGTTTAGATAGGTCGCAAAATTACAATTTAGATAGGTCGCATGGTCTTAAGGTCACGAGGTCACGAGGTCGCAAGATTGTGAGGTTATGAAGTTGCGAGGTTGCGAGGTCGTGAGGTCGCGAGCTTGTGAAATGGTGAAGTTGCAAGGTCGCAAGGTTGCGAGCTTGTGAGGTTGTGAGTTGCAAGGTCACGAGGTTGCAAGGTCATGAGGTTTCAAAGTCGCAAGGTCACAAGGTCGCACGCTTGGAGTATTCAGATAATTACTATGTGCAACCTTGAGAGAAGGTCAAGTTTGGAATATATCTGGTGAAAGAGTAGCATAAGCAGAGCAAGTTAGACTCCATTTCCTAAGGTCACGCAGGAGGTTGAGCCATATCATAGTAACTCTTTGTCACATGTTTACCCTAGTGGGTCAGTTACTTGGGTAAATGTGGGAGGAGGGTGTTACTATGTTCCACTAGAGAAATCTCTCCAAGTGCTTTTAATAACCAAGGCAAGGTCAAACCAGTGGAGGTTTTTAAAGCCCCACCCACTGTAGTGTTTTGATTGAGCAAGTGTATCCCACTTGACCAAATGCCAGAAATCACTTATGTTCAAGTCATTCCACAAAAAGTTACTCATGCATTAATGAATCTTATGGACAGTCGATTTAGTAATCATAGCGAGAGTGAAATAAAACATAGGTAAGCCTTCCAAAGTTGATTTTATCAAATTCATTATCCCCCCTAACGAGAGCCAACAATAGCACCAATTGTTTATTTTTCCTTCAATCCTTTTGATTAACCATCGTCAATCCTCTACCTTATAACAATAACAATTTTGTTTGAGGAAAAAACTAAGGTAAAGGAAGCCATGGTCCAGTGGAGACATTTTATATGGAAAAATCAAATTCATATGCCTAGCAGTGTGCTTTGATATATTAGTATAATAAAAGGAAGACTTATGTTCATTAATCAACATACCTATTGTGGCACAAAAAGTTGAAAATATGCATCTCAAGGTGTTCCACTCTACTTCTAAACTGTCACCTAGAATGAGGATATCATCAACAAATAAAATATGAGTCAAGTCGATAAGATTTTTTACTTTTAATCCTTTGAGGCGACCTTCATTCCTTGCTGCAATCATCATCTTGCTCAAACCTTCTATTACCAAGAGGAATAATAATGGTGAAAGAGGGCATCCTTGTCGTAAGCCTCTTGATGATGAGAACAAAGTATATGGGGTCCCGTTAATAAGCACTACAAAAATTATTGATGTTATACAACCCATTATCCAATTGGTCACCAAATGATCAATGCTAATGTGGAGGAGAAGGAACTGCAAAAAATACCAATTTTCCCTCTCATATGCCTTAAACAGATCCATTTTAAGGATAATGGAGCACCGCTTCCTTAATTTGATAGAGTGAAGTGCCTCTAAGCTCTTTGGCAGAACCAATTGCATCGTGAATTGACCTTCCCGTAAGGAAACCAAATTGCTCCCCATAGAGTGGTTTAGATAAAGCATCTTTCATCTTCATTTCCAGAACATTGGAAATCACCTTATAAATTAGATTGCAGAGTGATATAGGGAAAAAATCATTAAAAGTTTAAGGCTTTGATGTTTTTGGAATCAAATCTAGAAAGGTAGAATTAATGGCCCCAATAACTTTCCCTATCACTCTCGCCTCCTCAACAACATTTAGAATGTCGTCTCCCATCAAGTCAAAAAAGGCCAAGAAGAACTCCATTGTCCAACCATCGAACCCTAGACTTTTGTCCTTAGCAAAGGAGTTTAGGACATCCTTGATCTCATGAAGGGTCATAGGCTTCCCCAAACCATCACTTTCTTCCATTAAGAAGATCCTAGGAAGGTGTTGGGGGACCTTGAGCTTATCCTGAAGTATCATAATCACCAAAATCTCTAAGCAAATCAACAAAGTGGTTCCTTGCTAGTTTTTGCAAATCTTGCTGAGAAGTACAGGAATTTTCCTCAGCATCTGCGATGTCCCAAATAACATTATTGTTCTTCCTTAAGGATGTGAACTTGTGAAAAAACTTTTTGTTTTGGTTACCTTCCTTGTTCGAGATTGCCCTATTTTTTAACCTCTAATATTCCTCCTCCATTTTGACCAAGCTAGCTTTCCTTTCAGCTAAGGTGCAAATCCTTTTCTTTAGCTCATCTGGAAACCCTGTATGAATAAAATTATTTTGGCATGAATTTAGTTCATACCCAATAGTCTCCAATTCTCTATACTCACCACCTATAAAATCTTGGGCCCAAGCTTTAACAGATGCTTTTAAGTTTTTCATCTTAAAAGACCAGGCCTTAATGGCAGAAACAAAAGGATCCACCCGAAAATTACCCCGACATTCATAAACAAGAGATATGAAGGACTACTCCTTGAGCCACTATCTATTATATTTAAAAGGGTACTTGCGTATGGATATTTGAAATTCCATTTGCAAAAACTAGGGTAATGATTAGAAATAAATTCATGATATATCCATGATCTATATTTTCCCACTTTGGATAGTAAAGGTTCAACAATAAAGAATCTGTCAATGTGCTTTTCCAATCTCTTTGACTATGTTCTTCCATTCTTCCATGTAAGCTCGAGAGAATATCGACTAGTTGTGACTCACAAATAATTCTTAATATAACCTACGCAAAGGGGCCTAACCTAGCTTTCTCACCCCAAATTTCACTAGCAGATGATGTAAAGTTCAAGTATTTGGTGAAGATAAGGGAGAAATCCATCAAAAAACCATTGGAGAACAAAAGGCTTCAGAAAGCCTCTCTATTTGAATAGGGGCCATATCAATGGACAAGAAATATTGAATCAACCATACCTCTAAGGTTTCCTTCTAGGATAATACCATCCACCGAAGAGTACGGTTTGAGGGAGGCATCACTTGGATTCCATAAGACTGCCAAGCCCACTGATCAGCCCTTAACATCCACAACACTAATACGCAAATTAGGACACATCTTAAGGAGAGAGTCTCTACCCTTTTTGGCATCAACCATGGTCCCTTGGAAGAAAATAACAGATTTGATAAGGGGATCTCCTTGTGAAATAGATTCTCTCGCAAGATTCTTCTTATTCAGACATTTTTTTTGAATAGTGACATTGTTTGTGGATGGAAAATATTTGTCTTGCTAGGGATAATTTTACCATGAAGAAGGGAAAGCTGGAATGGCTTGAAGGTTAAGAGAAGATGAGTATGAGGGGACAAAAGGACTATAATTTTCTTGGTGGTTTAAGGGATGATTATCATCTATAGAATGGTTGGCTAGATAACTAGAGGTGAATAGGTGTGATATGGCAGAAATAGATGCACTAAGGATGGGGTTTTATCGATTGAATGTGGAGGGATCAAGAAAGGAGAGGTTAGGAGTAAACGTAGGGAGATGATGGTTGTAAGAAGCATCCAGGGTAAGGGGTGTAGAATGTATAGGCATGAGTTTGGGGCTAGAAGTAATAGACAAAGAAGATTTAAGATCATGATTAGTAAGATTATCCAATAAACAAGCATCCTTTGTTGAGAAAGATTGAAAGAGCTTACTCGATATCGTGTCTAGCAGGGATGCAGTGTCCATGACTTGAGAAGGTGTATTCCCATATTTTTTCCAAAGAGCTAACAAGGAGAACAACATCCCCATTAAGCGCAAATTAGGTGCGACTAAAACGAGCACCGCGCTTTTAGGATCATTCATCATTGGATTTCTTGCTTCCTGAGGTTCATTTCTTCATAACTTCCCACGAAAAGGGTTATCAGTCCTCTGAGATACCAACTCCCCATTTTTTCGGCCAAGAATCCATGAGGTACTCGGTTGCATCTATTTGTTGGAACCACCACTATGGAGAATATCATTTGATACAACGATGCACTTATTGGAAATACACGAACCCTTGAAACCTTGACTAGGGTTTTGGCTACCCTTCAAAACCATAGAGTTGCAAGTTCCTTTTAAGTGGCTCGTTTGGTGGCAATTAGAACATCGAAATGACACCTTCCAATAGTCCATCCTCTGAGTGAAGGATAGATCACCTAGAAGGATCTCCATCTCGGCTGGAAAACCCTTTTGGAGATCCATTTCTACTAGTACCCATAAGATATGCTTGTCAAAGACAACCATAGACCTTTCCTCGAAGAAGATAAACTTCCCTATACTAATGGCCACTTTCATAATGATTGGTCTCGTCCTTAACTCCAAAGGGAAGCCAACCAGCTTAACCCACAAGCAATGTGAGTTGGGTTTGGCGGTGAGAGGGTTGAAATCGATTTGCCATATATGTAACCATAAAAACCCACACCCAATAACCCAAGCACATGGTAAAATGATTAGCAGATCCTCCTCGTCTTTGAAATGAAAATGTATCCAATTATTGATTAGGAGACTGAAATCAGGGCAGTAGCCAAGTAAGGGTTTCTAGTGAATGGACAACTAGGTTAGAATTTGGTCCTTTATGAATGAGATGTAGTGGAACTTGCCCATCAAAGCAGGAGAAGAGAAGCTTGTAACTTGACTCAGTTCGATATCACTACCTAGGGAATGGCAAGGCTTCTTGATTCCAGGCATAAGGGCTGAGAAAGATGTTTGGGAAGACCCATCCTGATGAAAAGGCACTTGTAAGGATCTCGAAGGCACATTTTCCACCTGCCCTATTGACTGCACATTGATTCCATTTGGCCCACCCTCAGGTGACTCTCATACCATACAAAGGGTTGAAAGACATAAAAAAAATAGACCCTAAACCAAGGGGTAGAAAGGTCAGAGAAACCTTGACAAAGCAAACAAGATCCATAATACAGGGTGAAAAAATGGATTCTCCCATAGTGATTAGGAAGAGAATTCTACGGCCAACTTTTCAAAGTAGAAATCTAAAAAGTGAGTATTGATGCATATTACAGACACCATGGTTGCATAGCCCCTTTGAGTTCCCCTCCACTCTGATTGTTACTTCGAAGGATCAAAGAGGAAATCATCTTACATGAATATATCAAAGAGAAAACTTATCCATATATATATATATATATATAGTTTTTCTACACAACTTTCAAACTTGCTTTGTTAGTATTATTTTGGAAGTTTGGAAATTAGGAGTTTGGAAACTTTTTGAAAACTTCAATTTGCAATGGAATGTTCAAAACTGATTTCCAATATAAAATGATTAAATTTTTATTTTTATTAAAATAATTTAAATTTTATTTTTGTTCATATTAATAATAGGAATTTTAAGAAAAGCTAAAATGCCATTTTTCTTGCAAAATTTTCTAAAAATACTTTGTTTTACTTCTTTTTTTTGTCGTTCTAAAAACTTTCATTAAATTTTCAAGAAAACATAGCTTACAAAATCAGTGTCAACAGTCCCCTTTCTCTCATTTCGACCAGAATTGTTGAGATTGGGGACTGGAGAATACCATAGAAGACACTTTATATTCATTATTTTCGGGGGGCATTATAGCCATAACATATGAGAAGAAAACAAAAAAGAGACCATAATTGATAGCAACATATCATGGAGTGGGGTGGCGGGGAGTACAAGGGAAGCTGCAAAGTAACCAACACGATCATGCATATGGAAATCAATGTGTTCCACCCACGCTTCCAAGCTGCGAAGGTGGTCATTTGTGCGATGGTGGCTACGATGAAGGCTATCCAATTGTTCCAGAATTTCATTTTGACTATATTGGATATCATTGAGATAGGCCACAATTTCGTTGTGGTCTTCGTACCTATGGTCCCTGAGAATGTCCATATTGATTTGGATATTCTGAAGCTACTCTGCAATGGACTCCATGGTAGCAGGAGCCACTATGTGACCTGGAGAGTGAGCTGGAGAGATAGCTACAACATCCTCGGTTTCCCAACTGACCGAGTTGTCAGAGGACGAACTATGGCCTGGCTCAGGACGCCCTGCATGGAATTTTTGACCCCCCCCGCGGCAAGGCTGATCCTGTTGGTGGGGCATGACTTGTTTGGTAGGAGTTTACAACCCACTGAGAGGGAAGGCCGAGGGAAATCCTTCACATAACTTGCAAGAGAAATTACGATAACCAAGACCAAGAACCTGATGCCCCGATTGGGTGCACACCAGAACCCAAAACCCACAAACTTTGAAACAGGAAGGGCAAGCGTCTGCCCAAATCGATGAGCTATCCAGGGCAAACACTGCCCACCACCCAATTGACCCACTAAAACAAACGACATGACCCCAAGTGCACAGAGAGATGAATTTAGTAACACCTACCTTGAGTGGGCACCCAGACCACCAACAAAACTGACCAGAGACCGAGGTAGCACCCCCACACGAATAAAAACCAGAGGTAACTTCCGCCAAGGGATTGACAACGGAGCGACCACAAACAAACAATGACAGAGCCCTCCAACTATAATGACATGCAGAAGAAATTATGAACACAAATACCTTACCCCACACAATAGAAGGGAGTTCCAAGAGCTTCTCTTTTCTTTTTGAGGGCCTGTGGCAGGCTGTCCCGAAAATGGCATGGAGTCGATTCAATGCCCCATCTGCTAGGGTTCCCGGATCCTAGGGACATGCCAGAAGGCCAAATCCAACCCAAACCGAAATAAAACAAGCTTCCACTTTGCCACTCAACCAAGGTTGTGACCCCAGTGAGCCTCCATGGAACCTATCTCGCACACCTCTATTCTCCTCCCAACCCAAATTCATCGCCCAAACTTCCAGACTGGAGAAAAGCGCTCGCATACCCTTGAATTTAAGTTGTTAAATATGCGAGCGAGATCGTCACTCGAGTGAAATAAATGAAGAGATGACACATAATTGATGTTTTAATGACCGCTTGGAGGAGAGACGAACCCCAATAACCTCGTATGTGCTAGGTGTGTGCACGATTAGTCACCACATCAAAAAAAAACTCAAATCACTTAAATTAAAAATTAAAAAATATACATTAGACAATTTTTTTATTTTTTTCACTCTTTCAGCATTGTAATAAATAATATTTATTTTAAATTTTACAAATTTCCCTTTTTAACATCCATCAACATCTCAACCAAAAAAATGTATTTTAATCCTAACATTTAGAGTCCACGAGCATCCTTTCCTTTTACTCTGGAATCACAGAAAAATTAAAAGAATTAAAGACGTAACTTCATTTGGGAGAATGGAATGATTAGAAAAAATGTTGCTATCTATTTGACTTTATTAGGATAACAAAGCTCAAGAAGTAACTTCGTAAAGAGGAATTCAATGATTATTAGAAAAATATGGACCAGTGAGCGCAGACACGTCACACACCGATGGCTTTGTATCATAGAAGTAAGTTCCGTCTATATATTAAACTTTTGTTTGACATTCTCAACCTAAGGAACTCTCAATTTGTTTCAAGTAACTATGAATATTATTTTTTATAAATATGATTAACGATGATACTTTGATTAATAAAATATTATTAATATTAATTTCAATGGATGATATTCTCTCACTTAATTTTAATAATAAATAAGTTTTATAATTAAAAAAAATTGATTTGATTTAATTATATATTAAGTTAATAAAATAATATTAATATTTATTTTAATAAAATAATATTATAATAATAATATTATGAGAAGTTTTTTGGGCGTAAATCACATTATGATATATTTGTTGACGCGTTTCGAACCAAGGAGTGTGGTTCATCGTTAGGACAAGTTGAAGAACCAGATCATGGCTGCATGTTAAATAGAGAGAGCAGATCTTCCAACCATTAAGTTTGACTAGGAAACGGCTATGTGAGACTGGACTAATGGCTATGTTTGACCATGTAACAGCTAACTTTAACTAGCCAATTGTACTGGACTAGATGAAAGGATAAAGGCAATGACCAAAATTCTATTTAATACTATTATTTAATTATAATAATTTTATTAGATAAATTTATTCAATGAATTAATACATATTATTATAATATATTTTGGGTTCTGAATGTTAAAATAATGTTTTTATGATTTTTTCTTTTTAATATTATAATGTTTAACTAAACTTATAGAAAAAATAGTTGTAGGTAATATTAATAATTAAGTAAAAAATTACTATATTTATGCTAAATGTTTAATAGTGATTAATATTAATAATAGTATATATTTATTACCCTTAATATCCCTATAACTATAATATTAATATTATAATTTTATTAATACTTTAAAATTATATTATAATTCTTACCTAATAATTAATAATAGTATTATCTAATGTTACTAATGGATTGTATAACCTATTAGTAGAGCCCAATAATTAGATATGAATATGTTAGATTTTAAGCTTCTGTGGTAGTTTTTTGTAGTGGCATGATCCAGATTATCCACAGTTTCGTGTTCATTTTGTCGACGTTTCAAACCCCAAAGTGGGTCCATCATCAAGACAATTAGATAGAATATGAATGAAAGCTAATTGAGAGAAGAGTCTAATAAATTTTAGATTAATGATCATCTATAACACATTATGATAGTTATATAAGGGATCATCTAATAAATTTAAGGGAAAGAATATAATGGAAAATTCCTAAAAAGACTAAAAAGACAAAAACCAAGAAATATGGACTCATTACTCTCAATATTCCTATAACTATAATATTGATATTATAAATTTAATTATTACAATATTCTTATTTGATCATTAATAATAGTATTATTCTTATTGATATTAATATTAATGGATCGTATAACCTATTAATAGAGCTTATTAATTATATATAAACTTAAAGCTATCTAAACCATACATAATCATTCTAATAAATTTAGAAGACGAGTCATAAGACAAGGGGGAAAAAACCGACTAGGAAGAGAGGGTAGGGATCTAGCAACTGTTGATCTTCTAGCTGTCATCTCTATTAATATTGCTTGGCCTTTTTTCAATCTCAATTGCTTCTCTAAATTTCTGGTGGTGAAACTGTGGAACTTTAGCAATAACACAGGCCTCCTCAATACAAACATGATGCTTGGTCTTCTCGGCATGCTCTGCAAGAGCAGAAGACCGAGTCCTCCCATGTTTTAGGTCCACTGAGTTCTCATTAATCCTCTGATTAATAGAGCAACCAATCTCTCCAACGTAAGGGGTCCCACAAGAACAGGGAATAATATAGACACCTTTCATGTCCTTGGGGTCAATCGGATCCTTCATCGATCGGAGGGAATTACGAAGGGTGTTAAGAGGTCTAAAGGTCGAGGGAACATTATGCTTCTTAAGAATCCTTGCAATCTTATCAGTGGTCCCTTGGATAAAAGGTCGATGGACCCATGAGGCTCGATCTTTAGGGTCTTTCTTGACCAACGAATTCTTGTTGGCTTTAAGGATTTAAGCCCTTTGACCAACGAGATGGGCTTTCTCTTTATCGAGGCTCTTTTCATCAAATATTCTCAGTGCACAAGTAGCAAGCGTGTTGAGAACGCCCAACTTTTGAGCAGGGAAATGATGGGAGTTGGCATGAAGATATTGCTCAGTATGAGTTTTCTTCCGAAACACTTGGTGGGAGAGGGAACTGTCATTATTCTTTGAAATAAGAACATCGAGGAAAGGAAGGCATCCATCGACTTCTTGTTCCATAGTGAACTTAATGGCGGAGGATTGATTGTTAAGATGCTTGAAGAAAAGATCCAACTCATCTTGGCCATGAGACCAGATGACATTCGTGTCATCCACAAATCTCTTCCACAACTTAGGCAAGAGTCGGGCTGAGGCCAAAGCCTTGGATTCGAAATCTTCCATAAAAAGATTAGCAACAACGGGGGACAGGGGGGAGCCCATGGCAACACCACAGGTTTGTTCAAAGAACTCACCCTTGAAGCTGAAAAAAGTGGAAGTGAGACAGATCTCAACCAACTTGGCGGTATCAGGGTCCGTGAGTTGGTTGATAACCTCCATAGCCTCCTTTATAGGAATACAAGTGTAAAGGGAGACCACATTGAAACTCACAAGAATGTCCCTAGGGTCAAGCTTAATATCCTTAAGCTCTTCAACAAAGGACGCAGAGTCTTTGATGAAGGACTCCGTAAGGCCAACCAAGGGTCTAAGCTTCAAGGCTAGGTATTTAGTAAGAAGGTAGGTAGGACCTCCGATAGTATTGACAATGGGCCTTAGGGGAACCCCCTCCTTGTGAATCTTTGGAAGCCCATAGATCCTAGGAGTGATGGGGCTACTCTCAATGAGTTTATGGCACAAGGAACCCACCGAGCTACTGGACTTGATAGCAAGAGCCACAACCCTAGAGATCTTTTTCAGGGGATTCTTGGAGAGCTTTTTGTAGCTTCCACTGTTACATAAATGATCTAACATTTGCTGGCGATAATCCTCTTTGTTGAGGATGACAACAACCCCTCCTTTGTTGGCTTTTAGAACCATGATATCTTTATTCTGGTTTAAGGATCGGAGGGCATCAAATTCATCCTTGCTAATGTTGCTGCTGGGGGGTTTTGCCTTCCTGAGGACAATGACACAATCTTGCCTTATAGTGTCCTTGATATTATCGGGTAAGCCCCTTATCCCGAATTCAATGTCACAAATAATGTCTTCTATCAGGATCTTTTTAGGGGCCAGGGCAAAATTTAAACCTTTACCCAGAAGATTGAAAACGAAAGGGGAAAGGAGAAACTCGAAAGATTGATAACTTTATTATTCTGAGAGGAAGGAGGAAGATTATAAGTATTATTATTATCATTAAATTTCTTGTAATTACTACAAATCTTATTGGCCGAATCACCCTTATAATAAATCATATATTCTTTATTTTTATTAATATTGTTATCTTCATTTTTATTCTTGTGATTCAAACTACTACTATTATTATTATTACATAAACCTCGTTTATGATTATAGTTAATAATATCCATATAGAACTTACGGTCCTTATCGCATCCGTTGATATGGCTCAACAAGCTTGAGTCCAAATCATTTTTTGGATCCGACTTAGGTATGACTAGGCTGCTGGATTCGGTGAGGAGGATGGGCTGACCAAAAGGGAGGGGGTCACGATTCGAAGTCGGTGACAGCAAACGATCGCGTGAATTCATGACAGAGCCATGGGATGGACTAAGTGTCTGTGGGATAGCTCTGCGGTTGGACTCAGTGACGAGGGCAGGAGGACGAGACTACATTGTAGTCATAGAGACATATGGTGAGACATAAACCCCGATCGAGGGATGGACGGAACGACAGTCCGAAGGGCGGAGTGGTGGTTGCACCATGGTCGAGCAGGATTGCGTTAGAGGGACCAGGTCACCTACTGGAGGTAAGGCATCCCTTTAAGCTATGATCCGGAGTTTGTGAGGAGAATCGGCAGACCAGAAGGGATGGGGGCACTCACGGGGGACAACGACTACATACCAGCGTGAGGATTCGGTTCAGGTGAGGAAATGTTCATGGGGTTGGACTTAGTGATGGGGGTAGGCGGACGACATGGCGATGGATATATAGAGGATCTTGGTGAGATATAAACCCCGAAACAGGGCTCAATGGAAGGCTCGTTCGAAGGGCTGAGAGACTACATAGCGGATGAGCTGGATATCTAATAAGGGAACGGGTTGTCGGCTGCAGGTAAGACACAGAATGGATGAATGCTATCACGGGGGCAGGCCTCTTCAACAACCATCGTATATTCTGTCGAATTAGCATGTGGGTGGGTTGAGCCAGAAAGGCTGCAAGCCCAAGTCTGGAGGGTTGAATTTTGATTGACCAAAAGTCGGCTGTGGGAGAATCCATTCAAAGAAGTGAAAGGGTCGCTAAACACTGAAGAGTTTTGGGCCAATCTCTGAAATTTAGACGCTTGTTTATTCCTCCGGAGATCTTCCAAATGCAGGCATTTCAATGCTGAACACGCTTCAATTCTGGCCCAAAGGGTGGCAAAAATCAAGCTCTAAAGTTCCAAATGTAAAGCCAGCAGATTTCGAGAAAGAAGATCCAAGGAACATTTAACCCTTCTAATCTCAGATATCAGTAAAGCTAAACTGGCCTTTAGAAAGACCTAACGGTTCTGAGGAGTATGGAGGCGATGATTAATCTGGGCAAAGACCAGGATGATAGAGGAATCTATGCATCTTTTAAGAAATGCCAGATCTGACTTCAACTTCGAAACCTGCAAGTGTGCCTGTTCAAAACGATGAACCTTAGTTGTCGTGGATTTTCCATGCAGGGATTCAATTGTTGAATTGAGGCTTCTATTAATTAGATGATTAATGAGCACTCAGCGGACCTAAAACATGGGAGGACCCGGTCTTCTACTCTTGCAAAGCATGCTGAGAAGACCAAGCATCATGTTTGTATTGAGGAGGCTCGTGTTATTGCTAAAGTTCCGCAGTTTCACCACCAGAAATTTAGAGAAGCAATTGAGATTGAAAAAAGGCCAAGCAATCTCAATAGAGATGATGGTTGGAAGATCAATAGTTGTTGGATCCCTGCCCTCTCTACCTAGTCGGTTTTTTCCCCCTTGTCTTTTGACCCATCTTATAAATTCATTAGAATGATTATGTATGGTTTAGATAGCTTTAAGTTTATATTTAATTAATAAGCTCTATTAATAGGTTATACAATCCATTAATATTAATATCAATAAGAATAATACTATTATTACTGATTAAATAAAAATATTATAATAATTAAATTTATAATATCAATATTATAGTTATAGGAATATTAAGAGTAATAAGTCCATACTTTTTGGTTTTTGTCTTTTTAGGAATTTTTCATCATATTATTTCCCTTAAATTTATTAGATGATCCCTTATATAACTATCATAATGTGTTATAGATGATCATTAATCTAAAATTTATTAGATATATTAAGTATTCATATCTAATTATTGGGCTCTACTAATAGGTTATACAATCCATTAGTAACATTAATATAATACTCCCCAGATGCAGGTGGAAATGGCGGTCGCTGAGGTGGCTGCCAACTAGGTTGGCGTGTGGAGAACGCACATGGCCTCCCACAAGGCGGCATAGAAATTCAAAGATGGCATTAACTACAACCATGAATGTGCCTTGAATGAATACTGCCGCCACCCTGATAACCGACCTCAACCTCGGCTCAAAGCAACGATGGGCTCTTGGGAAAATACCTCTGCCGCTCCTGCAATTCCTCCTCTGCAACCTCAGCCCCTGCAATGCCTCTGCCCTCATGCAGTGGCAGCGCCCAACTCCCACACAACCACTGGTAGACGATGCTATCTTTATTGTTGCATCGACTTTGGTTCGGGCATCCATTTTACCCACAGCTTGAATCTGCAAATTCGCATCCCCTCGGCCCTGGTAGCTCATCCTTCTGTTGATTTGCCTGTCAGCTCCGCTGCAATGCTGCAGCCCTCTGAGCCCAATTTGGACCACAACCTGCCTTCTAGTGCCGAAAGCATGGTGCGCCATAGGATGCGCAGCCGTAGAGGTGGGAACAGAGGTAGCCTGACCCGCTCCAGGCACTCGCCAGCTTCGGAGACCACCTCCTCCCTGGCTGAGCAGCACACGAGCCGCTACCCCAATACTCGCAGTGGCAGAGGATGCTTCCATTCGGGGGCCTCTGCTACGCCTCCCTCCACCTCCGGCCCTTCTCCCAGCAGCACTCCGACAGCTCCTCTGCCACACTCCCAGAACGCTCAATTTACCTTTCGCTCTGCCCTGAACCAGCCCCTCATCACTGCAACCATTACCATCAGTTTTCATGAGGAGAAGCAAAATCTGGAGGCTCAAGACTCTGAGGTTGGTGCTCGAATTGCAGCACCTGAGGATCACAGAGCAATGGGTGAGGGCCGCACAGAAGCCATGAGGCTCTCTAGCATTGCAGTGGGAGGCCGCACCACTGTGGGGAGCAGCCAACCCAAGGCCAAAACGGAATTGGCTCAGTCTAATCTTCAGGGTGCAGGGGAACGAAGCTCAGAACTGCCAACCAGACGTGTAGGGAAGGAAATGGAACCGGCTCAGAAGATGAATTGGGTCATCAATGATTACTGCTGCATCATCGAGGAAGAGCAACCGGAGACGCAGGCGGGTGACACGGAAGCTCAGCCACTGGCAAGTGGCACCATGGAAGATTACAGATGTTTCATTGTGGAGGAGCAGCCTTCGTCGCCGCCACGTCCCTAACCGCCACCTCGATGACTTGTGCTCGCTGCCTGGACTGCCACCTTGCGGACCTTCAATGTGCCACGTGCCTGCCTAGTAAACTGCCGCTCAGCCGCCACGTGTCTCAGGTTCACTGGGACTTGTTTTTCAGTTTCTGTCTTTTAATGGTTTTTTGGGGGAACACTACAATTTTAAGCTCTTCAGCTGGGTTTTCCTTTTTCAGTTTTTTTCAGATACAATGATGCAAAACTTGTTAATTCGCTAGTTTCCCTTGCGTGGGCAGCAAAACTATTTTTTTGAAAACCTTGGGTTAAGAACTAGTTTCCCTTATGGGCAGTTCAATTCTAGTTTTTTTGTTGGTTGATGCCTCTCTTCTGGCATAGCTAAGTACAGGCTTCGGCCTCTGTGTATGATAGTTTTCTTACTTAATAGAATTAGCCTAATTTAGAAAAAAAAAATATTAAGATAATACTATTATTAATTATTAGGTAAGAATAATAATATAATTTTAAAGTATTAATTTAATTATAATATTAATATTATAGTTATAGAGATATTAAGGGTAATAAATATATACTATTATTAATATTAATCACTATTAAACATTTTAACATAAATATAGTAACTTTTTACTTAATTATTAATATTATCTATAACTATTTTTCTATAAGTTTAGTTAAACATTATAATATTAAAAAAAAAATATTCATAAAATTATTATTTTAACATTCAAAACCCAAAATATATTATAATAATAGGTATTAATTCATTGAATAAATTTATTATAATTAAATAATAGTATTAAATAGAATTTTGGTCCATGTCCTTATCCCTTAATCCAGTCCAGTCTGATCGGCTAGTCAAAGTTAGCCATTACATGGTCAAATATAGCCGTTAGTCCAGTCCCATATAGCTATTCCTAGTCAAACTTCGCTGTTGGAAGATCTTCTCTTCCTATTTAACATGCAACCATGATCTGATTCTTCAACTTGTCCTGACGATGAACCACACTCGTTGGTTTGAAACACGTCGACAAATATATCATAATGTGATTTATGCCGAAAAAACTTCTCATAACTTGATATGGATCACAGAAACCTCAATTCAACAATAATTTTTTTTTTTAAATATGGTAAATTGATAATTTATTGAGATAATCTGGAAAATGTTTAAATTTAAACTTTTAATTACTACTATAATAATAAAAATATTCCATAATTATGATAAAAATATTGTATCTATTTAACTTTGGTGTGTTATTCAATTAACATTTCAAAATAGAAAATTTACCTATAATATTAGTAAATTTGTTTTAAGTAACTATGATTATTATTTTAATAAATATAATTAAATATAACTTTTTTGTTAATAAGATGTTATTAATTACACTAAAGGTGTTTCCTCTACCGGGCTGGGTTGGGAAAATACTATTCTTCTCAGTCAATCCTGGAGCTCGATTATTTTCCTCCTCTGTCCGGTTAAACTCTGACACATGTAAGGAGATTGGGTTGGGCAGAGGTCGCTTTGCGTACTTATTGACGGGACGAGAAATGTTCATGTCGAGATTCGACCCCAAGACAAGCCGAGTTCTACGAAATCCATCAGGCTATACTCACAACACCCATTAACGCTTAACTTTTGAATCCAACACCCATTAATTGTTGAGATTCCACCTCGAGACCAACGCTGAGTTATGTGGAATCCATCGAGTTATACTCGGAGCACCCATTAATGCTTAACTTCTGAAGCTTTGTCGCAACCTCCAAACCCTTGATGCTCTTTAGCTTCACACATTTGTTTGCATACAACTCTTCCTTGGAAGTTATTCTAACGCAAAGCACCCATTAACACTTAGCTTATGAAGCTTTGTCGTAAGTTCCAACCCCTTGATGCTCTTGAGATTCACACATCTACCTGCTCGCAACTCTTCTAGAGGTACTAATATTTCGATACTTGGAAGCTCTTCTATCTTAGAGCACTCACTAACACAGAGCTTTTGAAGCTTTGCCTCAAGCTCCAAACCCCTCATCCTCTTCAACTTCACTTCACTCATATTTATACGCACAACTCCTCCACAGATACCAATGTTTCCATACTTTGAAACTCTTCTAACTTAGAGCAACCATTGACATCTAACAATTGAAGCTTTGTTTCATGCTCCATGATGAGGCTCATCAATAGGTAAATTATATGGGCCTTAATGCCACTCTCCAACTTATTAAAATCAACTTTTCTCACATTTCTTTACATATTTTATTATATTTTTCTTAGTGAGAAGGGTAAAGGTGAGATGTTATGTCATGTGCATTAATTGCAGAATTTGGAGAAATTTTGGGCTAATTTAAGTGCAAGAACTCGAAGTAGACAAGCAAGAGGGATTTTAGGAGATTGGGTCTCCCTCCTTAAATCCTCAATCACTTGAAGATTCCTCCACCAGATCTCATCAGCTCGGAGTTACAAGAAGCCAAGCCCACCGAGTTCATTGGCAGCCAAGCCAGTGATAGTTGAAGACAAGTTAATCTCGAGTTTGGTCCCTGATTTTAAGGAAGTTGTTGGTAGCTTCAGTTGGATAAATAAGAAGACCTAGGGCCTCATTAGGATTTAACTTTTGATTGTAGCCAAGAGGCAATTCCGAGCTAAGTTATTATGACTATTATTCTCGTGTTATTTTTGACATTTTGGTGATAATGAAAAGAGTTTCTTTGATCCAACACTGAGTTGACTTAGAGGGCTGAAGCTCTTGGGTTAGGGCCCAACCCTAGCAATAGAGGTTCCTCTTTTTGTACATGTATCCTTAGATTAGAATCATAGATTAGCTGTTGAAGTTATCTATGTTTTGTTTAATTTACAAGTCTTTGAATGATTGGTTAGTTTTTCTTCCATTAGTTGGAGAAGTAGATCAGTGTTATAGTAGTGAAATAAAAGACTTCAGAAAATATTGTGACAGTGGCCTCATCCTCATCTCCCTCATGGGATCATGGTTTGAGGGCCCCACTCTCACAACCCCAAAAACAGATTTATCTTTTGGTTATTACATAACTTAGGATTTCTTGTTGAGTAGATCATTGTTGATGATTTCTTAGAAGCACCTGCAATTGTCATTTTGGTTTCTTGAGTTTGTTGTAGATTAGAAAGCATTCCATTCCATAGATTTAAGCCATTAGCCATCAATAAATTAGTTTCTCAAATTCAACTCATCTTTTCCACATTTACATAAAGTTGTGCATGAATGAAGAAAAGAATATGTGTTGTTGCAGGAGTTGTTGATTTGCAGGGAGGAACTCATTCCACCAACCTCATCTAAGTCTTCTCCACCTCTCGCCCAACCCTACCAACCACTAATTCAGATTTCTATTTTGTAGCCACTGTGGACAACCACCTTGAGCAAATCCAACCATCCTGAAGAGTTGGGTTGATCCTTGGGTAGTGTGCACCTTCCCCATACCTTATTCCACCATCATACATCTTCCCAACACTTTCTTTCACCTTCCCTACCTTCCTACAACTTTCAGCTAAGTTTCCTGTAGTAAATCAGGACATCCTATAGTAACTACAGGAAATCCTATGGCAACTACAGGAAACCCTACAACAACCTGTTTTACACTGTTTTGGGTAGAAATGATGATCAGAACCTAGGGTAGGCCTTCAACTTGACCTCCATAACTCTCAACGCCATTTTGGACCAGTTTTCCCATACCTTCCTCCCCTGCAAAAGATCAACTTGTTTAGCTTAGCATTTACATAAAAAATTAAAAACCAAAAGACACAAGTCTGCAATATTTAGCTAGTGCATGCATAGATCAGTCATAGCAATGTTAGGATAATTGCCCTGTTTACTTAGTCCAGATAACTAGATGCTAGAATGCAAGGTTAAATTAGGTCTCTTCTGCAAGTAATGTGTGTTAATTCTTAGCTAGGTAATTTCATGTCATTTCGTAGCACTTTCTATTGAGCACTTTCATTTCCTTAACATAGGCAAGCATTTAATTTATGCATTAAAGATAAATTTACATTCACTGTCAGTAGTCAGCCTCCTTTTAGTCAATATAAGACTGGTTTGAAAAACCCTAGTGGTCTATCGCCCCAGTTGAGAAGTGACAAGAGTATATGTTGCATCTACTGTGCATATAGCACTATCACCTCCAAGTTTGTACGAACCTCGAGTTGATAAAGTAAAGTTGGTTGCCCTAGGAGTTGCAAAATCCTTGCTGCAATATTGGGGTTCATCACTCCATAGTAGACAATTTTCCTAACTCAGAGCACCCATTAACACTTATCTTCAGAAGCTTTGTATCATGCTCCAACCTCCTTATGCTTTTCAACTTCACACATCCTTCTACCCACAATTCCTCCAAAGATTCCAATTTTTGCATGCTTGGCAATTCTTCTAACTCTAAGTAGTGACCAACATCTAATAGTTGAAAAGCTTTGTCGCAAGCTCCAACCTTCTAAGGTTGTGCAACTTCACACAAATCCATGCCTACAACTCCTCCAAAGATACCAATGTTTTCATATTTGGATTTTTAACTTAGAGAAATCATTAACATTTAGGTGTCGAAGATTTATCCGTTGCACCAACCCTTGTATGTTTTCCACCTTCACACATCTGATTGTCTACAACCCCTCTAAATATGTCAGTGTCTCAATGTCTCAATAGTAGGCAACTTGTTTAACTAAAGATAACCTGAAACTAATAGTGGTTGAAGCTTTGTCAGTTGGGGCAACTCTCTTATGCTCTTAAGCTACATACATGCATCCATCAACAACTCCTCCAAACGTACCGACAACTACAAAACAAAAGCATCACGGTGATATTAATATCCATTAAAAACACAACCTTTGTAAATTAATAGTCACTAAACACACAAAAGATTATATAATAAATTTTGGTTTACCCTGAACATGTGTTGCAACAAATTCCAATTTACCACTAAACACATAAAGACTGGTGTTAATAGTCACTAAATAAATAAAAATTTACACAACACATTTCAATTTACATGTCATTTTTATTGCCACAATGTTTCTAATGTGACACTACACACTTGAAGAACCTTTGAATTCTTCATGGAATCCAGGAAGGCAGGGAAGAGTACACTCTTTCCAGTGGAGCCATATAAGATTTGGAGGCCACACTCTCCTCATAATGTGTTGCAAGAGAGAAAATTCGGTATCAAAAAGTTGTAACTTCCTCATTTGAATACTACCAAATTCATCATCTTCATGATATTCTTTTTTTGGTAGGTAAGACCCATGGGGGATTTGAACCAGTGACCTATCACATGGAGTGCCTTAACAATGCACCAATTCACTGTCAATCCAAAGCCCCATGGGCATGATCTCCATGATATTCACTAAGAACCATTCTAATTTTCACACAATAGTACTTTCCCATTATGGAAAAATGATAGTTATTACATGTTTTTTATTACAAAATGATCAACAACCAAAAAAATGAAATTTGAATATTATATAAAGGATTGAAAGATGGACTACTTACAAATGGTTTCTGGATCAAATCATTAATGAGATTCTCTATCCAATAGAAAAGAAGACGAGGACAAAGACACATCAACATAACTTCACATATGTCAAGTGGTCATGCATATGTGTCTTCCTCAATTTCATTAGGACAAAGATATGAAGATCTAAGTGTCTTGTTCCACCACTTCCATTAGACATTTTTTTTTGTAGATTTCTAAACCCTTGCTTACCTACCTAGTTTAACCCATCAAATATCTTACCTTTAACTAGAAAATTATCTCGCCAACTCATTCGATACTCCACAAAATTTGAGGCTTAAAATTAACTGCAAATGCAAATAATGTTGCGATAATTTCAGGATTTTTGATAACATCAGAGCATGATATGTGAAGAAATATTAAAGTACTTCTTGTTGTACACAACTTTCTTTCGTGGAAGAAGACAACCTTCTATAGATTCAAACCTAGCTTATTTTTCTTGCTACTTGCTTACTGGTGTGCCACATAGAGCAGGGTTTGAGTAGGTGGCATGCTTTCCAATTGACAATGTAACCACCCCCACCCCACATTTAGCCAATTTCATCGGCCTGCCAGGGTAAACATGAGATGAAGAGTTACTATGACACGATCTAACCTCCAAGCTTCCATTATGGAAGTGGAGCCCACAACTGAGACTTACTGACCACAACTTGACATCTTAAAGCGATTTCAAGACACTCAGAGGCCAAAGAACCACCACAGGTGACCAAACCCTAATCTAGATAGCTTATCAATGACCCAGACTCCCAACCGCACCCTTGACTCTGTTTGCATGTGATTGAAGGCCTCCAATCACATTCACAAGCCTTCCTCCATGTGGTTGTGACCTAAATTGCTCAGCTCAATGCCTGTGGTATCGAGATCTGAGCCACAATTCCAAGCCAACCTTCGGACCATTGCCCATAACTTCCTAAGACTTCTTAGAATGATAGATGACATAAGGACAATGCTAAACATACAATACTTGAGCAAGAACTTGACCTAACCAGGCCTAACCATTACATTCATTTCGTCAAACATATGGTGAACATGTAAACTACATGTCATGAATGCATATTTGATCATAGGAGTCTGAAACTTATGTGAGAATCACCAAGAAGGTCTAATGTCCTCTCATAATAGCTGCAATAACACTTGTTAACCCATGCATTCATTAACCATCATATACTTAACAATTCATGAGCAAAGCCATAGATAGAGCACATTACAGATCTATTGTAGCTAAATCCTGCTAGGCGAAAATGATAAAGGTATTTCAAATAGAATGCTAAAAAAAGGGGAATTGGATCTTGTCGTTCTTTGTTGCCTAATGAGAAGCCAACGTTTTCGTTAGAACCAAATATATTACATGTCAAAGATTGTGTGTTTTCAATTAAAAAATGAATAAAAAATAAAAAATAAAATAAAATAAAATAAAATTTGGTGCAACCCTTTGAATCTAAGGTTGATAAATCATTTTTATTTGGGTACTCAGTTTGGAACCCAAATTTCTGAGCTAATTCTTAATTCAAACATATTCATTTCAAGTTGAAGAGGAGCCTATGTTCTAGTACAAGTAATTTTGGAGCAAAATTTACCAAAGGGTGGGGGAGGGGGGGGGGCTCTTTATAAACAATCTTACTTCTTAGGCTTTATGGTAGACATGTTATTTTTATTCAAAATATTGAGCGCGATGGCCCAATCTCTAAGTTTAACATTCAAATTACAATCTTACAAGCGAGCACCAAGGTTCATTATATATCAACAACACTCCATCAAAGTCAGTTGTCATACAAGGCGCCGAACCAAGGGAGGAGTCCACAAGGCCTTATACATTACACAACACATTGAACTATTGTGGGGGTAGTGATTAGGTGATCAAATTGTAGCTCAAATATTAAAGTGCCCAGAAAGTCTTGAAACTGACATTAAGTCGAAGTGCTCGTCATTCTGAATCCAACGACATTCGTTTCACCTCAATTTGACACTATATTCTCAAGTTATTGGATTCTGATCATCTGGCCCAACAACTAAACAATGAGAAGGTCTGTTGACTGAGCAGTTGACTGGGCTTCCGTATAACAGACATCTTCCAGGGTGACTATGCAGGTATGAAGCAATCAGGGCTTCCCAAGTGGTTTCCTTGTACAGGTGCAAAATGGCGCAATTTGATTGGTCGATTTATGGCGGTCCAATTAGAGGATGCCGCGTGGCTCAACTAGAGGCCGCAATGTGGCACCTCGTGGTTGGTTAAAATTTTGGTAAGGGTTGAACAACCTCGGGCGAGACTGAACCCCTGACCTCTTGTCTAATTCTCCAACACCTTACCACCATGCCCTCACGGTGTTTCTTAACACTATATGGCACGAGTGTTATTTGAATTTGCATTCGATGCGTTTTGGGAGGATGGGTTGGGCGGTTAGCCTCGGCCCCCAGTCACCACTACTCCACATAACCCTGGGTGCATTTAAGTGGGGCTTGGGACCTATCCCAGCCCCTGGTCACCATAACTTCGACAGGACCACAAGCGGAAGACTGGAAGGCACCAACAAAGGGGGGGCTTGGGACCAGCCCAACCCCTGGTCCTATCATCGTTCATGAGACTGAGACCAAATGTTTGGAAGCGCCGACGAGAGTTTAGCACTTGGTTCTGGACATATGGACCTGCACATTACCTTGGCACTAACCACAAGGTGGTCGACGGAGGGGGCGAAGTTTGGGGACCAACCCCTAGTTTATTATGCCCACAAGACCCTGACGTAGTGTTGACAAGTGCATTAGTGGCAGGGGGCAGATAGTTAGCCCTGACCCCCGACCATCTTAACTCCAACATGAACATGCGCTCAAATTTTAAGGGGCTAAGACGGCGGGGGCGAAGTTTGGGGACCAAACCCTAGTTTTATTATGCCCACAAGACCCTGACGCAGTGTTGATAGGTTCACCAACGGCAGGGGATGGCAGTTAGCCCCGACCCCCGGCCATATTAACTCCAACATGAACACACGCTCAAATTTTAAGGGGCTATGCCGGCGGGGGCAAGTCGTTGGCCCTGGCCCCCGGCTGCATGGCCCATGTGGCCAAAATTTCCGCCTTTAAGGGTTATTGGGCAATTTAAGTATCCCACAAATTGCACATTTGATGGATGAATTTGTCACCTCTGCAGCAGAAAATAGGGCAGATTTATAGGATAGTTAGACTGTTGGTCTGATTTGTAGGATGGATAACAACAAAACTACAAGGAGAGCTTGTAGAGCCATATCTTTGTGAGTTTTTGGCCTTTTGGAGCTCAAGAAGAGTCTACCTAGGGGTTTTTGGACATTTTGGATCCAATGGTGACCTCTATTTGCTGATTTGAGCACATCTAAAGGAAATTTTTGCAGGTTCAAGTCCATGGGTGTATGGATCAATCAATGTTTTGGAGCAGTTCTTGAAGGTGTTTGAGCATGGAGAAGGCCTTGTAGGGGTTTTCTTACCTTCAAAAGTTTACTACAACAACTGTTACTTGCAAGGTTCAACTCTTCTATACTTTTCTCACTATGTCTTGTTGAGGAAAGTTTTCTATTTGTCCTTCAATGTGGAATTGAAGTGCTTATATGCTCATGTATGCTCATTTTCAGATGGAGTACAAGGTCTTTGTAGGAGACACCTTGTGTTGCTGATGTTTTCATGACTGACTGTAGGTTTTCATGATGTTTATGTGAGATTTATTTGTAGGAGAATATTTCATTGAAGGGGAAATAGCCACATGTTTTATCAACAAACTTTTATGTACTCTTTTTCCACTGAATATATGGAGCGGTCTAGCTATGTTGGCAGGCCCAGAGATGTAGCCTAAGATGGGTGAACTCCATCACCAAATACTTTCTTATGCTTAAGTTTATATGTGAAAACTAACTCATAACTTGAAGAGACCTTTTGGAAAACCTATTTTGGTTGAGACCTATTTTTCCTTGCAAAGCGCCGGAGAATGATCCTTATTTTTAGGGAGAGGATATTGACCTCCTTCTCCATTTTTAGGTCAATTGGTATCAGATCCTCATCTGACCAAGTTGCAAGAATGGGCAAGAAGAGTCTCCAAGAGCTAGAGGAGATGAATTTGGCTCTTCGTATGGAGAACATTGAGTTGAGAAGAATGCTAGAAATGGCTGAAGAGGAGAAGAGGCATATGTGCCTTTAGTTGCAACATGTGCTTGAGGAATAAGTTGCTAAAAGTTCCACTCCTGTGACAACAAAAGACACCTCCAAAATGAAACCAATATGTGGGCATGGTTCACACAGTAGTTATGGACCATATGAGGAAAATGATGCATGTGCATTTTGCAAGCATCTCCAAGATTCTCACCATATGCTAGTTGGTAAAAGTGGGTGGCTAGAGTCATTTGCAATGTTGTCATCATCATCAGAAGCTGAAAAGATGAATGGCAAGTTCAAGGAGGTAATAATCATTTCAAGTACAATTCCTTATATTTATGTTCATATCACCACTTTTTTAGCATTTAAGCAACATACCAAAGGCATTGGTATGAAGCTACTTTCTAAAATGGGTTATGAAGGAGGAGGCCTCATCATCAATGATCAAGGGATCACTAATCTAACCATGGTACAAGAGAGACCGAAGTATTAAGGATTGGGATATGGTCAAAGGGAGTTTGGAGAATGATCTAAACGGTTTGAGGCACAATAATCATCTGAGGATGATATGTCACACCAAGATCATGGCGACAATGTTCGTTCGTCTCTCAAGCGAGATGAATGTTTGAAGGGACCTTGCATGTCATCTTCCACCCCACATCATCAAAGATGCAACCCAAAGGACATGCATACATCTCATGGGTGTTTTCCAAATGATGATAATTTTGACTATGTGTGGAATATGTGCCCTTGTACTTTATGTGATGCATTTGACCATTGTGTGGATGTCTGTGAGAAACACATGGTAATGGTTAAAAGGATGGATTAGTTTCTAGAAATCAAGCATGATGAATCTCCTTCACATGAGAGTAATTCCATGTCGGCAAGCAAGAGAAAGTTCTTTTTTACCCATTGCAGGATGCATGGCCATGGAAATGAACGATGTTGGAAATTACATCTAGAGTTTTGTCCCAAGAAGGGAAAAGAGATTGTGCAACCTAATGTAAGGGAAGAAAGAGGTGGCAAAGAGGACTCACAACAATCCTAAAGCAACCTTCAAGGCAAAGTTGATGGAAAAATATAACCCATAAGCCTAAGAGAGGCAAAGATTGGATAGACTGTTTGTAAAGTTGATTTGTAAATTTGTAATTACTTGTTGCTGTTTACCTATTTGGGTACTTTTGTAAAGTGAACAATAATAGTCACTATGTGCAACCAGTATGTTTCATTGACGTTATGTTATTGGCTTGTTTGTAAGTCCATATGTGTGAGGACTTTTGGAATGTACAAGTTGTCATCCAAGTTTGTCATGTACTGACCGATGCAAGTATTCAAGATGAAACTTGTTGTGAGTAGAATCTTTGTTTAAGATTGTACAAGATGACTATGTTTCAATAGGAAAAGCCAATTATGTCATTGAATCCTTGCAGCAATGTAGTTTTTTGTACAAGCTCAGTTTGAGGATGGTAAAGCAAGTTTATATTGCTTATGATTTCCAAGATGAAGTCAAGTTTGTCTTCAATAGTTGAACTTCAAGATGAAGTTTCTTTGAGTCATGCAAGAATGATATTAAAGAGAATGTTCAGATTCCACTCATCAGGCTTTTTGATCCTGCATCAACGATAAGATTTTTTGGCTCGATTCTTAACAGGACAATAGGTCTTCAGGAAGAATATAGGTGAAGTGCCTTGATTGGAGCTTGAAGGGAACCAATTGAAAATATAGCACATGGATTGAATTTTTGGGTAGTTTTGAGTTTCAGCCTCATTTTATTAACTAGGAGAAATAAAGTTTTGGAGTCTAAAAGTTCCTAGTGGGGAGGTGTGGTCAGGTGATCAAATTTTAGCTAAAAAATAGAAGTGCGAAGAAAGTTTTGAAACCAACATCAAGTCAAAGTGCTCATCATTCTGAATCCAACGACATTCGTTTCACCTCAATTCGAAATTGTATGCTCAAGTTATTGCATTTTGATCGTTTGTCCCAACAACTAAAAAATGAGAAAGCTTGCTGACTTGGCCACTGACTAGGCTTCCGTACAACTGACATCATCCAAGGTGACTGAATAGGTATGAACCAATCAAGGCTTTCCAAGTGGAATCCTCGTATAGGTGTAGAATGACACAATTTGACTGGTTGATTTATGGTGGTCCAATTAGAGGATGCCACGTGGCCCAACCAGAGGCCACCATGTGGCACCTTGTTTTGGTTAAAATTTTGGTAAGGGTCAAACAACCTCAGTTGAGATCGAATCCCTAACCTCTAGTCTACAGCTCCAACGCCTTGCCACTATTTCCTCACGGCGTTTCTTAACACTATATGGTGCAGGTGCTATTTGAATTTACATTCAACGCATTTTGGGAGGAGGGGCTGGGCGGTCATCCTTGGCCCCGATCACCGTGACTCCATGTAACCCTAGGCACATTTAAGTGGGGCTTGGGATCTAGCCCATCCCCTGGACACCATACCTCTGAGGGGACCACATGCGAAATGCTAGAAGGCACTAATAGCGGGGGGGGGGCTTAGGACCAACCCAACCCTTGGTCCAATCATCGTTCATGAGACTGAGCATTGAATGTTTGGGAGCACTAACGAGAGTTTAGCCCTGGGTTCTGGACATATGGACCTGCACATGACCTCGACACTAACTGGAAGATGCTCGGTGGAGGGGGCGAAGTTTGGGGACCAACCCCTAGTTTTGTTACGCCCACAAGACCCTGACAAAGTGTTGATAGGTACTCCGACAGCGAGGGTAGGCAGTTAGCCCCGACCCCCGGCCATATTAACTCCATCATGACCACACACTCGAATTATAAGGGGCTAAGCCGACGGGGGTGGGTCGTTGGCCTTGGTCCCCAGCTGTATGGCCCATGTGGCCAAAATTTTTGCCTTTAAGGGTTATTGAGAAATTAAGTATCCAATAAATTGCACATTCGACGGGTGAATTTGTCGCCTCCGCAATGAAAAACAAGGCGGATTTGTAGGACAATTATACTGTTGGTCCGATTTGTAGGACAAATAACAACAAAACTACATGGAGAGCTTGTAGAGCCATATCTTTGTGAGTTTTTGGCCTTTTGGAGCTCAAGAAGAGTCTACCTAGGGGTTTTTAGACCTTCTGCATCCAATAGTGAACTTTATTTACTGATTTGAGCACATATAAAAGAACTTTTTTCAGGTTCATGTCCATGGGTGTATGGGTCAATCAGCGTTTTGGACAAGTTTTTGAAGGTGTTTGAGCATGGAGAAGGCTTTGTAGGGGTTTTCTTACATTCAAAAGTTTACTGCAACAAATGTTACTTGCAAGATTCAACTCTTTTATACTTTTCTCACTATGTCTTGTTGAGGAATTTTTTCTATTTTTCCTTCAATGTGGAATTGAAGTGCTTATATGCTCGTGTATGCTCATTTTTAGATGGACTACAGGGTCTTTGTAGGAGACACCTTGTGTTGTTGACGTTTTCATGAATGAAAGTAGGTTGTCATGATGTTTATGTGAGAGTTATTTGCAGGAGAATATTAATTTGAAGGGGAAATAACCACATTGTTTATCAACAAACTTTTAAGTACTCCTTTCCACTAAATATATGGTGTGGTCTAGCTATGTTGGCAGGCCCAGAGATGTAACCTAGGAGGGGTGAACTCCGTCACCAAATCCTTTGTTCTACTCTTCATGGATGCCTATATGAGTTATGCGATGTTGTGTTTCTTATGCTTAAGTTTACATGTGAAAAGTAACTCATAACTTGAAGAGACCTTTTGGAAAACCTGTTTTGTGTTAAGACCCATTTTTCCTTGCAAAGAGTTAGAGAATGATCCCTATTGTTAGGGAGAGGAAATTGACCTCCTCCTCCATTATGCACATACTATATATATATATATATATATCTATATATATATATATCTATATCTATATCTATATATATCTATAGATATATATAGCGAGGCAACATGGAATCAGATTCTTAATGGAAATAGAAGGGGAGAGGAATGAACTTTGTTTTTTTTCATTATGTCGGCACAGGTAAGAGGTATTGAAAATTGAAACTTAGAGCTATGACAACCTCTACAATGTGGGATAAAATAAATACTATTGGACGTGCCCAAATGGCATATTTGTTAGTTTTGTCATTGGTTCCCTTTTGACACATTAATTTCTAGATGGAGCTAAAAGTTGTCCTCTAAATTGTCAATTTAGCAAATAAGCATTGCAGTATAATTGAGGAAGTTGGTCATTTGTCTCCATTAATTGGAACTTTATAGTAAATAACTAACAATAACCATGGGAAAGACGCTCATCTGTACACAAACTTCACATTTATGAAATTATTTTTCATATCCATGAACCCGACATAGACAAATTGCAGCATCAGGGCTATGGGACATATGAATTGCTCAAAAGATGAGAATATAGAGCTATTCTGTGCAACACTTGGTGGGATAAAGTTATGGAAGGAGATTTTATTATTGTCCTCATATAGGATAAGCAAAGCATATCACTAGAGATAGGTGGGAAACTTGAGCTCAAGGGTGCTCCATTAGAAACATGACATTACGCTTGTGTGGAAATCAACTCACTTCTTTACCAGGTAAAAGGTGTGGTAGAGGACATGGATCTGATGTTTCAAACATGCAATGTACAGGTTAATCTTGACTTCGGTTCAAGAGTAGATACAACACATAAGTTTCGTGTTGGATTTTCCTTAGCCTGTCGTAACAACATTTTTTGCAAATTCGCCATTCGCGAAGGGTAAACCAAAATGTTTTCTTAGCTATAGAATCCATATTTGGATAGATAATGACAAAATTCATCGTGGAATGATTTTGTTTTGTTTTCGGTGCTACATTTGGGTTTGAAAGTTATGTGGATTGTGCTTTAGATGTTCCTATGTACTTTGTATATTAGAATAAGAAGAATGTTGATTGCAGTGACATGTCTTTCAAATATTTCCATGAAAACATCAGTACCTGCTGAATTTCCCAATATTAATGATTGGGAGGATTCTTAGAGGAATTTGTTAGGCAAAAAAGTAAGAGAGATGACACTATGTTAAATTCCCCTCAACTGTTGTAAGAATTTGTCTTTATCGTATCATTCTGCAACTCATTAAAATACTCAAATGAATTAAGAGAAGAAAAAGAAAACATACCGAATTATAATCTAGTTCTCAAGGCTCCTGTTTAGCTTAACATAAAGCATTATGTTGATGTCTAATATATTGTCTCAAAACACTCGAATTGCCTGAATAAAATGGTGACAACATTATTGATTCAAAATTATATTCCTCAAAGTGAACATGTCAAGCAATAGATTAATAGGACCCCTTCTAAACTCATGCATATTTTCTTAGTCTTAATTATTATTTCTACATAAATTTAGATCCAAATTCTTAATTTCCCGGGTTAAACTCTATTTTCTTTATTTCTCTTCAAACCACTCCTTCAATCCAAAGACCCTGCAACCCTAAAAATTTTCTAGCCATTTTGTTTTTGAAAGCTAGGGTTTCAGAACTAGAATATTTGTTGCAATCTCTCATGTCCTATCCCTCCAACCACTAATTTTAACTATTTTCATCAATATTTAGATGTCTCGGGCACTAGTTCCCTACAACCAGGAATTGTCTCCAGGAAATAACAAGATCCATGCTTATAACCAACATATAACCATGACATAAAAGCCATCAAATCGCCATAATAACAAGTACAAATGCTCATAGAATACAATAGGAAAATATATCTTATTAGCTGATGAAAAACCAACCAAGTTAGGGATTTCCATGTGCCACCTGACCATAAATTGGGTTGAAACAAATCTATTTTTCAACCAATCACCCATGTGTCATATTCCAAGCATGAATGTGGGATATCAAGGCATAAACAACTAGGGCTTCCTAGAGATTAAACCACCTCCACCCTCAGGCTACCGTGATCTCGCTAAAACTGGTCAAGAGATCGCAAAGCCTGAAACAAGCTTGGATGCCTCAAAATGATTCACCATTACCTTGAAGAATTTTCCTGTCTCCACCTACCTATCAAGGGCTTCCCAGTGATTAAACACCTCCACCCCCGACCCTTTGGAATTTTCCTGAGACCACCTCACTTGGTTTCAAAACCTTCTGGAAATCTAAAGCTCAACCAAGAAAAGAATCCCATCACACCATGACTATCTGGAAATGGAAAGGTAGGGTTGAAACCATTGTCAAACTAGGAAAAACCCATGCCAATGACAACAAATGAACCAAATAAACAAATGCATGCACCATGAATTCACACCTCAACTAGGAAATCACACATGCAACCTGTTACTTGCAAAATCCTCCTGCTGAAGCTGCTTGATCCAACCTTCCTTACTCATCCTTTGCTTTCCGTGTCTTTCCTTTTCTTGCTTGTCCAAGTGTTTGCTCTTTTTCCTTTGCCATACTTGCTCTAAAACTAAGAAAAAGTTGGGCCAAAAGATGTGAACTATTTCTTAGGTGCCCTTTTATCATGGTTGCCTCTATTTTCTTCATTTTCCTTCTAATTTCCTCCTTGTGCCATTTTGTGACCCTTCATCTCCCTTTTCTCCTATTTTTCTTTATTTCCATAATTAAATGTGAATTAATACCTCTTTTCCTTTTCCAATTTCCTTAGCCATAAATAAATCGAAAGTGACATCCATTAGGATGTTTTTCCCACCATTTAGCTTGGAATACATGTCCCATTACACATGTTCGAGCTTCCAACATAATGAAATTGCATTGTGAAATTCCCATACATTTTCCAAAGTAGGTAAAGCCCTTATTATAGTCAAAAAGATATTTGAATTTCATTAATCCTATTCTTTGATTGAATTTCAATTTATGTATGAATCTACCTAAGGCCATTTGATATATTGTTCTTACACATCCTTTAAAGGGATTGATAGGCAATAACATGTATGGATTTGTTGTCGCTGCGACAATTACCCTCCAAATTTTTTCCTAAGTCAATTTTGGAGTCTATATTAACCGACGTTTTAAGCTCCCTAGTGTTGTCATGTTGTTTGATTTGTTATTTGTGTGTTTTCTCCTAGTGTCACATCCTCCTAAGTCAATGTTTCCTAAGTGTCATCACCTAACCCTTATAAGCGCTTATGTTATCTAATCCATGGTTAGGTGAACTCACGAGTTTTCTCGACTTAGAAACTAGCCTTTTTTCCATGCACACACTTGAAAAGCACTCAAAAGCACACAAAAGGAAAACAAAATAAATAAAGAGTTCTTTAAGGCAAAAGAACACTCCAAGGTTATGAATACATGTGCTTGTGTTGAGCGCACTCCTTCGGGCTAAATAAGTGCACCCTCCTTGATCACACTCCTTCATGCCGAGAAAGTGCACCCTCCTTGAGTGCACTCCGTCATGGTGAAACCATGCACTCTTCCTGGATGCATGCATGAGCCATTTTTTTGTATGTGGGCACACTCCTAGAAATAGGAGCCCACTTAACTTCCCTTAACTAATCCTTTCCCTTGTTGATAAGTGGAAATCATGCATGGAATTTTTTTCATGTAAACTCTTTTAAATTAACCCAGTTAATCATTCATTTGCATAATAATTCTCATTTGGTTTGGGTGCACAATTGTGGATCAAGAATCTCTTCATCAACCTGCATTACAAGTAAGTTTTGCATGTTGAATATATTTGTTTCCTTTCATGATTTCACTGTCGATCTTGCTTTTCTTGCTATCATTTCTTTGTTTTTCAGTTTATTTACTTGCATTCCTATTTAATCTTGTTTAAGTATGATTTGAATTGGATCCATAAAGAACTGTCAAAGAACCATGACTGTATCAGGTCGAGACAAATCTCTAAAGAATTCCAAAACAACGATAAAAAAAAACACCCTGAACCAGTGGCAATGGCAACTAGCATGGAACGACGAGGACCTCGGTCAAAATGCACTGACCGAGGCCCATGGAGACTACGCGGGAAGTCAAAGTAGCCCCTGGGAGCCCCAAATCGAGAAATGGAAGTGATTTTTGATGCGTGATTAGCGCTTAGAGCTTAGTGCTAATCGCACATCGCTGGGCAAACAGGGCCAAAATGGAGGAAGCCCGAGCACTCGGTTGTGTGGGACATAGTGCTTGACATAGTGCTGGACAGGAAGGTAAGGACGACGCACAGGGGTGATGTTGAATACCTCAGGATTGCACTCAAAGGTTCAAAGCCGAGCAGTGCAAAGTGGATTGAGATTAGACAAGTGAGAAAACAATACCCTCACTTAGTCGATGCTTGAAAAACCAACTTTTGGTGGTCCAAAATCTTTTTTAGTGGGGAGGCCGTGATCCGAATTGGATCCATAAAGAACTGTCAAAGCACCATGATTGTATCAGGTCGGGATAAATCTCTAAAGAATTCCAAAACAACGATAAAAAAACACCCTGAACCAGTGGCAATGGCAACCTGCGTGGAACGACAAGGACCTCGGTTAAAGTGCACTGATCAAGGGCCATGGAGACTGTGTGGGAGGTCAAAGTAGCCCCTGGGTGCCCCGGATCAGGAAATGGAGGTGATTTTTGATGCGGCTGGGTGAATAGGGCCAAAATGGAGGAAGCCCGAGCACTCGGTGTTACACAGTAATTTGTCACCATCCCTGTTACTCCTCTTGTCGTACCTTGGAGGACACATCCCGGGAGTTATAAGAAGTGACAAAGGCTAAAAACACTTGCATTATGTTCCCCTGAGTATGTACTCCATGTTCCCTAAAGACACCTTCTGCAGATCATCCCTAAAAAGTGCTATTTTTCCATTGGCGCAAGTCCACAGTATTCTACCTGCGCCAATGATGGAGATCCTCAAAAGGGGGCGCGACCATTGGCGCTCTGTCTTAGAGCAACAGTCGCGCCAACCAAATTTAGTCGTGCTTTTTGCCTTAATGCACGTCCGACTGTTGTTTCCTTCATTACATGGAGCTTTTCTGAGGATAAAAAATCAGTCTTTTGTCGAGCTTTATCCATCTTTATGGCTTTTGCTAAATCCGCGAAAGGTGTCCAGGTTCATTGCATCCTCCTCCCTTCTCCATCTATATAAGCTTGTCATTATGCATTGGACAAGCTAGAGTGTTGGTGTTAGTGTTATGCTAGTGATTTGGTGATTGAGTTATAATAGTGATGATTATTGGTCATGGAGTGTTAGATGTTGAGTTCTTGGAGGAATGCTAATGAGTGCTAGAGAGGTTATGCTGCCGGAGGGGAGATGCATGTCAAGACACATATAGTTATTCGCCTAGCCAGGAGAAGGGTCGACGTCAGAACAATGGTTGTAACTTTTCCTATTTATTAATTGATGAGCGACTGCTATTATAGTTCCAATCTCATTATCTGTCATGGTGATATGTTGATTTATTTCCTTTCTGACTGAAATATAGTTGTGCCTTGGTAGTTTCTATGTTGGTATCTGTCTCTTCCTTTGCATGTGCAGGTGTTCGTTTATGATCTGTTGGAGCAAGGGAGCGAGGATATCAACTCTGCTTCAATCATAGCGTTGGACTCCAGGTTAGTCTTCTTGATTCACCTTTGATGCATAACTAGGAACTTGCGTAGCAGCGTGGTTTGTTTGTGGCTAGTTCTGTGATAGGCTAGTGGGATCGCCTCTGTCCGCAGAGGGGATTTACCTTACCAACAAATTGGCACTGTCAACCCGACCTGAGGTCGTATCTTTTATCTTTTTAGTTGGCAAGCTTAATTGGCGCGGTTATTTCTCTGACAGTCGTGCCAGTTGGCGCACGTTGCTCAAAAGCAACTCGCGCCAATTCTGTGGTAGCGCAAGTTGCAGGCTGACAGTCGCGCCAGCTCTGTAAATTTTGCCTGTGTGTGGGTGGAAAGCTCATTCAGTCTCTTTATATATCTCTTTCAGCCTCTGGAACTGTGTTGAACCTCTGCTTGACTGGTCTTAGCCTGTATCCCTCAACTATGTGCTTATTTCCAGTGACTTTGCATGTCTAGCCTTCTGTGGGAAGTTTCGATCTCTTGATCATCCAGTCAGCTTGTTGATTATTCTACACTTATCCAGTGATTTGTTAAAGCTTGATCTTCTATACTCTGAATACTTCACTTCTAGCTTCTTTGGATTTCACTAGTCTTTGTGTTTTTCCTTGCTTGCATGGTTCATTTTGTGTTTTAGAATTGGTTCTATTTCATTGACTGAACTTGGATTGTGCATATCTCTTAGAATTTGTTTACATGCATCATGCCACCTTAAAGGAAAGGAAAAAATCTCTTGCATCATAGTAGTTAGCATTTATTGCTATTTGTTGCTATTAAAAAGAAAAAGACAAAATTTCGTTTCTTGTTATTAGCTGCATCAGGATCTTTGTTGAAGTGATCATTTCGTTTGTGAAAAAGATCTCAACCTTCCTATAGATAGAATTCATTGAATCAAATGATTTAATTTTGGCATATAGTTTGCATGTAAGAAGTTTTTTAGATATCACATATGGTAGGACCAAAAAACTGAAACATAATCAAAGATAAACTTTAAAATGAACCAAATGAACATAACGCAAACACTCTAGAGGTCTAGGTTAGAGACGTGTTCCGGCGTCGTTAAACCTGGTAGTTTATCGTCGAGTGGTTGGGTGATTCCTCCACGGTGAAACGGTAGCTGCCAATACGGACTGTGCTCCCACGTACCGTCAAGTATATATTGGGAGACCCCTATAGGAATAAAGCCTTTATCCATAGGAAGCCGTGTCAGCCGCCCTACGATTCGCAATGCAGGGAACACAGCATTCACGAAGATCGACCACCCGTACCCTAAAAAGTATTCTGTGGTTTTGCGAAAAGTTTGGCACACCCTCTACCTAGAATTCCAGAGCAGTCACTTTTGATCCTTTTCGGACTCCCTAAACGAAAAGGTGCCTGTGAGCGTCTTGTCACTTCGTGCTCATTAAATATTCGAAGGAGACTAGAGTCATCTTTTACCCTTTTCTCGACTCTTAAAAAATGAAAAGGTTAAGTTCAGTGTCTTAAAATTTATTGGCCACGATAACATCTACCCAATTAGCTTTCGTTTGTGTCAGTCCGAAGTAGGAGTTATCTCGATAAACTTCTCAAGTCTCATCCTGGCAGAATTACCAGTTTCGTCTTCTACCGAAACACCGGTGGTGAGTCTTCCTGTGGTTTTAAGTATACAACCACTTAGTTCTCGTGCCCCGGGTGACGAGACTTACCAGTTTCATTAGAACCCTACGTGGGAACCTTTTGAGGACGGTATCCCTTTTTGGGACCATCCTTCTCCTCGTGGGTCAGTCCCACCAGTTTCATCCGACATGGATGATTTGTCTCCTACAACGACCGATGAGACCGTTGCAACGAGCGGTGACATTCCCACCTCAACGGACCCTATACATGATAGTAGTACACCTACTACTACAAATTTACCACTGGGCTATAAAGCTTTGAGAGATGCTACGCCTTCTGGAACTCCGTTCACAGGTCCCATTTGGTCATCACACACTTTTCCTACTACGGAGCCTTTTACTCCACCAAGTCGCAGTCTATCTGTTACCTCCGTCACAACCACTCCAACGGTATGTGCAGCCCCCTTGACTTCTATTTATAGTCGTCCCTCAGCCTCTTTGTTTGGAGTTTTTGACCCCATGACAAATGTCCCAATGCAGGAGCCATATGATCCATATTTGTCATCTCAACCGGTTGTTGAGGTATCGGTCCCATTGTCAATTGATTGGACCTCCACCTCTTTCCATGGTGGTCAAGTTTTATCCGCGCAATCTCCAATACAACCCCCTCAAGACCAACTAGGGCAATCCGTTTATGGGAACCCTTTCGGTACTGCCGCTCCTGTTTCCTCTTCTTATATGCAACCTTCTGGTAGCTCAGGTCAGTCGTCTTTTCAACAAGTCCAACCTGGTATAAAGCAAGGCTATCCCGCTGGACAAAGTGGTCAACAAACTATTAACCCAAACCAATCCAATGTCCAGTATAGTCCAATGTCTGGACAAGGTACTCAACCACTCGGTCAACCTACTGTCCAGTATTCACAACCTTCTGGGCAGATTGGTCAGCCTCAAACACAGTTGGGCCAACCAACTGCCCAGCCTCCTCAACCATCTAGTCTGCTAGGACAACCTTCAACTGCGCAACAACAGTTCCAGCAGGTAGGCCAACCTCAGTATCAGCAGGTACAACCTTCTGGACAGATCGGCCAACCTCACCATCAACAAGGTTTTCCTTCTGGCCAGATAGCCCACCCTATAGGACAGTCTATTGGCGCTGCTCAATCTGGTCCGTGGCCCCAAATGGGACCCCAATACCCATCTGGTCTTCAAATGCAGGCCGGGTCTCAATCACAAACTTTTTATCCAACCCAGCCCGGTCCTTCAACTCAATTCGGAGCCCCACCACTGTATGGCTACCAACAACCTCAAGGGCAATTTTTGTTTGCCCCGTACCAGAACTACCAGCAATCGCAAGAAAATCCCTCGCAACCTTATCAACAGCAATACGACACACCTGCAGCATCATTTGGTAATCCTTATGCTGGGGGGCACTATACAAATCCCTATGGCCAATCCATTATAGGGGTAAATCCTTCCGGAAAAACTCTATGGGGGCAACCACCACCTGGCTGGAATCCTGGTGCTTCACCCTACCAACAGCCCCAGATGCCTTTCAATCCTCAATTACCATTCTTAGCGACTTTGGAATTACCAGATGTATCCAAATTAACCAATGATCCTATTCTTCATAATCCTTATTGGCCTCCAGTTCCAACTAAAATACCTGGTGACTGTCCAAAATTCGATGGTAAAGCCGATGAAGACCCGCAAGCCCATGTTATGACCTATCATTTGTGGTGTTCATCTAATTCATGGCTTGACGATTCAATTCGGCTTCGCCTTTTTCAAAGGACTCTCACTGGCTCTGCCGCTAAGTGGTATATCGAACTTCATCGCGGGTCTTTTCAAGATTTCAATTCCTTGGCTATGGCATTTCTCACTCACTTCGAGTTACCCGTTCGATACGAAACGGGTACTCACCTCCTCACTTCCTTAAGACAAACGACGGCTACGCATATCTCTGATCATATCCATTAATGGAGACGGCGTAGACGTATGATCAAATTTTGGATTCCTGACCAGCTTCTTACCGATTGGTTTACGACTTCATTCGTGCCTCCGATAGCTCGGGATATCGCCATGGGGGCGTGTGTCACCGAAGAGCAAGCTATTGCTCGGGCTCAGTACCTTGACTTGGTTTATTCTCAGTCAGGTACATTATATGATTATCTGCCTGATGTCCCAAGACAAGGACCATCTAAAGCCCCGCCAACACCCACTGTTGACGGTATCATTGGTTCAGTTAATTCATCCTCAAAGAAAAGTTCGACGAACCCTGCGAAGCAAAAAACATCTGCTTCGAATGGACAACCTTCCCAGGCATCGCCAGGTTCGAATGTTACTTCTGAGGTTAATGCCGTCCAATCTAATACGGCAAGCAAGGCTTCGAAAGAGAAGAAAAGAGGGAAAGCGGAAAATAAGACGGAGCAACCTAAGCAGGAAACCCCGAAACCTCAACCTGAGGACGGCGCTAAACGCAAACCCAAATATCCTTGTCTTATTTGCGATGAAAATCACTTTACCAAGGATTGCCCGAGGCGGTCCGAAGTTAGTCGTTTATTAAAAGGCACCTCTGGGACTCCTGCGGTGCTCAAGGAGCTCTTTCCCACCCAACACACTCAAAAAACTCAAATGATGGCTGACCCTACTCAGCCTCCCTCTTCCTTTGGTTCTCAAGTGTTTATGGCTGGTACAATACCCATTAATATCAGTACTCGAACGAAGGATTATTCGTCATCTGCCGGGAAGGAGCCTGAGGTTCTCCCAAGTGCTCCCCCGTTCAGTTCAGGTCCGCTCCACATTGAGAGACCTACCACTGAAACGCCTCTTTGACCCCCTCCAAAAGGAGTACTCCGGAAATCCTCGTATAATCCGAATGCTCGTGCTGCACAGCACTACAACATCGTTGAGGACTTAGCACAGACTCCGTCGGCTATGTCCGCTTTAGAGGTTCTCCAGAGTTGCCCTTCGCAGAGGAAGTCCATGCTATCTGCCATTGGGGGCATAGACCCGGCCGATTCAGATTTAATAACCTTTGACTTAGAACGCCACACTCTAAGACTACCTCCCCAAATCGCCTTCCTCATACAGGTAATTATTAATTCCAAGGCGATTCATCGAACAGTTATTGATGAAGGTGCCTCAACTTGCATCATGTCCGTTGCCTGTTGGAAAGCGATTGGATCTCCGACGTTGAGCCAATCTCCCACCACCTTGGAAGCTTTTGATGGAAGAGCGTCCCGTCCTTACGGTATACTCCAATGTTTACCAATCTCTTTGGAAGGGAAGACGGTCAAGATGGAAGTTGAAGTCGTTGATGCTACTCTAACCTACAACCTCCTTCTCGGACGTAGCTGGATATACGCAATGCAAGCTGTTGCTTCATCTTTCTTCCGAATCATCCGTTTTCCTCATCAAGGGAAGATCGTTACCGTTGACCAGCTCTCTTTTTTCGCTTCTTCTTCCGAAGGCACTATCCCGTTCGTGGACCATACCTCCCAATTACCTAAGACTCTGGGAGCTGGACTTTTCAAAGATCCTGATCTTATGGGTGTTTTTCCACTCCCTCCTATAAATGTCGCCTCTGTCAATATGATCGCTACTGGCTCTGATCCGTGGCTCGTACCCCCTACAGACCAAGTAGATTCCTGGGGCGACCAGATGCCATTGAGTCCCGCCGAGTTTAATTATGTTGAAATCATTGCTGCCTCGGCTCCCTCCTCTACGCTTACTCCATCCTTAGGACTTCTAGATAAGGCTTCTTCGGATTCTCTAGGGGAAATATTCCTCTCCGACGAAGCTATTATTGAGACTATGTCTCTAGAGGAACCTCCCTGGTATAGTTCTCACCATCGTTCCTCATTTCTCCCTGCCTCGCAGCATTTCCTGACATGCCTCGAACGGTTCGCTCCTTGTCTACCATCACAAATCCTTCAAACGCCTATTCAAATTGATTAGGTTTTTTCTGAAGGAAATATGGCAAACATTACACGAACCCAACCCCTCGACATCTCTGTTAAACCCGGGATAGTCGAGCATCTTCATATCGGAGTCACTTGTACTCCAGAGGAGATTCAACTTTATTCCGAGCTCTTTCGCGAATTTCGTGATGTTTTCGCATGGTCCTATGAAGAAATGCCTGGCATTGATTCTAGCATAGTGATGCATGAAATAATCACGTACCCAGATGCTAAGCCTGTTCGTCAACGTCTACGCCCTGTACATCCTAGGAAGGCTGCGGCGATTAAGGCCGAAGTAGAAAAGCTTCTTAACGCCAGTTTTATTTACCCTATTCCTCTTACAGATTGGGTCTCTAACATTGTCCCTGTAACTAAAAAACAAGGTACAATTCAGGTTTGTGTTGATTACCGTGATATAAACAAAGCTTGTCCCAAAGATAATTTTCCCACACCATTCATTGATCAGATCATTGACGAGTGTGCCGACAGTGAAATGTATTCTTTTATGGACGGTTTCTCCGGTTATAACCAGATCAATATTGCTCCTGTTGATCAACACAAAACGGCCTTTATTTGCCCATGGGGGACTTTTGCCGATAAGAAGCTCCCTTTTGGTCTTAAAAATGCCGGTGCTACCTTCCAGCGCGCAATGTCTTATGCATTTCATGACATTCGGCATATTGTGCAACCTTATCTGGATGATCTTCCTGCTCATTCAGCTAAACGTGAGGACCACCCTACACACCTTCGCGAAATCTTTCTTCACTGTCGGTACTACCGCCTCCGGCTAAATCCCCACAAATGTGTCTTCTGCGTTGAATCTGGTAGACTTCTCGGTTTTATCGTTTCCAAAGAAGGCATCCGTTTGGATCCCCTTAAAGTCGAAGCTATCGTCAATCTCCCTCCCCCAAATTCTTTGCATCAGTTACAAAGTTTGCAGGGGAAAGCCAAATTTTTACGCCGTTTTGTTCCCAACTATGCCGAAGTAGCTAAAGGTTTTACGCGATTACTGAAGAGTGATATCCCTTTCCATTGGGATGCCACAGCTCAGGAATCTTTTGAACGTCTCAAGAGTTTACTTGTTTCTGCTCCACTGCTTCGTCCTCCGGATTATTATCGCGACTACACCTTGTATCTAGCTGCCGCCGATACCACTATCGGCATGGTTCTTGTCCAAACTGATGATGATAACACTGAACATGTTATTTATTATCTCAGCCGCAACCTTTTAGATACGGAAACTCGATATGCTTATATCGAAAAGTTGGCACTAGCCGCAGTTTGTGCTGTACAACGTTTCCGTCATTATATTCTTTTGCGTACTACTACTGTGATTTCTGATTGCAACCCCATGACGTATATATTGTCACGCCAGTTACTGGGGGGCAAATACTCAAAATGGATTGTTATCCTCCAAGAGTTTGACTTGGAATTTACCACTGCCAAGTCTAAGAAATCCCTTGTGTTCGCTGAGTTAATTTGCTCTTTGCCATCGTCTTCCTCAACCTCGCCTGCAGAAGACCAAATACCAGATGAAACCCTGTTCCTCATTAGCACCCTCGATCCATGGTACGGAGATATAATCACATATCTGCAAACGTCCTCCTTCCGTCCGGGTGTGTCTAAAGACGCTCGGCGGAGGATTCGTCATCAATCTCAACCCTACCGTATCATTGGAGATACATTATATCGTCTTGGTGCAGACTCCGTTCTCCGCCGTTGTCTTACTCTAGAGGAAGCTGAACGGGTTCTAAATGACTGCCACTCTGGCGCTTGTGGCGGACATATGTCCGGATATGCTACAGCCCAAAAAATCCTTCGTGCTGGCTATTTTTGGCCCTCTATTTTCAAGGATTGCATCCTTGCCGTCCGGTCTTGTCATGAGTGCCAGATATACCAGCGGAAAATGCGAGCGCCTTCTGCTCCGTTGCACCCTGTGGTTTCCGTCGGCCCTTTTGCAAAATGGGGCATTGATTATATGACCTGTAACCCTCGCTCGGCCGGGGGGCATGGGTTTTTCATCGTTGCCGTCGACTACTTTACTAAATGGGCCGAGGCGATGCCTACATTAACTGAAGACGGTCACACTGCAGCGCAATTTTTATTCAATCATGTTATTTCGCGATTCGGCGTCCCTCAAGCCATTGTCACTGATCACGGAAAGCATTTCCGTAATCATATGATGTCGGAATTAACAACCCAGCTAGGCTTGCAACATGGTAGTTCAACTCCATACTACCCTCAGTCCAATGGTCAAGTTGAAGCTGTCAATAAAATCTTGGTTAGAATGCTTCAACGTATCGTTGGTGTGCATAAATCTAACTGGCATTTGATGTTATTCCCTGCCTTATGGGCTTACCGAACCTCCGTGAAGGATGCCACTGGTTTCACTCCATTTCAACTAGTTTATGGACTAGAGGCTACCCTTCCAATTGAATGTGAGATCCCTTCATTGAAATTAGCCGTCGAACTGCTTCCCAACACTACCCCGTTAGAAGAATGCCTTCTTTACCTAGAACGGTTAGATGAGACTCGTCGCCTGGCCTCTTTGGCCATCGAAACACAAAAGAAGCGAGTCAAGACTCACTTCGATCAGACTGTCCATCCGCGTTCTTTTGTTGAGGGAGACTTGGTCCTACTCTATGATCAAGCGAAAGATAAGCTAGGCGCAGGAAAACTCGAGTCTATGTGGCTAGGCCCTTATATTGTCAAGAGAGTCCTGCAGAAAGGGGCCTACGAGTTGATTGATTATGAAGGAAACCCTCTTGGGAAGCCCCGAAATGGGCTTTACTTGAAAAAGTACTATGCATGATGCTGGTACATTTTATTATGTACATACATGTACTTTGGTGTGTTGTGTGTCGGTTTTCGAGACATAGCTACCACTTATTGTGTTTTTCGCTTCTTGTGCAGATGCCAGATGCACCTTATGTTGGTTTCGCTGATGGTGCCTACCGCAGTACCCGCAGTTTGTCTTCTGCGGCATGGGTAATCTACGATCCTCATAGCGAGCTAATAGATTTCCAGGGTGTGTGTTTAGGGCATACTACTAACAATGTTGCCGAATACTGTGCTGTAATCGAGTTACTTGCTAGAGCAATTAATTTCGGTATTCGCGCATTGATAGTAAACCTGGACTCTCAACTTGTTGTCCACCAGCTCAACGGGCAATATTCCGTCAGAAACCATCATATACTAAGGTTGTATTTACGTGTAAGGTTGTTAGAAAGGCATTTTGATTTTATTACATATCAACATGTTCCGAGACAATTAAACACATTATCTGATGCATTGGCCAATCATGTATTAGATAGACATCTGCATAATTTGTAATTAAAACATTATGTAAGCAAGCACATGAAAACACAATAATGAACCATGAACATATGTATATATATACGTGTGTGTCAAAAAGTTTGCGCCCCACGCATTACATAATCCAAAAAATAATACATGTCCAAAAATCATACAGCTGTCGACAACATGTCTCTCAAAAATGTGCAAAAAATGAAACCTAGGCGTCTAATCGCGGTGATGCTCATGATAGCATGTCACCGCCCGCACCACACGTCTCAACAGACGATGGACGCGAGTAGATACTCCCACTGTATGCTTCTGGTACGCTCTAGGCACGTCCGCCAGTCTGCCATAATCTGGGATCCCTCGAGTAAGTGCCTCGAGGTTTTGTACTAGGTCAGCATCGTCACCCTCTTCCTGAGGGTCCGCTCCAGGTTGTACTCTCCGTACGTTGTGAGGCAAGTCGGCTGGTCGTTCTGCACCAACGTCTGCATACATATATAGATGCTGTAAGAAACAGACATGAATTATAAAAACTTGAATATGTTAAAATATTGAAAACATAAAAGGTCCTTACCTAGCTCCTCGTCCCAGTCCTCTCCCTCAGGCAACGGGAGGTCTGGATCTCCAATAAAATCAGTGCCCGCATAGGGCCTGTCCTCCACGACGATCAACTGGTGTTGGAGCCAAATGAAGAACTCGGGCCTCCAGGACATCTGCTGGCCCCCACCTCCTCTGGGCATAAGTGGTGCCCATCGAGCCAATCTCGGCTCCCGTGGCACTGGATCTGCCACTATACCTCCTGGGATCCGGAATATCGGTAGCCGCTCCAGGAAAAATGATACTATGATGGATCCATATCCGAACTGTTTATTGCCATCACGCTTACATTTGGTAAGCTGCCTCTTTATATTTGTTGTTACTGCTGTGGCCCAATCAAATAATGTAGGGTGTAGGCACTCAGTTCCCAGCAGCAAGTGATTCTTGCTGGCCTCGTGGGGTGCCTGTACCCCAGACGTCCGAGTGATAGTGAATAGTACCACTTGTAGCACCAAATCTGGGATAGTGACAATGTCCACCTTGGCACTATTGGATCCAAAATGGGCCCCAGGACAAACTCTGGCCATTACCTCCCCCATCTTTTCCCCAGAAGGTCTACTACCGGTCAAGATGGGCCGCGCGCCCCGCCGAGATAGTCCAGTAATAAAATAAACATCAAAGACATCCAACTCCAATGTCTGGTATTTCAGGCGGAATACCTGATCCTCAATATCCCAGGCATCCACAATGAACCTTAGTAACTCGGGCTGTGCACGTAGATATGAGGTAAGGAAGAATTTTTTCAGGCCACAATCTCGCAAAGCATTCATGCATGCGTCATCTTCCAGTGCCAAAGCATCTATGGCCTCATGTTCCCTTTCTCTCCATTCTATAGCCATCTTGACCAATTCCTGCAACCAAAACACCAAAATGACATCATAAGATCAATGGTGAAATCAAAAATCAAAGAAAATTGCAGGTTCAACGGTCAAAATTATGTGAAAATTGGTTCGCGCAATTGGCGCGACTGTTTTCAAAACAGTCGCGAAAATGGCGCGACCCCTTGTAGGAAAAGAGCCCATTGGCGCGAACCCGCGGGGGGAACTCGCGCCAATGGGCGCAACCCTAATTTTTACAATCCCCCTTACAGAGGGTCATTTTGTGGGTAAAAACTTAAAAAGATGGAATAGAAATGAAGCTAAGGATGAGGCCTCTTACCTGTTTCAAACGGCGGCTCGAATGGTCTCCTGGATTGGTCGCAATCAACAGTTGAAGTTTGCACCCAAAACCCTCCAACGATAAACTTACAAGGTAAAAAGTGAAAAGTAATTTTATTTTTTACTTTTTCACTATTTATAACTTCTTTTGGCTTAAAAACACATTAAAGTCATGTTTTTGTGAAATATTTTTATGTCAAAGTAGGATTTTACGCTATTTTTTGTATGTTGACAGGGATTAGTGCCAAGCAAGCAACTTAACGAGCTCCTTTTTCGGTTTTTCGAGCTCAGTAAAATACAAGAAAAGGTTACTTCAAGGTCCGCTTTTAGCTCTTTTCTGACCATTTAAAGAGGAAAAGATTGCCGAGTCCCTCCTCTTGACTCGTTAAATGGTGATAAGGGGCGGTCGTTTTAAGTTCTTTTTGTCGACCGTTAAAACATAAAAAGATTACCGAGTTTTTGTCGTTTCAAACTCGTTAGTGGTTACGAAACGACGTGGTTTTGACCGCTTTTTTACTTTTTCAGGTCAAAGTCACTAATCATGAAAAGTACTCCTCGATCGTAATGATCGGGCGGTTCTTTCGGGTATTATTTTATACTTTTTCGGGCCCGAGAGACACAACTTTACGAAAAAGGACATCCCTGGAGTTTCCTTTTCTGCTGTCTTTTCAAACTCTCTAAACATGAAAAGACGCCGAGTTCTTCCTTTGTCAGACTCGTTAAAACTTAATGACATCAGATTTTATCACAATACAAGCATATGCTATCCCCATCAAGCTTGTTAAAAATAACTGGGGTACTCGCCAGAAATGGCGGGGGGAAAAGAAAATTTTGAACCATAATTATTACCGTAAAGGCAGTATGTCGCTCTTGAACATGGCACTTTTTGTTTTCGTGTCCGGGGTGGGGATATTTCATCTCATATCTTTCACTTGCTTCCATGGATTTGGGTACCCTATTTGACCTCTCATTCACTCATTGCCTCGTCATAATGACCTTTGATACATTGATGTCAAATACTGCCAATTCCGTTAATGTGCCGCCGATATGTTCAAGAGAAGTTGACCTCTGAATAAACAACCTCCCTCTGATAGTTCGTACAATCTTGATTCACGACATTATCTCTCTGTCTCGTGTCGATGATGTGGGAAACATTATGGCCCACCTTCGATCAAGGTCACTCCTTGTCGACTTCAGTTCATTATCCAGGGAATTGATCTAGAGACTCCTTTCCGGTGCCTTGGAGCCTGCATGCCTCAATGGCAGGTTCTTCGTGTTCGACGTGAGGTTCTCATCATTGGCCTCCGATCGAATGATTCTACAGATGTTCGACTTCGGCTCATTCATTGACACACCGTAGATTGTACCTATAGTACCTTGAGGGCCATTGTCATTATTGGTGGTACCTCTCGTGTCTGTTAACAGTTTCCATTATTGACTGGTAATCAGGCGATGTTCATGCATGTTCGACTTCAGCTCATATATTCACATGCTTGGACTTGTACTCTTGTTCGGGTCGAGATGGAGCGCAAGACCCTGGATTGTGTCTGTTGTAATCCACGCGTGATTCTTGGTACTTGACTCATTCACTGGATGGCTGCGACCATACCTGAGTCAGTTCATTGATCCTAACCAGATGGCTGCGTCCATACTATGGATCTAGATTATTTATGTACTCTCTTATGGATGGCTACGACCATACCATGTACATCATGTAATTGAACTATCAGTCATGTCTCTTAATACAGCTCCTCGGCGGCAGTAACTATATGTGCTCTTATGTGCTCTTATGTGTGTGTTCTTGTAAAGCATTTCACCCCTCTCCACCTCTCGGACTTCATGCTTTAGGGGGCATCTGTTACACAGTAATTTGTCACCATCCCTGTTACTCCTCTTGTCGTACCTTGGAGGACACATCCCGGGAGTTATAAGAAGTGACAAAGGCTAAAAACACTTGCATTATGTTCCCCTGAGTATGTACTCCATGTTCCCTAAAGACACCTTCTGCAGATCATCCCTAAAAAGTGCTATTTTTCCATTGGCGCAAGTCCACAGTATTCTACCCGCGCCAATGATGGAGATCCTCAAAAGGGGGCGCGACCATTGGCGCTCTGTCTTAGAGCAACAGTCGCGCCAACCAAATTTAGTCGTGCTTTTTGCCTTAATGCACGTCCGACTGTTGTTTCCTTCATTACATGGAGCTTTTCTGAGGATAAAAAATCAGTCTTTTGTCGAGCTTTATCCATCTTTATGGCTTTTGCTAAATCCGCGAAAGGTGTCCAGGTTCATTGCATCCTCCTCCCTTCTCCATCTATATAAGCTTGTCATTATGCATTGGACAAGCTAGAGTGTTGGTGTTAGTGTTATGCTAGTGATTTGGTGATTGAGTTATAGTAGTGATGATTATTGGTCATGGAGTGTTAGATGTTGAGTTCTTGGAGGAATGCTAATGAGTGCTAGAGAGGTTATGCTGCCGGAGGGGAGATGCATGTCAAGACACATATAGTTATTCGCCCAGCCAGGAGAAGGGTCGACGTCAGAACAATGGTTGTAACTTTTCCTGTTTATTAATTGATGAGCGACTGCTATTATAGTTCCAATCTCATTATCTGTCATGGTGATATGTTGATTTATTTCCTTTCTGACTGAAATATAGTTGTGCCTTGGTAGTTTCTATGTTGGTATCTGTCTCTTCCTTTGCATGTGCAGGTGTTCGTTTATGATCTGTTGGAGCAAGGGCGAGGATATCAACTCTGCTTCAATCATAGCGTTGGACTCCAGGTTAGTCTTCTTGATTCACCTTTGATGCATAACTAGGAACTTGCGTAGCAGCGTGGTTTGTTTGTGGCTAGTTCTGTGATAGGCTAGTGGGATCGCCTCTGTCCGCAGAGGGGATTTACCTTACCAACACTCGGTCACGTGGGGGAATTGGAGAACCGTGAGCGGAAAAGGTAAAACCGCTAAAAGTATAAAGGTGGGACCCGCGCTCTGGAAATTGGCAGTATTGATCGGAGCGCCCTCAACCGGTAGGTGGTTTTGGATGAGAGCGGAGCGATTCCACTCAATGATCGACGCGTGGCAAGTAGAGGAGAGAGAAAATTGTCGTTGATCATGCGCTATTGGTCGAGCAAGTCAATCGTGCGAAACGTACGTATGGCGTCGGATCTGGAGGCCCCAGATCGAATGGCTGAGATCGCGCTCGATGGAGGAAGCGGAATTGACGAAGGAATACACCGCATTTTAGAAGGATTTGGAGTCCGTTTGACTGCCATGGTGGAGGAAGAACGCATCCACAACGTAACTGAAGAAACGAACCGATGAAGCAGGCTAGCGCCATTTAGAGGAGGACACGTGGCCACCTCCCTGAGCGCTGATGATGACGTCGAACAGGGAACTCCAAGCGCAGCTGCAGAAGGCGAATCGACAGAGGCAGAAGAGGAACTGAACAGGCATTGGAACGAATGGCTAAAAGCCATGAACAGAGACAGGATACACAGTTAATCAGTCATCGAGAGGGACAGAGAACCCCGAGAGACAGAGGAAGGAACCAGAATCCCGAGAGGAGGACAGAATACACAGAGAAAGAAGACAGTAAAGCATAGCAGAAGAGGACAGAGGGCCGAGCTGACTAGAGGCAGCGCCGAGCACCAGAGAGCTTGAAGATTCAAGCCATCCCATAGAGGAATCTGTCCGGATTGAGCATCACATTTGGCTATTTCCCTTATAGACCATAAGGTCACAGAGCTCGCAGAAGAAGAAGAGTCTGTGCACTCTAGTGGCTTGGGGAATCCAAGAACCACCCTGCCAAGAAAATCGCTTAAGGAGAACTCACATTGAGTCCCTGCATTGTAATTCTCTGCTTAAAGACACAATAAAACAAGGCCACCACTGAAAGCTGGACCGAATGTGTAGCCCTGGAGAATAGGGTGAACTCCTTATTAAATTCCTTGTGTCTTTGTGTTTTCTTACTGTATTTCTATGCTGTCTTTCCATTTAAATGCCTGTGTATTGGCAATCTGATCGATCCGTTGCTTAAATAACACAGGACACACACCAACATGAGTCTGTAATACCTTTGTTTAATAAATCTTTAGCTGATAACACTCATAGGGTGAATATCAGATCAAAGTAAGTGTTAATTTGATATCACATGCTAAAACTCTACACATTCCTCAACCTTTCACTTTCCTCCATGATTGCGACAACATCAATAAAAGCTTGTATATCCTTCTTCTTCTCATTGTTATCATGGAATCTTGTTGTCAAAATTGTTCTTGAGTCTTTCACAGGCAGAGCACACTTCTGGAACTCGAAGCACGATCAACCTTGAAAATTGCGCCTAGAATGGCCAAGTTTCCCTCTTGAGTGCCACCTCCCTGAGCGCTGATGATGACGCCGAACAGGGAACTCCAAGTGCAGCTGCAGAAGGCGAATCGACAGAGGCGGAAGAGGAACCGAACATGCATTTGGAACGAATGGCTAAAAGCCATGAATGGAGACAGGATACACAGTTAATCAGTCATTGAGAGGGACAAAGAACCCCGAGAGATAGAGGAAGGAACCAGAATCCCGAGAGGAGGATGGAATAAATAGAGAAAGAAGACAGTAAAGCATAGCAGAAGAGGACAAAGGGTCGAGCTGACCAGAGGTAGTGTCGAGCACTAGAGAGCTTGAAGATTCAAGCCATCCCATAGAGGAATCTGTCTGGACTGAGCATCACATTTGGCTCTTTCTCTTGTAGACCAGAAGGTCATAGAGCTGGTAGAAGAAGAAGAGTCTGTGCACTCTAGTGGCTTGGGGAATCCAAGAACCACCCTGCCAAGCAAATCTGCTTCAGGAGAACTCACATTGAGTCCCTGCATTGTAATTCTTTGCTTAAAGACACAATAAAACAAGGCCACCACTGAAAGCTGGACCAGAGATGTAGCCCTGGAGAATAGGGTGAACTCCTTATTAAATTCATTGTGTCTTTGTGTTTGCTTACTGTATTTCTCTATTGTCATTCCATTTAAATGCCTATGTATTGGCAATCTGATCGATCCGCTGCTTAAATAACACATGACACACACCAGCACATGAGTCTGTAATACCTTTGTTTAATAAATCTTTAGCTGATAACACTCATAGGGTGAATATCAGATCAAGTGGTATCAGAGCTCTAGGCTGTAAGGTTAGACAAGCTTGTGTTGGTTTAGCTGTGAATGCTCACAAGATCAAAGCTCAAATTAGGAGAAGGAGAGTTGGTGGAAACTAATCCTAAAATTGGGAGAGTCTATTCTCGGAAGACAATGTCAGAGGAAGGTTCTGTTGGGTCAGACCCTCAATTCATAGAAAGTTTCCTAGCTATAAAGTCTATGGTAGAAGAAATGTATAGAGACTTTAGAAAGCATAAGGTTGAAGATTCATCAGGTTCTAAACAAGAAAAAGAAGAATATGAGTATCACTGCCATGACCACTCCAAAGGAAAGGGGAAAGAGGAAAGCTTTCTCACACCTCCTAATAGCTTGTGCATAATAAGAAAGCATCTTTGATGAAGCTAGATGTTAAATTTGATTGCCTATATATGATGGAGAGCTAAACGTTGAAAAGTTGGACAATTGGATTAGACAAATTGAAGTGTATTGCAGGGTACAGAACATAGACTCAGACAAGAGTAAGATTCAGCTGGCAAGCCTACACCTAGGAGGCACTGCCTTGGTTTTGTGGGAAGGCAGAACCCAAGCTGATATGAAAAGACATGGTAAGACCATCTCTGTCTGGAGTGACTTTGTTTCTGCAATCAAAAAGCAGTTCTATCCATTGGCCTACATGCAACAAGCCATGATGAGTTGGCAAACTCTTCGACAGTTGAAAGGGAAAAGTGTGCAAGGGTATACTCAAGAATTCAGAAAGAGAGCATTGATGTTGGGAATCTTATTAGACTCACGAGAGACTCCTTTGAAGTAAATTGGTGGTCTACACAGCTACATGAGGCATACCATCCTCATGTTTAATCCCACTAGTATAGATGAGGTATATGTACAAGCTACTCATCTAGAAGCTAAAGGAAAGAATGGAAATCCAGAAGTTGGGGGATCATCCCAACCCACTGTAAGCAAGAGCAAGGAGAAAAGAAAGCAGAAATGGAAATCAAGGAAGGCTAACACTACACAGAAAGCCAGAGCTTCATGCACTCACTGTAAAAAGGAGGGGCACGATGATGAGCATTGTTGGCTTCTGCATCCAGAGCTAAGACCTAAGAAGTCCGAGGGCAAAAAGAAGAAGACTGCTGCAGCTATTCAGAAAGATTTGGGGTCAGACTCAGGAGATGAAATAACTATAGCAGCCACAGGTATAAAAGGTAAGAATTCTAAAGCATCTACTAGTAATTCTGATCAATCTGTTATAGATGAAGAAAATGGGAGAAAAAGACATGAGCTTTTCCATATTCGAGTTATTTCAACAAATCAAAAGATTGATACTTTGTTTGATAGTGGCTCACAAGTAAATCTAATTTCTGAAGCAATTGTAAAGAAATTGGGATTAGCAACTACACCTCACAAGAAACTATACCCATTAGGATGGTTGAATGATAAAGCACAATTGCAAGTGGCTAGATAGTGCAAACTCAAATTTTCTTTTGGGTCAGCATTTGTAGATGAGGTTGAGTTAGACATAATTCCTTTGGATTTGTAGATGAGGTTGAGTTAGACATAATTCCTTTGGATATAGGTGGAATTGTTTTAGGAAGCCCTTACTTGTATGATAGAAAGGCTATTTTCTATAGAGTTGAGAACAAGTATCTACTTGTTAAAGATGGAATCGAATACTTTGTAAGAGCTCATAAGCTCAAGAATAATTATACGCTCATAAACTCAGGGCAGATGAAAAGAATGATAAATTCATGCAAACAATTCTTACTGATGGTTGTAAAGGAAAAGAAACCTGATAAAACCAATGTATTTGAGAGCTGTAATGATGAACAAAAAGCTGATATAGAAAAGGTTGTTTTAGAGTATGATGTCTTATTTCAGGAACCTAAAGGTCTGCCACCCAAAAAGGGAATAGTAAATGATATTTTTTGCAGCAAGATGTCCCATTGCCTAACATTGGAATGTACAGGTTGTCTGCTTTATAGAATGCTGAAATCAAGAAGCAGGTGCAGGAGTTGCTCAAGAAAGGGTTCATCAGGCCTAGCACATCACCATGTGGGTCACCAATCATTTTGGTGAGAAAGAAAGATGGCTCATGGAGAATGTGCATTGATTACCGAGCACTGAATAAGATAACAATCAAAAATCGTTATCCCCTTCCTCGCATAGATGATCTTCTAGATCAATTAAAGGAAGCTATTTATTTCACCAAGCTGGATTTGCACAATGGATATCATCAGGTCAAAGTTGCAGAGCAAGATGCATGGAAGATTGCTTTCAAAACAAAGTAGGGATTGTATGAATGGCTGGTTATGCCTTTTGGCTTGACCAATGCTCCAGCTACTTTCATGAGATTAATGAATGATGTACTTAGACCTTTTCTTGATGATTTTTTTTTATTGTGTATCTGGATGACATTCTAATTTTTAGTAAAACGTGGAAAGAACATTTAAAGCATGTAAGCAGACATTAGATGTTTTGAAAAGAGAAAAATTTATGTTAAACTCACAAAATGTGAATTTGGAAAAACATCTCTAAACTACTTGGGTCATATAGTTGGGGGAGGTGAACTGAAAGTAGATCCCTCTAAAGTGGCAGTCATTGTGAATTGGCCTAAACCCAGGTCTGCTACAGAAGTGAGAAGCTTCTTAGGAGCACCACGATCTTGGAGGAAGTTCATTTCTAACTTTTCCTCAATTGCAGCTCCCTTACATGCTTTAACAGGATTGAATAAGGTGTTCCAGTGGGGAGGCAAACATCAGAAAGCCTATGACACCTTGAAAGAAAAGATTAGTGTAGCACTTGTACTAGCACTGCCAGATCTACAAAGACCATTTGAGATCCAAACTGATGCCATTGACTATGCCATGGGAGTAGTGTTGACACAACACGGTAAACCCATATGTTATCATTCTGAGACTTTTAATCTTGCAGTAGTTAACTATCCTACCTATGATAAAGAATTGTATGCATTAGTTCAGAGTGTGAAAAAGTGGAAGCATTACTTAATGGGTAAAGAGATAGTAATACATACTGATGATCAACCACTTCAATATCTACACTCCAAAACTAAGTTGTAGCAATCAAGACATTATAGATGGATGGGTTTTCTACCACAGTTTCATTTAGTCATCAGATATAAAAAGGGCATACATAACAAGGTGCAGACATGTTATCTAGACCCATTATAAATGCATCTACCATATTAAAGCATAATTTTGTGCTACATGAAAGCTATATAGAACAATATGCTCAGAATATGGACTTTAAAGATGTATATGCAACTTTGAGTCAAGGCAAAAGAGTAGAAGAATTGAACTACCATATGAAGGACCGACTCTTATACCATTGTGGGAAACTCTGCATTCCAAAAACTGAGAGGATAAAGATAATTAGGGAAGCACACACTTCTCTGATATCAGGTCACTTTGGGGTAAGTAAAACAGTTGCACAGTTGCAAAGATTCTGCTATTGGCCGAAAATGAATGAGACAGTTTCTAGATATGTAAGAGGGTGTGCCATGTGTGCTAAAAGCAAGCCCAGCAACAGAAAACTAGGCTTGTACACTCCATTGCCAGTTCCTTCTCACCCTTGGGAAAGTGTTTCCATGGATTTTGTTGGAGGACTGCCTAAGTCTAGGAAAGGTCATGATTATCTATATGTTGTTGTGGATAGGTTCAACAAAATGTGTATTTTGATACCCTGTAATAAACAGATTACAGCTGAACAGACTGCAAAATTGTTCTTTGAACATGTATGGGTTCATTTTGGATTACCCACTTCCATTGTATCTGATCGAGACACCCGATTTGTGGGGAAGTTTTGGTCAAGTCTGTGGGAACTAATGGACACCAAATTGAAGAAAAGCACAACTTTTCATCCACAAACAAATTGTTGGAAATAATACTGAGAGGGGGGGTGAATCAGTATTATCAAATCAATAAAACTTTTTAATTTTCATACTTAGATACATATATGCTACTTCAGTTAATGGAACCCGCGTGTATATGCAACTGTGTCTAATGCAACTAGCGTATATCCATAATACTTATGATTCAGTTAATCCATTAAATGTTGATCTTTAGTTAGTGCATCAGAACTTCATTAACCATATGTACATTAAGCAGGTGCAGTAAAACACAACAGATCATCACACACAAGAAGCACACATGAACACCATGATATAAGGTGGAAACCCAATGTGGGTGAAAACCACTTGCTGCAAGTCGTCTCTATCTTCCTTTAATAAGAAACTTCATTTTAAAATAGTTCTGTACTGGTGCAGTCTTATACCAGTACGCAGGCTTCTACCTACAGAGGGCTACAACCCTCTCTCATTTTCTAGACTCTCCTGGATGGGAGCTACAACCCCCTTAGCTCTTGTACTAGCCAATCCATTTACTAGTATGTAGGTGCCTGCCTACTGAATGCTCCAATATTCACTCATTCTCTAGCTGCTACTGGAAGGGAGCTACCACCCCCTTTTCTCTTGTACTAGCTGATGTACTAGTACGTAGGCACCAGCCTACAATCTCCTTTCATCCTCTAGGGACCACATTTCATACATTTTCAGACTGGATACTCCTGAAGCACAACAAAATAATCCTAAGGCCACGTTTCATCTAATTTTCATACTAGACCCATCAATATCATGAAGCACAATAATCAATACTAACATCTATGAATCACCCAATACTTAATCACTGAGACCCTGTCAACAAAATGCAGTCACCAGAACACACAGAGCAGAACACTGAACTTTGCAACCATATTCGGAACCAACTATATCATCAAAATCATGCATCAGAGTGCATACGCTACTTGGAAGTGCCGAACCAGCGTGTATACGCAACTTCACCAAAGCGAACCAGTGTATATGTCATTAATTACTTATTCATAACTTCGCTGCACTTCCTGACTTTAGACATACCCAGATCATTACATATACAAAGGTAATACGTGTGTTAGCAACCAGATCTATTTCATCAGATCACATAATGATAAGTCATTCTGATCCTGATCCATTATAGATCTCATCCATCAATACTAAAGCTAAACATAATCAACCAATCTGAATATGCAAAATACTAACACCAGTAAACAGTCATCAGAACTCATCAACAACCAGAATCACCTGTAACTTCAAACATCATAGCTCAAAATGTATACGCTACTACAATGAACCAAACCCGCGTACATACGCGCTTTCACCAAAGCCAACCCGCGTACATATCTATAAATATTCAATCATGACTTGCAGCGATTTCAAACTTAAGTTATACCCAGTTCAGATCATTACATGCGTCAGTATACAGATCTAGAATAAACATAATCAACCATATAGAGATAGTTCATTTCAAACCATTTGATCCCGATCTATCCTTAGATCTTGTTCTCCATCAACTAGTGAGATCCCTCCTTAGCTCAGATCAAGCAATGCATCATAAACCCATAACCTGCATACTGGATCTCATCCTTCATCAGATATTCAAGACTTTTTCGATACCCTTGCCTAATGATCTTCTTCTCCTTTTATAGTCTTAGGCCTTGCTCAATACCATGGTCCAAAACCATAACAAACCAATACCATGGTCCAAAACCATAACAAACCAATACCATGGACCCAATACTTGGGATCAACACATCTGACGAGATACTATGGTCCAAAACCATAGGTTCAAATACCAAGAACTAACTACCATGGACCAAAAGTAAGTTCTCCAACATATACACGCTTTTCCTTGCATGAAAGTGCGTGTATACGCATACGCGCCTTTGTAACGTCTAACCCGCATGTATATGCAGCTCGGTCACGATGAACCTGCGTATATATATTTTCTCTTCATTCTTGTAGTCTGATCATCAAATCCTCGCTGTTGACCTGCTGCACTATGATCTTTCATCTGTGTGATTTTCCATCAAGGACAACACTTGTCTCATAATGCCAACAATCTCCCCCTTTGGACTTGATGGCAAAGCTAACTTGTCACACTTAGAACTATCATTTGATTCCTTTGAGCTGTCTTGCATCCCATGCATTCAGTCACATCTAATATCTCTTCTGAAGATTCATCTAGTTATAACTAAGTGAGATGTTCTTCTATGAGTGGGTTGCCATCAAGTACAACACATGCATCATAATGCCAACACAAATGGCCAGACAGAAGTAGTTAACAGGATAGTGATCCAGTTACTGAGAGGTTATTGCAGCAAACATCCTAAGCTTTGGGATGAACACTTGTGTTATGTGCAGCATGCTTACAACAGAGCCAAACACTCTTCTACACATAGATCTCCTTTTGAGACCTGTTTTGGTTTCACACCAAGGTTGGATTTTGTCTTTGGTAAAGATACCATGGTTGATGGACACAGTGATGTGGACAAGGCAACTAGGTTCATTGAACAGATCCAGGAAATCCACCAGGCAGTACAGGAACGGCTGGAAAAGAGCCAAGCCAAGTACAAGGCTAGGCATGACAAGCATCGGATGGAGCATAGTTTTCAAGTTGGAGACCAAGCCTGGTTGTATATCAGCAAGGACCGGATGCAAGGTGAAGGTAAAAAGCTAAAGCCTATTAGGTATGGACCCTTTAGGATACTTGAGAAGGTTGGTGAAAATGCTTTTCGCCTTGATTTACTAGCTTACATGCACATCTACTCAGTCGTAAATGCAGATTGCTTGAGATTGTTTGAACCTTCAATGATTAAGGACCCTGAAGAGAAAAGTTAATTGCCTTATATTGATGACCTGCTACCTGAATATCTTAATGAATTGCAGGAAGACATAGTGCTGGACAGGAAGGTAAGGACGACGCACATGGGTGATGTTGAATACCTCAGGATTGCGCTTAAAGGTTCAAAGCTGAGCAGTGCAAAGTGGATTGAGATTAGAAAAGTGAGAAAACAATACCCTCACTTAGTCGATGCTTGAAAAACCAACTTTTGGTGGTCCAAAAGCTTTTTTAGTGGGGAGGCCGTGATCCGAATTGGATCCATAAAGAACTGTCAAAGCACCATGATTGTATCAGGTCGGGATAAATCTCTAAAGAATTCCAAAACAACGATAAAAAAACACCCTGAACAAGTGGCAATGGCAACCAGCGTGGAACGACAAGGACCTCGGTTAAAGTGCACTGATCAAGGCCCATGGAGACTGTGTGGGAGGTCAAAGTAGCCCCTGGGTGCCCCGGATCGGGAAATGGAGGTGATTTTTGATGCGGCTGGGTGAACAGGGCCAAAATGGAGGAAGCCCGAGCACTCGGTCGCATGGGGAATTTGGAGAATCGTGAGCGGAAAAGGTAAAAGCGCTAAAAGTACAAAGGTGGGACCCGCGCTCTGGAAATTGGCAGTATTGATCGGGGCGCCCTCAACCGGTAAGTGGTTTTGGATGAGAGCGGAGCGATTCCACTCAAGGATTGACGCGTGGCAAGAAGAGGAGAGAGAAAACTGCTGTTGATCACGTGCTATTGGTCGAGCAAGTCAATCATGTGAAACGTGCGTATGGCCTCGGATCTGGAGGCCCCATATCGGATGGCTGAGATCGCGCTCGATGGAGGAAGCAAAATTGACGAAGGAATACGCCACATTTTAGAAGGATTTGGAGTCCATTTGACTGCCACGGTGGAGGAAGAACACATCCACAACATAACTGAAGAAACGAACCGATGAAGCAGGCTAGCGCCATTTAGAGGAGGACACATAGCCACCTCCCTGAGCGCTGATGATGACGTCGAACAGGGAACTCCAAGCGCAGCTGCAGAAGGCGAATCGACAGAGGCAGAAGAGGAATTGAACATGCATTGGAACGAATGGCTAAAAGCCATGAACATAAACATGATACACAGTTAATCAGTCGTCGAGAGGGACAGAGAACCCCGAGAGACAGAGGAAGGAACCAGATTCCTAAGAGGAGGACAGAATACACAGAGAAAGAAGACAGTAAAGCATAGCAGAAGAGGACAGAGGGCCGAGCTGACCAGAGGCAGCGTCGAGCACCAGAGAGCTTGAAGATTCAAGCCATCCCATAGAGGAATCTGTCCGGACTAAGCATCACATTTGCCTATTTCCCTTATAGACCATAAGGTCACAGAGCTCGCAGAAGAAGAAGAGTCTGTGCACTCTAGTGGCTTGGGGAATCCAAGAACCACCCTGCCAAGGAAATCTGCTTCAGGAGAACCCACATTGAGTCCTTGCATTGTAATTCTCTGCTTAAAGACACAATAAAGCAAGGCCACCATTGAAAGCTGGACTGGAGATGTAGCCCTGGAGAATAGGGTGAACTCCTTATTAAATTCCTTGTGTCTTTGTGTTTTCTTACTGTATTTCTCTGTTGTCTTTCCATTTAAATGCCTGTGTATTAGCAATCTGATTGATCCGTTGCTTAAATAACACAGGACACACACCAGAACATGAGTCTGTAATACCTTTGTTTAATAAATCTTTAGCTGATAACACTCATAGGGTGAATATTAGATCAAAGTAAGTGTTAATTTGATATCACATGCTGAAACTCTGCACATTCCTCAACCTTTCACATTCATCCATGATTGCAACAACATCCATAAAAGCTTGTATATCCTTCTTCTTCTCATTGTTATCATGGAATCTTGTTGTCAAAATTGTTCTTGAGTCTTCCATAGGCAGAGCACACTTCTGGAACTCGAAGCACGATCAACCTTGAAAATTGCGCCTAGAATGGCCAAGTTTCCCTCTTGAGTGCACTCCTTCATCACGAAGAACTGCGCCCTCCCTTGAGCGCATGAGCACACCTCGAAGACTTAAATGACTTCCCCATGCCCCTTTAGCATGTGCTAGTGCACCCTCCTTTCTTTTGAGCACATGAGTGTACCCCGAAGGCTTGAAGACATGTTCCTTCATCCATTCAGAGTGCGCTAGAGCGCCCTCTCTATCTCCTTGAGCGCATGAGCACACTATGAAGTCTTAAAGGTTTGAAAACCCACTCCTTCATCCCTTCAGCGTGTGCTAGTGCAACCTTGCTGGTTTTATTCTCTTGCTTGAACACATGAGTGCATTGCAAATCCCCGAATGACCCTTGAATCTCTTCCTTGCTTTGAAAGTGTGCCCTCCTTATTGCATGTAGATTTTCTTACAAATGTAAGTGATTTTGCACTATTTTTGATATATCTTCATGCTTAGTTACATTTTATGGCTCTTTGTACATGATTTATGAAGATACTGTTGCATAGTTAGGTTTCATTAAGATAATATTGTAATTTATGAGTGTGCTGCCACAAACAGGTGTTCTAGTTGCAAGTATTGTCACCCTCTCGTCATTTTTTGGAGCCATTCTTCCCTCTACACATAAAGTGGCCTCTAAAGAAACTTGAGAGGCAAGCACTAAGGAAGAAGTTGAAGTAACAAATCCCATCATTCCCATTTATGCAGACACATAGCGCTTCATTGATAAGTCTACCGAGGTCACATGGGGCAGTATAAAAGACACATTCATGCAGAAGAGGTTTGCTGAGAACTTGGAAGATGTGTATACATACATCAACATTAAGAGGTCCATAATGCATAGGATCACATGTAGATTCTCGGTCATCCCTTGTGAAAAGGTGTTTGAGTGGATTATCAAACACATGGATGTCTCTCATCTTATGCTTCTTAGTGAGAGTGGTGGTCAGCTCGCCACCAATTATGGATAAGATATTTAGAAATATTATAAGATGCTTAGGCCCATGGAATATGCAAACACTGACTTTTACACCAGATGGGCTGACCTCGATACACGTGACATCATAAAATCATGGTGTCGAGAGCCTACTAAGTTTCATCATCGCCCATCCACAGTCTATCTGACTAAGATTCTCAGAGATGTATATCAGTATCTGATAGCCATGTGTTGTTGGTTGCATGGGCGCAAGAATGCTGAGGTGTTTGAGGAAAACTTGATATATATGCTTAATATGGTGGTAACCCATGAAAATTTCTTCAATTAGGAAAATATATTGTCATTTGAGTTGCAACATCATGTGGGGTAGGCAAAAGCATCTTTGAGGGAGAGCCAGGCCCCACAGTTATATATGTCCTTGTTTCTTTTAGATGGAACCTGCGCACAATATGTTTTCCCATCATTATACTGGAACTGGACCCTTGAGGACAAGTTTACAGTGAACTTTCACTTAAGAGTGTTATCAAAGTCAAGCTTCAGAGGCACATATGAAAAATTGGTTGAGCATTTATTTGCATTTATTTTTCATATAATATTCAAGATTGATCCTCCTTGCATGATTAATCAGGTGAAGGAGTCACTAGAGGATATCGCAAATTGGTTTGCAGCTCCTGAGGCTACATACATCAAATTTTTTGGTTGTCATATATCCCCTCACCATACACCGCGATATGTGACCAATAAGGTGGTCATGTAGGAAGTAGAAAATCACTTGGATAAGGGATTGTCGAGATTTCTTCATAGGAAAAAAAATCCCCTTGGCCCACCTTCCCTTTGAGGGTCAAAATATATTAGTTAAAGACACACAAGGCAACAACGACAAAAATGCAAGAGATGGATCACCTAAACTTTTCAACTAAGGACTTTCATGGATATGATCCCAAGAGAGTGTGCAGACAACATTGTGAAAGGACCAGTTTCAATTCGGGGTATTCATCAATGTCCACAACAAAAGATGAGAAGGTGAAGAACTGGTATAATGAAGTTATAAAGACACACCCATCAATGGAAACAAGTTCATCCCAAGATCCTCCAGCTCAAGATATATATGTGCAGGAGGCAGAACAAATAACCCCTCAATTAAAGAGTGCTCCTAGGATGTATGATTCAATAAGAGAAAGCAACATGAAATGGAAATTTGATCCTTTGAACACAAGATTTGTTTAAGAAGAACAAGAGATAATAGAAGAAGAAGAAGAAGAGGAGAAGATGAAGCAAGATGATTTGCTTGAGAAGCAAGCAAAAGAATAGGAGAGGAGAAGGAAAAAAGAGGAAAAATAGAGGTAGTCCCAGGAGGAAGAATCAACACAAAGACTGGAAGACGAACAATTGATTCAGGAAATAGAAGAGGAGGATTTGGAGGAAGAGGATACCATCCAACCCATGGATGATGAACTAGGTTCTTTAGAGGAACCTCCCCTCAGAGATGGTCATCTTCCATTCGGAGAAATGGGAATTACACCTCCACCGCCAGACAGAGTCATGGATGTGTGCAGTGTAATTCTTTATCAACTTAAGAAGAGGATCATGCAACAGAGGCATTGATACTTACTGAATGATCCTCAAAATCTAGTCTCAGTTTCTACATAGAAGGTGATAACTTCCAACACCAGAAGGAATCCCAGAGTGATCATCACAATTTTTTTTCTTTTGCTACAATGGCATAAGACAACTTTGAATACTTGTTGAATGAGAATGTTATATCGAGGAGAGAACTTGTTGCGGTGAAGCAACATGCGGAACAACTTGTGGTGGAAAATTAATGGTTATCATCACAAAGCTTCAACACCGTAGAATGGCAGTCAACCATTTAGGGGGACTAGGGCCAATGAAGGACACCATGGCGTGGTTATATGATGAGATGATACTTCTACAACAAGTGGTGGATCCTCTCGTTGACATTCATAAGAAAGCATAAGAAGTGGTAAAACTCTTGAAAGTATCAAACAAAGCATTTGACCATCTTTAGAAGTAAGCTGCCAAGTATCTGGATGCTCCACAACATTGGAAAGGAAATATGGGATTGACACTGAAATGGATAGAATTCAATTGGGACTCCACCATCAGAAATACATGCATCTTGGAGAACAATTGATTAGTACAATTACTTCTTATAATCAACTACACAATGGTTTTGAGTCTTTAGCACAGAAGCATGGAATGCCTTCAATAGGGACACTTGAAGCAATCAGAGGCATAAAAATAATCTTCAAGGAGATTAGGCAATAGATTGGGCAGATCAAGAAAGCAATAGAACAGGAAGGCTTGGAGGTCACCAAGGACATTATTCTACAATACACCATCACACCATTCAAATATCATATGAAACTTTCATGGATATGAAATAATGTAAAGTCAAAAACCAAGGCCATATTGATGGAGGCACTGGAGGTGAAGATGTGTTACATATGGGACTTGCCAGTTCAGGTCAAAGCCATCTCAATGGAGTCCAGGATATGTCACACTTACATTGCAAATGATCTCCATGAGGAAGTCAATGACTTATCAATTTGATGAGCCTTTGTCCCATTATCAGTTGTCTTATATAGTCAATGTCTCATATGTAATTTGTCTTATGTAATAAATGGTATATAATGAAGTCCAAGGGACACATGTGGAATGCAAATAGTCATGTATGGAATGTAATATGTCATGAATATAATATGAATAATTATAGGAGTTGAAGAGTCACGAGGAAGCTCAAAGGTCATTATTATTTGTTATAAATAGCTCCTCATAACTCAAAGAAAGGGATTGGATTCTTGGAGTCTTGCCTTGGATTCTCTTGTAGTGCATAAGAGATAGATCATTCTTTGGAGAAGAAAGTTGTGGCTTCATGTTCCACTACTGGATATAGTGTTTCATTCATGTAACAATGTACTTGGGATATTTCACTCTTAATCAGAAGCTCTATGAGTCGACACTTCTTCATACATGTATCGTAGATATAGTAGGACTATTCTTGTTATGTTTATGATATATGTTGCTTTAGTTACATACTAAGTTAATGAACTAATTCATTGCTTAGCTATGTTTATTATTGAATAAGTGTTGTTATGCTATCATGATTGTTGTTTATTATGTGGACTAATCTGCAGGTATTCAACAAGTCTTTCTCTTCCTTCTCGGGTCCCCCTTTAGGATAATACTACTACTTTTCTAACTAGAGGCTTGTTTTCCTTTTACCAGTCGTGGATGTTCCCTCGTGCACCTTACATTGGGTGTCTCACAAAGCCTACATACTTGCTACCCAAAGAGGTGTTGTGATCTCTTATATGTGTGTGTAACCAAGGCATACCTTTGAAACCTTTCCAATGGTGGCTAGACTATATGCCCGAATGGGACTCCTACACCAAACGGTGGGAGGTCTAATTGGGACTTCACTTCAGGGAGATCCCCTTACATCTTGGCGACATCCAACACTGTCAACAAGATCCAAATACATATATTTATCAAGGGTTATAGACTTAGAAGGAACACATTGCCTAAAAGATTAGAATAAAGATGATAATGTTGTTCGTGTGATGCTCCTTGTGTGATTATGTTTTTCCAGATTGTGAAGACATTGTTGAATGATGAGAAATAGAAGAAATTATTCTTTTATTTTTATCTCTCAATTTCTATTCTGAAAAATGATATATAGTTTCTCAATTTATTACAAATATTAAAAATTAAAAAAATTAAATTATTTTTATATTCTCGTTTATGTTTTAGACGTGAAGGTTATTATATTGATTAAAAACAACGGTAATCTTATACATGAGAGTTTACAAAATTCCCAATGGAGCATTCTATTATTTATGAAAGTTTTATACAACTCTTCGAACCCATCTAAAATCAATAAAACCCAATTTTCCATATTGATAAGTTTATAATATTGTTTAATAATTTGTCATGCTACTAATATATAATGGTTTAAATATAATATATCAAATAATAATGTCACAATGAACACTATTATTTATTAATTCCATGAGGACAAAGAACAATGAGGTTTTTTATTATTGAGCCTTTTTTTAGTAAGGAGGAAGAAACAACAATGCACATGAGTGCATGGTTCGGTGGTCGGGGCAGTGGGCTTTCTCACACCCCGACCGCGTTCGATCCCCGATTGTGATGTTGCGCGGCATATCTTCGTGAGCATATGGTAATATTGATGGATGTAATATGATGTGACGGATGTCAGCGTTGACTGATATGTATATATGTACAAAAAAAGAGGGCCCAATATCGCTTCTTCTGGGAACTAGCCCCTCCCATTTAAAAAAAAACATCAAAGGAAACATAGGAGGGAAATGATGTTACCTATTTTTTTAGAGAAATTTTTATTTATTATATCATTGCCATAGCAATGACATATAACAACGAGATTGTTGTATTATTTCTGCCCATACAAGCAAAACTTTCCATATTTCCAAAGTTCAGTCTTAAGTTTGGAGATTTTATAACCAATGACATTAGCCTGCCGCTGCATGCCCATTCCAATTTTCGAGGATAGACATCAACAATGAGCTCCAATTTTTGAAGCACGTGGTCCTACAACACTATGGATTTCCAATATTTTTAGAACACTAGAAGCAATTATCCCGCTGTCAATTCGAGTACTCATAGTTTCACATTTTTTTTGTGGGTGGTTGATTAGGGTTTTACGTGCAAATAAGAATGTGGAGTGGTGGTTCATCTTCTCAGAAAAATGAGGAAGGATGGGAAATGGTCCCCTCTCACAAGGGTAAGAGCTAGGATCTTATAATGTGGATGGCTAGAAGACTGGCCGCTTGGCGAAAACTGGTAGCGATAGAGGTCAGGGTTATAATCAACAAGGATGGAAGGAGTTGGGGAACCTCATCAGGGGAATGTAAATCAAGAAAATAGGACCACCAGTGCTAGAAATGCTAACGGGTGGGGCCATTATGGCAAGGAAAATCAACGAAGCCAAGTTGGATTCTTCAATGTCATCATCACCTCGTGGAAAAGGTTCTGGAAACAAGAGTGTAAATGTTGGTTAAGAGAAATATGATGTGAGAAGTAAGGTTCTTTCTAAACTTCTTCCTTTTGAGCAATCAAGGGAGCCATCTCATGAAACGATTGGAGCCGTAGATCGATCCAATGATAAGGATACTTATATTGATAATCTTGAAAAAGGCGAGTATTTAGTAAGCATCGATGACTATGATTTTGAAGGGATTAATATAAGTCATTGAACTCACAAGAATAATAAGTGGTTCAAGAGTTTTTTTGAATCCCTAGATAACCTGATTCTGAAGGAGGTGAATGATCCTCAGAGATAGTGGCACTTCCCTACATGTAGAGGTGGAATTGGGGATATCGGTTGGTACAATGGTATGAAACCCATTTTAGCACATGTGAAAACTATCAGATCAAAGAAGGTAAAGGTACACTGTGAACTTGCAGAAGTACTGGAAGAAGAATTGACAAGGCGTGAAGCTGCATGCTTAAATTCTGAGGAGATGTTTGGTAAGTGGAAGGGATTGCAAGAGACTGTAAATGATCTAGAAATTGTCTAGCCTCCCTATGATTATTATTCAGAACATGCTCCTTGATCAAGACGAAAATTAACAGGTATGTACTATGAGCTTCAATTTTATTTGTTTAAAAGTTTTACATGGAGACTGGATTTAATGCATCTGGAATGTCTTAGAAACTTCGTACTCATGCTTATAACTACCAATGAAATATGTGGATCATGGCTATATAGTTTCTCCATATATAGCAAGGACTTTGGAACTTGTTCATCTACATGCAATTCCTGATGACTTTTCTTCTTACCTCATAATTTAGACTGAGAACTCAATTATGTTCAACAAGTATTTTTGAATTTAAATCAAGAGTTTAGAGGTTCTATTATCACTGGGCTAGAAAGAATTGGGTTGTTTCAACCTTTAACCTAGTGTAACTATTTTAGACCACTTGAACGTGAAGTTAGTCCTTCCAATCCGAGAGGGCTATCTCAAATGCTTATCAAATCTTCTTGAAACAATTCATACAACAAAGGACTAACTCTGATCTCTCTTTTTGTGGTTTTTGTAGGTGAACAAAAAATGTGATGACTGCTACCATTGGGCATGGAGTCAAATTAAAAAAAAAAAAATCATAGCCAACAACAATGTTTGATGGAAGCTAAGGCATCCATAGCTTTGAAATTGATATCAAATTAACAATCCACAACCATACATATCACATGAAGGAAATTGGAACATTTTGACAAGATTTCCAAGTAATCAACATACTATGTAAAACAAAAAAAACATGGTAAAAACACACGAAAGCCATGACATGAATCTCAGGTACAAAAACGAAGTTGTTGAAAATTTTCTATTAAAGGATCAAAAGATTACAAAAGGTCAGTTCTTCACATTCTCCATCAACCCTTTCTCAAAGTCGAAAACCTACTTATTTATAGAGAAAATATCTCTTTATATTATCTTGCCACCTGGGTGAAATTCGATCCAATATTCCAAAGACCTATTCCTACTTTTATTCTAACTAATAGAGTCCTCATAGAGATTTTTTGTTTTACAATAGTTGGAATTCAATTAGGACTCTATTAGCTTTAAAGCTATAACCACTTCTTGTTGATGTAGATAACTGATCCCAACTTCATGCTAGATTTACTGGAGTGTCATTACATCTTCAACCTGTTGATAGACATCAATTAAATTTCCTTTTTTGTTGACTGTCTTAATGAGATGGCTATTATGTTGATGTGGCTATGTGATAACATGCTGAAAAATAAGAGTTTAACATGATGAAGTGGACACCCTTTATCATCTGTAATCCATCTGGAGCTTGGATGTCTGATATTCAAAATCTTCAAAAAGGCAGAAAAACAAAGTTTTTATGATTTCGTAGCAAAAACAACGTTTTCAGCAGTTTCATAGAAAACTTTGGTAGCAACTTCAAAAAACACTCTTATGCTACCTCTTTTCTCTCTCTGCTAGTTTTGAGGTCTTCTTTGATGTTTATAAGCTAAACATAGGCCTTTAGAATTATCTTTGCTGAACTTTAGACCAACCTTAACCTCCATGGAAAGCTACAACAATTTCGTAGCAAATTCTCGGCTTCATTATGGGCAGTTGCTATGAAAGTTCCAAAATTATGAGTTTTTCTAGTTTTCATGATTCTTAATGCCTCCTTATGACTCCTAATATCATGTTGACTATATATATGGCTGATTTGATTGATTTAGGTATAGTGAAGACAAAATTAAAAAATTTACCATATCATGGAGCAACACTTACTTCAACAACAATCTTGAGGTTTTTCTTATTGAGTTCAGCCTGGATCATTTCAACAGGCTGCTCAACTGGGCTTTCTTCAATTTCTATAGCTTCTAGAATATTAGTAAGGTTTCCCTTCTTTGTACTATGTTCTCTCCTCTGTCTTCTGGTCATCCTCCTCTTAATACTTGTAGAAGCTTCAATTATAGATTGTAGATTTAGATTTTGGAGTTTTTCTAGAGGGGGTAGCAACATCTAGTTCATATCCACTTAGGAACAAAAAGGTAAGCCAATCTCTGTTCAATCTATTTAACTCTTCAACTACTAACAATTTGATAAGACCATGATGAAAAACAGAGGTACTACTTGTATCTAGTTTAGCTTGAACCTTGTCAACCATATTTCCTAAACTTCTGAAGAGATAGAAAGGGATATCTAAGGGTTGTTTACCTATGAAGTGGAGCAAAAACCTGAAGTGGTATTGGTAGACCATATGGAACCTTCCTTCACATGTAAAATACTTTTTAATAACCATCAACAACTTGGAATAATGCTCCTTAAGGCAAGTTCTAGGGATGCCCACTGTCATATCAATCCCTTGATGTTCTTCCTTCAAGAATTCATCACAATTTTGTAACTGGAACTTTTGAACTTTAAACCATGTTTCCCTTGACCTTGGGATTTTAGTAGCATGAGCAATGGTGTCTGGGGAGACATTCAAACTTAAGATGCCAACCTTCGTGCCAATCCCTGTGAAATTGAGGGCGAAATATTTAGTGATTTGTGCATGAAAACCCTGCAATTTTTGGCAAAATCGAAGACATCCCACACTGGAAAATGATTGTGCAAAAGCTTGGTCTTCTTCAAGTAGTTTCATATTTTTGGGCTCATAACGTACTACAGCCCCTCCTTTGTATTATTTTCTGGTTGTCATTCTTATCAACATGTTGAGAGCTGCTTCTTCTTTACCTGCAAACCAAATTTAGAACACCTAAACCTCACTCAGAACACGACTAAACTTGTTTTGACATCGCAAACCCTATTCCACAACAACACTTGTGAAATTTTTGATAGAAAGAGATGATATAAAGGGGAAAAGGAGAGGTAAGGGTGAATGAAAAGGAGTGGAGGACACGAGAATAAAGGTGTATAATGACTCAGTATGACTTTGAAATCAATAACAATCATTTACAATAAAACTGTTACACAACAACAAACTTTCGTAGCGAGACAAGTGTCAGAATGGACTGTTTTGCTACGGAATTGTTAGGCACTTTCGTAGCGAATTCTGGGTTTGCTGAACTGCAGTTGTTGTGAAAATTTGTAAAACTGCTAGCCAAGTCTATTATGAAATGATAACCTCAAAATAGATGGAATTATGGCCTTGTATTTTTATGATGACCCTATCAAACATTAAATGGACCCTATGACAGGTCTCACATCAACCTAAACATAAAAATGCTATCTATCATGACCAATCACTTTTTTTTTTTTAGGGTTATCATAGATAACAAGTTCAACCAAGCAACCTCATGTTGATCTTTTGTTTTAGCATTTCAGGGTATATTTTAGATTTCGATTTTTTTTGGCTTGAAGTATGCATCTTGAAGTCCTGATTCTGGTAGTGGTGACTGTAAGTGGAATGTAAGCTAACTTATTGGGAATTTTATTCTACAAAATTGAGTTGTGATCAACTTATTCATATTCTAACAATTTTTTTGTTGATATAGATAGCTATTAATAGTTTTCAAATTCTATCACTCTTTACACATTTAAAGTTGTGTAAATACAAGGTTGCGTGAGTTTGTACACAACTTTTTTGAATGATGATACTTAATAACACTGCAATTTTCGGGATACAACAAACAAAGCCTATATATATTTATTTTAGAAGATTACATGTGTTGAATATGTGTACAAAAGGAAAATTGACCCAATTTGATGCTTTCCAGCAAGGACGTTGAATGTGTTTAGCCTTGTTTGGTTGTGTATGAAAATGGTCTAAACGAAGTATGTACTTAAGTATGTTTGTTAATTAAATTCATACATACTTATTACATATTTAGTATTATTATTTTTATTTATTTTCAAATAAAATCTATTATACTTTATTATTTAAAACTTTCTCTAAAGAATTATTTTGATCTCAATTTTTGAAGAACTTATTAACAACTTATGAATTCAATATCAATTGTTTTACTGGACTTTCAATTAAACAATTTTAAATCAAACTACTTACACTTCAACTTCAACCTTCCAAAATCTTTAAAAACGCTAGAAAACCACTTCCATCCAATAATCATATATCTAAGCTCAAACAAAACAATAATTATCATATAAACTTTGGTGATGCCTTTGAAAGGAGTCAAGGTAAAATGCGTCTTGACAAAGAATGTACAAGGTGGTGAATATTTCCCCATTTTCCTGACCATACATGCATTAACTTAATTGCACTATATTCACTGACCTAGTTTCATTTAATTTCAAATTTATTATGAGGCAGGTTCATCTAATTCCATATTTATTATGTTTGGGGAGGGATTAAATCTTTAAAAGTATAAACATTTTTTTTAGAGTGTAGAACTTGAGGAATCACATATCATCTTTATAATAAGTCGTAATTGCTGAAAGAAATATATAATTGAAATTTTAAATATATAAATTTTCAATGAAGCCTTTTTATTTCAAACAATTTCATGTTCACACATATCATTTCAACCAAATAAACTAATTGCACACTATTATTTTATGCAAATATGCAGTCACATGCCACCATGTGGCTCTTGTTTATTTATTTTTTAAATAAGTTTTATTTTTTTTATTTATTTTTACATTATGCCAAGTATTTTTTTTAGTTTTTAAGTTTTCAAATGTTGAATTTATATATGGGTATTTGGTAATTTTATATAATTTATTTTTGGGTTGTTGAAAGCTTATTGTAAGGCTATTGTTTTGAGTAGTGTTGGGTGCCTCTATAACATGATCATCTTGATGGTTAATGATTGGAGAAAAAAGACATAATGAAGAAATGATGCTTAGAAAAAATGGTTTTAGATTCATTGGCCCATTGGCAAGGCACACCTTAGACAAGTAAGGCATTCCTACCAATAGATAGGGTGCACCTAAGACAAGTCAAGTGCCCCTGCTGATCGATAGGGTGTATTTTAGACTGTGGTAATGCACACTAAATTGGACACAACAAGAGAAGCTTGAAAATGAATTAGCTAGAGAAGGAAAATAAAGTTAAAGTGGTGGGAAACCTCATCTATAGACATCACTTAACATGTTAAACTAGAGTGGCTTAGAAAATCTTGATGTCATAGGTACCTCAATTATTTACAAATTGATAGAGTTAGGTGATGAGCCCCAATTTTTGGTACAATTTGGGCTCATTTGGCCTACTTGCTTTGCTCAAACCATTCATTTTTTATTTCTTATGCATTCATTTCTTGGTTTATTCGTGTTGTTTGTAGGAAGAAGGGTAGTCATTCTATCTACGTGACTAATACATGATGATTTCAAGTTTTTGGCATTAAAAGGGAGCAAAGACCACGAGAAAGGAGACAAGGAGACAATGAGGTGGCACTGCTGGTTTTTAGGAGAGGATGTCCACAGTCTTGGGGACCTTCCTCGTGATGCCCACCATAGCTCCGAGCTCCAACCACTCTCCCCACCGAGCTTAGAGGCAGCCAACTGTTCTACAGGAACAGCAGTTATAACTGTTCTACAGGATCAGCAGTTTAACCTTCAGTTGGACAGCCGAGCTCCACAAATCAAGGAAACCTGTTGGATTATCATTTTGCATAAATACTGAGGCCGTAGCCTTGGATAGGAGCTTTTTGAACCTTGGCATTACTCTTGTAATTTGGAAGTACGAGCTACAGCTTGGTGTTTGTTCCTTTTGTAAGCCAGTTTTGGCATGACATCTGATTTTTGGTTATGAATAAAGGCAGGCAGATTTTGATCTCATTCTGAGTTTCTAAGGGAGCTATAGCTCTCAGGTTAGGGCCCAACCTGAGAGCAATAGATCTCCTCGGTGTTGTAATGTTATTTGCATTTCGTTCCAGCACTTCGTTTCTTTACTTTGATATGCAATTCGAATTTACAGTCTGCTCATTTAGTCTTTTTCATGAGATTGAATAGGATTAGTTGATGGTGAATTTGCTTCCAGTTGCTTAGGTTAGAAGAGGATAGACATAATTCATTGGAGCTCCAGAAAAAGGTTGTTAGAGCTCACTGCCATCTCTGCTTAGGGATTGGGGTGCAGTCCATATCAACCACCAAAAAGAAACGCAGTTCTTCTCACTTCCATGCAAGCTGCAACATAGTCATTTTCGTTGAAGATCCATCCATTCACTTTTGATATTGAACCATACTTCTACATTCCACTTCCATGCACGAGTTTCTTTTCTCGGTTTTCCATTGCTGTTCATAGGTTTAATGGCACACTTATCATAGGTTAATGAATTCTCGTTTTTGGTGCAAGACATAAGTCATTTGTTTGATTTACACTGCTCCATATCATTCCACTTCCTTCTTCTTCTTCTTAACCTCTCCTCAAGCCACCTACTCGGCCTCTGTCCAGCTCGTTTACCCTCCAATTCATCCACTGCCACGTAGCTTCATCTTTTTGACCTTTTGTTAATCCCATCCTTCCAACCATCAACCCACTGCATGTACTCTTTCTCCATCTGACTTCTCTGCTCCTGAGCCATCAAAAGTTCCATCTCCATCTCACCTATCCTCCCACACCACTCCAACACTTCACCATCTCCCAAAACTTCCACGGTCAAACATCCTGTAGAATTGCACAGACTTCCTGTAGAATCCCTGAGTTTCCCGTAGGATCCCCTGCAGACTTCCTGTAGAAGCCTGCAAACTCGGTTGCTGAGCATCCGAACGTGGTAGATTTCTGTGGACTGATGCTAGAGACCCTCAGGGACCTCCCCTAGCCATCCTGACCTTGCCCATGCTTTCCTTCCATTCAACCCGCTCCTGCACAACCAAACCCTAATCAAAAGCATCATCACAATAAATCCAACCACTTAAGAACAAAATACAAAAACATGTCTTTTCAGATGCAAGTAGCTTAGATTCATGCATTTCAACTCACTAGAAGTAATGGCATCATTGGTAGAAGTTTCATTCACATTTTTGCATTGTAAGGGTCAAGCTAGTCAAATTAGGGTTTACTAGGGTTTCCATGCTTTGTTGGCTTTCAGTTTCCTTTTTGCAAAGTAGGTTAGCTTTCTTCGAGATAGCTTTCGTCCATCACTCATAAAGCTTCTTCTGAGAACATATAGAAGTTGGCTTGAGCCCTAGCGGACTTGTGCCAGCTGACCAAGTGACAGCTGCGACAAGAGCTAGTACTTGTGCATACAGCACCGTCGCTTCCAAGTTTGTACGAACTACCGGGTTGATAAAATTAGAGATAGGAAGCTCCAGGGGTTGTAGCATTATTGCTACAATACTGGAGCCCACCATCTTTTTGGCGCCGTTGCCGGGGAAGCGTCAGAGTATTAGTAATTGTTTCTTTTCTTCTACTTCCTTACTCTTGCCTTCTGCTAAGTAGTTTACTTCATTTCCATTCTGCAAGAGTAGCATAGACATTTCCTACTTTCATAGATTAGCATTTCCTGCTTTCATAGATTAGCATTTCCTGCTTTCATAGATTAGCATTTCCTGCTTTCATAGATTAGCCTTTCCTTTCTGCAAGCGTAGACTAGCATTTCCATTCTTGCAATTTCATTTGAGCAAAATAGATTAGTTCTTTCCTGCTTTCAGTTTAATTTTGCATCTTTCATAGTTAGTTGTAGATCAATCTGTTTTGGTTTTGCAGGTACCAAAAGAAAAAAAAGCAAAAACAATCAAAAGAAAAAGAAAGTCTTTTCCATTTCATGCCTCGTAGGAACCGAGATAGATCAGGCAAATTCCTACCAAACACCCCCACCACATCACTGAGTCACCCTTCTCTCTTCTTTGGTGACAGTGACCCAGAAGAACCTATAGGTGAACATCCTGAGATATACAAAGATCCTATAGTAGAAGAAGAGTTAGAGACCACTCCATCTGAAGCTATGGCTGACAATATAAGAGAAGATGAGAGAATAGAAGGTGCCTTCCCCATCCGAGAGACCAATGGAGAAATGAAAATGAAGAACATTAGCCCCTCCGCCTTACCTCACTTCCATGGGCTGACTACTAAAGATCCGGATACCTTCCTGTTTGAGTTTGCTGTCCTTTGTAGAACCTATGACTATACTGAAGATGAGCAAAAGCTGAAACTTTTCCCTTCCACTCTTAAGGATGCAGCATTACGCTGGTTCATGGGCTTACCTGGGAATAGTATCACCACTTGGGCTCAGATGCAGCAAGCTTTCAATACCAAGTACCGGGATTACTGTAGGTCCAAGGAAACAAAGGGGGAAATCTTTCGGATGACCATGGGAAATGATGAGTCCTTAGAGGATTATGAGGAGAGGTTCCAACTAAGCTATAAGCGGGCCAGGTGCACACTTGACCCTGAATCCCTCAAGTTGGTCCTGCTCCGAGGAGTCCCTGAAGACCTCTTAGATACCCTTCACATGTTAGCTGGGGGGGACATTTACCAACTGCCTTATGAGGACATCAAGACTGTGTTTAGAAACCACTCCAGGGCAGCTCGGAAACGAGGTAGAGGAAACCACCTCTCAACTAGTGTCCCTTTCTCCAAACATGAGCTTGCAAATCAATTAGAAGATCTTAAGAGTGAGGTGAGACAGACCATTGCCATGCAGCTTGACACATTCAGGATTCAGCAAAAGAAAGAAGAAGCTGAGAGAGCCTTGGCTGTCTTCTGCCCTAGGTGCACAAGGAGACACCCTAAGAACGAATGTCCATTGCATTCGGTTGAAGTGTGTTTCGTTTGTGAGGAGGACCATCCCACAAATCAGTGTCCAACCTTACCTGGGTTTAAAGCCATGTACCAAGGGACAGAAGCTCCCACTGAACCTCTCTATTACCTCAACCAAAGGAGGCCACAAGGATCTAGACCTTATCAGCAGGGGATGCAAGGGGCATCTCAAGCTTATTACAGCCCCAACCAATCGACTCCTATGCCTTCCTGGGGTCCCCCTGCTCATCCTTCATGGTCCATGCCTCCTCCATGGTCTTATCCACCTCAGTACCCCACTCAACCTACTTCTCATTCATATCACTCACATGCCCAGCCACAGCCTCAATGGAATGCACCTCAGTCGGGGTGGAGGCCCCAATACAACACTCCTCCTGCCATCTTGCCTCCACCACCAGTTCAACCTCAGCCATTACCTCCTGCTCCTCCAAGGCAACCTCAAATGCCTGCTCAACCGAACCCGAACCCCAACAATAGACAGGCCCAGCAGGTATACACTGGGGAAACCTCATGCCCTACCTATGCTGTGGAGATCCAGGAGATCAATCTTCGATCTGGAAAGACTCTACCAGATCGCCAACCTCCTCCCCCAGAGGATGAGGAAGATAAACAGGAAAGTGAACCGAAGGTTATTCCACCCTTTCCTGAGAGACTAACAGCCACCACACAACCCAACCCAGAGGAGGATGAGCTTCTGGGTGAGCTCAAGCAGTTGTGTGTAAAAATACCACTTCTCCAAGCCATCAAGGATGTGCCAATATACAACAAACTGGTTAAGGAGAAGTGTTTCAAACACCCAGGCAGACGGAAGAAAGATGCTTCAACTATCAATGTCATAGGACAACTGTCTGACCTTATGTTAGGACAAGTCATCTGCCCAAAGTACCTAGATCCTGGAAGTCCTGTAGTAGATGTTCACATCAATGGCACCATTATACCTCACACCTTGATTGATCTGGGGGCTGCCATTAATGTGATGACCAGGGATACCATGCTTAAACTTAATCTTCAGGGTTCCTTGAGGAAGACCTCGACAGTACTGCAATTAGCAGATCGCTCCACCGTGACTCCCGAAGGGATTGTGGAGGATGTCTTGGTCTCTATTGACTCTTGGGAATACCCTGCAGACTTCTTGGTTCTGCAACCAAAGGCCAAGCTTACTGGATATCCTCTCATTTTGGGAAGGCCTTGGTTAGCTACTGCAGATGCTTACATAAGTTGTCGTGCAGGAAACATGACCATCAAAAATGGTCCCATGTCCAAGCAGTTAGTCCTATACCCTCCTGCCCAACCCTCCTTAGAGCATGACTTACCACTCTGGTTGGAAGAAGGAGAAGAAGACGAGGTGTACTCAGCACCTCTGTGCACCTTAGATACCACTAGAAGAGACCCCCCAACCGAGGATGACTTGATCGAGACCTTGATCCAGAATCCACCTTCCAGTGCACTACCCTTAGAGAAATTGGTGGAGGATGCCCAAGACAGCACCTTAGTGGATCTTTGTACAACCAACCCTGTTACTCCCAGAGTCAAGAATGTGGAGTTCGGCCCTGAGAAAGCATTGAAGATCAGCTCCTCCCTATCTCCTTCCCAGGAAAAAGAGCTGTGTAGTCTGTTGGCCAACCACCTAGATGCTTTTGCTTGGAGCTATAAGGAAATGAAAGGAGTCCATCCTTCGGTCTGTACCCATCATATATACATCAAAGAGGATTGTAAACCGGTTAGGCAACCTCAGAGGAGAATGAATCCAGCCCTTAAGGACATTGTCAAGGAAGAATTGCAAAAACTGTTGGATGCCGGGTTCATCTACCCCATCTCAGATAGTGAATGGGTGTCCCCTCTAGTGTTGGTTCCCAAGAAAAATGGGAAATGGAGAATCTGTGTGGACTACCGAGAACTGAACAAAGCTACCAAGAAGGACCATTTCCCTCTACCTTTCATAGATCAAGTGTTGGATGGACTGGCAGGAAAGAAGTTCTTCTCTTTCCTGGATGGGTTTAGCGGGTACAACCAAATCCAAATCAGCCCGGAAGACCAAGATAAGACCACCTTCACTTGTCCTTGGGGTACCTTTGCCTATCGAGTCCTTCCCTTTGGGCTATGCAATGCTCCTGCTACCTTCCAGAGAGCTGTCTTGAGCATCTTCTCGGAGCTAGTCCATGATGCAGTAGAAATCTATATGGATGACTTTACTCCTTATGGGGCCAACTTCCAGGAAGCATTGTCCAACCTGGGAAAAGTCCTAACCAAATGCACCGAGATGAACTTGTCCCTTAGTCCTGAAAAATGTGAATTCCTAATGACTGAAGGGACCGTGCTAGGCCATACCATTTCTTGCCAAGGGTTGCAGGTGGATCCTAACAAAATTGCTCTCATCAAGAGGGTTCCACCTCCTCAAAAGGTAAGGGATGTCCGGAGTTTCTTGGGATTAGCAGGATACTACCAGAGATTCATTAAAGATTTCAGCAAGCTAGCCTCGCCATTGTTTGGTCTGTTGGCAAAAGATGTGGAGTTTAATTGGACTGACGATTGTCAGAGGGCTTTAAATGAATTGAAGGACAAGTTGGTGTCAGCCCCAATCCTGAGAGGTCCAAACTGGGCCCTACCTTTCCACATCCACACTGATGCCTCGAACAAAGCCATAGGTGCAGCTTTAGGACAAGTTGAGCAAAAACTTCCATATGCCATTTACTTTGTTAGCAAAAACTTGTCCAAAGCTGAGCTGAATTACACTGTAACCGAGAAAGAATTCTTGGCTGTGGTCCATGCACTGAACAAGTTCCGACATTATATTACTGGTTACCAGACCTTTGTACATACTAACCATGCTGCAATTAGATATTTAATGAATAAACCAGATGTGAATGCTCGTATTATTAGATGGTTACTTTTATTGCAGCAGTTTGATTTGACCATTGTTGACAAACCAGGTAGAGAAAATGTTGTTGCTGACTTTTTATCTAGATTGGATTTGTCTGCAGATGAGGATGGAACAGTGGATGACCAGATGCCCGATGAACATCTGTTTGCTATTTCAGTACTCTCTCCATGGTTTGTTGATATAGCAAACTATCTTGTTTCAGCACAGTTCCCTCCACACCTATCTTCCAGAGAGAAGAGCAGAATCATCAGAAAAAGTGCCTCATTTACTTGGATCGGGGGCAATCTGTTCAAGCTTGGCCCCGATCAGATCTTAAGGCGTTGTGTAAGGGAGGAGGAAGTCTTTGATATCCTCCTCACTTGTCATGATGGGCCTTGTGGAGGACATTTTGCAGCAAAGAGAACTGCCTTCAAAATCCTGCAGGCAGGCTACTATTGGCCCACACTTCATCAAGATGTCAGAAGATATGTCAGTCAGTGTGACCAATGCCAAAGAATGGGGAAACCGACCCAAAGGGATGAGATGCCTCTCCAACCTCAAGTGACTCTTGAGCCATTTGAGAAGTGGGGCATGGACTTTGTGGGCCCAATCAACCCCTCTTCGAGGCAAAGGACTTACATCATTGTGTGTACTGACTATTTGACAAAGTGGGCAGAGACCAAAGCAATCAAAGCAGCAACAGAAGAAAAGGTGGCCGAGTTCCTAAGAGAAAACATCTTCTATAAGTTTGGCTATCCAAGAGAGCTGGTCACCGATCAAGGGAGCCAGTTCACCTCCAACCTGGTTGAAGATCTACTAGCTCATCACAAGATCAAGCATAGGACTTCCACCCCTTATCACCCTCAAGCAAATGGGCAGGTGGAAGTCACCAATAGAGCATTAGAAGGGATCTTGACTAAGGTGGTGAGCAGCAGCAGAAAGGACTAGGCAGATCGCCTGGTTGAAGCCACATGGGCTTACAACACCACTTGGAAGACCACCACCGGCTTCACACCGTATGAGCTGGTCTATGGGAAGAAAGCTTTGCTGTCCATTGAGTTTGAATACAACACTTTGAGGATGGCAGCTCAGCTGGACCTAGATCTCAGCCATGCACAACAAGAAAGGCTATTGCAGCTGAATGGCCTGGATGAGCACCGAATGCAGGCCCTCCTTCACTCAGAAGTGGTTCAACTTCAGAGAAAGGTGTGGCATGACCAACATCTCCATGACAAGCAATTTCAGCCGGGAGATTGGGCTTTGTTGTATGACTCCAGATACAAAGATTTCAAGGGGAAGCTGAGAACCAGATGGCTAGGACCATATGCAGTGGAAAAATGCCATGACAATGGATCTGTCCTCATTCGAACCATTGATGAGGAAGCCATTCCCATGCTTGTCAATGGGCATCGATTGAAGATCTACAGGAGACCCCTCTCAAGACAAGAGTTCATCAAAACTATGGAGAAATCTGTATTGGTCATAGAGAAGGGTTCTGCCTCTGCTTTTGGCATACCCTGAAGGATATATAAAAAAAAAAAAAAAAAAAAAAAAAAAAAAAAAAAAAAAGAGAAAAAATAATAAAGATCCTTGGGTGAAAACCTCTCTGAGGCGCCCAAGGCAGGTGGTAGGGGTGAAAACCTCATTGAGGCGCCCCTATTGTCTTTCAAAAAAAAAAAGAAAAAAGAAAAGGTTTGAAAAAGATCCTTGAGTGAAAACCTCTCTGAGGCGCTCAGGGCAGATGGCACGGGTGAAAACCTCTTTGAGGCGCCCCTGTTATCTTTCAAAAAAAGAGAAAAGAAAAAAGAAGAAAAAACAATAAGCAAAATATGGTAAAATTGCATGCAGGTTGCAGATGTTCTATGGAGGAGAGGAAGCCCTTCAACTCAAAGCCAAGGGTCCTTATCATGTTGTTAGGAGACCTCACCAGCACCTCCTCCAAGGGTACCCATGTTTTTTCAAGGTATGTGCAATTTTATCATGGTTTGAGTCCTCTACAGGAAGATGCAGTCTTTCTACAGGAAGGCGCAGATTTTCTACAGGAAAGTGCAGACTTTCTACAGGAAGCCTGAACTTTCTACAGGAAGCTCTGTGTTCTACAGGAAACTTCCTGTAGAAGTTTGGGACGGCCCAGAATTCATCTTAAAAGGAGATTTAGCGACTATGGATTGGTTTGGACGCATGCAAGCCTCTGTTGGCACCCTTGCACATTGCTGTTACCTTGCTCCACCATCCTTGTCGACATGCAACCAAGTTCCCTGCACCAACAAAGCAGATCGATGAGTTCTCGCGGGAAAAGCCATTTTCGAAGATAAACAAATGCTGAGATCTCATACCACAGGCATCAGAAGCTCCGGGAACGTGATTGAAAGGCCAGATCCTCCATCGTGCAGCATGCACCCAAGGAGGAAGAACTGTTACGAGACACCTCGCAGGAATCCTGTAACAGTTCAACCTGCTAGAGTGGATACCATTCACAGCACCGCCATCTGCAATGAAACGCGGGCGCATGCAACCCAAGCATCCACTCCATCGTCGGCAGCCTGTAACCACGAGCCTCCGGGTCTGTGTAAGTTCGCATGCAGCAGGTAGATCCACTCACCATCGTTCAAAGACTGGAAAAATCGTGTGCAGCCACGCAGGTAAGTGTCTCGACCCTTCCTTCCATCAAATCGCATGAATTTTACTTTGAATTGTTTGCATGGCGTAAAAGTGAATGGTTGAGCGGCCGTATGGCCAGTCGACTGGCCACGTCGGCTAGTTATGGTGTAATTGGATGTTTGGGTGGCGGCCACGACAAAGAGAATGAGCGGCACGCACATGAGAACACTCCCGTCGGAAGCAAGAGTTTAACAGAAAAGGCGGCGGCAAATCTGTGGGAATGGATGCGGCAGCAAGTGAATACGCAGGCGAATGATGGGTGACGTCGCCCAACGGTCCGGCGGGGACAGCTCACCCTCCGCGCCACGGATTGCGCCGATTCAAAATCTAATCGGCTAGATTATGCGCATGCATTTATCAACCACCACTTCAAACTCGAGTGGCTATTCTGATCTCCTCTGCACTTTGATACGCCGAGCTTTTGGCTACCAGAATGCTGGTGAAGCACACCTCGAGCGCGGGCCAACTACAGTCCTCCCCGAAAATTGCGCACTGCTCCTACAGGAACACAGTTTCTACAGGAACGCAGTCTCTACAGGAACGCAGTCTTCTACAGGGAAGCGGGTGCCTCATGAAAAAAGGTGGCCAATTAAAGAGGTAACCCTGAACTCTTCATGCAACTGGTTAGTAAGAGTGGCAAGACCATCGTCCACAGTCTGGTCATAAAGATATTGGTGAAATTGTTGATTGCTGTGCCTATGCTGTCGTTCTACAGGATGTCAATATAAGTAGACTGTGTTGAATTTTGTGGATTATGTGCATGCTCTGTCTTAATAGACCAAATCTCTTTCGCATTTGCCACCTTTAATTAAAACAACCGTGTTCATCATGCCGGGTGGGTTTATAAGACGGGAACCCACTGATTCAACCAAATTAAGAGAAAACCCGGCAGTGGTAGAGCTCTTCACCAGAGCACAATGGATGTCTTTTTGTGATAAGCTGCAGGGTTATGATGATGAAGTGGCCGAAGAATTCTTGCAGGCTCTGAAGCCTAAATCCCAGACACTGGCCACAGTGAACTTCAGAGGTCTAAGCCTCAAGCTCACCCCGCAACATATCAGCCGGATCACAGAACTTCCTATGGGTTTGCCGTGGGATAAGGAAGAAAGAAAGCTGAGCCAGCAGGCAAAGAAAGAATTCTTTCCACCTGAGGAAGAATTCTCGGAGGACAAAAATGGGGTGCGAAGAACGAGCCTGTTGCCACCATGGAATGAAGTCAGTTTGTAAATCATGAAATATATCACCTGTGAAGGCCGTTTTAGCATCGTGTATGCATATCACTTTCGGCTGCTCACTGAATTGAGGCACCGAATTGATCTTCCTGTAGAACAAAAACTGAGCATCCCTTATTACCTACTGCAGTCTCTAATGGAGTGTGCCACAAAGCTGAAAGAGGGCATACCAGATCAGATAGCCCACCATGGGTTGATCAAGCTTCTTGTGGAGGATGCGCTGCACTCATATAAGGTTCCCCTCTCATGGGAATCCTTCCGGAATTTGACAAAAGATGGGGACATTAAAATGTTGATCGAAGAAACGGGTTCCTCCAGTAGTGAGGAACAAGAAGCAGTGGACGAGGGACAGAGAGAAGAAGGGCAGGAGACCCCGACCACAGTGCAGAAGAAAGAACAAAGGAAGAAGCATGAGGAAAAGGAGGACAAAGAAAAAGGTGGCACACCTATCTTGTCAGCAAGAGAAAAGAGGATGAAGAGCAGAATGGACAAAGCTGAGGTGGTCCACGTCAGCCCAAGTACCTCAACAGCACCTGCAACCAAAGCAAAAAGCAAAACTCAGGCAGGAAAGCAAGCAGAGGTGGAGACACCTGTGTCTACAGGGAAGCAGAAACAGGCTTCTACAGGAAGCCCGAAAACAAAAACAAAGGCTTCTACAGGAAGCCCGAAGATCATTGAGAAGCATGCTTCTACAGGAAGCCCAAAAACAGAGACAAAGGCTTCTACAGGAAGCCCGAAATTGGAAAAAGGGGCTTCTACAGGAAGCCCGAAAGTCATCGAGAAACAGGCTCCTACAGGAAGCCTGAAGACAGAGAAAGGACCTTCTACGGGAAGCCCGAAGATCACCAAAGCAGGGGCTTCTACAGGAAGCTCGGGAGTGGCTAAAGCCGGGTCTTCTACAGGAAGCCCAAAATCGGGAAAGAAAGAATCTTCTACAGGAGGCCCGGAAGTGGGCAAAGCAGGGTCTTCTACAGGAAGCCCGAAATTTGAAAAGGAGGGGCCCTCTACAAGGAGCTCTGAGAGGGCAAAACGCAAGAAAGAGAAGGCTGGTATTCTCGAAAAGGAGGCAGCAGCGGCGCTGGCCGCCCTCAGTACACCTCCAAAACCGAAGGAGAAGAGAGAGAGGGAGACCCCTCTACCATCTGAAGCCAGGAGAAGCAAGAGGATAACCACGGGCAAGCCACAACCTCCACCCAGCAGCCAAACCATTTTGGGGGATGTCCCTACTTCACCCAGTGCAAGAACCCCCTCTAAAACATCAGCCACCCCCGAGAAGGGAAGCCCAAAAATAACTTCCTGGACACGAAAAATAGGCCAATCGCCTTCCGAAGCCCGGCTCAAAGAAATGGAAAAGGGGGAAGAAGCACCACCTTCGTCACCACCAGGGGCAGAAAAGGCAGGGCCGCCAAAAACAGGAAAGGAAAAGCATGCTCCGGGCTCTAGTTCTCGGCCAAAGACGAGGAGCCAGAGAAAAGTTGCTCAAGGATGAGCAAATAGTTTAGCTGGGGGGTGATGATGAGCCCCAATTTTTGGTACAATTTGGGCTCATTTGGCCTACTTGCTTTGCTCAAACCATTCATTTTTTATTGCTTATGCATTCATTTCTTGGTTTATTCGTGTTGTTTGTAGGAAGAAGGGTAGGCATTCTATCTACGTGACTAATACATGATGATTTCAGGTTTTTGGCATTAAAAGGGAGCAAAGACCACGAGAAAGGAGACAAGGAGACAATGAGGTGGCACTGCTGGTTTTTAGGAGAGGATGTCCACAGTCTTGGGGACCTTCCTCGTGATTCCCACCATAGCTCCGAGCTCCAACCACTCTCCCCACCGAGCTTAGAGGCAGCCAATTGTTCTACAGGAACAACAGTTATAACTGTTCTACAGGATCAGCAGTTTAACCTTCAGTTGGACAACCGAGCTCCACAAATCAAGGAAACCTGTTGGATTATCATTTTGCATAAATACTGAGGCCGTAGCCTTGGATAGGAGATTTTTGAACCTTGGCATTACTCTTGTAATTTGGAAGTACGAGCTACAGCTCGGTGTTTGTTCCTTTTGTAAGCCAGTTTTGGCATGACATCTGATTTTTGGTTATGAATAAAGGCAGGCAGATTTTGATCTCATTCTGAGTTTCTAATGGAGCTATAGCTCTCAGGTTAGGGCCTAACCTGAGAGCAATAGATCTCCTCGGTGTTGTAATGTTATTTGCATTTCGTTCCAGCACTTCGTTTCTTTACTTTGATATGCTATTCGAATTTACAATCTACTCATTTAGTCTTTTTCATGAGATTGAATAGGATTAGTTGATGGTGAATTTGCTTCCAGTTGCTTAGGTTAGAAGAGGATAGACATAATTCATTGGAGCTCCAGAAAAAGGTTGTTAGAGCTCACTGCCATCTCTGCTTAGGGATTGGGGTGCAGTCCATATCAACCACCAAAAAGAAACGCAGTTCTTCTCACTTCCATGCAAGCTGCAACATAGTCATTTTCGTTGAAGATCCATCCATGCACTTTTGATATTGAACCATACTTCTACATTCCACTTCCATGCACGAGTTTGTTTTCTCGGTTTTCCATTGCTGTTCATAGGTTTAATGGCACAGTTATCATAGGTTAATGAATTCTCGTTTTTGGTGCAAGACATAAGTCATTTGTTTCATTTACACTGCTCCATATCATTCCACTTCCTTCTTCTTCTTCTTAACCTCTCCTCAAGCCACCTACTTGGCCTCTGTCCAGCTCGTTTACCCTCCAATTCATCCACTGCCACGTAGCTTCATCTTTTTGACCTTTTGTTAATCCCATCCTTCCAGCCATCAACCCACTGCATGTACTCTTTCTCCATCTAACTTCTCTGCTCCTGAGCCATCACAAGTTCCATCTCCATCTCACCTATCCTCCCACACCACTCCAACACTTCACCATCTCCCAAAACTTCCACGGTCAAACATCCTGTAGAATTGCACAGACTTCCTGTAGAATCCCTGAGTTTCCTGTAGGATCCCCTGCAGACTTCCTATAGAAGCCTGCAAACTCGGTTGCTGAGCATCCGAACGTGGTAGACTTCTGTGGACTGATGCTAGAGACCCTCAGGGACCTCCCCTAGCCATCCTGACCTTGCCCATGCTTTCCTTCCATTCAACCCGCTCCTGCACAACCAAACCCTAATCAAAAGCATCATCACAATAAATCCAACCACTTAAGAACAAAATACAAAAACATGTCTTTTCAGATGCAAGTAGCTTAGATTCATGCATTTCAACTCACTAGAAGTAATGGCATCATTGGTAGAAGTTTCATTCACATTTTTGCATTGTAAGGGTCAAGCTAGTCAAATTAGGGTTTACTAGGGTTTCCATGCTTTGTTGGCTTTCAGTTTCCTTTTTGCAAAGTAGGTTAGCTTTCTTCGAGATAGCTTTCGTCCATCACTCATAAAGCTTCTTCTGAGAACATATAGAAGTTGGCTTGAGCCCTAGCGGACTTGTGCCAGCTGACCAAGTGACAGCTGCGACAAGAGCTAGTACTTGTGCATACAGCACCGTCGCTTCCAAGTTTGTACGAACTACCGGGTTGATAAAATTAGAGATAGGAAGCTCCAGGGGTTGTAGCAATATTGCTACAATACTGGAGCCCACCATTAGGTATCTCACACTTGGGGGTTGCGATGGACGATCAAATACATTTGAGCACAAGTAGTTGTGGATTGCCACCATGGGGAACACTCGTTGAGTGTACACCATTGAGTGCACATCCTTTCAATGCACTTGGGTTTGTTTTTGGGCACACTTACACATATTTGAACTAACTCAGATGATTTGGGCACAATGACTCAGACACACTTGGTACAACTCGGTCAACCAAGTTAAGTTGGATGAAGTTGGCTTTAAATGATTTTAGACACACTAGGTGTAACTAAGCATACTTGGGTATAATTGAGCACACTTTGACATGATTAGATAAACAAATTAGGCAAATTAGGATGAACTAAGAAAAGTTTGGATGACTTGGGTAGACTCGACATAACTTGGAATGATTTGACATATGGTCAACAAGCAAGTCACCAAAGGAAACCAAGTCAACTATGTGGGAAATTAGGTCCACTTTAGAACGAAGGGGGTTTGCAAGACAAGGAAAGACTCATATAGAAAGGAGGATGCCTCGCACTATGCTCGAAGTAGTTGAAAGATCAGAATGAGCATGAGAGAGATATGGCGGTGATAGCTTACCCTAATGCCTGGACCAGGCACTCTAGGTGCTCTACCACACTGGCCCGTAACAATGGATGAACCTCATTTCCATTCTGGTTGCCCTACCACCGTTTTCGCTCAACTGGCTCGTTTTCGACATTGTTTTCTAAACAATTACTGACTGATTGAGCATCTTTCACCTCGGGGTTTTTCCCAGGGCGGTTAATATTGCAAGTTGTCAGTTAGCATGGACGAGGACATTGTTGACTACTCCGAGGAACCCTATGCCTCGGTCTCCAACTAGTAGGTCTTCCCCTCACATCTGCCGATTTCATCATCAAACATTTCGTTAGAGATTTTGACGTCCCTAACTGGTGCACCTGAGGTTTATTCAGTGCCAGACTACCCTGCTTTCTCACTTTCGGTGTAGTAGTTAGACCACTTGATCGGTTCATCATCTTCCTCTTAGCAGTTCACTAGGCTACCCGACGAGGTCTATTTTCCCCCTAGGCATGAGTCTTCTATACTCTTGCGAAGTACCCAAAAAAGTGACATGAGGCCCTCTAAATGCCATAAGAACCCCAAACCTTTGTGCAGATCCAAAAGCCATATATGCTTTGAACTCCCTAGAGACTTCGATATCATCAAAGCCAATAGATATGGCGATGAAAACATTAACACCATTGACATGTGCATTCTTGACGAAATCAAAGTAATCCCAAACCTCCCCTTCAATTCTAAGATATTGGACCAGAACCCTACATACATCCTTGGAATTATGATAATCAAAATCCTTCACAACAACCTTAAGTACCTTCATATCAAGGGCACCGACCCAAATCGACATGGCTTCTGCTGCAGTAGTCCTTTCGTCGAAAAGAGAAGCGTTGGACATGGGAAAGCTAGTGAGATCTGTAATCATCGCTTGGAAACTCAAGAGTGGCTCTAGTCTCCCCTCGGCAATCTCTGCCTGGTCACATTTTTGTTTATATTTTTGAAGTTGTCCTATGAGTTGTATTGAACCAACTGGTAAAAGCAACAATGTGAAAACTAATCCATTTTGTCTTCACAATTTTTCCTGCCCAACATGCCAAAATACTAAACCAATAATTTCCTCAATACTCAAGAATTAAATAAGGAATTATATAAATTTTGTGGTCATTTAGCTATTTACCTGCGTAATTTTCCATTAGTCATCTTACTCCAGGCATAACCAAATGATCCAATAGCAAATTTCCATCATCAAGTAAGCAACCATTGAAGTAGAAAGTTGCTCTTCGTAATAGAGCTTTGTCATTTTTTTTCAAATTATCCTTATCTAATATTTATTCTATTAGAAATAAGAGTTTTTATATTTAGTGATTTAGTTTTTCAAAATGATCTTCTCAAATCTTCAATTCCTTCAATGTATCTTTGCACCTTTAGGAGCAATTGCTAGTTTTACTGTTGTGAGATAACACCTATAATACCAAGAGTATTCAATGATTATGATAAAAATATTACTATCTATGAGGTAATAAATTGTCTTCTTAGCAATGTTAGATAAATTTAAGGATAATATTCCCAACTATTTCAACTAAATTTATAGGATAATTACAATGCTAGGTGTGTCTATTTCAGAATAGGTATGTCAAAATTTTAATTTAATTATTAAGTGGATGGTATGGATATGGATGATAGGGATTTAACTTCCATGGAATATTTTAATAGTAGTCATGGATAGAGTGCTGATATTTGTTTTAAAGGTAACCAACCTAGATCCATCTTAATTCCGGATCTACCAAGTGCTAAGAGGGATAAAATCTCTCTTTACTTTAAAAGAGATTTGCATATCAAGATATTTGATCCTTCTCGGTGCTTGGTAGATCAGAGTTAAGATGGATCTAGGTTGGTTTAATTCCCCCCTTTAAATAGGCTATATTTGACAAGAATACGATGGGTTCTCAATACTATGGGTCATTTTAATTTTTATTTTGATTGAGTTCAAATGTTTACATTACGTTACAACAGATACCATACTGGATTGGAGAGCGCTTCTTGGTGCAATTATATCTTTTTTCCTTTCAATTTAATTTAAAAAAAAATATATATTTTATCCATAATGTATGATATTATATTTTTCTTATGACATGTTTTTTTAAATATATATAAATTTATCCCATATATTAATTCTTTTTATAATTAATAATAATCATAATAATAATTTAAAATAAAATTATAGTAATTTATAAAATTTTAGAGTTGTGAAATAAAATATATGATAAGATAAATATGTTAATATTTTTAATAAATTAATATTTATTAATATTTACTCATGCTAAAATAATAATTTCATTTTAATAGTTTTTTATATATATAATACTATCTAAGCACCCACGGGGGATTTGAACCAGTGACCTATTGCAAAGAATACCTCAACAATACACCCATTCACCCTCAATCCAAAACACTGTGGGCAATTTCATTTTAATATTATAACCCAATCAAATACTAAATAAAAAATTCACTTTCAAACTTTATATGAATAATTATAATTAAGCTTCAAAAATTTACTCACCAAATATCCCTCAATTTTATAAATACTTATAATTAAGCTTCAAATTTTTACTCACCAAATATCCCTCAATTTTCAATTTCCTTTGTAAGCATCACGGTGATGCTACTATGTGAGTCTCTAGTGGTAAAGATTCTTGCGTCTGAATGAGACACTGACATTATTTGAAGAAAAATAAAACACGAACGTGGCAAGGACACTATTATGAGATTCTCTATAAAGTTTGCCAAAGTGCATGTGGCCAACACATTGGTCATTATACATTGTGATATGTAGGGTCTTTCAAATCAAGCGGCTTTTGTTTATACACAACTTTTTGCATGTTTACAAAAATAGTATTTATAGCCCGTGTTTAAATAAATAATATTCATAATCATTTGTTTGAGCGGTGATAAAAAACAAATTGTGAGCGGTGATAAAAAACCAAAAAATAGTGGGTCAGAACTTTAGGGAGTTTATTATTAACAAGAATTGCTGCGGAGCAGTAAGTCCCTGTCTTTTTCTGCTTATAGAATAAGAGGTAGTGGACTTTGTCAAACTATCTATTTATAACTTTTAAAAGTATGAGTTTCTACCATTTCAGCCACAATGTTTATATGGAAAAAATTTAGTATTACCTATGAATTTGTACATGTATTCAGAATTCTATGACTGAGAATGAGCCTTTTCTTATAGAATGTTTTATAGAATGTTAAAACAAGCTTCCAGAATTCAGTGTTTGCTAAACTAGCAATTTAGAACTTTTAAAAGTTAGCAATTTAGAACTTTTAAAAGTGTGGATAGAACTCTTAAAAGTTAGCAATTTAGAACTTTTAAAAGTGCGGGTGTTTGCTAAACTAGCAATTTAGAAAACAAGCTCCCAAAATTGAGTTTTTGCCAAACTAGCAATTTAGAATAGAACTTTTATTCAGTTTTTGTCAAACTAGCAATTTAGAATAGAACTTTTAAAAGTGTGGGTTTCTATCATCTCAACCACAATGTTCATATGGAAAATTCTAGCATCACCCATGAATTCACACATGTATTTAGAATTCTATAGCTGAGAATGAGCCTTTTTCTTACAAAATGTTTTGGCTTCCATAATTCAATTTTGCAGAAAGCATGGAGGCCTCTAATAATATTTTTGAAGTTGGAAAAGTAGTTAAAATGTCTGGTAATATTTTTGAAGTTGGAAAAGTAGTTAAAATGTCTGGTGATTCTGTTCTGCATAATTCTAAAGGCCCATTCCAGCAAAATTACTCCATTGTTCTGCATAATTCTAAAGGCCCATCCGAGCAAAATTACTCCATCCCCTGTAAACAAGCTGACTGTTGCCACAGATCCCCTGTAAACAAGCTGACTATTGCCACGGGTACTCTGCGTTTAAAACCAATCAGATAAAATCTGAGAATGTTAAAACAGGCTTATTCAGTAGAGAGATAAGCTTAGGGTGTTATGGTTTCTATGAACCTATCGTATATATTAGGCGATAATCGTGATATGTTATAAGAGCTTAGTTGTGTGATTGATTACAGAGAATACGTGATATGGTTACATGCTTACCCAGTTAGCTCCTTCACTCGTTGCATGCTTACCCAATTAGCTCCTTCACTCGTTGTTGCTGACTTAGTTGCGGGGTTCACTAGCTCTATAACTCGTCAGTGGTAATTATGGATTGAAGCAAGGCGAAGCCGTACCTCCATTAACGGATTTATTGCGCTAATCATGCTGGCCAGACCAGATCACCGGCAGGCCCACTTCCATAGCCGAGAGGAAGTAAAATCAGAATTGTTGGTAAATAAATTATATAATGCTAGTTTCAATACATTCTCAGATCTCAATTTCTCCATGTTTCTCTATGTTTTCCAGCATGGATTCAGCACCTGGGCATGGATAGGATACTCGATTAGGCCACTTGGCTTTGCTATTCTGCTACGCTAGCTTGGATGTTGCGCTGCTCGGTTGAGCTACTTGGTAGGGCTTATAGGCTTGCCTTACAGGCTGCTAAGAACACATAGGCAGATATTAGGATAGAGAATATGTCATATGTCTACTAATATGTCAATACAGGAGGCAGAAGGAAAATAGATGAAGAGCTTTATGGCATTATTGTTTAGTGAGTGTTAGGGAGGTGGGACTGAGACAACGACACAACAGTTAGTGTCAAGGATGCTTTACAACCAGATAGTGCTTTTACACCAGAGCTTTTACAACAGAGAGAAAGTGCTTTGGAAATAGTTAGTTCTGTTGGTCAGTGCCGGACACATGTGGTTGAAATTGGTATTTAATAAGAATTAGTATAAAACCAGTAGCAGTTAGGCGCACATCGAATCAGTTCTGGCATGATGATATTGTGAACACCGTATTATGATCGGCATTGTTAATCTCCTATTAGTCAAGCCACTAAAGTTCATCTCCGAGCTGCTAGTGCCTACACCTATGCTTCTAGTGGAACTGTTTGTCGAATGCGCTCTGTAGTATTTTTCTCTAAAGTTGGCGTATTCATTGGCACAATAACTGAATCTCCATCATTCGACACTGGAACATGAATAAACAATGCCTTAGTGGGGTTATGCCCATCCTGCAGCAACCCTGTAATAGCAAGGATAGCCTTTATAGTGATGGCTTTATACTCTTCCGTAGCATGCATGCGTACACTTAGAGAGCGACTAAAACCCTGTAAAACTACGTGAGAAAGAATAGTCAGCCCGAGATACATGTCGAAAACCCTGTAAAACTAGATGAGAATGAATAGTTAGCGAAAGATGCACGTTCAGGTAGAATCTTAGTTAGCGAAAGATGCACGTTCAGGTAGAATCTTAGTCCCAGATGCACATCGAGGTAGAATCTCATTCTTTGATGCAGATATCAAAATGATTCTTTTGATGCATATATCAAAATGATTCTTAGATGTAGATATCAAAATCTAATTCTTACTGATGCAGATATCAAAATGATTCTTAGATGCAGATATCAAAATCTAATTCTTAGATGCAGATGCCAGTTACCATAAGAATTTGATTGCTACTTAGTATGAGAATACCAGAATTTGATTGCTAGATGCAGATACTACTTACAGTGAGAATACCAATTACTTCTGCATCCAAATGGGTTAAGCCCAGGGGTAAAATGAGATGTGCATCAGCCTAATGATTAATTGATAAAGCATTTTTGCCAAATAAAATGGCAGTTGCATGCAACCCATGTGTTAATATTAAAAAATCTATAAATTGATAAAAACAACACAACAGACTTGTGGGTCCACGCGGTGCTTTCATGCAAGCTACGTATCCACTTTGCAGACTTCGCAGTAGAGTATGAAATTGAGACAGGTACATGTTAATGCCTTAGTAAGCAAAACACTATGTTATCTTTCTGTACAGTTTGATATATGACACTGTATTTCAAAAGCGAAACGCTTGATCTTTGTTCTCCATGGATTTCCAGTTTTATATGCATCATCACAAGGGCTCACAAATTGCTCACCAATTGTATATCATGAAATACATGATATTACCATGGTTTTCTCTGCGGTTTGCTCACTGGCAGAGCATGGTGGTAGAGAAAAAAATTCCTCCCAACAATTATAGCGGGTTCATCTTCCCCCAATAAGTACAAGACCTGGTCTTACTTGCTTGGGTAGAGTGTTTATTCCCCTTAAATCGCCCTCTCTGAACTTCCAACTGAGGCCTTCAAGTGTGGAAAGCATGGATATTTTATATGTGGAGGCTGCCTTTGGATTTCTTGGTAGGGCACTGATCAGGCTTAAGGGACCTTAAATCCTGCGCTTGGAGGTCAGTTCTTTTTCCCCGAATGGCATATTGGAGGTCAATTATTTTTCATCGAATGGCATCAGCATATTGTGATGCAGAAGTGTTCACCAAGAGAACAGACCAGTCAGGTCTGGGTTTTATCGGACGACATGGAGGAACCTGTGTTCGTGATGGTCAAATTCCATCTGGCGATCTCCCAATTTCAATTCGCTGTTTGAATCCAATCTTTCTTCTGGGCAGGACTCTGCCTGAGACTATCTCAATGGATGGGAAGCTGTTCATTCGGGTTAGGATCTAGATCACTTGGTAACGAATTGACAAGCTCGGTCAGAGAAGGATACAAGGATTGAAAAGCCCAAGACCTTTAAGGTATCGTACTACTATACCCTCATTAAGGTAAGGATCTCTAGGGTAATGCTAGCAGGACGAGATCTTGATTTCATCCTAGCATTCCCTCTTTACGCCATTGGATGTTTGTTTTCTGCTTGAAGTCATCCATAAGATGTACGCTTTAGGATGTCTGACGGATATATAGTCTTTTCAGATATAAACCTCTTACCTTGGAAGAGACTCCACTAGGTTCATAGTCCTGGGAAGAAGAGAAATCAATAGTCCTTGGAAGAGACTCCACCTGTAGCTCTACCGTTTCTATGAAGGAAGAGACTCGACCAATTCCCTAGTTTCTCCTATCTTCGGATTTGCACGTATCTTCGGATCTGCCGAGTTGAGACGGGCTACCAATTGTTTACTTTCTCGTCGGGCTCGCTTCGCTCAACTGAACGAACTGTCAGTCGAGGAAAAGACTCCTGGGATGGTAGTCCTGGAGTTAAATGAATCTTTAATGATTATTTTAATGTTGCTTGCAGCACCATTAGCTGAGGCTGCTCGGATTTTCGGCCTCAAGCCATTCTCTTTCAATAGCAATTCTCAGGTTAAATCTACCCTGCAATTTTCTCTTTCAATAACAATTCTCTTTTTTTTTTTTTGCTTAAGCAAGAGAGGTGCCTTATATTTGTTTAAATCAAACATATTTTACAACATATATATATTTTCACCTAACAGAGTGGAAAAAGTCAAAACAGAAAGAAGTCCTAAAAAATCTATGCCCTTCAACCTCAAAAAGTACATGCGCAACACTTTTGAGAATCGACAAAAACAAGCTTCGGGATTCGTAGGACCCATGAACCCCCCCCGAAAACCCTTGCTAGCAAACACTTAGTATGTCACTTAATCACTGCCGTTCATTCACTTTTTTAATCCGACGAAGGAGAAGCATATCGCTCCATAAAGTAGCCAGAAGTTTAACCCCTCGATCCCACCAAACAACACACCTCATCCCGATCATTGATCTAGCAAGCAAAGATCGGACGGTAGCGCTGACCATCGCACGCCTGAAATGACCGAAGTTTAATGTGCGATGAGGGTGGTTTTCACATCCGTCCCTCATCCACGTGTAAAAAGGTGTATGGAATCGCTGCCCCGACTGCAAAACCGCCTTCAGCTTGAAAGCGGTGCGATCACACCGAAGCCACTCGAGAGGTGGTTTTAACTCCCAACCCTGGAAAAAAAGGGAGATGAAGCTGCCAGAATAGGGCCATCGGTCAATCTTCTCTGCCTTTCTCCTGACAGTGAGAACCGGTTGCCCTCCTTTGGGGATTTTCGTTGTTGCGCCCACCGTCTTTGCTGAGACCGCCTCTGGTGTGCTAACTTCCCTAGACCTTTCTGACCAAAAGTGAAAATTCTGGAACGATCTACTCATTGCCTATCATTTTCCTTAGTGTTGTTCTGATATACTTGTCTGTCTTCTTCTGCTTGGTGATGGCAAAGTTCTTTTAGGTCGTTCTGTGGCATTGCCAGCCAACTCGTCGAAACTCTGCTATCTTTGCATGTCACCCCTTGGTTGGCTAGAATGTCAGCCAATTTGTTAGCCTTTCTACGCACATGGAAGAATTTAAGTGTGCGTAGTCCCTGTAGATGATCCTGAATTTTATGGAGCACCCTTAGTAACCTCCAGTGTTTTGTAGCTTTTTCCGGCCCTGATCCGTGACTAATTTTCTTGGCCGCGTTGATGACTAGCTCTGAGTCCGCTTCTATTATCACATTTTGGCAATTGTCCTGTTTCAGAAGTTCTAAGCACTGCTCCAATGCCATTAGTTCCGCCATGTTGTTGGTGGCTTTTCCTAAATGACAATGGAAAAGGGAGATGATGCTTCCATGTTCATTTCGAAGAACTCCTCCAAAGCCAGCCATTCCCGGGTTATCTTTTGATGCTCCATCGATGTTATATTTCAGAAAACCTTCCGGGGGGGATTCCAAAATTCTTTGGCCTTTTCCTTCATGCTTATTTTCCTATCCAGTTCTTGTGGAATGAGCCCCTGCAAGTTTAACTGCTTGAGTATTCTCACTTCTGTTTCGGAGGGAGGATTCTTGGGGAGATCCCTAACTGTTGTGCCTACTGTCTCTTTTAACTGTTTCAAGATCTGCTCCAGTAGGTGAAGAGAGGTGTTCTTCTCTTCTTTGAAGATTCTTTTGTTCCTTTCTTTCCACACATTCCATATTATGAAACTTGGCAAGAGAGCCCAGGCAGTGTTAAGAACTTCATTATCCGAACCATAATTTCTCCAATTGTTTAGGGTGTTAGTGATACTATCTTTGTCTCTGTCGGACTGATTGAAGATGTTGGCAAAGAAATCCCATAACCTGGAGGTGAAAATGCAACTATTGAGAAGATGTTCCATTGTCTCCTCTTGTGCTCCACAGAGTTGGCATCTGGAGGGCCCCAGAATACCCCTCTTTCTAATATTGTCCCAGGTTAGTATTTTCCTATGGTGAACCAACCACATAAAGAGTTTGATCTTTGTCCAGCTTTTGCTTCTCCACAGTTTCTGCCAAATTCTGATCGAGCCTTGGGAGTCCAGTCCTAGGAGAATATCTTTTGCTTCCTTGATATTGAAGTTGCCCTCTTTGTTGTTACCCCATCTTAGTTGATCCTGCCCTTCTGTGACAAGAATCATCCTCTGATCCATCATCCTTTTTAGGGTCTCTGCTCTGCTGTTAAGGGTGCTGTCCTCTCTGCCATCTATCTTCTTCCATGTTCTCCATTTACCTGTATTGTGAGCATTATCCCAAAAGTCTTTTACCTTTACTAAACCTTGGTTGTCTGTCTCTTGTTTGAGGCCCAAAAATTCTTCTTTCAAGAGAATTGGTTCTTGTTGCCATTTATCCTCCCAGAATAGTGCCTGATCTCCATCTCTGATTTCCCAGAAACTGTTTTTTGAACCACCTCTCTGTTCTCCCAGGCCTTATTCCATATGGGAGAGCCCTTCATATTCCCTGACATTCTTATTAGCTCAGAATAATGCCAGGAGCTAGCATATTTTTCCTTCCAAATGCTTGCCCATTGAGCCTTGGGATCCTTAACCCACCGCCACCAAAGCTTGGCCCCAAGAGCCTTATTGAGAATCTCTAGATCATCCAATCCTAGACCTCCTTGGTTCTTAGGTTTACAAATCTTTTCCCATGACACTAAAGCCCATTTTTTCCTTGTTTCCTCCTTGCCCCAAAGAAAGTCTCTTTGAATAGTACTAAATTGCTGTAAGACTCCTTTTGGCACTGGGAGAACTGATAGCATAAAGATTGGGATAGCTTGGAGCACAGCCTTTGTAAGGACCAGTCTACTAGCCAGATTTAAAGACCTGAATGTCCATTTTTTGACCTTATCTTGCATCTTGATTATTAGTGGTTCCCATATGCTCTTATGTAAAGGTTTGGCCGTTAGAGGAACTCCCAAATACTTAGAGGGGAGGGACTCTCTTTGAAAGCCAAGAATTCTAGAAACATTTCTCTGAATGGCAATGTGGGTATTAAAGAATTTTTTTTTTGATTTGGTAAGATTGACCTCCATACCTGTAGCCAAAGCAAAGTCATTCAAAATTTGTTTGTAAGCCAACACTTCCTTGACTGTGGGAATTCCCTGTAACATGGTATCATCTACAAACTGTTGATGGGTTAGGACTTGACCATTCTCCAATAATTGGAGTCCTCGAATTTTGTCGGTTGCCTTGGCATGCTTAATGGACTGCCCCAGCCCTTCCATCATGAGGATGAAAATAAAAGGAGAGAGTGGATCCCCCTGTCTGAGTCCTCTAGAAGGAAGAAAAATTTCAGAGGGAGAGCCATTAACTAAAATTGAAAAGCTGGAGGAAGTCACTAGGGCCATGACCCATCTGATCCAATTATGATCAAAACCATACGCGCTGAGCACTTTCTTGATATATGTCTAGTTTACTTTATCATAAGCTTTGGATATGTCCAATTGCATTATCATACCTGCTTTCCTTTTGCTGGTTAACGAGTGAACAACTTCGTGAGCTTGAATGATGTTATCTAGAATTTGTCTGCCTTCCACGTACCCAGATTGTTCCCCCGAAACCAGCGTAGGTAGCAAAGGTTTGAGTCTGTTGGCCACTACCTTGGAAATTATCTTGTATACTACATTGCATAAGGCTATGGGCCTGTATCTTTCTGGCGTTTGAGCATTATCCTGCTTTGGAATTAAGGCAATGAAGGAGGTGTTGAGAGCTTTCAAAATAGTTCTATTCAGCCTGGAATCTTCCACTACCCTCACAATGTCCTTTTTGACAATGTTCCAACAGACTTTGAAGAAATCCACATTGAAACCATCCAGACCTGGAGCTTTACCATTTTGCATTTCCTTAAGTACCTCACTGACCTCCCTTTCTGTTACCGGTCTGTTTAGATTACTGTTGTCCTCTCTGGAAACCAACTTGGGGATGTGTTTAGTGAAGTCTTTGATGAAAGGTTCCCTTACTAAGGAGTTTTCCTGGGCAATACCTCGGAAGTGTCTCACTAACACAGCTTCTATATCCACATGGGATTGGTGATTCTGCCCGTCCTCGTCCTTGATCGAAGATATCCTGTTATGAGTCCTATTGGCTATTGTGGATCTGTGGAAAAATCTAGTGTTGCGCTCTCCTTCCTTTAGCCATTGAACTCTAGATTTTTGTTTCCAAAAAATTTCCTCTTGTTTACACAACTTTTCCCATTCTTGATGATGCTTCTCTACCTGATCATTTTTTTCCTTATCAAATCCTTCCTTGATCAAAGCTTGGTTGAGCTTCAGGATTTTGTTTTCAACCGCTTTCTTTCCTGCAAAAATATTTCCAAATTCATTCTTGTTCCAGTCTTTAAGCCTCATCTTAATGTGCTTTAATCTTTTGTGCAGCATGAACATTGTAGATCCCTGAATCTGCAAGTCTTCCGTCCACCATTTTTCAATGTTACTGCTAAAATCTGGGTGTGAGAGCCAGATATTTTCAAATCTGAAAGGTCGGTTTCTTGGGGTACCTATGCCTTTGATCTCCATTTGAACTGGCCAGTGATCTGAGCCTCCAAAAGGTAGAATTTCTGCCATTATTTCCTTGTCTAAAAGCATGAGATCCTCAGAGATCATGAATCTATCTAACTTGGAGGCAACCTGGGAGTCCCCTCCTCTTTTATTATTCCATGTGCAGAAGCCATTGTTTGTTTCAATGTCGACAAGCTTCATGTCCTCTGAAAAGATTTGGAAGGTTGAGGAATCTTTATTTAGAGCTCTAGTGCCCCCCTTTTTCTCCGAGAGAGATCTGATCATATTGAAGTCTCCTCCTATGACCCAGGGTAACCCTTGGTGCCTGGCCCAGAGATCCACCAAGGAGTCTAAAAACCGGATTTTGTCATCTAACCTTTGGGGGCCATAAACATTCGTTACTAGGTAAGTGTCCCTGTCTCCTACAGGCTGTATGACCACTGATAAATAATTCCTTGTTGCCTCCGCATCAATTATTCCAATCTTTTGGGGATTCCAGAGAGTGAGGATACCCCCTGCTGTGTTTTCAGCTTTAACTTCTAGAAACTCAAATCTGTTGAGCCATTTACTATGTATTTGTCTCAACTTTTGAATAGAGCATTTCGTTTCTTGGACAAAAATTATATCCGGGGCTGCTTGCTGCATTTTGTTATTCAACAATCTCTATTTTCTCTTACTGCCTAGACCTCTAATATTCCAAGTTGTGAACTTCATGATTAAAGATTGGTAAAGGAGTAACTGGTTAGATCTTTCATCTTACCTGAGTCTACCATGAGCTTTCCACATTCCATCAGTAGCTCGTTCTGCTTTTTCCTGCCTCTTTTTTTTCCTGGATTTCTCAGTGCTAGCCCTGGAGTCGTTTTGACTGCTTTCCCCCCTTCATTCCTCTGTCTTTCAGTGTTGCTTCCTTCCTCCAAACCCTTGGCCTGAGTTTGCCATAGGAATAACTGCTGTATTCTATTGATCTTTTCTTGTGGTAGCGATTCTACCCCGCCCGAAGTTCCCTGATTCAAGAACCCTTCTAGATCTAGGTTTTCTCTGTCCAGAATCTCCTGTAGTTCATTGTCTTCCGTTTCCATCTCACTCTGGTTCATTTCCTGATCCATTTCCAGTTCTGAATCACTCATCATGTTTCCTTCCATTCTTCATTTTCCTGTGCGTGGTCATTTTCTGCTCCCTTATCCTTCTTTTCATTACCTTCCTTCATTACTTGATCTTCTACTGCTATTTCTTCATCCTCTTCAAGAACCTGGAACTGATTCTGACTAGCCTTTTGTCCTCCCGCTTGGTGTTGTTTTGGCCCTTTTTTACCGCTTTTTCCTTTAGGAACTACTTTGTGAAAACTGTCTGCATCTTTCGTTGTGTTAGTATTTCCTTTGATTTCTGCTTTAGTGAGAGGGAAGTCTCTTAGAAGGTGCCCGTGTTCATGGCATCTATGGCATCTAAATGGAATATGCTCGTAGTCTACTGTCTGCACCCATTCCTCGTCGTAAACCTCCAAGATGACTTCATCCAGGAGAGCTCCAGATAGATCCATCTCCACACAGATCCTTGCAAAGGATGTATATTTTCCCCTCCTTGTGGCTTCAACAACTTTGACGAACCTTCCTAATTTATTGCCTATGGCAGCTAGCGATTCTATTTGCCAATAATCAAGAGGTAGAGAATAGAGTCTTACCCAAACCGGGACTGAAGTGAAAGTTTCCCTCTCCGGAACGAAATTCATCATCCATGGCCTCATGTAGAGTCCTGCTGCTGCATAAAAGTAGGGCCCACCTTCGAACACTCTATCTTTATCCTCAATATTGGTGAACACTACAGTGAAGAAACCCTTGGACCCTAGGTGAAGATCAATGCTTCCTTTAGGCTTCCAGTGGTATCTGATCCAAGTTTGCAACGCTTTTTCAGTGGGCCATAACCCCATGAATTTGCATATGATTGCGTAAGTCTGCATGTGCTCCCTGTGCGCCTGCAGCGCTGGATTATTTAATACCACTCTAGGAGTGATTTCAGCCTTGGGTTTGCACGGTCCCTTCTGTTTTTTGTCTTTTGTTCCCTGTTTTTTGTCAGTTTCCTCTTTGTCTTTTGTGCTTTCCTTCTCCTTCGAAATGGAACCATCTGTTTCCTCTTCCCTGTTTCTCCTTCCTTCCTCATCATTACCTCTGCCTCTATCCGGGGGCTTCTTGTGTTTGTTGACCACCGCCTCCTTGAAGGAAGGAGTAGATTTCCCTCCTCTGTGCCCATCCATGGGGAGAATCCCTCAGAGAACCAAAACCCTGGTCACTTCCGCTGCGCTCCTGTTCCCGCATTTCTTTCAATAACAATTCTCAAGTTAAATTTACTCCTGCAATTAGTTATCGACTAACAATTAGTTATCCGTTAGTTGAGGAAAAGACTTCTGACATGGCAGTCCTGGAGCTGAATGAATTTTTTTCAGATCAATGTTCTGATGAACTTCTTCATACGACCTTTCCTTCTCTAAAATAAAATTGAATGGTTCTCAACCAGAAGTGGAGAAATATGTTCTGCACTTGAACCGTTAGGTCACAGCCCTGGAATTCTCTATGTGAGATGGTGGTTCACATGCACATGGCCAACACATGCAAATAGCCATGATCCGAATTGGATCCTTAAACACTCTCTAAGTTTTCATGACTATTTCAAATTATGTCAAGCTTCAAAATCTTATGGATATCGAGCTTATCAAAAATAACCTCTGAACAATGGCAATTTGTGGTCAGCATGGAACAACGAGGACCCTTGGTCAAAGCGCGCAGACCATTGGCCCATGGTGACCGCGCACTAGCACAAATTGACAAATGGGAGGTCAAATCCAAAAATAGAGGTAGTTTCTGATACGCGATTAGCGCTAAAGTGCTAATCACGTATCACAGGGCATCCCCCTCAGTGAAGGAAAGCCCCCAAGTGCTCGGTCACAAGGAAAAGCATAAAACCGTACAAAAATTGCCGATTTCGTCAGAAGGCGGGTCCCGCGCTAAAACCAACAGGATATCAGAAGGGCTTCAAGCGGTAAGCGGGTTCGACCGAGTCCCACCCGATGCCATACACTGGGTGACACACGTCTAGTGGATGAGAGAGAAAACCGCTCACATCGGATGGGTAAAGGTCATGCTACTTACCTGCCTGATATGGACAGAGACTGTAGGATCTGGAGGCTCTAGATCAATGGCGGAGAAATGATCCGATGGATGACCGGATTCGATGGGGAAATAGGCTGAGTCATATAAGATTTGAGGTCCGACATGACCACTGAGCTGGTAGAGGAATTAGTTTCGCGGGCAATCTTGGAGCAATGGAAATAACAACCGTTCAAAGAGAACTGACACTCAGTTCGTGAGGAAACAAGTGGCCACCTCTCTGTGAAGCGTTACACAGTGATGATGACGCAGAGCAGGGGAATTCTAGTGGGTAGAGGCAGGAGATCCAGAGAGCCGGGAAGCAGAAACGAACAGTCAGGGAGCAGATTGGCTTTAAGCCACGAACAGACAAAGAGTAAAGGGAGGCAGAGAAAGAGAAGCAGAAAGCCGAGAGGTAAGAAAGAAGTGAATTGCAGAGAACAGAGAAGCCGAGCTGACCTGCAGAGTAAAGGCAACATCGAGCAGACAGAGACAGAGAGAGTTCGAGAGTTTGTGAACTCCAGAGAAGGCTTGAGAGGTTCAAGCAACTCTTCTGTGTATACCTGTCAGGTATTGAGTACCAAATTGGACTCATACCATTGAGACCAGTTGAGGTCGAGATTCAGTAAGGGGAGTCTGTGTACTCTAGAGACTTGGGGAATCCAAGTACAATCCTACTGATCATCATCTATTAAGTGAGACTCAAATTGAGCTCCTTATTGTAAAAACTCTACTTTAAGACACAATAGAAAGGCCACCATTGAAGGCTGGACTAGGAGACGTAGCCCAGGAGGATTGGGTGAACTCCTTATTAAATTTGTTGTGTTTATGTGTTTGCTTACTGTGTTCTCTTACTATTTCAGTGTCTGTGTATTTCACAATCTTATCGATCCGTTGCATAAAATAACATAGGCACACCCCAACACTTGAGTCTGTAATACCTTCATTATTTCTCTGAGGTCATCTACGGGTGATTTTAGATCAAGTGGTATCAGAGCTCTAGGTTGTTAAGGTTAGACAAGCTTGTGTTGGATTTTGTTGTTGAATGCTAACTAGATCAAAGCTTAAATTAGGAGAAGGAGAGTTGGTTGAAACTAACCCGGAAATTGGAAGAGTCTATCCTCAGAAGAAAATGTCAGAAGAAAGTCCCTTGGGACTAGACCCCCAATTTATAGATAGTTTCTTGGCCATGAGGTCCATGGTAGAGGAAATGTATAGGGACTTTAGGAAACATAAAGATGAAGATTCATCAGGCTCCAAACAAGATAAAGGAGAAGAAGAGTCTCTCCTCCATGACCACTCAAAAGGCAAAGGGAAAGAAGAAAACTTTCTCACACCTCCTAATAGCCCTAAACATAAAAAGAAGACATCTTTGATTAAATTAGATGTTAAATTTGATTTACCAATATACGATGGAGAGTTGAATGCAGAGAAGTTGGATAATTGGATCATACAAATTGATGTTTATTGCAGAGTGCAGAGTATTGACTCAGACAAGAGTAAGATTCAACTGGCCAACCTATGCCTCGGAGGCACTACCTTGGTATGGTGGGAAGGCAGGACACAAGCTGACATGAAGAAACATGGTAAGATTCTTTTTGTCTAGAGTGAATTTGTTTCTACAATAAAAAAGCAATTCTATCCACTAGCTTACATGCAGCAAGCCATGATGAGCTGGCAAAATCTTCGCCAATTGAAAGGGAAAAGTGTACAAGGTTACACCCAAGAATTTAGGAAAAGAGCTTTGATTCTAGGAATTTCTTTAGACTCACCTGAGACTCTGTTGAAATACATAGGTGGTCTACACAGCTACATGAGGCACACTATCCTCATGTTTAATCCCACTAGTATAGATGAGGTATCTGTTCAAGCTACGCATCTAGAAGCTAGAGGAAAGAATGGGAACCCAGAAGTTGGGGGATCATCCAAGCCCATTGCAAGCAAGAATAAGGAGAAAATAAAACAGAAATGGAAAGAGAGGAAGGCCAACACTGCACATAAAAGCAAGTCTTCATGCACTCACTGTAAGAAGGATGGGCATGATGATGAGCACTGTTGGATCCTGCATCCGGAGCTGAGACCTAAGAAGTTCGAGGGCAAGAAGAAGAAGACTGTTGTAGCTATTCAGAAAGATTTGGGGTCAGACTCAGGAGATGAAACAACCATTACAGCCATAGGTATAAAATGTTGTCCATTTTAGAGAATGCAAAAATCAAGAAGCAGGTGCAGGAGTTGCTCGAGAAGGGGTTCATCAAACCTAGCACATCACCATGTGGGTCTCCAATCATTTTGGTGAAAAAGAAAGATGGCTCATGGAGAATGTGAATTGATTACCAAACACTGAATAAGATAACAATAAAAAATCGTTATCCCCTTCCTTGCATAGATGACCTATTAGATCAGTTAAAGGAAGTTTTTTATTTTTCTAAATTAGACTTGCATAGTGGATATCATCAGGTCAGAGTTGTAGAACAAGATGCATGGAAGACTGCTTTCAAAACAAAGCAGGGATTGTATGAGTGGCTGGTTATGCCTTTTGGCTTAACTAATACTCCTGCTACTTTCATGAGAATAATGAATGATGTACTCAGACCTTTTTTGGGTGATTTTGTTATTGTATATCTGGATGAAATTCTTATATTTAGCAAAACGTGGGAAGAACATTTAAATCATGTTAAGTAGACACTAGATGTTTTGAAAAGAGAAAAACTTTATGTTAAACTCTCAAAATGTGAATTTGGCAAAATATCTTTGAATTATTTGGGACATATAGTAGGGGGTGGTGAATTGAAGATAGATCCCTCTAAGGTGGCAGTCATTGTAAACTGGCCTAAACCCAAATCTGCTACAGAAGTTAGAAGCTTTTTAGGAGCAGCACAATGTTGGAGAAAGTTCATTTCTAACTTTTCCTTAATTGCGGCTCCCTTACATGCTTTAACATGATTGAACAAGGTGTTTCAGTGGGGAGGAAAACAACAGAAAGCCTTCGACACCTTGAAAGAAAATATTAGTACAACACCAGTACTAGCACTGCCCGATCTTCAAAGACCATTTGAGATCCAAACGGATGCCAGTGACTATGCCATGGGAGCAGTATTGATACAACATGGTAAACCCATATGTTATCATTTTGAGACATTTAATTCTGCAGTAGTTAACTATCCCACATATGATAAAGAATTATATGCATTAGTACAGAGTGTGAAAAAGTGGAGACATTACTTAATGGGCAAAGAGACAGTTATACATACTGATCATCAACCACTCCAATATCTACACTCCCAAACTAAGTTGCAGCAATCAAGACACTATAGATGGATGGGTTTTCTACAACAGTTTCATTTAGTCATCAGATATAAAAAGGGCATACACAATAAAGTTGCAGATATGTTATCTAGACCAATTATAAATGCATCTACTATACTTAAGCATAACTCAGTATTGCATGAGAGCTACATTGAACAATATGCTCAAGATATAGATTTTAAAGATGTATATGCAACTTTAAGTCAAGGAAAACGAGTAGAAGAATTGGATTATCACATTAAGGACCAACTCTTGCATCATTGTGGGAAGCTATGCATTCCACAAACTGAAAGAGTAAAGATAATTCGAGAAGCACACACTTCTCTAATATTAGGTCACTTTGGGGTAAGTAAAATGGTTGCACAGCTGCAAAGATTTTGTTATTGGCCAAAAATGAATGAGACAATTTCTAGATATGTAAGAGGGTGTACCATGTGTGCTAAAAGCAAGCCCAACAATAGAAAACTAGGCTTGTACACTCCACTACCAGTTCCTTCTCATCCTTGGGAAAGTGTTTCCATGGACTTTGTTGGAGGACTACCTAAATCTAGGAAAGGTCATGACTATTTATATGTTGTTGTGGATAGGTTCAGCAAAATGTGTATTTTGATACCTTGTAATAAATAGATTACAGCTGAACAAACTGCAAAGTTGTTCTTTCAACATGTATGGGTTCATTTTGGATTACCCACTTCCATTGTATCTGATTGAGACACCCAATTTGTTGGGAAGTTTTGGTCGAGTCTGTGGGAACTGATGGACACCAAACTGAAGAAAAGCATAACCTTTCATCCACAGATAGATGGCCAGACAGAAGTGGTCAATAGGACAATGATCCAGTTGCTCAGAGGCTATTGCAGCAAGCATCCCAAACTTTGGGATGAACATTTGTGTTATGTGCAACATGCTTACAACCGAGCAAAACATTCTTCTACACAGAGATCTCCTTTTGAGACCTGTTTTGGTTTCACACCAAGGTTTCCCTTGGATTTTGTCTTTGCTAAAGACATAGCAGTTGATGGACACAGTGATGTGGACAAGGAAACCAAGTTCATTAAACAAATCCAAGAGATTCACCAGGCGGTACAGGAACAACTGGAAAAGAGCCAAGCCAAATACAAGGCAAGGCATGACAAGCATCAGATGGAGCATAGTTTCCAAGTTGGTGATCAAGTCTGGCTGTATATCAGCAAAGACAAAATGCAAAGTGAAGGTAAAAAGCTAAAGCCAATAAGGTATGGACCTTCCAAGATACTTGGGAAAACTGGTGAGAATGCTTTCCACCTTGATTTACCAGCTTACATGCACATCTACTCAGTTGTTAATGCAGACAACTTGAGACTATTCGAACCTTCATTAATTGAAGATCCCGAAGAGCAGAGTCAATTGCCTTCTGTTGATGATCTGTTACCTGAATATCTCAATGAATTGCAGGAAGATATGGTTCTGGACAGAAAGGTAAGGACGACGCGCAGGGGAGATGTTGAGTACCTCAGGATTGGACTCCAGGGTTCAAAGCCAAGCAGTGCAAAGTGGATAGAGATTGGACAAGTGAGACAGCTATACCCTCACTTAGTCGATGCTTGAATACCAACTTTTGGTGGTCCAAAAGCTTTTTCAGTGGGAAGGCCGTGATCTGAATTGGATCCTTAAACATTCTCTAAGTTTTCATGACTGTTTCAAATTATGTCAAGCTTCAAAATCTTATGGATATCGAGCTTATCAGAAATAACCTCTGAACAATGGCAATTTGTGGTCAGCACGGAACAACGAGGACCCTCAGTCAAAGTGCGCAAACCGTTGGCCCATGGTGACTGCGCACTAGCAAAAATTGACAAACGGGAGGTCAAATCCAAAAACAGAGGCAGTTTCTGATACACGATTAGCGCTTTAAGGAAAGCCCCCAAGCGCTCGGTCATGAGGAAAATCATAAAACCGTATGGAAATTGCCAATTCCATTGGAAGGTGGGTCTTGCGCTAAAACTGGCAGGATATCGGAAGGGCTTCAAGTGGTAAGCGGGTTCGACCGAGTCCTACCTAATGCCATACACTGGGTGACACGCGTCCAGTGGATGAGAGAGAAAACCACTCACATCGGGCGGGTAAAGGTCATGCTACTTACCCACGCGATATGGATGGAGACCGTAGGATCTGGAGGCTCCAGATCAACGGCGGAGAAATGATCCGATGGATGACCAGATTCGACGAGGAAATAGGCTGAGTCATATAAGATTTGAGGTCCGGCATGACCGCTGAGCTGGAAAAGGAATAAGTTTCGTGGGCAATCTTGGAGCAACGGAAATAACGGCTGTTCAAAGAGAACTAACACTCAGTTCGTGAGGAAACAAGTGGCCACCTCTCTGTGAAGCGTTACAGTGATGATGATGCAGAGTAGGGGAATTCCAGCGGGCAGAGGCAAGAGATCCAGAGAGCCGGGAAGCGGAAACGAACAGTCAGGGAGCAGATTGGCTTTAAGCCACGAACAGACAAAGAGTAAAGGGAGGCAAAGAAAGAGAAGTAGAAAGTCGAGAGGCAAGAAAGAAGTGAATTGCAGAGAACAGAGAAGCCAAGCTGACTTGCAGAGCAAAGGCAACATCGAGCAGACAGAGACAAAGAGAGTCCAAGAGTTTGTGAACTCCAGAGAAGGCTTGAGAGGTTCAAGCAACTCTTCTGTGTATACCTGTCAGGTATTGAGTACCAAATTGGACTCATACCACTGAGACCAGTTGAGGTCGAGATTCAGTAAGGGGAGTCTGTGTACTCTAGAGACTTGGGGAATCCAAGTACAATCCTATTGATCATCATCTGTTAAGTGAGACTCAAATTGAGCTCCTTATTGTAAAAACTCTGCTTTAAGACACAATAGAAAGGCCACCACTGAAGGCTGGACTAGGAGACGTAGCCCAGGAGGATTGGGTGAACTCCTTATTAAATTTTTTGTGTTTATGTGTTTGCTTACTGTGTTCTCTTACTATTTCAGTGTCTATGTATTTCGCAATCTTATCGATCCGTTGCATAAAATAACATAGGCACACCCCAACACTTGAGTATGTAATACCTTCATTATTTCTCTGAGGCAATCTACAGGTGATTTCAGATCAAGCCATGTGGTCTGGCGTTGTCTAGCAACGTGTTGTGCAAATAACCATGTGGTTTGGCGTTGTCTGGCGACGTGTTGTGGCTTGCCTATATAACATGTTGTGTATTTGCCTAGACCAAATGTGCTGTGACTAAATATGTTGTGTACTTGATTGACTAAGAGATACATACAACAATTAACAACCAAAAAAACAAACATAAACAAACATTTAATTTCAATGAACTAATGCTAGCATTAGTTTCAGTTTTCTGAAATATGAATAAAAAAATCTAGTTAGCCATCATATTATAGCCTTTTTAACCTCTCTACCTCGGGAAGAGGCTAAATAAGACAATAAAAAATCTTATTGGTCTTGAAAAATCAATGCATCCATGTGATAGGTTAAACGTGTTTCATAAAATCTAAACTTTAGCTTAAAATTGCAGAGATTAATGCTAGGACCAAAAAACCAATTACTATAGTCTGTGCCGCAGGCGGCAGGGACTAAAAATAGTTATTCATTTTTATTGAAGGTAATGCATAGGTGATAAAAAACCAAAAAATAATGGGTGATATTATTAAAAAGAGTTATTAATTTTTATTGAAGTTAATGAATATGTTATAATAAATGGATGGATGGATGGTTAATCAAATTTTGTGACTAGAGGAATTAGTAAGTGATAGGTGATTATTATTATGTATGTTTTTTTTCGTGATAAGTGACTACGATATATATATATATATATATATATATATATATTGTAAATATGGGTAAATCGAGGGATTTGAACCTTGAACCTCTTGATACAAGACTTGGAGATAATACTTCCATGTTGAGTTTAGAATTAGTTTGGGATCTTGTTGAGAGAATATCTCAACCTCCTTATCCATGTTTGGAATCAATTGGATCTCAACCCAACTATATATATGTATCATATTTGTGAATGAACGATGAAAAATAGTTTTTTGTGTGAAAATTAATTTCTTTTTTGATATCAGAGCCTACGTGGGCTAACTCCCTCATAGGAGGAAGAGCCTAGGGGCATAGGGAGAGTGTAGTTTGTTGCTGCATCATTTGTAGTAGTGTGTTGGTTTGTATATGGAAGTGTGCTATAGATGTGAATGTCAATATGGAGAAGTCTGCATGAAGACTCTGGCAAGTGGAAGTCAAAGAATGTTGTTTAAGTGGTGGTTGCTTAAATAACAATCTACGTGCAGAGTGAAAAATGGTTACCGAAGCTTTACCTGTGATCGCTGTTGAATATAGATTCTAAACACTGAAAGGGTCTAAATTGTTGCATGATCTGTCCATTGTGTTGTTATAAGCTTGAGAGTAAATGATGTTGATTGGCGATAATAGTCCTTATATGTTTCAACCCGGGGAATACCTAGGGATTGCCGTCAATATATGTTGATTGTTTTTTATATGGGCCAAAATACTGCTTGGATTCATTGGCTTTGCACAAATTCATATTTTTCTTGACATGAACATGTGATTTTGTTGACAACAACATGGAGTTTGATTACAATTCTTCAATTTCATGGACATAAACTCTTTATTAAAGACATAATCACTGAAACTTGATCTCTTGCAATCATTTTAGTCACATGACTAGGGGAGTAGAGGATCTAGCTAAAAATGGGAACCAATGGTAAGAATTTGGTGCACCAACTTAGCAATGGACTATATGTCTTCAGACAAACGTTGCAATAGAAATACAAGTAGCCAATTATGAGATCCATGAGCACATTGTTATTAGCCATCCTTAAGAAGCCAAGTTGTAACCTCTACGCTTTGGCCTTTGGAGAATCAATGTTGCGGTGGTGATATCTCTGTGCAGGACAATGAGATCAATTCGTAAGCATGCAATAACCAAGAGGAGCTTTTTTATTGAACTCTGGAGGTTTTTTGAAACCTTCTTTCACTCCATGTCCACAAGAGTTTCCATGGCATCGAGTTTTGCAGGACCATGGAACCAAGAGTTGTGAAAGAAGCCAAAGGACTATGGAACCAAGAGTTGTGAAAGAAGTCAGTGCGAGCCTAATTGGTTATGCTAAATTGGAGTTGATGAAGGGATTTTATGATAGTGTTTTGAATTCAAATTTAATTTCAATGTTAATTTTTTTTCATGTAATTAATATAAATGTGGTTTAAATAATTTAGTGCCATTTAGTCTGGCCAACTATTGTATCGAGTTTCATTTAGTTTGGATTTATTTGCAAGAATTATTGACTACTAGATATGATGAAGACATGACAAAGAAGATGGCAACAGAGGATAGTGGTTGAATCTGGATCATGGGAAACTAAGTGTGAGTTTGTGAATAGACTCACAAGCATGGTGTATTATGTGTCACATACATGTATTAGTAAGCAAGTTTATGATGTGTTGTAAATTTTTTATAATAAATAATTAATCAATGAATAGATTAACATAATTTAAATTAGTGGTTCTCGACGGCATTCGATGCCAAGAGAACATTTCACTAATTTGATTATCTGAGTGTGTTATATGCTGATGGGTCTTGTTGTTCTTTGGTGCTTCAAGAGAACCAATTACAAGTTATTTTTGTGAGTATGTAAGTGTGTATGTCAAAAGAGGTCAAATTATATAATTGACTTCTGAATACACTGAGTATCCAGATAACTTACCTATATAACTGCCAAAATTGTAGTTCAATGCATCTTGATAGATGAAAGTTAGTCCATAGAGTGGTTCAGTATCGATATTGTCCTTCAGGAGGTCAAGAAGCGTTAATTCTGCAAGTTAGTCAATGATGGTCAAAGGTAGTTATGTTTTAAATGGAGTTCAAGTGGTAGCTTGAAGTTGTTGTGGTGAAGAAAGAATGGTGTCTACGAGATTCCAAAGTGAGTGTAAGTGCTGATGAAGACCATATAGACAGAGATCAATATTGTTGTCGTAATGTGTATTTGTGACATGTAAGCATTGTGAAAGAGACATGGAAATAATGCTTCCATGTTGAGTTTAGAATTAGTTTGGGATCTTGTTGAGATAATATCTCACCCTCTTTATCCATGTTTGGGATTAGTTGGATCTCAACCCAACTATATATATGTATTATATGTGTGAATGAATGATGAAAAAATAATTTGTTTGTTTGTTTTTTTTTGTGCAAATTAATTTCTTTTTACAAGACACTTCATTTTCATGACCATTGCCAATTTAACTCTTCCCAAAAAGATGAAAATTAGTTTATAATTAATTATATATTTATTTCAATTTTAAATAACATAATGAATATTGGAAAAAAACAATTAGTCAAAGCTTCATATCATAAGGGTGTTTATTCATTAAAATCCCAAAATTGTGGTTAGTTCCCACAAGTCTCGCAATCCAATCTTGGACAAAACTATGTACACTTAAGAGTGCTCCCGGTACGATTTATTCAAGTGTTTTAAGAGTTGCTTACTTTATTATATTAAGGAAACTTTGCTAGGGGATATCCGGTGAGTCAATCTACTTTTATTATTCAATCCATCCAAAATAAAAGAATAAGGAAAAAAACTTCCTCATACTTTATCAAAAGTTCTTATGGTGCAAAGTCAAAAGAGCTATATATGATATTTTGAAATGAACATTTAAGATAAGATTTTAGGAGAGCCATTTATATGAACATAGTTCTTATGGTGCAAAGTCAAAAGAGCTATATATGATATTTTGAAATTAACATTTAAGATAATCTTTTTACTTAATGAATATTTAATTTTTAATTAGTACTAAGAATTATATGTAGAATTTCATAAACAATTTTAAAGTTACGTAATTAAAAAAAAAAATTAAGATATAAATGTATTAGTAACTTGTTAAAATTATTTGAATGAATTCAAGTTTAAAGTCAATTACTATCACTATAATTTTTAGGCTAGTGTTAATAGCTCACAAGGTAGCATATAGTAGGAAATTTATGATTTTATAGGGTTGAAGCATCACGAAACACACTAGGGTGTGGATGTCTATTTAGGGGTCATTCACCTTTTTAGATTGATCGTAACAAGAAAACATGTTCATGTTAGTGTTCATTAGTTCCAGTGATAAAATGTACTCTTTCCATGTGATTGATAGAGTCATTAGGTCAAATTGTTATATTTTCAAATAAAATTTGACATGTCTTTTTATTGTCAAATGAGTCTTGAGTCATGTCCTAGGTGTCATTACTACTCCCTCCATTTTCAAGGTCATAAAATGTCATCATGGTCATGTCATCATTCCTTGTGATAGGTCATCAAATGAGTGTCTTGGTCATCATTTTGGTCATTAATTCATTCACATGCATACTTAAAGGGTTCAAAGTTCCAAATCATGGTTAAGATATGCATTAGGTGTCATCATTTGCTCATGTCATCAAAATCTACATGGGAGTCATGTCATCACCATTTTCACCATCACGGGAGTTAGTAATTAGGGCAAGTTTGTCAAAAAGGTATCAGAGGTACATTTACCCCACATGGAGATGTAACTTTTCCATACAAAGTAATAAAGCTGTAGTACACTACCTCATCAAGTCACTTTTCAAAGTACATGATAATGTCACACCATTACCAAAGGAAAAAATTGAGTTTGAAACTATTAAAAGACCATCCAAGCATTCGGCAACTTCATTTCATCCTCCAAGAGCTCTTCTCCACCATTGTGCCTCATCTCAGCCATCATAGCATCGATCTTCATCATCAAAACACCTTGCCCATTAGCTCGCTGTGTTTCTGCTGCCTACATGCCGCACTTCTGGATATTCAGTGTTTTTTGAGTTTGAAGGTCAAAGAAAGCAAGCAACATGTTATTTCTCATTCAAGAAGTTTTCAACACTCCTAAACAAGTAAGTTAAGCATTCATAAACCCTCTCATGTAGTGATTTCCTTCAAAAAATGATGAAATCCCTCTCTTAGGGTTTTATGCTACGTTTTTAAGATTTCATGGTTTTTGCTTTCTTCCAAGGAGAAAATCCCTATGTTTTCTACCTAAACACTATTGTATACACTTGATAGACCCTCCCCAACCATTTCCCATACTTGTTTTCCCCATCTCACCACTTTTCCCCAAAAACCTAAGCCCACACTGTGTTTTTGCTGCGTTTTTCGGTTTTCCATGTGTTTTCCACTTTTTCCCCTCTTTCCATCTCCCATTATAAGAAATTTCACTATCCCTGTGTCCCTAACATCTAACCCTACCCCCTAAATTTTCCCTAAATCCTATCTCCTCCATTTCCCTCGCTCTTTTTCCCCTGTTTTGCAGCCCTAGATCCCTACCCTTTCTCCCCTCAAACTAAGATTTCTAGTTAAGCAAAACCAACAACATGGCCAATGAAAAGAAGAAATACAACAAGGGGGGACAGGTCTCAAGATATGAGCCAACTCATATGCAAGAGATCAATGCTTCAGAGTTCATCAAGAGGTCATTCAAATAAGTAGGTTGCCTAGGGTTTTGTGAGAAAGTACAAGAGGTGGGCTACCATTGTGAGCTAACTAGTCTATTTGCCACCAATTTCAAGAAGAACAAGACCACCATAGCAAGGATGGACTTCCAAGTCTCAACAGAGGTTATAGCTTCAACCACTAGTATCCCCAATCAAGGAGAAATTTGGTTTAAGGGGATGGATTTGGACATTGAAAACTACAAAGTGTTCTTGAAACAACAATATAAGGAAACCCCATCTCATATATTTCCTAGCAGGCAATTGTTGGATAAGTATACTCCTTTGATGAAAATGATTATGAAATATTTCACTTGTGAAGGCAGGTTCAATAGGTTGTATCAATATCACATCAGGTTGTTGATGCATTTCACATCCATCAAACCACTAAACATAGCAAATTACTTGTTTAGAAGCCTGGTTAAGATGACTGAAAAGGTGCAGACTAAAGGGAAAGATCATCGAGCAAGCTTGTTTCATCATGCTTTGATCAAAGTCATAGTTCTCCACCAGCTCACACAAGTCAATATGTCTTGGGAAGCATTTTTGGAGGCAACTTCTCTCTTGCCTGTCTCTCACCAGTCCAAAAGCATCAACACTCCTACATCATCTGGGCCACAAAGACCTGAGCCATCTAGCATACCATCAATGACCAAAAGATAGCCTAGGGTAGAGGTTTCACAAACATACAAAAAGGGTAAGAGGTTGGTTTTTTCCCCTGAGATAGAAAAAGACATGCCTACTCCTAAACCTATGACTAGGGCTCAAGCTAAAAGACTGCCTAAGGAAGTTATTGTTGAAGAAGTTCAGGTTGAAGCCATGGAGCAATCACCTAGAGATGGAGGTGATTCACCCCTGCAACATCATGAAGGAATACCTCCTAAGGTAGAGATGGTTGATCATGGAGACAAGTCAGCAACATACATCATCAAAGAGCAACAAGCACAAATCAAGGAACTACAAGATGACCTCTCTAAGGAAAACTGAGATGTCACCTTGTAGAGGAATATAGTTAGGCATTATTACACAAGAAATCTGATTTGCAAGATTAGGGTTAAGAACATGAAGAAAAATCTCAAGAAGACCCTAAAGAATCTTAGAAAGAGAGATAATCTTGATCTCTTGGTTGATGCCTCCTTATTTGTTTGAAGCCATGTTAGAAAATGGGAAAGGAGGCAATTTTTGATAAAGTTTTGAATTTTTTTGAGTTTTGGTATGTATTAGCAAAAGGCATCCTACAAAAAGGCAGCGTGCCCACGCTACGCTTTTTCCCAGGACCTCAAAATGACAAATGAAAAACATGTACAGGTGTCTTATGGTAAGTATATATCAGAAATCTACTTTTGGTATCTTGTCAGCTCATGGATTTGTAGGAAAAGGTTGAAAACCACTAAAAATTCATCTTTCAGCCACTATTTTTGGTCCCACGTTGCTCTTCTAGAGTAGTTGTGGAAAATTGAGTTTTAAGTGGTCTTGGAGAAGTGTTTTTGCTGATTTCAAGCTTCAGTGATATAGAGTACATCCCAAGATACTAGTACCAATCTTGATTTCATCTTAAAGATGCACCAAAGTCATTCAATCAATCTTCAAACTTTTGCTGCACTTCTGTGCCTGCACACTGCGCTTCTGTGGAGGAACCTATTTCTTAGTTTTCATGGTCAAAAGTCAACTTTGGTCAATGTAATTAGTTTCTAAATGGTTTCACCTGATGTAATTGAATGTTATAATGATGGTTAGAGTGGAAATTTTGTAATTAAATTCTCTCAAGTCAAACTCAGATCAGTTAATGTAAAAGAGGCAAGTAGTTTCTAAATACTCATGATGAGGCAGGGATTAGGCAGGAGTAGGAAACCAGTTCTTAAGAAGGAGGATTCGACACCTAAGAGGGGGAATGCTGTTTTAAATCTATATGTCTTCAAAATGAACTCATAGAGTGGGTTGGATTCTTGAATCTCATCTCTTGGACTAGTGTAATAGACATTTTTGCAGAAATATAACAAACAATTGTAGCTATTTTCATGGGATTCTTGTGTTGTGGTTAGTGGCTCTATATTTCTTGTATTTTCTTACATATTTTATGATCAGATATGGTTAGCAGCCATCTACTTTCTTCATATGCTTTATCTTTTAAGGTTTAAAATATAAATCATTCTTTTATGCTTTGTTTTTGTTGAAGATAATCATCTAAGTGTTTTTCATCTGAATAAGTGAATTCATGCTATTGCTCACTTAAATCCTGCTATATTCTCCTTACCACACTACAATGACAAACCATTTTGAGTCATTGATTGCCCCCGCCTTGCACCATCTTATGTATGCAACTGACCTTTAGGATTGCTTGACCTAGTTCTGAGACCTAGTGCTCTTTATCCAGCAAACCCTAAATCAAACCCTATTGTGCCAAATACCTAGCCTAAAATCCACATATTCTCCAGTCACTTTCATTGGCTGCGAGCTTGATATAGAGAGATCCCTCTTTGATTTGGAAGGGCTAGCTACCAAGTCCAAAGTTGGTATGAGGTTGCCTCCTTGGCTTCCTTTCTCAGCCTTGGGACACTGAGGAGGGGTAACATTTTTGGTGTTGTTGCCGGGGAGTGAAAAATTTCATATTCCCCGGGAAAGATCATCAAAGTTTAGATCTGATTTGTTGATGGTGGACAACAATCAGGCACAGTAAAGGTTGAATTATCCACCTGGTGACTCCAAGATTTCAAAATAGATTTGCAAAAGGACAAACTTCATCAAAGAAGGATGGGAAAACAACGTGTGAGAGTCAGGTACTTGAACCTGAATTCTTTGCAGGATATAATTTTTTGTTGTATCAAGTGCCTCTTATTTTTTCTTGAGTACATTAAAGAGATTTTTTCCTATCTGTTTAATTCCAATCTGAACTACAAAACAATACATAAGCCCCCTTTGACAGTTGTATGTCATCCTATTGAAACTACAAGTGCATCTCTTGGTTGTAATAGTACCCCTAAACAAGATTCAGATGACAATCATAGTCCAGCTGAGATAGTTTCCTCTCAAACAATAGTCATGTTTGCTGCCCAGTATGCTCCATTAAAACTGTCAGCCCCTTTGCATGAGTTATCACAGAGTTATGCTCAGAGACTGCCCAAATTTGATAGTACAGGTAAGATTACAACCAGGTAGCATGTCAGTAGAGTTGTTGATTTTATGGATTTGGAGGAGGTTGATTATGAGGACGCGAAATTAAGGTTGTTTGCTCAAAGCCTTATGGGAGAAGTCAGGACATGGTATAAAATTCTGGTAGCTGGAAGTATTTCCTCTTTCCAGCAGTTTGAACATGTTTTCCTTAGCAGATGGGAGGTCAAGGTGAACCCTTTCTAGATCATGGACAAGTACAAGAACCTAAAGAGACAACTTGATGAATCAGTCCAAGACTTTTCTATGCATTTCAACAGAGTTTACAATGCCATACTTGCAGATATAAAACCTCCCCTAGGTTTAGCTATGCTGCATTTTCCGGATGGTTTTGAAGTTGAGATTTCTTATCAACTTAGAGAGAGGAATCTTGCTACTTTGGAGGACATGCAGAAAGCCATGGTTGATGTGGAAGCCAATCTGATGATAAGAAGGACTAGAATGGAAGTTGAAAGGAGAGAAGCGGTTAAGAATATTTCTCCATTGTCAGACCATAGGCTAGATGCAGTGATAGAAACTATGGAAAGGTTAATGCAAACATTTTCCTTGCAAGATGAACCTGCTGTTAGAAGGCAGAAAAGAAAACCTCCTTTCCAAGCACAATTGGCGAAAGGAGGAGAGGTTGGTTATTTGTCTCATCATGATATGGACACTGATTGTTTCATTTTTTCATTTGAAGATAGTCTTGAAAAGAAATCAACACTATGCACTCAGCAAGAGGATGCTAAAATTTAGCAATTTAAGGAAGGCAGTTAGCTTGCACATGTGGTTTATGACAGTGAGGAGAAATTTGATGAAAGTTCTGAATTAGGTAAGCAGTCTTGCAGCTTTGACAGTGAACACAAAGAGAGTGATGAATTCATTGACGATAACTCTTTACCTTTATGTTATGCTGCATTTGAATTGATAAAGGAAAATTATAAGCTCACCAAAGCAGAGAAGCAGTCTGAAGCTAGTTTAAAATGGCAACAACCTTCTATTGTATGTGATATTCCTATTTTTTGTTGTATGGAGGACTCACCCAATCTGAAAACACAGTCATTGATTCAAGAGCTTGTAGTTACCTCGGAACCCATATACAATGAGTTGCAACAACCCTCGTTGACTTTAAATGATTCGATGGCTAATTATTTGGATGAGTTTTGTAGTTAGAGTGGTCCTCCTTTGGTTGTTCGTGAGCCTAAAAATAGGGGTAAGGGAGATTTAGTTCAACAAACAACATTATTTTCTTGTCCATCAACAGTCTCATCACATTCATCACAAAGGTCACAGGAAGTCTTGCAGCCTTATCATCACAGTTTTAAGTTGAAGCTTCAGGAAAGCAAGGATGTAGATAAAAAATTGAACCCATGGTATGAAGACCACTTAGAAAGGAAGTGTAACCTGTCAGATCCTTCATTTGAAGATCCTTTTATTGATTTGCTATAGTCAAAAGGGAAGATGAATTTTCTTGTATTTATGGATCATGAGCACATGTTCAGTGGACACTTTGAGTTGCCTATCTTTTGTTTTTTTGCCTTCTAAAGGAAAGTGTGAGCAAGATTCAAGTAAGTATCCATTTGATGGATTGGTTACACTGGAGGGATCATTTCACATGATTGCATATATATTTTCACTAGATGTGTGGTTATCATCAGGATTTGAAGCTCGAGGTGAAGGCCCCAAGATCCCGATGGTCTATTGCCATATGTAAGTAAAGTCAGTGTTTCAGTCAAGTCAAGTTAGTTTCAATTTTTCTTAATTTTAGTTAGTTAGTCATTTGAGTGTCTAGTGTTTTATTTTGACTCCATTTCCCAATGGATGAGGCTACCTAGTCTACGGTGTTCTTGACACCTCCTAAAGGAGCTGCCATCCCCAGTTGGAGACAATTTTAGTGTCCATTAGTTCAAGTGATAAAATTTACTCTTTCCATGTGATTGAAATGGTCATTAGGTCAAATAGTTATATTTTCAAATAAAATTGGACATGTCTTTTTATTGTCAAATGAGTCTTGAGTCATGTCTTAGGTGTCATTACTACTCCCTCCATTTTCAAGATCATAAAATGTCATCATTCCTTGTGATAGGCCATCAAATGAGTGTCTTGGTCATAATTTTGGTCGTTAATTCATTCACATGCATACTTAAATGGTTCAAAGTTCCAAATCACGGTTAAGATATGCATTAGGTGTCATCATTTGCTCATGTCGTCAAAATCTACATGGGAGTCATGTCATTACCATTGTCACCATCGTGGGAGTTAGTAATTAGGGATAAGTTTGTCAAAAAGGTATCAAAGGTACATTTACCCCACATGGAGATGTAACTTTTCTAAACAAAGTAATAAAGTTGCATTACACTACCTAATCAAGTCACTTTTCAAAGTACATGATAATGTCACACCATTACCAAAGGAAAAAATTGAGTTTCAAACTATTAAAAGACCATCCAAGAATTCAAAACTTCATTTCAACCTCCAAGAGCTCTTTTCCACTATTGTGCCTCATCTCAGCCATCAGAGCATCGATCTTCATCATCAAAACACCTTGCCCATTAGCTCGCTATGTTTCTGCTGCTTGCACGTCACGCTTCTGGATATTCACTATGTTTTTTTATTTTGAAGGTCAAAGCAAGAAAGCAACAGGTTGCTTCTCATTCAAGAAGTTTTCAACACTCCTAAACAAGTAAGTGAATCATTCATCCACCCTCTCATGCAATGGTTTCCTTCAAAAAATAATGAAATCCCCCTCTTAGGGGTTTATGCTGTGTTTTTAATATTTCATGGTTTTTGCTTTCTTCCAAGGAGAAAATCCCTATGTTTTTTGGCTAAAAACCCTTGTATACAATTGATATACCCTCCCCAACCATTTCCCATACCTTTTTTCCCATCTTACCACCTTCCCCCAAAAAACTAAGCCCACATTGCGTTTTTGGGTTTTCCCTGTGTTTTCCACTTTTTCCCCTCTTTCCCTCTCCCATTCTAAGAAATTTCACTACCCTTGCATCCCTAACATCTACCACCACCCCCTAAATTTTCCCTAACTCCTATCTCATCCATTTCCCTTCCTAAACTAGTTGCTCTTTTGCCCTTGTTTTGCAGCCCTAGATCCCTACCTTTTCTCCTCTCAAACCAAGATTTTTAGTCAAGCAAAACCAACAGCATGGCCAGTGAAAAGAAGAAAAACAACAAGGGCGGATAGGTCTCGAGATATGAGCCAACCCATATGCAAGAGATCAATGCTCCAAAGTTCATCAAGAAGTCATTCAAACAAGCATGCTGCCTAGGGTTTTGTGAGAAAGTACAAGAGGTGGGCTACCATTGTGAGCTAACTAGTCTATTTGCCACTAATTTCAAGAAGAACAAGACCACCATAGAAAGGATGGAATTCCAAGTCTCAATAGAGGTTATAGCTTCAACCACTAGTATCCCCAATCAAGGAGAAATTTGGGTTAAGGGGATGGATTTAAACATTGAAAACTACAAAGTGTTCCTAAAACCACAATATAGGGAAACCCCATCTCATATCTTTCTTAGCAAGCAATTGTTGGATACATATACTCCTTTGATGAAAATGATTATGAGATATTTCACTTGTGAAGGCAGGTTCAACAGGTTGTATCAGTATCACATCGGGTTGTTGATGCATTTCACATCCATCAAACCACTAAACTTAGCAAATTACTTGTTTAGAAGCCTGGTCAAGATGAATGAAAAGGTGCATACTAAAGGGAAAGATCATCGAGCAAGCTTGTTTCATCATGCTTTGATCAAAGTCATAGTTCTCCACTAGCTCACACAAGTAATATTTCTTGGGAAGCATTTTTGGAGGCAATTTCTCTCTTGCCTGTCTCTCACCATTCCAAAAGCATCAACATTCCTACATCATCTGGGCCACAAAGACCTGAGCCATCTAGCATACCATCAATGACCAAAAGATAGCCTAGGGTAGAGGTTTCACAAACATACAAAAATGGTTAGAGGTTGGTTTTTTCCCCTGAGATAGAAGAAGACATGCCTACTCCTAAACATATGACTAGGGCTCAAGCTAAAAGATAGCCTAAGGAAGTTATTGTTGAAGAAGTTCAGGTTGAAGCCATGGATCAATCACCTAGAGATGGAGGTGATTCACCCCTGAATCATCATGAAGGAGTACCGCCTAAGGTAGTGAAGGTTGATCATGGAGACAAGTCAACAACAAACATCATTAAAGAGTAGTGAGCACAAATCAAGGAACTACAAGATGACCTCTCTAAGGAAAACATAGATGTCACCTTGCAGAGGAATATAGCTAGGCATTATTACATAAGAAATCTGATTTGCAAGATTAGGGTTAAGAACATGAAGAAAAATCTCAAGAAGACTCTAAAGAAGCTTAGAAAGAGAGATAATATTGATCTCTTGGCTAATGCCTCCTTAGTTGTTTGAAGCCATGTTAGAAAATGGGAAACGAGACAAATTTTGGTAAAGTTTTGAATTTTTTTGAGTTTTTGTATGTAGTGGCAAAAGGCATCCTACAAAAATGCAGCATGCCCACACTGCGCTTTTTCCCATGACCTCCAAATGATAAATGGAAAACATGTACAAGTGTCTTATGGTTAGTATATCTCAGAAATATACTTTTGGTATCTTGTCAGCTCATGTATTTGTAGGAAAAGGTTGAAAACCACTCAAAATTCACCATTCTGCCACTATTTTTGGTCCTACGTTGCGCTTTTGGAGTAGTTGTGGAAAATTGAGTTTTAAGTGGTCTTGGAGAAGTGTTTTTGATGATTTCAAGCTTCAATGATGTAGAGGACATCCCCAGCTACCAGTACCAGTCTTTAGTTCAGCTTAAAGATGCACCAAAGTCATTCAATCAGTCTTCAAACTTTTGCTATGCCTTTGTGCCTGCATGCTGCGCTTCTACAATTTTCGTTGTGCTTCTGTGGAGGAAGCCTGTTTCTCAGTTTTCATGGTCAAAAGTCAACTTTGGTCGATGTAATTAGTTTCTAAATGGTTTCACCTGATGTAATTGAATGTTATAATGATGGTTAGAGTGGATATTTTGTAATTAAATGCTCTCAAGTCAAACTCAAAACAATTAATGTAAAAGAGGCAAGTAGTTTCTAACTACTCATGATGTGGTAGGGATAAGGTAGGAGTAGGAAATCAGTTCCTAAGAAGGAGGATTCAACCCCTGAGAGGGGGAATGTTGTTTTACAGCTATATGTAGTCAAAATGAACTCATAGAGTGGGTTGGATTCTTGAAGCTCATCTCTTGGACTAGTGTAGTAGATATTTTTACAGAAATATAACAGACTATTGTAGCTATTTTCATGAGATTCTTGTGTCGTGGTTAGTGGATTTGTATTTTCTTACATATTTGATGATTAGACCTTGTTATCATCCATCTAGTTTCTTCCAGTGCTTTAGCTTTTAAGGTTTAAAACATAAATCATTCTTTTATGCTCTATTTTTGTTTAAGATAAGCATCTAAGTTTTTTTCATCTGAATAAGTGAATTCATTCTCTTGCTCACTTAACTCCCGCTATATTCTCCTCACCACACTACAATGAAAAACCATTTTGAGTCACTAATTGCACCTGCCTTGCCCCATCTTATGTCTACAACTAACCTTTAGGATTACTTGACCTAGTTCTGAGACCTAATGCTCTTTATCCAACAAACCCTAAATCAAACCCTACTGTGCCAAATACCTAGTTTAAAATCCACATATTCTCCAGTCACTTCCATTGGCTGCGAGCTTGATTTAGAGAGAGCCCTCTCTGATTTGGCTGGGCTAGCTGCCAATTCCAAAGTTGGTCTGCGGTTACCTCCTTGGCTTCCTTTCTCAGCCTTGGGACACTGAGGAGTGCTAAGAGTTCCTTTGCAAGAACTTAAGCCAAGTGAAAAGAAAAGCAAACTATACTCCCAGTTACCATCAACTTAGAACCTAACACTGAAAATCATATTCTTAACCCTATTCAAAATTAGTTGATTAGAATTGACTAAATTATATATTTCTTTTAACTCTAGTCATTGTACTCCAAAGGACTTACCCTTTCTCATAGAGAAAATATTTTAGTTCTTTTGTGTCTTCTAAATACTTTGATTACTTTTAGTTTTTTTGCCAAATATTTCATGCTATGAATATTCTTTCAGCTATCCACACTCACATACACACACATATATATTCTACTAACATCCACATAAGGGCATACCCACACATACACATATTTGCAATTAACTGATATTGAAATGTAAAAATACTTGAATGTTATATAATGGGGAGGTTGAAGTACAAGTCTTCATAAAGTCATCCATAAAATAGATATATACATGAATAACATTAAAACAAACACAAATTTAGTAATATGAATATTATAATAGTGTGATATCAAAAAGTATTAAAGATTAGGAGTTGGAAGGAATGCGATGGCTAAGGTTTTTCAAGTTTTTGGCTTTCCTTGAACCGCTGGTGATTTTCAAGTCTCTAAATCAATCCCAATGTTATTTTCATGACAGGGAGAAAGGATATGAGGCTCTCTATAGTCCAAAGACCGTTTTGTTTTTTGTTTTGTTTTGTTTTTGTTTTTGTTTTGTTTTGTTTTTTTTTTTTGGTTTTTTTTTTTTGTTTTGTTTTTTGTTTTGTTTTTTGTTTTTTGTTTTTTGTTTTGTTTTGTTTTGTTTTGTTTTTTTTTTTGTTTTTTTTTTTTTTGGGGGTTTTCCTTCACACACCATGTTGTTTGATGGACCGTTGAGGGTATTAGTGGGAGGATTATCTACTGGTTTCGATTTATTGCATTGGCATCTGAAACCATCCTTTCATCTGCAGTTTCTATATCCTATGCTTTCAATATAAATGAAAGGCAGTCGCGTTCAAAGGTCTGGGAGATTTTGATAGTGGATCTCCTTCCAACCCCTTTTCCCTACTTTTTCTTTCCACCCATTTCTTTAGAATTCAACACTATTGCGACTGGGGATGCACCACCTTCTGGGCACTCCTTGGTGGTCTAGAAACATGGGGTTCCTTTTTTTCGTCTATGGTTCAAGACCCCATTATTTCAGACAAAGAATAACATGTAAGAAATGTTCCCCATTTTAATTAAAATCCCCAACAAGAAGTCCTCTGTGATTTTGCTAAGAGATACATGTCTTGTCTCTTCCCTTAAATGATTATTCATGGAAAAGAGGGCATGCCCTCACACTTTCAATGTATGCAATTCGAAGGTAAGGTTCTTCATGACACTCTACAACTAAAAGATTATTGTATTACTAGCAACTAAATCATCTTTTGAACACACGACTGTGAGGGAGCACTATTGGATCTAGGGCTTCAAATGGATCCTCTGTCTCCTTCAAAGAAGTCATTTAAGGGAAGATCTCTGCCCCTGCAAATCACACCCAGAGCATTCCAAGCCCCTTCATTGTTGAACAAATGGAGAAAGCTCCTTCCATAGAAGTAAATCTCCCTAAGGTATCTTGTCTTTTCTTTGTTCTACAATCCAAAAGTAGTCATTTGTAGGTTTAATGGATTCTGGCTTAAACTTGAAGCTTTATTTCAATGGATCTTCTCCACATGGATTTTGGCTTAAACTTGAAGCTTTATTTCAATGGATCTTCTCCACATGGACTCTGAACTGTGACATATACCTTTGCTCAAAGATATTTTTTATAGTTGAATTTGAGACATAGAAGGATTTGAATTTTGTTCTAAATGAAGGACCTTGGTTCCGAGGTAGAGCCGGGCTTTTCATCACTCCATTGTTCCCTAAGTTTGATGCCACCGCCATGGTGGTATCAACTATGCTAATTTGGGTGGGGCTCCCAAACCTCCCCCTATCTTTTTGGTATCATGAAGTCCTTGAAGAAATAGGAAATACTCTTGGAAAATTTTAAAAAATAGATCTAGGAAGAATAGATAATGGACTCTTTACATTTTCCAAGATGTGTGTGGAGTTGATCTTAGAAAAGGACTCCCAAATCATATAAATTTGAAACATCACATCTTCCACTAGTCTTACTCTTAGATTATGTGAAAAGGACATTTAGATGTCATGTATGTTTTGAAATTGGAAATTTACAGAATTCATGTCCACAGGTAAAGAAGAATCCAAAGAAGAAGAAGAGGCTATCTACTAGTCCAAAAGGATGGTAGTTCCCAAAACATCATCCTTTTGAGGATTAAGAAGAGGATAACATGGAAATTTAACCCAAAAAAGAAGAGGTGAATGTTACGACCCAATGGGAAGACAAATAGATTGGGATCGTTGAGGTTCTGCGAGGTACAATTACTCCTCTTCAGTAGGGAATGGATCTAGAGACCTCATAGACATTGGATGGGAAAGGAGGCACAAAAAGAGCTCATGTATTGGAGAGCTCAGATTCAGAAAAAGATGTCCCTCAAATGAGACAATATTGGAAACAAAGTTACCAATCAAATGGGAACTGTACCAAGTTCTCACTTTTTTAGAGTTGAAAAAAATCATTTGATTTTGAAAAGTGTTGATTTAGAATACACTTTTTTTTTTAGTATGTTTTTGACACTTTAAATTTTCTTATGTATTAAGTATGCACATTTTTTTTAAATGTTAGTGATTTTCATGCCAATTTTGAAAAGTGTTGATGCAACATCAACCCTCTTTTTTGGGGGCTTATTTTTGACACTTTAATTTTTTTTGATATATTAAGTATGGATAATATTTTTTAAATGTTGGTGATTTTCATGCGGATTTTGAAAGTACCATCCTCTCTTTTTATACTTTTTTTTAGATATATTTTTAACACTTTAAATTTTCTTATGTCCTAAATATGCACAATTTTTTTTAAATGTTGATTATTTAACCATTTTTCAAGTTGTCTTATTCATCTTCTTATTTTTCATCCTAGGATGTTCGTTTTTTAAGGTTTTTCAAAACTTGTGTTTTTCGTTTTTCTTTGTAGTGTTTTTTTCTTAAATGAATTTTTTATTTTCTGCAAAGCATAAAATAATAATAAAATTAATATTTTGAAGTTAAGATTTTTTATATATTTATATATTGTTAATTAATTCTTCAATACACATAAAATAAATTTCACTAAAAAATAATAAATTTAAACACTAGACGAAAAATACACATTTTAGAAATAAATATAATTAAAAAAATATGTGTTTCGGGACATTCTTGCTAAAAATGACATGTTAAATAAACGATTTTTATGAAAAATTGAATTAAAAAAGTTGGAAAAATAATAAAATTTATGAAATTTTTATGAATTTTATATCCAAAGATAATGACATTTTTTTTTGAAAAAAATGATTCATATATATATATTTTAAGTAAAAATAACAAAAAACTGTTTAAAAAAATAAAATTAAAACATAGCATTAAAAAAATAAAAATAAAAATAAAAAAAGATGAAACAAATTAAGAAATACAATTTTAAAAAAATAAACCAAAAAAAAAAAAAAAACATTGTTTCTATTTATTTTAAACATTAAAATAAAACATTAAAAAAAACACTAAAAAAGTTAAAATGAAAAAAAAAAAACATAATAAAAAATAATGGAAAACATTAAAAAAACAATAAAATTAAATTAAAAACAAAACATTTAAAAAAACTTTAAATTAACAAATTAAAATTAAGAAAAAAATTAATAGTGCATGAGGTCTTGGATAGATGGTGATCGGGTGGTCTGTTAAGGCATTCCTTGATGTAAAGTCATTGGTTCAATTCCCTGCCCCGTTAAGGGTGATATATTGGACATGACGTAGATGTAGTCCTGCCAAGCTTACAATATATATATATATATATATATATATATATATATATATATATATATATATATATATCCATGGGGTCTTGGATAGACAGTGATCAGGTGCTCTATTAAGGTACTCCTTGATATGAAGTCATTGGTTCAATTCCTTGATCGGGGTGATTTATTGAGCTTGATGAAGATGTAGTTTCGCCAAGCTTACAAAAAAAATATTAAAATTGAAAAAAAAAATCAAACCCTTTGCCCCTTCCCTGACTGGCAGAAGGCCGATTCAAGCCTCTCCGCCAACCCTCTGACGACCCTCAACCTCCAGATGGCTCCACCAAACGAGAGCCAATGGGTTGATTTTTTTTTCCAAATTCTAATATTTTTATTTTTTAATTTTAAGTTCTTAAAATGTTTTATTTTTTAATTTAATTTTTTTAGTTAAATTTTATTGTGCTATTTTTTATTATTTTTTTAAATAATTTTTAATTTGTTTTCATATTTATTATTTATTTTTAAATTATCAATTTTGCTTTTATTTATTTATTTATTTTTGTGTTAAAATTTTTCCTTAAATTCTGTTTTCCTTTTTGGATATTTATTTATTTATTTTTATGTTAATTTTTTTTTAACAAATTTTAGTTTTTTTTTTTTTTTTTGTGTTTTATATAAATTTTTATGTTTGATTTTTTTGAGTCATTTTTATTTTTTTTAATGTTTTAATATAGTGTTTTTGTTTTGTTTGTTTGCTTTTTTGTTTTTTTTAACCTTTTGTTTTAGTTTTAATTTTTTCTTTGTTTTGTATTTTCGTTTTTTTTTAAAGCTTGGCAGGGCTACACCTTTATCATGTCCAACATATCACTTCGATCGAGGTGGGAAACTGACCCTGTGACTTCACATCAATGAGTGCCTTAAAAGAGCACTCGATCATCGTCTATCCAAGGCCCCCTGGACTTTGTTTTGTATTTTTATTTTTATTTATTTATCTATTATTTTATTTTATTTTCCTCAACTTACAACCCGACCCCATTATGGGTTAATTTGATAGTTGATTTTAAATTTTTCGTTATAATGGATCAAGTCTACCGCCACCATGTGTCAATTTCATGTTTGATTTTTAAGATTTCATTACAATGGGTGGAGTTCGCCTACGCTGCGCGTCAATTTGATGGTTGATTTTTAATTTTTCGTTGCAATGTGTCAAGTTGTCTAGGCTAAAATTTTCAAATAGCTATACTTTTAGCATTTAAAAAAGAAGTTACTCTTGGTATGGTGACTCTTTCATTCACGGATTCATTTTTAAAGTTTTTTTTAGTCATATAATTTTTTCATAGTACCATGATTGAAATATATTGAAAACTTAAGGTTTTTTGTAACCATGATATTTGGTTTTAATTCGATGGTTGAAAATTTGTCAAAATTTTAAGGTTTTTTTAAGACATGATATTTTATCTTTAATGTTACAGTGGAAAACAATTATAAGTATTTTATCTTTGACGTTATGGATGAAAATTGTTGAAATTTTAAGGCTTTTCAGAGACATGATATTTTATCTTTAATGCCATGCCTGAAAAATGTTGGGATTTTAAGGTTTTTCAGAGTCATGATATTTTATATTTAATGCCATTGCTAAAAAATGTTGAAAATTTACCCCCAAAAAAAGACGTTATTCCAGCGCCAACACTTTTCGTTTTCAGGGTGTTTTTTTTATGTTTAATTCTTTTTTTTGTAATCTTGGTAGAACCTTTCTATTACTTTTAAAAAAATAAATTGGAGAAAACAAAATCAACATCCATCACCAGCTAGTCTCAACTTGCCCATAGGGAAACTAGGTCTGTTGACCATCTAGTTGCATTATAAGCCAACCAAAATCTAAATAGTTTGAAATTGTCCATCCATGCAAGTATAACCTAATAATGTTTTTCCCTCCTATTGACTAGTAAACTATACCATATATGCCAAAAATCATTTCTATACATCTAGATACTACTGAACCTGGGCAACCAAAACATCACAAATATTGTAAGATAGACTAATCATCAGAAGATTCTACAGGAGATAGGTCCTTAGCACTGGAACCTGGAAGCTCAGCCTTAGGTAGGCAAGGAATATGGTTTTCAATGCGGGCCAGAAGAGCATTCTACCGCTGGATCTAGCAATTGATAAGATGAAATTCCGCATGTATTTCTTGAATCCCCTCTGTGGCTCCTGAGCTACCCTCAGTCCTCATCATCAATTCCTTCACTATGAGGGTTTTCACTATCCAATATGTGAAAAGATATTGCTAGTACTGTGAGTGACGACCATAGGTGTGTTCCGGGTTAGGGACCAAATTTCCAAATTTTGCTAACAATTTGTGGTCGCTTATGTTGCTATGAGTGATGATATCGGATTCCCATCCCTTAATTGTTTGGCGAGCCCTTGGGTGGGTCAAAGTCTTGTAAGCTCAACCAACTGCTAAGGTAGACCGTGACCGTGATTCATTTCCATTTGAAGCTGAAGCACGCGCTCTACCACCCCCATGACCTCACCCTCAGCCCCATCCCCTTTTAGCAGGAGGGATACTACCAAGACGAAAGGTTGCATGAGCCATGTCACATAGGAAGGTACAATAACTCTGGGATGCAGAAATATGAGATTCTATTCTTGTGTAGACACCTGCAAAAAGATGGCCTGGAGGTTTCCCGTCAAGGCCTTGAGCACCTCTTAGATTACTTGAGGCACTTGCATAGGCTATAGGAGCATGAAAATAATAAAAGCTTCTATTAAACCATAAACAAAGGAAACCTTCCTCTTTTTCTTCCTGGGCATTAGATTGAGCTCCCTAAGTGATCAGAACATGAATTTTTTTATATTCCCCCTACCTATAGAACAATTCATTCCTAGACCCAGTCAGACCCAATTTACCAGCAATTAGCATAACATTGTAAGTTATAAACCCATAATTTGACTGACCATCAGATACAAGACATAGGGTATCACATTCCCTGGTGAGACAGGAGGCTAGGTTGACCGCATCACTAACAATATCCACAGTTATGCGGTTCAAGGCATTCCCAACTCTGAAGATGGAACTAGGTGGGCCAGCTCCAACCCCACCCTTTTGCATGGATCCCAAGGGGATATAATGCCACAAAACAGAGAACAAACTGAGCAATCCCAACCAAGCACAAAATTTAGATTTAACAGAGATTAAAGGGCTCATGGTGCAACCGAAATTCACTTACCATAATAACTTGAGTTGGGTAGGTGGAAGTTCCTCCTCTGGTAACAACGCTGGAGCGATATTGCCTTTGTCTAGAGTGGCCCTAGAGGGGTGTCTCTGAGCTCCTGAAATACCACTTGAGTTTCCTGCAGCTGCGACTATCGGAAAATTTAATTTCCAATCTACCATATCCCTTAACACCTTGTAAATTAAATTCTTTGCCAGACCTCGCATGCTCGAGCCCGCGTGGGTGTGGCTACGTCACCACCGGAGGTGTACATATGTTAATTGCATGTCAGTGATGCAAATCCCACCGATCCTCCTCGCCTTTCATTCACCCCAATCGGGGGCATGTTTAAAAATTTTAAAACTTGGGTTTCATTGCCATTTTTAAAAAAATGTTGAAAAAAAAACACATCATTCCAACATACACATTTTTTGTTTTCAGGTTGTTTTTCCATTTTTTTTGGGGTTTTTTAGCTAGAGCTATCATTTTGAGGTAATAGTTCTCATCTTCTTAGTAGTTTTGTTTTGAAAGATTTGGTTCTTGTTGAACCAAATTTCGATGGGTGGCATAAAGTAAAAAAAAGGAAACGAAAAAAAGAAACTAAAAAATGCTAGTTTATAGTGATAGCTTTCTTTCTTTTCTATTGTTATTTCATGGCTTATGTTTTGAGGTTCATAGTCTTTTTCTAAATCATCTTAAGCTGCTTCCTTCATTTTTTGCATCATCATGTACTTTTTTTCTCTACATGCATACACACTTTGTGTGTCGACAAAATGTAATATTTATATCATTAATAAAAAATACAATTTTTTTTTGCAGAAAAAAAAGAAAAAATATATAATGTTATATCTTTTAATTACAATAACACATATATAAATACATGTTAGTGTGATGAGTCATATATTTAAAAAAAGGGATGATATATCATTATTACAATGTAAGTGTAGATTATGATTTATGAATATTATCATATAAATAGTGTATGTCATTACAACATTGGTAGTTCACAAGGGGAAACTCAATTGGTGATCTTCATGTCATGAAGTATTATGTAAATCATGAAATTCGAGGTTCAAATCTCTCATGAATTAAGCCAACCAAAAAAATAATTACAACATTGATGATAATATACTTCTATGTATCTAGGGGTGGTAGGAGGGGGAGGGGTTATCTTAAACCCTGAGGGAAATTTAGTACTCTAGTACTCCTGGGGGTTGGGCAAGAGGACCAACAACTAGGTGGAAATGTATGGTCTTTTGATAGGGCTAAATCTAGCAAAAGAAATGGATATTACTAAGCTTCTAATTCTAGGAGACTCTCTTCTAACCATCCAATACCTTCTCAAAGGCTCTTCTCCTAAGGAAAATCAATTAAAGTTGCTACTTCATAGAATTTTGGGAGCCCTTGGCCACTTCCAACTCAAGTCCTTCCATATCTTAATAACTCAAAATAAGGAAGCAGATGCCTAGGAAAACCATGCTTGTCTTTTGAACTCAGGCCAAACCGACATCAACAACTTATTAGGATGGAGACACATCCCTTAATCTATCCCTTCTCATTTCTCACAAATCATAATTTAGAACCTCATAGTCATTCCTATGGAGATTATATAAGGACCAAAGCATTCCCTTTTAATATGCCCCCTCTCCCTCACATGGAGCCCTCCCATATAGCTCGTGACCCATTTTATGTACCAATCATCAAAGGTGAAGTGATGGATGCACTGCAAGCACGCCATGTGGTGACATGTCCCTCTTTGAATTCACATGTGTATGGTGTTTTGGACAGTCGATGTCGTAACCAAATCTCAGATCTTACACCTAATCCTTTAATGGCTTCGAGGTGGTGGTTCATGGTGAAATTTAATGGTGAGAAAGAATTTCATAGCATGTGGGGAACTTCAACAATGAGGGTAAATTGTTGGACAAAGATTAGATATCTTGGTTATGACCTCCATGACACTTGAACATGTTATGGCACTATTTAATTGATGGTATGAGTTGGGAGAATAAATCTGATAGGCAAAGCTTCATCAACTTCGCCTTGGGAACGACTCAGGGTATTTCATCTCTCGAGTACTTTGAGGAGCGAAAGTTGTATCAATTTTGGTTGACAAGTGGAGGTTCAAGTTGTTTAGGCAATTCAAAGGCATCAAGGTTGTCTTTGTTGGAACACGAGGTCAGAACCTCTCTCAATTCTTCCCTTCTCTCCATATTTGTTCGATGAGATGTGCATTGGGTCAGTTCAGGGCTATGGAAAGATATGAAATTCCTACCCTCTGGGTGGGAATTCAGCCTCAACTTGGGCTTCTGTGATAGTTCCCTTGGTCTCATTGAATTTCTTCTTGCACTCAGGCACTCTCCTACTTAGTATTCGACGTATCCAGGTATTCTTCCTCTGTTATGAACTTTGGAGAGCAATTTGTCAATTGGGCATTTTTTTCCTTTGTTGCCAAGGTTTTCTTTTCACTGTTGGTATGATAAGTATCGCTTTGAGTAATTGGACTCTCCTCCAATCATCCAAGGGTCTTCTCGGTAGTCCCCAATTTCTCCTTGGCCATTCTCCTAATTGTTGACCCTCCTAGCATCCATTCTGTTGACCCCAGGACCCTTCGGAAATAGGCCCATGCTGACCATTGTCTCCCTTCTGGTGGCATTTTCACGATGGCAGGACCCCTCTGACATTGTTTGTGACAACAACAAAGGCATTAAATGACCACAACAACTTGAGGACCTTCTCACTGAGATCCTGAACCTGCAATGGATTATTCATCATCAAGCAAACACAATTATGTTCCTCGTAGAAGAAATTCAATCTCTCCACTCCAAAGTCAACCATTAGGAAGACGAAGTGGACGCTCTACGTAGGCAATTAAATGAGCTTCAAATGCAGTTTGAAACAGGCTAAAATCATAGTTCTGTAGCCAATGCTCCCAACCAATCTCTAAGACATTTGTTGATTGATTTAAATAGGCCCTCGGTAGATGAACACTCTCTCTTTGTTTTATGAATTCCCCATTTAAATATGCATTCTTGTTAGGTCAATTTTGCAGACTATATGTCTACCGATGTTATGGTGTAGGTCAAGATTTTGTAGTAGCAAACTTCTAGTGTGAAACTTTGATATTTTTCTTGAATTCTTCCTTAAAGAAACAGATGTATGGAAAAACCATGTAATTATCTCCCAAATATTTTGCTGCGACCAAGCACAGGCTTAATAGAAAAATTACTCATTTTTTACATAAATAAAATGATTTTTCACTCAAACTTTATATAATAAAAAAACCTTTAACAATGTATTAATAATTAAAGATATTTAAATATAAAATAATTATAAAAAAAATCTCCATTAGAATCCCAACTAAATATTTTCATTATTGTTCCTAAGTACCAAAATTTGATAAAGATTTGTCCATCGTGAAACCTGGGTGGTAGTGCGCAATTGTAGTAAAGGCAGACACATTTTGTGACACAATGTTAAATTTTGTTAATATTTTTTATATGTCATTGGAATTAAATTTTAAGTTATTATTATCATGAACACCATGAGGGTATATGTAATTTTATTAAAATTATGAAAAAACCCATACTTAATATCAAGGTGAACAACTTGGCTTGCATTGGGTTCCACTGCCCAACATTGGCAAATCAATATAACGGAATGGTATGTTTGTGAGTAATAATAACTATCTTCATGATAGCTTAAATCTTATAGATCAATGGTGCAAGTTCTATATCAACATCAAATAATGATTGATGACATAAGCAAAGAAAGGCTATAAGGCACTACAAAAAGTGTAAACCCAAGGCATTGTCACTATAATGTTCAAGTGGGTACAATTTGTAATGTTGTTTTTTGGTTTAGACACCGTGATTATCATATCACAATTTGTAAGGTTGCTTTAAAACTTTATCTAGACGTGTACTATATTTGGTCAAAATTATCATATCACTTCTAGTATCTTTTAATGGTTTGGTCAAAATTATCATATACGTGGTATATGATATTTTAAGGTTTATTTTTTCCCTTATCATCTTTCTAGTCTTTGTCATAAGCAACAAGAGGGTTATTATAATTGATATGCGTTGGAATATGAGAAGTTTGTAGGGATTAAAAATGCTTTAACTAAAATTTTGTTGTATTTATTGTAATTCACCTTTTGCTGACCTTATTAAATATTGACACTGAGTTTCGTAAGCCAACTAAGACTGTTGAGATCTTATTTGGCCTGTTCTTCAGGTGGAGAGGAACATAATGTATCAAAAAATTTGGCTAAGAGAGCATGTTGTCAAGCTGTTTTTCTATAATAAAGTAATGTTAGCGTTTACTATAGCATAGGCCCATTTTCCCAGGTACAACTACATGCAAATGTACATGTACAACCACATGTAAGTACATGTTGGTGTTTTGGCCTGTTCGTCACCTTTTCTCTAGTCTCTCTGTTGTCTCTGTGGCCTTTGTTTTGATCTCTCTGTGGTCTTTAAAAACAAGTAACCCTATTTGCAAGTATAGTTTAGCTAGTTTGGCCCTGAGCCCACCTTCTTGAGCGATAGAAAAGAGTAGTATGGTACACCGTTTACAATATGGAGCGATGAGCAGGCAACTCCTTACCCGGTTTGTGTAGCCACTGTATTTTTTGTACTTTCAAGATTAGCTGTTGGTAGTTGTCTTATGTGAGCATTTCATCGTATTGCACACTGAGTTCTGAGCAGAGCATGAAATAGTCTAGATTCAGATGCAATTATGTAATTGTATATTGTCCATTTCCAAGCAAATTTTGGTTGCATCGTCTATAGTCATCACAAATAAGGTTCTTCCTAATTCTAGTAGTGGTAGTGATCATATCTAGATATTACTGCATTTGTAAGTTTTGTTAATATCATTTTTTAAAGTAAGACATGCCTCAAAATACCACAATGTGTCCATAGCCTTCGGCATGTCAACGCAATAACTAGTTTTCTGTTTTCTTTGATATCATCATATAACATAAAAATATAGAATAAAAAAAATAGAACAAGATTTGACATTGACTGGAATTATAATTGAAAAATTGTGATGCAATGCGCAATTATTGCAATATTTTCATTGCTTTCAATCTCCCCAAGTGCTGAATTAATGGTGCTATGAAACTTCTCTTAAATAAACGGAAAAGAAATTTTATATTGTTTTGTTGGCTTATCTGACTTTTCATATATCAAAATTCTTCCTAACATCTAATAGGTTTCCGTTTAGCTTTTCTATCAAGTTGCAGCCCCTATCATTATTGCATGTTTAATAGCTAGGTCAATTCTTCTGAACCCCATCTGTAAAATATTTCAATGACATGTGTATATGAATCACGTTTTCTATGGTTTTGGACATACTTAAATTTTCAGATATACATTATCAGTTGCATTGATTGTTAAATTTAGAACACAAAATTAATTCCCTCTTCTTACAAATATTATGATAGTGACTAATTTTGCAGCGTTTTGAAAGGTACAAGGCACTTACTATAAATGACTCTCAAAGAACTCGAAAACTTAAGGCATATAACCCGCCTTCACAGTTTCTGATGACCAAAGTCAATTTGTAAGCGTCTCCTCGACTATCAATCCTGCATACTTGGTAGTAGCACCGCTAACATAAGAAGACTAAGTTACAAAGCCCATAGATCCATTACATGCATCCCTTCCATCTATTGTTCAAGCTGCACCAGTGCTTTCAATATATATGGGGATTCGATCCAACAACAGGTGAGGGGACCTGGCACAACTACCTTGTTTTTTTTACGACTCCCCTCCCTAGTTGAGAGATCACACAACCCATGCACGACCAAAAACATTCGTTTTGAGGCCTCCCCAACAAAAAAATATCTCCCTATAGCCACCCTAATTACTTACCTTCCTTTCTTTTCTCGACCAATAAACATTTTTTCTCATTTCCTATAACAAAATAGGAGTTTTGTGAACATCCGTTGCAAGCCTATCCATTTGCAAATTCATAGAGATCCAGGTAAGACTAGGTTCATATGCCCTAGCTTCCTCCTACCATGTTGTTACCTAGGTTCATATAGGGTTAAATCTCATTTCCCCCACTTAGGTGGACCAAGCATTTTTTACGTCTTTACTCAAAGACAGAAAAAGGGAAATTCTTTCTCAGTGCCGAGGTCCGCCTTAGCTTCATGGACAATCCATGAATAATATATTTAGTGACCAGGGTGTCTCTTAGATAGAAGGGAAGGCACATGGAGTTTATTTTGCTCTGATGCAGGTACAAGAAGGCCCAATGGTTTTGGTGGGTTTAAACATATAGAAGGAAACCGATGAAGGTAAGCTAGTGCTAAAGCTATATCAAGTTATGATGAGTCTACCCTTGGTTTAATGGATGGATCTGTCTATGCCTATGTACCAGAAATTGAAAGTGATTTTTCTTTGCGTTGTCCATCATGCATCTTGGGTTATGGCAAGAAAAGTAAGTGGTAAGGTCGTAGGCCCACAAAGTCAGACAAATGGTAAAATCATGGGCCCATAGGGTTATAGGTGGTGATTAATACTTGATTCAATTAGACGTCTCTGCATGCATTACATATTTTTTAGTGGCTAGCTATGGAACTGGAACTGGAACGAGCTAAGGCTCTTGAACTAATCATATCCCGATTGATAAAGACTCTCACATATGCTATTGTAGGTAGTCCCATGTCTTGATTGATAAAGACTAAATGTAATTCTCGAAAGCCAATACCATTCATACAAACAACTTTGGGTTATCAATTGGAAAAATAGGTTATACAATGGATACAAGATGACACTGTTATCAGGGAGATTTACTTGCTATAAAATTTCTCCCAATTTTTAAAATGAAATGTGTATTTACATTGGATTAACGCAATATAATCTTGGTCGAATGCAATTCATTAACTAAGAATAAGTAAGCAGTTATTTATTCTCAACAGTTCCAATTTTACTTATGATGTTACATTTATTTCATTGTCTAATCATTATTTTCTCTATGTAATGCATGTATGTTGGTGTATTAACTAGATTTTGGTATATTTTTCATTGAGGTGTCCCCTACTAAATTTCATTTTGGATCCTATGTTATATTTTTTAAGGTGGAGGACATACCTTTTGACTATGTGTGAACACTTTTTCGCACAAGAATATTTGATGAGTGTGTTAACACTTGTTCACATAGGAATATTTGATCAATTGTTGATGAACATTTTCTAGCATGCTTTCAAGAATATTGTGATATGAGTTATTTTGGCATACATGAATATGTAGTGGTAAAAAAATCATCTTATTTCATGAATTCACATTTCATAACCCATCCACATTTGATTTAATTTAATATGATTTAATTTCTTGAATGAGCTTTGAGAGATGACAATCTCACTTTGGGTTGTATGATCAATCTATCTAACTTACTGAAACTTAATATTTACTTGTGAAACTTGCAACATGGAAACAACATTTCAGATCACACATGTGAATGCCATAATCTCATTAACGAACCAAATGGCCTCCCGAAAGCATCGTTATGCATCGATCGACACTGAGATTCAACAGGCATACCATCTTCCCACAACAATACTGAGGGATGCATATCACGAGAATACCGAGGGATTCAAGTGTCGTTTGGGATCTAGTATGGCTACCATAGAGCGACACTTTAGGTATGTCAAGGGATGAAGGATGCATATCACAAGAATACCGAGGGATTCAAGTGTCGTTTGGGATCTGGTATGGCTGCCACGAAGCAACACTTCAGGTATACTATCTACTCGCAACAATACTGAGGGATGGAGATCACAAGAATAATGAGGGATTCAAGTGTTGTTTGGGCTATGTATGGTTGCCACAAAGCGACACTTCCTACTCAACAGAGACTTGTTACTCATCAACTGACCTTGTTAATTTTAAATGCATTCAATCCAACATCTTATTTAAATGATTCACGTATTTGCTTTGAACGTAACTATACACACACACACAAAATTCACTTGGTTTGTGTTAACGACTTTAAAGTTGGAGAAAATTTTGAAAATAAAAGCTAATATAAAATTGATATATTAAAAAATTTAAAGTTCGAGAAAATTTTGAAAATAAAATTTAATATAAAATAGATATATTAAAAAAATGAAAATCTCCAATTGGAGTTGGGGTTTCCATGTCATGACATGACAAAAATCCCCCAAGTTTGTGGAATTTGGGGTTTCCATGTCACGATATGATGAAAAATCGCCCAATTTTAGGGAGCTTAGGGTTTCATTGTCCCGCCACGACGAAAGCTCCTCAATTGCGCAAAACCTGGGTCTCCCATTTCCCCCCAATTTGGTGACTTCTATGAAGGAGGGATAGAGAGACCCACAGTTTCCCCTACTTGGTAGGTTTCCACCATGATGGGACATGGAAACCCCAAGTTTCCTAGATTTTGGGCAGTTTCCGTCATGGCAGACGTATGCTTGGGCGATGTCCATCGAGCGGGGAGATGGAAACCCTAGGTTCCGCAGACTTGGGCGATTGTCATCACGACAGGATGAGGAAACCCCATTTTCCCTGCACTTGGACGACTTCCGTCGTGACAAGGCATGAAAACCCCAAGTTTCATGAAATTGGGTAGTCTCTGTCACACTGTGAAAGGGAAACCCCATGTCATGCCCCCACACTAGTGGTGACTTAATTTCCACTTGTGGGTGAGGTGTGGCATCACCCAACCTTTTCGTTTTCACTACTACAGTTCACGATCTATGTCTGTCACCAACACTTAGCCAATTTTCTAATAAGTGTTTACAATGTAGCAAAATAAACATTCATCAATTATATTCTTCAATTTATCAATATGTAGCGAAAATCATAACACAAGTATACACATATACTTGGGAGGGGCAACTCTCGTAAATTCTGCCCAACAACTATATAAAATCTTCAATAATGTATAAATACAATATTTTACAAGTATTTTCCAAGTTCGTGCAGCCACCTGCACTCCTTTCCAAGTTCACCTGAGCTCGGGTCATGCAACATTGCCACCTGTCCACACTATCTATGTTGGAAACCCCAAATTTATTCTACCCAAAGTCGTGCAACACTTCACCGTTCAGATGTGCCCAATGTTCGTTCATCCCAGCTCATTCAGTTGTGCCCATCTCTTGCGTTCGATTGTGCCCAACACTTCGTTTAGTCATGCCTGACCTCTCGTTCAACTATGCCCACTTCACTATACAATTGCGCCCAACTTCGTTCAGCTATCCGCACGTCACAACTCATCATGCCTATTGCTACCCAAACTCACTATACAGCTCTGCCTGCCAAGCGGACGCATTTCACAAGCCTGTGCCAATGGCGCTGCCTACCCGTGCCTTACCTGCCTGCGGAAACGACCTTTGACTCGTCCTGTGACCCGACCTATTGTCCTTCACCCTCGACCCCTCTGCTATCCTTCTTTGCTATGTTTTCTATGTTTTGGAGCGAGTGGATGATGTCCAGCTAACTCCACTCGACTCTATACTTATACGATCTCCATCCCAACTCATCCACCAAAAGACATGTCGTTTTGGGGCTGCCCATGGGTCGACCTGCCCACCTCGTTGTTGGTTGACCTGTCTACCATCGCATAACGAATCAACATGTCCTTTTGTTAGTGTCGTTGCACCCATGGGTTAGCTCCAACACTTATTCAATTTCACCCATCGTCACACGCCGCACATCTTCCCATGTCCTAACTCATCACATAACTCGACTCGCCCATCACACTGCCCACCGGTCGCCCTCCACACAACTCCTCTTGGTCACTCGTCACACTTCACCCTCCAGTCACCCATCGCACGGGCAGGTGCTCACCCAACACATGCACACCTGTTATAAGTGCATTCACCTATCACACTTTACCAAATTTCATACAAAGTTGTCACACATAACCGAGCGCTCTCCACCAGAGTTGGTCAACATAGGCGCCCGTCGTACATGGGCACACTTGCTACAACTCAGTCGTATGTGCACCTGACTTGGAGTCCTGACATCCTCCCCCACTCTAAATAAGGTTGTCGTCACACCATCATCATCAAAACATCGCAAAGTGTCGCCAGCTCCAACATCCAATTTCCATGTTGACCAACTTTTCTCATCATTGCACAAACCTCCTCCAAGGCTCATATCTAAAAAACAGGAAAGTCTCCTCAATCCATGATCATCAAGCACATCTGTCGCAATCCCCACATGCTGCTCCATCATGTAAGGTTGGTCCCTCAAACCCAAAGTACAAGTTATCACTGCAACATATATTGTGTCGACTCATCATGTGAAATCTCTATTGTGATAATCCATCCCAACACAACATATCTCGGTAAAACCTCGATACATCTTCGACATAACTTCGCACACTGCTAGCCCTCATGACTCAAAATAGTAGGGTAGGTAATCGAACTATCACACTTAACTCATGAGAATGCACATCCTTATGCATATGTGGGTAGTTTCCCTAACATTATGTCACAACATCAACTCGATCAAGAACCCATCCCAAGTGTAAAATACACCATGTCCAGGTCCATGAAGTAGGCTCCATCTCATTTGTAACATACTGCCATCAATGCTAATGTCCATGTATGGTGGTGATGTATGAACCATAAAAATACATTTAAGCATCATCATACATGTGTGAGAGGTTCTCCTCCATCAAGAACTCCTCTCAGCAATCCAACTCTCAATGTGCCATATCTAGGTCTATGAAGAAGCCTCCATCTCATCTGCAATATGCCATCCCTCAATAATGTCAAAGGGGAAAGTCTACACACGCCTCATCATCTCATCCATGTGCTTCCCATGGTCATAGACCAATAAGCTACCATGTCCATCAAAAGTGGTTAAATCTTATCAACTCAACCCATTCCCAAGTGCTACCACCAAGGCATCTCCATCACTACAACTACATCAACTCCAAAGTGTTTCGTCTCTATCGCATACATCAAGTCACTCCTCATGAACACAAACCACACTATGTCCCAAGGTATGCATCCCATACTGCATCAAAGTCATGTAGACCTCTGACCTCAGCTTATCAATGAACCACATACTCCAAGACCACCATAATATGAAGTCTCCATCAATTGCAACTCTCTCAAGTCATCATGAGCTCCTATGACCCATCTCCATCCAACACTTTGGAAAGCATATCTGTCTCAGTCTTAAATTCCATCACAAGATTCCTTTGCCCTCTTGGTTGTATGAATACTTTGTTAGGCTGCTCATATCAACCGTGACCTTGTTGAACGAATGTGTACAACATCCCCATTGGCTCATCTGTAAAATGTCTCCATGTCGCATCAGCAAGTCCATCCACACAACATCCATACCTTGGCACTCCTCATTGGATGCAAATAAATGACATCTATATAAGTGCTCCTACATAATGTCCCTACACGAAGTCTATCGTGCTCCATCTATCCAACTTGATGTCCATGACTCTAGCTACCTATGTTGTCTATCTTAGTAGACTCATCACAACTTTAGTCATCCCATCCTTGTCCTCAATCAAGTTTAGTGCCCTTGGTCACTCAAATCTCATATCACGTCATATCACAGGTTCCTTCCATCATCGCTGCCTCCCCAACTAAAGGTCCACCAAGAATGTCTCTTGGTCTCAGCCATGAAGAAGTCCACCCAAGTATCATGTCATCATAACTCTAGTGTGAATTCTCTCCAATTTGTCCATGAGTCATGCTGGGAACTTAGCTAATTCTCCATATGGCCAAGCATGACTCATCCATCACAAAGCTCATCATGTTCCTCCCTTGTCACGGGCATTTGCACCTTATTCCCTAAGGTCACAAATTTCCCCAACAAGTCCTACAATGATCAATGCTCCTTGCTTCCTCAATGCACAAGGTCTCATCATAGTCATCCATGGTAAGATTGTCCATCGCATCAAAAAACTCCCTTTTCCCATCCATGCATATGGACCAACCTCTAAAAGCTCCAATGAAACAAAAGTAATAGTAATAATTTCATCTTCATGAGGTCTCTCCATGTGAGTGCCTCCTTCATATAATGTCTGCAACGTGCACAAATCTAGCTCAACTTGGGGAAAATTCGATCACCCCAACTTCTTCCTCTTTCGCTGTCACATCTACAATATCTTCCAAATCCAGTTCAACTATAGTAGATACCATCCCACCAAGCTCCTCTTCTTTATGTATCGTAGCTTCCTCCTCAACATGAGAAACAAATACAACTCGCTCTTTCTCGAGTGTCAATTTCACTCCAAGCTCGGACATGGGCCTTTCCTGTCGCACAAAAATCTTCCTTCAATTCCATCAATCTTCGTTCAATATCTTCCAATTCTACAAATGGAATTTGTTCAACGTGACTCAGCTCCATGGTGTGCCTCTGCCAATCTTCAAAAATCCAAATCTATATAAAGCCCATTTTCTGCAGAACGAGCTCTGAAACCATCTGTCACGAAGTGGTAGATGTATCTCTTATTCACAATTTCAAATCAGCTTGGCTTGCCTTGAACCAACCTCTGATACCATCTGTCATGCCCCCACACTAGTGGTGACTTAAGTTCCACTTGTGTGAGAGGTGCAACACTGCCCAACCTTTTTGTTTTCACTACTACGGTTCACGATCTACGCCTATCACCAACACTTAGCCAATTTTTCAATAAGTATTTACAATGTAGTGGAACATTCATCAATTATCTTGTTCAATTTATCAATATGCAGCATAAATCAAAAAACAAGTATACACATATACTTGGGAGGGGAAACTCCTGTAAAGTCTGCCCATAAGTTATATAAAATATTCAATAATGTATAAATACAATTATTTACAAGTCTTTTCCAAGTCCGTGCAGCCACCTACACACCTTGCTAACTTCACCAGACAGTCGTGTCCGGGTCGTGAACCACTGCCACCCATCCACACTATCTTTGCTGGAAAACCCAAATTTATGCTGCTCAAAGTAGTGCAACACTTCACCGTTCCGACGTGCCCAACTCGTCCCAGCTCGTTGAGCCGTGCCCAACTCCTATGTTCGGTCATGCCCAACACTCGTTCAATCGTGCCCGACCTCCTGTTCAGCTACGCCCACTTCACTATACAACTATGCCCAATTTCATTCAACTATCTCCACGCCAAAGCTCGTCATGCCCGTCACTACCTAGACTCATCGTGCAACTCTGCCCTTCGGGCGAGCACATTTCGCAGGCATGTGCCGGCGGCACTGCCTGCCTGCGCCCTGCCTACAGTCTGCCTGCGAAAACGACCTTTGACCCGTACTGCAACCCAACCTGTTGTCCTTTTCCCTGGGCGCCTTCGCTATCCTTCTTCACTCTGTTTTCTGTGTTATGGAGCGAGTGGATGATATCCAAATGGCTCCACTCGACTCTATACTTATATGGTCTCCATCCCAACTCATCCACCAAAAGACACGTTGTTTGTGGGTTTCCCATGGGTTTGACTACCTACCTCGCTATCGGCTGAACTGTCTATCATTGTAACTCTTCATCGCATAACAAACTAACATGTCCTTCTGTGTGCATCGTCGAACCCATATGTTAACTCCAACACTTAGTCGATTTCACCCATCGTCGCACGTTGTACATCTGCGTGCATCCTAACTCATTGCATAACTAGATTCATGCATCTCATTGCCCGCCAGTTTCCCTCTGCACAACTCGCCTCGGTCGTCTGTTGCACTTAACCCACCAATCACCCATCGCAATGGGCGGGCTCACCTGAATCGGGCCCATGTGCGTTTTCACTCGTCACACTTAACTGAATGTCATACTAAGTCGTCGCACATAACCAAGCACTCTCCACCTGAGTTGGTCAACATGAGCGCTCGTCGCACATGGGTGCGCTTGCTAGAACTTTGTCGCACGTCCACTCGACGCAGGGTCCTGACACCCCAAGTTCCAGAGATGAGAGAGATTTCCAACGTGCCGCGACATGGAAACCCCAAGCTTCTCACACTTGGAAACACAGGAGTTGAATTTCCAATAGGAAGTAAATTCATTAAATACAAAGAGTGATTTTCTCATAAGAAATAGAGGAAATTGCTATTCCCAAGATAGAAAACGATTCTTGCTCCTTTTCCTCAACCATTTTGTACCAAAACCAAAGCCTTTAACCTATAATAAGACCTCGATACAGATCTACACCCTCTATTAATTGATTTGACTGCTTGACTCTCATTCAACAACTGAACACATTCATAACAAATTTCCATAGACATAGTGCAATTGGATTACACACACAGATTTAACCTCGTCTTATGAAGTTCAAAGGAACTTTACTTTCTTAATCTCACTTCTCAATCTGCAGGGTCATTTCACATAGAAACCCCAAATTAAAAATCTTATCTTGAATTGATCTCCTGCCTCTATTTACAATAGGAACTTCACTTTCTCAATCTCGCTTCTCAATCTATAGGGTTAGTTTGCAGGGTCATTTCCATATTATATAGAGATGCTAGAATTATTCAATCATTCATACACACAAAGATAATTACAAATTGGCATGAAATTCTATTTCATTCATAAAATCTTCTACATACAATTACAAAAAAATTCGTTCCCCTCTATGGCTTGATCTTACATTCATTTGGCCATTTTTTTTTCTTTTTGGCCATTTGGTCTTATCTCCCTAAGGTTTTACTCCCGCTCGAAATTCGAGTAAAACCTTAGGGAGATAAGTTGAAAATACGAGTTGAAAAAGTAGTTTTATTATTTTATTATTTTTCATTCTTTTTACTTTTTTACTCCAAAAATGGTGAATCATCCCCCATGGTTGACATCATCATCTTGAATCCTATTTTTTCTTATAAAGTTTATTTTGGTTGTACATTTTTCTTACGAGGCCCATTTTAGACCTAAAATTTCCCCTAATGTTTACAACTAAAAATAGGTAATCACCATGCGGATAACCCTAAAATTTTTAGGGTGATTTTGTATGCAACAACGCACCTTCTCTCTTAACATAGCCATTCTATAATTGTTTAATAGTATGTCATATCTCTTAACATACACATTTTATAATTGTTTAATGGTATGTGGCTTGATATTTTACTTTACTAACACACATATTTCTCCTGCTTTGTTTACGTATATACTATACTATCATAAATTTCTCTCTATTCAGTATCCCATAATTACAGAATGTGATTTACTAATTAACACGTGTTAATACTTAGGTTGTCCACATAATTGCCTTCTCTCCTAGGCACCCAACCTCTCAGTTCTTATATTTAAGTGTACCCCAACAATAATTCAATTAGTATTATGTTAACTTAGATTTCGTTATAGAATTTTTCTTTTTCAATGTACTTATGACAAAATTCTTCACTTTCTCATTGCCTTAGATTTTGACACAAAAAATATTTGATTTCCTTATCGTTCATTGCTGATCCTTAGTTGGTGATTTCTACCCTTATTTCTTTATTGTTTTAAAACAACATAATGGATATGGCTCGAAATTCTTCAACTAAATGTACCCTTCTCTCAAGATTTGATTTAGGTAAGGGTGCATAATTGGTCATGTAAGCGGAGTAATCATATTTCCAATTCTTATTTATTGTGGAACACAACACAATTTGTAACTGTTGCCCTTAAACAAGCCACAATGCTGAACCCTTAAGCTTTGATACCACTTGTAACATCCCCTAACAATTTTTTTTACCAGATTATACCAAGTTACTGTACAAGTAAGAATACATTACAACTATAAAAGTAAGTTACGGTTTCCACCTTAAAATTCTCTATATGCATATGTTCATTGTAAACTTTTTATGGTTGTAGGTAACCTCATAACATGATGTTTTGTCTAACATAACAATGACACAATTGATTTATATTTATATACACTTTGGGTAATCCGCCTAGTCTCGAATGTGATCACACATTTTAAATATATATCTATAATCTCACGTGAGAGCGGATTATTAACGAATCTATGGATGTTATATTAAGGTTCTTAACTTAGCTTAATTAATATGTTCTTCTGATTAATGTTTATTCATTGGAAAATTATAGTGTTGTAATGAATTTCCTTAAGAAACTTCTTGAAGGCTAATCGTCATGCACACTTATGATATTGAAGTTAATTTTGACGCTCACATTTGTCATGAGCTCCACCGCCTAGATATTGGGGTTTTTTGATCGGATGGTCTGGGATTCTTTAGGTTGGTTATGGGGTAACTAGCCCCTTTCTCTCTCACTGCCCCCAACTCATTCAAACCCTCACGAACTGGAGGAATGAATCTCGAACCTCTGTTGGTAGTCTCTGAGCCTATTCTTTCCTTAGAGCAAGTGTTTTTAATCCTTCCATTCTTCTTCTAAGTGATTATGGATGCTTATAATTTACCCACAGGGTTCTTCAAGCATTCACTAAGTATTATTTTCTCCTTGGCTGCACTTTTTGAGCTATAAGGAGGGTTGTGGGTGGTGTTCAATGCTTCTTTATAGGGCTTTCTCTGCAAGTAAATTTTCATTGACTTTGGATTATGATCTTAATATTTTCAGTAGGATATTTTATTTTTTCAATCTCCTTTAGAGAGCGTTCTCGAGAGGTATACCATCATTTACCATAAAGGTACTTACTTGGCCATTCTTGTAATTGCTGCAATTATTAATTGTTTTTTCTTCCTTCCAAGGCTCTTACTAACCGTAGTTTCCTTTCCACTTTGAGGTTTGATTCACAACTAGTTTTGTGAGCATAACCACACTACTTTACCAAGTTCCTTTATTAATTCCTTCTTTTTATTTCAATGTCGCAGGTTCGATTTCGACAACCAAACCCTAGCACGATTCTCGACATTTACTAGAAATATATGATTGGTATTAGAACTTGGTGTGGAGTTATCTATTGGTCCAATGGATGGAAACTATATAATAGTTTTATGGACTATCTTGATAGTTTGAAACTTATTTGTTTTGAAACTTCTGGACACGGTATTCTGACTTTGAATTCATTTAAGACGAATGAGTACTCTTTGTTAAGGTTGTATTCTGGTTTAATTTACATTACAGTTTCTTTGAAAACCCTTATTCAAAGATATATATATATATCTATATATATATGATAGAGTTGTGCAAACTTTCTTTGTCAGTTTCATTGAAAGTGATATATCTTAGAAGATTTTCCATTATCGTGCACCTTCTACCTTTAGTATGTATTACAACTCTCAAGTTGTTTGTTCTTAATTTTTAAAATGTCAAGGTTGTAATGAACAATTATTTTTTTCCCATAGGAAAAATAATGAGCTGATTAACCTAGAAGGGGATCAAGCCCCACAGCCTACTAGCTGAGCCTAAACCCAAGGGCGTCAAGGAGAATTGACCCTGTGACCTCCCGATCGGCAAGGTACATTCACAACAGGGATTCGACCGGTTGAGCTAACACACACACATGTTTCCAAGTTTGCAATTCTAGTTGATTTTTTTTTGCACTGTAAACTATTATAACAGAGGACTATTTTTCTTGGGTTTTCTATTAGCAGCGTAGGTTTGTCACTCACAATTAATTATTCCCTTGAAGGTTGGGACTATTCGGGACTGGATGACCCTTATTGGCTTTGGCCTAGAACTAACTGGACCCGAATCTTTACGTACAAAAAACCCCTTTTTATGTAGCCCTTTATGAAACCTAGACTACAAGTATTATTATACACATGTTTTACACCAAGAATAAATAAGGCCACTCTATGATTATTTTATTTAGTTTATTTATTACAATATGCCAATATTTAATAATTAGTACTGGAAGTTCAAGAGGGTTGCACCCAGCATAACTCAAATATTTAGTTTTCTGAGAAGGACTCTTAACTATTCCCTGGCTACTAGTACCATCCAGATGGGCCAAGGGAACTAATCTAATCCATAGAGGTTTAAGTTCTGTAACAATATTTTGATAATTAACTTCAGAACAGAGCTAGTGACTTTCCTAAACACACTAGCTTACTCAGATCTCGATTCACATCATTTCTGATATTTCCATAGAAACATCTACAAAATTAATTTACGGAAAACATTTACATAAACCATTTGCAGAGATCATTTACATAAATCATTTATTAAAAGACATATCCTTTAAAGGAAGTCTCTACCAGAATGGCTTAGAAATATTTATTTGTCCAAAATAAATTAGGTTTCCACAAGAAATCACTAGGGAAGGGAGAATTCTCCTCCCATCCAATGAACACGGTAACACCACCAACGCTCCCCTGAGCTAATTTCCCTCCAGGACAGTTTTTATTGGACAAAGACCAAACTAGGTCTACTAACCACCAGGTCTTGCCTAGAATTTTCACAGACTCACAAGTCTGAACAAAAATTTCACTGGCCAACTAGCTCAAGAATTTCTTTATGGCAGCATCTTGCCTACCAAAAATTTCATTGGCCAACTAGCTCAAGAATTTCTTTATGGCAGCATCTTGCCTACCTTCAACAATGTCTTGTCTCCGGTAATCAATTCCCTTCTCCTCTTTCTTGATTGCCTCAAGTTCCGTCTCTACCCTATTGGCTCTCTTTTCCCCAACGTAGATATCTATCTCTAGAGAGAATAAAAGCTATCCATTAACTGCTTGATAGGTGAAATCCTGCTTTAGCATTTTCCACCTTCCAGTAATCCCTTGGCTAACCATAACCAATCTTGTTAATTCAATTAAAATAAAATATACATTCCTATCTAACATTATATAAGACCACCTATTAACCCACAATTTAGTAAATTAAAATATTTACTATTCACTTAGAGATATTGCAATATTTTATTGAAATATTACAATCCTACTCTAACTATTTATAAATATTATATTTTAGTTTAATTGTTTATAAATATTATATTTTAGTTTAATGGTTTATAAATATACAAATTTATATCATTTAAGTGTATGGTATAAATAAAAAATTAACACACATATTTTGAATGAATTAAGTTGAATATTTAGATTTAAACTGAGTCGAACATGTAAACTAAAATATAAATAAATAAGAATAAAATTAAATTAATTGACATAAATTGTTTTATGAATAATATTTTAATATATAAAGTCAAATATTAAGATTAAAAAATATAAATAAATAAGAATAAGATTAACCACTAAGATTTGAGTCAAAAAGGAGTTTCCAAAAGAATTCAAAATCCTTAAAATAAATAAATAAATAAATAAATAAAAATTATAGATAATAATAAATCATGAATTATACATATAAGAATAACTATGAATCTATAAGATTGTTTTTTTTATCAATATACTAATCTAAAATTAAGAATCAACCAAATGATTCGAGTTAAAAAGGATTTTCTAAAAGAATTCAGAATCCTTAAAATAAATAAATAAAGAATATGGATAATAATAAATCATGAATTATAGATATAAGAATAACTATGAATCTATAAGAGCATTTTTTTATCAATATACTAATCTAAAATTAAGAATCAACCAAAAGGATAGAATGAAATAAACAATAAAGGGTAATAATAATAATAAATAAAGAAATAATTTAAAAGTAATAATAATAAATAATTAATTAATTACTTAAAAAAGGTAAGGATCCAATAATTGCTAATCTCTAACATCATTCTCTCTATTTAAATTACTTGGCCTCTTTACTTTTAAATTATTTATTCATTATTATTATTATTAAAACCCTTTATTGTTTATCTATTCCTTCTATTTTTTGGTCGATTCTTAATTTTAAATTAGTACATAGATAAAAATTGCTCTTATAAATTAATAATTATGGTTATCTCTATAATTCATGATTTATTATTTGTTTTTTTTTAAGGATTTTGAATTCCTTTAGAATTTTTTGATTCAAATTCTTACAATTAATCTTATTCTTATTTATTTATATTTTAATATTTTATATATTAAAATATTATTTCATAAAATAATTTATCCCAATTAATTTAATTTTATTCTTATTTATTTATATTTTAATTTAAATATTTAGCTTAATTTAAATTTAAATATTCAACTTAATATTTGACCATAATTTAATAATTTAATTTAAAGTTAAAATAATTTAATCTATTCCCATTTATTTATATTTTAATTGTTGAATTTAAGCTTCTGTGATCCATATCAAGTTTTTGAGAAGATTTCTTTGGCGGAGATCACATTATAATACTTTTGTCGATGTGTTTCGAACCAACGAGTGTGGTTCATCATCAGGACAAGTTGAAGAATCAGATCATGGCTGCATGTTAAATAGGGAGAGAAAATCTTCCAACGGCTAAATTTGACTAGGAAACGACTACATTGGACTGGGCAATTTGACTGAAAAACGGTTAAATTTGACTGGTCAATTTGATTGGACCGACGGAAAGGGAGAAGAAAATGTTGGAGCAATCAGTGCGCAACAAACTAAAAGACAACAACAGCAAATAAACCATACACAGAAGACACAGAGTTTAACGTGGTTCACCCAACCATTCTGGGCTACGTCCACCAAACATAGGCATCGGCAATCTTTATTATCAAACAGGAGATTACAAGATATTCAATTCCCTCACAAACTCTCACACACCCACACCAATCCGTATGGACACCTGTTTTATAGCTAAGAGAATCTAACTGCCTCATAAATCCTCTTACAACAAATATAGGCTGCATTAACTCTCTCCCAACAAAATAGAGCTAATATAGCAACTCAATCTTATTGTTGTCACCTACTGAGATTTTTGCCTATTTTACTAAAACCGAAAATCTCAACAGAAAAGAATTTTTTTTGTTATAATTATTACCAAAATTTTGTTATATTTATTACCAAAGTTTGAATAAAGGTAAAGTTTGTATTTAATGATAAAGAGTATGGATCAATTAGTTATTAATGGGCCTATTTCCCTAATTATAATTATATAAATAAATGGTTAGTTAATTAATATGTAAGTTAGTTTTTGTTATATTTATTTCCAAAAAATGTAATTGTTTGAAATAACTACCAAGACCAATAAAACAAACATTAGTTATTAATCTAATATGAAAAAACCATATAAAACTTTTTCTTTGATAATTGAAATCATAATATGGAATAATAATTCTTAAAAAAATTGGAATCTAAATATTTGACTTTCTTCTTGAATTTATTTGTTAAGTAATTAATTATATTATTACTTTTAAATTATTTATTTATTATTATTTTTATATATTATAGTTATTCTTATATCTATAATTCATGATTTATTATTTTTCTAGTGGAAAAATCGGTAACTTTTTATTTAAAAAATGAAAAGTTACACTAGCAGATGCTTGAAGCATTTCCATAAGACGCCCATTGGGCTCGAGTGCTTTCGCACCCCACGCAACGTTACAAAGCTAACGTGCAGATGAAGAAGAAGAAAGGGAAAAAAGAGAAAAAAGGAGGAGGCAAGAAAAACTGAGTTCGGTAGTGAGTAAAAACTCACACTTCAAGTTTTTCTTCCCTTTTTCTTTTCGACCTTGCGCCACTCTCCTTGGGTGGGCTCGATCGAAGCTATGACCAACTGTGTTTCTGCTTTCTGAGATCCTGCTTCCTTGTCTGAATCCGAAGTATCTGAGTGGTGATGCCGTTTGATCCCTCCCATGCTCTGATCCTCGTTTGCCTTCTCTGCCTGATTTGGGTGAAGCTGTGAAGCCTTGTTGTCTGATGTAGTTTCCTTCTGTGTCTCCATTTCTTGGGATACCTCAGCTTTCTCTGCGGGGGTATCTTCCTCTTCTGCTTCTGATTCTTCGTCTTCTGAGTTAGGGGGAGAAAATTGCCATCCTTTCCTCTGCTTCCCTTTCTGCTTTCTTTTACTGTTTGCTTTCTTGGCTTCTGGACATGTGCTTTGCAGGTGTCCTGTTTGCCTGCATAGCCTGCATCTGAAAGCTGTATTTTCATAGTCTAGTGCTTGCAGCCAATTTTGTTGTTTGTAGATCAGCCTTATGTTGTCTAGCAGCCCTTTACTTAGATATACTTCCACACATATGCGTGCAAAAGTGAATATCCTTTCATCAATCCTTCCCAGATTTGTTTTGATGTATTTCCCTATGTTGTTCCCAATTCCTTCCAAAACACGTTCACTCCAAAAGTGAAGGGGAAGGTTGTATAGACGGACCCAGACCGGCACTTTGGATACAGTCATTTTTTCTGGATCGAAATCTGGAAACCATGGGGGTCATGAACAACCCCGACGTTCCCCAGAACCAAGGTCCAACACTGATGATTGTATCTCTGACTTCCCTGGATGCAAATCTAACTATGAAAAACCCCTTGGAGCATAAATGTATATCACATTCCATGGTCCAACTGGTGAAAATCCAATGAAATATATTCGATGGTTTTGGCCAAAAACTGTTGAAGCGACAGATTAGGGCCCGCGCTTCATAAGATTTAGCGAAATCATCAAGCCCTGTAGAATCAAAATTCAGGGCTGGAGTTTGCCCTAGCTGATCTACTATGTATGGCCTGGGTATATATCCGCCTTGATCTGGAGAGGACCTTGAATCTTTGTTACCTTGTAGAATGTTTTTGTAGGAGAAACCTCCCTTGGGTTGATGCTGAGATGCTGTCTTTTTCCCCTTGTCTCCTCCTGAGAAGCTTGGCTGTCCCTGAGGCAGAGCCCCTCCTCTCAGCCTGAGGTTTAAAACAATGGTTTTTTCTGGACTAATCTCGTAGCTTTCCAAAGTTCTACTGTCCTGGAGAGACCACCTACCACTGACCAAATGTTGGATTTGAACAGGATATCCGATCAATGCCCAAATTTGCTGTTTCAGCTGCATGATAGTGCTTCCTGCATGTACCCATACTATCCAGGATTTCCCCTCAGGGGTTTTAATAAAAATCTGAAAACGAGTTGTTGTTACCTGAAGTCTGGGTTTTGGCTGAGTTCCTGATCTGCCTAAGCCGATGTCGCTGCTGATTGCCATGTGCTCTGGCTGTAGGCAGTCTTCCAGATCTAACCTCTTATTGGGTCGATCTTCCATTTGCATGTCAAGATCTGCATCCCCTCTGCTCGATCGATGCAAATTGCCACCGATCTGCTGCCTGGGTTCTGGGTGTTCTCGGATATTGGTCAGATCAGAAGGATCCGGCCCGGATCTGCAGTATTTGTGCCAATCCATTGTGAGAGGGAGCAGATCTGCAACATGCAGTCCCCCTTCTTTGAATGCAACAACCGAATCATTATGAAAAACTGCAATCCCCAACCCTGCCGCGTCCCAGGTTGGATATTCTTGAATCTTGATCAGATCGGATAGATCCAGCCCGGATCTGCAGAGTTTGGGCCAATCTCTTGTGTGATGGAGCAGATCTGCAACATGCAGTCCCCCATCTTTGAATGCAGGAGGCGGGGGTAGAGGGGCAATGTTGGCGTGAGCGTAAGCCTGATGAACAGCTCCGAACTTCTTCGGCTCGCAGTGCCTTGGATCAGCCACCAGCAGAGTCCTGTCATGCCTGACGAGAATATCCTTTATCTCCTTCTTCGACTGCTCGTCCACGTACTTCTGGTAAAAGGCAACCAGTGCTTTCGCAATGCTTTGCCTAATCGCGTAGATCTGCGAAGTGTGCCCTCCTCCTTTCACTCTGATTCTCATATCCACGCCAGCGAAACGATGGCGTCCCAATAGAAGAATGGGCTCGACTGCCTTGTAACGGAGAATCTCAGGTTCAATCGACTCAATGGGGCAGCCATTGATCTTGATCAAACCTCGGCCCTTCTTGCAGTATGTCGCGGCTACGGCCGTCTTCTTCCCACCGAAGCACTGAACAGAATCCGCCATTGTTTTCTCCCTCACCAAGGTCTCCGTTTGAAACCAAAATTCATTCATGATTTATTATTATCCATATTCTTTAATTGTATTTTGAGGATTTTGAATTTCTTTAGATTTTTTTTTCCCTTTGACTCAAAACCTAATATTAATATTATTCTTATTTATTTATATTTTAATCTTAATATTGACTTTACATATTAAAATATTATTTCATAAAACAATTTATCCCAATTAATTTAATTTTATTCTTTTTATTTAGATTAAAAATTTATCCCAATTAATTTAATTTTATTATTTTTATTTATATTTTAATCTAAATATTTCACTCAATTTGAATATAAATATTCAACTTAATATTTTACCATGATTTAATAATTTAATTTAATTTAATTTATTTATATTTTAGTCTAAAGACTCGACTTTTTACATCAAAACATTATTTTATAAAGCTTTTTATTAATTTAATCTATTCTCATTTATTTATATTTTAATTCTACAAAAATTTAGAATCTAAATATTTTACTTAATTCCATTTTAAGATAAATTATTTTTTCCTGTTTATTATAACCTTAAAAATACTAATGGTCTCTACATTGATCTCTCTATTTAATCTGGTGCCATAATCTGATTCTCCATGTTGTCTTGACAATAAGCTTAAAAACTCTTATGATGTGATTTTCACCAAAAAAATTCTCATTATTCATTCATGATATAAATCACAAAAACCTGAATTTAAATATTAAAATATTTATTTAATATACATATATTTCTTTTAATTTTTATATTGAAATATTACACACACACACACACACACACACACACATATATATATACACTTGAATTCAAAAATTAAAATATTTATTTAATTTACACACACACACACACACACACACATATATATTTTAATTTTTATATTAAAATATTACACTTCTTTAAGTAAGAGAAATTTTTGGCAGATTTGTTTCGAACCAACAAATGTGGAGGCAAAAGCTTAAATAGATAGCAGTGTAGAGACAAGTGTGGTTCAACATCAGGACTAGATGAAGAGGCAAATACTTAAATAGATAGCAGTGTAAAGACCATAATTTCAAGTAACGACTATTTTTGAAAAATAATATTTAAATTATGATATTAATTTATTAATTTATAAAAACAAATCTTATTAAGTAACCACTAGATTAAATGGCTAGTTTTTGAAAAATAATATTTAAATTAATTTATTAAAATCAAATATTATTAATTTTTCTTATTAATGGGAAATAATCGAAAAAAATAACTAACAAGAATAAAAAAATCAAAGTCAAACTTCAAACAAGGAGGGAAGCAAAAAATTATAAAATGGAATCTCGAGATAAGATCAACTAATAAATAAAAATAATTAATAGAAATAAAATAAACTAAAATAAAAATAATTAATGAAAATAAATAAAATAAAACAAAAATATACCCAATTAAAAAAAATTTAAAAATAATAATAATAATAATAAATATATATATATTTTCAAAGAAAAGTAATCAATAAATAAAATATGGACCTCATGCCCATTAAACAAATAACAAAAATACTAAAAAGAGTTAAGAACCAATAGGATAATAAAATACTTAAGAAAATACTAAAGATCAAGAATATAAATTCTAATGAAGAATAAACCAACAACAAATACTATAAAAATGACACCAATACCTACATAGATAAATAAATAAACAAAATAAATCCCAAAAAGAAACCTAAAAACCTAGGAAGACAGGACATGGACCCAACTTCTATTAATAATCCAACCATTGTCTCTATTCGAATTATTGGGTATTTTTTCAATTTCTAGGGCCTCCCTCAATTTACGATGATGGAAATAACTGACCCTAGCAACAACTTGGGTCTCCTATTCAAATTATTGGGTATTTTTCAATTTCTAGGGCCTCCCACAATTTACGATGATGGAAATAACTGACCCTAGCAACAACTTGGGTCTCTTCAATGCATATGTGATGCTTAGATTTATCTACATGCTCTCCCAAAGCAGACGAGCAGGGCCTGCCATGCTTGATGTCAGCAACATGCTCACGAATCCTTTGATTAATCAAGCGATCAGTCTCACCAATGTAGGGAGTCCCACAAGAGTACGAGATAACATAAACACCCTTCATATTCTTGGGGTTCATTGAGTCTTTTACAGATCTTAGGGAGCTCTGGGTGGTATTTAAAGGCCTAAAGGTTGAAGCCACCTTATGCTTCCTTGAAGCTGTTACATAATAATATTTGTTTTTAATAAATTAATATCATAATTTAAATATTATTTTTCAAAAATAACAGTTACTTGAAATTATGGTCTCCACATTGCTCTCTATTTAAGCCTTTGCCATGGTTTGCCTCTTCACCTGGTCTTGATGATGAACCACACTTATTCGAAATGCGTTGGTCAAAAAATTCTCTTATGTGATTTCTACCGAAAGAATTTTCTTAATTCACTATGGATCACAGAAGCCTGAGTTTAGATATTACACTTCTATTATTATATATATATTAAAAAATAATAAATAACAACAAAATTCAAAAACTATTTTTTATTTTTATTTTTATTTTAATTTTAGATATATTTTATTTATATATAATTTGAAATATTACATTTTTATTATAAATGTTCATAAATATATAAAATTATATCGAGTTGTGTTTAGTGAGACTTTTTGGAAGCTCTAATTTTTCTAAAATCTGATAGAAATTTATTGAAATCACAAGTTTGATGGGTAACCCCTACATAATCCAAGTGCCCTAGGGCAGTGAGACTTTTTGGAAGCTCTATTTTTTCTAAAATCCGATAGAAATTTATTGAAATCACAAGATTGATGGGTAACCCGCACAATCCAAGTGCCTAGGGTAGTGAGACTTTTTGGAAGCTCTAATTTTTCTAAAATCCAATAGAAATTTATTGAAATCACAAGTTTGATGGGTAACCCTTGCACAATCCAAGTGCCCTAGGGTAGTGAGACTTTTTGGAAGCTCTAATTTTTCTAAAATCCGATAGAAATTTATTGAAATCACAAGTTTGATGGGTAACCCTTGCACAATCCAAGTGCCCTAGGGTAGTGAGACTTTTTGGAAGCTCTATTTTTTCTAAAATCCAATAGAAATTTATTGAAATCACAAGTTTGATGGGTATCCCATGCACAATCCAAGTGCCCTAGGGTTTTTCAGGGTGTTGAATCTATATATGCAGTAAAAAAACCAATTTAAATAACACAAATCAAGATTTCACCTCAAGTTTTTTTCCATCGGATTCCGACACTAGAAAGTCCAAAAAGTCGCACTAAAGGCAATTCCAGATTATATAATTTAAGTTAAAATATATAAAGTTATACATATTGTTATTATTATTATCTAATTTTAAGGTCACTGGGTTTTTCAGGGTGCTGAATCTATATATATAGTAAAAAAACCAATTTAAATAACACAAATCAAGATTTGACCTCAAATTTTTTCCATCGGATTCCGACACCGGAAAGTCCAAAAAGTCGCACTAAAGACAATTCCAAATTATATAATTTAAGTTAAAATATATAAAGTTATACATATTGTTATTATTATTATCTAATTTTAAGGTCACAGGCCAAGCCAGATACCACATTGGTGTATGCGACCCCCTTGTTTGTGGGAAGGGACCCACCTCTGTTCAGTAATTTGATTGCTAAGTCTACGAAGGCATACATACTCTACCCACTTTGGTTTTGAATTTGTGACCTCTTAGGAGGAAACACATATTCTTAACCATTATGCACGCTCAAGCTATACATATAAAGATTATTATTATTTTGAATTTATATATGTTCTTTCATATATTTAATTTATACTTTATTTAAATATTTTATTTTTATTATAACTATTTATAAATATACAAATTTATATAATTTAAGTGTGTATGGTATAAATAAAAATTAACATATTAAAATTGCGAAGATAAAAATAAAAATAAAAAGATATAAACGAAAAATATTATTGAAAAAATGTTGTGTTTTATGTAAATTAACAATACGACTCCTAATATTTCCCCAAAATTAACCTAACTAGTATTGGTATCTCTATAGCTGTCAAGTTTGACATTCAAAGTCAACATTCCATTAGTGTAAGCAACATGGAATTGATTTCATAACAAATTTGAAACAAATTTTAATAGAATTTTTAACAAATTTCCTAAAATTATTTGTGTTCATGTTTGGCTTGTTCGTTTGGTTTGAGATTTGTGAATCTCATAGAACTTACAGTTTAATAAATTTCGTTCCCCACTATAAATGAAATGAAATGATATTTTGACGTCCATAAGACTAAAAACAGTCTACGGGACTATTAGTTCCTTGTCTTCGTCTTTTGCAATTCAATCGTTTTCTTGTTCAAATTGATGATGAGATGACCAACTTTCCAACAATCCCCTCACTGAAAATACAATGCCAAGAAACTGATACTAGCATATTCCCATACTTTCTCTCATGTCTTTGAATGCATCACATTCCAAAATGAAATGTTTTTCTGATTCCACTGCTCCAGACGTGCAAAATGTACAGACCCATTCTTCCCAAGATTCTTGAGGCCTTTTCCACAGTCCTGTTTCACATCGAAGTTGATGCGAGTTGGTTCTTAATTGAGCAATAAGAACCTTTTCCCTCCAAGAAATACTAGCTCCAATGAAATCTTTTTGTTGTAGATCAAACATAGGGTTGAATTCCTTAATGTAGTACTTCTTCTTTCTACCCAACTCTTTTTCCCATACCCGTTTACAGAACTTCTCCATAATAAAATCCTTTAGCTCCTTATTATTTGTGGGACGAACATTGAGGTAGATATTCCATTTTTGCATCCATATGTAGTTTTGTTTCATCCATGCTTTCTTTCTTTCACTCATGTCTTCATTGAAGATAACATTAGGCCATCTACCTACTCCAATTTGCTTAATTCTTTTTAGATATCTTATGAGCCACACCATAGCAATTGCTTCGATGGGAGTTGCTCCTGTTTCACTCAACATTAACTCATAACATACCGACTTTTTTTTTATTTTGAACTTGCTCATGATAAAGAGTTTTTGGATTTTCTCAATTTGTTTCCATTTTGAGACGGGGGTGCTGCTAGCCCACAATTCACACCCATATAGCATCACTTGACAAACTAGGAGTCCAAAAATCGTTTTAGTCGTTTTCCAATCCCATAACTATGCCTCTCTACATATGTTTTGAAAAGCATATAATTCTTTCCACCCTCCTAAATTCTCTTCTTTCTGCAGCCCTCCCAATTAAGTTTGTTGTTAAAATCAATCTCAAGATACTTGTACTCATTTACTTCTTCAAGAATGTTGCCTTCAAAGAAGAACGTATGTTGGCTCTACTTCCTTTTATTAGAGAAAATCATTATTTTGGTCTTTCTAGTATTGACTTGCATCCCCACTTCTCTACAAAAATGCTCAAGGGCATATAGGTGCATTTGCAATCCATGGGCTGATTTAGAAATCAATACAAGATCATCCGCATATAAAAGAAGCTTTATCACAAACTCCCCCAACCAAACACCATCTCCACCTTGTAGATTTATCCACTCTTCCAGTTTATCAATATATAAGCCAAAAATAGTAGGAGATAGAGGGAAACCTTGCTTGACTCCAATGTCACTTCTAAAGCTTTCTGAAATACCTACTGAGGTTCTAATTTTGACTTTCACCTCTTCATAAAGTCTATGGACAATGGCTCTATAATGCAAAGGAATTTCAAGTTCTTCCATTCTACGCCACAACTTATCTCTAGGGACTGTGTCAAATGCCTTTTTGAAGTCAACAAAGCAGCATAATGCTTCTTCTTTGTCCTCCCAAACCTTTTCAACAATGTGTCTCAATGTGATACCATGATCCATTGTAGAATGCTTTGGCCTAAAACCCACTTGTCCTCTTGCCCTCTTTTCTTTTACTTCTACCCACTTACTGATTCTATTTTCTACCATGCTGCTGGAAATATTTGCAAACAAAGGATTGATCATAATGGTTCAATAATTGGAAGGATTATTAATGTCTCCACTTTTATAAATGGGTATTGCTAGGTTAGTTGTCCAGTCTCTTGGTAATCCTTGCTGAATGATGTTGTTGAATATTTCCATGATGTGCGGTGCAAGAGTGTTCATTCCCCATTTTAGATACTCTGCTTGAAGCTCAACCAAGTCCTTTTCCTTTCCTATTTTCAGCTTCTTAATTCCAATCTCCACCTCTTGTAACGTGAAGAGCTTTATAGTTGTGTTAATCTTGGAGGGAGGCTCTGCCTCTAATTCTTTCTCATAGAGTTGCTTTTCATATTCAAACCATTGATTGGCTATAATATTATTTTCGATTTGCTTCTTCCTTGGTTGAAGTTCCTGCCAGAAAAGATTTGGGTTATTCTTGCTTAGATATATTAACTCTTCTTGCCTTGTTTGCATGAACTCATCTTTTTTCCTTTTTAATATCTGCTTATATAACTTTACATTCATCTTCTCCTTGCCTGCCTTTTTCAAGGTTCTCCTTGCCATTTTGCATTCCTCATCAAACCAAGCATTTATAGGAAAACAATTTGATTCTGATTTCCTATTTTTTTCTCTTTTGCACTTCTCAAGTGCACTTTGGATTATATTTGTTAACTCATGACTATTGAAGCTTTTGAAACCAATTTTCTCCTTATGAATTAATCTCTCTAACATTGTCTTGAAGATAATACAATTTTCTCGTGTTAGTAGAGCTTTTCCCCCTGATAGTGATTGCTGAGAGCATTAGATTTTTCTCCAATTCTGTCTTTCTTCTAACCATGATAACTTTATATAAATTGGGTTATGGTCTGATTTTAAGTCCCAAATATGCTCTCCAATCTTAACTTCATCTATCTTTTCTATCAAACTTTGTGAACACATCACATAGTCAACGACACTTGCCCTATTGTATGTGTTACAAGTGAAGTTCCCAGACCTTTTCCATCTATATAGACCATTGCAAATAATTAAGTTGAAATCCATACATAGTGTAAGCAACTCCTCTCCAAAATGATTGATAGCTTTGTCATCTTCTGAACACCTCACCCATTGGGGGTTCTCCTCTTTAGTAAGCCAAATATGATTGTGATCCTCTTTACAACAAAGAATACTAGCTTGATGATTTGATGTTCTAGCATTGAAATATCCCACTAAAAGAACTTCTCCCTGTTGAGAGTACACGACAATATCTTTCTTTAAAGCTGCATATGGATCCTTGTTGTCTAGCCCCTTATTTTTGTAAGTTTTTGAGACTTGAGGGGCAAAATAACATGTTGCAATTCTTATGTGATTCTCATTCTCTGATATTTTGAACCATAAATATTGTTTATTTGCATCTTCTTTAATTAAATGAATGTGATGGCCTTCTTTTTCTTTCACTAAAACTAGTATTCCCCCATACCCTTTGCCATTTTCTGCTACCTTGTTCCAAACTGCTAACTTCAAATAACCGTCAAACACAAGAGTTTTGCAACCATCATGTTCATGAGTTTCCGTGAGACAAATTATGTCTCTACCTTCCGCAATAGGCCCTAACCTAGGTCCCCTCCTCCAAGGGTAACCTCTACAATTCCAACAAACTAAACTTAGGTAGACTTGGGTAAGATTTGACTACTACGCAGTTTGGCACATAAGACTCAAATTTGAGTCTTCACTTCTTTTCATCCATGTTGATCTTGTTGAAGAAGATCTTCATATTTTTCATCCATATGAAGAATATACATATACTGTCAACATCCGCCATGGCACTTGCCAGAATTGAACTTGGGTGGGGAGGATTCCATTTCTTCCTCTCAACTCCTTGATATATATATATATATATTATGCGTAGTTTAACTTATAGACAAAATGACATGACTTTTTTCAAGACATTTTTTTTGGTTATTTTTAACCAAAATACGACAAATATTTTTAAAAACTTGAGTTTAAATTGTTTAATCTGAAGAATTTGAGTGCCCCAATAATTTTTGAGGGTGCTGAATCTATTTAATCATTCAAAAATATATATTAAATAACAAAAAAATCAGACTTTTGCTTAAAATTGTATGAGAAAATTTCAATAAAAAAATTATTTCATCTATATATTATATATTTTATAATTATAATTTTTTATTTTTATTTTTAATATGAGTAATTAATATTTTTAATGAAAACATTTCTTACGCTAAATTAGATTTATATATTAAAAATATTACAAACATTTTGAAAAATTGCTTACATGCAATTTTTTTTTTTTTTAAATTTGAAGTTTTTTTGATTTTCAACTAATATATTTTATATATGAAAAATATATTTATCCAAATACAAATTAAAGAAAATAACATAATAAATGTTATCAAACATTATATTAAAATAACATAATAAATGTTATCAAACATTATATTAGTGTGAGGTCTCTATAAAAGGGTACCAACAATGCATGCGAGAACCATAATAGTCATGATAGAGTATCCTAAGTAGGGTTTAGTAATAGAATGACCACCATAGTATGTTAGGGGATATATGGTTACCTTAGAGTTGTTATTGTTTAGTAATGTATACACACAAAAAGAATTAGGTTTCACCAAAGATTTCCATGTATAGTTTGGCAATGGAAATGATGGAATTTTGGTCCATCTTTATGATGCGGCACTTTTTGATAATTGCATATTTGGAAATGTAATTTTTGATTATAGAATATAATTTGTTTAGAAGATTACGTGAGATAGTTGATAAATAGTTATTATTTTAATGTGTCTAGTGTTAATTATATTTTTGTAAGTTCATATTTATGGGATTTGAATGTGTAACTTATTGTTTTAATAATTTTTTTTTTTAATTAAGTTAATATTTATGGGGATTTGAGTCTGTGACTTATAACAAAGGGTATTTTAATAATGTAGTCTTTCACCATAGTTAAGGATGAAAATTTTATAAAAATATTTTTTTATTGAGTAAAAATTGCAAGTTTGAATGTTTTTATTTATTTATTTTTTTCCTGACAATTATTATTGTAATCTGGCTATAAAATTGTTAGTAAATTTACAAATTTTTAGTGTTTAAATTACATTTTAGAATACGCAAATTGTTTCAATGCCTTCAAAAATTATCTCTATAACACTAGGATTGAACTGTTAACTGCAACAATACCTCTAAATCTTTAGCCATATTTTAAGCAAAACTAGACCAGAAATATCCCCAAAATAAATTTTAAAAATAGAATTTTTAAAATGCACTAAGTCAAAACATTTGGGAAAAAGTAACCAAAGATTAACCTTCCTTATGTAAATAGAGTAATATTTTTTTTGTCATTGAGTAAAAAATGTCCGGGGAGAAGTGAATATTTTTAAAGAAAATTCTAAAGAGCTAATACCATGTCTTTGTGAATATTTTTAAAGAAAATTCTAAAGAGCTAATACCATGTCTTTTATATAAAGGTTTATTTATATATTTGTTAGATATGAAATTAAAATGAATTTATTTTAAATCTAAATTTATGTTAAAGGAAGTCAAATCTTTTGAATTGGAAACAATTTTTAAATTACAAAAATATTAAAAGAAATATTTGTTCTATTTCAAAACATGATAGATATAAAGTTAAAATAAATATTTTAATTATTAAATTGTAAAAACTCAAATAAATATTCAACTCTAATGATTTAGTCCCTTTTGAAACACGATAAATTGAAACTTAAAATAAATCTCTTATTTATTATAAATATTTTTATTAATAATTATGTTTTATCTTTAATAAATTTGAAATGTATTGATGGTTGAATCATAAGTATTTTTTATTTATCTATTCTAGAGTAATGCTATTAACATCAAATGAAAAAGTTTCAAAAATTGGAATCATTTCCACATACTTGTGTCATTCATTAATAAACATATTTATGTTGTGTCATTTATTAACAAACATATTTATGTAGAGACAATATTTGACACATTTAACAAAGATTCAAACACTGATAATCTACATTCATACTCTTAGCTTGGTTTATATAAATGTAACAACAATAAGACCGGATTCAAAGTTAACAATATTATATTATATTATATTTCATAAATTAAAGTTAGCATTATATAATTTTATATTTATTTAACATTGTATATTTAATATTGATTTAATATTGTATAATTTAATATTGATTTAATATTTTATATTTTTTATAAAGTATTATGTGTTTTATATTAAATATAGATAAAATTACAAGTTAGACCTTTATATTGGATTATAAAAATTGTTTTTAGATATAATTAACATAAAAAGTGATTAATGAAAAAAACTTAAATTGAAAAATTATTTTTTTAAGTGTAGAAAAAAGTTGTAGAATTTTCTGTATTCAAGATTTTGTGATCCATAATGAATTAAGTAAAGTCTTGCGGTAGAAATCATATAAGATAATTTTTTGGCGATGCCTTTCGAACCAACAAGTGTGGTTCATCATTAGGTCCTGATGATGAACCACACTTGTTGGTTCGAAAGGCGTCGCCTAAAAATTCTCTTATGTAATTTCTACGGAAAGACTTTGCTTAATTAAATTGTAAAACTCTTCATACTTTCTAACAAAAATTACACATCTTATTTAATTATATATTTAAAATTTTTTACACATCTTATTTAATTATATATTTTTTGAAATATATATTTTATAAATATAAATCGAAGAATATCAACAAATATATAAAACATTTAGTGAAATTTAAGAAAGTCTATAGATAATGTGGGAAAGCATTTTACAACATATAACTATATTACACAATGACATCCACAACATGTATCATGTATATCACTGACTTCTACCTATGATGTTGATGTTATAATGAATGCACTTATTAATGTAAATGTATAATTGATGTTATATTTGAAGCAATTTAAAAATCATCTTAAAAGATAAATATTTTCTACTAACTAATATGCATTGCAATGTACAAATAAGTAAAAGATTATAAATTAAAGATACTTGGTACACTAAGCCTTGAGAAAGATGATGGATAACTAAAATTTATATATATTAATTTTTTTTCCATAATTTTTTTAATTAAATCATTTTTTTTTTATATTTTTTTTCATGTATTTAATACTTTTAATTTAATTTTAATAAAATTATAAATTTAGATATCAAAATTACATTTATAAAATTTTATATATTAAATACAATAATTTAATAATTTAAAAACATTTTAAACTAAATTAATTCATCAAATTTTGATTAACTAATATCGAAAATAAATAAAAAATTGTCGATTTTCTTATATATGAATCTCAATTACACAATAATTTATAAAAAAATAAAACTTTAATGTTCAAGATAATAGTTAAAAGTTCACATGATCCCTCAGACTTAATGGTTAAGAATTGACATTTTCGAAAAGTCCAAATACTTCCCTATCCCTGGGAAACGTGTTTATCCATTGTACACTAAAATATAAATTAGTAGAGATTCCCATTCGTGAATGTGGAAATGCCGTGATATGTATGGTAAATAAAACAAAAATAAAAATAATAATAATAATAATTTTATATTTTATAAAATAAAGTCAAACTTTCCATATATGTGAGTGGTCGTGATTGGTCAAACCATATATCTTAATTATTTTTAATAAAATGCTTTGATAAATTAATAAATAATTAGTTTTTTAAACAACTATCCAAAAAAATTGCCAATCACTAAGCATAATCATTTAGTGTATTACAATTGCATAAGTATGTGTTGATAATAAATAATTGGAGATGTTAGAAATGATTGGAGAGAGAAATGGAATATATACTAAGAATTATAATTTGTATTATATTTATTTTACAATGGTGATTGAAATATAATATTATTATTAAACAATAAGTAAAGATCACTTAAACAAAATATATATGCCGTTGACATTAATGAATTTTAATATAAATATTATGGATGTTTTTAAATAAATATTTTTATGCTAATTATGGGGAATGCTTTAATTAGAGATATATTAATGAATTTTAATATATATTATGGAATGTTTTTAAATAAATTTGTTTATGTTAATTATGCAAAATGCTTTAATTATAGTTATTGTGATTTTTTTTAAAGATTTTGTATTATTTTTTTTTTGTAAGCTAAGGCAAGATTCTATTACCAAAAGAAATAGTACATATATAAACAGGACGCCACCCGCCCAGAAGGGAAACCGGGTGGCCTTCGATAGTATATAACAGCCATCCAAAAAAAGTAGATGGCAGGGACTAATAAAACTAAATATTATAAAGCACAAATATTGTTGTAATAAAGATTTTGTATTATTAAAATCAAATAGACTTAATTTAAGTGACAAATTAGTTTAGTTTTTATAATATATTAAGCTTTCATCATTATTTAAATATGAATTTTTATTTGTCTCATTACTTGCAAATGCAATTTACTATGCAAAATTGATATTGTAAATTTTAAAAAAGATGATGTATTATTAAAATCAAATAGAGTGAACTTAATTTAAGTGACAAATTAGTTTAGTTTTTATAATATATTAAGCTTTCATCATTATTTAAATATGAATTTTTATTTGTCTCATTACTTGCAAATGCAATTTACTATTAAAAACTTTCAAATATGAATTTTCATTTGTCTCATTACTTGCAAATGCAATTTACTATTAAAAACTTTCAGCATTATTTAAATAGAGTTTACTTATCTCATTACATAGAAATGCAATTTATTATTAAAAACTTTGAGCATTATTTAAACATAAACCTTTACTTGTCTCATTACTTGGAAATGCAATTTATTATTAAAAGCTTTGAGCATTAATTAAATATGAATTTTTACTTGTCTCATTATTTGTAAATGCAATTTACTATTATTCCCCTTTAAGCTAATTTACTTTTATATTAGAGTTTTTAAGCTAAATATGAAACATAAATAATATAATTTTAGGATAAACTTAAAGAAATGCAATTTTTGAGGAAAATTTAAAACAATGGGTGTAGTGTTTGAAGTTTCTTACTTCAAAGATGGATTTAAAGGAGAGTAAGGATACTTATGTAAGTACCTATAAAATACTTATGTAAGTACTTATACTATATAAAATACTTATGTAAGTACTTATACTATATTGAGAAATGATAAAAGCCAAAAGTAATTTGTATTAATTGTGGCAAAACATGCACAACCCCAAAATGAACAAGCTTTGAGTTAAATATTATGGTTTTTTGGTTCGCTTGTCCACAAATGCCATTTACATATGCTACATCACATCTCAGCTCAAGATCTAGCATGTAAGGCTTGTTTCACAATCCATATATCGCTATTCACTTCTTTGTTTATAATTAAACAATGAGATTGTGCTCTTATTTTGTGATGTAATGAAAATGACCAAATATATTATTATGTGAATGTGGACATATGTATTTTTTTTAAATTATAACGAAAAAATATAAATCTCATTTCTATTAATTTCAAGAACATTTACATAATTTACATGCAAATAGTTGAGCATTTTCATTTGGCATGCCACCAAATGAATCGAGATGGAGAAATCAAGATGTGTTTGGCAATGGTGACATGAGTCTTAATAATAGGTGGATGCTCTACCCCCTTAAGAAGAAAATGTATGGGATGTTCTAGAGTGTTGAAATGTCTAAAACATAATAAAAGAATGGGCATGAAATCCAATTTCATTAAAGATGATATACGTATAAATACAACAGCTTGACTACTGGATTCAAATTCCAAGGTTTGTTGGGCTTTCAATAATTGTACCATAACCCTAACAGATTAGGTATCCAAAATTCTCCCCCTTAATCCAAAGGGATGTATATGAGTCCAAGAAGAGAGCTAAAGTGCGAAAAAGTATGCTAGGCAATGGTTGAATGTGCTCTTTGAAATGGTGGTTTAATGAAGACCACTAACCAAATGAGGTAGAAGAACATGAGGTCTCTACCGGTGGTGGTTTAAGGTTGGCCAAAAAATCTAGAACTAAAGCTAGAAGCTGAAGTCTTCTGTTGGTGGAAGTTCTCCCTGATAATGGTGTAACACGTCTCCAAAATTCACATAAGTAAAGTTTAATATTTATCCAATAGCAATTTTTTTTAGTTTACATTATTTTCATTGCTAACATTTTGACTATGACATTCTCAACACATGAGGGATCATTCATGTTTATCATTCAGGTTAATTCCTTGCGTATGAGACATTGATTTCTTTGATTCTCATATGTAGGATGGTTATGGTACTTGGACTATTTAAATTGTATTCTAAAGTGTTATACATCATTTAAGATGTTCGTTTTCAACTATAATGATAATAATCATGACTATATATATATAAACATATCATGCGACCTGTCTAGGCACAAGTTGTTAGATTTCAAATTGTTAATTGTGTTCAACATATATTTGGCTAAAGTCGCGATAACTCCAAGCATTCCATTGATGTGTATCACTACACTTAAGAATTTATAGGCATCAAATTCATGGTGACAATTTTCCATGGGATGCGATGATTTAGATTTCAGAGAGGTCCAAATATACCTCGATCACATGATGGAGGTCTTGTGGTTTAAGGCCTCAAGCTAGCCCATTCCCTAGTCACATGGGGATGCACTATGAACAATTGCCATCGATTCAAACTCTTTGACGGTGGAGATTTCTCCTTGAATAGTTAGGGTAACGAATTACCCTTCCCTCCTTTGTCGCCCTTTCCATTTGCGCGCTTGGATATGAGAGAAAATATATGCGACTATAAAGGAGAATTGATTGCTAGGGTTTTATCCTCTGTCCAACTAGTTATGATAATGAATCTTGTTTATATCGAAGGCTTCTTTTGTGGATTATTTTCTTATTGATGCCAACATAGGAAGATTTATGGTCAAATTTTCGTGTTAACACTTTTCTCTTCTTACTTTCGCTTTCTGTATCTTTTTCTCCAAGTTATATTCCTTTTCTTGTATGCATCGGGTGTAGGACTAATTTTTGTTTCAAAACGTCTTTGTTTTGCAAGAAATGTGGGTTCCCTTTTTCCCTTTTTGGGGTGTTGGCATGCAACTACATGTTTATGCAACATTTCAGCTTTGTCACTTTTTTGACCTTTTCAGGTATAGCCATGGTTTATGGTCTCATTTGCTAGAATTTTCTTTTATTATGGTGAGGTTCCTGTCCTTCTTTGATAAGGAAGTATAAGCACAAAACGATCATTGTGCTAACAGTGGAGAGGAGTTCCGATAACCCTTCTTTCAGGTATTTATCAATGTGTTACTTCATACATTTTATTTGGGTTTCTTCTTTCGAAATTATAGTGTCTAACTAAGGTATCTTGCATGTTAGTATTTGTCCTATTCTTTGGGAACTTGAGGAAAAAAGAATATGTTGAAAATTTCTTGTTATATTTTTGGCATCCTATAGGTATTTATGCTTTGGATTCACACATATATTGTAGGTCTTTTCTTAGAGTTGTTTCAACTGGTTTAGCTAAATTCTTCGCCTTGCTAAGCCATAATCAAGTTTGATTTGCCTTAAGAGAAAATTTTGGATAGTTAGACTCCTGTAGCTGAATTTTTTTTATGGAAAATATTAATTAAGGGTTTCTTTATTTTTTTGCTGGAACACATAGTGCTTAGCTATTTTGGCTATGATTGTAAGACAACTTGGTTCAAGATATATGTATACTTGATATTTCAAACTGTTAAATGTTTATAATGTAATTTTAGTTTCCTTTGATACTTACATTTTCCGTGAAATATTTATCTCTTCATCATGGAGACATGGAAATTACATTTTGTTTGGTCAAATTCATATGCAATATATTTCTTCTAAGATGCTCTTTGTATGTTAAATATTCTGGTATTGATTTCTATTTTTTTTTAGATTACAGTCTCTTGAATATGAGTCTTATATATGCATAGTTATTACATGAATTATTAATTCTATAGGTAAGTCTATAGGCCAGGGTAACCTTGTAGAATCTTGTCGTCGGGTTTGTGCATATGGTTTTCACAGGGCCACTATTAAAGTTGAGAAAGGAATCCTTGCACTCACAGGTTGACGAGGAATTCGTTTCTTGTCGCTAACTTGTCTGCATGCTAACCTTGTCTCAAGCCATAATACTTATTCCATTTACCACTTATTTTCTACAATATTTAGGAAGCGTGGTTAAACGACTATGAGTTTTATTAGCATGTGTTCTTTTATAAGAATGTATGAATATGTGTATTTTGTGTTTAAGTGCAAGGCAACTAAACCCCTTTATTTCTTTTCATTTTTTCTATTAGAGTCTTGACTCCCCTTGTTTGTTCAAAAAGGAATCAGTGTCGAGATCCTGGTTTTGGGTTCCCTCCCTTGTCATTTCTCTAGTCTTCTTGCCCTATTCAATGCCCATATGTATATATGTATTTATATTTTCCATAGAGACCAATAATCGTAAAAAAAATTGACTATAACTCACTAATATGCAACAAATTTAATAACACTTGTTATGACACAATAATACTGAATATTTTCTCTATACATAAATTGACTCTGAGACTTCATACACTTTGCACAAAATCACAAATAACTCAAAATACTTATCTAAATTTTATGGGGATACAATAGAAGATGCCACATTCCTCCCACCCATTGAACCCCATTGAACTACAATCTCAATAGTTCCCCATGAGTTTTAGGCTCCTTTCTTTCTAGGAAACCAATAAAAAACCTTCCACAGTTTTTCACCACCTTAAGCCCAAGAAACATATTGCTAATTCTGGCACAAGTCCAGTCTTTATTTCCCATTGATACCTTGTTTCTTTAAACTCAAAATGCCTTTATCTCCTACTATCCTTTTTTTTAACATCTTCCACCCATGAAATTTATCTCTAGTCATGTTAGTTCTTGTGGTCAGATCATCCAAAAAGAGTAATCTCCCCTAGAAAATTGGAGCATTTTTTCTTTTCCTGTGTTTCCTTTCCTTTCTTGGACCATAACGGATTCTAACTATTTCCTAACAATTCATATGCTAACTATTCACTTGATGATTCCACTTGTATTTCCAAATATAGGAATAAGTAAAACAATTTTATTTTATTAATAGAAATAAATATTTACAATCTCATAAAATGTTCACTTTTCACTTTTTAGCTTTTCAATCACATGCCAAACTTATAAAATCATATTTTTTTTATAGAATTGATTTCACTAGGGGTACTACATTTCCCCTCCCATTAAAAGGGAACACCACCCTCGGTGTTTTTACACATCCATTTCCTTTAAAACAACATGGGAAAATCCTTTTTCATCTCTTTCTCCATCTCCCAGGTGGCTTCATCAAGCCTAAAGTGCTCCCATTGCACTCTAACATGGGAAATGGCTCGATTCCAGAGTATAGTTTCCCTCTAGTCCAAAATTTGTAGAGGCTCGACCTCAAACTCTCCTTTTGGTTCAACCTATACAACATTCCAATTGATAACAAAAGCAAGATCACAAATATAATTTTTCAAAAGAGACACATGAAATACATTATGAACCTTAATGTGGGTTGGAAATGCTAGTTGGTAGGCCACTGGCCCTACCCTGGCTAGTATTTCATCCACAAAATCGACGGGCTAATTGTTGAGCCTCAAACCTGCACCTTCCTATACACCCTCTCAGCCTTCTTTTTCCACTTACTTCATCCACCAAGCTGTTAAATCATTGCATTATAGTCTAAAAAGAGCTTCTGACATGGTTTTCTAACTATGCTTATGACTGTTGTTTGGTTTAGATTTTTGTTCAGGCAGCTGCGGAAACTTGTCAGTTTCCGCAGCCAGCACAGGTTTCCGCAGCCAGCACAGGTTTCCGCAGCCATTTTGTTAAAGGCTATGCTACAGGTGTCCTATGAAGAAACGAGCCACATGGGCAAGCTACAGGTGACGTGTACATGGAACGTGTCCCTTCAGATCAGCCAAATCATCCATAAATGGTCACGGTCAACAAGGGTCAAAGGCAAAGCCAACCAAGGAATTTAGCGGTGGCACGTCTCTGTTTTGAGCACGTGAAGGTTTACGTGGCACAGTCCTCAACTCACGGAGATATCGGCACACCTAGAGATCAACCCCGTAACCTGAATCCAGCAGCTACCACTCTGAGGATTTAATGGACATGATGACCATTACGCTAGATCTCGGGTTGAGGAGATCTACGTGTCTCTGGAAACGCAGTTAACAAGCATAGGATTTAGGAGTTAGTTACAGCACTTTTCATTATAAATAACGCGTTGATAAACACTGTGAAAGGAAGCTTTTGGAGATGTAATTTTTGAACTGTTGTTATCACCCCACTGTACTCTGTTTTACGTATTCTGCTGTTGCTTTAATACATGAGAAGACTACTTTCCTGAGCTCATTTTTTTGACTGTTCATTGACTGGCTGAGGTGGCAGAGGGCCCCTGCGCACTAAAGCCCTGTATAGTTCTCATTTGATTTTATTATGTTTCTGCTTTCATAATTGCTTGTATATAACATGCTGTTTTGATGTTTTTAATTCACTGTTGTTTACATTTTCATTTATGTTTTCTTATAGCTGTCAGCTGATCAGTGCTTTTCTACAGGTTTTCTTAGGCAGCCCGGGCAAATTTTCATCTTTTTGATAACTACTGACATATGAGATCATCTTGTCCTTCCTGCTAATTTTCATTTTCTGAAGTTTAATTCCAGCACTGTCATTTTTCAAATTGTGTTTTGCTTATTTATTTTTCTGCTACTTAGACATCATACTACTCATTTGTTTATGGTTTCTTTCTATAGTCAAGTGACTCTATTAGTAAGGAATCAGAATATTACTTATTGTAGTGTGATTTAGTTTGCTTTCTTGCAATTTAGATATCATATTGCTTAACTTATTCATGATTGCTTCCCAAAAGGCAGATTGAGTTGAAGGGTACATGATCAGAAGAGTTGAAGTAGTGTGATTAGTTTCCTTTATGCAATTGAATTTCCTGCAATTTAGATATCATATTGCTTAACTTGTTCATGATTGCTTCCCATAAGGCAGATTGAGTTGAAGGGTAAAGGATCAGAAGAGTTGAAGTGGTGTGATTAGTTTCTTTTATGCAATTTAATTTCCTGCAATTTAGATATCATATTGCTTAACTTGTTCATGATTGCTTCCCATAAGGTAGATTGAGTTGAAGGGTAAAGGATTAGAAGAGTTGAAGTAGTGTGAATTAGTTGCTTTACTTTCAGTCTTTGAGTTGCTTTAAGTTCAGTTTTTACTTTCTTTTTCATACAGCAGTAAGGATACTGGGCCATTGTCATTAGTTCACTGTTTGATACATTTACTTCCTCTTAAGAATTGATTTCATCACCGTTATTTTAGAGCTTTCTTTTTGAACACTTTTAAGTTTGAAAAATCACTGTAGAAATCACCATTACCATCCATACTTAACTTTCATTTTCTCCATCACACACTAGGGAATCCATAAAAGATAAATCCAAAAACAAACTAAAAAAAAACTCAAAAACGACAAAAGACTAAGAAAATGGTTATCTTGTACATATAGTACACTTCACTTTGTCAGTTTACGAATCCCGGATTGACATTTTAATCAGCAATTTAGAACACACTAAATTGACCAAACACTAATTTAGCACAATTCCCAATTTTAGGGTAATCTTTTTCAGTCGAATTTTAATATATACATTTCCCCCTACTTGGAATTCTTTGTGTGTCCTCTTCAAATCTATGTAGCTCTTCTATCTGTCCCGAGCTATTTTTAAGTCATGTTTAATTTTCTTCACCATTTGTTGCATTTCTTGTAAAATATTTGGTCCTAATACAAGCCTATCTTCAAGATTACTCCAACTCAAGGGAGTATGAAACTTTTTCCCATAGATAACTTCGAAATGACTCATATTGAGTGATGCTTGATAACTATTATTATAGGAAAACTTAATTAAATGCAGATAATCCTCCCATTTAGTGGGTTGATTCATTACGTACATGTATAGCATGCCTTCAAGGATATGATTGGTCGTTTTAGTTTTCCCATCTATTTGTGGGTGATATGAAGTGCCGAAGTTCAGCTGTGTGCCCATTCCTGTAAACAATGCCTTCTAAAAATTGGAAGTGAATTTTGCATCCCTGTCAGATATGAATGTTTTTGGTATCCCATTCAATCTAAAAATTTCTTTCATAAAAATATCTGCTACTTGCACAACTTTATAAGTAGATTGAACCCATATAAAATGTGCAATTTTCGACAGTTTATCTACCACTACCATATTTGAGTCATGTTGCCTTCTAGTTCTAGGTAAGCCAATGATAAAATATAATAAAATTACCGTTGAGCCGTTGAATTGCACCCTTTTTTATCCATTTATATGGACTTGAAACTATCTTAATTGTCCTATGTGTTAGAGTCCTATAGCGATAGGATCCATAATTTTGATTGGTTGAAGTTAACTCTTGTAATATTGTACATACCTTTTCTTTCTACAAATGTTTTCCATATTAAAATTAAAAAATGTAAAGAGGGTATGTCCTAAAAGGAATTTCAAAGGACAAGAAAAATAGAAAAAGATCAAAAAATACAAAAAATGAAAAAACATGAACCCCAAACAAAAAACAGATCATGAAAGTGTGCAAGTCCAAGTGCCACTACTTTTTACTTTACTGTCTTAAATAATGGTTGTGTGCAGCTTGTCATACATGCCACAACCCATGATATTCAAATTGTTTAATCTTGACTACTTCATGCTTTGAATTTCATGTTTATAGCTAGAGAATAAAAATATGACCAAATAGTTTAATCTTGGCAGATTAGTAGATAGGTAGAGAAATAAAAGGAGCTCATCAACTTAATTTGAGCCCTTGGAAGATATAAGGTTAGAAGTAAATAGTTTGTTTTATAAAAGAAAAGGAAAGAAAAGGGTTTGCTAGCTAAAGTACACCCACCAAAGTGAAGAAAAAATGTTAAGGTAGGTAAAAGGGTAAGTAAAGAAAGGTTGCAGAAATACAAGTCATTTGGAGCATAAGCACTACTATCATACTTAACTATGTGTTTCAAGTGTGCAGGAGTAGTTATCAATGAAAAAAGCATGCTCATAAGCTGATTTTCCTAACTCCCCTTTATTGCATTTCACCCCCACTATATACTCACTAATTTCCCTTTTACCCCTTCATGGCTTATAAAAACCCCTTCCCCCTCATTTTTACTCCTACCCCAAAGTTTCACACATTTCCCTAGTCAATTACTCCTAAAATCTATTCCCCTAAGTGTGAAACCCCTTTCCCCCCTTTTAAAATCATGTTTTCACTTCAATAATTACCCAAAACCCCTCTAAACCCTTTATCCTAACTCTAAAACCCCCTCGCCTCACTAACTTCGCCACTTAACCATTTTCCTGACTAAACTCGAGTTTAACCTGCCACCCTGGTGAGGTAAACTAACCCTGCTACCCCTAAAACTCCACAGTTTAATTAATCCGCGATTAAGCATGGGTTAATTACTCTAAACAGTGATTAAAACCCATGGGTCCCACTAAACTCCGCCCCATCACTCGACCATGCAACTTTCCAATGCGATGGCCATTCGATCATCCACCCCTAGATCTAACGACCATCGCCCATATCACGCTCGCGCGATGTTCGACCTTTAACAGCCTAAGAGCACGTGATATGGGCGGTTTTTCTCGGGGCCCATTTGCCTACGTGTCGGCCTCTGGCATAGATCGCGTTCCCCCGGCAAAATACTGCCTGACCCCCATAAGTGGTGCGATGGCCTCCAAAACCACCTCCTTGCCAAAGTCAAAACTAGTACTATTCATAAAACATTTTTCCCTGCCATTTTTCCAATTGTTCGTGGTTAAAAGCCTTCCGACCCCCATTTTCACCTTTTTCGCTCAAATCACACTACTGAACCTTTAAAGCACTCGCGCCTTCCGAACTCCTGCGGCCAACTGTCAACTATCAGAGGCTTCCGATGCCACCATTGCACACCATCCTAGCTACCGAAGCCCTCTGCAAACCCCAATTGAAAACCAGTTGCAAATCCGACCGAAAATTCCAGGTATTTGAGCAAGAACGAAGAATTACCCTCTCTTTGAAGAAACAACATTAAATTCTTAAAATAACTGAAAGAATTTAATTAATTTCAATTTAATTGAGAATCTCCCATTCCCAAAGTACCAAAACCCCAACCTGCAAACTGCTCATACCATACCCTGGTTATTCAATTATTCAAATTTCACTCCCAAAGCCATATAAAGCCCAATTTTCCACATTTTATTACAAAGATGGCTGCCCCGACTTCTCTGGATGTCAGACCAGTGACAACCCCTCATTTAGACATTGACCATTTTGCCCTAGCAGACAGGGATTTTCAAATCAAAGACACAGTCACCCAAGACAATCTTCTGAGAATCCATTGCTAGGCCAAGGATAGATTCTTGAACAAAGCAGATGATATCCACCTTTGGGACTCAAATCTACCAAATTATACATTCCCAAAAGTCCATCCATTCCCAAACATTGTACATTTCTACCATGCATGTTACATCCCTAGCCAAAGGGCTATAATTGCCCCAAACCAGGACTTCTTGTTTTCAATTACTGCTGAGTCTATTAACCAGATGCTTCAAATCCAGCCCAGCCACAATTTGACTCCTTTGTCCATTGCAAACTTGTTGGACCTATACACCACATTGGACCCAGCTAAGATCAAACAAATATTTCAGAATTTCATCATTGAGGAGCGCCATACTCCTAAAGACATTCCACCCTATGTTTTTGTTATTTTCAGAGACTGGCAAGAGAATAATCACCATGATCTCAAGCATCCTAGGATTCACATCAGATGAGTTTGTGGATGAGATAATCATGGCCTTCTTGTCCATTTTCACTCCAGGCCAACCTCCTACCATAATGTATGATTATGCCCAGTTCATTGCAGACAAAATGCATGAACATTTCACTAGATTGCCCACTGAAAGAGTCTTTTGTAGAAATTCCCACGTATAGATCACCAGGTAATGCAATATACTAAAGCAAAACACTTGATCTACTTCTACAAACAATTTAGCGGAAGCTTAATCACACATGAGCAACATCAATTGAACACATATAACTGATAAGAAGGAATCAATCACACACAACACAGAAGATATAACCCAGGGAAAGCCTCAGCCTAAAACCCCAACTCTGTATTATCATACAAGTGAAAATATATCAAGTATTACCAAAAGAATCAGCTCAAAATCTATCCTGCTCTCTCTGCAATACCTTTGCTGCTCATAGATAGTCAAAGGCATCTATCTAACCTCTAGTCTGCCCTCCAAGCCTCCTATTTCTTTGCACAATTTTGATTGGGGTCTAGTGCAACCACTTGTGTGAATTGGCCTCTTCACACACTCATTAACCTCTGATCCAACTACGCAGTCCTGAAGGAGATAAATCCTTCTCATGGATGAGCTTCCTTTATAGGAAAAACATTCATCCAACTGATAGTACACTATCCCTTATTTGATCTCAACTGGGTCTCTGTCTGAACTGACATGCATGAGTTGTTCATGAGAGAATATTCAGTTATCTAAAGTGCAGTAGTTATATGCAAGCATGCACTAACTAACTGAACTTACTTAATTTAAAAAAACTGTTTAAATCAATTATAACTGGACTTGACTCAGTTAACTGAGCCAACTAATTACATCTCAAATTAGAACTCATCCTTATCTCTTTAACTGATGGATAAATTCTTCAATTAATAGAGAAACTGTTGCATGTCCTCACATAGACTTCATGTTTGATTTTTCACAACTAATTAACTCATGGAGAAATAATTTATCTATTTTCAAACAATTGTTAAATTCAAATTCGAATTTTACTTCCTATTTTTATTCCAGGGACTGACTAAAATAGGAATCCATCCTGAACTGCTAAAATTAGCAACATGGAAAATTTTAGGGGCTAATGTTCGCCCAGTGGGATAATTTTCCATGATTTTTCCACAAAAAGTTTCACCAATTTCCAATTTTTATAAAAGATGATTCACCAAAATTTTAGAATATAAAATTATTTTACCTTAAAAATCGCCAACATTATATAGAGACTATATATAAAATCATTATAAATTTGAATAATCTTACAAATATATGAATAAAATTTTTATAGTTTGCATATTAGGGATTAGTGAGATTCGCCAATGTTTTTAAACTTCAAGAAAAATTTCCATCCTTAAAATTTTCCTTGAATAGCAATTCTATTTTTAGCACTTCCATTTTTCATTCCCTGTTGCCCAATCGATCACTGGTACTCAAACTACTATTTATAGCAATGTTATTTTTAGCACTTCTATTTTTAGCATTTTTTGTTGCTATTTTCAACACTCCCTCTCAACAAGAAAGGCATTCAACTCGAACTTGATCATGTACCTTTGGAATGTTCTGCATGCAACACTTCTCCCAAGTGTGGTTGCTCTAGCAACTCTCGGAACAAAAAAACTCCCAACTGACCTCTCTGTCGGGCTAGAAACATACTATGATGCTGAAGCTATACCTGCTGTTGACAAGTGCTCCCTCTCTGACCTCTGAGCTACTACAACACTCCATGTATCTCGCACCATTGCACACCTCTCTGTGCCATCCTGCACTAGTACAACACTCCTATGCCTCTCGCATTGCTGCAGCCTGCTAGCTCTACACAGTCCTAGGACTCCTGCACTATAGCTCTCTCTGCCACTCCATCCGCATCTGTCTCTACCCAATCAGCCAGTCTTGCTACTCCTCGTCGGGGCTCCTGTAGCAAAGTCAAATCAAAGAGGTTGGGTACCTCAAGGATCCTGCCCCCATATCAGCCTCCCTAGGACGATCACTCCACATCGCCCCACTTCCTCCCTGTAGGTATGGATGCATGTGATCCCTCTGCCCACCTGGCTCGAAATTTCCCCCTACTGGAGGTCTCTGCATGAGTAGATGCCTCCACTCTGTCTCCTCTTGGCTTCCCCAATTGTGGCTGCTCCACAACCTCCTGAAGTTGCTTCACCAATTGTGGCTCCTCCACAATTGTCTGAGACTTCGTCTGACGCTGCATGTTGAGAGGTAATTTACTCTCCCTCTCAACCACCAAGTATCTAACCTTTGCCTTGCTCCTCAAGGCTTTGCATGCATCTTGTACCTCAAGTGCATACAGGTTCTTGGCTAGCACACCAATCTATTTCATATTTCCCGTCGTCACGAAATTTTCTAGAAAAAGAGCTGATTTTAAATTAGCGATATCTCTCTCATCCGAACTCCGATTCAGCCAATTTTTTTTTTGATTTTGGGTATTTTTCTGCAAGGAATCCAAATCTTGTTGCTGAAAATTTTGTACATAAATTTTCAGATCTGCTTTGTAAACTCTCAGCCCAAAACTCAAAACTTTGAAATCTCCTCTCAGTATACTGTTCTCTCCTTTGATCACCTTTTCTCTGATACCATGTAGAAATTCCCACCTGTAGATCACCTGGTAATGCAATATACTAAAGCAAAACACCTGATCTACTTCTACAAACAATTTAGGGGAAGCTTAATCGAACATGAACAACATCAATTGAACACATGTAACTAATAAGAAGGAATCAATCACACATAACACAAAAGATATAACCCGGGGGAAAGCCTCAACCTAAAACCCCAACTCCGTATTATCATACAAGTGGAAATATAACCAGTATTACAAAAAGAATCAGCTCAAAAACTATCCTGCTCTCTTTGCAATACCTTTGCTACTCATAGATAGTCAAAGGCCTCTATCTAACCTTTGGTATGCCCTCCAAGCCTCCTATTTCTTTGCGCAATTTTGATTGGGGTCCAGTGCAGCCACTTGTGTGAATTGGCCTCTTCACACACTCACTAACCTCTGATCCAACTACGCAGTCCTGAAGGAGATAAATCCTTCTCATGGATGAGCTTCCTTTATAGGAAAAACATTCATCCAACTGATAGTACACTGTCCCTTCTTTGATCTCAACTGGGTCTCTGTCTGAACTGACATGCATGAGTTATTCATGAGAGAATCTTCAGTTATCTGAAGTGCAGCAGTTATATGCAAACATGCATTAACTAACTGAACTTACTTAATTTAAACAAACTGTTTAAATCAATTATAACTGGACTTGACTCAGTTAATTGAGCCAACTAATTACATCTCAAATTAGAACTCATCCTTATCTCTTTAACTGATGGATAAATTCCTCAATTAATAGAGAAACTGTTGCATGTCCTCACATAGACTTCATGTTTGATTTTTCACAACTAATTAACTCATGGAGAATTAATTTATTTATTTTCAAACAATTGTTAAGTTCAAATTCAAATTTTACTTCCTATTTTTAGTCCAGGGACTGACTAAAATAGGAATCCATCTTGAACTGCTAAAAATAGCAATTCTGTTTTTAGCACTTCCATTTTTCATTCCCTGTTGCCCAATCCAGCACTGGTACTCAAACTGCTATTTATAACAATGCTATTTTTAGCACTTTTATTTTTAGCATTTCTTGTTGCTATTTTCAACATCTTCAAATACTCTTAAGTGCTGTTTCATATGTTCCTGTATTATCAAACAGACAAGTTCCCAGTGAAGATTCAGAAAACAGATACTAGGGGAAATGAAAGATCAGTCATCTACTGGACACCCTTGGTCCAGAGGTACAACACAACATTCACATACAAAGACTTCATAGATTGTTTTGTTCACCCTGTCATGAACATGCTGACTTCTAGCACTCAACCTAGAATCAATACTGAGATCAAGAGAGCACTGTAACTGGCAAAGAATAATAGAGTAGGATTCTGGTACCTTTACCAGAATCATACTGAAATTAGGATCTATGGCTGTGAGTTACCCCCTTACAAATTGCCTAAGTATCTCCCAATGAGAATATTTTCCCTGGAATACTTCAGGCAAATGATAGGTGCAGATGAGGTCAACTTCCTAGCTGCTAGGAAGAAGACACAGTTTAAGATGAAAAACCAAATGGGCCCTTTCATCTGCAACACCAGAGAGGCTGGGCTTGAAGCTGATAAGATACTCCAACAATTCAAATTCAAGAATAGTTTCATTTGGCATTATGACCCTCATGGGGTTATAAACAAGCTCAGACAAAAGGTCAAGTTGGGACCTTACATCCACTACCCAAGACCTGACATAGAACAATATGCTAATCAGTCAGAATGGGTAGAGAACACATTGATAGATATGGACAACACAGTGGTGGATGTGGAGAACACCATGATTGAATTGGAGAAACAATTTGACCAAAGCTCTTTCTTGCAAGTCCCAGAGTTGGAAGAGCCAATGAATATCCCTCCCATCATTCAGAATCCTGTCAATGAGGAGAAGAATCCCAAAAGAAATAGGGAGGAAGCATCAAGCTCTGCTATGGACACCACTGATCAGCAGTTCCAACTAAGCAAAAGGCCCAAAATGACTCCTCTGTCTGAATAGGAAGAAAACATTGCATCAACAGAAATGATTGATACTGATGCAATGGGGCAAAGGAGTAGACAAACAACTAAGACTGCTGCATCAGTAGAAACACAACAACCCTCTTCTTCAAACACCCAGATTATACAGAGACAGAAGAGTGTGGAGGTGTCTTCCTTTGTCAGGCTAGCTGACAAGGAAGCAGATATCAAGGAAAGATTCAAGGAGATTAAAATGAGGAATGAAAAGCTCAAGGCAGACACTTATGCCAAGTACATGCAAATGACACCACCAAACTAGAGCAGATTGATGTCAGCCTTTGACATCAAAGAAGGTAAAATGCAGGTGTCTTTCCTACAACCTATTGTACAGTAGCCTAAAACCACAACAGACTACAAGAAGACCAACTTTGAGGTCTTAGCCAGGGATGTGCATCCCATAGATCAAATAGAATTTCACAAGCAGGTTGGAGAGATGATCTACTCCACCCTCACAACAAAAGCAATGGCAGCATTCAAGCTTAGGGACTCATTAGACAATGTGACAACCCAGTACAAACTGGAAAAAGCATCTTCCAGTGCTAAAGACACAAGGATCAAATCCTTAGAAGACCTGATCATTGAGCCGAGCCATGACCCAAAGGACATCAAGGCTGCTAAACAGTTAATTAAGAAGAAAAATGAAGACATTGCAGCCCTTAATAAACAACTCAAGTTGCCTCAGTCATAGTACCCTCAAACAAAAGAAGTCCTAGAAATCCAAACAAATCATGAGGAGATGATGGACTTGGTGCTACAACTCAATGACCAGTTGAAGGAAATGGAAAAGGAAATAGATAGCTTGATCCAGCTCAAACAAGCTAGTCTAGACAGTGCTCCTCCAACTATCATTCCTACAATGACCACAGTTGTGCCTTCCACATTGGCATCAACATTAGCTCCCATTGGTCCAATGGCCACTGCATTGCCAGCAACAACAACAACTACATCAACAATGGCATCAATAGCAACAGGTACCACAGGTGATGAAGCAAACAGGCTGGTCAAGGCAATGGAAGAAATGTCCATTCAGACCAGTGAGATGAACAAGTTAAAAGAGAAACTTACCAGCCTAGAGACAGATTGCAGGTTAGCCCAGATCATGCATAAAGAAGAACAACAGAAGGCTACCAGAATGAATGAGAGAGTAAAAAGTCTGGAGAAAGAGTTAACATTGAGTGAGCCTTTGGGAAAGGCCAAACAATTATTATGGGCCAATATCATTGACTTTGTCAATGATATTTGGCCATCTATCTAGGTCATTTTTGAGTAGATAGACTTAATCAAACAAGCTACAGAAGCCATCCAGAATGTCAAAGAAGAGCTTGGAGAAATGCCAGAGGAAGCAGTAAGAATTATTCAATTCCTCAACTCCAAGAACAAATATGAGCTACAAGAACTTGACATACCTAACAGGACAGGTACCATTTTGGAAGTCAAGAGGGTCCTAGCCAAGAGAAATTTAATGTTAAATTTAGAAGATAAGTGTCAAACCATGCAACTAGCCATTGACAGGTTTATGACCAAGTTTGAGCTTTTGAGAGAAAAGGGACTACCTAGTCCCTTAGTCATAAATGATAAATTGATGACACAGGAGGACTACAACAAGAAAATTAGAGAAGTGGCCAGAGAACAGGCAAATACCTCATCAATGAGTGGTATACCAACTGGCAGAGTATTATACCAGACTTTTGAAAATCTGTTTTACCTCCAGCATGAGGTGAAACACTTATTTATTAATAAGCCTACTTTTGCCAAATATACAGAGGCTGATGAAATATATAGGAAAATGCTCAACATCCAGTTACTAGATGAAGAAACATGGCAAAAACTGAATGATTTACTGTAGTAAAAACATAGTAAATTATAAACAGTAAATTATAAATGTACAGTAAAAAGTAAATGAGCATGGTAAAAGGATGAAGATAGGTCAGCATAGTCAAAGTGTATTAGGTGAAAGAGTATCAGATGAAAGATGAAAGTCAAACAGACTATCCAGCGTGAAAGCCAAACAACTTGCCAGCATAAAGGGCTAAAAATCAAAGCATAATAGCCAGCAGAACCAAAATAACAGGGACAACATGAAACAGTTCAATAGCTGTCTCTATCTTCTTGCAAGAAGATATTTTCCTTTTCTTAGATTAATTCTCAAATTAGTTTGAGATATTTTGTAATAAAATTTTTGTATAAATACTTCAAAATTCGAAGTATTAGGGTGGATTATTTTACATTTGTAGAGTTATTGTGATCTTGAACCTAAGGGTGACTGTACCATTTTCAAGTCAACAGACTGGAGCAAGTAATAAAAGCATTTCACTACAGGATTCATGAGATGAGCCATTTGCAGTGAAGTACTTCTTTATGTTATTGTGTTACCTTTCTTTTGTGTTTTCATAATCTTAAATGTGTTCTAAAATCTAAATGAATTAACTAGAAATATCATACAGAATTTGTTTAATTACACTCTGTTTTGCACAGTAATTTATTTACATGTTTTCTTCTGATACCTGGATCTGAGAATCCTTGATTGCTCTCCCATCCTGGTTGACTTCTTTCATTCCTTCCAAAGTCTGGCCTAGGGAACCCTTAATTGCTCCCTGGATCTGATTTGAAGCCATTCACTATTTAGCCTCTGAGATCTGCAGTAACTTATCTACCTTGCCATGTAGACACTGTTTTTAGAACCCAATCCAGTCTTGTTTGTCAGACATCTGACTCCATAGCCCAATGGTATAAGCCAGTCCTCTGTCCATCTAAGTAAAGTGGTCCCACCACCAACTTTTCAAAACAAACCCAAGTGCAAGCAATAACTAGCCTAAAATCATCTTAACTAAAACAAAGTTAAATCTTAAAGAGAGAGCCCTCTTTGAGCATCAGGAAGGCTAGGTCATGATCTCCAAAAGTGGTTTGTGGTTACCTTTGGTTTTTCTTTCTTCTTACTTCAAAAGAATTATCAAAGTGATAACACTATGCTACCCCTTTTCTTGATGATATATTTTATATAATCTATATTTTTGACTAAGGAATGACATTGTCTATAAATCATATTATTCAAGTGATAATATAGGATCATTAAGTAGTTTCCACCTAGTTTTGGATTACTCATGTGATGGTTTGGAAAAAGTGCATTTGATTGGTTGCAGATGCTTGAAGGATGGACATCATTACATTACCTCTTTTGGTGTGCTATTGCTTCGAGTGATTTTACTTGTAAGGCCACAATATATCATTCCTCAATCTCATTGGTGCTTGAGGATATAGTCTTTGACTGATGCTCAAGAAGGAAAGTAACGAAAACCTAGCTCGAAAATAGACATAATCTGATTTTTTTATAATAATTTAGAGTGTATTATAACAAGTTACGTTCTGAACCATTTATGTAACAACATAGATATATGCAATGGAATTTTACCTTAATTTGTATTATTTAGTTTTTGTATTTTATTGGGTCACTACCCATTTGAATTTTATAAATCAAGGAGCCTTCGAGGTTGCTTGGTTATTGAACAATCAATGAGAAGTAGGTGTTGTATAAGCGAACAAAAGTACAATGATATTGTTGTACTACATTTCTATATAATATATTATACCTCCATTTTTTGAAGTATTAGTATGTGAGAAATATTTCACAACCTTGATTGGTGAAGGAGGGCCCCCTTCATTGGTTAGGTGTTGCAATTTTTTTATTATTAATTAGATTATTTTAGGCACGTCATAATTTCTCTATGTTTTGATTATGTGACCAATTTTCATTTAATGAAAACTGGTATATGCACCTATTATCTAGAGGATATCATGTTTCATTAATTTGTTTGATGGATGGTTTGTGTATTATTAATGGTAGAATAATTTAGCTACTGTTATTTGCAGAGTGGTTGGAGTACTTCTACTTGCAATCTGGTTTATTTCCTATTTCTTGTGAGAGATGTTCATTTCCTATTTTTTCCCCGGGGAAAAATTGTAACTTTCATTATATAAAATATTTGAAAATTACATGCTGTAGATGCTGCATAAAGATCATATGCCAAAAAAAGTGTTCATGAAATCCACTTTCCTGTATGAAGTATGAAAAGTAGTTGTTACATAAGTGTAACTAATAAACAATGAGATACAAAATAATATATACATGACATAGTTATGAAAATCGACTCAAAAATACAAAAAGGGAAAACCATCAATGATCTATGATATATCATAAAACTGCTGCCACCAATTGCTGATGCTCAATGAAGGGTTTGTGATAATACTGATATAATTCCTGTCCATCCTTCTCCCGAATCATCCAAGAACCACAAGGTTACTGCGCTGCTTCCTTGGAAAGATTGTTGGAAATTTGGTTCCTTTCCTTGTATATATATGACAACAAGATATATAGTCAAATTTTGTTTTTAATGCAATAATTTAATACAACAAACTTTTGAGTGTGTGCACGTGACATTGAGCCTAAATATTGAACCAATTTATGACAAGTTTGGAATCGCCAAAGATCTGCAGTTGCCAGCAACCTTTCTCAAGGGAGAAAATAAGGAGTAGCCTGATACTATTGAGTTTTGAGAAGTTATTTGTGCCCCTTCCTAAACCCATCTTTATTTTGAAATAATGTTCTTCAGATAAGTACATAACTGCACTACCACCACAACCTACATTTTGAGATGAGCCATCAAAATATTCCCAAGGAAATGATTTGTCAATAGATTATACAATAATTTTCTAATTTTGATGATTTTTTTCTTCTTCCAGGATTAAACTATATAAGGCTTCAATATGTGAGCATGTGAAAGTCCAGTTAGGAACCTTATCTTGAAAAATGTGCAGATTTCATCCTAACTAGATACCCCAACATACCAACAAGGGAAGGTTGCAAAGATTTGAAGGTTGTGCACTATTCCACCATGATTCCCAAGAACCATGTAGAGAGTCCCCCTGCCACTTGATATTTACTGCTAAAGATTGATATATCTGATTCCATATAAGCTTTGTTGTAGGATAATGCAAGAATAGATGGTCAATTGATTCTATGTTATTCTTGCACAAAATACACCAGGATGGTCCCTGAAAGGATCTACACTATAAATTGTCCCTCGTAGGAACCTTATTACGTAGTAAACACCACATGAATAGCTTAGCCTTTGCCGGACCTTTTAGTTTCCAAAGCGGGCGCCACCACTAGACAATATTTTCAGGTTCATGATCAACAAAGATGAATGGGTAACCTTCTTTTGGTGTATATATGCCATGCAAGGAGATAGCCCAAATTAGTTCATCCTACCGATATTATATTATTACATGAGACTCCATGAGAGAATTAATATAATTAACCCAATCTTGATGCCAATGGTTAGGGATCTGCAGATCCTGAGCCCTTTTTCGTTTTTGAGAAAATATGGTAGAATTGTCTGCATCAACAATGTGATTTAGAGTCCTAATACTCTCCATCTCCAAGAAATGAATAAGTCTGGGAGGAAGGATATGGGCATTGCCACTATCTGACCATGCCTCCATTCCAATTCAGACCTTTACACCTTATTCTATTCTCCATGCCAAACCTTCTCTAATATATTCAATGGAATCAAGTACCGATCTACAGATAGTAGAGATATCCACCCTATTCCATCTGGGGCTATGTATCCATTCCTCAATATGCAACAGACTGATGTATTTTCTGTATACAACTTCTGACCATAAGATATTTGTTGTGAGAAGATGGCACCCCATTTTGGCCATAAGGGCTTCTGAAAAGATGCCCAGGTCTTTCATCCCCCACTCTCCCCATTTTTTTGGAATGGCAATAAGTTCCCTTCTTACCCATGTGAAAGTTCTGCCTTCCTTGCTCCCTATCCAATGAAATATGCAACAAATTTGTTTTATCCTGTTTATTATGCCTTTGGGAATCCATGATAATGCCATTTAATATACAAGGATTTCCTCCAACACCGATTTGATAAGAACTAATATACCAACCCTGGATAACCAACGATGATGCCATACACTACTTATTGATTCAATCTTGGCTATTAACCACATCCAATCCACAATTATATATTTATTGGGCTTGAGCCTAAACCCAAAATATTTGAGGCCATCTTCAAAAGCCGAGAACCTATATGGAAACCTCTGTTTGGCATAGACAAGTGAATGTTGGGTACAATTTATGATAGATAAAGTGGATTTCCTATGATTTGTTTCCATCCCTGTAGCCTTGCAGAATAGAAGTAATATGTTGTTGAAGAAAAAAGAATCACTGATGGATTCATTTAGAAAAATGTTGATGTCATCTACGAAAAGTAAATAAGACAAGGTAATGGACTCAACAATTTTGACACCTTTGATTCTCCCTATGTTCCTTTTTTTTGAAATCAATCTACTCAGACCTTCCATTACCAAGAGAAACAACAATGATGATAAAGGACATTTCTTCCTGAGACCACGCTCAACATGAAAAAAATTTGATGCTGATCCATTTATCAAGATGTTGTATGAGACAAAGGTAATACAACACATTATCCAATTAATGAAAGCATGCAAAAAGCCTAAATGAGTGAGCAACATTCTGATATACAACCAACTGGTCCTATCATAAGATTTGGCCAGGTCAATTTTTAGGATTAATCCTTTCAATTTCTTAACTTGATGGACTAAAGGCCTTCCTGTGCGATATCAATAGCTTTTGTGGATCTGTCGGTGTTCCAAAAAAGCAAATTTCTCCTTTGATATATGCTGGGATAATATGGGCTTAATGCAGTTAGCAATTATCTTCACAATTATCTTGTAAATGCAATTGCACAGTGAGATAGGCCTGAAGTCATTAAAGGATCTAGGCTTATCGATTTTGGGGATCAAATCTATAAACATGGCATTGAAGGCCTCATAATTTCTCCCAATAACCCTAAAATATTCAATCACCTTAAGAGATCATGAACAATTAGTTCAAGGAAAGCCCAATAAAATTCCATTGGCCATCCATCCAGACGCAGACCCTTGTCCTTCTTAAACCATTTCAGTACAACCTCTAGCTCCCCCAAAGTCACTGGTTTATTCAAGTCTTTGATTGCATCCTCATTAACAAATCGTGGAAAGAGCCTGACTACCTTTATAATTTCTGCTAGGGACGCCTCCTATGGAGCTTTAAACAAATGGAAAAAGTGCTGAATACCCATATTTTCTAAACCTCTGAACGAATGAACTGTGGATCCCTACTCATATTTCAGGGACCATATCGTGTTAAAAGCCTTCCTTCGTCTAACACGTTGTTGAAAAAATTTGGTATTTTCATCTTCGGCTTGGATCCAGATAGCTATGCTTTTGAGTCACCATGATTCTTCCTTTTCTCTTAGTATCTTGAGCTTCTTCGCTTCTAGTTAATAATATGGAACTTGGATTCACGGGAGACATATCCACCATTTCTTGGATCATCTAAATTGGCTAATTCAACTTCAATATTTTTGAGCCTTTCATCGTCTTTATTTTTCTTAGCCTTAGCCCATTCTATCGTTCTTTATTTTAGGCGACACTTTACCTGCTAAGTGCTCCATCGACGATCTATCTCCAATGTATGTGCTATCCTGCCATGTCTCTTTCATGAGACGATGAAATTCCTCATTTCTTAACCAGGTTGAATTAAATTTGAATGGAGCCCTCGACTTTAGAGATATACCGACAATCTCAAGGAATATAGGCGAGTGATCTGAAATACCTCCCAAACCAACCCATTGCCTGATCATATCAATCTTATCCAACAATGGTACCTTGATTAGGAACCAGTCAAGATGTCTACCATCGCATAACGAATCAACGCATCCTTCTGTGAGTGTCATCGCACCCATGGGTTGGCTCCAACACTTATTTGATTTCACCCATCGTCACACGTCGCACATCTTCCCACGTCCTAACTCATCGCATAACTCGACTCGCCCATCACACTGCCCGTTGGTCGCCCTCCACATAAATCGCCTTGGTCACTCGTCACACTTCACCCACCAGTTGCCCATCACAATGGGCAGGCGCTCACCCAACACATGCACGCCCGTTATAAGTGCGTTCACCCGTCACACTTTACCAAATTTCATACGAAGTCGTCACACATAACCGAGTGCTCTTCACTCGAGTCGGTTAACACAGATGCCCATCGTACATGGGCACGCCTGCTACAACTTGGTCATACCTGCACTCGACTTGGGGTCCTGACATCCTCCCCCACTCTAAATAAGGTTGTTGTCGTCGACAACACCATCATCATCAAAACATTGCAAAGTGTCGCCAGCTCCAACATCCAATATCCATGCTGCCCAACTTTTCTCATCATCGCACAAACCTCCTCCAAGGCTCATATCTCAAAACAAGAAAGTCTACTCAATCCATGATCATCAACCACATCTGTCACAATCCCCACATGATGCTCCATTATGGAAGGTTGGTCCCTCAAACCCTAAGTACATGTTATCACTGCAACCTATATCATGTCCACTCATCATGTGAAATTTCTGCCATGATACTCCATCCCAACACAACATATCTCGGTAAAACGTCGATACATCTTCGACATAACTTCGCACACTGCTAGCCCTCATGACTCGAACTAGTAGGGTAGGTAATCCAACTGTCACGCTTAACTCATGAGAATGCACATCCTTATGCATCTGTGGGAAGTTTCTCTAACATTCTGTCACAACATCAACTCGATCAAGAACCCATCCCAAGTGTAAAATAAACCATGTACAGGTCCATGAAGTAGGCTCCATCTCATCTGTAACATAATGCCATAAATGCTAATGTCCATGTATGGTGGTGATGTACCAACCATAAAAATCCATTTAAGCATCATCATCCACGTGTGAGAGGTTCTCCTCCATCAAGAACTCCTCTCAACAATCCAACTCTCAATGTGCCATATCCAGGTCTATGAAGAAGCCTCCATCTCATCTGCAATATGCCATCCCTCAATAATGTCAAAGGGGAAATTCTACACCTGCCTCATCATCTCATCCATGTGCTACCCATGGTCATAGACTAATAAGCCACCATGTCCATCAAAAGTGGTTAAATCTTATCAACTCAACCCATTCCCAAGTGCTACCACCAAGGCATCTCCATCACTGCAACTACATCAACTCCAAAGTGTCTCGTCTCTATGGCATACATCAAGTCACTCCTCATGAACACAAACCACACTATGTCCTGAGGTATGCATCCCATACTGCATCAAAGTCAAGTAGACCTCTGACCTCAACTCCTCAATGAACCGGATACTCCAAGACCACCATAATATGAAGTCTCCATCATTTTCAACTCTCTCAAGTCATCATGAGCTCCTATGACCCATCACCATCCAACACTCCGGAAAGCATATCTGTCTCGGTCTCAAATTCCATCACAAGATGCCTCTGCCCTCTTGGTTGTATGAATACTCTGTTAGGCTGCTCATATCAACCATGAACTTGTTGTACAAATGTGTACAACATTCCCAATGGCTCATCTGTAAAATGTCTCCATGTCGCTTTAGCAAGTCCATCCACACAACATCCATACCTTGGCACTCCTCATTGGATGCAAATAAATGACATCTATATAAGTGCTCCTATATAATGTCCCTGCATGAAGTCTGTCGTGCTCCATCTATCCAACTTGATGTACATGACTCTAGCTACCTATGTTGTCTATCTTAGTAGACTCATCACAACTTTGGTCATCCCATCCTTGTCCTCAATCAGGTTTAGTGCCCTTGGTCACTCAAACCTCATATCACATCATATCACAGGTTCCTTCCATCATCGCTTCTTCCCCAACTAAAGGTCCACCAAGAATGTCTCTTGGTCTTAGCCATGAAGAAGTCCACCCAAGTATCATGTCATCATAACTCTGGTGTGCAATCTCTCTAATCTGTCCATGAGTCATGCTAGGAAATTAGCCAATTCTCCATATGGCTAAGCATGACTCGCCCATCACAAAGCTTATCATGTTCCTCCCTTGTCACGGGCATTTGCACCTTCTTCCCTAAGGTCATAAATTTCCCCAACAAGTCCTACAATGATCAATGCTCCTTGCTTCCTCAATGCACAAGGTCTCATCATAGTCATCCATGGTAAGGTTCTCCATCGCATCAAAAAACTCCCTTTTCCCATCCATGCATATGGCCCATCCTCCAAAAGCTCCAATGAAACACTAATAGTAATAATTTCATCTTCATGAGGTCTCTCCATGTGAGTGCCTCCTTCATATAATGTCTGCAATGTGCATAAATCTGGCTCAACTTGGGCAAATTCAATCACCCCAACTTATTCCTCTTTCGTTATCACATCTGCAATATCTTCCAAATCCAGTTCAACTATAGTAGATACCATCCCACCAAGCTCCTCTTCTTTATGTATCGTAGCTTCCTCCTCAACATGAGAAACAACTACAACTCGCTCTTTCTCAAGTGTCAATTTCACTCCAAGCTCGGTTGCCTTCTTTCGAAGTGCACCTTTCTCTTTCTTCAACTTTCTTATTTCTTCTTCCGTACGGTCCACTTCTCCCATGAGTTGATAGAATTCACTTCTATTTGTGTCGAATATCCCTTCCTTAGCCAATGCATGAAGGGTCTTTCCTGTCGCACAAAAATCTTCCTTCAATTCCTTTAATCCTTGTTCAATATCTTCCAATTCTACAAATGGACTTTGTTCAGCTTGACTCAGCCCCATGATGTGCCTCTACCAATATTCAAAAATTCAATCTCTATAAAGCCCATTTTCTGCAAAACGAGCTCTGATACCATCTGTCATGAAGTGGTAGATGTATCTCTTATTCACAATTTCAAATCAGCTCGGCTTGCCCTGAACCAGCCTCTGATACCATCGGTCAGGCCCCCAGAGTAGTGGTGACTTAATTTCCACTTGTGGGAGAGGTGCAACATCGCCCAACCTTTTTGTTTTCACTACTACGGTTCATGATCTACGCCTATCACCAACACTTAGCCAATTTTTCAACAAGTGTTTACAATGTAGTGGAACATTCATCAATTATCTTCTTCAATTTATCAATATGCAACGGAAATCAAAACACAAGTATACACATATACAAGGGAGGGGCAACTCCCGTAAAGTTTTCCCATAAGTTATATAAAATATTCAATAATGTATAAATACAATATTTTACAAGTCTTTTCCAAGTCTGTGCAGCCACCTACACACCTTGCCAAGTTCACCAGACAGTTGTGCCCGGGTCGTGAACCACTGCCACCCATCCGCACTATCTCTGCTGGAAAACCCAAATTTATGCTGCTCAAAGTAGTGCAACACTTCACCGTTCTGACGTGCCCAACTCATCCCAGCTCGTTGAGCCGTGCCCAACTCCTGTGTTTGGTCGTGCCCAACACTTCGTTCAATCGTGCCCGACCTCCTGTTCAGTTGCACCCACTTCACTATACAACTATGCCCAATTTCTTTCAACTATCTGCATGTCATAGCTCGTCATGCTCGTCACTACCTAGACTCATCGTGCAACTCTGCCCTCCGGGCAAGCGCATTTCCTAGGCATGTGCCAGCGGCACTCCCTGCCCGCGCCCTACCTACAGTCTGCCTGCGGAAATGAAGTTTGACCCGTACTGCAACCTAACTTGTTGTCCCTTTCCCTGGGCCTCTTCGCTATGTTTTTTGTGTTATGGAGCAAGTGGATGATATCCAAATGACTCCACTCGACTCTATACTTATACGACCTCCATCCCAACTCATCCACCAAAAGACATGTCGTTTGGGGGTTTCCCATGGGTTTGCCTTCCCACCTCGCTGTCGGCTGACCTGTCTACCATCATAACTCTTCATCCCATAACAAACTAACACGTCCTTCCGTGTGCATCATCGAACCCATAAGTTAGCTCCAACACTTAGTCGATTTCACCCATCGTCGCACGTCGTACATCTGCCTGCATCCTAACTCATTGCATAACTAGACTCGTCCATCTCACTGCCCGCCAGTCACCCTCTGCACAACTCGCCCCGGTCGTCCATCACACTTCACCCACCAATCATCCATCGCAATGGGTAGGCGCTCACACAACACAGGCCCACTCACTATAAGTGTTTTCACTCGTTGCACTTAACTGAATGTCATACCAAGTCGTCGCACATAACCAAACACTCTCCACCTGAGTCGGTCAACATGAGTGCTCATCGCACATGGGCGCGCTTGCTAGAACTTTGTCGCACATCCAACTGACACGGGGTCCTGACACCCCAAGTTCCAGAGATGAGAGTGATTTTCAACATGCTGTGACATGGAAACCCCAAGCTTCTCACACTTGGAAACATAGGAGTTGAATTTCCAACAGGAAGTAAATTCATGAAATACAAAGAGTGATTTTCTCATAAGAAATAGAGGAAATTGCTATTCCCAAGATAGAAAACGATTCTTGTTGATTTTCCTCAACCATTTTGTACCAAAACCAAAGCCTTTAACCTATAATAAGACCTCGATATAGATCTATACCCCCTATTAATTGATTTGATTGCTTGACTCTCATTCAACAACTAAACGTATTCATAACAAATTTCCATAGACACGGTGCGATTGGATTACACACACAGATTTAACCTCGTCTTATGAAGTTCAAAGGAACTTTACTTTCTCAATCTCACTTCTCAATCTGCAGGGTCAATTCATATAGAAACCCCAAATTAAAATTCTTAGCTTGAATTCATCTCCTGCCTCTGTTTACAATAGGAACTTCACTTTCTTAATCTCGCTTCTCAATCTATAGGGTTAGTTTGCAAGGTCATTTCCATATTATATAGAGAGGCTAGAATTATTCATTCATTCATACACACAAAGATAATTACAAACAGGCATGCAATTTTATTTCATTCATAAAATCTTCTACATACATTTACAAAAAAATTCGTTCCCCTTTATGGCTTGATCTCACATTCATTTGGCCATTTTTGTTCTTTTTGGCAATTTGGCCTTTATCTCCCTAAGGTTTTACTCCCGTTCAAAATTCGAGTAAAACCTTAGGGAGATAAGTTGAAAATACGAGTTGAAAAAGTAGTTTTATTATTTTATTATTTTTCATTCTTTTTACTTTTTAACTCCAAATTTGGTGAATCATCCCCCATGGTTGACATCATCATCTTGAATCCTATTTTTTCTTATAAAGTTTATTTTGATTGTACATTTTTCTTACGAGGCCCATTTTAGACCTAAAATTTCCCCTAATGTTTACAACTAAAAATAGGTAATCACAATGTGGATAACCCTAAAATTTTTAGGGTGATTTTGTATGCAACAACGCACCTTCTCTCTTAACATAACCATTCTATAATTGTTTAATCTCTTAACATAATTTTTTTTATAGTTGTTTAATGGTATGTGGCTTGATATTTTACTTTACTTACACAAATATTTCTCCTGCTTTGTTTACCCATATACTTCCTTACTATCACAAATTTCTCTCTATTCAGTATCCCATAATTACAGAATGTGATTTACTAATTAACACGTGTTAATACTTAGGTTGTCCACATAATTACCTTCTCTCCTAGGCACCCAACCTATCAATTCTTATAGTTAAGGGTACCCCAACAATAATTCAATTAGTATTATGTTAACTTAGATTTCGTTATAGAATTTTTCTTTTTCAATGTGCTTATGACAAAATTCTTCACTTTCTCATTGCCTTGGATTTTGACATAAAAAATATTTTATTTCCTTATCGTTCATTTCTGACCCTTAGTTGGTGATTTCTGCCCTTATTTCTTTATTGTTTTAAAACAACATAATGGATATGGCTCAAAATTCTTCAACTAACTGTACCCATCTCTCAAGATTTGATTTAGGTAAGGGTGCATAATTGGTCATGTAAGTGGAGTAATCATATTTCCAATTCTTATTTATTGTGGAACACAACACAATTTGTAATTGTTGCCCTTAAGTAAGCCACGTTGCTGAACCCTTCAGCTTTGATACCACTTGTAACATCCCCTAACAATATTTTTTACCAGATTATACCAAGCTACTGTACAAGTAAGAATACGTTACAACTGTAAAAGTAAGTTACGGTTTCCACCTTAAAATTCTCTATATGCATATATTCATTGTAAACTTTTTATGATTGTAGGTAACCTCATAACATAATGTTTTGTCTAACATAACAGTGACACAATTGATTTATATTTATATACACTTTGGGTAATCCACCATAGTCTCGAATGTGATCACACATTTTAAATATATATGTATAATCTCACACACATTGATTTATATTTATATACACTTTGGGTAATCCACCATAGTCTCGAATGTGATCACACATTTTAAATATATATGTATAATCTCACACAAGAGCGGATTATTAACGAATCTATGGATGTTATATTAAGGTTATTAACTTAGCTTAATTAATATGTTTTTCTGATTAATGTTTATTCATTGGAAAAATATAGTGTTGTAATGAATTTCCTTAAGAAACTTCTTGAAGGCCAGTCGTGATGCACACTTATGATATTGAAGTTAATTTTGACGCTCACATTTGTCATGAGCTCCACTACCTAGATCTTACGGTTTTTTGATCGGATAGTCTGGGATTCTTTAGGTTGGTTATGGGGTAACTAGCCCCTTTCTCTCTCTCTGCCCCCAACTCATTCGAACCCTCACGAATTGGAGGAATGACTCTGCAGTTCGAACCTCTGCTGGTAGTCTCTGGGCCTATTCCTTCCTTAGAGCAAGTGCTTTTAATCCTTCCATTCTTCTTCTAAGTGATTATGGATGCTTATAATTTACCCACAGGGTTATTCAAGCATTTACTAAGTATTATTTTCTCCTTGGCTGCACTTTTTGAGCTATAAGGAGGGTTGTGGGTGGTGTTCAATGCTTCTTTATAGGGCATTCTCTGCAAGTAAATTTTCATTGACTTTGGATTATGATCTTAATTTTTTTAGTAGGATATTTTATTTTCTCAATCTCCTTTACAGAGCATTCTCGAGACGTATATCATCATTTACCATAAAGGTACTTACTTGGCCATTCTTGTAATTGCTGCAATTATTAATTGTTCTTTCTTCCTTCCAAGGCTCTTACTAATCGTAGTTTCCTTTCCACTTTGAGGTTTGATTCACAACTATTTTTGTGAGCATAACCACACTACTTTACCAAGTTCCTTTATTAATTCCTTCTTTTTATTTCAATGTCGCAGGTCCGATTTCGACAACCAAACCCTAGAATGATTCTCGACAATTACTAGAAATATTTGATTGGTATTAGAACTTGGTGTGGAGTTATCTATTGGTCCAATGGATGGAAAATATATAATAGTTTTATGGACTATCTTGATAGTTTGAAACTTATTTGTTTTGAAGCTTTTGTGAAACTTCTGGACACGGTCTTCCGACTTTGAATTCATTTAAGACGAATGAGTACTCCTTGTTAAGGTTGTATTTTGGTTTAATTTACATTACGTTTTCTTTCAAAACCCTTTATTCAATGATATATATATATATATATATATATATATATATATATATATATATATATATATATATATATATATATATATATATATATATATAGGGTTTATTCAATGATATATATATATATATATATGAGTTGTGCAGACTTTGTTCGTCAGTTTCATTGAAAGTGATATATCTTAGAAGATTTTCCATTGTCGTGCACCTTCTACCTTTATTATGTATTACAAGTCTCAAGTTGTCTATTCTTAATTTTTAAAATGTATATATATATACGTTTCCAACTTTGCAATTCTATTTTTTTTGCACTGTAAATTATTATAACAGAGGACTATTTTTCTAGGGTTTTCTATTAGCAACATAGGTTTGTCATTCATAATTAATTATTCCCTTAGGGTTTTCTATTAGCAGCATAGGTTTGTCATTCACAATTAATTATCCCCTTGAAGGTTGGGACTGTTTGAGATTGGCTGACCCTTATTGGCCTTGGCCTAGAACTAACTGGACCCGAATCTTTACGTAGAAAAAATCCCTTTTTATGTAGCCCTTTAAGAAACCTAGACTACAATTATTATTATACACATGTTTTACACTGAGAATAAATAAGGCCACTATATGATTATGTTATTTAGTTTATAATCTAGTCCATAGCGGTTTAAGATCAGTAACAATATTTTGATAATTAACTTCAGAACAGAGCTAGTGACTTTCCTAAACACACTAGCTTACTCAGATCTCGGTTCACATCATTTCTGATATTTCCATAGGAACATATACAAAATTAATTTACGGAAAACATTTACATAAACCATTTGCGGAGATCATTTACATAAATCATTTATTGAAAGACATAACTTGTAAAGGAAGTCTCTACCAGAATGGCTTAGAAATATTTATCTGTCCAAAATAAATTAGGTTTCCACAAGAAATCACTAGGGAAGGGAGAATGCTCCTCCCATCCAACGAACACGGTAACACCACCAGCGCTCCCCCTGAGCTAATTTCCCCCTGAGCTAATTTCCCTCCAGGACAGTTTTTATTGGACAAAGACCAAACTAGGTCTACTAGGGATTATTTGACCCCACTAGGTCTTGCCTATAATTTTCACAGACTCACAAGTCTGAACAAAAATTTCACTGGCCGACTAGCTCAAGAATTTCTTTATGGCAACATCTTGCCTACCTTCAACAATGTCTTGTCTCAGGTAATCAGTTCCCTTCTCTTTCTTGATTGCCTCAAGTTCCTTCTCTACCCTATTGGCTCTCTTTTCCCAAATGTAGATATTTATCTCTAGAGAGAATAGAAGCTATCCATTAACTACTTGATAGGTGAAATCCTCATTTAGCATTTTCCACCTTCCAGTAATTCCTTGGCTAACCATAACTAATCTTGTTAATTCAATTAAAATAAAATATACATTCCTGTCTAACATTATATAAGACCGCCTATTAACCCACAATTTAGTAAATTAAAATATTTACTATTCACTCAGAGATATTGCAATATTTTATTGAAATATTACAATCCTACTCTAACTATTTATAAATATATAATATTATAAGTATAACTTTATAAATATAACTTTTGTATTTTATTGAAATATTATATTTTAGTTTAATTGTTTATAAATATACAAATTTATATAATTGAAGTGTATGGTATAAATAAAAAATTAACACACACATATTTTGAATGAATTAAGTTGAATATTTAGATTTAGACCGAGTCGAGTCGAATATGTAGACTAAAATATAAATAAATAAGAATAAAATTAAATTAATTGACATAAATTGTTTTATGAAATAATATTTTAATATATTTAAACGCATTCGGTCTCGCACTTTTTCGGTGATCTATTTAAACGCATTCGGTCTTGGGATATCGCGTGAACTCTATTTTTTAAACGCATTTGATCTTGGGATATCGCGTGAACTCTCTGGTGATCTTAGATTATATATACAATCACGCATGTAAGGATTTCTTGAAGGATTCGGTCTCGCACTTTTTCGGTGATCTATTTAAAGCTTCTATTTAAACGCATATATTCGGTGATCTATTTAAGCATTCGATCTTGGTTGTGAGGCTTGCTATACGCATTCGGTGATCTTGGCTCTGAAGCTCGTGATATATTTAAACGCATACGGTCTTGCACTTTTTCGGTGATCTATTTAAATGCATTCGGTCTTGGGATATCACGTGAACTCTATTTTTTAAACGCATTCGATCTTGGGATATCGTGTGAACTCTTTGGTGATCTTGGATTATATATACAATCAGCTCGCGATCTATTTAAACGCATTCGGTCTCCCACTTTTTGGGTGATCTATTTAAACGCATTCGGTCTTGGGATATCGCGTGAAGTCTACCTTTTAAACGCATTCGATCTTGGGATATCGCGTGAACTCTCTGGTGATCTTGGATTATATATACAATCAGGTATGCAAGGATTTCTTGAAGGATTGGGTCTTGCACTTTTTCGGTGATCTATTTAAAGCTTCTATTTAAACGCATATATTTAGTGATCTATTTAAGCATTCGATCTTGGTTGTGAGGCTTGCTATACACATTTGGTGATCTTGGCTCTGAAGCTCGCGATCTATTTAAACGCATTCGGTCTCGCACTTTTTCGGTGATCTATTTAAACGCATTCAGTCTAGCTTCGGTTCTGAGGCTCCAGTATCGCATAAACTGTAGATATAATCCTCACATTCGATCTTGGTTGTGAGGCTTGCTATACGCATTCGGTGATCTTGGCTCTGAAGCTCGCTCGCCCTTCGGTGATCTTGGTTCTGAGGCTTGCATTCTAATAAGGGTCTCTCTGGTGATCTTGGGTCCATCGACGACATCTTCTAAACTTCGATCCAATCAGATCTGCGGACTGTGGTGAGCACGTGCGATCTACAGACAGGGCTGATATCAGGTGCACACTTTCCTTTCCTTATCTTTCTAATACATATTTGCTCATATATTTTCAAATATGAATATTTCACCACAGCTTCCAAAGATTACCAAAGGCAGACCTAGCACAGTTACTCTACAAGGCCTCTATGAGTATATAGAATCTGTAGAGAAACGTAGAGAAGAAAGAGAAGTCAAGCTACAAACAGAGTTAGAAGCCATGTTGGCAAATAAATTTGCATCTCTTGAAGACACAATCCAAAAACAAATAGAAAACAAAATAGAACTATTAGAGAATAAAATGGTGGCAATAGAGACTAGGTTGCAGGTTATAGAAAAACAAAACCAAGATACAAACCAAACATCCCAGCAAGGAGATGCTTTAGAGAGCCTTAAGATGAAGGACATGATTAAAAATCTAGAAGAAAAAGTTAATAGCCACCTCACCCTAAATAATGTGGTAGATAAATTAGATATCAAACCAATTAAAGATGAAATGAACAAATTAATAGAATTAGACCATGAGCGTAACAAAAGGGCCTTGAACCTTATAATCTTCGGTTTAAAAGAGGAGGTAAATGAGGATACTTTAGCCATAGCCAAGACAAAACTACATAATAAATTACAAATTGAAACAATGTGTCTCACAGAAGCAACAAGGTTGGGGAAAGTAACTGAAAATAAAGGAAGACTAATCCGAATAAAGGTGAGCTCTGCAGATCATAAGTATGACATACTTAGCAAAACCTCAAGTCTAAAAGGAACATGAATATTTATAAATGAAGATCTCATCCTAGAAGATCAAGCGGAATTAAGAAAGGAGGTTCAAAAGGTAAAAGAAGCTAGAAAGGAAGGAAAATGGGCAATAATCAGAAATAGAAAAGCCTTTATTCGAGATAGAAACCAAAAAGATAGTACTAAATAGCAATTCAACATGCTCCAGATTCTTTCTTGGAACTGTCGAGGCTTTCCATGGAACAAAGGCCCCAAGCTAAGCTGGATCTCAAATGATGTTGATATTATTTTGCTTGTTGAAACTTGGGAGCACGAAGAATCTAAGGTCCCTAACATAAATGGCTTTACGCTATGGTCTACCTGGAACAAGCGATCCTCTCGTAGAGGCATTGGGGGAATAGCTTGTTACATTAAAAAGAACATCTCCCCCCATGCTAGGATTTATAAAAACGACCCTTACAACCAATATAGTTGGATAGAGATCACTGACATTAATAATAAAAAGACCTACATAGCAATATGTTATTTCCCCCCCATCAATTCTAACTTCTATAAGAAGAAGAATCTAGATAAAAATAGTCCTTACATTGGTTTGGAGAATGATATTTCTAGCCTAAGGAATGAAGGTAATATCCTTTTAATAGGTGACTTTAATGCTCGAACTTCAAGCAAGCAAGCTATTATTCTAAGCAATCATTCAAACCCTAATCCTCTTTGGTTGGACGAAGACCCTACTCTGGCTAGTAGGTACAAAAGAAGCTCTGAAGACCTCGGGGAGAATCTGTTTGGGTCGGAGCTAGTCAAGCTTTGTAGTGCTTAGGATCTCATAATTTGCAATGGTCTAAAGAAGTGGCCCAATTCTAGCTAGATGACCTGTATCCATGGGCTTGGTAGCAGCGTGGTAGATTATGTTATTTCCGATCTCCCTTTATACAACAAAATAATAAATCTTGACATCTTAAACGACCACGAGCCTGACTCTGATCATAGGCCTTTACTTATAACTCTCAACTTTGTCATGCATAGGGATCCCATAGAAAATAATACTTATAGCCAAAAGAATTTAATATTTGATAAAAATAAAAATGATCTCTTTCTAAAAGAATTAAAAACTAATTTGCTTCCTTTATCTAGCATAGGCAACATAGAAGACCTCTACCATAATTTTACTACAACCCTCTCATATTCTATTAATAAGTTATCAATTGAAGTTTCAACTAATAAAAAAAATAGCAAAACCAACCCATGGTATGACAAAGACTGTAAGAATGCGAGGAGAGCTATTAAGGAAGTTGTTGATGAATCTCTTAAAATGGACCAGATAAAAATATACAAAGCCCTAACTAAAAGAAAAAAGAGGCAGTACATTCGTAAAAGACAAGAGAATCTCCTACACCTCTCTAAGGTAGCTCCTAAGAAATTTTGGAGGCAGATCCTGACTAGGAAATCTAAAGATAATAATAAAATTGCTTTACACGATTGGAATTCCTATCTTAAAAAGCTCTATGAATCTCCAAATATCATGAATAACTTTGAAACCCTGCCCACAACGAAAGAAGTCTTCTCTCTAGAAGACATTGATTTTGGGGTTAAGCGCCTGGCTAATGGGAAAGCTAAGGACATTGAAGGTTACCAGGCAGAAATATTAAAAATTGGAAGCCCTGTCCTCATCCCCCACATCCACAAGCTTTTCAATCTAGTTGTCAAGCAAGGGTTCCCTAAGTTATGGACTGAGAGCCTCATTATCCCTATTTTTAAAAATGGGGACACAAATAACCCCTCTAATTATCGGACAATTATGGTCAGCCCTCTCTTAGCTAAGTTATATGGTAGTATTTTGGAAAAGAAGTTGAGCATATGGCTTGAAAGTGAAGATAAGCGAGCTAAAGGCCAAGCAGGTTTTAGAAGGCATCACTCAACAACAGACCACCTCGTTACGCTTAGAATCATTGTGGAGGAATGTCTCAATGATAAATCCAATCTCTTTTGTTGCTTTGCGGACTTTAGAAAGGCTTTCGATATGGTTCCTAGAAACAACCTTTGGAATAGATTAGAAGAGCTAAAGGTTCCTTTCGAGTTGAGAATTGCCGCTATTAGATTATACGAGAATGTAATTGCCAAGCTAAAAAGAAATGAGGGGTGGTCGAAAGATATTAAGTGTAATATTGGAGTTAAACAAGGTTGCCCCCTCTCCCCTACCCTATTTGGCATTTACATTGACAAGCTCGAAGGTTATTTAGAGGAAGCAGGATGTGCTGGCACACTCTTAGTTGGGCTAGTCGTCATCCTTCTTCTCTATGCTGATGATATTGTTCTCCTCGCAAGGTGTCCATCTGATCTTGATAAACAGCTTAGACTTCTTAAGGATTTCTGCTCTACCATGGGTATGACTGTTAACACTGACAAAACAAAAGTTATGATTATCAAATCCAAGAAGGACACCTACGCTAATTTTATATATGACAATAATAACTTGGAGGAAGTATATTCTTACAAGTACCTTGGAATTGATATTCATCACAAACTCAACTGGAACTATAGCATTGAGAAAAGGATTAATGGGGGGTGGAAAGCTTACTTTGGTCTTGAAAATAATTGTAAAACGACAAACCTCGTAATGTGGGATAAAAAGAAGTTCCTCTTTGAAACTTTAGTCACTCCTGTTATCTTATATGGATGTGAGGTTTGGGGTTGCAACATCTCTAGAGAATCATGGAGAAAGATTGAGCAAATCCAGAAGCGCTTTATAACATATAACCTGAAAATTAAAAGCAATACACCCTACCCTATTCTCCTTATAGAAGTAGGTCTTTCCCCTATCGAAAGCCTAGCTATGACTAGGCTTCTGTTGTACAAGCACAAGCTCAATAACATAGGAGATCATAGACTTCCCAAGCTAGCTTTAAATTCCAGCCAAAACCATCTAAGGCTCAAACGGGGGTGGTATAAAGACACGAGGGCCTGGATGAACCATTGGGAGATCAACGAGAACGATGCATTGCAAAACATTAATAACATTAAAAATATTGTTATTTCTAAGTTCAAAGAAAAAATGTGGTGTGAGAAAGATTTAGCGGCTAAAAGAAAATTGAGTTATTATAAGAAGGTCATCAACCCCACCCTAGAAGATCAAAAGTATCTCTCTATTTTAGCTAGCTCAAAGAAGAAAATTAATTTAGCAAAGTTTAGAATGAACTCTCATGAGCTCCATAGTGAAACAGGTCGTTGGATAGTTCCTAAAACACCATGGACGGAAAGAATTTTCCATCTCTGTGATAATAGGAACATTGAGGATGAAAACCACTTCCTCTTAGAGTGCCTCGCTTACAACCACATTAGATCTTAGTTTCATAATATTTGTCGCAATACTGACCTTCCTAGCCTTTTACAATGTCAAAATTCTAGTGAGCTTGGGAGGCTTCTCTCCAAGCTTTTTGAGCATAGAAATAAAACCTTAAATCAAACTAAATAATTTTTTTCTCTAGGTTCGATAGACCAAAGTTTGGTCTCAGTGGACGTTAACCACCATCATCATCACATCATCATCAATAAATAAGAATATAATTAAATTAATTGACATAAATTGTTTTATGAAATAATATTTTAATTTATAAAGTCAAATATTAAGATTAAAATATAAATGAATAAGAATAAGATTAACCGTTAGGATTTGAGTAAAAAAGGAGTTTCCAAAAGAATTCAAAATCCTTAAAATAAATAAATAAATAAATAAAGAATATGGATAATAATAAATCATGAATGATGGATATAAGAATAATTATGAATCTATAAGATCGTTTTTTTATCAATATACTAATCTAAAATTAAGAATCAACCAAAAGATTTGAGTCAAAAAGGAGTTTCTAAAAGAATTCAAAATCCTTAAAATAAATAAATAAAGAAAGAATATAGATAATAATAAATCATGAATTATAAATATAAGAATAATTATGAATCTATAAGAGCATTTTTTTTTATCAATATACTAATCCAAAATTAAGAATCAACCAAAAGGATAGAACGAAGATAAACAATATGTTGTGTGTGGAGCATGATTGTTCAGAGGTCTTTGTTTCAGCCGGATGTATACCCCAGGAAGTTTTTACACCCCTCCACGTGGGGGGGGGGGGGTGCGGGGGCCAGCGGTCCCCCGGAGGGGGCTCGGGGGCAGCGCCCTCGAAACTAAAAACAAATGTAAAATTGCCTTGTAAAAGTATAGTAATTTCTAGTCAATCTGGGCCGTTCATTAGGCAGATGATCTGACGGTAGAACTTATGTTTAGTTTAGGGTTTTTTGCCCTAGAAGGCAACCCCTCTCTTTGTATGAGGGTATTGTATTGAAGGCTGAGATATAGATGCGTGTTCTGTGAGCGAGAAATAGAGAGGTGAGACTGTGAGAGAAAACAGAGGATATTACAGCGGATTTGCTGTAGGTTGTGTCTCTTCATTTTGTTGGATAATAGAAAGGAAGGACTGGCTGTTCGGGGTGGATGTAGCCCAAACTGGGTGAACCACATATATCTGTGTCTCTCTCTTGTTTTGTGCATTTTCTGTGTTTATATTTCTGCAATATTTTATGTGTTCCATTGCCCCGTAATATATAATTTTCTAACACAATAAAGGATAATAATAATAATAAATAAATAAATAATTTAAAAGTAATAATAATAAATAAAATGAATAAGAATAAGATTAACCGTTAAGATTTGAGTCAAAAAAGAGTTTCCAAAAAAATTCAAAATCCTTAAAATAAATAAATAAATAAAGAATATGGATAATAATAAATCATGAATGATAGATATAAGAATAACTATGAATCTATAAGATCGTTTTTTTTATCAATATACTAATCTAAAATTAAGAATCAACCAAAAGATTTGAGTCAAAAAGGAGTTTCTAAAAGAATTCAAAATCCTTAAAATAAATAAATAAAGAAAGAATATAGATAATAATAAATCATGAATTATGAATCTATAAGAGCATTTTTTTTTATCAATATACTAATCCAAAATTAAGAATCAACCAAAAGGATAGAACGAAGATAAACAATAAAGGATAATAATAATCATAAATAAATAATTTAAAAGTAATAATAATAAATAAAATGAATAAGAATAAGATTAACCGTTAGGATTTGAGTCAAAAAGGAGTTTCCAAAAGAATTCAAAATCCTTAAAATAAATAAATAAATAAAGAATATGGATAATAATAAATCATGAATGATAGATATAAGAATAACTATGAATCTATAAGATCGTTTTTTTATCAATATACTAATCTAAAATTAAGAATCAACAAAAGATGTGAGTCAAAAAGGAGTTTCTAAAAGAATTCAAAATCCTTAAAATAAATAAATAAATAAAGAATATAGATAATAATAAATCATGAATTATAAATATAAAAATAATTATGAATCTATAAGAGCATTTTTTTTTATCAATATACTAATCCAAAATTAAGAATCAACCAAAAGGATAGAACGAAGATAAACAATAAAGGATAATAATAATAATAAATAAATAAATAATTTAAAAGTAATAATAATAAATAAAAAAGCAAAGACCCAATAATTGCTAATCTCTAAGGTCATTCTCTCTATTTAAATTACTTAAAAAAAAAGCAAATACCCAATAATTGCTAATCTCTAAGGTCATTCTCTCTATTTAAATTACTTGGCCTCTTTACTTTTAAATTATTTATTTATTATTATTATTAAAACCCTTTATTGTTTATCTATTCCTTTTATTTTTTTGGTTGATTCTTAATTTTAGATTAGTACATAGACAAAAATTGCTCTTATAGATTCATAATTATTCTTAGATCTATAATTCATGATTTATTATTTGATTTATTATTTGTTTTTTTTAAGGATTTTGAATTCTTTTAGAAACTATTTTTTGATTCAAATTCTTATAATTAATCTTATTCTTATTTATTTATATTTAAATCTTAATATTTGATTTTATATATTAAAATATTATTTCATAAAATAATTTACCCCAATTAATTTAATTTAATTCTTATTTATTTATATTTTAATTTAAATATTTCGTTTAATCTAAATTTAAATATTCAACTTAATATTTGACCATAATTTAATAATTTAATTTATTTATATTTAATCTAAAGTTAAAATAATTTAATCTATTCCCATTTATTTATATTTTAATTGTTGAATTTAGGCTTCTGTGATCCATATCAAGTTTTTGAGAAGATTTCTTCAGCAAAATTCAAGTTATAATGATGATGATGGTGGTGGTTAACGTAAGCTAAGACCAAACATTGGTCTATCGGACCTAAAGAAACAAATTATTTATTTTGATTTAAGATTTTATTCCTATGCTCAAAAAGCTTGGAGAGAAGCCTCGCGAGCTTACTATAATTTTGACATTGTAAAAGGCTAGGAAGGTCAGTATTGTCGACGCTTTTCGAACCAACGAGTGTGGCTCATCAATTAATTCTCTCAGATTGAATACATTTTCTGTTTCTCTCACATTGAAAACATTTTCTGATATCAAAGGTCAAATGTCTTTGTATACTCGGACAAGTTGAAGAATCAAATCATGACTGCATGTTAAATAGGAAGAGCAGATCTTCCAACGGCTAAATTTGACTAGGAAACGGCTACATTGGAGTAGGTAATTTGACTAAAAAACAATTAAATTTGATTGGCCAATCTGATTGCACTGAGAGAAAGGGACAAGATTTCTTTTTGTTATAATTATTACCAAAATTTTGTTATATTTATTACCAAAGTTTGAATAAAGGTAAAGTTTGTATTTAATAATCAAGAGTATGAATCAATTAGCTATAAATGGGCCTATTTTCCTAATTATAATTATATAAATAAATGGTTAGTTAATTAATATGTAAGTTAGTTTTTGTTATATTTATTTCCAAAAAATGTAATTGTTTGAAATAATTAGCAAGACCAATAAAACAAACATTAGTTATTAATCTAATATGAAAAAACTATATGAAATTTTTTCTTTGATAATTGAAATCATAATATGGAATAATAATTCTTAAAAAAATTGGAATCTGAATATTTGACTTTCTTGTTGAATTTATTTATTTATTAATTAATTAATTAATATTATTACTTTTAAATTATTTATTATTATTATTATAATAGTTATTCTTATATCTATAATTCATGATTTTTTTGGTAGGTAAGCACCCATGGGGGATTTGAACCAGTGACCTATCACAAGGAGTGCCTTAACAGTGCACCCATATCTATAATTCATGATTTATTATTATCCATATTCTTAATTTTTTCTTGAGGATTTTGAATTCCTTTTAAAACTTTTTTTTGAACTCAAAACCTAATATTAATATTATTCTTCTTTATTTATATTTTAATCTTAATATTTGACTTTACATATTAAAATGTTATTTCATAAAACAATTTATCCCCATTAATTTAATTTTATTCTTTTTATTTATATTTTAATCTAAATATTTCACTTAATCTAAATATAAATATTCAACTTAATATTTGACTATGATTTAATAATTTAATTTAATTTATTTATATTTTAATCTAAAGATTTGACTTTATACATTAAAACATTATTTTATAAAGCTTTTAATTAATTTAATCTATTCTCATTTATTTATATTTTAATTCTACAAAAATTTGGAATCTAAATATTTTACTTAATTCCATTTTAACATAAATTGTGGTTTCCTGTTTATTATAACCTTAAAAATATTAATGGTCTCTACATTGATCTCTCTATTTAATCTGGTGCCATAATTTGATTCTCCATCTTGTCCTGAAAAAACTCTTATGATGTGATTTTGACGAAATTTTTTTCGCATTATTCATTCATGATATAGATCACAAAAACCTCAATTTAAAAATTAAAATATTTATTTAATATATATATATATATATATATATATATATATATATATATATGTATATATATATATATATTTTATTTTTATATTGAAATATTACACTTCTATTATAACTATTTATAAATATATAAGTATATATATATATGCCTGAATTCAAAAATTAAAATATTTATTTAATTTATATATATATATATATATATATATTTTTTTTTTTTTTAATTTTTAATATTAAGATATTACACTTTTTTAGGTAAGAGAAAGTTTTGGCTGATATGTTTTGAACCAACAAGTGTGGAGGCAAAGGCTTAAATAGATAGTAGTGTAGAGACAAGTGTGGTTCATCACCAGTACCAGATGAAGAGGCAAATACTTAAATAGATAGCAGTGTAAAGACTAACCACTATTTTTGAAAAATAATATTTAAATTATGATATTAATTTATTAATTAAAAAAATTATTATTAAGTAACGACTATAATAAATGGCTAGTTTTTGAAAAATAATATTTAAATTAATTTATTAAAATCAATTATTATTATTATTATTATTTTTAATGGGAAATAATAAAAAAAAAATAACCAACAAGAATTAAAAAATCAAACTCAAACTTCAAACAAAGAGGAAAGTCAAAAATTATAAAATGGAATCTCGAGACAAGATCAACTAATAAATAAAAATAATTAATAGAAATAAAATAAACTAAAATTAAAAAATTAATGAAAATAAATAAAATAAACAAAAATGTATGCAATTAAAAAAAATAAAAAAACATATATATATATATATATTCAAAGAAAAGTAATCAATAAATAAAATACGGACCTGATGCCCATTAAGCAAATAACAAAAATACTAAAAGGAGTTAAGAACCAATAGGACGATAAAATACTTAAGAAAATACAAAGCATCAAGAATATAAATTCTAATGAAGAATAAACCAACAACGAATACTATAAAAATGACACCAATACCTACACAGATAAATAAATAAACAAAATAAATCCTAAAAAGAAACCTAAAAACTAGGAAGACAAGACAGGGACCCAACTTCTACTAATAACCCAACCATCATCTCTATTCAAATTATTGGGTATTTTTTCAATTTCTAGGGCCTCCCTCAATTTATGATGATGGAAATGACTGACCCTAGCAACAACTTGGGTCTCCCCAATGCAGATGTGATGCTTATATTTATCTACATGCTCTGCCAAAACAGACGAGCGGGTCCTGCCATGCTTGATGTAAGCGACATGCTTACGAATCCTTTGATTAATGAAGCGACCAGTGTCACCAATGTAGGGAGTCCCACAAGAGTATGAGATAACATAAACACCCTCCATATTCTTGGGGTCCACTGGGTCTTTTACAGATCTAAGGGAGCTCCGAGTGGTATTTAAAGGCCTAAAGGTTGAAGCCACCTTATGCTTCCTTGAAGCTATTACTTAATAATATTTGTTTTTAATAAATTAATATCATAATTTAAATATTATTTTTCAAAAATAACTGTTACTTGAAATTATGGTCTCTACATTGCTCTCTATTTAAGCCTTTTCCATGGTTTGCCTCTTCACCTGGTGCTGATGATAAACCACACTTGTTAGTTCGAAATGCGTTGGTCAAAAAAATTTCTTATGTGATTTCTACCCAAAGAATTTTCTTAATTCATTATGGATCACAAAAGACTAAGTTTAAATATTACACTTATATATATCTATATATATATATATATATATATATATATATATATAACTCTCATATATATAACTTTTATATATATTAAAAAATAACTCTCATATATAACTTTTATATATATTAAAAAATAATAAATAACAACAAAATTTAAAAATTTATCTATATATATATATATATATATAATTTAGATATGTTTTATTTATATATAATTTGAAATATTACATTTTTTTTATAAATGTTCATAAATATATAATTATATCAAGTTGTCTTTAGTGAGACTTTTTGGAAGCTCTAATTTTTCTAAAATCTGATAGAAATGTATTGAAATCACAAGTTTGATGGGTAACCCCTTCACAATCCAAGTGCCCTAGGGTAGTGAGACTTTTTGGAAGCTCTATTTTTCTAAAATCCCATATAAATTTATTGAAATCACAAGTTTGATGGGTAACTCCTGCACAATCCAAGTGCCCTAGGGTAGTGAGACTTTTTGGAAGCTCTAATTTTTCTAAAATCCAATAGAAATTTATTGAAATCACAAGTTTGATGGGTAACCCCTGCACAATCCAAGTGCCCTAGGGTAGTGAGACTTTCTGGAAGCTCTATTTTTTCTAAGATCCCATAGAAATTTATTGAAATCACAAGTTTGATGGGTAACCCCTGCACAATCCAAGTGTCCTAGGGTTTTTCAGGGTGTTGAATCTATATATATAGTCAAAAAACCAATTTTAATATCACAAATCAAGATTTCACCTCAAATTTTTTCCTTCGGATTCCGACACCGGAAAGTCCAAAAAGTCGCACTAAAGACAATCCAAATTATATAATTTAAGTTAAAATATATAAAGTTATACATATTGTTATTATTATTATCTTATTTTAAGGTCACGGGCCAAGCCAGATACCACATTGGTGTATGAGACACCCTTGTCTGTGGGACAAGGGACCCACCTCTGCCCACATTGGCGGAAAGTCCAAAAAGTTGCACTAAAGAAAATCCAAATTATATAATTTAAGTCAAAATACATAAAGTTATACATATTGTTATTATTATTATCTAATTTTAAGGTCATGGGCCAAGCCAGATACCACATTGGTGTATGAGACCTCCTTGTCTGTGGGACAAGGGACCCACCTCTGCCCACATTGGTGTATGAGACCCCCTTGTTTGTGGGAAGGGACCCACCTCTGCTCAGTAATTTGTTCGCTAAGTCTATGAAGGCATACATACTCTACCCACTTTGGTTTTGAACCCGTGACCTCTTAGGAGGAAACACATGTTCTTAACCATTATGCCCACTCAAACTATATATAATAAGATTATTATTTTAAATTTATATATGTTTCTTTCATATATTTAATTTATAATTTATTTAAATATTTTATTTTTATTATAACGGTTTATAAATATATAAATTTATATAATTTAAATGTGTATGGTATAAATAAAAATTAACATATTAAAATTGTGAAGATAAAAATAAAAATAAAAAGATAGAAACGAAAAATATTATTGAAAAAATGTCGTGTTTTATGTAAATTAACAATACGACTCCTAATATTTTCCCAAAATTAACCTAACTAGTATTGGTATCTCTATAGTTGTCAAGTTTGACATTCAAAGTCAACATTCCATTAGTGTAAGCAAAATGAAATTGATTTCATAACAAATTTGAAACAAATTTCAATAGAATTTTTAACAGATTTCCTAAAATTATTTGTGTTCATGTTTGGCTTGTTCGTTTGGTTTGAGATTTGTGAACCTCATAGAACTTAGAGTTTAATCAATTTCGTTCTCCGCTATAAATGAAATGAAATGATATTTTAATGTCCACGAGACTAAAAATAGTCTACGGGACTATTAGTTCCTTGTTTTCGTCTTTTGCAATTCAATCCTTTTCTTGTTCAAATTGATGATGAAATGACCAAATTTTCACCAATCCCCTCACTGAAAAGAAAATGCTAAGAAACTGATGCTAGCATATTCCTATAACTTTCTCTCACATCTTTGAATGCATCACATTCCAAAATTAAATGTTTTTATGATTCCACTACCCCAGTTGATGCGATTTGGTTCTTAATTGAGCAATAAAAACCTTTTCCCTCCACGAAATACTAGCTCCAATGAACTATTCTTGTTGTAGATCAAACATAGGGTTGAATTCCTTAATGTAGTACTTCTTATTTTTACCCAACTCTTTTCCCCATACCCGTTTATAGAACTTCTCGATAACAAAATCCTTTAGCTCCTTACTATTTGTGGGATGGGAATTGAGGTAGATATTCCATTTTTGCATCCATATGTAGTTTTGTTTCATCCATGTTTTCTTTCTTTCACTCATGTCTTCATTGAAGATAAAATTAGGCCATCTACCTACTCCAATTTGCTCATGATGAAGCGTTTCTAGATTTTCTCAATTTGTTTCCATTTTGAGATGGGGGTACTACTAGCCCACAATTCACACCCATATAGCATCACTTGACAAACTAGGAGTCCAAAAATCATTTAAGTCGTTTTCCAATCCCATAACTATGCCTCTCTACATCTGTTTTAAAGAGCATATAATTCTTTCCACCATCTTAAATTCTCTTCTTTCTGCAGTCCTCCCAATTAAGTTTGTTGTTGAAATCAATCCTGAGGTACTTGTACTCATTTACTTCTTCAATAATGTTGCCTTCAAAGAAGAACATATGTTGGCCCTGCTTCCTTTTATTAGGGAAAATCATTATTTTGGTCTTTCTAGTATTGACTTGCATCCCCACTTCTCTACAAAAATGCTCAAGGGAATATGGGTGCATTTGCAATCCATGGGCCCATTTAGAAATCAATATAAGATCATCAGCATATAAAAGAAGCTTTATCACAAACTCCCCCAACCAAACACCATCTTCACCTTGCAAATTTATCCACTCTTCCAGTTTATCAATATATAAGCCAAAAATAGTAGGAGATAGAGGGAAACCTTGCTTGATTCCAATGTCACTTCTAAAGCTTTCTGAAATACCTACTGAGGTTCTAAATTTGACTTTCACCTCTTCATAAAGTCTATGGACAATGGCTCTATACTGTAAAGGAATTTCAAGTTCTTCCATTGTACGCCACAACTTATCTCTAGGGACTCTGTTAAATGCCTTTTTGAAGTCAACAAAGTAACATAATTCTTCTTCTTTGTCCTCCCAAACCTTTTCAACAATGTGTCTCAGCGTGATACCATGATCCACTGTAGAATGCTTAGGCCTAAAACCCGCATGTCCTCTAGCCCTCTTTTCTTTTACTTCTGCCAACTTACTGATTCTATTTTCTACCATGCTGCTGAAAATATTTGAAAACAAAGGATTGATCATAATGGTTCTATAATTGGAAGGATTATTAATGTCTCCACTTTTAAAAAGGGGTATTGCTAGGCTAGTTGTCCGGTCTCTTGGTAATCCTTGCTGAATGATGTTGTTAAATATTTTCATGATGTGCAGTGCAAGAGTGTTCATTCCCCATTTTAGATACTCTTCTTGAAGCTCAACCAAGTCCTTTTCCTTTCTTATTTTCAGCTTCTTAATTCCAATCTCCACCTCCTGTAACATGAAGAGCTTTGTAGTTGTGTTAATCTTGGAGGGAGGCTTCGCCTCTGATTCTTTCTCATAGAGTTGCTTTGCATATTCAAACTATTGATTGGCTATAATATTATTTTCGATTTGCTTCTTCCTTGGTTGAAGTTCTTGCCAGGAAATATTTGGGTTATTCTTGCTTAGATATATTAACTCTTCTCACCTTGTTGGCATGAACTCATCTTTTTTCCTTTTTAGTATCTGCTTATATGACTTTACATTCATCTTCTCCTTGCCTGCCTTTTTCAAGGTTCTCCTTGCCATTTTGCATTCCTCATCAAACCAAGCATTTACAGGAAAACAATTTGATTCTGATTTCCTATTTTTTCTCTTTTGCACTTCTCAAGTGCACTTTGGATTATATTTGTTAACTCATGACTGTTGAAGATTTTGAAACCAATTTTCTCCTTTTGAATTAATCTCTCTAACATTGTCTTGAAGATAATACAATTTTCTCGTGTTAGTAGAAATTTTCCCTTTGATAGTGATTGCTGAGAGCATTGGGTTTTTCTCCAATTCTATCTTTCTTCTAACCATGATAACTTTCTATAAAGTGGGTTATGGTCGGATTTTAAGTCCCAAATATACTCTCCAATATTAACTTCATCTATATTTTTCTATCGAACTTTCTGAACACATCACATAGTCAATGACACTTGCCCTATTGTATGTGTTGCAAGTGAAGTTCCCAGACTTTTTCAATCTATCTAGACCATTGCAAATAATTAAGTTGAAAGCCCTACATAGTGTAAGCAAGTCCTCTCCAAAATGGTTGATAACTTTGTCATCTTCTGAACACCTCACCCATTGGAGCTTCTCCTCTTCAGTGAGCCAAATAGGATTGTGATCCTCTTTACAACGAAGAATACTAGCTTGATGATTTGATGGTATAGCATTGAAATATCCCACTAAAAGAACTTCTCCCTTATGAGAGTACATGATCCTTGCTGTCTAGCCCCTTATTTTTGTAAGTTTTTGAGACTTGAGGGGAAAAATAACGTGCTTCAATTCTTATGTGATTCTCATTCTTTGATATTTTGAACCATATATATTGTTTATTTGCATCTTCTTTATTTAACTGAATGTGATGGCCTTCTTTTTCTTTCACTAAAACTAGTATTCCCCCATACCCTTTGCCATTTTCTGCTACCTTGTTCTAAACTGCTAACTTCAAATAACCACCAAACACAAGAGTTTTGCAACGATCATGTTCATGAGTTTCTGTGAGACAAATTATGTCTCTACCTTCTGCAATAGGCCCTAACCTAGGTCCCCTCCTCCAAGGGTAACCTCTACGATTCCAACAAACTAAACTTAGATAGACCTGGGTAAGATTTGACTGCTACGCAGTTTGACACATAAGACTCAAATTTGAGTCTTCACTCCTTTTCATCCATGTTGATCTTATTGAAGAAGATCTTCATATTTTTCATCCATATGAAGAATATATATATATATATATATACTGTCAACATCTGCCATGGCACTTGCTAGAATTGAACTTGGGTGGGGAGGATTCCATTTCTTCCTGTCAACTCCTCTATATATATATATTATGCGTAGTTTAACTTATAGACAAAATGACATGACTTTTTCATGACATTTTTTTGGTTAATTAACTGAAGTACGACAAATATTTTTAAAAACTTGAGTTTAAATTGTTTAATATGAAGAATTTGAGTGCCCCAATAGTTTTTGAGGACGCTGAATCTATTTATACATTCAAAAATATATATTAAATAACAAAAAAATTACATTTTTACTTGAAATTGTATCAGAAAATTTCAATAAAATAAATTATTTCATCTATATATTAGACTATATCTATATATTTTATAATTATAATTTTTTATTTTTATTTTTAATATTATTAATCAATATTTTTAATGAAAACATTTCTCACGCTAAATTAAATTTATATATTAAAAATATTACAAACATTTTGAAAAATTACTTACATTGATTTATTTATTTATTTTATTTTATTTTATTTTTTTAATTTTAATTCTCAACTAGTATATTTTATATATGAAAAATATACACATTAAAGAAAACAACATAATAAATGTTATTAAACATTATATTATTGTGAGGTCTCTGTAAAAGGGTACCGACAATGCATGCGACAACCATAATAGTCATGATAGATTATCCTAAGTAGGGTTTAGTAATAGTATGACCACCATAGTATGTTAGGGGATATATGGTTACCGTAGGATTGTTATTTTTTAGTAATGTATACACACAAAAAGAATTAGGTTTCACCAAAGATTTCCATATATAGTTTGGCAATGGAAATGATGGAATTTTGATCCATCTTTATGATGCGCACTTTTTGATAATTGCATATTTGGAAATGTAATTTTTGATTATAGAATATAATTTGTTTAGAAGATTACGTGAGATAGTTGATAAATAGTTATTATCTTAATGTGTTTATTTATTTATTGGATTTAGGATTTGAATCTGTAACTTATATTAATAATTTTTTAAGGTTATGGGATTTGAAATTGTAAATTTGAATATTTTTATTTTTTTAATTTTTCTGACAATTATTATTGTAATCTGGCTATTTACAAACTTTTAGTATTTAAATTACATTTTAGAATGCACAAACTGTTTTAATACCTTGAAAAATCATCTCTATAACACTAAGATTGTGCAATCTCAATAGTTAAAACATACAACTGTTAACTCCAACAATACTTCTAAATCTTTGGCCATATTTTAAGCAAAACTAAACCAAAAATATCCCCAAAATAAATTTTAAAAATAGAATTTTTAAACTGCACTAAGTCAAAACATTTGGGAAAAAGTAACTAGAGATTTAACCTTCCTCATGTAAATAGAGTGATATTTTTTGTCATTGAGTAAAAAATGTTTGGAGGGAGAAGTGAATATTTTTTAAGAAAATTCTAAAGAGGTAATACTTATTTGGGTATGTAATTGATATAAATTTATTTTAAATTTAAATTTATGCTAAAGGGAGTCCAATCTTTTGAATTAAAAACAATTTTTAAATTGCAAAAAAATTAAAAGAAATATTCACACTTTGAAAAATTTGCTCTATTTTAAAACATGATAGATATAAAATTAAAATATATATTTTATTGGTTAAATTGTAAAAACTCAAAAAAATATTCAACTCTAACGATTGAATCCCTTTTGAAACATGATAGATTAAAACTTAAAATAAATATCTTGTTTATTATAAATATTTTTATTGATAATTATGTTTTATCTTTAATAGAATTTAGTGATGGTGAATGATAAGTATTTTTTATTTATCTCTTATTTATTTGTTATAGATATCTTATTTATTTGTTATAGATATTGGATCAATGACCATGTTTCCTTCTAACCAAATTTATTGGAAATATACATCATTAATAATTTTATTGTTTATTAATTTTTTTAGAATTTTATCTCAAAAATAAATTTATGATATAATAACTATTATTGTTATGGTTTGACTATAATTTATTATTAAATCAAGAAAATTGATTTCTATTCTAGAACTAGAATAATGACATTAACATTAAATAAAAATGTCTCAAAAGTTAGAATCATTTCCACATACTTGTGTCATTTATTAACAAACATATTTATGTAGAGACAATATTTGACACATTTAACAAAGATTCCAAGAGTGATAATCTACATTCATACTCTTAGCTGGGTCTATATAAATGTAACAACAATAAGACAAGTTAACAATATTATATTATATTATATTATAACAAACATATTTATGTAGAGACAATATTTGACACATTTAACAAAGATTCCAAGAGTGATAATCTACATTCATACTCTTAGCTGGGTCTATATAAATGTAACAACAAGTTAACAATATTATATTATATTATATAAATTAAAGTTAGCATTATATAATTTATATTCATTTAATATTGTATAATTTAATATTGATTTAATATTTTATATTTTTTATAAAGTATTATGTGTTTTATGCTAAATATAGATAAAATTACAAGTCAGACTTTTATATTGGATTATAAAAAGTTTTTTAGACATAATTAACATAAAAAGTGATTAATGAAAAAAACTTAAATAGAAAAAAGTTGTAGAATTTTATGTATTCAAGATTCTGTGATCCATAATGAATTAAGTAAAGTTTTTTTTGTAGAAATCACAGAAGAGAATTTTTTGGCTACGCCTTTCGAACCAACAAGTGTGGTTCATCATCAGACCAGATGATGAACCCCACTTGTTGGTTCGAAAAGCGTTGCCAAAAAATTCTCTTATGTGATTTTTACCGAAGGACTTTACTTAATTAAGTTTTGGCGACGCCTTTCGAACCAACAAGTGTGGTTCAATGCTTTGCCAAAAAATTCTCTTATGTGATTTCTAGCGAAAAACTTTTCTTAATTAAGTTATAAAACTCTTCATACTTTCTAACAAAATTCTTTACACATCTTATTTAATTATATATTTAAAATTTTTACACATCTTATTTAATTATATATTTTTTGAAATGTATATTTTATAAATATAAGTCGAAGAAGATAAAAAAATATATAAAACGTTTAGTGAAATTTAAGAAAGTCTATAGATAATGTGGGAAAGCATTTTACAACATGTAACTATATTACACAATGACATTCACAACATGTATCATGCATATCACTGACTTCTACCTATGATGGTGGTGTTATACTGGATGCACTTATTAATGTAAATATATAATTAATGTTATATTTGAAGCAACTTAAAAATCATCTTTAAAGATAAATATTTTCTACTAACTAATATGATGTACAAAGAAGTAAGAGATTATAAATTAAAGATGCTTGTACACTAAGCCCTTGAGAAAGATGATTGATAATTAAAATTTATATATTAATTTTTTTTTAATTAAATCATTTTTAATACTTTTTCATAAATTTAATGATTTTAATTTAATTTTAATAAATTACAGATTCAAATATCAAAATTATATTTATAAAACTTTATATATTAAATATAATAATTTAATAATTTTAAAATATTCTAAATTAAATTAATTTATCAAATTTTGATTAACTAGTATTCGATTCTCTTATATATAAATCTCAATTACACACTAATTTATCAAAAAAAAAACCTTTAATGTTCGAAGATAATAGTTAAAAGTGGACATGATCACTCAAGTTAATAGTTAAGAATTGACCTTTTGGAAAAGTCCAAATACTTCCCTATACGTGGGAAGCGTGGATATTGTACACTGCAATATAAATTAGTAGAGGTTCCTATTCGTGAATGTGGAAATGCCGTGATATGTATGGTAAAAAAAAATAAAAATAAAAATAATTTTATATTTTATAAAATGAAGTCAAACTTTCCTTATATGTTTTTAGTAAGTCTCATAAGTTATGAGTGGTCGTGAGTGGTCAAACCATATATTTTTATTATTTTAATAAAATGCTTTGATAAATTAATAAATAATTAGTTTTTTAAACAACTATCCAAAAAAATTGCCAATCACCCAGGCATAATCATTTAGTGTATTACAATTGCATAAGTATGCGTTGATAATAAATAATGTAGATGGAGACGTTAGAAATGATTTGAGAGAGAAATGGAGTAGGTACTAAGAATTATAATTTAAAGAGGTAGATGGAGACGTTAGGAGACGTTAGAAATGATTTGAGAGAGAAATGGAGTGGGCACTAAGAATTATAATTTTAATTTGTATTATATTTATTTTACTTCTTATAATTTGTATTATATTTATTTTACAATGGTGATTGAAATATAATATTATTATTGATGATGATGATGATGATGATGGTTAACATCCACTCAGACTAAACATTGGTCTATTCGACCTAAAGAAACAAATTATTTATTTTGATTTAAGATTTTATTCCTATACTCAAAAAGTTTGGAGAGAAGCCTTTCGAGATCACTATAATTTTGACATTGTAAAAGGCTAGGAAGGTCAGTATTGTAACAAAGATTGTGAAACTGAGATCTAATGTGGTTGTACGCGGGGCACTCTAAGAGGAAGTGGTTTTCATCCTCGATGTTCCTATTCTCACATATATGGCAGATCCTTTCCATCCATGGCGTTTTAGGAACTGCCCAACGACCTGTTTCACTATGGAGCTCATGAGAATTCGTTCTAATCTTTGCTATATTAATTTTCTTCTTTGAGCTAGTTAAAATAGAAAGATACTTTTGATCTTCTAGGGTGGGGTTGATGACCTTCTTATAATAGCTTAATTTTCTTTTAGCCACTAAATCTTTCTCACACCACATTTTTTCTTTGAACTTAGAAGTAACAATATCTTTAATGTTATTTATGTTTTGCAATGCATCATTCTCGTTAATCTCCCAATAGTTTAACCAGGCCCTTGTGTCTTTATGCCACCCCCGATTGAGCCTTAGGTGGTTCTGGCTGGAATTTAAAGCTAGCTTAGGAAGTCTATGATCGTCTATGTTATTAAGTTTGTGCTTGTACAACAGAAACCTAATCATAGTTAGGCTCTCAATGGGGGAAAGACCTGCTTCTATAAGGAGAATAGGATAGGGTGTATTACTTTTAATTTTTAGGTTATAAGTTATAAAACGCTTCTGGATTTGCTCAATCTTTCTCCATGATTCTTTGGAGATGCTGCAACCCCAAACCTCATAGCCATATAAGATATAAGATAACAGAAGTGACTAAAGTTTCAAAGAGGAACTTCTTTTTATCCCACATTACGAGGTTTGCTGTTTTACAATTATTTTCAAGACCAAAATAAGCTTTCCACCCCGCATTAATCCTTTTCTCAATGCTATGGTTCTAGTTGAGCTTGTGATGAATATCAATTCCTAGGTACTTGTAAGAATACACTTCCTCAAAGTTATTATTGTCATACATAACATTAGCGTAAGTGTCCTTCTTGAATTTGATAATCATAACTTAAACAAATAAGTAAAGATCATTTAAACAAAATATATATGCCGTTTTGAATATAAATATTATGGATGTTTTTAAATAAATATTTTTATGCTAATTATAGGGAATGTTTTAATTAGAGATATATTAATATTCATTAATATATATTACAGAATGTTTTTAAATAAATTTGTTTATGTTAATTATGCCAAATGCTTTAATTATAATTATTGTGATTTTTTTTATAAAAATTTTGTATTATTAAAATCAAATACAATTAACTTAATTTAAGTGACAAATTAGTTTAGTTTTTATAATATATTAATCTTTCATCATTATTTAAATATGAATTTTTATTTGTCTCATTACTTGCAAATGCAATTTACTATGCAAAATTGTTATTGTAAATTTTAAGAAAGATTTTGTATTATTAAATCAAATAGAGTTAACTTAATTTAAGTGACAAATTAATTTAGTTTTTATAATATATTAAGCTTTCATCATTATTTAAATATGAATTTTTATTTGTCTCATTACTTGCAAATGCAATTTACTATTAGAACTTTCAGCATTATTTAAATATGAACTTTTACTTATCTCATTACATAGAAATGCAATTTATTATTAAAAACTTTGAGCATTATTTAAATATAAACTTTTACTTGTCTCATTACTTGGAAATGCAATTTATTATTAAAAACTTTGAGCATTAATTAAATATGAATTTTTACTTGTCTCATTATTTGTAAATGCAATTTATTATTATTCCCCTTTAAGGTAATTTACTTTTATATTAGAGTTTTAAAGCTAAATATGAAACATAAATAATATAGTTTTAGGACAAACTTAAAAGAAATGCAAATTTTGAGGAAAATTTAAAACAATGGGTATAGTGTTTGAAGTTTCTTACTTCAAAGATGGATTTAAAGGAGAGTAAGGATACTTATGTAAGTACCTATAAAATATTTATGTAAGTACTTATACTATATCAATAAATGATAAAAGCCAAAAACAATTTGTATTAATTGTGGCAAAACATGCATAACCCCAAAATGAACAAGCTTTGAGTTAAAGATTATGGTTTTTTGGTTGGCTTGTCCACAAATGCCATTGACATATGCTACATCACATGTCAGCTCAAGATCTAGCATGTAAGGCTTGTTTCACAATCCATATATCACTATTCACTTCTTTGTTTATAATTAAACAATGAGATTGTGCTCTTATTTTGTGATGCAATGAAAATGACCAAATATATTATCTTGTGAATGTGGACATATGTATTTTTTTAAATTATAACTAAAAAATATAAATCTCATTTCTATTAATTTCAAGAACATTTACATAATTTACAAGCAAATAGTTGTGCATTTTCATTTGGCATGCCACCAAATAAATCGAGATGGAGAAATCAAGATGTGTTTGGCAATGGTGACATGAGTCTTAATAATAGGTGGATGCTCTACTCCTTTAAGAAGAAAATGTATGGGATGTTTTAGAGTGTTGAAACATCTAAAGAATAATAAAAGAATGGGCATGAAATCCAATTTCATTAAAGATGATATACGTATAAACACAACAGCTTGACTGCTGGATTCAAATTCCAAGGTTTGTTGGGCTTTCAATAATTGTACCATAACCCTAATAGATTATGTATCCAAAATTCTCCCCCTTAATCCAAAGGGGTGTATATGAGTCCAAGAAGAGAGCTAAAGTGCAAAAAAGTATGGTAGGAAATGGTTGAATGTGCTCTCTGAAATGGTGGTTTAATGAAGACCACTAACCAAATGAGGTAGAAGAACATGAGGTCTCTACCGGTGGTGGTTTAGGGTTGGCTAACAAATCTAGAACTAAAGCTCAAAGCAGTTCCTGGAACAATTCCAAATATGGCTAGAAGCCGAAGTCTTTTGCTGGTGGAAGTGCTCCCTAATAATGGTGTAACACGTCTCCAAAATTCACCCTAGTAAAGTTTAATATTTACCCAATAACAAGTTTTTTTTTAGTTTACATTATTTTCATTGCTAACATTTTGAATATGACATTCTCAACCCATGAGGGATCATTCATGTTTATCATTCAGGTTAATTCCTTGCATATGGGACATTGATTACTTTGATTCTCATATGTGGGATGGTTATGGTACTTGGACTATTTAAATTGTATTCTAAAGTGTTACACATCATTTAAGATGTTCATTTTTAACTATAATCATAATAATCACGACTATATATATATATATATATATATATATATATATATAAACATATCATGTGACCTGTCTAGGCACAAGTTGTTAGATTTCAAATTGTTAATTGTGTTCAACATATATTTGGCTAAAGTCGCGATAACTCGAAACATTCCATTGATGTGTATCGCTACAGTTAGGAATTTATAAGCATCAACTTCATGGTGACAATTTTCCATGGGATGCGATGGTTTAGATTTCAGAGAGGTCCAACTATACCTCGATCACATGATGGAGGTCTTGTGGTTTAAGTCCTTAGGTTGGCCCATTCCCTAGTCACATGGGGATGCACTATGAATAGTGGCCACCGATTCAAACTCTTTGACGGTGGAGATTTATCCTTGAACGATTAGGGTAACGAACTACCCCTCCCTCCTTTTCCACTCTTTCCATTTGCGTGCTTAGATATGAGAGCAAATCTATGCGATTATAAAGGGGAACTGATTGCTAGGGTTTTATCCTCTGTCCAACTAGTTATGATAATGAATCTTGTTTAGATTGAAGGCTTCTTTTGTGGATTATTTTCCTATTGATGCCAACAAAGGAAGATTTATGGTAAACTTTTTGTGTTAAACCTAGTCTCTTCTTATTTTTTCTTTCTGAATCTTTTTCTCCAAGTTATATTCCTTTTCTTGTGTGCATCTAGTGTAGGACTAATTTTTGTTTCAAAACATCTTAGTTTTGCAAGAAACGTGGGTTCCCTTTTTCCCTTTTTGGGGTGTTGGCATGAAACTACAAGTTTATGCAACATTTCAGCTTCGTCACCTTTCTAACCTTCTCAGGTATACCCGTGGTTTATGGTCTCATTTGCTATAATTTTCTTTTATTATGGTGAGGTTCATGTCCTTGTTTGATAAGGAAGTCTAAGCACAAAACGATCATTGTTCTAACAACGACGAGGAGTTCTAATAACTCTTCGTTTAGGTATTTATCAATGTGTTACTTCATAGATTTTATTTGGGTTTCTTCGTTCACAATTATAGTGTCTAACTAACGTATCTTGCATGTTAATATTTTTCCTAGTCTTTGGGAACTTGAGGAAAAAAGAATATGTTGAAAATTTCTTGTTATTTTTTTGGCATCCTATAGGTATTTATGCTCTGTATTCACGCATATATTGCAGGTCTTTTCTCGAAGTTGTTTCAACTGGTTTAGCTAAATGCCTCGCCCTGCTAATCCATAATCAAGTTTGATTTTCCTTAAGAGCAAATTCTGGATAGTCAGACTCTTGTAGCCCGATTTTTTTATGGAAAATATTAATTAAGGGTTTCTTTTTTTTTGCTAGAATGCATAATGCTTAGCTATTTTAGCTATGATCGTATGACAAATTGGTTCAAGATATATGTATACTTGATATTTCAAACTGTTAAATGTTTATAATGTAATTTTAGTTTCCTTTGATACCTACATTTTTCGTGAAATGTTTATCTCTTCATCATGGAGACTTGGAAATTACATTTTCTTTGGTCAAATTCATATGCACTATATTATTCTAAGTTTCTCTGTGTATGTTAAATATTCTGGTATTGATTTCTCAATTTTTTTTAGATTACAATATCTTGACTATGAGTCTTATATATACATAGTTATTACATGTATTATTAATTCTATAGGTAAGTCTATAGGCTAGGGTAACCTTGTAGAATCTTGTCAGTAGGTATCTGCATATGGTTTTCATAGGGCCACTATTAAAGTTGAGCAAGGACTACTTGTACTCACAGGTTGACGAGGAATTCCTTTATTGCGCTGACTTGTCTGTATGCTAACCTTGTCTCGAACCCTAATACTTATTCCATTTACCACTTATTTTCTACAATATTTAGGAAGCGTGGTTATACTACTATGAATTTTATTAGCATGCATTCTTCTATAAGAATGTATAAATTTGTGTATTCTAGGTTTAAGTGCAAGGCAACCAGACCCATTTCTTTGTTTTGTTTTTCTATTAATGTCTTGACTCACCTTGTTTGTTAAAAAAGGAATCAGCGTTGGGCTCCTGGTTCTGGGTTCCCTCCCTTGTCATTTCTCTAGTCTTCCTGCCCTATTCAATGCACATATGTATTTATATTTTCCATAGAGACCAATAATCATAAACAAAATTGACTCTAACTCACTAATATGCAACAAATTTAATAACATTCGTTCTGACACAATTATACTAAATATTTTCTCTGTACATTCTCATTCTAGTTCCTACTTCATACATAAATTGACTCTAAGACTTCATACACTTTGCACAAAATCACATATAATTCAAAATGCTTATCTAAATTTTATGGGGATACAACAGAAGCTTCCATGTTCCTCCCCCCTGTTGAACTACAATCTCAATAGTTCCCAATGAGCTTTAGGCTCCTTTCTTGCCAAGAAACCAATAAAAAACCTTCCACTGTTTTTCACCTCCTTAAGCCCAAGCAACATCCGGCTAATTCTGGCATAGGTCCAGTCTTTATTTCCCACTGATACCTTGTTTCTTTAAAATCAGAATGCCTTTATCTTCTACATTTTTTTTAACATCTTCCACCCATGAAATTTATCTCCAGTCATGTTAGTTCTTGTGGTCAGATCATCCAAAAAGAGTCATCTTCGCTAGAAAAATGGAGTATTTTTTCTTTTTCTGTGTTTCCTGTCCTTTCTTGGACCATAAATTATTCTAACTGTTTCCTAGTAGTTCAGATTCTAACTATTCACGTGATGATTCCTCTTGTATTTCCAAATATAGGAATAAGAAAAACAATTTTATTTTATTAATAGAAATAAATATTTACAATCTCATAAAATGTTCGCTTTTCACTTTTTAGCTTTTCAACCACATGTCAAACTTATAAAATCATATTTTTTTTTTTTAGAATTGATTTCACTAGGGGTACTACATTTCCCCTCCCCTTGAAAGGGAACACCACCCTTAGTGTTTTTACACCTTCATTTCCTTTAAAACAACATGGGAAAATCCTTTTTCATCTCTTTCTTCATCTCCCAGGTGGCTTCATCAGGCCTAAAGTGCTCCCATTACACTCTAATATGGGAAATGGATTGATTCCGGAGTATAGTTTCCCTCTAGTCCAAAATTTGTAGAGGCTCGACCTGAAGCTCTCCTTCTCGTTCAACCTATACAAAATTTCAATCAATAACAAGAGCAAGATCACGAATATAGTTTTTCAAAAGAGACACATGACATACATTATGAACCTTAGTGTGGGTTGGAAACGCTAGTTGGTAGGCCATTGGCCCTACCCTAGCTAGTATTTCACCCACAAAATTGATGGGCTAATTGAGCACAATTCCCCAATTTTAGAGTACTCTTTTTCGGTTGAATTTTAATATATACATTTTCCCCTACTTGGAATTCTTTGTGTGTCCTCTTCAACTCTATGTAGCTCTTCTATCTGTCCTGAGCTATTTTAAGTCATGTTTAATTTTCATCACCATTTGTTGTATTTCTTGTAAAATATCTGGTCTTAATACAAGCCTATCTTCAAGATTACTCCAACTCAAGGGAGACTTATGAAAATTTTTCCCATAGATAACTTCCAAAAGACTCATCTTGAGTGATGCTTGATAACTATTGTTATAGGAAAACTTAATTAAATGCATATAATCCTCCCATTTAGTGGGCTAATTCATTACGTGCGTGCATAGAATGTCTTCAAGGATATGATTGGTCCTTTCAATTTTCCCATTTGTTTGTGCGTGATATGAAGTGCTGAAGTTCAACAGTGTGCCCATTCTTGTAAATAGTGCCTTCCAAAAATTGGAAGTGAATTTCGCATCCTTGTTAGATATGAAAGTTTTTGGTATCCCATGTAATCTGAAATTGTTTTTCATGAAAATCCCTGCTACTTGCACAACTTTATAAGTAGATTGAACACGTATGAAATGTGCAATTTTTGACAATTTATCTACCACTACCATATTTGGGTCATGTTGCCTTCTAGTTCTAGGTAACCAAGTGATAACATATAATAAAATTACTGTTGAGCCCTTGAATTACACCAATTTTTATCCATTTATATGGACTTGAAACTATCTTAATTGTCCTATGCTACCCCTTTTCTTGATGATATATTTTACATAATCTATATTTTTGACTAAGGAATGACACTATCTATAGATCCTATTATTCAAGTGATAATATAGGATCATTAAGTAGTTTTCACGTAGTTTGGGATTACTCATGTGATGGTTTGGAAAAAGTTCATTTAATTGGTTTCAGATGCTTGAAGGATGGACATTGTTACATGACCTCTTTTGGTGTGCTATTGCTTCGAGTGCTTTTACTTGCAAGGCCAAATTATATCATTCCTACAATCTCATTCGTGCTTGAGGATATGGTCTTTGACCGATGCTCAAGAAGGAAAGTAACGGAATGCCAACTTGACAATAGATATAATCTGAAGTTTTTATAATAATTTAGAGTGTATTATAACAAGTTACCTTCTGAACCACTTATGTAATAACATAGATATATGCAATGGAATTTTACCTTAATTTTTATTATTTAGTTTTGATATTTTATTGGGTCACTACCTATTCGAATTGTATAAATCAAGGAGCCTTCAAGTTTGCTTGTTTATTGAACAATCAATGAGAAGTGGGTGTTGCATAAGTGAACAAAATTATAATGAGACTGTTGTACTACATTTCTATATGATATATTATACAATTCTCCATTTTCTGAAGTCTTAGTTTGTGAGCAATATTTCACAGCCTTGATTAATGAAGGAGGCCCCCCTTCATTGGTTAGGTGTTGCAGTTTTTTTATTAATTACATTATTGTAGGTACTTCAAAATTTCTCTATGTTTTGATTATGTGTCCAATTGTCATTTAATGACAAATGGTATATGAACCTATTATCTAAAGGAGATTATGTTGCATTAATTTGTTCGATGGATGGTTTGTGTATTATTAATGAGAATAATTTAGCTACTGTTATTTGTAGAGTGGTTGGAGTAGTTCTATTTGCAATTTGGTTTATTTTATATTTCTTGTTAGAGCTGTTCATTTCCTGTTTTTTTCCCCAGGGAAAAATCGTAACTTTCATTATATAAAATATTGAAAATTACATGCTGTAGATGCTGCATAAAGAGCATATGCCAAAAACAGTGACCATGAAAGCCACTTTACTGTATGAAGTCTGAAAAGTAGTTGTTACATAAGTGTAACTGATAAAAAGTGAGATACAAAATAATATATACATGACATAGTTCTGAAAATCGAATCAAAAATAAAAAAAGGGAAAAACATCAATGATCTGTGATGTATCATAAAACCCCTGCCACCAACTGCTGATGCTTAATGAAGGGTCTACCATAATACTGATAGAATTCCTGTCCATTCATCTCTTGAATCATCCAAGAACCACAAGGTTGCTGCGCTGCTTCCTTGGAAAGACTGTCGGAAATCTGGTTCCTTTCCCCATATATATATGACGACAAGGTATATAGTCAAATTGTGATTTTAATGCAATAATTTAATCCAAAAAAATTCTGACTGTGTGCATGTGACATTGAGCTTGAATATTGAACCAATTTATGACAAGTTTGGAATTTCCAAAGATCTGCAGTTGTCGGCAACCTTTCTTAAGGGAGAAAATAAGAAGTAGCCTGAGACTATTGAGTTCTCAGAAGTTATTTGTGCCCCTTCCTAAACCCATATTTATTTTGAAATAATGTTCTTCAGATAAGTACAAAACCGCACCACTGCCACAACCTAGATTCTGAGGTGAGCCATCAAAATATGCCCAAGGAAATGATTTATCAATGGATTCTGCAATAATGTTCTGATTTTCATGATTTTGTTCTTCTTCCAGGATTAAAATATATAAGGCTTCAATATGTGAGAATGTGAAAGTATAGTTAGGAACCTTATCTTGAAAAATGTGCAGATTTTGTCCTAACTCGATACCCCAACGTATCAACAAGGAAAGGTTGCGAAGCTTTGAAAGATGTGCACTGTTCTACCATGATTCCCAACCACCATATAGAGAGTCCCCTTGCACCTGATATTTACTGCTAAAGATTGATATATATGATTCCATATAAGATTTGCTGTAGGATAATGCAAGAATAGATGGTAAATTGATTCTATGTTATTCTTGCACAAAATACACTAGGATGGTCCCTGAAAGGATCTATACTGTAAATTTTCCCCGCTGGAACCTTATTACACAGTAAACACCACATGAATAGATTAGCCTTTGCCGGACCTTTTAGTTTCCAAAGTGGGCACCACCACCAGACAATATTTTCAGGTTCATGATCAGCAAAGATGAATGGGTAACCTTCCTTTAGTGTGTATCTCACATGCATGGAGATAGCCCAAATTAGTTCATCCTATCGATCTTATATTCTTACATGAGCCTCCATGAGAGCATTAATATAATTAACCCAGTGTTGATGCCAATGGTTAGGGATTTGCAGATCCTAAGATTTTTTCCATTTTTGACCAAATATGGTTGAATTATCTGCATCAAAAATGTGATTTAGAGTCCTGATACCCACCATCTCCAAGAAATGAATAAGTTCAGGAGGAAGGATATGGGCATTGCCACTACTTGACCATGCGTCCATTCTTATTCAGACCTTTACACCTGATCCTATTCTTCATGCCAAACCTTCTCTAATATATTCAATGGAATCAAGTACCGATCTCCAGATAGTAGAGATATCCACCCTATTCCATCTGGGGCTACGTATCCATTCCTCAATATGAAACAAATTGATGTATTTTCTGTATACCACTTCTGACCATAAGATATTTGTTGTAGAAGATGCCACCCAATTTTGGCCATAAGGGTTTTGAAAGGAAGCCCAGGTCTTTCATCCCCCACCCTCCCCATTTTTTTGGAATGGAAATAAGTTCCCTTCTTACCCACGCGAATGTCCTGCTTTCCTTGCTCCCTCTCCAATGAAATCTGCAACAAATTTGTTGTATCCTGTTTATTATGCCTTTGGGAATCCATGATAACACCATCCAATATACAAGGATTTCCCCCAACATCGATTTGATAAGAAATAATCTACCAGCCCTGGATAACCAAAGATGATGCCATACATTAATTCTTGATTCAATCTTGGCTACTAATCACATCCAATCCATAATTATATATTTATTGGGCTTGAGTATAAACCCCATATATTTGAGGCCATCTTGAAAAGATGAGAACCTATATGGAAACCTTTGTTTGGCATAGAAAAGTTCATGTTGGGTACAATTTATGATAGATAAAGTGGATTTCTCATGATTTGTTTCCATCCCTGTAGCCTTGCAGAATATAATTAATATGTTGTTGAAGATAGAAGAATAACTGATGGATCCATTTAGAAAAATGAGGACGTCATCTACGAAAAGTAAATGAGACAAGGTAACGGACTCAACAATTTTGACACCTTTGATTCTCCCTAGGTTCCTTTTTTCTGAAATCAATTTGCTCAAATCTTCCATTACCAAGAGAAACAATAATTATGATAAAGGACATCCCTACCTGAGACCAAACTCAACATGAAAAGAAATTGATGCTAATCCATTTATCAAGATGCTGTATGAGACATAGGTAATACAACACATTATCCAGTTAATGAAAGCATGCGGAAAGCCTAAATGAGTGAGCAACATTCTGATATACAACTAACTAGTCCTATCATAAGCTTTGGCTAGGTCAAATTTTTTGATTAATCCTTTTAAGTTCTTAACTTCGATGGAGTGAAGGCCTTCCTGTGTGTTACCAATAGCTTCGTGGATCTATCGGTGGTCCAAAAAAACAAATTTCTCCTTTGATAGATGTTGGGATAATATGGGTTTAATGCAGTTAACAATTATCTTGTAAATGCAATTGTATAGTGAGATAGGCCTGAAGTCATTAAAGGATATAGGCTTATTGATTCTGGGGGATCAAATCTATAAACATGGCATTGAAGGCCTCATAAATTCTCCCATTAAGCCTATAATATTTAATCACCTTAAGGAGGCCATGACCTATCAGTTCAAGGAAAGCCAAATAAAATTCCACTGACCATCCATTCGAACCCAGACTCTTTTCCTTCTTAAACCATTTTAGTACAACCTCTAGCTCCCCTAAAGTCATTGGTTTATTCAAGTCTTCAATTGCGTCCTCATTAACAAATTGTGGAAATAGCCTGTCTGCCTCTATAATTTCTACTAGGGATGCCTCCTATGGAGCTTTAAACAAATGGCCAAAGTGCTGAATACCCATATTTGCTAAACCTTTGAACGAATGAACCGTGGATCCCTCCTCGTATTTTAGGGACCATATCATGTTAAAAGGCTTCCTTCCTCTAGCATTTTGTTGAAAAAAATTGGTATTTTCATCTCCGACTTGGAGCCAGATAGCTCTGCTCTTGAGTCGTCATGATTCTTCCTTTTCTCTTAGTATATTGAGCTTCTTTGCTTCTAGTTGAGTAATATGGAACTTGGATTTAGGGGAGACATATCCATCATTTCATGGATCATCTAAACTGGCTAATTCAACTTCAATATTACTGAGCCTTTCATCGTCTTTATTTTTCTTGGCCTTAGCCCATTCTATCGTTCTTTGTTTTAAGCGACACTTTACCTACTAGGTGCTCCATTGACAATTATCTCCAATATGTGACCTATCCTACCATGTCTCTTTCACGAGACGATGGAATTCCTTATCCCTTAACCATGTTGAATTAAATTTGAATGGATCCCTTGGCTTTGGAGATATACCAACAATCTCAAGGAATATAGGCGAGTGATCCGAAATACCTCCCAAACCCACCCATTTCCTGGTCATATCAACCTTATCCAATAGTGGTACCTTGATTAGGAACCGATCAAGACACCTGGAAAGCATAGCAACTCATATCCTTCTATTCATCTAGGTCAATTGTAAATGTGTGACTTCGAAGTAAAGGAAGTTGTTATGCTCCAGGATTTGCTAAAAAAAGGCCGAGAGAGAATCCACCTGAGCATGACTACCGCAAGATTCTGCATGTCCCATAGAAAAGTTAAGGTCTCCCCCTAGAATAATGTTGTCTCCCTACATGAAGGAAGATCCCAATAATGCTTCCCAAAACTCGACGCGATTATGATAGGGACCATATATATTCACAACCCTAATATCAATCTCTAATTCTTCAGAATACACATCTGCCATTAAAACACCTTCTCTCCCCCCAAATATTCACTAATCTCACCATTCTATGATTTATACCGATAGTAATGCCTCCGGATCTACCACGAGCATCTAATGCGTGAAAGGACCATCCCAAAGATATAGTTACTAAGAGTTCAGTAATAAGGGTACTATCACTGAGAGTTTCCTGCAGAAAAATAACATCCAATCTCTCCAGATCTAATAACCTCTTGAGTGCTAGTTTTTTTGCAGGGCTAGCCAACCCTCTGTAGTTGAAAGATAACCACTTCATCGTGAAACCATTTTCGAGTTGTCTCTTGCTCTAAGAACCCTGTCAAGTGATAACTGTCTACCCTTCGCTACATCCACACTGGCCCTATGTATGGATTTTGATATATTGGAATGCTTACCTCGCGTTGGCTTGGGGATATTTGGGGGAGATGATAAGCCAATGCCTTGGCCCGCCATAAGGGGTGATTTAGATAATGATCTCAAGTTGCATCTATGGCTAGTTCTAGTATCAAATGAGTTATCCTCCCTATCAATCAAAGATTCTAGGGGGGAAACATGGATGGTAGGAGAAGGAGCCAAGAAACATACAAGAACCGAAACCAATGGACATGCAATCGTGCTCAAATTACAAAGAGATAAAACCATGCCAAAATGTGATATAGAATTAGATAATGAAGTGTACAAATGGAAAATGAGAAATATGAGGTTCCAAGGATGGGATAGAGAGATCAGTACCCGAAGGGGGCCGGTTCCTAAATCTTGAGTGCGTGTGACACTTGGAGAAGGTGGACGAACTGATGATGCTTGTGTCCCTTTGTTTTTTTCCATCCCCTGACCCTGTCGGGCCGAAATGTTTTGAGGCGTTTTCTTCATATTAGCTTCGACAACACCAATCCCATGCAAACCATCCTTCATGACCAGTGATTCCCCTACCGACTTGTCTTTAGCAATTAATGGGAATTCTTTATATAGATGTCCAACTTCGTGACACCTCCTGCATCTAAAAGGTACCCCCTCGTAATCTAATTTCTGCAGCCTAGTCTGACCTCGACATTGAAGTTTTAGGCTTTCCACCAAGCCCTCTCTGGTATCTAGGTGAACCAGTATACGTGCGTACACCAGATTTCCTGATTCTGTACAGTATTTGTCATAATCCAAGAAAACCCCCAAATCATCCCTAATGCACTTGAAGACATTTTCGGTCCAAAATCGGAGAGGTAACCCTGGCATTCGCACCCAAATCAGACGTGCCCCCAACTATTCTCTCTCTGGATCGAAAAGAGGAGACCATCACTTCAACATCACCGTGAACATCTCGATATGATAGAATTTGGTTAGTACACATGAGGCCTATTCAACCTTAACAAACTTGAGTGCAAACCAACCCTTGGTCATAGTCACTACAGTGGGAAAATTATCCAGAATCTGACCCCAAATCTCCGAGACCCATTTTTTGAGACACGCTGAGGAGTAATTTCTCCCTCGAACCCTTCCTACCAAAACAAAGCCCACTGTGTCCATGACTTGATCCAGTTTGATACCTTCACCTAGGACCAATAATGTTGCTCTTTTCCTAACCTTTGTACTCTTTGATTTATTGTTCAGCTTCTCTTGAATGCCTTTAGCTGAATTCCCAGAGTCTTGAATAGGGTTGTCCTCCGAAACATAAACCCTAGCTTCCTCCTGAGTACATCCAAGGTTATTAACAGGAATCCCCTCAAAGAAACCCGAGGTTTGAACAGATGAGGGGAGCTGGTTCACTTGTGCTATATGATCAGCCTCGACACTCCATGCATGGCCAACTACCTTAGAGGCATGGTACCTAGATGTTTCTAGAACAATAAAATACTCATTAACCCCAGAATTCATGACCTGGTAATAAAATCCGACACCTGGCCATCCACCAAACTTGGGTTTAGGCATTTCTCCAAAAAATGAAGAGATGATGTGGAAGGGATCGAAAGGTCCAACTGCTGTTGAAGGTCGTCTAATATAGGTTCAACACTATGACCTATGCCCTATAAACTTAGAGAAACATACCCTAAAACTGACAGTAGGTTTTCAAACCCTAGAGATGCGAGGCTACCCAAATCCCCCTCCAAAGAAAAACTAGACGAGGAAACCTACATAGCCAGTGCCCCATGAGCCTCCGGTGACTCCATACCGGGGTGTTGAGGTGGATAATTTGTCCAGATTGGTACAAAATCTAAGGAGTCAGAAGCATAATCAACCAATTCTTCATCCATCTCAACTGAGGAAAAATACCTAGATGTAAATAGTGTTTGTAGTTCACGAAAAATAAGCCTACTCACCTCGAAAGAGCCTATCTACACCGCACTCCTCTAGTTGCAAACCAGTCATGATGCACCTTCTACCTCCACCGCCTACGGCCTCCACTGTAGTTGTCTATTGTGAACTAACTGAACCCTAATGACACTCGTAGCCTTATAACCCTGCAAAAATTTAGAGACATTGTGGGCATGCTCCCTCCCCCTTGATAAAAAAATGCACATGACCATTTCCTGTTACTTGTAGCATGATTCAATCAATGATTGTCTTTCTGTTACTTGTAGCATAACTCGATTAGTGTTGGTTGTTCGCTTCTTGTTACTTGTAGCATAGCTATATTGCATAATGGTTTGGTGATTATTTTTATAGAAATAACTCAGTTGTTATTACTTGCAGAGATTGGTTTTTTTAAGATAGGACTCTATTTTAACCATGATGATCCCAATTTATATCCCTTTCTAGTAAGAGTTTGTGATTGGTTGAGGCTTTGAATTAATGCTTGGAGTGAATTGCATCAAGTTCCTATATTTGATTATTTAATTGTGATTTGATCCATAAATGCGAATTATTTAGTTATGAGACCATTTGAATAACCAACACTAACAAGTGATCTCTTTCTTTCATATACTTTGCACGCAACCTTGAAATAACATAGGATCTCTGGATTGACATTTAAATGTGAATTGTTATAGTTGTCTTAGACAGGAATTTGCAGTAGTCGACAATTACCTCTGATTTCCATTCTGGTATAGGAAGAAGGTTCAACAATCTAGTGGGATGTTGATGCTCTACCTTTAGTTTTTTGGGCCAAATGTGGCGATGAAAATTCAAGTTTTTCCTCTTTTATCGAATTGCAACCCTCAAAATTCATATAAACATTGTGAATTTTGATTCAGAGTAAAAAGAAAATATGTGGAGAGCTATGTTTTTGTCCTAATGATATTTTTTTCAAAATATTTTAGTGTCGTATAATCTCTCAATTGTTCATTAAATTCAATATATGTCCTTGCAAATTTTCGCAAAACTTAAGAGGTATACATGTGTTCACGTGGCATAACTTAGTCTAAAATGTGTAATTTTCAATATATATATATATATATATATATATATATATATATATATATATATATATATATATATATATATATATATATATATATATATATAACATGATCTACACAGAGAGAACTACATTTTTCATATTAAAAATATATTTTTTATGCAAAATTATATTTATTTTTATTTTTCGAAGTTGGCAAAGTAATATTTCAATTGCATTTTGGAGACACATGTGTTCACGTAATATTTTTTTCAACTCTTTAAATAAATTTAAAAACCAAGAGTACCCTTTTGAATAGGACTTGTAAACAAAGATAGTGGTATTTTTTGAAATTTTTGCGTTGTGTATATTTTATGTTATTGATTTTTTATTCAACCCCTTTGAAACAATTCAAAAAAATTTCAAGTGTTATGTTTAAAAGAAATTAGATGAAAAATATCATATGAATTCGAAAGTGTCAAATTCATATGCCATTGGATAGAGGATTCTTTCATGAATCCAACATGATCAACTCTGCCACTTAAGGACAATTTTTTCCCTAAATCCACTAGGGTACAAAATGGGGTTGAAATCTGTAGAAGGGGTGTTGAAACTATGATTTTTAGGACCTCAGGAGCTCGATTGAGCACTTCAAACGCTCGATTGATCGCTTCAATTCAAAATTCAAATTTCTCAATTGAGCATTAAAGAAACCCTCGATCGATCTGTATACGTGTTTAACTAGCAACTCGATCGAACCATTAAAAGCCTAACTTGCCAACTTCCTACCAACTTTTATTAATGCTATTAATGGTCAATGCTATGGCTCAAGGGCTCGATTGAGCCTCTGAAGTCAACAAATAAATTAGTCTCTAAATTCGATTGTAGAAATAAAACAACAAATATTCATTCATAGAGAAATATCACAGCATGAAAATTACACAGAGATTCACAACAAATATGGGAAATTGGAGATTGTGTTGAGAAATGGCAACAATAAATTCCAGTTTAATTTGTCCTTGAATTAAATTGAGAATTAAAATCGGATTCTATTCTTATAGCAACTTGTAAATAATTATTTAAGTTTAATTAAGTTAATTAGCTTAGGAATTTTGAGTTGGAAGTCTTTCTGCAGTCATGTATATGTTATTCCTAAGTTTAGGGGCCCAATATGAGTTTAAATTGAGTTGGAAACTAGATCACTCAGTTTACTAGGTGAATTTCAGTTAAATTAGTTCTAAATTGTTTTTGGAACTAATAGAGGACTAACAATCAGTTAGTGCACTAATGCATCCACTAAGTGCTACTCCAGTTAACTGAATATTTCCTCATGTGAAACTCATGCATGTCAGTTCAAAGAAAGACCTAGTTGAGACTAGAGTGCAGGGGAACTGTGTTGAAAATGCAACAAGATGATGGAGCTTAGTGGAAAGGAGTCGCCTTCACTAAGTGGGCCCGCAAGATATTTTTGGTGCAAAGTCTATTTTTAGACATATGGATCATGGTCTATGAGTTGCAAGATGCTGTTTATGGATGATTGGTCATGTTGGGAAAAATAGATGGACTTCTATTTTTGGATCACAGCAAGATTGGTCAGAGTCTATTTTTAGACTGCTGGTTAAAAATAGAAAAGTCAAATATTATTGTCTCATAATAATATTTGGACTGTAAACTTTATCTTATCCTCTTGGAGCACTTCAGTTTGAGCTACAGATGTGGCACATGCAGCTGTCAGAAGGAAATACGCTTTTCTTATGAGTCAATTGAGCTATTGCATGTAGGACATCAGTTAGAACTCATGTGGGTGAGTTTGGTGGAGTTGGATGTGGAGTTGATGGAGTTGTGTTCAGTTTGAATTTTTTAAACTAGTTGTAATTAGTCTAACTGCAAATAGACTAGTGATGTGTGATGTAAATTAATTGATTAAATTAATTCACTAATTATTAACTCATAATGCAACTGAAGAATACATCAGTTAACTCAGTGCATGTACAGTTCAATGGAGACAGGTGTTAGAGGTTGAGATTGCTATCAGTTGTGACTATAGTTGTGCATGAGATCTTGCACAAGCAATGTATTGAGTATGCCCATGATAATTGCCCAGTATATGCCCAGTAGAATAGCCTGTGCTCATGTGATTTCCAGTGTGAGTGATTTTCACAAGGTAAATAGGAGTTTGGATCAGCCATTCATCATTCATTCTCTTGCAGGGTTGTGCAGTGGAGGCAGGCAAAGCAGTGGAGGAGATTTGAGCAGTGATTGATTAGATCTGAGCTAGTTTTGTGTGTAACAGGTGGAGATAGTGCTGGATACTTGTGAGGAGTATTGTACTATGTAATGTTACATGTTCTCAATCATTAATATACAGATAGTGTGGGGTTTTAGCTGTATGCTTTCCCCGGGTTACATACTGTGTTAATGTGCATGCGATTGATGTTTCATTGTTTTTAATGCTGCTAAATTGATGATCAAAGTAGAGGAGGTTATGTATTATGCATGTATTCCACAATAATGTATAATCGGGATAATCTCTGTGAATAAGTTTTTATTATTCAAAATTTCTACACAATGTACTATTAGTGACATTATTTACTGGAGTGTAAATATCATGCATGGATGAGAGATTGATCCTGTGTTTGGATTGTGTAGTTTTGGAAGCATGAATTCCTTTTATATACGGGCTATTCATCCTAGGAATTACGCAAGAGATCAAGGGCTTGGAGAAATGCATAATTGGCTAAGTGTTGGCCAATATCTAGCTTGTGAGCTGAGAGAGTTGAGCATACTTGTGCGGAATTGTTTTAGTGAGAACAAGCTTTGTATCTTCACTCATATTTCTGATATATGCCATTGATTTATCTTCTTCTTGTTCATATTGTTTTCATCGATCTATTGGCTTCCACTGGTTGAAAGTAGAAGTAGATTCTTGTCCCATGCTTTAGTAAATTGCATGAGCTTATGAATCTACAGGATTTTTTACATGGTATCAGAGCTGAGAACAATATACTAGAGGATATTTCGAAGTTTTGAGTTTTGGGTTATAGGTGAAATTCAAATTTGCAATACATACTTTAGGATCGGTAGATGGCGTTCTACGGTTTGCGGCTCGAGTATGCCTTGGAAGGAAGCTCAAATTTTATATCCTGGAGGGACAGAATGGAGGCTGTGCTAGAGGATAATGGCTTGAAGGAATTCATTGATCAAAAAATTCCTAAGCTAGCAACATCAAATGCACATAATTTGGTCAAATGGAAGAAGTGTGTGGCGAAGGCGAGGCGGATAATCCTTGAGGGAGTTCGAGACCACATTGTCTCGAGTCTCCATGGAAAGGAAAATTTGTATGCTATGTGGAAAGCATTAATGGAATTGTATCAGAACAATAGTGACCAAAGGAAATTGGCACTGAAGGACAAACTTCAAAAAATCAAAATGGAGAAAGGCGAGACTATTCCAAAATACTTGACCAAGTTCACTCAATGTCGTGATGAACTTGGAAGTGTTGGAATCATGGTTTCCGAGGATGATATGGTGAGTCTTGATCTTCTAGGACTCCTAAAGAGTTGTCATAATTATTAGGACTCTGTCAATGGTCGAGAGAAGCTACCAGATTGGGAGAGATTGTGGTCAGATTTGATGCAGGAGGAGATTAGGAGGAACATCGGGGATGGATCTTCATCAAAGACTGGTGATAAAGAAAATTGTGCCTTAGTGATTAAGGAGAATAAGGGGAAAGGGAAAGCTTCCCATTCCAAATCAGATTCTTATCATGGAGGTAAGAAGAAGGACATGACAAAAGTTAAGTGCTTTCATTATCATGAGCTGGGCCATTTTGTTACAAATTGTCCACTCAAGAAGTCCAAGAAGAAGTCCTCAAGAGGAGCGGTGGCTGAGGCTTTGGCCTCTCAATTCGAATTGGAATTTTCTCTCATTGCATGCATGGTGTCATCAATGATGGGAAGTATATGGTACTTAGAAAGTGGAGCTTCATTCCACATGATTGACGAAAAAGTGTTATTCAGTGACTTGGAGGAGAAATATCTCCAGATGCATATCGAGATGGGTGACGATGGGAAGTATAGTGTTACTGGATTGGGCATGATTAATTTTCAGAGGGAGCATGGGGCTCCACTCACCTTGAAGAATGTTATGTATGTGCCCAGTCTGAAGAAGAACTTGGTATCTGTTTCCATGCTTGAGGATAGAGGCTATGATGTGATCTTATCGAAAGGAAAGGCATTCCATTGACACATAGCCATGGGTAAAGTGAAGAAGATAGGGATTTAGGTGAAGAATATCTATAAGTTGGAGGTAGAGGAGTGTGTTTCTTTGAGCACAAAAGCAGAAAGGGTGCAGATCCGAGACGTTGGCGAGTTGTGGCATAGGCGATTGGGCCACTTGCATCATGGGGCTTTGAACATATTGCAACAGATCTCTACCGGTCTTCCCAAAGGTACACTTGAGAAAGTTGATACATTCAAGGGGTGTGCTTTGGGAAAATACATCAAGTCTTCCTTTCATGACAACGACATTCGAGTATAGTCTATTATAGAGTGAGTCCATTCAGATGTGTGTGGACCATTCTCGAAAACATCCACAAACAAACAAAAGTATTATATTATATTTGTTGATGACTATTCTCGTAAATGCTGGATATTTTTCATGCAGAAAAAGGATCAAACTTTCACAAAGTTTTGTGAGTTTAAAGCATTGGTGGAGAAAGAGTCCGACAAGAAGGTTAAAGCTCTATGGAGTAATAATGATGGTGAGTATGTCTCAAATGAGTTTAAGAACTTCTGTGTAGCTGAAGGGATTAAACAAGAGTTGACGACACCCCATAACCCTCAAAAAAATGGTGTGGCCGAGAGGAAGAACAGAGGCATAGTAGGGGCAGCAAGGGCGATGTTGCAGGATCAGGGCCTACCACTTCACTTGTGGGTTGAGGCATGCAACACATTGGTTTATGTTCAGAATCATAGCCCACGTTGGATACTTGAGATGAAGACACCAGAGGAGGCTTATTCCGGTAAGAGGCCAGATGTCGGTCACTTCAAATTTTTTGGGTCATCGATATATTTCCATGTGACCAAAGACGCATAGAAGAAGCTTGAGTCGATAACAAAGTTGGGGATATTTTTGGGGTACACTGATACACCTCATAACTATCGGGCGTACTTGCCAACTAGAAGGATGACAATGGTTCACAGGGATGTCAGATTCGATGGGGAGAAGGCCATGTGACTTTCCCTTGAGAGGGGGCTTGAGCTACATGCAGAAGAGGAGATTTAGATCCTGAGGTTGAGGAGCCTCAGATTGATGTGGATCAGCCACATGTAGAGGATCTAGGAGTGGAGACATCCTCTCAGGTAGAGTCTTCTAGAGAGGGAATAAAATGCACTAGAGAGGCTGACAGATTGTTGGATGATGCACAGGAGAATGTGGGAGCACCCACTTCTCAGAGAAGGCATAGGAGGTAACCTGAGAGGTACACTGGATACATGGATCTTATGGGCGAATGTGTTGTGACAGAGTCATCTTCCTTTAAGGAAGAAGTGCAACAACCAATTTGGGTTGATGCCATGGTGGAGGAGTATGAATCCATAGTTCGTAACAGTGTTTGGGATGTGGTCCCGAGACTAGAGGACAAGTCAGTGGTGAGCTCCCATTGGCTTTACAAGGTAAAGCAAGTTGTAGATGGTAGTGTGGAGAAGCATAAGGCTATATTTGTGGCCTGTGGCTTTTCACAAGTAGAGGGGATTGACTATGATGAGACCTTTTCTCTTGTTGCAAGGTACTTGTCAATCATATCTATATTGGCACTATCAGCACAGATGGGTTGGAAGATACATTAGATGGATGTGAAGACAACCTTCCTTAATGGCATGATTGAGGAAGAGGTGTACATAGAGTAACCTAAAGGTTTTGAAACCTTTGACCATGAGTCACATGTGTGCCAACTCAAGAGAGCGTTGTATGGGCTGAAGCAAGTACCCCATGCTTGGTACACCAGGATAGATAGCTACTTCATCAGGTTGGGCTTCATGAAGAGTGAAGTAGATGCGAACCTGCAACACAATATAGTGGTGGAAGGTAAGTTGTTGATCATTGTACTTTATGTTGATGATCTCATACTGATAGGTGATGATCAACTGATCAAGTCTTGCAAGGAGGACCTTGCAAGAGAGTTTGAGATGAAGGACATGGGGCTCATGCATTACTTTCTTGGCATGGAGGTATGGCAGGGAGATGGGGAGTTGTTTGTGTCTCAGGGCAAGTATTCCAATGAGATACTCAGGAGATTCCGCATGGAGAGCAACAAACCCATGGAGACTCCTCTAGCAGGTAACTAGAGGAAGGAGGATGCTACTTCAGGGGAAGTAGTGGAAGCTACTGTTTATAGGTAGCTTGTGGGTTCACTCATGTACTTGGTGAAAACATGACTGAATATGTGTTATGCAATTAACCAGCTTAGTCAAGCGATCGTTAGGCCTACCAAGTTGTATTAGAAGGCAACAAAGCATGTGTTGAGATAACTCAGAGGAACTTCTTAGTATGGATTATGGTACAGACGGATAGAGGGAGTGAAGCTTCAAGGCTTCACTGATGCAGATTGGGCAGGGAGTCCATCTGACCAGAAAAGCACATGAGGAGGGATCTTCAATATTGGGTCAACGCCAGTTTCTTGGTACAACACGAAACAAATATCGGTTGCACTCAGTTTGGCAGAGGAAAAGTACACGGATGTGAGTTAGGAAACATGTGAGGCCATCTGGATGAGGAAGATCCTGGTTGGTTTGTTTGGTCAACAAATGGATCCAACTGTGATTTACTACGATAATCAATGTTGTATCAAACTCTCTAAAAATATAGTTTTTCATGATCGATCCAAGCACATTGATATTCGATATCATCATCTCAGAGACTGTGTATTGAGGCAGATTATCTCGTTAGAGTACATTCCCACGGAGGATCAAGATGCTGACATTTTGACAAAGGGATTGTCAAGATGTAAATTTGAGTTTCACAGAGACAGGATCGGGGTAGTTGATAATCCCTTTCTTGGATAGAGGGAGTGTTAAGAAATGGGGAAAATAAATTCTAGTTTAATTTGTCCTTGAATTAAACTGAGAATTAAAAATGAATTCTATTCTCATAACAACTTGTAAATAATTAATTAAGTTTAATTAACTTAATTAGCTTAGGAATTTCGAGTTGGAAGTCTTTCTATAGTCATGTATATGTTCTCCCTAAGTTTTAGGGGTCTAGTACGAGTTTAAATTTCGTTGGAAATTATATCACTCAATTTACTGAGTTAAGTTAAGTTAAATTAGCTGTAAATTGTTTTTGGAACTAATAGAGGACTAACAGTCAGTTAGTGCACTAATACATCCACTAATTGCTTGTTATGAAACCAGCGCAAGAAAAGATAGAAAAGATAGATCAATGCCTTAGAATTCAACCTCTTTGAGGGGGCAACCTCCTTTACATTACATAAATGAACAATTCTTGGATGATACAAATGAAAAGACCTCCTTTCTATATATAGGAGTCTAAGGGGTCATAACATAATCAGACCCGACATAACAATAATAATGTAAGGGCACAATAATAACAATAGTGGGCTTCTATGGGGCAAAATAGTAACAATATGGGCACTACATGGGTACATCAATATAATAAGTGGGTTATACTAATAACAATAAGGGGTTACACTAGTAGTATAGGGGCCTAACATGCCCCTCTCCTTCAAAAAGCGTTGTCCTCAATGCTTGAGTAGTTCTTGATGCTTCTGTATAAAATTCTTGTCCTCCCATGTGGAATATTCAGTGGGTAAGTTCTTCCACTTGATGAGATACTCTGAAATTGATCGATTTCGTAGCTGTCGGGTTCTTGTTTCTGTGACTGCTCCAGGTTCCAATATGATTTTTCCTTCCTCTTCAATTTCTGGAAATATTGTTTGAATTGGGATCTTTTGCAACTTTTGAATAAGTGGCCATACTTCTTTGTCCTTCTTCCATTCATCCCTTGCTTCGTTTATCCAATCTGGTTGGATAATATAAATAGCACAAAACAATGCTTCCACATCCTCATCCTTGAAGAGTCTTCCCATTCGGTAAGGTCACCATTTTTTAAGTGCATGTAGTATTGCCAACATTTCCTTCTCATAAATAGCTTGCTTGAGATGTAGCAGTAAAAATACCCAATCACCTACATCAAAACATTTTTCACTACGATGTTGATCTACTTGTTGTTTCGTTTGATTTTGCACCGAAGTGGCGTTATCCTTTAAAAGTTGGAGAACTTGTTGTTGATGCTCGATGTGATCTTTCACTGCTTGAACCTTTTTCTTCTTGATATGTCCTTCTATCTCTAGAGTTTGAGGAGTGGTAATTTCTTCCAATCCTTTACAAGATATGGTCGGATTCATTTCTTGATGCTCGATGTGCTTTCACTTCTTGAACATTTTTCTTCTTAATACGTCCTTCTATCTTGATAGTTTGAGGAGTGGTAATTTCGAACAATGAATTACAAGATATGGTTGGATTTGTTTCTTCTTTCTCGATGTGATCTTTCACTTCTTGCACCTTTTTCTTCTTGATATGTCCTTCTATCTTGAGAATTTGAGGAGTGGTAATTCTTGCCAATGCTTTACAAGATATGGTCCGATTCATTTCTTCTTTCTCTGGGGTGGGGTCCTGGCATATATCTTCTTCTTTTGATGTTTCTTGATACTTTTCTTCCTCCTCTTCATATTCTATGTAAAATAACTTCTTCTCAGCACACTTATGACCTTTAGTGCATTTGCTATCACAATTGTAACAAAGCCCTTTTTCTCTTTTTTCTTCCAATTGTTGTGGTGTAACCCCTGTAGGTTGTGGAAGGCTAGGAGAAACAACACTTCCATCTTTATAGTTGTGAGGGGTATGCTTCCTAGTTTCCATAATTTTGCTTTCCACTATGTCACAAAGCCCTTTTACTCTTTCCAATTGTTGTGGTGTTGCTCTTTGTATCCTCATAATGTGCTATCATTTCCTCCGTGAAAATTGACCACGTAACAAGTTGTTTACGAGAACAAAGCCCTTTGTACCATAAAAATTGATCTGGTTCTAAATATGAAGATGCAATACATACCTTTTGTAACAGTTGTACACCATGTAGATCAAAATATTGCTCCATCTGAAGTATCCAATTTACCGGATCCTTGCCATCAAACTTCCTCATCTTGCTTTTTCTTGATTTTAGGAGCTCAACATTGAAACGACTGTAACTCTGTACTTTCGGATCTTTAAGTTTTGAAATTGCGACCTTTAGTAGCCCTCTGTGTCCTCTTTCCAATGCCACCAGTCTGATCCAAATTGGATTCACTAAGGAAGAGTTATGCACAATCTCCCAAGATGACCTGATTATAGACCTTTCCAGAAGATCGAAATTGTATGAAGTGCCACGTGTCACTGTTTCGACCTTTGGATCTAAAAAATGCATACAAGAAGCTATAGTCCGTCCTCTTTCTATAACTTCTTATGAAATTTCAATCCGATCCCCAGAGAGAAAGTTATGACGATTTTCCCCAGGTCACCTGTTTGGAATGTAATTCAGGAGTCTGCAAAAAGAACAACTTCCTCAGATCATATCTCCGTAAATATAGCGCGAAAAGCTCTGAAATTTGGAACCGAGGTTCAGCGCGATTCTTTCTCAAATGGGTTTTGTTTGCAACTTTTGAAACGTCGCAGAAAAAAAGTTATAGCGAAAATTCCACGATGACCTGTTTGGAGCAGCGAAACCCTAGAATCCAAAGCTCTGATACCAAATGTTATGAAACCAGCTCAAGAAAAGATAGAAAAGATAGATCAACGCCTTAGAATTCAGCCTCTTCGAGGGGGAAACCTCCTTTACATTACATAAATGAACAATTCTTGGATGATACAAATGAAAATACCTCCTTTCTATGTATAGGAGTCTAGGGGTCATAACATAATCAGAGCCGACATAACAATAATAATGTAAGGGCACAATAATAACAATAGTGGGCTTCTATGGGGTACAATAGTAACAATATGGGCACTACATGGGTACATCAATATAATAAGTGGGTTATACTAATAACAATAAGGGGTTACACTAATAACAATAAGGGGTTACACTAGTAGTATAGGGGCCTAACATGCCCCTCTCCTTCAAAAAGCGTTGTCCTCAACGCTTCAGTAGTTCTTGATGCTTCTGTATAAAATTCTTGTCCTCCCATGTGGAATATTCAGTGGGTAAGTTCTTCCACATGATGAGATACTCTGAAATTGATCGATTTCATAGCTGTCGGGTTCTTGTTTCTGTGATTGCTCCAGGTTCCAATATGATTTTTCCTTCCTCTTCAATTTCTGGCAATATTGTTTGAATTGGGATCTTTTACAACTTTTGAATAAATGGCCATACTTCTTCGTCCTTCTTCCATTCATCCCTTGCTTCGTTTATCCAATCTGGTTGGATAATATAAATAGCACAAAACAATGCTTCCACATCCTCATCCTTGAAGAGTCTTCCCATTCGGTAAGGTCACCATTTTTTAAGTGCATGTAGTATTGCCAACATTTCCTTCTCATAAATAGCTTGCTTGAGATGTAGCAGTAAAAATACCCAATCACCTACATCAAAACATTTTTCACTACGATGTTGATCTACTTGTTGTTTCGTTTGATTTTGCACCAAAGTGGCGTTATCCTTTAAAAGTTGGAGAACTTGTTGTTGATGCTCGATGTGATCTTTCACTGCTTGAACCTTTTTCTTCTTGATATGTCCTTCTATCTCTAGAGTTTGAGGAGTGGTAATTTCTTCCAATCCTTTACAAGATATGGTCGGATTCATTTCTTGATGCTCGATGTGATCTTTCACTTCTTGAACATTTTTCTTCTTGATACGTCCTTCTATCTTGATAGTTTGAGGAGTGGTAATTTTGAACAATGAATTACAAGATATGGTTGGATTCGTTTCTTCTTTCTCGATGTGATCTTTCACTTCTTGAACCTTTTTCTTCTTGATATGTCCTTCTATCTTGAGAATTTGAGGAGTGGTAATTCTTGCCAATGCTTTACAAGATATGGTCTGATTCATTTCTTCTTTCTCTGGGGTGGGGTCCTGGCGTATATCTTCTTCTTTTGATGTTTCTTGATCCTTTTCTTCCTCCTCTTCATATTCTATGTAAAATAACTTCTTCTCAGCACACTTATGACCTTTAGTGCATTTGCTATCACAATTGTAACAAAGCCCTTTTTCTCTTTTTTCTTCCAATTGTTGTGGTGTAACCCTTGTAGGTTGTGGAAGGCTAGGAGAAACAACACTTCCATCTTTATAGTTGTGAGGGGTACGCTTCCTAGTTTCCATAATTTTGCTTTCCACTATGTCACAAAGCCCTTTTACTCTTTCCAATTGTTGTGGTGTTGCTCTAAAGAAGGTGTTGCTCTTTGTATCCTCATAATGTGCTATCATTTCCTCCGTGAAAATTGACCACGTAACAAGTTGTTTACGAGAACAAAGCCCTTTTTACCATAAAAATTGATCTGGTTCTAAATATGAAGATGCAATACATACCTTTTGTAACAGTTGTACACCATGTAGATCAAAATATTGCTCCATCTGAAGTATCCAATTTACCGGATCCTTGCCATCAAACTTCCTCATCTTGCTTTTTCTTGATTTTAGGAGCTCGATATTGAAACGACTATAACTCTGTACTTTCGGATCTTTAAGTTTTGAAATTGCGACCGATAGTAGCCCTCTGTGTCCTCTTTCCAATGCCACCAGTCTGATCCAAATTGGATTCACTAAGGAAGAGTTATGCACAATCTCCCAAGATGACCTGATTATAGACCTTTCCAGAAGATCGAACTTGTATGAAGTGCCACGTCTCACTGTTTCGACCTTTGGATCTAAAAAATGCATACAAGAAACTACAGTCCATCCTCTTTCTGTACCTTCTTATGAAATTTCAATCCGATCCCCAGAGAGACAGTTATGACGATTTTCCCCAAGTCACCTGTTTGGAATGTAATTCAGGAGTCTGCAAAAAGACCAACTTCCTCAGATCATATCTCCGCAAATATAGCGCGAAAAGCTCTGAAATTTGGAACCGGGGTTCAGCGCGATTTTTTCTCAAATGGGTTTTTTCTGAAACTTCTGAAACGTCGCAGAAAAAATGTTATAGCGAAAATTCCACGATGACCTGTTTGGAGCAGCGAAACCTAGAATCCAAAGCTCTGATACCAAATGTTATGAAACCAGCTCAAGAAAAGATAGAAAAGATAGATCAACGCCTTAGAATTCAGCCTCTTCGAGGGGGAAACCTCCTTTACATTACATAAATGAACAATTCTTGGATGACAAAAATGAAAAGACCTCCTTTCTATATATAGGAGTCTAGGGGTCATAACATAATCAGAGCCGACATAACAATAATAATGTAAGGGCACAATTATAACAATAGTGGGCTTCTATGGGGTACAATAGTAACAATATGGGCACTACATGGGTACATCAATATAATAAGTGGGTTATACTAATAACAATAAGGGGTTACACTAGTAGTATAGGGGCCTAACATGCCCCTCTCCTTCAAAAAGCGTTGTCCTCAACGCTTGAGTAGTTCTTGATGCTTCTGTATAAAATTCTTGTCCTCCCATGTGGAATATTCAGTGGGTAAGTTCTTCCACTTGATGAGATACTCTGAAATTGATCGATTTCATAGCTGTCGAGTTCTTGTTTCTGTGACTGCTCCAGGTTCCAATATGATTTTTCCTTCCTCTTCAATTTCTGGCAATATTGTTTGAATTGGGATCTTTTGCAACTTTTGAATAAGTGGCCATACTTCTTCGTCCTTCTTCCATTCATCCCTTGCTTCGTTTATCCAATCTGGTTGGATAATATAAATAGCACAAAACAATGCTTCCACATCCTCATCCTTGAAGAGTCTTCCCATTCGGTAAGGTCACCATTTTTTAAGTGCATGTAGTATTGCCAACATTTCCTTCTCATAAATAGCTTGCTTGAGATGTAGCAGTAAAAATACCCAATCACCTACATCAAAACATTTTTCACTACGATGTTGATCTACTTGTTGTTTCGTTTGATTTTGCACCGAAGTGGCGTTATCCTTTAAAAGTTGGAGAACTTGTTGTTGATGCTCGATGTGATCTTTCACTACTTGAACCTTTTTCTTCTTGATATGTCCTTCTATCTCTAGAGTTTGAGGAGTGGTAATTTCTTCCAATCCTTTACAAGATATGGTCGGATTCATTTCTTGATGCTCAATGTGATCTTTCACTTCTTGAACATTTTTCTTCTTGATACGTCCTTCTATCTTGATAGTTTGAGGAGTGGTAATTTCGAACAATGAATTACAAGATATGGTTGGATTCGTTTCTTCTTTCTCGATGTGATCTTTCACTTCTTGCACCTTTTTCTTCTTGATATGTCCTTCTATCTTGAGAATTTGAGGAGTGGTAATTCTTGCCAATGCTTTACAAGATATGGTCTGATTCATTTCTTCTTTCTCTGGGGTGGGGTCCTGGCGTATATCTTCTTCTTTTGATGTTTCTTGATCCTTTTCTTCCTCCTCTTCATATTCTATGTAAAATAACTTCTTCTCAGCACACTTATGACCTTTAGTGCATTTGCTATCACAATTGTAACAAAGCCCTTTTTCTCTTTTTTCTTCCAATTGTTGTGGTGTAACCCTTGTAGGTTGTGGAAGGCTAGGAGAAACAACACTTCCATCTTTATAGTTGTGAGGGGTACGCTTCCTAGTTTCCATAATTTTGTTTTCCACTATGTCACAAAGCCCTTTTACTCTTTCCAATTGTTGTGGTGTTGCTCTAAAGAAGGTGTTGCTCTTTGTATCCTCATAATGTGCTATCATTTCCTCCGTGAAAATTGACCACGTAACAAGTTGTTTACGAGAACAAAGCCCTTTGTACCATAAAAATTGATCTGGTTCTAAGTATGAAGATGCAATACATACCTTTTGTAACAGTTGTACACCATGTAGATCAAAATATTGCTCCATCTGAAGTATCCAATTTACCGGATCCTTGCCATCAAACTTCCTCATCTTGCTTTTTCTTGATTTTAGGAGCTCGACCTTGAAACGACTGTAACTCTGTACTTTCGGATCTTTAAGTTTTGAAATTGCGACCTATAGTAGCCCTCTGTGTCCTCTTTCCAATGCCACCAGTCTGATCCAAATTGGATTCTCTAAGGAAGAGTTATGCACAATCTCCCAAGATGACCTGATTATAGACCTTTCCAGAAGATAGAACTTGTATGAAGTGCCACGTGTCACTGTTTCGACCTTTGGATCTAAAAAATGTATACAAGAAACTACAGTCCGTCGTCTTTCTGTACCTTCTTATGAAATTTCAATCAGATCCCCAGAGAGAAAGTTATGACGATTTTCCCCAGGTCACCTGTTTGGAATGTAATTTAGGAGTCTGCAAAAAGACCAACTTCCTCAGATCATATCTCTGCAAATATAGCGCGAAAAGCTTTGAAATTTGGAACCGAGATTCAGCGCGATTTTTTCTCAAATGGGTTTTTTTTGCAACTTCTGAAACGTCGTAGAAAAAACGTTATAGTGAAAATGCCACGATGACCTGTTTGGAGCAGCGAAACCCTAGAATCCAAAGCTTTGATACCAAATGTTATGAAACCAGCTCAAGAAAAGATAGAAAAGATAGATCAACGCCTTAGAATTCAGCCTCTTCGAGGGGGAAATCTCCTTTACATTACATAAATGAACAATTCTTGGATGATACAAATGAAAAGACCTCCTTTCTATATATAGGAGTCTAGGGGTCATAACATAATCAGAGCCAACATAACAATAATAATGTAAGGGCACAATAATAACAATAGTGGGCTTCTATGGGGTACAATAGTAACAATATGGGCACTACATGGGTACATCAATATAATAAGTGGGTTATACTAATAACAATAAGGGGTTACACTAGTAGTATAGGGGCCTAACATGCCCCTCTCCTTCAAAAAGCGTTGTCCTCAACGCTTGAGTAGTTCTTGATGCTTCTGTATAAAATTCTTGCCCTCCCATGTGGAATATTCAGTGGGTAAGTTCTTCCACTTGATGAGATACTCTGAAATTGATCGATTTCATAGCTGTCGGGTTCTTGTTTCTGTGACTACTCCAGGTTCCAATATGATTTTTCCTTCCTCTTCAATTTCTGGCAATATTGTTTGAATTGGGATCTTTTGCAACTTTTGAATAAGTGGCCATACTTCTTCGTCCTTCTTCCATTCATCCCTTGCTTCGTTTATCCAATCTGGTTGGATAATATAAATAGCACAAAACAATGCTTCCACATCCTCATCCTTGAAGAGTCTTCCCATTCGATAAGGTCACCATTTTTTAAGTGCATGTAGTATTGCCAACATTTCCTTCTCATAAATAGCTTGCTTGAGATGTAGCAATAAAAATACCCAATCACCTACATCAAAACATTTTTCACTACGATGTTGATCTACTTGTTGTTTCGTTTGATTTTGCACCAAAGTGGCATTATCCTTTAAAAGTTGGAGAACTTGTTGTTGATGCTCGATGTGATCTTTCACTGCTTGAACCTTTTTCTTCTTGATATGTCCTTCTATCTCTAGAGTTTGAGGAGTGGTAATTTCTTCCAATCCTTTACAAGATATGGTCGGATTCATTTCTTGATGCTCGATGTGATCTTTCACTTCTTGAACATTTTTCTTCTTGATACGTCCTTCTATCTTGATAGTTTGAGGAGTGGTAATTTCAAACAATGAATTACAAGATATGGTTGGATTCGTTTCTTCTTTATCGATGTGATCTTTCACTTCTTGCACCTTTTTCTTCTTGATATGTCCTTCTATCTTGAGAATTTGAGGAGTGGTAAGTCTTGCCAATGCTTTACAAGATATGGTCTGATTCATTTCTTCTTTCTCTGGGGTGGGGTCCTGGCGTATATCTTCTTCTTTTGATGTTTCTTGATCCTTTTCTTCCTCCTCTTCATATTCTATGTAAAATAACTTCTTCTCAACACACTTATGACCTTTAGTGCATTTGCTATCACAATTGTAACAAAGCCCTTTTTCTCTTTTTTCTTCCAATTGTTGTGGTGTAACCCTTGTAGGTTGTGGAAGGCTAGGAGAAACAACACTTCCATCTTTATAGTTGTGAGGGGTACGCTTCCTAGTTTCCATAATTTTGCTTTCCACTATGTCACAAAGCCCTTTTACTCTTTCCAATTGTTGTGGTGTTGCTCTAAAGAAGGTGTTGCTCTTTGTATCCTCATAATGTGCTATCATTTCCTCCGTGAAAATTGACCACGTAACAAGTTGTTTACGAGAACAAAGCCCTTTGTACCATAAAAATTGATCTGGTTCTAAATATGAAGATGCAATACATACCTTTTGTAACAGTTGTACACCATGTAGATCAAAATATTGCTCCATTTGAAGTATCCAATTTACCGGATCCTTGCCATCAAACTTCCTCATCTTGCTTTTTCTTGATTTTAGGAGCTCGACCTTGAAACGACTGTAACTCTGTAATTTCGATCTTTAAGTTTTGAAATTGCGACCTATAGTAGCCCTCTGTGTCCTCTTTCCAATGCCACCAGTCTGATCCAAATTGGATTCACTAAGGAAGAGTTATGCACAATCTCCCAAGATGACCTGATTATAGACCTTTCCAGAAGATCGAACTTGTATTAAGTGCCACGTGTCACTGTTTCGACCTTTGGATCTAAAAAATGCATACAAGAAACTATAGTCCGTCCTCTTTCTGTACCTTCTTATGAAATTTCAATCCGATCCCCAGAGAGAAAGTTATGATGATTTTCCCCAGGTCACCTGTTTGGAATGTAATTCAAGAGTCTGCAAAAATACCAACTTCCTCAGATCATATCTCTGCAAATATAGCGCAAAAAGCTCTGAAATTTGGACCCAAGGTTCAGCGCGATTGTTTCTCAAATGGGTTTTTTTTGCAACTTCTGAAACGTCGCAGAAAAAAAATTATATCGAAAATGCCACGATGACCTGTTTGGAGCAGCGAAACCCTAGAATCCAAAGCTCTGATACCAAATGTTATGAAACCAGCTCAAGAAAAGATAGAAAAGATAGATCAACGCCTTAGAATTCAACCTCTTCGAGGGGGCAACCTCCTTTACATTACATAAATGAACAATTCTTGGATGATACAAATGAAAAGACCTCCTTTCTATATATAGGAGTCTAGGGGTCATAACATAATGAGAGCCCACATAACAATAATAATGTAAGGGTACAATAATAACAATAGTGGGCTTCTATGGGGTACAATAGTAATAATATGGGCACTACATGGGTACATCAATATAATAAGTGGGTTATACTAATAACAATAAGGGGCTACACTAGTAGTATAGGGGGCCTAACATTGCTACTCTAGTTAACTGAAGATTCCCTCATGAGAAACTCATGCATGTCAATTCAGAGAAAGACCCAGTTGAGACTAGAGTGCAAGGACAATGTAGTATCAGTGGTATTATTTACTGGAGTGTAAATATCATGCATGCATCAGAGATTGATCCTATGTTTGTATTGTGCAATTTTGGAAGCATGAATTCCATTTAAATACAGATTATTCATCCTAAGAATTACGCAAGAGATCAGGGGTTTGGAGAGCTGCAAAATTGGCTAAGTGTCAGCCAAGAGCTAGCTTGTGAGCTGATAGGGTTGAGCATACTTGCGTGGAATTGTTTTAGTGAGAACAAGCTTTGTATCTTCACCCATATTTATGATATATGAAATACAAATAGCGGGGTTTTGAGCAATGGCTTTCCCTGGATACATCTTGTGTTGTCTGCCATTGATTTATCTTCTTCTTGTTCATATTGTTTTCATCAATCTATTGGCTTTCGCTGGTTGAAAGTAGAAGTAGATTCTTGTCTTGTGCTTTAGTAAATTGGATGAGCTTGTGAATCTACAAGATTTTCTACAATTTGGATCTAGAAAATGAACGAGAATGCCATCCATAGAGGAAATACGAGAGAAAGCTAGAGAAAGGATGAGAAAAAGATGATGGACATTGAGAGAACAAGAAGATCATGCAATTGAAGAAATTAATGCAAATATAGGTAATTTAAATTGTCTCACTTTTCATATTACTTGCTCCATATTGTATGCATTAGGAAATATAATTGAAAGCCAAAAACAAATGGAGAATAAAACAATAAAACTAAGATAAAATAAGCATTGAAAGTAATACCATGTAGTTAGAAAATGAGATGTAACAAAAACTAAAGAAAACCACTTGAAACCATGCAAATTATTGAAAACCACTTGACACCATGGCTTATTGTAATTTTTTGAAACCACTTGAATTCATTCAAATTATGAAGCACCTTTTAATTGTAATGGTTTAAGATAACCCACAAAAACTAAGAATGTGATTTAGCCAATGAAAACCATTGGAACATAATTTCCATATGTTATTTACATGAATTACAATTCATGGCAATGCATTTACAAGAGGGATTAAAAAAAATGGTTGTCACATAGGTTCTCCAACACCTATAAACATTATTTTGATTAATGTTTGATATCCCAAGTAGGAAATAAAAGAGAGAAAATGTGTCAAGATCTAGAAGGAGAAAGAATATCCCTACTTGCAATGTGCATGAACTAAGAAGACATTATTTGTTAAACATATATAACAACACTAAATTTTCAAAACATTCATCATTATATATAACATTTAATGGTTATTTGAATCCTAAATAATGATCCATACCTTTGTAAACCTCACAAGTTTCTTATTTCAATTCTCACATGAAGGTTATGAGAAATTTTTAAAAAGAACAAGTTTTTTAAAGAGATACAAAGTGTAGTGTAGATTCATGCTTGCACAAAAAGGGGTGTATTATTGCATATAAATATAATGCTCCATGGAAGAATAATATGATTAATCAATATTAAATTCATAATTAGTAAATGCAAAATAAATAAATTAGCATGCATGTATTGATGATATGCTAGAAATGTTTACAATGTTAATCTTCTTAGATTGTGGCAATCTAATGTCGATTAAATTCATCTACTTATTTCTCAACATGTAATTGTGAAATATTTTGCAAAATATAGTTCAAAAGTAAAAACTATGAGTTCTTTATTTTAAACTTTGTCAAGATTTGATGAAAATAATTGAAAACATAAAAGACATTGGATATCCATCTTTGCACATGCATAAAAAAGGTTCCTTGTAGAAACATATAGTTTTTTAAATCCTCTTACCCTTCCTTGTGCCCTACTTAATTGTTGTGCTAAAATTTCCATGTACATTCTCCCAAAAAAACACTCAAATCATTTGTGCCCCTCTTCACCACAAATGATAACAATGTACATTCATTGTTGATAAGACCTTGAAGCATCTTCCTTGTTCTCTAAATCCACTAAAACCTCTATCTCTTGATTTATTTTTGTTTCCTTATCAACAATTTCATTATCCTTCTCATCCCACATTTCTTCCACATTTTATTTGGAATTATGAAATTTTCTATAGTTATGATAATTTATTCCTTTAAGAAAGTTCTTCTTACTATTGTTTTATGGTAATTTTAGTTACATGTTTTAAAATGTTAAATGATATGGTGCTTCTCATGAAGAAACATTTTTTCAACTAATTTGATTGTGTATAGTAGGCATTCAAATATTAACATACTTAAAAATTAGTTGAATAGGTTCCTTATTGTATCATGGAGTGTGTATTTATGTATTGTATGGTTTTTTAGTCACAATTTATCTTATAGTTGATTAAATTTGTATAAATTTATAGATATAGATTTTGTTTTCTCTCATGAAATAAATTTGTTCCTTCAATTTGGTAATCACTAGCTTGATTTTCAAGAATATCCCATTATCTCAAATTCAAAAGATTCGCCACATCATTAATTTCTTTAAGTAATAATTCCCTCTAAAATATGTATTTAGAAGTTTTCTATATAATAATTTAAACTTAATTTCTATTACTCTTTAGTTCAACAACCTTACAAACTATTATACAAATGAGTAGATTTAAATAATTGACATTGGATTTAAATAATTGAAATGTTTGGTATATGATATATATGAACAAAAATATAATACTTTCCTTGTTACAGTAGGAATCACTTTTAGTTTGGGATTTATATAGACTTTTGAAGAAATACAAAATCGTTGCTAAGAATAAGTAAATTTGAAAAAGGTCTTAAAAACTTCACTTTGTTGTATAAATCACTTTTAGTTTAGGATTTATATAGTCTCGTGAAGAAACAAAAAATTGTTGCTAAGAATGACTAATTTTGAATAAGGTAAAATTCTTGACTTAGTATATAGAGACAATATTCCTATGATCTGCCAAATTAGTTAAAAAAAATGGACAATATTATATTTTATTAACTATTTATAGAAATATATTTAACCACACATTATAACTATATAATACATATTTCACACATACTTGCAATTCAAACACTTTGTATGTGCACTAGATTCACTTTGCACACACCATCACTACTAACCAATTTGCTTTACTAACCATTACAAGTAGTGTAATTGAGACTTATATTTTAGTTCGAAATTTTGCATACAAACATATGCTCAGATAGTATAATTAGGAAAGGATTAAGTGGTCCATCATCCACACATTATTTCTTTTCTTGCAAGAAACAAACATCACATGCTGTAATTAGGGGAATTGTATTAAAGGATCATGAACCACATATCCACATACTTGCAATTCAAACACTTTGTATGTGCACTAGATTCACCTTACACACACCATCACTGTTAACCAATTTTCTTTACTAACAATTATCTACAAGTAGAGTAGTAGCTTATATTTTACTTTGAAATTTTGCACACAAACATATGCTCACATAGTATAATTAGGAAAGAAGTAAGTGGCCCATCATCCACACATCATTTCTTTTCTTGCAAGGAACAAACATCACATAGTTTAATTAAGGGAATTGTAAAGGATCACCACATATCCACATCAATTCACACTTTGTATGCTCACAATTTCACTTGGACATAAATTCACCCCACACACTAAGCTCACTTAAACTTTGTATAAAGGGTATCCTCTTTTTAGAATATTTGTACCTAATTTATTTGAGCTTATATTTTATTGCACACCCTAAGTGAAGCAAAGCATTTCTAAAAATAATCTTAACATGAACACACTAAATTCCCCATAGGGGCCATAAGATAATTTATAGTTTAGGCTAAGACCATGGTGATAGGAAACACATAAGCCACCAAGGTTGTTTTTCATATTGAAACATAGAAATTTTTCTTTGAGGAAGCTTAACATCCTACATCATCTACTGAAAAATATGGTACATGGAGAAGAACTCGTCAAGGGGGTAAGGCCTAGGTGGTAGATTATCACAGACCTTCATGTTGTCTCCCAACATGTGGTAGGGGTTCTAGGTAAAAAATTGACAACTAGAAGTTGAGATTCATCCATTCCGACTGGACACAGGTAACCTAGTGGCCAAATATTAGGCCATATGTGCAAGAGCACTTAGACTTGAGGTGATCTTCGTCAGGCTACAGGAAGCATTGCCAACACTTTCAGGATGTATCCCTAGTATGTTTTGCCACTATAACCCTCTCCATATCTTGGTTGGTTTTTTGTTGCTGGAAGCCTTTCTAGTGATATTTATGATGTGTCCCTAGTACCCTATTCTAAAATCTTCATAAGGCCTAGTTACTACTTGAGCGGAAGGACGTTAGGTCATTTTAGGAAATTTTCTCATACACAAAACCTCAGATAAACCTTTTTTGTTGATTGTTTCACACATTATAATTAAAGGGAAAATCAACAATTTATTTTTTTCTTTGTCTTATGTATGTGATTCATTTTGTTTTCCTAAAGAAAATTTATATGTTCAAGTGTTCTTACAAATGCAATAGTCTCACATGTTCTTGATTTCTTTCCTTTCTTGCCAACTGGTTTCTTTCTTAGAATATAATGCTTTTCATTAGTTACATGTTTTAGAGGGATTATATCATCTTTAGGTACCTCCTACATAAAATTCACATCATCATGAAAATGATTTTACCTCTTATACATGTTGAATGATTTTACCTTTCATCATATTCTGAATCACCCTTTTTTTTACATAGGGACTGATACTTTTAATCATCTTCTCTCTTCTTTGACCCATATTTCCCTGAGCTCAAAACCCTTTTCTTTTCATGTTTAAACTTAGAACCCTTGGTCCATGAGACTAGAACCCTAGGGTTTCCAAATTGATTTTTATTGATTGAGAATGAATGCTTTTACCTTTCATCATATTCTGAATCACCCTTTTTGTTGACACAGGGATCGATACCTTTACTGGTGTGATCTTATTTGACCCATCTTTCCTTGAGATCGAAAAGTTTTTATTTTCATGTTTCAACTTAGAACCCTTGATCCATGTTAACTTCTGCCACCTAGCTGCCAAGTCTCAACTTGTTTTTCATTTAGCTTTTCCCTAGGGTTTGTGACTAGAACGCTAGGGTTTCCAAATTGATTTTTGTTTATTGAGGAGGAATGATTTTACCTTTCATCATATTTTGAATCACTCTTTTTGTTGACACATGGATTGATACCTTTACTGGTGCACTCTTTTTTGACCAATATTTCTCTGAGCTTGAAACCCTTTTCTTTTCATGTTTCAACTTATAACCCTTGGTCCATGTCAAATTTTGCTACCCAGTTTTTGATTATCAACTTATTTTTCATTTAACCTTTCCCTAGGGTCTGTGACTAGAATCATAGGGTTTCTTAATTGATTTTTATTGATTAAGGAGGAATGATTTTACTTTTCATCATATTCTGAATCACCCTTTTTATTGACATAGAGACTAATACTTTCACTGACTTGCGCTCTTCTTAGACCCATATTTCTTTGAGATTGAAACCATTTTGTTTCCATGGTTCAACTTAAAACCCTTGATCCATGTCAACTTCTGCTACATTTCTGCCAAGTCTTAACTTGTTTTTAATTTAACCTTTCCCTATGGCAAGTGACTAGAACCCTAGGGTTTACAAATTGATTTTTATTGACTAAGGAGGAATGATTTTACCTTTCATCATATTATGAATCACCCTTTTTGTTGACACAAGGACCGATACTTTTACTGGTGCACTCTTCTTCAACCCATATTTCCCTAAGCTTGAAACCCTTTTCTTTTCACATTTCAACTTAGAACCCTTGGTCCATTACTACATAGTTCCCTACTATGAAATCATATAATAACCTTATGAATATGGTGATTTCTTAAATAAACATTTGTATATTTATTATTCACTTGTCTTATGATGATGATTCACTTGACTTACAAGTATATTTTGTATTCCACTATGCAAGGATGGAAATTGAACAACCACATGAGGGAGAAGATGTGTCCCATCAACCCGATCAACCAGATGATGATCAACATGTGCCCTGTGGACCTGATCAACCACTAGAGGAACATGTGCCCTATCAAGTTGATCAACTGTCACTAAGGGAACAACATGTGCCATGTCAAGCTAATCAACCACTGGAGGAAGAAGATTTTCCCTATCAAGTTGATCAACCACTGGAAGAATGAATTATTTCCTCTCAAGTTGACATGATAACAGGGAGTTGCAGTGGTTTGGAAAGGGGTGGACCATTTGAAAAAAATTTGGATGAAAGAACAACAAAGGACCTTGGGGATCCTATCCATGCTCACACTATTAGAGACCATGTCAATAACGCCATTCAACAACATTTTGAGAAACATTTAGTTGTTACACAAGCCCAAATACTACATGGGTTGATTAAACATATGAAACTAAAAAATGCCACAAAGATTTTGGGTGTCAAAGATGCTAAACGCAAGAAAACACATATGAATGTCACTGTAAATATATCAAAGGCATTCAATATGTTTGGAAAATCAAGAAAACTTGATGTTCGAGTTGCGCACAGGGCAATTACAACTGCTATTTTTGCACCAAGTACATCAAGACAACAAAAGTTGGCAATAATGTCAAAATTTCTCCATGTCTCGAGAAAAACATTACACAAGCATACCAAATTCAGGGTTCAAGTGAATGAAAATGATGAATCTTCTTGTTGGGTTCTTATCACCAGGAAACCCTACCAAGACAAGTTTACAATAGGAATTAGAGAATTTGTGGTAGAAAGCATGTTGTACAAAATTGCATAGCTAAAGGTGAGTATGTGGAACACGCTAAGCACATTGTAGAAATGACAGAAGTTGCACTGTTTGAGGAATTTTAGGAAAGAAATCACCATGTGAAGATATCCATAAGGATGTTTTAGAAATTGAAGCCATGGTTTATTAGGCCTAATACAATCCATGACACATGTTGTTGCTGATATCATGTTGAATTTCAGCTTCATTATGACACTTTCCAGGAATTTTACAAGAAGAATTGTCACAACGACCCTCCTCCTCCTATAGTGCGTGATTTTGTTTCATCAATATTGTGTAGAAGGGAGCCAAAAGAGTTGTTTTACAAGAAAATATGTATAGGTGGGAGAAGATGCACTAAATGTGGTGATTTGGCATTGTTCCATAGGAACTTTCTTATTGATCCCAACCAATTTGGGATGTCATATGTCACCGTCACATGGAAGCATTATGAGTATGTCGTGGGAAATCAACCATCTTCTTCAACTCTGGCACCTAAGAGGATCAACTATGTTGAGGATGAGATTCCTATTTCACAATTCATGGGGGTGTTTCAAAACTAGATCTATAAATATATCAAACACTCACACAGGTCTAGGTGGCAAGAGTATGAATTTAAGCATTCTCACAAAGTATTTCAACCAGGCACAATCTTATCAATGGTGGAATTTGCTAAGAATTACACATTTTCTCCTCATACATAGATACAGAGTGAGTATTATACCTAATACAAAGTGTCCATATTCGTACATGTTCTGTACATACATGCACAATTAAACCTTGATGGTAGGGATAACACTGACACATCACATGATGTGATTAAGGAGTATCTCTTTTCCATCAGTGATGATCGTGAGCATGACAAATTGTTCATGCAACATTGCTTTGACCTGATTTATAAATCATTAAAAAAATGACATATCATTCAAGAAGCATTAGATATGGCTAGATGGTTGTGCAAGGAAGTTTAGGTTAGCACACAATTTTTATTGGTTGAGCCAACTACACAAGAAGACAAAAATTCAGCATACTTGGATCTATTTTGAAACATGACATGGAAAGGGTGAGCATGATGGTGCAAGTGCTTGTGTGAAGCGAGCACTCAAGAGGTAGTCAAATGGGTCACGATGTAGATCGACTCAAATAATCACTAGAGGTGGTTAACTGGTGCATATCCCATTTAGGACATGAAGGTCACAGATCTGTAAGGCATGTGCGTATGTTCTTATGGAATGTTGAAATTAGCAATGTGAATAGATCCATTCCTTGGTATTGTAATATTGTAGAAGGAACAAGGGAATTACACTTAGTGCGGAGCAAAGACATGGGGGAAATATTTTCCATCGAGACAAGAAAACTCACATGTTTTTGTGAGTTTTGCATTGGTGTTGATGGATGTAGACTTGATCACTATGAAAAACATGGGTACATGAAAGGATGGAAATATGTCCCTCTTAATCCAAAGGGACCTCATCCAATTCTGACGTGGCAAGAGATGCACGATGAAGAGGCCATCGTTTCACTTGATCATGATTGAGTCTTTGATCTTGTAGGGAAGGTATGTGGCCCATCTATCATTAACAGTTTCATCTATAAATAAAAATCTTGAACATATTTTGTATTTTGGTTGTAGGCAATGTTTTTGCTGTGGCTGCCCCAACAGGAAACTAAGAGAATGTGGCCTACTATTTGATGTGATGCACACAAGTGAAAAGTAGGTTGGTGAGACCATATGAAGATGGAAAATTCACATACCAAATTGGTGACATGGTTGTGATGGGCCATTTTTTTAAAAAGGTTAAAAAACAGACTGATCACATCATTTATAGAGATTTTATGCCTAAATATATATCTTGTCAATACAATCATCTAGTCATAGCATCTTAGATCAATTTCATAGAAATCAAAACAAATAAAGGTGAACCAAGGAGATGGAAGATGGCATAACCAGACCATGAATGTATTATGGAGACTTGCATTCCTATGAGCCATTGGCTAGATGAGTAGATGATGAAAATGACAAGCCTTGAAGATAAGTCTATAACAGTCAAGTGTAATCTAATATAGTATAAGAGATCTCAAATGTATGATTTTTGTAATATATAAATGTGACAGTTGAATACTCTTGTAATTTTGTAATTTTGAATAGAGAAATGTTTCCCTCTTATCTAGGATGGATTCAAAATGGTGTAAATATATGTTATATAAGCTTTATTTTCCTTGAGGTGCTTAAGTTTCTAAAGTACACCAAATTTCAAGGAGGTTTTATATTTAGGGATAAGATCCTTATGCGAGCGCCATAGATCTAAAATTTAATTAAAATTTAGAATCAATAGGGATTTAGATTTAGATTTAATTAAAATTTTTGATCTTGATTTTTTAAAATGTCATGTGTAAAGTATTCATGTTGAGCATGCAAGAAATTTTAAATATCTATATACATGTCATACATTTGGTTTCTAGAAAATCCATTTAAGTATGTAACAACCAAGTTGATATATTAATTTACTTAAAATGGAAATTCAACCATCTAAGTTATGAACAACATTGAAATATTTTTATGTTATTAATAAATACGTCATGTGTTAGTTTGATATAAAACATGGAAAGGGTTACAAACATGCTTCATATTGGAATATAAAACTTATTTGTATTTTGATATAAAACTTATTTGTAGTTTACATATTGACATCTAAATTAAATAATTGTAATTTAGCATACATTGCTTGTGCACTAAAAGACACTTTCTACAAGAAAATATGACAACTAAAATTGTTATTTTGTAAAATTTTACTTCTTGAATGTTCTTAATTGAAGGTCTTAAGATAAGGAATTGATTGAAATACTTGGATAGGCAAGTAAATTTAGGAAAGTGCATAAAATTATAGAAACATATCATTAATTATTTAAATTAACATACATTGACTGCACTAAAAGACACTTTCTACAAATTCAATATTAAATTGATGTACATGATATATTTTAGTTCATTTTAAGTATCAAAGTGACTTGCATCATAGTAAGATTGTACTTATTTCCTTAGTCTATGAAACTAGAATTCAAAATTGTTATTTTGTAAAATTTTACTTCTTGAATGTTCTTAATTGAATGTCTTAAGTTAAGGAATTGATTGAAATATTTGATAGGCAACTAAATTTAGGAAAGTTCATAAAATTATATAAAAATATCTAAAAACATATCATTAATTGGTTTTTGGTATATTAAATTCCAATACATATGACTTATATCATGTGTTATGACTAAGCTCTTGTAGATGACCTCAAAAGAAATAAAATTTAATAAAACTTATTAGTTGAACATTACTAGTTGAAGACATCTTTTAAAATTGAATTTAAAATGTATTTCAATCCTATTTATGTTTTTTAATTGAACCATGAACATATATTTTAGTTCATTTTAAGTATCAAAGTGACTTGCATCATAGTCTAAGATTGTACTTATTTTCTTATTTTATTTCCTGAGAAGTCAAAATCATTATCTTGTTAGTTATGTGTGATAATAAACTATCCATATGAAAATATATACAAATTACATTACACATGAACATCCACAGACTGAAATAATAAGCATCCATAAACTGAAATAATATTTATGCATCCATAAACTATCTATGTATGAAAATATAGAAAGTCTGTACATCACATGTGCATGTGCCCTATGAAATGAGTTTGAAAATATACAAACTATCTATGATCCACTATAGAAAGTATCGCTTCTAGAACTCTTAGGTGTGTTTCGCTGTGTAGAGTGAGCATCCATAATATGGTAATGAAATATAACACATTCAAATTCAAATTAATTAGAACATTATTTGTACAAAATAAACAATATGGAAATAAATGATTTTGAACTATGTATTTAAATAGTCCCCTACCTGTGACTCAGTCAAGTGCAAATGGAAATAAGGTGGAATAGGGGTCTGATCAATATGGGTTTGGTGCTCCCCTGCTTGTGGCTCAATACCTCCATTCCTAGCATGCCACTCATGTGTCCACATAACTACAACATCGTGTTGAGAAATATATAGGGCTATGATTAGAGTGATTTCACTTTTCTTGATAACTGTTTGTGATGTCTTTCTAATTTTACTCACTTATTAACTTCTTCAATTATTATTATGTTTATGTATCATCAAACAACTACCAAAAAAAGAATAAAAATAATACACAAGAACACAGGGTGTAGGCTACAAGCCAAGGCCAAAACCTCTCCACTTGAGAGGAAAACACATAAATCTATGATATTCTTATAGATTCTTCAATTTACAAATTCCATGACCTCTAGACCAAGATCAATACCTTCCAAGACCAAGTCCAACCCTTTCGGATGATGTGCTTCCTTAGATCAAGTCAAACCCAGTCAAATCTCTTCCAACTGCACAAATTTGACCCTAGCTTCAGAATTTCGGCCTCTACTACAGGTCTAAAATTTTGGCCCCCCAGTAGAAGCTGCTGCCACAAATGTGAGCTTGTCCTTGCCTTCCAAGGCTTTTTTATAACTTCGCTTGGATTTATCCTTCTTCTAGTGCTTGAGGATGAATCAATGTGACCTTCACTAACTTTGTTTCTATTCCTTCTTCAAGATCAAACATGCAGAAGAAAAACCCTAGTCCAACAACATAAACCCTAGCCTTCCTTATCACATGTGAGAGAGAAATAGCCCAAAACAAGTTTTCTTTGTCCTCTTGCTTATTTTATTCCTTTCCTTCTCTTCTTCTTCACTTGGATGAGTGAGTGAATGAATGTCCCCTCCTTTATATAGGCTTCTTAAGGTGGACGTGGCTCCTCAAGTTAGACAAACTTTTCAGCTGCTAGGTCGACTTGGTCGTGAAGGTTATTTTGACACTTTTAATGAAAAAAATAATTTATTTACAAGTCACAATGTGCTCGATGGGGTCTTCAACTTATGACAATGAATCTTTTGACTTCTTAACCTAGCACTGATCCTAAAATCACTCAATGGGTGTTTGAACTCTAAAATAAAATACCTTGAACATGAAACCCATGCTCCAAAAATAATAATAATTTTTATTTTATTTTACAATATATAAGAATAAAAAGTACATTTCATATTTATGAATACTGAACCTAGTTACACTTTTTTCAACACTCCCTCTTAACTAGAGAGGTATTCAAAAATAGTACATGGGCATTCTCAATCTAAAGAGATCTCATAAGAAGAGTCGGATTGGTAACCCATATGTTTAGCATCATATCAACCAAAATTGTCATATAGCAAGGCCTTGACTAATAACTCTATCTCTCCACAATATCAGAGCACAATGTTGGCAGGACTAATGATTTATAGACACCATAATCATTGTATCTCTCAGAACATACCCCACCCAGGTTATCTCAAAGTATGTTCCACCAGGTCGATTCTTATCTTGGATAACCAGTCCTCAAAGAATATCGGTCCTCTATGATTATTCTTATCTTGGATGCCCTACCACATCCTTAAAGAGTATCATATGTTAGATGCTTACCCAATCCTCCATTCTTTCTTCCCAAGTGAAGATAAGAATGATGTTCCTATATCTCCCTCTTAACCAAGGAGGATATATCAACCAAACCAAGCTTGTCTCTCAAATGCACAAGCTTCTTGTTAGGAAGATATTTTGTCAAAATATTAACTACCTTTCATTAGTGGAGATATACCATAGCTGTAATACACCATCTTGTAGTAGATTCTGAATGTAGTGATACTTGTTGTTTATATGCTTTGTCTTTTCATGAAACATTGGGTATTCAAACAATCTTATACAACTAGTGCTATCACAATGTATCATTGTAGGGTCCATTGGTCCTTCGAATAAGTTAGACAATAACTTCCTCAACCATAGAAATTCTTTTCTTACTTCATAGGTTGCAATATATTCAGCCTTATCACTACTAGAAGCAACCGTGTCTTGATTTCTTCTCATGCATGAGATCATGGAGGATCCCAAACTAAAAAATTCTCTTATAGTGCTCCTTCCATCTTGCTCACCGCCTCCCTAGTCAGAATCTGTATATCCAATCAAGTGGACATCATTCCTTCTATCATATTTCAGGTAGTAGTGGATTGCTCCTTGCAGATATCTCAGTATATGTTTTTCTACTATCCAATGATCATGCATCAAATCCACTTGGAATTTACTGAGAACATTTATTGCAAAACATATGTCTAGTCACATATTTTCCAAGTACATTAGTGAGCCAATCAATTTTCTATACCTAGAACGATCTATAGGGCTCAATTCAACAATCCTCAGTCTTTTCAAGTTTTTGATCATCGAGGTTGTCATTGGTTTGCAATATATAATGCTAAGCCTCTTCAACATCTTGATCACATACTTCCCTTGACCTAGATAGATCTCATCAAGTCCTTTTTAGGCTTCCAGTCCCAAATAGTAGTGCATCATCCCTAGATCCTTCACGTCAAATTTTCCTGCAAGATGCTTCTTAAATTCTTAAACTTGACCTTCCACACTTGTCAAGAGAAGATTATCCACATACAGATGAATGATTACCAACTCTCCATTCACAACCTTAATGTAAAGGTTCATATCAACATAACTCTTTGTGAATCGTAGGTATGCATCCATTCTAGCATACCATGCCCTTGGTGATTTCTTGAGGCCATATAATTCCTTATTCAATCTGTAAACATATGCCTCTCTATATTTAACTTAAAATCCCAAGGGTTTCTCTATATAGATGTCCTCATTAATTATTCCATTTAGGAATGTAGTCTTGACATCCATTTGGTGGATGTTCCATCCCATCAATGCTGCCAAAGAGACCAATGAATGCATAATTGTATACCTTGCTATTAGAGAAAATGTCTCTTCATAATCGATGCCTTGTTGAGAGAAGTCCCTAGCCAAAAATCTTTCCTTATATTTATCAATACTTCCATCTGCTACATGTTTAATCTTGTAAAGCCATTTGGAAGTTACCACAATTTTTTTTCTAGGCCTAGATATGATCTCCCAAACTCTATTTTTCATTATCGATTGATATTGTTCATTCATGGAATCCTTCCATTCTTGGTGCGTGACAAATTATTCAAAGGTGGATGGATATTCTTCTATCAATTTCATCATATAGGTTGCATATCCAGAATATCGTTTGGGATTCTTGCTTTCCCTGAATGTGCCTTGAACTGTTCCATGACCTTCTATATCAAGTAGCGTAGACTTCAACCAATTAGGTCTCTTTCTAGTTTCAGGTATTACTACAGGTTGTATAGTCTCACTAGGACCTTCATATTAATGATTTGATTCTTCTTCCTTCCTTGAAACTTCTTTTTAAAATACCATAAGCTCTTCATCATCAGATTCCATAGGGATATCCTTTGATTTCTTGAATGAAATACTTTCATCAAATATCACATCTTGAATGACTTCTATTCAGTTTCATTCCTTTATGTAGATCCTATAGGACTTACAAGAGTTATTGTAGCTAACAAATGTTCCCTTCATGCTTGATGGATCCAACTTATTTGTCTTGTCCTTAGGTATATGAATATAGATAGGACAACCAAAAATTCAGAGATGATCCACGCTTGGTTTCTTCCCAGTGAATACTTCTTTAGGAGTCAAGTTATTAAGTGACTTGTGGGGACTACAATTTTGTATGTATACAACTTTATTTGTCGCTTCACCCCACAAGAATTTCTATAAATCTTGATCATGTAGCATTGCTTTTACAATTTTTTCAATGGATCAATTCTTTCATTCTGCAACTCCATTTTGCTCGAGATTATATGGGACTATCAACTCCATGTTAATCCCTCACTCCTTATAGAAGGCTATAATTTATTTGGAAGTATACTCTCCCCCATTATTAAATCTTAATATATTGATTCTCCTTTTGTAAGGTTCTCTACCTCAACTTTGAATTCTTGAAATTTTTTAAAGACTTCATCGTTAGATTTCATTAAGAAACCCAATTTTTCCTTGAATGGTCATCTATGAATATGACATAGTATATATGACCTCCAAGTGAGTTTGGAGTCACAGGAACAAAAAAATATGAATGAATAATATCCAAGATTTATTTTGACCTTGAAGCACTGCTTCCAAATGGTTTCTTGGCGTTTTTACCCAATGCACATCCGTTGCAAAATCCTTGACGATCTTCTTTTAGTTCAGGGATGCAATTTACTATGGTATTTAGTGTTGGTAAGATTTTATAGTGGAGATGACCAAATCTTATATGCCAAAGTTCACCTGGGCTAACTTCAATGTGAACCAAATCTTGAGCGAGAGTTGTTATCAATCTATAGAGTCTTCCTTCACGAATCCCAATCATTCTAGCATATTCTATGCTTGCATTTTTACCCCATACTACAACTCTTCCATTAATGAAAGCCACTCTATCACCCATATCTTCTAGATTTGAAATGGAAAGTAAGTTATTATGAAAACACATAACAAAAAGGATGTTGTTGAGATGAATATTTCCTCCATTCTCCAGCTATAGAGAGGTTGATCCAATTCCTCTCACATGAAGCTCTTATTATCATCAAGCTCTATAGGGTAAGAGGTAGTTCCTTTCAACATAGTTTCTGGTTGCTTGTGATGGCCAGCCATGTGTCTTTATGCTCCACTATTGATCACCTAAATTCTCTCATCTTGAAATGTGCCAGTGAGTGCTAAGAAGAGTCATTCATCCTTTTTATTGATCACTTCCTTCTTTGGAGTAAATAGAAGATTCCATACTTCTTTGAAGTCCTTCTTGAGATGAATTACTACCTTTGAAAACTTCTTTAGAAACTTCTTCAATGTAGTAGAGATCTTCATAATTCCCTTAGCCAAACTTAGCTCTGATTCTATATTGAGAAATCTATAGGGCTATGATTAGAGTGATTTCTCTTTTCTTGATAAATGCTTGTGATGTATTTTATTTTTGCTTACTTATTAGCTTCTTCAATTATTATTATGTTTGTGTATCATTAAACAACTACCAAAAAATAAGAACAATAGTACATAAGAACACAGGATGTACACTGCAAGCTAGGGCTAAAACCTTTCCACTTGAGAGGAAAACCCATAAATCTTTTCTCTTCTTATAGATTATTCAATTGAAGAATTCCGTGACCTATAGACCAAGCCCAATATCAGCCAAGACTAAGTCCAACCCTTTTGGATGATGTGCTTCCCTAGATCAAGTCAAACCCAATCAAAGATCTTCTCGCTGCACAACTTCGACCCCAGCTTCAGAATTTCGGCCTTATTTAGCAGATCTAAAATTTCACCCCCCAACAACAGCTGCTGCCACACGTGTGAGATTTTCCTTGACTTCCAAGGACTTTTCAAACCTTCACTTGGATTTCTGCTTGTTCTAGTGCTTGAGGACGACTCAATGTTACCTTCACTGACTTTCTTTCTCTTCCTTCTTCAAGATCGAACCTGCATAAGAAAAATCCTAGTCCAACAACATAAACCCTAGCCTTCCTTCGCACGTGTGAGAGAGAAATGGACCATAACAAGTTTTCTTCATCCTCTTCCTTCTTTATTGCCTTTCTTAATCTTCTTCTTCACTTGGATGAGCGAGTGAATGTATGTCTTCCAAGGAGGTCAAGTTCCCTCCTTCATATAGGCTTCTTAAGGAGGATGTGGCTCCTCAAATTAGGTCGACTTTTTAGATGCCAGGACAACATGGCCTTGAAGGGTATTTTGACACTTTTAATGACAAAAATATTTTTCTTTACAAGTTACAATGTGCTCAATGGGGTCTTAAACTTATGAAAATGACTCTTTTGACTTCTTGACCTAGGAATAATCTTAGAAGCACTCAATCGGTGCTTGACCTCTAAAAGACCTTCAACATGAAACCCATGGTCCAACAACAACAATAATTTTTCTTTCATTTTACAATATTCAATAATTAAAAGTACATTTCATATATATGAAGATTGAGCCTATTCACACAATTTTCAATAGATCAACAACTCTCTACATTTAGGCTTGTGTAAACAATGACAAAGACAAATTATAATTAGTCTACAAATTAATTACCATGCATACAAGTAAATTGAAAAAAGAAAATGTTGAAATATTAGGAATAAAAAAATTCACCTCAATTGTTAGTCCACGAGTGTTATGAGGTGGAGGTGGAGGAGATTGAGCCATGGAAACATGCACTAGAGGAGGCTTCTATGGCTGGTCAACTTCCCCCTCAGATGACCTCATAAGCTCATTTGTGTAGCTAGGATGTGCATGCATTTTATCATGAAATTATTAATATAAATGTAATCTGATACAAACTTATTAATGTAAATAATGTAAAATTTGATGATAAGAGTCAAAAGTTCTATATATGTACCTAGTCTGTATCCTGTGGGCCATGTAATCTCCAAGTGTCATGAATGATATCATGATACATGCGTGCATATGAAAAAAGTTGGTCATGCTCTAAAATCTTGAGATATGAATCATCATGTAATACAATTGGTGGGTCACAAGGCAATGAAGGTGGTCTCCTCATATTTCCACACAATACGACATGTGCAATGGTCGATTTCCTTTGCATGCTATCTGCAATTGCATGCCTAGTCTTAGTGCCAAGCTGTGATGACTTCTCTAGCTCCGTCGACAATCCCATGCTCCGAGATGGCCATGACAACAATATCGGAGGTGGTGCTACATGTGTAGGGTCCATAAAACTTAGATTGAGTGCTAGTGTAATTTGACTTCATATGTAGCACAAAATCCACATATATATGCTTTGCAAAGTAAATGGGGACCTAGTCATGGTGGGGGAATTAGCCACAAGCTTTAATGAATTGATCATAAACAAAAAGGGCCACATTAACATTCTTAAAATATTCTAGAGGAATTAGATCAACATGTCTAGCATGATAGTCTGATTCGTTAATTAGATTGGTCAAATTCTTGTTATGCTCTTGACCTGCGAGAAATCCACAATACCAAAAATATGAAGAAAGATAGCCCAAACACACAAATTTATCACATGGAATAAGACAAACTACAAGATATTTTATTATTCAGAAGATGATTACAATGTTCACTTGCCTCTTTGAGGGGGAAACCTCCAACAGAGGAGAGCTCAATTACAATAAGACTCGATGATATTTCCCCTACTAACTGAGACTATTTATAGCTTAATGACATCCAAAAATCTAACTACTAGTGGTCCCTTGCATAACATAGTTTAACCACTTTATTTATTAACTATGGCATGTTTACAACTAATTGTGGTCCCTTTTCTATAATGCTGGTCAACCACTTATAATTATTATTAATGCGGATAACCACTTACAAGCTTTATTGAATCTCTATCTAACTATGACTTTGACTAGGCCCCTTAGTATCATCCTTTCAAGAGTAGTTTTCTAAGGAATTATGATCTTCTCTTAACTTAATAATGAGTTGGGATAGAGATGGGTGGGAGAACCATTCATTGTGGGCCTACTCAATCCAATCTGGTATGGGTAGAGACAGTGATACAAGGGTGCTCTCATCCTCAAATTAGCATGATAAGACATTGACCACTACATTGCCACACCCCTTCTTGTAAATTATCTCATAATCATATCCCGACATTTTTGAAATCCATTTATTTTGTTGTGGTGATGATAGATACTGCTCTAGAAAATATTTTGGCTATAATGGTCAGTGCGGATTTGGAAACGTCACCCAATAAGTATGGTATCTAGGTGTCTACTGCATGTAAGATGGCCATCATTTCTTTCTCATAAGAAGATTTACCCGGATGTTTGTCATTGAGTTGTTGACTGGTGAAAGCCAATTGTCTACCTTCCTGCACTAATACAACACCAATACCTGTACTTGAAGCATCACATTCAATCAAAAAAAAATTGGTGAGTCTTGTAAGTCCAATACTTGAGTGGAGCACATGGCCTGTTTGAGAGCCAAGAAGACCTGCTAAGCTGCGTCAACCCAAAGAAAGGAATTTTTCTTGAGAATATTAGTGAGGGGTCTAGAAATGCATCTATAATTGTGAACAAATTTGTGATAGTAGCCCATGAGCCCTAAGAATCCCCTCAAATCTTCAAAGTTTTTGGTTGGGGCCAATCTTGCATTTCCTAAATATTTTTCGAATCAACCCTCACTCCTTCATGACCCACAATGTGTCCCAAATACTCTACTTCTTCCACGCTAAAGGAGCACTTGGATAATTTGACAAATAATTTGTGACCTTGGAGCAATTTCAATATTTGGTCAACATGCTAAAGATGTTTATCCCATGTTATGTTGTAGATGAGAATGTCATCGAAGAAAACAAGATACATTTCTAAGATATGGTTTCAGAAGGTGGTTCATGAGGCTTTGAAAAGTGGATAAAGCATTACAAAGACGAAATGGCATGACCAAGAATTCATAATGACCTTCATGAGTTCAGAAGGATGTCTTGGGAATATCCAATTCCTTCATGCATATTTGGTGATAGCCCGAGTATAGGTCTAGCTTGGTAAATAATTTAGCCCCATGTAGTTCATCAAGAAGATCATCAACAATTGGAATAGGAAAATTTTCCTTGATAGTGAGCTTGTTAAGGGCCTGAAAGTTAGGACACATGCACCATTATCCATCTTTCTTTAGAACCATGAACACTGCAACTTAATAAGGGCTGGTGCTGGGACGAACAACATAGAATTCGAGGATTTCCTTGATTATTTTTTCAATTTCATTCTTTTGGGCAAAAGGATATCGATATGGGGGGGAATTTGGAGGCTGGGCACCCGGGACCAAAGGGATGCTATGATCATGTTCACCCCTATAGGGTGGAAGCTCTTTAGGTTTGTCAAAGACTCGCTGGTGGAAATCTAATGCTTGTTGCATCTTAGGATGAATATGAGGAGTAGTGGATTCAATGGCCTGGATGGAATTAAATTGGGCTACTACTCCATGATGACCCTTTTTTAAAATCTTCTCCATTTGATGCGAGTTGATGATAGTAGGAGCACCTTCTTGGAGTCCCCTTAATGTATGAGTGTCGTCATTCTGCTTAAAGCTCATATATAACACCTCGAAATCCATGGTGATAGGGCCCAGTGTGCGAAGCCATTCAACGTCAAGGACAATGTTGCAACCACCCATTTCAATGGCAAACATGTGGGTTTTTAGGTGGTAATCCCCCATCTGAAGCTTAATATTTTAACAACATCCTTCTCATTTCATGGTCCCCCCATCAGTGATAAGGAATTTGAAATTAGATACCACGCATACAAAGTAATGAACAACTTCTACGACTCTCTTATGGACAAAGTTACGAGTTTTTCCACTATTAATCAATACCACTACTAGCCGATGTTTAATAAAATCTTGGATTTTGAGAGTCTGGAGTAAAGAAATTTCACCCAAGAGATGTAGTGATATAACTGGCTCATCTAGCATAGTTGTGAGATCATTGTCTGGGTCAGTTTTGGTTTCACCCACTTCTTCCTCAGGAAACTCAGGGGATGGAGCTTCACTACTGAGATGTTATTAGTAGCATCAATTTGAAAGAATTTTGGTTCCTTGCATTTATGTTCGGGGGAGTACTTGTCATCACAGTAGTAGCATAGTCCTTATTTTCTTATTTCAACCATTTCTGCCGATACCACCTTTTGAACCTTAAGTGTTTGGGTGGGGCCCAGAGCCTGGGTGGGACATGCCTTAGTGACCAAATTTGGGGGATTGAGCTAAGCATTTAAGGTGATTTCTACATCTAAGGCCTTACGACATGCATCCAACCAAGTAGCTAGGTGATGCATTCAGACAAGGGCTTGGATGGCTTCCTTTAGGCCATTGATGAAACATTCCAAGTAAAATTCATATCCTAGGCCTTCAGTTTTGATGTCCAAATGTTAAAAGGCTGCAATGTAGTCCTTTACTATACCTATTTGCCTGAGCTTAGTGAGATGACCCAAAAAATCAGATTTCTGATCAATGTGGTCACATATGGCTTTTGAGAACATGTTCCAAGTTCCCTCCCTGGATATCATTTTTGATACCACTACCACCATTGCCATCTCTCTTGGTCCAAGTAAAGGGATCCCAGATGTAGTTTAGTTACATCATCGTAGATATCATTAAGGAAGTAATACTGTTCCATTTGTGCTACCCATATTGTCAGGTTAGAGCCATCAAATTTGTACATGTCCAACTTGGGTGTCCGGTGGTTCGAAGAGTGGTGACCTCCATGGGAGTGAATGTGATGGATGGATTCTCCTTCTATGTGTGCATCAACACTAGGTTCCTCATGAGTTCACGAGAAGTTGTTAGAACGATTGTTAGTTCATCGAGCTTGGAGGTAATGGACTCCTGCAACTCATCGAATCTTTTCTCAAGGTTGTCGACCTTCTCGACTATCCTTTCCGCAACCATAACTTGATACATGGTACCAATCATACACAAGCCCCGGTCAAATTTTGAGCTTACTTAAGAGTAGTATTCTTAGAAATAGGGCATGATCAGGATTCTAGTGATGTGGGTCACATGAAGCTGCGTCATGAAAAATTTGGGACCACCAGAAAATTGGGTGCTTACTAGTGAATGGTACCACTACGACCAAATCGTCATCATGAATCTTATGGGATAAGTCTTTAGTAAGTGTCTCGAGATGGCCTCAGATTTTTTTTTTTTTTTTTTTAACTCCGAAAGGAGTTTTACTCCCACCTTATCAATACTGCAGTGGCCAAATTCCATAAATTTTGATACTTCCAATTATCCTTTGAAAATAAGGTTGGGACTATAGGAATAGAAACCTTAGGGTCTTGGTACTGTAGAATGTGTTCCGACTATCTAATATGGACTATGGCGACCAAACCCTCACCGCACAAAGAGTTTGATCTACGTTGTGAAAATCCTAATTGCTGAATTTGATATTGTACGACGTCGACAAAACTCGAATGGTTGGATCTGATCTGGATAGTAGAAGTCGAACCCCAACAATTTGATCTGATTTGGAAGAATAGGTAGGGGGAAATCTTTAGATAGCAGAGGGAACTATGGTCACAAATGAGTGTTTTTTTTTAACAACGTGGTGAATCGGTAATTGCTAGACCTAATCTAAGGAAGACCCATGATCAATTCTCGTAGCTGCCACTATAACACCAAGAGTACATCCAACAACCTGCAAGCCAGATATACTAATTTCTTATGATTTTGGCAAGAGCCAAGACTCATGCTAGGGGGGAGTCTACTCCTTGAGCCGCACACCATAGCAGGACAATATACTCAATGTGATTTGAACCCTGACCTTGTGGGTTTCACCCAATGAACCCAACTGTCTCACCACACATCACTGTATCACAAAGGAGTGTTAGTTGCTAAAGATCACAATATACGAAGGGGTCCAACAAATGTATTTAATGCAATCTTTCAGGGCGCTAACTAAGGAGGATCGACTGTACCCTGAGCCGTACTACCCAACTACCCTATTGTACATGTGAGTAATCTCCCGGAGTGCTGTTCTGAGTGTAATATAACAACAAGTCGAAAAAAAGGTTATCTAAGGTTAGGTTTCAGGTTATCCTAGGGGGATTTCAATATACCCAAGGCATACCCATATGGGTTACAAGGGATTCCAACAAGCATGACCACCTCAAAGGCATACCCATATGGGTTACAAGGGATTCCAACAAGCATGACCACCTCTTGTAGTTCTTGCATGCATGCCTCCCCAAATCCGTAGGTTTATGTACTTAATGACAGATCCCATGGTTTAAAGATGCCATAACACATCCCTAGTGTAAAAAATAATCTACACAAATTGGAGGTACAATTGGCAGTGGAAAGTGATTTGATTCCACTTATTATGCTCTTGACCCGCGAGAAATCTAGAATATCAGAAATACGAAGCAATATAGCGCAAAGCACAAAATTATCACATGGATTGAGGCAAACTGGAAGATATTTTATTATTTAGAAGAAGATTACAATGTTCACTTGCCTCTTCGAAGGGGCAACCTCCAATAGAGAAGATCTCAATTATAGTAAGACTTGGTGATCTTTCCCCTACTAAATAAGACTATTTATAGCTTAATGACATCCAAAACCCTAACTACTAGTGGTCCCTTACATAACACGAGCTAACCACTTTATTTATTAACTATGACATGTTTACAACTAATTGTGGTCCCTTTTCTATAATGCAGGCCAACCACTTACAATTATTATTAATGCAGATAACCACTTACAGGTTTTATTGATTCTCTAACTAACTATGACTTTGACTAGGACCCATGGGCTTATTACATAAATAAAGGGGTTAGGGTTGGACCCTAACAATTCTATTCTATTCATATTGTAGATTCCTAATTAGGAGGGATGTCAAACAACTCCCCACGAATACAAATATTCTTGGTGGCATCTTTCACTACCTTCCAAGTATGTGGGTATCTAACCTATAGCCTACTAATCCTATATATGGAATATAGGAGTCATATTTGTGGGCCCGCCCTCTGGTATGTCTTGATTAACCTGTTTAAGCTATCCAACATCAGAGACAAACTAGTAGACTAACTAGCAGAGATTTTATCCAGCTCTCATGTGATCAATGTTTGCTTGACCCTAAAATCCTCAACTGTGATACTGGCTATAACATCGTTCCATGGAGGGATCGAAACTTCATGTTGATCCTTGTCTTCACCCTGCTGAGAGTCTGCAAATCATAAACATAATTTAATATATATAACAAATAGAAGCATACTAACATATACATAAAATTCAAACAAATTAATTGAAGACAATTTAAAAATTAAAGACAAATTCAAGACATAAACACATAAATTTTAAAGAGGATTTCAAAATGCAAGATGTATACCTGCAACATATGAAGAAGGTCCACTATCCATAGCAAGATCATTGACAGAGACAAAAACATTGCCTCTAACACTCTGATTGGTGTTGTAGGGAGGATCTATGAGTGGAAAAAACACTCTACTATGGCTACGTGATCTAGCATGACTGTGTATAATAGATCCCCAAACACTTCGATGGGCTGCACTTGGGGGTGTATGGGAGATGATGTTGCAAATTACATATAATACATATAAACTAATCTAAGAAAAAAATGTTGACATAGAAAGAATGTTCACAAGAAAACCATTTATAAACTCAAGTAGAATAATCTAAGCTAAAGTCCTAAACTAAATAGAGTGTTTTTTTGATAAATTATTTACCAAAGTATTGAGTTCCATATACAATCGAAAAATGTGATCAAATATAACTTATACTTTTTCCCATTTATAAATAATGAATTTTATTCATAGAGTTGAAATATATAAATTTATGTAAAAAATTGAAATAAACCTATTTGTAAAACTAATAAAACTTCATGGCAACCAAATAATCCATAAGACAAGTTATAATAATGTTTTATTTTTAGACATGATTCCTCGATGGGGGCGCTTTGTCAGACTTTCATCACCAGAAAAACTCATGTTTAAATGCTCTGATAGCGAGGCTCTCCTTCCGACAATGAGTGGCATGCGAGTGGTTTGTATGGCCAAGATGGAGGTGACCTTTGGAGAGTGAGCCATGGCCTCCACTTGGCTTAACATATGATACGTGTGGCTTGACGTCGGTTTATGTAATGGATCCGTATGGTGGAGGTTTTTTCATATTAATTATGCAAGGGTGGGAGAGTGGTAATTTGATATTGTCAAGGTAATTCGACATTTCAATTGTTCAGTCGGTGCAGGTATGGAGGTGCTAACATATGGTGGATAGGATGTGCCTGTGAAATCCTTTGGCAGTCGGTCAAGGCTCATTTATGACCTCACCATCATATAAGTTCTTGGGATGGTGGAGCCCTGGGGGAAGCATTACACTTGGTGTTTCTCTTGTGCACTGCATCGAACTTGGTTCTCATATGGTAAACGTTGTATCCTATTTGTAGTTTTATATACCAGTTGGGTTACTGTTCTAGGGTGGCGAACATCAGTTGTGTGTGCAAGGTGGTGAACATTAGTTGTCCTTCACACATGGTATTTTTTTGAGTTTTCTTTTGTGTTACATATTGTTTTCTTACTTGATAGTTTTAGTCTCAAGAGAAGTTTGCCTGGACTAGTGTTGTTATGCCAAAATTCCCAAGGTTTAGGCCAGTCCAAGCTTCTTTGTTGCTCACGGATCTATATTTTTTATTGTCCTCCTACAACAAGAAATTTGACTGTGAGTACTAAGTAGGTACATATAGGGAGATAATGTTTTTCATGTGTTTCTTACATAATACAGAGTCTAGGCCTTCATTTGAATTTGTTTTTGTACTCCCCATTGTAGACCTTCAATTCCTCATGCCCTCTGAAATTTCATTTAATTTCCATGTATTAGTCAGTGGAGTCTGGTATTGTGGGTCAGTTTCCATTTGGTTCTAATTTCATTCACCTTCGATTTTTATAGGGGGTATTTCTAAAACAATAGGGAGTCAATCACTCTTCGGCCCTGGTTCACAAAGGTTTTAGTGTCTATTTGGGTCAGGAACCATTCTTTCAAAGGTACCTTAATGAATTATGCATATAATTTCTAGTTGAAAATTTCAAGTTTTCTATCATCCTGCATTCAACATCTCAGGTCTTTGACATGTTACCCTATCTAATCATTCATCATAGTCAGTTTAGTTGGTTACTCCAAACTTTTCTTGTCAGGTTCTTTTGTAGGTATTTGGTTCTTATGGCCCCTCGCCAAAGATTGCTAAGTGGTAGGGGAGGCACTCCAGGTCATCTTCTTCCAGAGACCACCTAATATTTGGGTGGGAGTCGGTTGTGAATTTATTTGATGTTGTTCCTATGGAAGTGAGAAAGGGAATATGCACTCTGGAAGCTAAAGAGTTTGGAGATCAGATGTATCACTTAGATACTGAAGTCTGTAGTGGTAATTCCAAATGGTTTCCAGAGCCAGAAAAATTGAGGAAGAGAAGATTGTATTTTCTCCACTCTATATCAACACACAGACAGATGGAGACTCTTCTTCACATGGTGCTCCACAATAAGAAGGTAGATAATTATAAACTCCTTGTAGGACAGGAGGAATTGAAGAGGATACTGAGGGATATCTGTTGTGATATGGATGACATTGTGGCAAGACTGAATGAAGTGGAGTTCTATATAATCTCTGATTCAGATAATGATTCAAATACTCCTCAGAATGGGGAATCAGTTATAAATGTTCCACGAATCAATATGGTCAATGCAAACACTTCTCTAGATTACCTGGTGATCATCTTGGACGAATGAGTCCATTTATGACTTCGTTTTTGTCTTATGGTGTTCTAGTCTAAGGTTGTTTTTATGCTTATTTTTCTGTCATCTACATCCTTGTATGGTACTTGCGGCTAGTGGGTAAAATACTCTTTTGTGAGCATCTATGGTTTTTGGTGTGGTTGCAAATCCACCACGTCTTTTGTTCACAATAGGGTGGTTTCTCTTTTGTTATGTTTTTAGCAAGTTATTGGTCATTTGACTAGGTCAACACTGTGCTCCAAAGTATTCTCAATGTAATTTTATTTTTTGGATATTAATAGAAATCAATGGTTGAATATTACAAAAAAAAATATTTTGACAAATGACATGTACTAGGTGCATGAACATGAAGACAATGTTTTTGCTACGACACAGATAATGAAACAATATTGTACAAATTACAAAAGAGTCAAAATGCTTATATATTCACTTTAAATAACTTTTCATCATGGATTTAAAGTATGTATCAATGATGCATTGTTGAAACTTGTATATCTATATATATATATATATATATATATATATATATATATATATATATATATATATATATATATATATATAGATATATATATATGCTATGTTGTGTTATATAGTTAAATAAAAATATAGGAAGTGTAAGTTACAAAATCATTACTCAACTAATAAATTTAATAAGGGTGGGAACTAAGAGATATATAGTTGTCATATCATTATATTAAATAATTTTACAAATATGAGTAGTGGAAATTTTAAGGAAAATTACAGTTTATAGATCAACTCAAGTCTTAAAAAGTTGTTGAGCATCACTCATCTTATGTTATTATGAAGAGTACATTATGTTAAATAGTTATAAAACTTCATTATGTTAAATAGTTATAAAACTATGTTAAATAATATATATATGTGTGTGTGAGAGAGAGAGAAAGAGATGTTATAGCTATAACTATGTTATATATAGTTATATAATTATGTTACATGCTATGTTATGTTATATAATTATATATAGTTATGTTGTATATATATAATAGTTATAGTTATGTTATACTTTACAACTTTATATATAGATAATTATGTTAAATGTTCTATATATATATATATATATATAGATATAGTTATGTTATGTCATATATAATATAACCATCTATATATATATATATATATATATATATATATATATATATATATATATATATATATATATATATATATATATATATATATATATATATATATATATATATATATATATATATATATATATATATGTGGTTGATAAAATTTAATTAAATAAAAAAATTTTAGTTTTGGAATTTTAATTTAGTTAATATTTTATTTAAGTACAATTAATTTTATAAAGCAAATTACTATATTTATTATTGAAAAATATTTATAATATAAATTTATTTAAATTTAAAAATAAAAAATGAAATTATTATTTTTATTTGATTTAATAGAGATTCACCATGAACAAGCATATTCATTATGTCAATTAAAGATCGATATTTATTTATTTACTCATTATAGTTTAATTATTTTCTATTTTGATTTTTTTTTTGGGCATATTCATGGTCAAATTTGTTCAAAAGTTTAAATGCATTTTTAATAACAAAAAATCAAATTTATTTGAAAATTTATTTCACTAAATTCCTAAAGAAAACTTTAAAACATAAAATAATTAAAAAATAAAGTTTCTTCCATAGAAAATATTTATAATAAACATGCTACCACTGCAGAGAATTTATACAATGAAATTAAAAAAAAATTAAACCTAAATTATAGTTTTTTTGGTGCTTTTCGAGGGTTTCCTTGGTGGTTTCTAAGTTGTTTTGGTCTTCAAGGGTTTTCTTGGTGTTTTTATAGGTTGTTGTTTGTGGGTTTCAAGGGTTTTCTTTGTGGTTTTCATGGTGGTTTTCGTGATTTTTTTGTAGTTTTTGCATGGTAGTTTTTTTTTTCAAATTAATTTATTTTATTTTGCAGACAAAAATTAAATAAAAGAGACAAAAATGACAAAAAACCTACCTTAGCTTGAGCCTCTGGGTTGTTGGCGGTGTTGATGGGTAGCTAGATTAAGTTCCTCTATCTCAGTTGAGCTTAGAAATCTTCCATCGAAGTCCTTTTCCTCTCATGGTCTTAACAAAATGAATTATGCAGGTCACGATTATAGTTTTTAATAAGAAATAACACTCGGCTCGATTGAAAAATATAGCTCAATCAAGCCTTAACTCTTGTTTGAGACTTTAACTCAGGTTAGAAAGCAACTCGATTGAGGGTTTGTTTAAATGCTTGACCGAGCTATTTTTAAGCTCCTCAACAACTCAATTGAGCACTTAAAAATTTCTCGTCTGAGTGATTAGAATTGCTCAATCAAGCATCCTTTTTCACCAAAACACACCCTTGTTTCACCAAAAAGTTTAACCCAGCTCCATGCTATCACATATATTCTATTTCTAAATGTTAGCAAACCATTTTCATTAATTATATATTTTGATTCTTCTTCATGATTAGTTTTATTTTTCAACTTTCCCCAAATCTGATTATAAATTCTATCTTCTAAAGATGTTGTCTTAATTTGTTTTATAAAATTTGTTTCAACGCTACTTATTGTTACCTCAAAAATTTTCTTCAAACTTCGACTTAGTGTGTCAACCACTTTATTTTCCTTCCCTTTTATATGCTTGATGTCAAAGTCATATTCACTCAACAAATCCATCCACCTAGCTTTCCTCGCATTCATGTACGGTTGAATGAAAACATATTTTAAGATTAGATAATCAGTAATTAAAGTAAACTTCTTACCAATTAAGTAGTGTCTCCACATCTTAAGTGTGTGAATAACTACCACTAATTCCATCATAAACTGCATAATTTGTTTCATGGTCCTTTAATTTATGAGATTCATAAGCTACCATATGATTTTCCTGCATTAGTATTCCTCTCAAACCTTTCAAACATGCGTCAGTATATACTATAAAATCTTTGTTAGGATTTGTTATTTTCAAGATAGGTGAAACACTGAGGAGATGCTTCAATTGTTCAAAAATCTCTTGATATTTCTGAGCCCACTCAAATTTAACCCTTTTTTCTTTAGAGAGATTATGGGATAAGCCAATTTCGAGAACCCCTCTATCAATCTGCAATAGAATCCCATAATACCCAGAAACAATCTAACATCTTACTTATCCTTAGGAATTGGCTAGTTAAGAATGGATTTTACAGAACATAAATATACCATCCTTCTTCTTAACGAATAATATTGGTTTACCCTAGGTGAAAGACTCGGTCTAATATAATTTTTATTTAATAACTCTTAAAACTACATTTTTAACTCCATTAATTCTAGCATACTCATTTGGTAAGGTGCCTTAGATATTAGTGCAACCTCTGGTATTAATCCTATAAATAAATACATGTCTCTCTTAGGTGGTAAACCAAGAATCTCATCTGGGAATACATTTTGGTAATCCCAAATTACTTCCATATCATCCAAGGGTCTAAATTTTGTTTCCTGTGAATGATATTCTCCTTGAATGGGATACAATTCACACCATTTTCTAGAAAGCCTTTTTAACTACAAGACATATATTTTTTGAACAAAAATGGGTCTACGTACACCTTTTACAATATGAATTTGTCCATTATCCATGGCACAGGTAACAATTTTTCCAAACAATTAACAATTGTTCTATGTCCTTCTATCCAATCCTTCCCCACTAGTATATCTTAAGAACTTAAAGGTAAAAAATTCGAATTCATAGTGGTTTTACTTCCATTTAAATCAATAGTGACTTTCCTCTTTGTGCGAGTAGCCAACTGAGCTAGGTAGGAGTTTTTGTATTTTTTAGAGTTCAATTTACTTTTTTCTACAATTTGGGGACTAACATAACTCAAACTGGCACCAAGATATATCAAAATAGAAATAGGTTGGTTCAAAATTTTACCTTCTATCTCCACCATGATGGATTGATGCTCTACCTGGTATTCTTCCAATGCCATGTTAGTATGTGGCCCATTAGAGGGAATTTCAGACTAAAAGTGCCCATGCAATTTTCATGTACATAATATGTAAACCAATCGAAACCATTTAAATTTAAAAAGAGATACATGTAAATATTTAACAGGGAGAATAAAAAAAATCTACATGATTTTTAAAATGTATCTTCATTTTTTATCAATGTGGGTCTTCTCAGAAGTATGCCTAATGGGTACTCGTTGGATGTTGAATTTAATTCTACATCCAACGAGTGTCTACACTTGAAATTTGAGTAAACCTATAAGGATATAAGCCAAAAATGCATTTAAAAAATAGTTTTTTTTCTTTTCCCTTTGTTGTCACTAAATTAAACGCTGTTTAGAACTAGGCTAACTCTAGGGATTTTGTCTCATCTTTTCCTTTATCCTATTTCCACGATTCTTACATGACCCCCTAGATTCACATTTGACATGTCATTCCTTGCCACATGAAAAAATGTATCCATAAAATAAATTAAAAAAAACTTCAATCATGAAAAATAATATTATTGATATTTTGTGACATTATTTAGATAACGTCACATATCCATAAGTGTGCATTATTATTTTATTCTTTTGATGTTATTTATCACATATAAATAAATATACATAAATAATTAACAACACTAATTAAGATGTCATAACAATACACACCACTAAAATATTATTAAAATTATAATTATAACTAAACATGATTAACAACTAGTTGTCCACAAAAAAGGGAGTAGTGTCCAAAAAGGGGGAAAATATAAATATAAACTATAATAAACTTATTTAAAGGTAGTCATGTTAAATTTTCTTAAACTAATGAATTGCGAAAACATAATTTAATCTAAGTAAATAGTGCTAAAAATCATGTCATATGGTATTAGCTTGAAATAAAAAGTTGAGAGGAAAGTAATTCCACACCTCGAGAGTAATTTTAAAGGATTACTTATTTGAAACTAAACAATATTTATGAAATATTATCATACAAATTAAATTGATCAACATTTATAAATTATTATCATTGCATGGCTTATTTATATTTACAATATTAAAAATCAAACTTAAAGCTATTTGACAAGCATAACCCCATTGGCATCTAAAAATGTAAGCAACATTCAATCTTTCATTGATGATATGCATATTTTATACTGCACATTAAATAACATGGAATTCAATAGTTTATATATTGTTACTCACATGTGCATAGTTTATTATTTATTACTCACTTGTGCATAGTTAAACTGACAATAATTTGAATTACAAGGCTAATTATTTATAGCTCCATTGATACAAAAAACTGCTTAAATTGGTAAAAATATATGAAATAAAATATTAAATATTAATATTTGTTGAGAAATGACAACAAGAAATTCCAGTTTATTTGTCCTTGAATTAAACTATGAATTAAAATATAATTCTTTTCTCATAGCAATTTGATAATAATTAATTAAGTTTAATTAACTTAATTGATATAGGAAATTCGAATTGGAAGTCTTTTAGAAGACATGTATATGTTCTCCCTAACTTATAAGAGTTAAGGATGAGTTATGAATGAGTTGTAATTAGTTAACTCAGTTTATTGAGTTAAGTCCAGTTAAATTAGTTCCAATCAGTTTTAGGAACTAATAGTGAGTAAACAGTCAGTTGGGACACTAATGACCTAATTAGTGCTACTCTAATCACTAGTACAAAATGACTATTTAGTTACTAAAAAGACAACTAAAATTTGCATATAAATGACCAATTTTCAGTTGGTGACCAATAATAGCTAATTTACAGTATCTTATAACACGACCAACTTTTAGTCAATTTAGCTTAGTCATTAATTGGTTTCCTCAATTTTACCATCTAGTAGTATATTTAGTCATAAATTTGGTCATTAAGTTTTCATCGGTTTAGTCATTAACTGTCGCAATTAATGATCAAATATACAACAAAATATATTACTATATGAATCCTCGAGAAAATCAATTAATGACTAAAGAAATATGACCAAAATGTTGGTCGTGTTATAAGATACTGTAAATTAGCTACTAATAGTCATATATATGCAAATTTTAGTCATCATTTGAAACCAATTAATGACCAAATAAATATGACTAAATTTTAGTTGTGTTATAAGATACTGTAAATTAGCTACTAATAGTCGTATATATGCAAAATTTAGTCATCATTTTAATAAAAAAATTATCATTTGCAGTAGTCATTTATCTTTTTTTGGTATTTTCATATTCATTATATAAACGACTGATTTAGTAGTTTCTATTCATTTCATTTAATTTCATTCATAATCATTATAAACGACTAATTTAGTCATATATTCATTTTATTCGTGTTCATCATTAATTAATATAAACTTCTAATTTAGTAGTTTTAGATTGATTTTATGCGTTCATTATTAATCAACATAAATTAATTATTATGATTTTGCGACTAAATTTTAAAAAATGCCATACAATGTGCATGTTTATCTAATGTGATAACGCAAAGTTACATATGTTAATTACAAGTCTAAATAATATCAAGTGAAAATAAAAATAATTTCAACCATATAAATTTTATTATATAAAATATCAAGTATTACAATATGAGTTTCCAACTTAATATTGGTTGGACTACAATTTACACATGAAATATTGTTTCATCATTTTAAAACATTATCGTTGTGTTGCCAAAGCATTGCAAGTGAATTCACCTTCTCTAAAGGCTTGACCATCAGTCTCTATGAGTGTGTCTTATGCAAGATATTGGCTCTAAGGGTATCACTAGAAAAATTCTATTCTCTCTCTCATTTTGCATTTGTCGCTCCAATGTTATTGTTCTCCTCTTTCTTCAATTGCTACTTCTTACCATCAATATTGAGTTCTTCTACTGAAAATGAAAGAAGATAAAATGTAGAGTATAAGACACGAAAGATGATGAATAATTGAATATAAAATAAAGTAGACTATAAAATATTTATACGACATATACCTCAACATTCGATAGTGGCCACTATGTGGCTAGATGACTTGTATAAACAAAGCAAATAAAACATCACCATAGAAAATAACACCTTAGGAACTTAGTATTCAACCTTCAAAAAAACCTTAGGAAAAATCATACCAACTAAGTTACATGTTAAAAAGATCAGGTAATAGATAACTTGTGAAAACAAATGGAAAAAGAAAATATTAGTGTAAAAAATAGCCTTATTGCTTGTTCTAAAAGAGTCATGTTCCTTAAATTTGGATATTCTTTTTCCCACAGTAAAAGTTCCTTGTTATTATGACATATGTTTTTAGGATCATGAGATTGATCTAACATCATATTGGATTGTGGAGATAAAATGATTCAACTTTCCAAGATGAGTACCTCACTTGGTTGAATGAAGGTGCTAGCTGTGAGTAGTGTCAAAACCTTAGGGAAGCAGAACACTAAGGCCTTAGAGAATATATCACCACTTGTCCACTAAAATAAAAAAATTCAATCCCACAATGGCCCTATGGGAGTACATTTCATTGGATGGATATCACACTTTGAGAGATGATTTCCTAATATAAGGAGAAGTGTACATATATTGTCACAATGCCCCTCACAGTCCGACCCTATAGATGTTTCCTATAATATTAATCATATCATACTATTTAATTATAAATTATGACTATCAGTTAATTATTAGTTTGAATAATTAGTCTGAAATTACGTTTTAAGTATTTATGTATACATGAAAATATTCGAAAAAAATGGCACTTTTTGTGACTAGTTAATTTCGAGTGAATCTAAATACACAATCAATTATGGTGCCTCGGTGTTTCTCTAGTGGTTATTTGCTCATTGTACCAATTTCTCCCATGTCCTCTATTACTTTTGGTGAATTCCTCTTTGATGATGTTCAATGCCAATGAAATGGATATTTATCCTTGATGTTTTTTTGAGCCAAAGGAAAGCTCCACAAGTAACAACCAAAAAGTAGCCTCAAATATATTATTGGAGGCCAAAATGCAGTAATTATATGACAAGCCAAGAAACATTACATGGTAATAATCTTCCCTTTAATATTGATTAATAATTTCTTTGCATGATCATGTAATACTAAAGTGTCAGGTAGGGACATTTAAAGTTAGTCATCCAACAATATCACCTTTGAGAGTGCTTAGTAGTTAATACTTCCTATTACACACACAGTAGATCACCAACTTCAAGGATAACAATATAAACACAACAAAAATGAAATTAAAAGAAATTCTAGGAAGTCAAATGTGACTAATCTTGAGTCAAGAAAATACCAAGCCCTTCACATTAGCAAGGCATTCTTAGGCACTAAAACAAAAAATCTTTTGATTGCATCATTTTCACCTTTTCTTTAATTTAGAACATAACTTTTAGAAGAAAAAAATTCATTGAAAAAGGTCTCAAAATCCTAACAAATGCTCGAGTGATTGTCGTATCAATTAAACAAAAAGGGAATCATTAGATATGACTTTAACTTGCGAAATATATTGAAGAATATGAAGCTTTCTCATCCCTTGCTCCTAATCAAATTGTAATCTGTGGGTTCCAATCAAGTAATCAATTTCCCTCCAAGATAGTTGAGAGATCAATTTGGAGAAGCATTGGGATAATAGAAATGGAATTAAATAGGAGGAAAATGAAGCACTTTAGTGGGTGCTCCAAAATATTTGAACACAACTAAAAATGTTTTGATACTCCTTCCACACATTTTAAAATAGAAACCATTCAGCCGCATCTCATTTATTTTACACCTTTATGTAATATGTAATTATTTGAGAAAGAATAGAGCATTCATAAATATTGTCATGAAAGAGGACTCTTCATAATCCCAATAAGTTGGGCTCTAAAAAATATACAATTTCATGTAGTGAATAAATCTTACATGGTAGATTTCAGTGATTAAAATGACAACTTTATTCTTAATCTCATTACAACAAAAATAAATTCAACCCTAACTAGTTTGGATCTAACAAATCAAGAATTTCATGTAGTAAAGTAAACATACATGGTAGATCCCAATTATTTGCAATGACAACTTTATTCTTCATCTTATTACAACGTAGGTAAATTTAAGAGTACATACATATTTCCTTATCTGAGACAAACTTTGAACACATTCTGAGATTTCATAGAAATATAATGATACGATTTACCTATAGGATATGAGAAAGCTATCTACATCTAGCACCCGTCACTAGACAATAGTGTTATTGAGACACCATCTCATGGCATTAGAACCATGTAGATAACCAGTGTTATAGAGATACACTGCAACATCTATTCAACACTACCTTCAAGATTCAAATTCATCAATTGATTTACTTTAGTAGCAAATTGTATTGAGATTTCATTACATACAACCTAACAAAAGCCATTTATCATAGTTGTCATTTCCTTCTCTGGATTTATCCCCTTCTAAAAATAGAATAACTGATATTCCCCAATTTTTGAGGTACTTGTTTCATGTTCAACATGGGCTATTGGGTTCCTCACCTGGAAAAGGTTGCAAATATTAAATGTATAATGGAAACAAGCATGCAATTCAAGGTTGCTCCTAAAGTCTCTTGGGTGAATTATAAAACACCATCTACTTAAAACATGATATATGGTAGTAACAAAAACCTACCCAAGATCCCACTTAAGAATTCAAAATGTTGCAAATAGGAGATGTCTTAAACAATATCAACTATTTAATTTCATAATCACACTAAAATAGACAAATCTTTAAAATGTTGAAAAGTGTGAAAAAATGGAGTTGGAATATTATAGTTATGTTAGGGTAGATATAGCTATGTAAAATGTAACTTCTATCTAAAAAACATAAATGTAACTTCTATAGCTACATGAAATGTAGCTTATATGTAAAAAAATGGAGTTCAAATATTATAGTTATGTGAAAGAGTTTTTTTTTTTTTTTTGTCAGTCATTTAAGAGACTAACATTTTTTTATCTTCGGTTAATAACTTAATACTCCACCAAAAATAACATTGAATTGGTTCTTCACCAACCAAGGGGAAATTTTAAACCAGTGTGAAAATGCTTACTCATTCCCCTACCATATTTTTGATATTTTATTTGTGTGCGAATTTAAGCTAGTGTAATGTAACTTCTACATATTTGACAATTTAAATGTAAAAAATTACCTAGATTGAAGTTATACAATTAACATATGCACAATAAGATACAATATGCATGAGTTATAAGTAATATGATGTTTACATGTTATATCAAGACAAACTTTTTCTCATCTCATTAACTCTTATCTTATAGTTGGTGATGGATATAGCCTTTAAAATTATGAGCCATCCTTGTCATATATTATATTTAATGATGGATATAGATGTTAAAAAAATCAACCTTGTCTGTTATTTTATGTACGGCCAATTTAAATGGAAGTGCTCATAATTTTATTCAATATTATCTTGTACAACTCGAAATAAAATGATATGGGGGTGGTGTTTCTAGTGATTTTCAAACTTGTTTTAATTACTTAAATTTAGCCTATTTAAAGTAAATAGTTGCATTGACCATCTTCTCTTCAAGTCAGTAACTTTGCTTGAGGGCATCTTCATGACATCCAACATCTCTGAAAATTATGAAATATTTGCAGTATCTTAGACTAAATAGACAATGTTGGCATAAAATCTTTTATTATGTTTTTTACTCCGTGTCACAAATTTATTGATATTTTATGATTCTTGGTTTCGATTTCCATGCTAGGACTGGATTCATCATGCATAGTAGGATTTTTAGTTGTGCACACATCTTATTTATCACTTCTAATTGTATAAAAAAAAGAGAGTATGCAAAATGACATGTAGCAACATGTGGGTGTCTATTTTACTCAATGATATGCTTGATTTTTTAATCCATTCCAATCCTATCACAATGAAATTAAGAGAGACAAGGAGACAAGAAGGACTATCAATAAATGAAATTAGAGACTTTAGAATGCAACTCAAATTGTCCCTGAATGTAACGATAAGTATTGCAGCTGCCTAGTCACCGATGAGCATCGAATCACATTGTGAAAAATTCCTTGCATGATGAGAATTTGGTTGCACCTACACTAATCCTCTGTAGTAGTTCCTTGACTTTCCTATAGATATCATTTATAAACAGTCCTACTCTTGCAATTCTTCCCTATATGGATCATCTTTTTCCCCCTATTGATAGTTATTTTTCAAGGCAACAGAATAGAACTCTCAAATTGCATCATCACCTTTCAAAACAATGCTTTAGCATTTCCAGGTGATTGTTGAATCAATCTCTACTTAGGACCATGAAATCCTTGATTTGTCTCCATCACACAAACATCTTTCCGTAATAAAATTATAAATCCCATGTCTGCATTCCTCTCATCCCCGACATACCAATTCTTTAAAGTGGAATACTTTATTGTTTCTCCCTCGGTGCAATAGAGATCCACTATTGTGGCATGGAGATGATTGGTGTCATAAAATGGTGCAGTGCATCCTTCAATATATGTCACATAACTCCTCTCATCTGCAAGAATAAAATTCCTCTCAAATTTCCTGGTCTCCATCTCATTCATCCTGAAATAAGTGGATATTTCCATGGGTGACAAAGTGTGCTTGAGCTATCACTAAAAAAAAAAAATACAATGTAGCATAATAGTTATCAGTAGGAGGAACAACCCTGCCAAGCTACTTCCTAACTAGGTCAAGATACTCCTGAATTACCTATTATAATGAACAAAAGATAACCTCAACTGGATATAAAGTCTACCTATGCATGGTAGCAATGAAAACATCGTAAAAAACAACATCTACAACAATGTTGGTCAATCTCTTCTTCTAGTCAAGGGCATGCCCAACTTTTGAAAAGTATCAAGCAGGTTAGGGTCCACCTCATCCAGGCTCCTCTTCTTCTTCTACTCTCTCTATTTAGGTTCAGAATAATAGCAAAGGTCTTGGAAATTGATGGGTGGGTAAAAGTTATTAAACCACTTGGGTTATTCCATTTTTAATCTGTAATGCTCCAAACTTAAATAAACAGTGATATGCAAAACAAAATCAATTTGTGACACAGGAAATAAAAACAATCAGCAAATGCTTATTAAAACTCCAGAAGTAAGAACCAGCTGAGCCATTTTATTAATCAATGGAGCAGTACAATAGTATGGATGAATGCACCTGGGCTTGCCTCAATGGCAAGCATGATAGAATCCAAGTGATGAGACAATGATATAGTGTACTGGAAAACGTCTGCTCCTCTAATACTCTGCGCTGCCTAGAAAACTACATTGCTAGCTGGAAAGGAACTGCAATAAACCCCACTTACGCTACTCGGAAAATGCTAAAACTTCAGCCCCAAGCTCCTTGAAAAAAACCCACTAAAAACTAGAAATGGTTTGGCCTGATTTTGACCTCTCAAAATCGACCCCCAAAGGCACTCTGCAATCCCCAGTAATTCTGCACTGTCTGCTACAAAGATATGGCTGAAAACCCCACTTTTGGTGCTCAAAAAATTATGAAACTTTATATATGGGATCCATGTCCAAAACCTAGACAAACCCAGAAATGGTTTGGCCATATTTTCACCTTCCAAATTCGGCCTCCAAAGGCACTGTGCAATCCTTAACAATTCTACACTATCTACTGCAAAGATATGGCTGAAAACCACACCTCTAGTGCTTAGAAAATTTTGAAATTTATATCTAGGGTCCTTGTCAAAAACCCAAAAAAACCAAGAAATAGTTTGGTCTAGTTTTGACATTCCAAATTCGACCCCCAAAAGGCCCTACGCCGTCCAAATCTGCTGAAGCACAATGCCCACCAATACACTAGAAAAATCCTCCTCAAACACTCTAGAAATGTAGCAATCAACTCCACCAATACTTCCCTTATTTCTCTTGGCAAGAAATAGTCCTCTGGTAGAATGTTGCAATGGTCACACTAGATACATTACTGTGTCCTCTAGAAATATGGATTGTTGGGGAAAACTGTATACAAATGCTGGAAATTTCTCTACAAATCTCCTTTGGATGATAATGGATGAACCTCTCTAGGGTGGCACTCGAAGTCCCCCAAAGAAAGGGTGAGTTCTCCACTTGGAAAACTCTTGCTAAACAACAAGTGACCCAACTAAACAACTCGAGCAACAGAATCAAATTCAATAAGACAAGAATGATGAAATGAGGAGTGTTTCCTTCCTTTTATAGATTTCATGGAGCCTTTTTCCCTCCCCATCTCCTCCAAAATTGGCCCCAAAATGTAGAAATAAATCATGTTCCAAAATAATTTAGGAAGGGAAATTACATAACCATCCTCTATAAACATTGAATATAAATTGCAAAATCCATTTAGGTTCCTTCTCAGCAGAAATTAACCTAAGATTGGCCTTGGAGAAATTATGTTCCAAGCATACACCAAGGCCCTAAATCCTATCTAATGTTAGTTTTATATAATTGAAAATTTTTAATAGCATTTAAATTATCTCTTTCTAATCTAATGATTACTCAAATGGGTATGGAATGAGACTTTAGTGGTGTTTTAGAGGCTCTTACCCATCCAAAAGAAATTCAAAGAATGAGTGTAACAATGCAACCCTTAGTTTTGATGAAAACCACCTAAAGTAAAGGAAAAGGCCTTTTATTTCATTTTTTTGTAATGAAAATAAAACTTACACATTCTCAATAAAACTTCACTACAACAAAACAAATTGAATTGTGATCCAAAAGAAACTCAAACAATTGAATTAAATATTTCAAGAAAACACTCAAACGTTCCTACCCTAACTTTCTCATGAAAAGAAATTTTTTCTTAGTTTAACAAACAAAATGAAATGCAAGTCACACCATCAAAACAAACAATTTTTTTCGTATTGTATGATATCAATAGAGGCGTAACAAGCATTCTCCAATGTTTACTCAAGGAAAAGACTCAAAACTTGAAATGACCTAGTTATGGCATGTAATAGAGAAAAACTAAAACATAAGACCAAAGAAAAGGATTTGAAATACAAAATTACATTTGAGAATATCTATTACATATGCTATCCAAATAAATATTTTCCTAAAAACAAGCTACAACAAAAATCTCAACACACATACAAGCATATTCAAATGAAAAAAAACCCCTCAAATTCACTCAAAACACTTAGCAAGCAAATAAAAGGCATGTCTAAGGGTCAAATAATAGTATGCAAATGATAAATAGGGTCCCAAATCTAGTGATAAAATAGTTCTAAAGGGAATCAAGTAAAAATATCAGTATCTTCACCTATAGGATGAGCCTTCCTTAATTAAATTGATGGAGGAGGTTATAGGATGGATCTACATATATAGAAATCAGGAATCCTGAGTCTAATACAAGTTCCAAAACTCCTAATGTGATATTCCAAACTCACATAATATTGATCTCCTCACGAATGATCTTATCTATAAGGATATAGAGGTGGTCCTGGGCTAACAATGGTGCAACATGGAACCATTCGCACCTTATTAGTGGTGTAAGGAGTGACTGATTTCACCTTGTCGATGGTACAAAAATCAACCACCCTCTAAAAGTAAGAAATCAAAGGGTATAAAGATAATTTCTTAACATGCGAGAGATAGAGATCCTTAAATATATTTATGGAGGAGGCTATATGATGGATCTAGATATATAGAAATTAGGAATCATAAGTCTAATAGAAGCTCCAAAACTCCTAATGTGAGATTCTAAACTCATTTAATGTTTATCTCCTCGTGAATGAGCTTATATAGAAGGATCTAGAGGTAGTCCTGGGCTAACAATGGTGAAACACGAAAGCATTCATGCCTATTAGTGGGGCAAGGAGTGACTACTTGCACCTTGTCGGTGGTGCAAAAATCAACCACCCTCTAAAACGAAGAGATCAAAGGGTATAAAGATAATTTCTTAGCATGATGACTCCAATTGGTTCTTAATGAGTCTCATTGGTAGAAAATAAAGCTATAATATGTGCTATCACTATCAATTAGGATAATTACTTTATGATTCTTGATGTAGCCAATTAATTTAAGGGTTTATGAAGCTAAAATACCATTCAAGGCATACCGATTTAGGGTGCCTCGTCTGGTTATTAGAGGGAAGAATATCATTATCAAGTTAAGGAAAATCTTCTCGAGGGAGATAATCACCACCATATTTTAAAATGTCTTTTGAAATGGCCATAAAAATATTTTTATCCTTATATTTGTGCCCAAGAAAATATTTTTCATCACAACTGTAGTAAAGGCCTTTAAGTTTAAATTCTACCATTTCAACATGAGATAATTTATGGATCTTGTGAGGAGAGGGGGGAGGGTATTGGTGGGATGAGGATTGGGAATAAAGGATGGTTTTTCTACTCGAGCATTGATAATATACTGCACTTATATGTCTCATTGGGTGGATTCAAGCTAAGTGTTTAGATGGTCCATTAAAACTTGGGCAGATATTTCTTTGACTAGACCACTAATAAAGCATTTTAAAAATAAGGTATCAAAAATGCATTTAGTGTGGAAAGAAAGTTCCTAAAAAGTAGATATGTATCTGTTACACTAAAAAATGTCACCATGGCTATGTACAATTAGTATGGCTCTATCAACAGCTATGCTAACCTCCTGGGCAAGTCTTAAGCCTCTGCTCTCCATGTCAAACTCCAAAAGAGAGAGAAAGTCTTTATAAATATATTTATCTCTGGGTACGCAGGTTCTCTCAACCTTGCCTGCGGGTACGCACCTAATGTTCACAATAACTGCTTACTTGTACGCTCTGTATGTAAAGGGGCAGGTGCGTACCCCTGTAAAGGTCAAAAGGCGCGAGTTTCATCTTTAAAAAGTTACTTGTGGTCATTTCTAGAGCATTCTAGAAGGTTGTTCGACGTGTATTGAGCGCCTCCAGATGGTTCATGTACCCCTATGAAAGATGAACTTATCCCATCAAGAGAGGAGCTATCCCATCCAAAGAGGGGATTATCCCATTGATGGTGGACCTGATTAACTTCCTCTTGAGCACTATAAATACAGGCATTGGGCCAGAAGGAGGGGAGGTTGAAAGCTAAACATTTCTAAGGGTAGATGCTGCAGGAATTAGGACTCCCATTTAGAAGCTTGTGAGGAGAGATTCCCATCCTTTCTTGTTTCATTTGGAAGTGGGTGAGCTTTGTCAAAGTAAAGGAGAACTCTTGATGGACCCTGGGAGGGACTTGCACAACACCAAGGCTCAGGTTGTAATTGTTCCTTTTGTTTCCTATTAATGCAAATGAGTCCATTCTTCTCAATAACTTGTTATTTATGAGTTGTTTCATGTACTCCTTGGTCTATATGTTAAATATGTTTTATTTTATGAGATTATCAAGTGCTATTTAATCGTTTGATTGTTAGTGAATGCAGGTTTCGAAGTGAAGGAGGAGCTCATCCGGATCGGCGAGGCTGGACTACTACAACAGCGTTGGACTACAGGTAGGATCTAAACACTTGATTTCTTGTATGGTAAATGCATGTTTAGAGAAGGATTGCTCTTGTTTGTCTTGTTTGTCACTAGAGAGTCTTAGGCTCCTAGGGAGGTTGGTTGTGTCCGCACTATCGACTCTTTCCGCCTGACAAAATGGCGACTCCGCTGGGGAATCCATTAATGTGAATGTTTTTTCCTTTGTATGAACTTTTGATCTGAGAAAAGTTATTTGTTTTCTGGTTTTTGGCTGTCTGACTGTGTGTTTGGTTGGGCTAGCTTAGGGTTAAATTAGATTTTAGTTTTTCTTTGTTTTGCTCGAAGTACGCAGCCTCTGAGTGTAGCACAATGCGTACCTGTACGCACTGTCTCTTTGTGCACAGAGCGTACCCGCACCTGTGCAAACAGGTCGCCTGCGTACCCCTGTCAAAACTAAGAAAATTTCATTTTCCTTCTTTTTTGCCTTTTACTTTTTGTTTTTAATTTGTTTTACTGCCCAGATCCACTGGTTACCTGCCATAAATCTTCACCTAAGCTTGTTTCATTGGCATTCCTGCTCTAAGCTTTCATCAATTGGGTGTTTTGAGTCTCTTTTTTGAGAAATTCTTAATTTGATTTCCTTTGGTCATTACTTGGAGGTTTGTCTCAATCTTTTCACAATTTTGCATCTTTTTGCTTTTGTTTTTGCAAAAAAAATTTCCCCCTCATTCGCCGGGGGGGGGGGGGGGCTAAATTGTGTATGAGTGTTAATCGCCTTTGAGTGTTTTTATTTTTGATCTTTGGAACTCTCGCCCAATTTTCTCGACTTGCACTTGATTGGTTCTTAGATTACATTAGAATCATCTTGTGTTTGAGAATTCTCTTGCATAGATCACATTTGCATAATTAGAATTCTCCTTTTCGGAATATGAATGAAAAATGTGCATAGATTACATTTGCATACTTTTCAAGTGAATTGTGCATAGATTACAATTGCATAGTTAACATTCTGAAAAATCAATTGTAGATTTAGATCAGCTTTCTTTGATTTGAATTTACACAAAAATAAAAATAAAAAAAAGGTTTGGAATTGATTTGCATTAGTTTTTCTTGATGAAATTAGTGCATTAGAGAATTTGTTAAATTTTCTCTTAGTGATCAATTTTTTGCATTGTTGGAAGTGAATGGAAACTCTCTCCTTACTTTAGTTAGGATTCATCGAATTTAAAGGATTACATTATCATATTCGATTGCATTCAGTTGAGTCGGGTCATAACACCATTGGTTTCGTATCCATTTACCCATTTGAGTAATAACAGCCTTAATAACACAACGCTTAAATAAAATTCATCTAGTAATTTTTACATTTCTAGGGCTCTGAAACACCAACATAGCTTAGGCTAGTGTCTTGGAGTAGGAGAGTAATTAACTCTCCAAGACAGCAAAACCAAACAAGTAGCTCATCTTGTGGTAGGATAAATCCAACTGTTTCATTTGTACTCTGGGAAAGCTCCTCTTAAAGGAGAAGCACGAGCTCGTGTCCGAACCAGTGAGGGGATCAATCCTCCCTCATTGGGAACGACGCCAGACACGCACGTATTACAAACGGTAAACCTCAGATTAACCATTGTCGAGGAGCCAGGGGTCACTTGTCGGTAAACCTTGGATTATTGTCAAGGAGCCGGCAAGGGGATTGAGCTTGATACTCTGCCCTTGCGTGCTGTCGGAGTGTAGACTGTTCCCCCAGGTGCATTTGTTGCTGTTGGTAACCTTAGTGGCCGTAATCTTAGGATTCTACCCAAGGTGACGGTGGAGGGAAGATCCCACTGTACCTGGAGCAGACGTCGGTTATACTCACTTGGATTTTCTGGGGGGTTCACTTCACTCGAGACGGTTAAAGTGGAGGAACTTGGTCCAGTCTATTCATTAAGCAGGTTGCCGAGGTAACTGTTCCACCCGCCACTTCTGTACTGAATTCTGCGATGTTGGATTTCATCCCCAACTAGTGTTTTCGGTCCGGAAGGTTACTGTTTGTGTATGGTTTGACTCCTAGATTTGATAGCGCGTGTTAATTTGTTTGTTTTTACTTTTAGAGACCATAGGTGTGAATTGTGAATTTTAATTGTTAAGTGTGAATTGTGAATTGTTAATTTTAGTTTTAAATTGTTAATAAAATTCACAGAAGTTGAATATAATGGCAAATGTTCCAGAATTTACCAACCTAGGAACCCCTCCTAACGAGAATCCTAGTACTTTTCCTTACTTTGGAAATGTTGGTCCTCCTTATATGGCTACTTTGTCATTACCTGGATTTACAATAGGATTACCGATATGGTTATTTTCAACTTCGTTGGCCCAAAGTACTCCAATTGTTCCACCTCAACCGGATGCTTCACCTCAACAGAGTTCACCATCTCAACATCCCCAACCTTCTGTTGACCCTTTACCTTCTTCGCCTAATTTTTCTTCCTCCATTTCTTCCTCTTCGCCTGGTAAAAGCCTTGATGCTAGTAACCAGGTGTCTAAGAAGAAGAAGAAAGGGAAGAAGAAGAAGAAGAAGAAGAAGCAAAATAAGAAAGAAGTCAACCAACCAACCATGACTGTAAATGTTAGTTGTGTTGAGGAAAATTCCGACATGCATCGTAAACCCAAATACCCTTGCAGGCTTTGTAAGGGTGACCACTTCCTTGTCAATTGTCCTGGTATTCCAAAGGTCTTGGAAGTATGGTCTGAAAAATTTCATCAACTTTCCATTGATCCATCAACCAGTGATAGTCAGGTTCCTGGGAAAAAAGGTAAAGTTAGGTTTCCTTGTAAGTTATGCAAAGGGAGTCATTAAACTCACATTTGCCCTCACATGGATGAAGCCTCAAAATTGTTGGAAAACCTTACTGTTCCACAGCAAGAATTTCCAATTGGTTACCGTAAACTTTCTCCCAACCTACCGTCAACTGACGGAGTGATTGATCTAATTTCAAGTACAGTCAATCACACTCTTCCATTGGAGAGTGAAACTCATGTCACTCAGGTTGATGATCCATTAGTTGATCAAGTGGTCGATTCAATTTCACATTCGGTCGATCACACTCTCCCTTTCGAGAGTAAATTTCATACCGCTGAGGTTCTTCTTGTTACATCAGATTCTTCTATGCTGGGGGGCATTTCACCTGTTTCTACAGAACCCCCTCCAAGTACTGAGGTCTTTTCCTTTGATTGGAATAGACTGACATAACCTCGTCTTCCTTGCTCCATCCCTTTCCAAATCATTGTTAAGGCTGGTGGTAGGGACATACATCGTACTCAGGTAGATGAAGGTGCTTCTGTTAGTATTTTATCCTCAACTGTTTGGAAAGCTTTGGGTTCCCCTCAGCTTGCGCCTATTACGCAGAATCTGAAAGCTTTTAACAGAACCATTAGTGAACCTTTAGGGATCCTTCCTAAGTTTTCTATTACCTTGGAAGGTAAAACTGTTTGTATTGATCTTATGGTAGTTCGAGGTCCCTTGGATTTCAATTTACTCCTTGGGCGAGACTATGTTTATGCAATGAAAGCTGTCGTATCGACACTCTTTCGCGTGATGTCTTTCCCTCACAATGGCAGTATTGTGACTGTAGACCAGCTTTCGTTCCCTAGTCTTGTTTCAGCTACCAATAGTATGACACCCCTAAATGTTCCTAATTCTAAAGTGGTATCTACCTTGCCACGGGTTAATTATGTGGCAACTGGTCCCATGTTTTCAGTTACCGATGTAAGTGAGCCTCTCACTGTTTGCTCATCTTCCATTGATTTAGATCCGGTAATTGACATGGAAAACTCTATGGGATTACTTGAACACAATGTTCTTATCCCTTTTGAGTCCCTTGACATGTATTCCTTCCAGAGAAGTATTCTTCCTTCTGATGAAGACCTCTTGGAAGCCATGATCAAGGTGTGTCCATTGTCATGTCTTTCTTCCAGTTGGAAGCCATGATCAATGTTTATGAGGACAGTTCTTTTCCTGTGTCAACCTCATTAAAAAATGAAACATGCTGTCTGAGGAAAGTTCCTTTTACTGTGTCAACCTCGTTAAAAAATGAATCAGTGTGTACGAGGATAGTTTGTTCCTCTCTCAACCTCGTTAAAAAATGAAATTGGATGTAGTGAGGAAAGTTCCTTTTACTGTGTCAACCTCGTTAAAAAATGAATCAGTGTGTACGAGTAAAGTTCCTTTTACTGTGTCGACCTCGTTAAAAAATGAATCAGTGAGTACGAGGATAGTTTGTTCCTCTCTCAACCTTGTTAAAAAATGAAATTGGATGTTGTGAGGAAAGTTCCTTTTACTGTGTCAACCTCGTTAAAAAATGAATCGGTGTGTACGAGGATAGTTTGTTCCTCTCTCAACCTCGTTAAAAAATGAAATTGGATGTTACGAGGAAAGTTCCTTTTACTGTGTCGACCTCGTTAAAAAATGAATCAGTGTGTACGAGGATAGTTTGTTCCACTCTCAACGTCGTTAAAAAATGAAATTGGATGTTGTGAGGAAAGTTCCTTTTACTGTGTCAACCTCGTTAAAAAATGAATCAGTGTGAACGAGGATAGTTTTTTCCTGTATCAACCTCGTTAAAAAATGAAACAGGCTAGCATGAGGATAGTTCTTTTACTGAGTCAACCTCATTAAAAAATGAATCAGGTATGAGGATAGTTCTTTTCTTGTGTCAACCTCCTTAAAAATGAAACAACTCCCTTTTCAAGTTAAATATTGAAAGTAAACCTTCATTCCATCCATCTGGTTGAATGCAATGAAGCCTGGGGGGCATGTACCTCGCTTTGCATCATTATGCTGGGGGCATGCGAACTTCTGGAGCATAGTTCCTTGTCTTGTGTCAAGCTCATTAAAAAATGAATCAAGGATTTTAGAGCATAGTTCCTTGTCTTGTGTCAAGCTCGTTAAAAAATGAATCAAGGTTTTTAGGATAAGTTTTTGTTAGGTAGATTGTAGAGAGTAGTTATGAGCATAGTTCCTTGTCTTGTGTCAAGCTCACTAAAAAATGAAACAAGGGTTTTGAGGATAGTTCTTTTCTTGTGTCAACCTCACTAAAAAATGAAACAACTCCCACAAGTCTTTCCAAGATCTCGAAAGTAAAGCTTCATTCCATCCACCTGGTTGAATGCAATGAAGCTTGGGGGGCATGTACCTTGATTTGCGTCATTATGCTGGGGGCATGTGAACTTATAACAAGCATAGTTTTTCGTTTCAAGCTTGCGTAAACATGAAACCGAATCCGAGCATAGTTCTTTTCCTGTGTCAAGCTCGTTAAAAAATGAAACAAATCCTCCTCTACTTGAGTCGAGAGATTGACTAGATCTCGTAAATGTTAAGTTGTATATTTAGGTTAGTTATTTCAGTTTTTTGCATAATTTTCTTACAGTTTTAGGTCGAGTCTTTCAAATGATCTCGTAACTCAACCTTCATTTCATCCAACTGGTTGAATGAAATGAAGTGGGGAGCATGCGCTCTAGCAGTTATGCTTAGGGGGCATCAAGCACAGTTTTCTCTCTGTTTCAAGCTTTTGTAAAAATGAAACTACTTTGAAGCATAGTTTTTCTCTGTTTCAAGCTTTTGTAAAAATGAAACCTATCTCGAGTCAATTTTAGTTATTTTCAAGACTCGTTAAACTCATGAAAATCTCGAGATTATTTTGTTATTTTTCATTCTCGTAAAACAAATGAAAATGCCGAGTTCTTTCCGTCTTTTCCTGCTCGTAAATTAAATTGAAAGTCGGCCATATGAGTACATTTTTATCGTTTTTTCAAACTCATTAAAACTTACGAAAAAGTGAAACCTCAGAGTCATCTTTTAAGCCCTTTTCTGACTCCTAAAATATGAAAAGATTGCCGAGCGTTTCTTTTACACTCGTTAAAACGGAATTAAAAGACGGTCCCCTTATAGCCCTTTTCTGACCGTAAAAACAGGAAAAGATCGCCAGGTTTTTGTCGTTTCAAACTCGATATTGGAAATAAAACGACGTGTCCATGATCGCTTTTTACTTTTCAGGTCAAAGACACTAATCATGAAAGTACTCCTTGGTCGTAAGATCAAGCGGTTCTCCCAGGTATTATTTTATACTTTTTTGGGCTTGGGGGACACAAATTTACGAAAAAGTTCAACCTGGAGTCTTCTTAAGTTTTTCAGACTCTCTAAAATTGAAAAACGCCGAGTTTCTCCTATACTGGGCTCGTTAAAATTTCACAGTAAAGGACCTGTTCAATTACAAACAGGAACGAACCACTCCTTAGGGTTCGAATCAAAACTAGGTTGGACTCATCCGAAGGATGAGCTTATAACCGAGCATATGTTATCCTCCTCAAGCTTGTTAAAAATAAAGAGGTACTTGCGAGAAATGGTGGGGGAAAAGAGAGAAGAATGAGCCCATTTGTTATCCTTTGTCTCAGAAGAAACCTTACTACCACTCTTGAACACGACACTTTTCATTCACCTGGGTTGGGAAATCCTTTGCCTCACAGTTGATCAAACCACATTGAAAGTCTTTAGCCGGGTTCCGGGGATTAACTTTGAGTCATTTGTTACCAAGCCATCTGTTGTGTCGTTATGTGTTCAAGAGGTCTGCAAACAAAAATTTCATCTGCAAAATACTTTGTCATCCATTTTGACCATCCCTGAGTCAGTCCTTACAGCAACATTTTCTTCAACTTGAACTATGATTTCGTGTTGTGGGCTTGCCTGCAATGGGTCGCTTTCTATCGACATCAGCATATTATCTAGGAAGATGACTTAGAAATCGTCAGTACCTTGAAGTCTGCATGCATCAATGGCAGGTTTCTCGCCTTTGACGTCAGTTTACATCATTGACTTTCGATCGAAGGATTCCGTGAAATGTTCGACATCAACTCATTCATTCACATCTCATGGATTGTACTGGGTACTTTGAGAACCATTGACATTACTGGTGGTCTCTCTCACACTTGTTAACAGTTTACATCATCGACTGGTAATCAAGTGGTTTCTACCATGTTCGACATCAACTCATTTATTCGCATGGCTAGAATCGTACCAATTCGGGAAGTAGAAGAGAAGACCGTGGATCTAGTTTCCACCATCCAGGCTGCAAGGAGTTTTGTATTCATTATATAGTAGACCAATTATAAACAGATGGCTGCGTCCATACTGTGTCTACACAAGTCTATGATTATAATGTACTGCAAGATCATTCCTGTATCAGAGTAGTTAGTCTGTTAGTTAAAGTTTTTGATCTGAGTATGGGAATGCCTACCTCAGTGATGATATAATCTTATACATGTATTTTGTGTTGAAAATTGCAGGTTCTGACCAGGCTCTCCACGAGATAATCCTTGAAATGATAAAGCGCTTCACCCTTCCTAGATTTACAAAACCCTAATCTACTACAGGCTTCGCACTTTAGGGGGCAATCTGTTACACTAAAAAATGTCACCATGGCTATGTACAGTTAGTATGGCTCTATCAACAGCTATGCTAACCTCCTGGGCAAGTCTTAAGCCTCTGCTCTCCATGTCAAACTCCAAAAGAGAGAGAAAGTCTTTATAAATGTATTTATCTCTGGGTACGCAGGTTCTCTCAACCTTGCCTACGGGTACGCACCTAATGTTCACAATAACTGCGTACTTGTATGCTCTGTATGTAAAGGGGCAGGTGCGTACCCCTGTAAAGGTCAAAAGGCGCGAGTTTCATCTTTAAAAAGTTACTTGTGGTCATTTCTAGAGCATTCTAGAAGGTTGTTCGACGTGTATTGAGCGCCTCCAGATGGTTCATGTACCCCTATGAAAGAGGAACTTATCCCATCAAGAGAGGAGCTATCCCATCCAAAGAGGGGATTATCCCATTGATGGTGGACCTGATTAACTTCCTCTTGAGCACTATAAATACAGGCATTGGGCCAGAAGGAGGGGAGGTTGAAAGCTAAACATTTCTAAGGGTAGATGCTGCAGGAATTAGGACTCCCATTTAGAAGCTTGTGAGGAGAGATTCCCATCCTTTCTTGTTTCATTTGGAAGTGGGTGAGCTTTGTCAAAGTAAAGGAGAACTCTTGATGGACCCTGGGAGGGACTTGCACAACACCAAGGCTAAGGTTGTAATTGTTCCTTTTGTTTCCTATTAATGCAAATGAGTCCATTCTTCTCAATAACTTGTTATTTATGAGTTGTTTCATGTACTCCTTGGTCTATATGTTAAATATGTTTTATTTTATGAGATTATCAAGTGCTATTTAATCGTTTGATTGTTAGTGAATGCAGGTTTCGAAGTGAAGAAGGAGCTCATCCGGATCGGTGAGGCTGGACTACTACAACAGCGTTGGACTACAGGTAGGATCTAAACACTTGATTTCTTGTATGGTAAATGCATGTTTAGAGAAGGATTGCTCTTGTTTGTCTTGTTTGTCACTAGAGAGTCTTAGGCTCCTAGGGAGGTTGGTTGTGTCCGCACTATCGACTCTTTCCGCTTGACAGTATCCTTGAAATGTACGTTATTTTGTAAGGTTGGTCAAGTGGCGTAAATGATGAGTGGGTTCAAAATATTCATAGACATCTAAAACAAATTGAGTTGAAAGCAATTTAAACTTTGTGGATTATTTTACCATTTATAACGCTCAAGGTTTAAATATAAGATACCCACATGAAGTTTCGGTCTTCAATGATTCTTTGTAGTGAAAAATCATGTTACATTATAGTGACCCATCCAGTGTGGTCAAAGCCATCAAATTTATTCAAATTTGCTTTAGGAAGTTGCATATCATAAACAAAATGTTTGGAGTGAGGCCTCATGGAATTTGGTGCTTTAATTCCCTCTTGCTAGAATGTCTATTTCATGAATTTAATAATAAAATGGGAAAATTGCTTAAGGAGTTGTTCCAGTTTATTGAGATTGTCATTAAATATAACAATTTTTTGTGTGGCAATAACTTGATTTCAATCTAATTTTCTTTGTAACTCACCTCACAAAATTTCCAAGTAATGCAAGTTCCATAATAATGGTTTTAGGTAGCCATCTAAATTGGGTACACAAGAAAAATGGTTATTGGAGGGTGGGGCTAGTGACATAGGTGCCGTTTAATGAGACTAGTAGGTCCACACAAAAATGTTTATTGGAGAGTTGTACCAATGTAACTAATGTGATTTTCTAGGGCTGTTGAGATAGATATTTGATAATGATGTGAGTGGATCCACGCAAAAATTATTATGGGAGAGGGGAACACTACAATCAATCTGACACATGAAGTCTATTGACATAGGTCTAAAATAAGAGTACCAATGGGACCACTTATGTTATATTTCACAAATATACATTAACATATAATAGATCTACGTGGTCTAATATCCTACAAAAGAATTAGAAAAATAGTAAATAAACAATCTAGGTAAAAAGAAGGGAGAAATAGTGATTACGTGGTAAAACCCTAGTGTGTGGAAACGTCCATAGAAGCAACTTCTTTATTCCCTATGTAAACTCCCAACCATACAAGGATACACCCCCACAAAATAATTAGAGTAATCACTAGAGTTTCCTTTAATTTCATTATATATTAGAGAGTGAAAGGAAAACACTTTTTATAATATGGTGATTTGTTGATGAATAACTTGTTCAAAAGACAAGTAGTAAATTACTAATGCATTCACACTCTAACATCCCCCCTTAATGATGACTAGAAGGATAGAACCATAATGAAGGAAGGTGCTATTAAATAAAAAATTTCCCCTTGGTGACAACTTCATGCATCCCTAATAAGTTATGAAGTCAAAGAAACTTCACCTCTATCATGGATTTGGTGAAGATATTAGCAACTTGATGTTCAATAGGGCAATACTTCAAACAAATAACAACATAAACTACTAGATATCAAATGTGGTGAGTATAAATATCAATTTGTTTAGCCCTTGAGTGCTATACGAGATTGTAATAAAGTTGGGTTGCACCCTAATTATCACATCTTAGCTCAATAATATCATTCTAAACTAGTCCAACTTAGTAAGTACATGTTGGAGACACACTGCTTCTTTAGTTGCTTCCTTAGTTTCCCTACACTTTGCTTCACAAGAGGAGAGAAAAGGTTCCCACAACTTCTTGTTGGACCATGAAATGGCACTTGAACCAAGTTGAAAAATGTATCCTTCAATAGATATTTTGTCATCAGTGTCTCCTACCCAATCAAAATTGATGTAACCAAGAAGTGAAACAAAATCCTTACTTGAATATAATACACCATAATGAAGATTTCCCTAAAGATATATGAGAATCCATGTGGCTACTTTCCAATGGTTGTCATGAGGATTTTTCATAGAATGAGAGACTAAGATAACAACAAAGTATAGGTCAGACCTGCTATGGTTAAATAAATCATACTCCCAACAAGCTGATGATAGAGGGTAGCATCAACAAGAGGAGTGTCACAATCAATAGTTAATTTTACTCCAGATAAAAAAGGTGTGGGTGAAGGCTTACAATCACTCATATGAAACTAAGCTAGTAAATCCAAATCATACCCACGTTGAGAAAATAAGACCCCATTAGCCATTTGCTAGACCCGAAGACTAGAAAATAGTGAAAAAGGGCTAAGTTTTTCATTACAACTGTTGTCTAAGATCATTTTTCAATTCCTAGATTAAGGAAAGTTGGTTTCCTATAAGGATTATATCTTCCACATAGATAAAAATAATGAGTCCATTGTATCCAAATAATTTAACATACATTTCCAGATCAGATACCAAACCCTAGGTGTTTGTTTAAGACCATATAAAGAATTGCTCAAATTTCATTGAAAACTTGAAGTTTCTAAGGTAATAAAACCATGTGGTTGTTTCACATAAATTTATTCACGAAGATAACCATTTAAAAATACACTTGAATTCCAATTAGTGAATTTCCCATTGAAAAGATGCAACAAAAGAAATGATTGTTCTAATGGTGTTCATTTTAGCACCATGAACAAAAGTTTTAGTATAATCAATACCTTCTTTTAGAAGAAATACTTTATAAACTGATCATGCCTTATGTTTTTCAGTATGTCCTTTTACAATGAAATTTGTTTTATAAATACATTTTCAAACAACAAGATTCTTACTAAGAGGAAGTGAGACAAGGGTCCAAGTATTGTTCTTCATCAAAGAGTCATATTCAACAACAATTTCTTTTTTTCCATTATGGCGTTCCTTTATCTTTTGCATATGTGGAAGGATCATTTATTTCAAACACCTTTGTCATGAGAGAAAATATCAAATATAATAGTTCAAGTGTCAAATGGATTACTAATCAATGAACCTAAAGATTCAAGTGCCTTTCATGCCCAAACTAGAAGAGGAGTGATTCAAACCACTCTAGTATCATCAAGTGGATCACTTGAACCAGGATCAAGATATTGCATAACACTTGAATAATAATGGACACTAGATCAACTGAGGATGATAGAAATTGAAATGTAACATGAGGTTTAGCTCACTTAGGTGGTGGAGAGATTTTATTGAAATTATACATCACATTGAATGATGACATTGGGTTTGGATGGATCAAACAACCTGTAAGCTTTAGAATCCTCAATTTAGCCTAGAAATACACATTTATGATATTTGGGCTCCAAGTTTTTCGTTTCTCGTCGAGAATATGTGCCCAACATTCATTCATAAACACCTTGAAGTGGCTAATGTTTGGTCTCCTTCCACACAAATTTTCTTTGAGAGTAACCTGCAAAATAGATTTATTAGGAACCTTTTTCAAAATATTGTTAGATCACACATAACTTCAGTCCAAAATATTTTTCAGCAATCCTTTTGAATAAAGCATACATCAAGCCATTTCAACCAAGGTTCTACTTTTATTTTTGAAAGCCCCATTTTTTTGGGGTGTGTAAGGAAATATACTTTGATTTTGGATGTAATTTATGGATAAATATGTTGCACATTCATTCTTAGTGTATTCCCCCACCTTGTCAATGCTAAGAGTTTTGATACATTTACAAAATTCCTTTTCAACTAGGGCTCTAAATTATTGAAAACAAACATAAGCTTCACATTAATGCTTCGAGAAATAAACTCACACCTTCCCGTTGAAATCATCAATAAAGGTAGTGAAATAGACAACACCTGATAAGGAAGGAGTCTTAAGAGGATTACATATGTCACAATGAACTAGCTACAACTGTCAATATTTATCCTTATCAAATGGTTCCCAGTGATGTTTTACAGGGACACAACCTCCATACACACCTTTAGTGGAAGAAATTGTAGGTAAGACAATTACCATTTTAGACATAAGTTTCAATTTACCATATTTTAAGTGTCCTAATCTATCATGCCACATTTGTTTTGATAAACATGTGCAACATAAGAATAGAATGGATATTTTTTGAGAGAAGTAAAACCAATGAACTTAAACAAACCTAATTTCATGATCAACCAAACCCGATGAAACATTTTTAGAATTATTTTTTATATCTTTTAGAAAATAACAATCATTCCATGCTTCAAACTTATAACGTTTTTTACAAGCAAAATAAACAGAAAGGAGATTGATGGGCATGACTTAAACATGAAAAACGTCTTCCAGAAAATAATTAGGAACATTAAAATTCCTAGAAACTACTACTAAAAGATGTTTACCATCACTTATGGAATCTTTATGAGCCATGTTTTCATTACCGTCATAAGAGGTGAATAATGAAGTAGTACCAATCATGTGATTTGAAGCACCTGGATACATAATCCATTCCACATATGAAGAAGAGTTATTGGGTGAAAAAATAAGCACTCTGAGCTACCTATTTTTCCCTAGGGGATTTCTTCTTGGCCTTTTCCAATTCATTCCTCCCCACAAAAGAAATTATTCTCAATGTGATTGGTTTTTCTACAATGCTTGCAAATTTTTTCCATACTTTGTCCTTTGAAGCATCCACAAGGGAAAAATTAGAATTTTTTGTAACAACCCTAGGTTAAATTTTCATGTAATAAAGGATAATAAAGGAAAAATAAAACTAAGGTCACAGGACACGTATTCCAAGATGAATGTTGGGAAAACATTGTAGTGGGAATCACTTATGGTTTAATAATGGCTATTGAAATTGGTAAAGGCATTGGAAAAGGCAAAGAGGCAATAATTGGCATTTAATTATGAAAATAAAGGAAAATATGAGAAAAGGAAGGAGAAGAGAAAAATAAAATTGCATGCAAGGGAAATTAGAGGAAAATGAAGCAAAAAGGGACATCATTGATAAAAAGGCATAAGAGAAACAATTCACAACTTTTGTCAGTTCTAGCTTTAGTCAGTTTAGTTTTGGCTCTCATTGAATCTTGCACACTTAGAGAATTCTTGGAACACTCTAGAATTCACTTAGATTTTGAGAAAGGCAAGCAAGCAAACAAAGGAAGGAAAAGGACAAGCAAAGGAAAGTCAAGGAAAGTAAGTGAAAGGGTGGATCAATAACTTCGATAGGAATGTCTTTCAGGTAACAAGTTGGATGTGTGATTTCCTTGCTGGGATGTGAATGCATGGTACATGCATTTGTTTATTTTGTTCATTTTCTGTCATTGGCATGGGTTTTCCCTAGTTTGAAAGTGGTTTTAGCCTTTCCCTGTCGTTTCCTAGATAAATGTGGTGTGATTGGATTCATTATTGGTTGATCTTTGGATTGCTAGAAGGTTTTGGAACCAAGTGAGGTGATATTAGGAAAATCCAAAGGGTTGAGGGTGGATATGGTTTTCTCCAGGAAGCCCTTGACAGGTGGGTGGAGATAGGAAAATTACTCAAGGTATGGTGAACAAATTCTAAGGCATCCAAGCTTGGTTGGTTTTGTGATCTTGGGGGCCGGTTTGGGTGAGTTCATGATAGCTTGAGGGTGGAAGTGGTTTAAACTCTATATTCCTGTTTTGGCTATGTCTTAGTTTATAACATGATGTTGGGCAGCGGATTCCCCCATAGCATGTTTTTGGGGTTTGAAGCCCAAATTTTGGTCAAGTGTAATGTAAAGACCCCGCGAAATGCAGGCGCAGAGCACAAGAGTCTAGGGTTGTCTGCCCTAAGATAATGTAATTTAATGTAAAGTGTGTCGGCCTACCCATGGTTCGCGAACCATGGGATTGTATAAATAGAGCGAGGCTCTAAGTGTAAAGGTAGTCTTAGTTTTTGACAAGTAACAGATAGATGCGAAGGCATGGTTAGAAGTTAGAAGTAGATATGAAGGTATTGGGTTGTAGTGATAGGTAGAGGCTCTGCAGCTGAGTGCGCAGAGGCCTAGTAGAGTCCGCAACTGAGTGCGCGGACCCCTGCAGCTGAGTGCGCAGGGCGAAGTTGGGATTGTACTTGGACGAAGAATTAATAAAAGATAAGTTGATTCTAAAATATTATGTGTCTATGCTTCTGTTATATTTATGCATCTCTTTACAGTTTTATGATTGTGCGCACTTGTTATGAATGTTGAATGATTAATGAGAATATTGGGCCCACACAATTAAGTTAAGATCTATAATAATAGCACAGTAAGGATAAAGGATCTAGACAACACCTCTTTGTGCTCTTTATAGAGCTGTGCAAGCTACAAAGGATAGACGACTATGCGAAGTAGCGCAAGCGCACAGGTTCGGTTCGTGAACTTCCTAGATTTCATCAAGACATCCCTAGGGTGCAGAAACCTGGTTCCAGCACCCTCCCATACTACCTCGGGTGAGACCTCAGTCCACGCACCACGGACTATTGCCGAAAGGGCCGGTAGTTTTGGGATTTGTTTGGCTAAATCACTTCTGAACTTGGGTCAGGCCCCAACAAGCCAACAAACCGGTTGTCTAACTAACCAACCAAAGCACAGTATTCACGACCTGACAAACCGGACAAAGGTGCGGGACTATAAACACAGGTACTAGAAGCCGGCATCAAAGTAGAGAATCAAGTTAGACGCAAATGATCCAGAAGTAGAAATGGAGCAGATCTAGACGATAGCAACATGGTGCATTGCGGACCTTCGCGCAACACAAGCACAGTTGGATGGACTTCATGCAAAGATCACCACACCAGCAGAGTGACTTGAGGACAAGTCACAATGATTGTGTTGGGGGCCTGTTGGGTAGCGGATCCCCCCATAACATGTTTTTTGGGCTTGAAGCCCGAATTTTGGTCAAGTGTAATGTAAATACCTTGCGAAATTTGGGCGTGGAGTGCAAGTGTCTAGGGTTGTTCACCCTAAGATAATGTAATTTAATGTAAAGTGTGTCATCGTACCCATGGTCTGCAGACCATGGGATTGTATAAATAGAGCGAGGTTCTAAGTGTAAAGGTAGTCTTAGTTTTTGACAAGTAACAGAAAGATGTGAAGGAATGGTTAGAAGTTAGAAGTAGATCTGAAGGTATTGGGTTGTAGTGATAGGTAGAGGCTCTGCAACTGAGTGCACAGAGGCCTAGTAGAGTCCGCAGCTGAGTGCGCGGACCCCTGCAGTTGAGTGCACAGGGTGGAGTTGGGATTGTACTTGGACAAAGAATTAATAAAAGATAAGTTGATTCTGAAATATTGTGTCTATGCTTTTGTTATATTTATGCATCTCTTTACAATTTTATGATTGCGCGCACTTGTTATGAATGTTGAATGATTAATGAGAATATTGGGCCCACATAATTAAGTTAAGATATATAATAATAACACAATAAGGATAAAGGATCTAGACAACACCTCTTCGCAGTCTTTACAGAGCTGTGCAAGCTACGAAGGACAGACGGCTGCACGGAGCAGTGCAAGCGCACTGTTTCAGTTCACGAACTTGCTAAATTTCATCAAGACATCCCTAGGGTGCGAAAATATGGATCCAACACCCTCCCATACTACCTCGGGTGAGATCTCAGTCCGTGCACCGCGGACTGTTGCTGAAAGGGCTGGTAGTTTCGGGATTTGTTTGGCTAAATCACTTCTGAACCTAGGTCAGACCCCAACAAGCCAACACATGATATCCCACATTCATGCTTGGAATATGGCACGAGGGTGATTGGCTGAAAGAAAGATTTGGTCTAGCCCAATCTATTGTCAAGTGGTACATGGAAGTCCCTGACCCTGGCTTTTGCATACGTTAATATGGGTTATTTTCCTATTATGATCTATGAGCACTTGTGCTTGTTATTATATGGATTTAATGACTTATTTGTCATGGTTTATATTATGGTTATATGTTGGTTATAAGCATGGTTTTATGATGTTCTCTAGTTATGGATCTCATGAATTGATAGGTTATTGCATGGTTGATGAATGCATGGGATAAAAAATGTTGTTGCAACTAGCTTGAGATGGCATTGAGCCTTTTTTGGGATTCTGATATCAAGTTCAGAAGTTTATATTAGATATGCATTCATGACTTGTAGCTTCCTTGTTTACCATGTGTTTGATGAAATATCTATCATGTATAACTAGGCATGTTCTGGTCAATATCTTGTTCAATTTTTGAATGGTTAGCCTTGTTACCATGTTATTTATGATTCTAGAAACTTACAGGCAGTTCTAGGCAGTGGTCTTGAGGATTAAAGTGGCATAGATATCACAACTGCATGCACTGAAATGAGGGATTTAGGTCATAGCCACTAGTATATAGGCCTATGCGTGCGGTTATAGCCTCCCAACCACTTACATGCAATATTATGCGTGCAGTTGGGGAATTTCTTTTGTCAAAACGAGTTTCAGCTCAAGGATTGATCACCTAGGGAGGTTGACAGGATCTTGAGTGGTCTGTAGTCCCTGAGGGAGGTTAGTAAGTTGTCGATTTGTAGGCCCCAATTCCATCAGTAGAACTTGGAGGTCGGTTCATGTCATAGTAGCACTCAACTCACAGTTACCCTGGAGAGCTTGTGGAAGCATGTAAATGTGGGAGGGGGGGTTTACGATTTGAATGGAAGTACTAGCATCATGCGACTTTGTGTTTTATTAAGAACCTTTATGTGGATTCTTCTTAATGTGTTCCAAATGGGCTTTCCCAATGACCAATTTCCATGATAACATCAACATGTATTGCTCACAAATCAACCCTTTACAAAATTATTCAAAACTTTAGCCTTCACAGATCGAGTAAACATTTAAGTGGCCCTATTTTGATTTTGTTATGAACATATAAAAAATTGGAGGAAAGTTTTGTTCTACAAGGATAATGAATGTTGTGTCATTTTTTTTACTATGTTTACCGTAATTTTTAATCTTCTCATTATAAATCTTCAACTCATCAAAAAAGGACTCAAATTTTTTGAAGTCTTTAAGGTCAATTCATGTATTTTATTCTCTAGATAATAGGTAGAAACATCATAAATTGTATTGTACAAAGAAGATAACATATTCCATACATGGGAAGGTTAATGACGGGAGCGATGGAGGCGTTTCATGGACTTAGGGTTTCAGAAGGTAATCTCTGCGCCGCCGCGGCCCCAAAAGATCTGATCTGCTTTGGATCGGCTAGATGCCTGGCCGCTGGATACTCTGAGCTCGATGCCTCCCTTGGGTCCTGGATCGGATCTGCTGATGAAAAGGATTTTTATGAGTCGAACCACAGCAAACTGCGACCGGTGCGCTTCTCCTCCTTCAGGGTGCAGATAGATTACCTCACGGCGGCACCAGAAATCTTTTGTCCGGAGTTTTATACTCCAAAACAAACGGTCCTTACCCTGTCTCGTCTTGATACGCCATCATACGAGAACGCTCTGCACAGGCATGGCAAATCTGTCTGCGACTATGGAGAAAAGAGGCGTATGCCAGCTCCCATGCCCCATTTTGGTACGCCGTGGATTCGATCTGCCGATCTAGGGCGGATTTTAAATGGCAAAGCCGTAGATCAAGTATGGGGTGGGAGTAGGGACCTGGTTTCGCGGTGTTTTGAGGCTCCTATGCTCTCTGCAGCGCAGATCTGGGCTCTTACCACCTCGACGCAGCTTTTCAACAGAGGGCTCGAAGACTATGTCATGCAAATGAGCGATAGCCCCAATAGGAGTCCCGATCTGGGAAATGGCACACCAGATCGGGCCAAACTTTGTAGAACCGGGGTGGATCTATCAGATCTGGCCAGATCCAGGCAGAAGCAAAATGGGTTTTCGCCAGATCCAGAAAACAATTCCGAAAAACGGGATTTGATCAAGGCAGACACAGCGGATCTGAAGCAAATCTTCATCAGATCAACAGAAGGTAGACACGTTTGTATGCAGATCTGGGAACGGATGAGTATTCTGGAGTTAAAAAAAGAGATCCAGGACAAACTTGGAATTCCAATTGCATTACAAATCCTTTTATTTTCAGGGTTTTGCATGCAGGATCAACACACACTCCAACATTACAGGGTTGCGAAGGACTCAACTATCATACTCAATCACCGATTGCGAGGTGGATCTAAGGGATCTACCTCAAAACCTACAAGCACATACCGTGATGCAGCCAAAGGGAAAGAGCCTCCAAAGGGGAAAGAATCAACAGCTGTAAATGCACCTCCAGGGCAGTATATCGTGGATCAAGTGCCACAGAGCCCTTCTATCTCTCTGGATTTACCAGAGGTAAAGTACATATTCTCAGATCTACAGAAAAATGCTGTTATCTGTAGATTTAACGGCTTCTGGCCTAGAACCGATGCATTGTACCAATGGATTCACACGGTCTGGACAAAAAACTGCCAAATTCACCTATGCTCTAAGGGTTTCTTCATAGTAACTTTCCTCGTAGAAGAAGAAAAGGAAAAAATTCTCAATGAAGGGCCATGGTTTTGGGGCAGTGCGGGACTGTTTGTTACTCCATGGTTCCCGGAGTTCGATGCCAATACTATGGTGGTATCAAGGATGCCAGTATGGGTAAGGCTGCATAATCTTCCGATACATTTCTGGCACTCCAAGGCCTTAATAGTTATAGGGAATACCCTTGGAAGAACGTTAAAGATTGATACAGAGAGACACATAAAAGGAATCTTTACTTTTGCTAGAATATGTGTCGAGGTAGATCTTAGCCAAGGTTTACCTGAAAGCATCATTCTGAACTTCAACAACTCACAGTGGAAACAACCGTTGGACTATGAGAATACAGCCTTCAGATGCAGGGGATGTCAACAAACAGGTCATCTGTACAATGCATGCAAAAGCCTCAACAAGAGCAAGCCACAACAAAGGAGGCCCAAAGGTTGGCAGAACATAGATGAGGTTGCAAAGAAGAGAGCCGCGGAAAGGAAAGCCTCTTCGACACCAGAAGTTGAAGAATCAGAAACAGAAGAGGATGATACCATCATAGAGGAAGCGGAAACAGGGAATCAGAAGGAAAACATATCAGACAACAAGGCTCCACAACAGGTAGAGACCCACCAAAATCAGGCAGAGATGACAAGCATGGATCAAAGCATGGGAGGCAACAAACGGCATCACCACTCAGATACTTCAGACTCAGACAAAGAAACAGGCACACAGAATGCAGAAACACAGCTAGTCATTGCTTCGACCGAGCCCACTCAAGGAGAGTGGCGTAAGGTCGAAAAGAAAAAGGGGAGAAAAACCTGAAGCGTGAGTCTTTACTCACTGCCGGAATTCAGTTTTTTCCCCCTTTTCTTTCTCTCTCCTCTTCTCTTTTCTTCTTCTTTGTGCACGTTAGTCTTCTAACGGTGTGTAACCACGCGAGCCCATGTGGCAGTTTACGAAATGCTTCATTGCAACTACTAGTGTAACTTTTCATTAATTCTTTAATAAAAGGTTACCGTTTTTTCCTTTGGAAAAAAAAAACATATTCCATACATGCATTGGGCTATCTTCAGCTTCTATATGTGCTTGTATAATATATCAGAATAATTTGCTAATCATACCTCTGCCTTGTTCATAATTCTCTTCCCATATAGTTAATTCTTTGGAATCAATTGATTTTATGCTAAGACCATTGATAATCTACCACATATTCTCCCCCCTAATAATTACAATCATCTTCTTTTTCCAAACGAGGTAGTTAGTACTAGACAATTCAAGAGTAGAGATGACCTCTAAAGACATGATGCTCAAGGTCATAAACTGAGAATCCAATGCAAGAATTTAAAAACATTTGAGTCCAACAAATTATATCTAGAAAACTTAGGTGAATAATCTTAGATTTGAAAACCATTTCTTCCAATCATTGTTTCCAATTGTAAATGTTGCAAGAAATGATTGTATTCTTTGTACAATAAGATATTAGAGATAATGACTCTGAAAAACTTTGTATGCTAGCTAAGGGAGTTGTACATAAATTGTACAATATGAAAATGGTTGTGCAAACATTATATAGGCTTAAAAAGACTATGCAAACGCTATACGATAGACTAAGAAGATTTCTCAGGGTGAGAAAGAGATTGTATGACTCAACTATGCATAGATAAGAATGTCATACACTGTAAACTAAAAAAAATAATGACAACCACATATTTAAATCCCATGCATCCATACATTCTAAATACACTAAAAATCACTATGTAGCAGTTTGATCTCAAAGAATTCATGTGTGTGTATTCTAAATTGGAGAGAAATGAAGGTAAATTGTAGTGAAATGAGCCAATTGAAGAAAATTTGTTGGGAAATGGCTATATGGACTTGGTCGTATACAATACAAACAAGAACCCTTGATAGGGAGAGCATGAAACTATGCAATTGAAATTTGAGCCTACAAAACATTTGAAGGACACTCAACGGGCTAAACTATAAAGAAAAGAAAAGAAATGGTAGCTTATAAAGAGAAAAAAAATGATTGTATGGATCCATACAAGGCTATATAGGGGAAGAAATTGAGTGGAAAATCGTGACGAAGCTAGATTAGGAAAATGTGAACTCAGGAAAAAAATTCACCCAAAAAACCTCTCGGCTCAAATGTTATGAGGTTAAGAAGAAAACATAGGCTTGGTAAAAAAGGGGCTTGGTAATGACCTAACCTAAATATGCCCAAAAAATTTTAGGATAAAAAAAATTAGGCTTACCTAAGCTAAGTGAGGAAAATTAATTAGATTTTGGGCAAACATAAGCCAAATTTAGCAAGTGAATAGTTGATTTTGACTGGTTTCCCTATCTTGGAGCCAATGATGAGGTTAAGGTTTTGAAAAAATGCTCTAAAAATGTGCATATGTTTAGATCCATTGAAAACATATGTGGCTGTCCAAAATTTGAATGTGGATCTGTTGATGGTGCTGGACTCGCCAACATTCAGGGGATCACCCTGGTATGAAGTCCCAACTTGACCTCACACCATTTGGTGTGGGAGTCCCATTTGGTATGATGGCAGGGTTGCCATTATCTTAAAGATTTGCCTCAACTCTTGCTTGTTAGCGTAGGAGAGTGGTCATCTTTGTCTTCGAGAAGTAAGGTTCGTGTGCTTGGTGATTGTAAGTGTTACTTGTGTCAATGGTTCTTTCAATGTAAAGGGAGATGGTGAGAGTGAGTCCCAAGTCGGTTGGGAGAAGTCCCAACTCTACTGGGAAGACACAACACAATAGGACATGCACAACTTCCAGTGGAACAATCCACACGGATGCGGCAACCACAACACACAAGGGATGATAACACGTATAACACATAGTGGATTAATCCGCATGAGTGCAACGATTGTCACAACAAGATTTATGTGAAAGGTATGTCTGATGTCCAGGAAGGTAGCCACCACGGGCGAGACAATGTTAACAACATATCCAACACATTTTCATTAATAGATTTTGTATTACAACAAGTGAAATAGTTCAAGTGTGAAACACAGGTTAAAGAAACATGCATCACAAGAGTTTAAGATTAGTCTTACAACATCTACAATACATTTGAGAAAACGTGTTGGCATGTTAGCAGGATTCTGAATTAAGTGAAAGTTCCAAGAAACATCGTTACACCATACATCACTAACCCCGTGAGCGGGGAGTTGGAGCCACTACTTACTCGTCAAAGAAAAGATTATAGACTCTCTTGGCTATGTGGGAGGAGTTGAGGTGACAAAGTCATTTTCATGTACAAATGAGGGGGTATTTATAGCCAAGGGAAAAACTAACCCTTGTGGTTGTTTGACTACCCTCATGATTGTTTGACTTCCATGAATTTTCAACTTTCCACGACTCTTTGTACAACAAGTGGGTCTCTTGGACTTCCATGTTACATTACAGTGATAGATAGTATGGCCCACAGTAGAGATGTGGATGACATGACTCATGACATGATTCGACATGACAGTGTTGGTACATTCGTGCTATTGTTGGTGTGCATGTTGAGTTGTTGGGTGATGGATGTCCTCATGGTGTGTCACAACTTCACCTCCACATGGCAAAGTGCACGGAGTCTTCGATGGTCGTTGGTTCACTCGATGTTGCTTTTGCACATTGCTCCTTTCTTGTATGTTGGAAGACTTGATAGGTTTGTCTGTTCGCGAAAGGTGCATGTTCGTCTGTTCATCCGTCCGTGAGAACATCTTGCATGTTTGATCATCCGTCCATCCGTGAACACATTTTGCATGATCGTCCGTTCACAAGCACATCTCTTTGCATGCATTGTTTGTTCTTCCATTGGTGAACATGTCCTTTTGCATGTGCTCCCCTTCGTTCATCCTGTTCGTCGTCATGCCATGTTTGTTTGCGTACCTGTTCCTGTGGTCACTCATGACAAGATAACATCAAGTCCAAAAATCTCCTAGTCTACCATGATACATGATCATTTCGGATGCAGGTGATAGGGCGAGGCAATGAGGTTGCGAGGCGAGATGGAGGCTCTATGCACTGTTGATGAAAATTACGCAAGAGTCACTAGGTGATTAAGATGGGCAATTTGGATCAACAGTGACTATTTGTGAGGCCTGGCTCGGCTGGAGGACAAAAGTGTGCAGTTTTTGAGGGGAGCAGTCCAAGTTGCAGGAAGACTAGGTAGGAAAAATCTGCGCACTTTTTGGAACGAGCATGGAGCACGGCTTGGCAGCAAAAACTGTACAATTGTTTCGAGGAACAGGCCTGGCTATAGGGAGGCTTGGCAGAAAAAAATTGTGCAATTTTTTGGAGGACCGGGTTGTGAGCTTTGCAGCCAAAACTATGTAATTCCTGGAGGGAACTGGCAGTTGGTTGCTGGGTCACTGGCAACAGAAACTGTGCAATTCCTGAGGGGAATTGGCAGTCAACTGTTGGGATCTTGGTAGTAGAAACTCCACAATTCCTACAGGGAACTGGCAGAGTATTTCTTGGAGCTGTTGGCAAGGGAAATTGCATTGATGCTAGGAGGCCGACCTGTTGATCATCTCTGCGCAATTTCTAAGCTGAGTGGACTGCTGGGAAGCAAAGGGTCTGCTCATGAAAACTGCGCAATTTTCTGGATGAGTAGCCAGTTGACTGTCGGGAGGGTTGGCTGGGAAAATTGCGCAATTTTTTGAGAGAGTCAGGGATAGGAACTGGGTGTTTGTCTAGCTTGTCTGCATAATTTTCTTAGTTAGCAGAGTGGGTAATGCTTGTAGCCTCTGTGCAATTTTTTAGGGGAGTCAGCCCCGAGGTGGTTGTCGGGTCAAACTCTCTGGTTGACTAGCTTGGAGACTAATTGATTTTCTTATGGGAAGTGTAGCTTGAAATGATTACTTGGTGCTTCTGTGCTGTTGTGGGTGACAGTCAATCGAGTCGACGGCGGGGTGATGGTCTGGTTGTCATAGGGGAGTTCGTTCATCAGAACTTCAGCAAAATGACTATGTGTGAATGAGTGAAATATGCATATGTGATCTTGCAAACACACACTTGCATGACTCGATGACGAGACGACTCAAATAATCCAGACACATATGTACAACATGACTGATCAATGGTGTATGTGACAAGTGCGACACTTGTGATTGATCATTGGTTAACTGTGATGATGCTTGCACAATAATGAATTTGATTCAGTGTGTGAGTGTGATATATGTTTTCATAGAGGACACATCAAGTACACATGAAGCGAAGACTTTGAGCGTAACCAGAACATGGTCGCAAGCATGACTTCGACATCAACATGCAAGACTTGGTGAAATGAAAAAGAAAGGAAAATGCGAAGACTTGCATGAGCTCACGGAGTGAACCCGAGTGTGTGTAGTCATCAAGTGAAACTCTCAAGGGAGGCTTGAAGTTTGGGTGCAGACAAATATTTTGGAGGGTGGTTGTAGCCACCACAACACTTGGTGAAACACTGGTAAAATTCCAACTTCTCTCTTTTGGTTCATTGCTAGCACAAGGCCTTGGTCTTTTGGGGAGTATTGAATCATTGTGTGGGTTACTTCGTCTTCTCCACTTACCACATCGACATACATGGTTCACCTTTTGCTAACTCAGTCAAACACAATCAACAGTTCAGCTTGATCATCGAATTCGGGAAGGGTAGTTTAGCTCTCTAGCTGAATATTTTTCAGAGTATGAGTTTTCATCTCTGGTGTTGCTCCGTTGCCAACAAGCCTGGACAATACCCCAGCGGAGTCACTCAGGAACACATGCATTTCTCCACTACCAGCGAGCCTGGTCAGTACCCTGGTGGAGTTGCATGCTTCACCTCTCTACACAGGAAGCCTTTCTCTTCTTTCGCCTTTGTATTTTTTCAAGAGGACTGTGCATAGGCACTTATTTATTTTTAGGGCAAAAGAGGGATCCCGACTTATTGAGAGTAGAAGGGGTTTTTCCTTCAGAGAAGCATGTAAGACCTCTGACATAGTTTTTCTCGTCTTTGATTTTCCCCTTCTCTGTTTCTACTAGTTGGATGAGCTTGAACACATAGAGTAGAAGGCTGAGTACAAGTGTGGGGCTTCACAGAGTGGACATGGGTTCATGGTTGGACCAAGTAGACGGCTCATATTTTCCGTCAAGACTTCATGAGTTAAAGGTTATAACCAAGCACAAAGAAGACAGACACAAGATTGGCCAAGTGCTGCAATGTCACAAGTCTCTTCATATTTCAGCCACATACTCTATTCAAAAGCCAGAACGTAGTAGTTGGAAACACTTATTTATGGAAACAAAAATAGTAATATATCAAGCAAACGAAACAAATGTAAACAAAAATAGTAATCAAAACAAACAAAGTGAAAACAAAGATAGTAATCAAAGAAAACAAGATGAAAACAACAAGCAGCAAGCAGACTATGTACATGGCACGGGGCGTGGCCCGACCTACTAGAAGTAACGCTTGAGATCTTGGTCATTGACAGGAAGGTTGTCAACCCTCCTGTCAAGTGATTGCAGATGGCGTGTGTGTGTCAAGTTTCTCGTGGACTAATATAAGTCTACCAGGTTCTGCTACCGAAACCTGGTGGTATTCCAAAAGACCTTTAAGTGAAGACGACATCACTGCTTCAAATACTGCGTGCAACATAGGCTCAGATGATGGAACAAGGTAGTTGTTTTTATTCCTGGAGCAGTTCAAGTTCCTGAAATCAATGCATAAGCGGATTTTCCTGGATTTCTTACATGCGAAACTTAAAATAGAAACCCAAGTATGATGATGAACTTTGTAAGTAATCCAATCATCCAAAATCTTAGTCAATTTTTTCTGTATAAGGAGTTCAAACGACATATGTGTTTTACCTATGCAATGGCTTGGCTCCTCCTTTACCTGGAATCCTGTGTTGGATTAATCGCGTGTAGTGTGTACTCACGTCATCATCTAGCCATGTGGACACATCCCGGTATTGTTTGATCAAGTGGTAAAAGACATGCCGCTGCTGCGGTGTGTAGTTTGTACCGAGACTGACTATCTTTGGGTCGTGCTTGCTTCCCAAGTTTCTCTATTCATTCGTAGTGGTGGACCTATGGGTTCTGCTATTTCTTGGCCCTTGAAAAAAGCTATGCAAATCATAGAGATTGTTGAGGGAAACCAAACCCTTGGAGGTGGGGTTGCCTTTCTTGCCCTCAGTTGCAATTTTCAGGGGCTGTTCATGCTTACCTTCATCAATTGCTATGTCCTTGAAAGAATCAACACTATGTGTGGGATGTAGTATCACTTTGAGTGCGACCACATTGAGGCTGATGGTCCTTTGCAAGCTCAACACGAGTGCTTCGTACTCAACAACGTTGTTTGTGCACTCGAAATTCAAGCAACTTGAAATCATGCATTTTTTGTTATTTTGGGCGACTGAGATATACCTGGTCCTTGAGTTGTCATGTGTCTTTGATTCGCCAAAATCCATGGCCCACAGCTTATTTGTACACAGACCGTTTGACATGCTAGTACTACTACTACTACTGTTGCTATTGGTAATGCTACTATTTGTACAATGCACTGTACATGTTTCATTACCATCAGTTGGGCAAGGAAGGAGTCCCAACCACGTTTCTGGTGGGGTTGGAGCTAGTCATGTAGAATAACACCCCAATGTTGTTTCTAGGAGGCAGTTGCCAAACATGAGTTCTGTGAAGGCCAACAATTCATTCTCAATGTTAAGGGGGGTAACATTGTGCTTCATATATCTCTTAGAAAATACCCAGATTTGGTTGCATTTTTCCTCTTACAGTAGTCACATGTGGGACCAGTCTATAGAAAAATATCCGTCCAACTTGCTGGACCAGTCGCTGCTGACTAGTAGATCGTATGCTTCCGGTATGTCTACAACAACTATGTTGATGCATTGGTGGACACGACTGTCATGAGATAGTTGGATGATCACGTCTCATAGTTCACCAATGGTTGGTACCGATGTTCGATCAAGTTGGATGATTTGCATGAATGTATCGCTCCATTGTGGATTGATGTTCTTCGTGATGGAGAGTGGCATGACGTTGGCAGCCGTGCCAAAATCAACCAAGTAGTTGTGAACATTGTAGTTAAAATTTTCAATGGATAGCAAGAATGGAGGGAAACTTGAGTTTTCTTCTTCCATATGGAGCATGTTGAGCATAGTAGAAAGTGGTACAGGAGGTGTGCTTGCTCCCTTGTTGGTAGAGGTTGCGCTGCCCGTTGTTTTCTGTCCCAATGCATGCAGCAGGATGTCTCGCTGACTCTGGATCTTATCTAACTTGAAAAAACTAATGTTCACCCGATTTTTCTTCATGTCATCAACAATGTTGTAGTCCAGAAGTGGTAGATTCACTGAGGTGTCCGAGGTAGAACATATGTTTGTGTCGTCCGACAGAGTGTTCTATAGTTTGCTACTCATAGATGTACTCTTGTCTGTCACTATCTCCCCAGGCTTGTTTTGTGTTTTCTGCTTCAGGGTGGCCGGTGGATCAACCTTCCTTATTAACAGTCTCATCTTTTATTGTGCTACCCCAAGTGTAAGGGGAGCCCCTTTACTCCTAAGATTGTAATGATCATTTTCTTTTGGGGCTGCTTCTCAGTGTTCGTCTTCGGCATTGCTCGCAAGCACTGATACGCATTCACCACATGCCCAGAACTTGATCGTTCATCAGGTGCAACCTCTTCGTCATCATCAGTGCCTTTTGGCTACTCTTGCATACCATTTTCTACATTGAGTGTATGACTGCTTACAGAGTTTGAGACTCTTCCTGTCTGAACATGATTTCTCGGGGTGATGTTCTTCGTGGAATGAGCAGAACTTGGGATCTACGCACTTTTCGACTTGGAACACAGATTTCTACGTAGTTTTTGGAGAGAACCGATTGCTACCTGATGAGATGCTTTCTTGCTCTACCTGGGTGGATGGCTGCTTGCAGATGTGTCTTTTTTCCATTGTTTGATCTTGGACTCATTCGTAGTCAAGTTCTTGACGAGGTGAGTGAGGGTTTCAATTTCAGTTGCTTCCTTGTCTCTACCCTTGCTCGCGATCGCTTGGGACTTCATTCTCGCATCTTTGGATTCCTTTGCTTGTTCATCATCCTTGATGACTACAATTGCATGCAGGTCTTTTTCAACAATAATAGCCTCTTCAAAAATTTCCAAGAGTGTTGGTTTCATAGCTCGCTTGATGAACTGCACAATGCTAGTCGGAAGTGCGGATGTGTAGTAATCAATAGTTATGGAGTCATGAGGTTTAGTGTCCATTGTGAACTTGTTCAATATGTGTGTAAACCTCTGATTGAAGTCTTTTACCTTCTCTTTTCCCTCCATCTTTAGGCTTCCCAATTCTTTGAGTAGCATGGTTGGGGTTTTGTCATCAACAAACGTTTCAAGGAACATGCGTTTGAATGCACCCCAGTTTTGTATAGAGTTCGGTGGAATGATGTGATACCATGCAACTACACGACCATCCAAGGTACATGGAAACAATATACATGCTATGTCGTCATACTGTACCTCAAGGGTCTACAACTACAGGTAGAAGTTGTCCAAGTGATCTTCTGCCTTCACCGTGTTGTCAGGGTTAAACTTGATGTTCATTCTCTCCGCTCGCTTTAGCATTTTGTGTAGAACAACCAAGAGAACCAATGGTTCATTCATCATCCATTCCAAATTTGGTTCAGCCATCTTTTCTTCTTCTTTGTCCTCCTCCTCTCTTTCAGAATCTGATGGTTTCATATTTGAGTTTGTTGGTTCATCTCTGCCTCCGCCTCCTCTACTGCCTTCCCCTTCGCCTCCTGTACCAGAGTCTAATCTCAAGATCACAAGTGTCTTGTTTGTCTTGCCAGAAGACTAGAGGTTCCTCTCTATCTTGAATAGCTTCTTCCAGACCTTCAAGTGTGGCAAGGAATTCTCCTTCCACTGATGATACAACAACTCCTGTAGGATTGGCTTTTAGCTTTCTTGATGCTTATGGAAGATGTTGTATGCCTGGGATTAGTCTGATTGATTTCGTGAACTGGTGAGTGATGGGACGGAAGGAGTGAAGTTGATGATATGGAATCTCATGTTCAACCCTGGGAGGTGAGGAGTAACCAACTATAGAGTCGCGTGTAGGTGAGAGGGAGTGCGAGTTACTGCCTTGACCACATGGTTGATGAATGAGTGTGAGAGGATGTTCAGCCATATACAGCTGGCTTCCCTCCTTCTAGCACCAGAAATGTGGACAGTGCTGGACCTATCAACATTCAAGGGATCACCCTGATATGAAGTCCCAACTAGACCTCACACCATTTGGTGTGGGAGTCCCATCTGGTATGATGGTCTGGTTTCCATTATCTTAAATATTTTCCTCAACTCTTGCTTGTCAGTGCAGGAGAGTGGTCTGCCTTATCTTCGAGAAGTGAGGTTCACGTGCCTGGTGATTGTAAGTGTTACTTGTGTCAATGGTTCTTTCACTATAAAGGGAGAGGGTGAGAGTGAGTCCCAAGTCGGTTGGGAGAAGTCCCAAATCTACTAGGAACACACAACAAAATAGGACGTGCACAACTTCCGGCAGAAAAATCCACACGAATGTGGCAGTCACAACACACAAGGGAAGATAACACGTATAACACTCAGCGATTAGTTCGCACGAGTGCAATGGTTGTTACAACAAGATTTATGTGAAAGGTTTGTCTGATGTCCAGGAAGGTAGCCACCACGGGCGAGACAACGTTAACAGCATATACAACACATTTTCATTAATAGATTATGTATTACAACAAGTTAAATAGTTCAAGTGTGAAACACAGGTTAAATAAACATGCATCACAAGTGTTTAAGATTAGTCTTACAACAATGACAATACATGTGTGAAAACGTGCTGGCTTGTTAGCAAGCTTCTCAATTAAGCAAAAGTTCCAAGACACATCGTTACACCATACATCACTAACCCCGTGAGCATGGCATTGGAGCCACTACCCTGTGAGGTGAAAAAGTCCTTTGCATGTACAAATGAGGGGGTATTTATAGCCAAGGGTGAAACTAACCCTTATGGTTGTTCAACTACCCTCATGATTGTTTGATTTCCATGAGCTTTCAAATTTACATGACTCTTTGTACAACAAGTGGGTCTCTTGGACTTCCACGTTACATTACATTGATAGATAGTATGGCCCACAATAGAGATGTGGACGACATGACTCATGACATGACTTGACATGACAACGCTGGTACATTCATGCTACTGCTGGTGTGCATGTCGAGCTGCAATGCTGCTGGGTGATGGATGTCCTCATGGTGTGTCACAAGTTCACCTTCGCATGGAAAAATGCGTGGAGTCTTTGAATGATCTGAGGAAGCTGGTCTTTTTGCAGACTCCTGAATTACATTCCAAATAGGTGACCTGGGGAAAATCATCATAACTTTCTCTCTGAGCATCGGATTGAAATTTCGTAAGAAGGCACAGAAAGAGGACGGATTGTAGTTTCTTGTATATATTTTTTAGAGCCAAAGGTCTAAACAGGGATACGTGACATGTCATACAAGTTCGCTCTACTGAACTAGTCTATAATCAGGTCACTGTGAGAGATTTGGCATAACTCTTCCTTGGAGAATCCAATTAGGGTCAAACTGGTGGCATTGGAAAGAAAACACAGAGGGCTACTATAGATCACAATTTCAAAATTGGATGATCCGAATACAGAGATACATCAAAGGCAATATCGAGCTCCTACAAAGTGAAAAAAGGTGTGTAGATTTTTTTTAACTTTTTGCTTAAGCTTGGTTTGAAAAATTATTTTGAAGGAATTCAAAGGGCATTGTAGAGCATTATTATCGGTAATTGATGCCCCGAGGAAAGAAAATGCAAACACCTAGTAAGCAACCTGAAAGCTCTAGCATGACTCATGAAGAAGAGGAAGAAATGCTACATGATATATCAAAATTACAAGACCAAGTGCAACAAATTAGAAAATTTGTGTTATTATTTTTTGATGATATACTAATTTATAGCAAGTCTTGGAAAGATCATGTTGAACATGTTGACAGGGTGCTACAACTATTGGAGGAGAAACAATTATATGCAAAAAGATCCAAATGTTTCTTTGGAGTACAAGAGGTAGAATATTTGGGTCATATTGTATCTCATGAAGGAGTTAAGGTAGACCCTAGAAAAATTAAAATCATTAAGGAATGGAAAATCCCCACATCCAAAAAGCATCTGCGAGGATTTCTGGGGTTGACAGGGTATTATCGCAAGTTTGTTAAGAATTATGGGAGAATAGCAGCACCTCTAACAACATTATTGAAGAAAGATGCATTTTCATGGACTCTAGAAGCAACAAAGGCCTTCGAACATCTTAAAGAGGCAATGTGCCAAGCACCGGTCTTAGCTACACCGGACTTCACAAAAACCTTTATTGTGGAATGTGATGCTTCAGGAAATGGAATTGGTGTGGTTTTAATGCAAGATGAAAGACCCATTGCTTTTGAAATTCGTCCAATCAAGGGAAAGTTTTTACATAAATCTATTGATGAGAAGGAAATGTTGGCAATACTACATGCACTTAAGAAATGGCGACCCTACCTAATGGGAAGACACTTCAAGGTAAAAATGGATCATGATAGCCTTAAATACTTTTTAGAACAAAGATTATCCTTTGAAGAGCAACAAAAGTGGGTCACAAAGATGTTGGGTTATGACTTTGAAATCATCTACAAAAAAGGGAAGAAAAATGTGGTGGCAGATGCACTCTCAAGAAAGGATGAGGATGTGGAAGCATTGTTGTGCGCCATTTCTATTATCCAACTAGATTGGATAAACGAAGCAAGGGAGGAATGGAAGAATGATGAAGAAGTGTGGGCACTTATTCGAAAGTTACAACAAGATTCCAGTACATCTGATACATTTAGTTAGAAAAATGATTCTTTATGGTACAAAGATTGCTTATACCTCTGTAAGAACTCCCAACTCAAACAAAAGATTCTTATGGAATTGCACACTTCTCCCTTAGGAGGGCACTCAGGATTTTTAAAAACTTACCACAGGGTTAAGAAGGAATTTTTTCTGGGATGGCCTTAAATCGGATATTCAAAAGTTTGTGTCGGAGTGTTTGGTTTGCCAACAAAAAAAGTTGAAAAAATTAAGACCCCGAGTCTATTAAAAACTTTATCCATTCCAAGCCAACATTGGGAGGAGGTTTCAATGGATTTTATCACAGGTTTACCCAAGTCTGAGGGAAAGATTGTCATCATGGTGGTAGTTGAAAGAATTACCAAGTATGCACACTTTTGTGCATTATCACATCCATTTAAAGCCAGTACACTTTCTACTGCATTTATGGAAACAATTCAAAAGCTACATGGAAACCCAAAGATTATTGTAAGTGACAGAGATCCCATTTTCACCGGAAATTTTTGGATAGAATTATTTTCTTGTCTCGGTACCCAGTTAGCTCATAGCTCATCTTATCATCCTCAATCTGATGGGCAAACTGAGATAATAAACAAATGTTTGGAAGGATATCTTCGTTGCTTTGTATCTGATAAACAAACACAACGGGTCAAATGGTTGCCTCTGGCTGAATGGTGGTATAACACTTCCTTCCATACAAAAACAAAAATGACCCCATTTATGGCACTTTATGGATATCAGCCAGCATCCATCACATCATATTTAAGAGAAAATTCTAAGGTTCAAGCAGTGGAACATCACATCGAGCATCAACAACAAGTCCTCCAACTCTTAAAGGATAACCTCGTGTTGGCACAGAGTAGAATGAAACAACAGGCAGATCAACATCGCAGCGAAAGAAGTTTTGGTGTAGGTGATTGGGTATTCCTATGGCTACAACCATATAAACAAATGTCCCTCAAGCAAGCTAAGAAGGATAATAAATTATCACCAAAGTATTATGGACCGTACAAGGTGTTGCAAAAGATTGGTACTATGGCATACAAATTGGAGCGTCCTGCAGCTTCTCAAGTGCACCCAGTTTTCCATGTTTCATGTTTAAAGAAGGTTATAGGTGACAAGCTCCCAGTTCAAACAATATTGCTAGAACTTGATGAGGAAGGAAAAATTATATTGGAACCGGAAGCAGTCACAGAAACAAGAACTTGACAGCTACGAAATCGATCAATTTCGGAGTATCTCATCAAGTGGAAGAACTTATCTGCTGAAGATTCCACATGGGAGGATGAGAATTTTATACAAAAGCATCCATAACTACTCAAGCGTTGAGGACAACACTTTTTTGAAGGAGAGGGGCATGTTAGGTCCCTATAATACTAGTGATTACCCCATTACTACTGTAGTTGTTTCCCTTATAAATATTGTTGTGCCCCTGTTGTCCCCATATTGTTATTACTGTGCCCCATAAAATCCCTCTATTATTATTTTTGTGCCTTTATATTATTATTGTTAGGTCGGCTGGGTTATATTGTGACTCCTTAGACTCCTATATATAGGAAGGAGGTTTTGTCATTTTAATGATCAAAGAATCATTCAAGGAGGTTGGCCCCTCAAAGAGGCTGAATTCTAAGGCGTTGATCTATCTTTTCTATCTTTTTGTGAGCTGGTTTCATAACAGTTAGCCACTCAGACAACTTGTCCCTGAGTCTCACTGATGTTTTAAGCCTTCTAACCATTGGTCACTCTCATGCTATAGGCATGCCAACATCCAGAACCCAAAGTATCTCTCACAAGCCTATATTCCAGCATCATTGGACTATTTTCAAAAGGCCTATGCTAGTGTCCCCGAGATTTGAGCCAATTTTCTAACCCAGAATCCCAACCTCTGCCCAGAAATCCTTACAACCTCCAAAATCCATCAAAGACATGATGAAAAGATAAAAAAATAAAAAATCAAGCTCGGGACTATGCCTAAGCATACCCAACTGGGACTGACATTCTTTCGAACACTTGGCATCAATGCCATCTACATGTTTAGGATACAAGATAAAGCATAAATGATTGAAAGCATTTATTAAGCATAAACAGAAGGATCACCACCTTCTCCATTGAACTATTATAACATGAATTAGGTCTTGCATCCATCCATTGTTATGAAACCAGCTCACAATAATATAGAAAATATAGATCAATGCCTTAGAAATAAGCCTCTTCGAGGGGGAAACCTCCTTTACATTACACAAATGAACAATTCTTAGATGATTAAAATGAAAAAACCTCCTTTCTATATACAAGAGTCTAAGGGGTCACAATATGACCAAAGCTGACCTAACAATAATAATATAAAGGCACAAAAATAACAATGATGGGATTCTATGGGGCGCAATAATAACAATATGGGGACAATAGAGGCACAACAATAACAGTAAGGGATACAACGACAATAGTAATGCGGGAATCACTAGTATTATAGGGACCTAACATGCCCCTCTCCTTGAAAAAAGTGTTGTCCTCAATGCTTGAGTAGTTATGGATGCTTCTGTATAAAATTCTCATCCTCCCATGTGGAATCTTCAACGGGTAAGTTCTTCCACTTGATGAGATACTCTGAAATTGATCGATTTCGTAGCTATCAAGTTCTTGTTTCTTTGACTGCTTCAAGTTCCAATATGATTTTTTAGTGCTCATCAAGTTGTGGCAATATTGTTTGAACTGGAAGCTTGCCACCTATAACCTTCTTTAAGCATGAAACATGGAAAACTGGATGCACTTGGGAAGCTGCAGGAAGCTCCAATTTGTATGCCATAGTACCTATTTTTTGCAACACCTTGTACAAACCATAATACTTTGGTGATAATTTATTACCATTCTTAGCTTGCTTGAGGGACATTTGTTTATATGGTTGTAGCCATAGGAATACCCAATCACCTACATCAAAAATTATTTCGCTGTGATGTTGATCTGCTTGTTGTTTCATTCTATTCTACGCCAAGGTGAGGTTATCCTTTAAGAGTTGGAGAACTTGTTGCTGATGCTCGATGTGATCTTCCACTGCTTGAACCTTAGAATTTTATCTTAAATATGATGTGATGTGTTATCAGTCAGGTTTTCCCAAAAGTTGTAAGAAAGGGAAAGGAGGCCGAGGTAACCACAAAGCAATTTTTTAGATACAAAATCTAGCCAATCTGTATCCGGAGAGGGCTCTCTCTTTATGATTTAGCTTTGTTTTTTAAAGGTATTAGGTTAGTTATGAAGTTCAAGGGTTTTGTTTGAGTTTAGGTGGTGAGATTCAATAGAACAGAGAGGTAAGACAGAGTAGTTCAGTCCATTGGGCTAATGGAGTCAAAGAAGATGGCTTTCTGGATTTGGTTTCTTAATAGAGGATGGTTTCACAGAGCAAGGTGGTCAAACAGGGAGCAAATAAAGACTGGAAACAGATGGAATGGGCTCAAATGGGGTGAAGGGCAGTTGAGAATCCTTCAACCTATTTAAAGAGGGAAATTGGATGATTACTGATAAGGAGAAGTTAAGTATTCTTTAGCAAATAATCAACATGAAATAATTAGGAAACAGGAGCAATTAAGATTTCACTGCTTATCCTAATTCTGAAGAAAACACAGAGAACAATAATGACTGAAAACAGAGTGCAATCAAGCATATTCTGAAATTAAATCTTTTCTTTATCATTCAGATTGTGAAACACAGATGATATAATAAACTAAGAAAACTGTAAAACACAAGATATAGAGGACTTATTGATCCAGTGGTTGATTCAAGAAGTCTGTGACAAGTCCTCTGCTTCAATTCTTCATCCAGTAAGCCATGCAACAGTTGATTCCAATAGCTCTTTATTCCAAAAAATCAATATTACAGCAAAGTCTAGGAATCCACACTCAATACTCCATTTGAGGGGGTATTTATGTAGAAAATTATACAACAAATATCTTAGTGAGATAATATCTAGGATGACTAAAAATAGTTTACAAAAAATAGAAACAACTAGCCTTGAAAATAGGGAAAAGATGAACTGATGTTGTGCTGGTCCTGTTTTTGTTGAATGTGCTGGAGGCAGGCCCTAGGATTCGGCTTGCAGCTGTCTTCTTCAGGAACTCTGCGTTGGATGCCTGTTTTAACTGATACTCTTTAATCCTGATCTGATACACTTTGACCATGTTTACCTTGTTCATCTCTATCAATTTGTGCTTTCTACGTTGAAGAGGAAAACAATACAAATGCGGGTTGGCTGACAAGTTGCGGGCTTGGTGTTGGTGTCTTTGTGGTCGGGTGTCTATTTGTAACTGAAGCAGGTCATTGTTTGCAAGAGAACGCGGGGCGGAGAGCATTACAACAAAAATGGCTTTTTACCGTTTTTTTGAAAAAACGAAGGCTGGCGGGTCTTTGTTATTTAATCGGGAGGATGACGTAAACGGTACCAGAGTGACGTCAGTGGGGTGGAGTGATGTTAGTGGAATCATAGTGACGTCAACAGATGATGTGGTGGATGATGTCAGCAAAGGGTGGTAAGCGGTTTTGCCCGCACTGCTTTTGGGGCTGAGTGGTTTCGGATGGAGGGTGAGCGAGTAGGCTGAACGGGTGACACGTGGCTTTGTACGGGCGGAAAACCGTTGGGCCCTCGCGAGTTAACGCTCGGTGGTAAGGGGGGTCACGATATTGATATAGACCATCGGATGAGCGGGTGGAGATTGGACGACTGATGAGTGTTGGAGATGGCGGAGAGTTAATTGCTGCGGGCCCGATGTATTAAACCATATTTTAATCATATCGGGCGTATTTTTATTGGTCGGGGTAGTTTGGTTATTAATCAACCGGGGGTTAATTAATCCCTTTAGCGCGGCGGGGGAAAGGTTATGGTTCTTAATAAGTTTCAAATAAACTTATTAATCCTTGTTTAACAGTGTTTATGGTCGTATTTCGACCGGGGCGGGAATATATTGAAATCGGGGGTTTTTTTTATATATTTACATAATACGGGATGGGTAAAAATTATCGGGATTTATATAATAATAAACGTTAAATTAATATGAATTATGTAATGTAAACAACGCTAAGTGAAATGTTTAAAAATTTTACATTAAAACTTAGGCTAAAGGGTGAAAAAGGGTTTTTTGAAGAAATGTGGCCATTTTCCTAAGTACAACAGGGTTTTACTCAGGCAAATGTTATGAAATGGAATGAGTGGTTTATGAGGGATATTAAGAATAGATCTTAATACTTTGAGGAAATTAGTGAATGATTAGGGAAAAGTATGAAGGGGAGTTAGTTATTTAACCTTGCCTTGCTTGAGCTGCATCAATTATAATGTCTGCCTTGTACTTGTGATAGAGATAAGATTAACACATTTAGAGACATAATCTATCACAAGTGTCATTCTGCAACACCAATCTACCTACCCTGCCTACTTTAGTCCTAGCATTTTTTCCTTCTTTCTTTGGGTGCACTTAGACTGGCAAACCCTTATCAACTTTCCTTTTCTTTTCATGGTAAGCCTACCTAAGTCTACACTTATTACTGTTAGATCTGCTACAGTTTACAACAATTGATGGATCAAAAGAGGTGTTGAGAAATGTTGGTTTGGGTTGCAAAGGGTTTGCAGCAGTTTGTTTTATTTCTTCCTTTCATTTGCCTTATACTTTTTAACTCGTTATTCCTCTGTTTCTTCCTTCACCTTTATCCCTGTTTTTCCCCTCAAAACCCCTCATAAACTCTTTTCAAGGCTCCCGGGTCATTTTTGTTTAATACCTATTAAACCCTATTAAACCTCGTTACCCTTTATTAAAAATCCAAAAACCTTCTAAAACCCCGCATTAATCTATTTTTGTTTAAATCCCGGTGCAAAGGCCATAACCCTTTATGACGCGCGGATGTAATAAAACCCATAACCCTAAGCTTTAATAAAGCCTGGGCCCGCCCCTCGCCTGTTGCATCAAACTCTAAGCATCTGCATTTACTCTCGGCCGTCTGATGATCCTGCCTCACCATCCGACGATGTTTGCAAGGCTTTACCCCGTTAACTGCGCGTCCGTTAGGCAGCGGGGAAGGCGGTTTCCCACTGGATCTGTCAGCCACGCGGTGTAATATTATTGCATCGCTCCTCCTTGTACGTATACCACCTTTTCCCGAAGAGCGGTGCAGGGAAACTGTTTACCGCCATCCAGTACGGTCTCCGCCCGCTAACTTTCTCGCATCTCTGCTGCCCGTCAATTGTTCGATCATCAAACTTGCGATTGGACGGCCCTCGTCCCTCCATGCATGTCTGCTCTCGATGGATTCCATGCATTGATCTCCACCGTCTGATTTGCTGGATCCATGGCTAATATTTAATCGCACCCCTGTTTGCTTCCAGTGCTGCTCGCCAAGTGATCTTGGCCGTCCATCTGAGCTATTTAGCGATCGATATTCATTCGCAAGTTATCATCCATTTCTGGGCATTTTTCATGATTTGAGCCTGTTTTGTGTGCGCGAAGAAGGAAGAGAATGATCCAACGACCTGCGCATTCAATCCCTCAGCTACTGCATTCAACACAGTGTACTTCCGAAGGACAAAAGGACCACCTTGAGCAGATAAATCACTGCAACATTTATTGGAATTTATTCAGTTAATACTTCACCTGTTCCAAAAGTACACCAGAGTACAGAAAGAGCCATTTTGTTCATTCAGATTGTAGCAGAAAACCCATATCTGACTGTAAATGCGGTTGGTGGTCCATTAAGACACCTCCACGCATAGCCTAGCAGAGATTTTTGTAAACAAATTCTATATATACCCAGAAAAACAATGTAATCAGATTAATGAGGGTTGGATGAATGTAATTCTGGTGTAAACTTCAACTTCTGGAGACTGTAAATATTGTGTAACCTGTAGCTTCTGATCTGCACTTCCAGCTAATAAAAGCTTCTTTTGCTATTGATTGCTCACTTGCCACTTCTTCTTGTTCCAGGCTGTGTCTGTTTTGCATTTGTTCATGTGCTGTTAATGTTTAACATTAGAGGGGTTGTCATCCCACCTCTATGTTAGGATCTAGCATGTATCATTGAACTTGTTTGTAGGTTTCTGTTATTTTAATGCCAGAGAGTTGTCATCCTGTCTGTGTATTAGATAACAGATTTACAGACCTTTTAACTGGTTGTAGCCGGCCATCACAGGGTCCTGTGCATCTGCTGGTGTGGTCAGTCTTCTCCATTTACACATTTACCCTTAAACTGTGAGTAATTGGTGGTTTAAAGCCTTGTAGTCTAGGGGTGTTCACCCATGTCTGGGGTCAAGCATAGTAGGAGTGGTTATCTGGCTTGAAATTTGCAGCATTTCTTTCATTCATCCACCATTTATCCAACATTTTGTTGAGTTTGTAATGTTCCCGAGCATCACTGATATGCAACCTAGGTGAGTTTCTTGTGGTGATAACATTAATTGGCACCATTTCCGGGGAGAGGAGGATTGAAGCTCAGCTTCCCTAGGAGAATAACACAGCGTCAAGCTTTGATGATAGACAAGGTTTGAACACAGTTTCTGGTTGTAATCATCTATCTGGCGACTCCAACTGGTGGAAGACCATCCTTTGGCGACTCCACATTGAAGTTTTGGCTCAGTTTGTGAGAAATACTCGAAGAAATCCTCAGAAATCACCAGCTGAACCAGTGCCTAAACTTGAAAGCACTGTTAAATCGAAGAGAGCTTCACATAAAGGGGCATCAGGATCAGGTAATCCCAAGAAGTCTTACTCATCTCTGAAAGATAAAGTCATTGCTGAAGATTTACAGTTTGAAGAATTAGAACACAACACTGTTAGTAAGGAAAAACATTCAGAGATCAGTTCAGCCCCTTGTACAATTAATTCCCCTTTGAATCTTAGTCCAAAGAGAGCTTCCCATTCAGTCCAAAACATCCCTTTATCTCTGCCATCCATCACATTATTCCCTATTGCTCCATCTCCTAGTATTCTTCCAAATATTCCAATCATGGCAGGATAGCAAGCACCTACGAGGATAGAAAGGATTATAGCTGCCAGATATGGACCATTGGTATTGCCTGTGCCTTTAAATCCTATGCCTGTGGGAGAATATCAAAAATATATGCCTAAATTCTCTGGAACAGAGGGAGTGATAGTGGAAGAACATCTTGAAGCTTTTTACAGTTATGCTAATAATTTGGATATAAGTGAGAATGATGTGTGGATGAGAGTTTTTGTCTAGAGCCTTGATGGAGAGGTTAGGAAGTGGTTTAGAGAATTACCCCAGAGATCAATAATAGATATTGAAGCATTAGATGATGCATTTTTGAAGCAATGGGGAGATAAAAAGGACTTGCTGTATTACCATACAGAGTTTGGTAATCTGAAAAGGGAAAATGGGGAATCAATACTTGATTTTAATAAAATATTCAATAGAATGTATAGTAAGATACCAGCTAAGGTTAAGCCTACCTCCACTTCTACCAAAATCACTTATGCAAATGCTTTTGACTCTGATTTCTACCTGTTATTGATAGAAAGGAGATGTGCTACGCTGGCAAACATGCAGGATGCAGCCTTAGAAGTAGAGTCCAATATTATGGCTGCAGAGAAGCTAAAAAGTCAAGCTGACAGGAGAAGACAAAGAAATCAGGCTTCTACTTCTTCTGCATCATCTTCAGAGCCTAAATTAGACAAGATGACTAAGATGATAGAGTCATTGGCTGCTGAAATTTCTAAGCTAAAGGTTGAGCAAAATTCAGGGAAAACAAGGTAGTAGAACACATTTGCTCCAAGAAATCAAAATCCATTCAGAAGAGAAAATGAGCAGTTACAGATTATGCAAAGGGGTGAAGAATCAAAAGAAGATCAGAAAGTTAAAGCTCCCTTCCAAAATGTAGTCATGGAGGAGGAACAATTTGAAGAAGATGAGGATGAAATTCACTACATGGAAGATAAAGGCAGCGCTGCATTTTTAACATTAGCTGAATATGAACAATCATTGCTGCAGGAACAAAACAGTCAAGAGTGGGATAGAGGAGTTGTTCTACAATCTGGTGAACAACAACAGAGATATAATCTGAGATCCAATGCAAAGAATGTCAAAGAAAATACCACACAAAGAGCTGTTGTTCAAGCAAAATCTCAGAATGTCAAACAAAAAAGACCAGCAGCTGATCCAGTCATCCTCAAAGCTCCAGTTCAAGAGGTAAAAAGTTCTGATAAGTCATTTTCTTCTTTCAGCTTTGAATCAGAAGTTCAGAAATTGAAAATATCTGTGCCTCTGGTTGAGTTGGTGAAGAGTGAAATATTTAGGAAGCCTATCCTTGAAGCTCTTGAGCTAGAAACCAAACAAACCTCCACTGACTCTATTCATTTGCAAGATGACAAACCTACCATTGTGCTCAGCACCATGATTGAACCTGCTAATAATAATTCTCTATCTTTTTATGTCTCATTGACCATTCATGACAAAATCCTTCACAACTGCCTGCTAGACACAAGGGCCAGCCACAATTTAATGCCTAAAGCTGTCATGGAAGAGTTGGGCCTTGATATCACCAGACCCTATCATGATTTATTTTCTTTTGATTTAAGGAAGGTGAAATGTCTTGGATTGATTAAAGATCTGGCCATTACCTTAACTTAGCTGCCCATGAAGAGTATGATGATGGATATTGTGGTAGCAAATGTCCCTCCTAAGTTTGGCATGCTGCTGTCTAGAGGGTGGATTAAGAGACTAGGTGGGACACTTCAGAATGATCTCTCTTATGCCATTGTCCCAGTTTTTGGAGGAGAAAGTAGGAGGTTATATAGAGAAGCACAGTTGGCATATATCATGAGTGATGAGAAGAATTCTACAAATCATCCTATATATGTGGTGGACACTGATTTTGGAGAATGTATTCTCCAAATAGAAGAATCTCAAAAGGCTGAAATGTAGCTCAGGAAACCAACCGTTCAAGCCAAATAAGAGCAAGGAAGTTAGATTTGGGAGATGTTCTTTGATGGAGCATGTTCCAGGGAGACTGCAGGAGCAAGGGTGGTGCTAGTTTCTCCACAACATGAAAGCATTTAGCTGTCTTTTAAGTTGGTTTTTCAAGTCACAAATAACATAGCAGAGTATGAGGCTTTGTTGTTGGGCCTTAATGCAGCAAAAGATAGAGGAATCAAGAATCTGAAGGTGTTTGGAGATGCTGATCTGATAATTCAACAAATAAATAAAACATTTCAGGCAAAGCACCCAAGGTTGAAAGCATACAGAGATGAGGTATTGAGAATCAGAGACTCTTTTGATTTTTTTTTCTATATTTCATATATTCCTAGGGCCCAAAATCAGCTCGCTGATTCCCTTGCTATTTCTGCTAGTCTATTTATACCTCCCATGCCTCCCAAATTAGTATATGAAGTCCAAATGAAGTAAAGACCTTCCTTGCCTAATAATTTCTGCCATTGGAAAGTTTTTGATGATGATGATGAGTTGAATAGATTCCTTCAAGTCCTTGATGAGTTTTCTGAGATGCAAATTGACCAAGAAAATGATGCCTTGGAAGAAAATCCCCAGTATTAGCTTAGAAACAAAATTGGTAAAGACAACATAGTCCAGCTTCCTAGTAACCATATTCCTAAGGGTCTTATTCCTCTTGAAAGGCTGTTTGACCAAAATGATGTGCCTTACAAGGCTGCCCAAAAAGAAGACCAATCTGCAGTTTGTAAACATGACATAGGAAGTCCAGGTCAGCCTAGGTATGTGAATTTGTCCACTCATTTGTCTGCTGATCAAAGTACTGAATACTGCAATTTAATGAAGCAGTTTGCTGATGTGTTTGCCTGGGAATATAGTGATTTGAAAAATTATGACAAGAATATAATTCAGCATAAAATCCCTCTGGAGAAAGACGCTATTCCTTTCAAACAGAAGCTGAGACCAATAAACCCTATGCTTCTTCCACTGATTGAGAAAGAAATTAAAAAGTTGCTGGCTGCCAAGATTATAGTGCCTCTCAGATATTCCAAATGGATAGCCAATTTGGTGGTTGTGAGGAAGAAGAGTGGAGAAATCAGACTGTGTGTTGACTTCAGAAATTTGAACAAATGCTTAAAAAAAGACAACTATCCTCTGCCAAAGATGGAGCATTTATTGCAGAAGGTCTCAAGAGCCAAAGTGATGTCATTTTTGGATGGATTTTCAGGCTTCAATCAGATTGTTGTCCACCCAGATGATCAAGAAAAGACTGCATTTACCACTCCTTGGGGCACTTTTATGTATGCCAAAATGCCATTTGGGTTGATGAATGCTGGAGCCACCTTTTAGAGAGCTATGGACATAGCGTTTGTGGGAGACAAGGACAAATTTGTCCTTATCTACCTTGATGATATAACTATTTATTCCAGTAGCCATAAAAATCATTTACGACATTTAAAAAAAGTGTTTTTGAAGTGCAGGAGGTTTGGAATTTCAGTTAATCCAAAAAAATCTCAATTTGCTTTAAGTGAAGGCAAGCTGTTAGGACATATTGTGTATGCTGCAGGTGTTCAGATTGACCAAGAAAGAGTCAAAGCAATACAAACTTTGACTATACCTAGATCAAAGAAGGATGTTTAGTGTTTTCTGGGCAAAATTAATTTTTTCAGGAGGTTTATCCCAAATCTTGCAGAATTGGTTAAGCATGTAACCTCCATGTTGAGAAAAGGGTCAGAGGTAAGATGGACCAAAACAGCAAGAAAATCATTTGAATCAATTAAAAAGGCTATAATGGAGGCTCCCACATTAATAAGTCCAGACTACAGCAAAGAGTTCCACATATTTTCTTTTGCCTCTAAAGACACCATTGCAGCTGTTCTATTGCAAGCAGATGAAGAAGGTTCAGAGCATCCAGTGGCATTTTTCAGCAAGAATTTGAGGGATGCTGAACTGAGGTATGATATTATAGAAAAGTAGGCATATGTTCTTATTAAATCCTTTAAGGATTTCAGAGTTTATATCTTGCATTCAAAAATAATTGCATATGTGCCCTCTGTTGCAATAAAGGATGTCTTAACCCAACCTGATGCTGATGGAAGGAGGGCAAAATGGATTGAAAAAATAATAGAATTTGATATAGAGATGAAGCCCATAAAGCTGGTCAGAGGTCAGGGGTTTGCCAAGTTATTAATTGAAGAAAATTGCAGGTCTTTAGATGTTGATTTCCTATACAAAATTGCAAAAAATGGGCAAACAGATATAGAAGAACAAGCAGCTGAAATAGAGAGGAAGCAATTAGGGGCTGAAAATCTAGCTTCATGTAACCGGTATACTGAAATAATTAATTTCTTGCTGAAGCTAGAGATCCCTTCAGGCCTAAGCACAAGTCAAGCTAGAACTTTGAAACTTAGAGCAGCAAAATTTTGCATTATGGAAAATCTGCTCTACTGGAGGGATCCATCTGGAATATTTTTAAGGTGTCTGGACAAGGAACAGCCAAGAGAAGTCATGCAGCAGTTTCATTCCACCATGTGTGGAGGGCACCATTATTGGAAAACCACTGCCCATAAAATTCTCAGAGCTGGGTACTATTGGCCCACTTTATTTTTTGATGTGTTTTCTTTTGTTAAATCCTGTGACAGGTGCCAAAGATTTGAAGGAAAACAACAGTTGAAATCCCTGCCCCTAAAACCAATTCAGGCAAAAGGACCTTTTCAGCAGTGGGGCTTGGATTTTATTGGAGAAATTAATCCGCATTCCAGTGGCCAGCAGAGATGGATATTAGTAGCCACTGATTATTTCACTAAGTGGATTGAAGCAGTCCCTACAAGGAAGGCTGAGCACAATGTGGTCATAAAGTTTTTTATAGAGAATATCTTCAGCAGATTTAGTTGTCCACATAAACTAATCATAGATAATGCAACATCTTTCAGGGCAAAAGAGCTGGTGGAAATGTGTGATTCAATGGGCATTAAAATTTTTCATTCCACCTCATATTATCCTCAGGGAAATGGTCTAGCAGAATCCTCTAATAAAAGTCTAATCAGGATAATTAAAAAAGCGTTAGAGGACAGTAGGAAGAATTGGGATTCAAAGCTCAAGTATGCACTGTGGGCTGACAGAGTGACCATTAAAAAATCCACAGGGAATTCTCCCTTCAAGCTAGTATATGGCATTGAAGCAGTATTTCCAATTCAGCTAACTCTCCCTGTGGCAAAATACCTTCAAGAAGAGCAAGGTGATGAAGAATGCATGGCAAAGAGGATCACTGATTTGGCAGAAATACATCAGATAAGAGAGCAACTGGTTGAAAAGGCTGCAACACATCAAAGAAAGGTCAAGGAAGCCTTTGACAAGAAGGCAAAAACAAATAATTTTTAGATTGGTGACTTGGTTTTAAAATGGGATGCACTAAAGGAAAAGAAAGGCAATCATGGGAAATTTGATGCTTTCTAGATAGGGCCTTTCATCATTTCACAGGTTCAAGGTAACAACACCTTTGTACTGAAAAGTATGGGAGGAGAGATAGTTTTTGCTGGCCCAGTTAATGGGCGGTTTTTGAAAGTTTATGTTGTTTAAGGTCCTTTGGCCTTAAACGCTGTAAATATTTTGTTTTATTCAGTTTTGTGCAGGCAAGTAGACTCCATGCCCAATGGAACACTAGGAATTTTGATTAATTGGTTTTCAGCTGGAAGGCATTGGTTTGCAGGTTCTTGAGACCTCACAGGGAGGATCTCATCCCCAGAAGGAGCCAGTGTTAGCTCTGCTACAGTTTGCAACAGTTTATGGATCAAAAGAGGTGTTGAGCAATGCTGGTTTGGGTTGCAAAGGGTTTGTAACAATTTGTTTTATTTCTCCCTTTCATTTGCCTTATACTTTTTAATTCATTATTCCTCCATTTCCTCCTTCACCTTTATCCCTGTTTTTCCCCTCAAAACCCCTCATAAACTCTTTTTAGGGCTCCCGGGTCATTTTTGTTTAATACCTATTAAACCCTATTAAACCTCGTTACCCTTTATTAAAAATCCAAAAACCTTCTAAAACCCCGCATTAATCTATTTTTGTTTAAACCCCGGTGCAAAGGCCATAACCCTTTATGATGCGCAAATGTAATAAAACCCATAACCCTAAGCTTTAATAAAGCCCGAGCCCGCCCCTCGCCTGTCGCATCAAACTCCAAGCATATGCGTTTACTCTCGGTCATCCGATGATCTCGCCTCACCATCTGACGATGTTCGCAAGGCTTTACCCCGTTAACTGCACGTCCATTAGGCAGTAGGGAAGGTAGTTTCCTGTTGGATCTGTCTACCACGCGGCGTAATATTATTGCATCGCTCCTCCTTGTACGTATACCACCTTTGCCCGAAGAGCGGTGCAGGGAAACCGTTTACCGCCATCCAGTATGGTCCCCGCCCGCTAACGTTCTCGCATCTCTGCCACCCGTCAACCGTCCAATCATCAAACTTGCGATTGAACGACCCTCGTCCCTCCATGCCTGTCTGCTCTCGATGGATTCCATGCACCGATCTCCACCGTCCAATTTGCTGGATCCACGGCTAATATTTAATCACGCCCTTGTTTGCTTCCAGTGCTGCTCGCCAAGTGATCTTGGCCGTCCATCTGAGCTATTCAGCGGTTGATATTCATTCACAAGTTATCATCCATTTCTGGGCATTTTTCATGATTTGAGCCTATTTTGTGTGCGCGAAGAAGGAAGAGAACGATCCAGCGACCTGCGCCTTCAAGCCCTCAGCTACTGCATTCAACACAGTGTACTTCCGAAGGACAAAAGGACCACCTTGAGCAGATAAATCACTGCAGCATTTATTGGAATTTATTCAGTTAATACTTCCCCTGTTCCAGGAGTACACTAGAGTACAGAAAGAGCCATTTTGTTCATTCAGATTATAGTAGAAAACCCATATCTAACTGTAAATGTGGTTGGTGATCCATTAAGACACCTCCACGCATAGCCTAGCAGAGATTTTTGTAAACAAATTCTATATATACCCAGAAAAACAATGTAATTAGATTGATGAGGGTTGGATGAATGTAATTCTGGTGTAAACTTCAACTTCTGGAAACTGTAAATACCGTGTAACCTGTAGCTTTTGGTCTGCATTTCCAGCTAATACAAACTTCTTTTGCTGTTGATTGCTCACTTGCCACTTCTTCTTCTTGTTCCAGGCTGTGCCTGTCTTGTATTTGTTCATGTGCTGTTAATGTTTAGCATTAGAGGGGCTGTCATCTCACCTCTGTGTTAGGATTTAACATGTATCATTGAACTTGTTTGCAGGTTTATGTTATTTTAATGCCAGAGAGCTGTCATCCTGTCTGTGTATTAGATAACAGATTTACAGACCTTTTAACTGGTTGCAGTCGGCCATCACAGGGTCCTGTGCATCTGCTGGTGTGGTCAGTCTTCTCCATTTACACATTTACCCTTAAACTGTGAATAATTGGTGGTTTAAAGCCTTGTAGTCAGGGGGTGTTCACCCATGTCTGGGGTCAAGCATAGTAGGAGTGGTTATCTGGCTTGAAATTTGCAGCATTTCTTTCATTCATCCACCATTTATCCAACATTTTGTTCAGTTTGTAATGTTCCTGAGCATCACCGATATACAACCTAGGTGAGTTTCTTGGGGTGATAACAATTACATCCAAGGGCTCAGATTGAACTTTTGATCTCCCTTTTATTTACTCCACCTATCTACTTATCTGCCAAGATTAAATAGTTTGGTCAGCTTTTATTCTCTATCTTTAAAACAGGAAATTCAAATATGAACTAGCCAAGATTAAGCTATTTGGCCATTCATCAATTGTGGCATAAATTAACAAGCTGCACACAATGTTTATTATAGAAAATGAAAAAGTAGTGGAATTTTGGACTTGCACACTTTCCTAGTCTATTTTTGTTTGGGGTTCATTTCTTTCACTTTTTTGACCATTTTATTCTTTTTACCCTTTGATTTTTCTTTTAGGGTATACCCTCTTTATATTTTTTACATTTTTTGATTTTTTGATAATATGGAAAACCTTTGCAACAAGGAAAGGAATGAACATATTACAGAGCTCAACAAGTCAATCATGAAATATGACACCTATTGGTATAGGAGTATAACAGTGGCTCCACTTGGGGATGGATTTTCCTGGTGGAAAGTCAAGAACAGTAGGTCAGATGGCCTTTTGAATAACTTAGACTATGCTCTGAAATCTCATTTTGCTGGTTGCTTTATTGTATATATGACATCACACTTGTGAAGCTTAGGGCCTTCTCTTTGGGCTTCAACTGCAACAAGTTACTATCCAATCCAAACTGTGACATTATTAAGGATATAGTATGTACATGTTAGAGTCAAAATACATTAAAAAACTGGATCAAAGTAATGTTTCAGCATTCGACCATTCACTGGTCCTTCTTCTGTTTCTGTACCATCCAGGATTTTCAGAAAGTAAGTATTGTTCCCTTGCAATGCCTAGATGATAAATGGCCCTTTCCACAAGAAGTCAAACTTCCCATGTTTTCCTTTGTCTTCTCTCCTGGAATCCCATCTTAGAACTTTGTCTCCAAGGTAGAAGTCTTCTGCTTTGGTCCTTTTATCAAATATTTTCTTGAGTTTTTCTTGTAACACTTGGGATCTTTGGTGCACTTCTTCTCTGGTCTGCTGCAAATGGATGGTCTGATTTATTCTCCTTTGAATGTCATTGGGTTCCACCTGAGCTTCTTGTAGTAATTTCATTATAGGAACTCCTAAAGATGAAGGAAATACAACCTCCATGCCATAAACTAACTCATAAGGGCTAGTTCCAATGGATATTTTTGTAGTAAGTCTGTCTGCCCATAGTGCATTTATGAGTTTCTTGTGCTAGTTTTTCTTGTTCTCTTCCAACAATTTCTTAATAATATTAATCAGGCTTTTATTGGAAGATTCAGCTAGACCATTACCTTGAGGGTAATAGGTTGTGGAATGGCCTAAAGTGATATGGTATTTGTTACAAAAATTTATTATTTTCTTGGACTTGAAGGCAACAGCATTATTGGTTATGATCTTTTCAGGACAGCCAAATCTAGACAATATGTTGGTTTCTAGGAATCCTATAATCACTGTATCATTGGCTTGTTTAGAAGGAATGGCTTCTATCCATTTGGTGAAATATTCTGTGGCAGTAAGAATCCATTTATTTTGGCCAGAAGAGGGAGGATGGATTTCTCCAATGAAGTCCAAACCCCATTGTTGAAAGGGCTTTTAACTGGAAATTGGTCTCAAGGGTAAGGGTAACAGTTTCCTTTTTCCTTCAAAAATTTGGCAGTTGTGGCAAGTAGTGACAAACTTCCTTACATCAGCGAACAAGGTTGGCTAATAAAACCTAGCCCTTAGGATTTTGTCTGCAATTGATTTCCAGTAAAGGTGTCCACCGCAGTCCCCTGCATGAAATTCTTTGAGAACCTTGTCAGCTTCTTCTTTTATTAAACAATTCAATAGAATACCTTCATGATTTTTCCAAAAGAGAGCATTATCTAAAATACAGAATTTTGAAGCTTTCATCTTTAAAAACCTTTTCTTTGTTCTGGATAATCTTGGAGGAGCTTGCAGTTTTAATAATACATGAGTTATATCAGTATACCAAGGTGATTCTAAGAAGGCCTGACTGATTTGTGGAGTCGTCATCTCATGTTCATTATCCAGTTCATTAATATCCAAGGCTTGAAAGTTTGTTTCAGTCATGAGTTTAGCCAATCCTTATCCTTTTATAAGCTTTGTAGGTTTTATTTCAATATCATACTCCAATATATTAGCTATCCATTTACCTCGTTTGCCTTCAATTCCAGCCTGAGTCAGGATGTCTTTGACAACAACATTTGGTACATATGCTATTACATGGGAGTACAATATATAGACTCTGAAGTCTTTAATAGCTTTCACCAGTGCAAAAGCCTGTTTTTCCATGATTTTGAAATTTAGAGGTGCATCTATAAGTGCTTTACTGAAAAAAGCTATGGGTTTTTCACATCCTTGATCATCTTTTTGTAGTAAAACAACTGCTATAGTGTGTTCTGATGCAAATGAAAAAATTATGAAGTCTTTATCAAAATTTGGACTTGTAAGGACTGGTGTTCTGGTCAAAGCCATTTTAATTTCTTCAAACGCTTGTTTGGCTTCTACTGTCCATTTAACCTTTGAATCCTTTTTTAACATATTGTTCAGCAATCTACTTAATTCAGCCAAATTAGATATGAATCTTCTTAAAAATTTAATCTTTCATAGGAAAGCTTGAAGTTATTTAACATTTCTAGGGTGGGGTATTTGCAGAATAGCTTCTATTCTAGCAGGATCGATTCTGATGCCATCTTTGGAGATGATATGGCCTAACAGTTTGCTTTCTTCTAGACCAAACAAAGACTTTTTAGGATTTAATGAAATACCATACTTTCTGCACTTTAAAAACACTTGTCTCAAATGATCTAAATGTTGCTGATATGATCTAGAAAACACAGTGAGGTCATCTAGATATATAACCAGAAAATCGTGAATTTCTTTTGCAAAAGCTATGTCCATTGCTCGTTGAAAGTTTTCCCCTGCATTCTTAAGTCCAAATGGCATTTTAACATATTTGAATGTACTCCATGGTGTTGTAAATGCAGTTTTTTCTTGGTCATCAAGATGAACCAAAATCTGCTTATAACCTGAAAACCCATCCAAAAGTGAAATCCTAGAAGCACCTACTACCCTTTATAAAATATGATCCATCTTAGGTAAAAGGTAATTGTCTTTCAAATAAACCTTGTTTACATTTCTTAAGTCAACACATAATCTAATTTCCCTTGTTTTCTTCCTGGTATGCACTAAATTAGACACCCACTTTGAAAATCTGATTGGAGCAATTATCCCTGCATCATGCATTTGTTTGATTTCTTTTTCAATTAAAGGAAGTAGTACAGGGTTAATTCTTCTGAGATTTTGTTTGAATGGTTTTAGATTTTCCTTGAGGGGTATAGTATGTTGAATTACAGAGGTGTCATAAGATTTTAGGTCTTCATAGCTCCAGGAAAAAACATCCTATAATTCTTTGATTAGTTCAACATACTTAAGTTTTTGATCAGGGGGCAAAGATTTGGATAATTTTACCATTTTTGGCTTTTTGTCAGTTCCTATGTTATAGTCTTCAATGTCTGCTTTTAGAGGTTCCATCTGGGGTTTCTTTGGAATATCGTTGAAATTAAAGAGATCTTCCAAAGGAGTTAATCCTTTGGGCAAATGATTGTCTTTCAAATTGATAACTTCAGATTATCCTTCAATAATCTCATCAACATCTATTGCTTTAAGATCTTGTATTTCCTTTTTGGTAAATTTCGTTGGATGAAGCATTTGAGTTGCATTTTCTGCTGAAATGTCTGTTTCTGCCTGATTTGTTAGATTAGACTCACTAACTATATCTATATGTATGTTAGTGCTAGAAAATTATTCTTCTAGGGTTAACAAATTGTTGATTTGATTATCACCGTCAAACACTTGCCAGTTCTTTACATTAGCAGGTATGGCTGGCCTGTGTCTAATTTTAGCTGTGAATTGATGATTTGTTTCAAATGGTAATTTACAGGTGCTGGCAAACATTGCCAGGTTATGAGCTTGCAAGTTATGTTTTCTCGGGATTTTGGCAAGCTGAGTTTCTAGAAATGTATTGAGGATCTCTATAGCTGTTCCTCTATACTCTCTTAATCTGGGATCATTTTTTACGATCTTCCCTTTTATCTGTTGAATGATTAAATCAAAATCTCCTAGGACTAACACTCTAGTTGCTCCCAATTTCTTGACCAGTTTAAGACCTAGCAATAAAGCTTCATATTCAGCCATATTATTAGTGTATCTAAAGTTTAATCTGTAGGCATGGCCTTCAACATGATTTTTTTCAATATTGTGCACCCAGACTCCTGCTCCTGCTCCTAATTTGTTCACAGAACCATCAAATTCTAAGTACCAAAGGATTTCATGTTCATAATTAGTATCTGGAGTTTCAGGGATCTGTTTAATAGGGAGATCTGGTTTTTTGGTTTCTTCTGGTTTATCTGATGTTTCATGATTTTCAGAAATTTCTTGGATTTAGACACTAGACTTTTCATTTGCAATTTTTTCTGTTTCATCTGTTAAAACTTTTATTTCATGTGGGGGATCAATTTCAGCATTGTAAAGGATAAAAGAATCCATATCTGAATGTACTGAGCAGATAGGGAAATTTTGAGGTTTCTCTTGACTACTTACTACATACTTCATTAAGGTTTCTCTGTATAGTCTCTTGGGTTGACCAAACACTGAAATAGTAGCGTAAGACATGTCTAACTGTAGAGATCCTAAAGCTTTGCACCCCAAGATCTAGACAATAACATGCCATACTTTGGTGGAATATCAGCTACTACTATGTCCATTAAGATGGTTTTGGCAGGATATTGGACTAGTGACACACATAAGTCTTTGATTAAACCTAAACATCTGACCTGACTTGAATCAAAAGAGAAAAGGTCTTTATATGGCCTGGTGATGTCAAGGTCAAGTCTCTCCATTATAGATTTAGGCATTAAGTTATGAGAAGCACTAGAATCAAACATGGCATTATGAAGTATTTTATCATGTATGTTTAAACTTACATAGAAAGGAGGAACTTCTCCCTCTACTGTTTTTCCATTTACTCCAGGGCCAAATATCAATTCAGGCTGGTCATCAAAAACATTTACTGAATCTTCGTTCACAGAAATTTTGAGTGATCTGCTGATTTGACTTCTGTAGACATCATGTTTAGCTAATTCTGATAATGGAACAACTATCTTTAGTTTGCCTACTTCTATCTCAAGATTAAAAGGTTTTTCAGTCTAAGTTCTTGTATTTCGGACAGCTGGATTTTCTTCATTTCTCTCCTCTTCAGGAGTGGGATTATGGGCTGAAGTTGTTTCCAAATCAAGTTCTAGAGGCTCTTCTACATTTCCTTTAGAAGGAATAGAAGTGGAAGGTTGTCTGTTAGGTGGTTGATTATCTGATACATCTTCAACATTTGGGTTATTAGGGTTAGGACCTGTTTTACAAAAAATATGTACAGGGGGGGTACTGATCTTACCTTTGTTACGCTGCTTGGTACCTTTCTGTTTATTGGTTTTAGGGACCTCTGTTCTTCTGCTCCTCAGATTGTATTGTTTGTGGACTTCATAAATGGCTGTATCATATCCCTCCCTAAAGTCAAATGATTCACCTGACTCAGTTTGGAATTGTTTAAGAATTTGAGCTTCCTGATCCTCTTGGGTCAAGAAAACTTGTTGTTCATTGTTGAGTCCCATCAAATTAATTTGAGTGTCTTCTGTTGGTTCATCATAAGTTGAGGCTTTAGCATAATTTTCTTGAAATGGGGGCCTAATATTTTGGTTAGGCCCTGTCTTTCCAGTATTAGGATTTTGGTTCTTCCTGAAATTTGGATTTCTCCCAGTATTTCTTGGTTGACCATCCCAAGGGGATTTTCTCTCGATTGTTTCTACTCTATCTCCAAGTCTGTCCATTCCTTTAATAACAACATCTAATTTCTGTTCAGAGGCAGAAGGTTCTTCGTTGAAAGGTGTCCTCCTTTCAACTCTGGCTCTAGATCATTTAGATATCAGGTTGGCTTCAACGCTGACAGCTATACTCTGTATCTCTTCTAAGTTTCTAGGAGCTCTTTCCCTAAGTTGGTATGCCATATCAGAATCAAATGCATCAGGGAATTTGATCAAGGACAAATCTGGAGGAGGTCTGAGATTTTGAGGAATAGCATTGTAGACATTATTGAATCTGGTACAGTAATCTTGGACAATTTCTTATGTGCCTCTTCTTAAGTTTTCATATTTTGATAAAATGTGGAGAGGATCTTTCTTCTTTTCTCATCTGTTCAAGAAGGTTTGATAAAGAGCTTGTGGGTCATCGATACTGTTTGCAGGGAGGGCTCTGAACCATATTCTAACATCTCCAGTTAAACTTTGAACAAATACTTTCATTCTAACATCATCAACATCAACCTCATATATTTCAAAATAGTCGGTCATTTTCTTGGTCTGTTGTTGAGTTGTGTAAGTGCCAGTACCTTCAAAAGAAGTGATTTTACTTTGATAGTCTTGGGGCATAGCCCCTAGATTGGCAGGTAAGTGCAAGGGAGTATATCAGTTTGCCATGGTTGCAGAAATAGATATGATAACTGGAGGAGTAGGGGTAACAATGGGAATGTGTGTTGTAGATGGAAGAGTGGAAGGGGTGGCTGATGGTGAACTTGGAGAAGTTGTAGTAATCACAACAAGGTTTGGTGTTCTTTCAGAGGTAAGCTCAAAGTGAATGAAGTTCTGCAAATGTTTGTCAAAGTGTGAAGTAACAACTTCAATCTGCAAATTTTCAATGAATATTGGATCTTGAACAGTGTGGGTTAACCCAGATTCAAGAAAGGTCTCAAATAAAGAGTTTTCAAATTAATCATCAAAAGGTTCGTCCTTAGGGTAGATCCACTTCACAGGACATGATCTTGATCTGTATAGAGGCCAAGAACTAGTAGAATTTTCTTGGCTCTCTTGTCTTCTAAGAATCCTAGGAATCAGATTACGATTTTCAAACACAGGTGGGGGATTAGGATCAGGGTTTGATCTGGTGTAATGAATCCTTTCTGAAGCCAGGTTTCTAAGTGTGTTTTTGGTTTTTTTCTTGAAATAGATTTGACAATACAACTTTAACAGTCTCTTTAAGAGGTTTTAGATGTGAAAGTTTTGAACTTTCTTAAAGATTTCTTTGAAAAGAGGAACTGATAAAGTATTTGAAACTAACTTTCCAATCTATAAGCTAGACCGGAAATAGACTGAAGTAGCATTCATTTACTTCTGCAATTGCAAAGAAAGAGCATTTCAAAGGCTACCTGGCTAACTTTAGGCTCCGTCTGTAGCTTATACAAAATACAGTAGTAACAAACAAATTATTCAGTCCCCAGTAGAGTCGCCATTGATGTTATCACTCAGGTTTTCCCAAAAGTTGTAAGAAAGGGAAAGTAGGCCGAGGTAACCATAGACCAATCTTTTAGATACAGAATCTAACCAATCTGTACCCAGAGAGGGCTCTCTCTTTATGATTTAGCTTTTTTTTTTAAAGGTATTAGGCTAGTTATGAATTTCAAGGGTTTTGTTTGAGTTTAGGTGGTGAGATTCAATAGAACAAAGAGGTAAGATAGAGTAGTTCAGTGCATTGGGCTAATGGAGTCAAAGAAGATGGCTTTCTGGATTTGGTTTCTTAACAGAGGATGGTTTCACAAAGCAAGGTGGTCAAACAGGGAGAAAATAAAGACTAGAAACAGATGGAATGGGCTCAAATGGGGTGAAGGGCAGTTGAGAATCCTTCTACTTATTTAAAGAGGGAAATTGGATAATTACTAATAAGGAGAAGTTAAGTATTCTTTAGCAAATAATCAACATGAAAGAATTAGGAAACATGAGCATTTAAGATTTCACTGCTTATCCTAATTCTGAAGAAAACACAGAGAACAATAATGACTGAAAACAGAATGCAATCAAACATATTCTGAAATTAAATCTTTTCTTTATCATTCAGATTGTGAAACACAGATGAAATAATAATCTAATAAAACTTTAAAACACAAGATATAGGTACTTATTGATCCAGTGGTTGATTCAAGAAGTCTGTGACAAGTCCTCTGCTTCAATTCTTCATCCAGTAAGCCATGCAACAGTTGATTCCAACAACTCTTTATTCCAAAAAATCAATATTATAGCAAAGTCTAGGAATCCACACTCAATACTCCATTTGAGGGGGTATTTATGCAGAAAATTATACAACAAATATCTCAGTGAGATAATATCTAGGATGACTAAAAATAGCTTACAAAAAATAGAAATAGCTAGCCTTGAAAATAGGGAAAAGATGAACTGATGTTGTGCTGGTCCTGTTTTTGTTGAATGTGCTGGAGGCAGGCCCTAGGATTCGGCTTGCAGCTGTCTTCTTTAGGAACTCTGAGTTGGCTGCCTGTTTTAATTGATACTCTTTAATCCTGATCTGATACAATTTGACCATGTTTACCTTGTTCATCTCTGTCAATTTGTGCTTTCTACGTTGAAGAGGAAAACAATACAAATGCGGGTTGGCTGACAAGCTGCGGGCTTGGTGCTGGTGTCTTTGTGGTCGGGTGCCTATTTGTAACTGAAGCAGGTCATTGTTTGCAGGAGAGCGTGGGGCGGAGAGCATTACAACAAAAATGGCTTTTACCATTTTTTTGACAAAACGAAGGCTGGCAGGTCTTTTTCATTTAATCGGGAGGATGACGTAAGTGATGCTGGAGTGACGTCAGCAGGGTGGAGTGACGTCAGCAGAATCATAGTGACGTCAGCGGATGACGTCAACAAAGGGTGGTAAGCAGTTTTGCCTGCACCGCCTTTGGGGCTGAGTGGTTTTAGACGGAGGGCGAGTGAGCAGGCTGAACGGGCGACACGTGGCTTTGTATGGGCAGAAAACCGTCAGGCCCCTGTGAGTTAATGCTCGGTGGTAAGGGGGGCCGCAATATCGATATAGACCGTCGGATGAGCGGGCGGAGATCAGATGGTGGACGGGCGTGGGAGATGGCAGAGAGTTAATTGCTACGGGCCCGATGTATTAAACCATATTTTAATCATATCGGGCGTATTTCTATTGGTCAGGGTAGTTTGGTTATTCATCAACTGGGGGTTAATTAATCCCTTTAGCGCGGCGGGGGAAAGGTTATGGTTCTTAAAAAGTTTCAAATAAACTTATTAATCCTTATTTAACAGTGTTTATGGTCGTATTTCGATCGAGGCGGGAATATATTGAAATCGGGGGTTTTTTTTATATATTTACATAAAACCGGACAGGTAAAAATTATCAGGATTTATATAATAATAAACGTTAAATTAATATGAATTATGTAATGTAAATAGCGCTAAGTGAAATGTTTAAAAATTTTACATTAAAACTTAGGCTAAAGGATGAAAAAGGGTTTTTTTGAGAAATGTGGCCATTTTCCTAAGTACAACAGGTTTTTACTCAGGCAAATGTTATGAAATGGAATGAGTGGTTTATGAGGGATATTAAGAACAGATCTTAATACTTTGAGGAAATTAGTGAATGATTACGGAAAAGTATGAAGGGGAGTTAGTTATTTAACCTTGCCTTGCTTGAGCTGCATCAATTATAATGCCTGTCTTGTACTTGTGATAGAGATAAGATTAACACATTTAGAGACATAATCTATCACAAGTGTAATTCTGCAACACCAATATACCTACCCTGCCTACTTTAGTCCTAGAATTTTTTCCTTCTTTCTTTGGGTTCACTTAGACTAGCAAACCCTTATCAACTTTCTTTTTCTTTTCATGGTAAGCCTACCTAAGTCTGCACTTATTACATCCAAGGGCTCAGATTGAACTATTGAGCTCCTTTTTATTTACTCTACCTATCTACTTAGCTATCAAGATTAAACAGTTTGCTTATATTTTATTCTCTATATCTAAAATAGGAAATTCAAATATGAACTAGCCAAGATTAAGCTGTTTGGCCATTCATCAATTGTGGCATAAATTAACAAGCTGCACACAATGTTTATTATAGAAAATGAAAAAGTAGTGGCATTTTGGACTTGCACACTTTCCTGGTCTATTTTTGTTTGGGGTTCATTTCTTTCACTTATTTGACCATTTTATTATTTTTACCCTTTGATTTTTCTTTTAGGGTATACCCTCTTTATATTTTTTACATTTTTTGATTTTTTGATAATATGGAAAACCTTTGCAACAAGGAAAGAAATGAACATATTACAGAGCTCAACAAGTCAATCATGAAATATGACACCTATTAGTATAGGAGTATAACATGATGGATGGTGGATGATATCCATAAAGTGCCATAAATGGGGTCATTTTTGTTGCAGTATGGAAGGAAGTGTTATACCACCATTCAGCCAGGGGCAACCATTTGACCCATTGTGTCTGTTTATCAGATACAAAGCAATGAAGATATCCTTCCAAACATTTGTTTACTATCTCAGTTTTCCCATCCGATTGAGGATGATAATATGAGCTATGAGTCAACTGAGTACCAAGACAAGAAAATAATTCTGTCCAAAATTTCCAGTGAAAATGGGATCTTTGTTGCTTACAATAATCTTTGGGTTTCCATGTAGCTTTTGAATTGTTTCCATAAATGCAGTAGAAAATGTACTTGCTTTAAATGGATGAGATAATGCACAAAAGTATGCATACTTGGTAAGTCTGTCAACTACCACCATGATAACACTCTTTCTTTCAGACTTGGGTAAACATGTGATAAAATCCATAGAAACCTCATCCCAATGTTGGCTTGGAATGGATAAAGGTTGTAATAGTCTTTGGGTCTTAATTGTTTCAACTTTATTTTGTTGGCAAACAACATTCCACCACAAACTTTTGAATATTCGATTTAAGGCCATCCCAAAAAAAATCCTTCTTAACCCTGTGGTAGGTGTTTAGAAATCCTGAGTGCCCTCCTAAGGGAGAGGCGTGCAATTCCCTAAGAGCCTTTTGTTTCAGTTAAGAATTCTTACATAAGAATAACCGATCCTTGTACCATAACAAATCATTTTTCGAGCTAAATGTATTAGATGTACTGGAATCTTGTTGTATATTTTGAATGAGTGCCCACGCTTCCTCATCATTCTACCATTCATCCCTTGCTTCGTTTATCCAATCTCGTTGGGTAATAGAAATGGCGCAAAGAAATGCTTCCACATCCTCATCCTTTCTTGAGAGTGCATTTGCCACAACATTTTGCTTCCATTTTTTGTAGATGATTTCAAAGTCATAACCCAACATCTTTGTGACCCATTTTCGCTACTCTTCTGAAGATAATATTTTTTCTAAAAAGTATTTAAGACTATCATGATCTTTTTTTACCTTGAAGTGTCTTCCCATTAGGTAGGGTTGCCATTTCTTAAGTGCATGTAGTATTGCCAACATTTCCTTCTCAAAAATAGCTTTGTGTAAATACTTTCCTTTGATTGGATGAATTTCGAAAGCAATGGGTCTTCCTTCTTGCATTAAAACAGCACCAATTCCATTTCCTAAGGCATCACATTCCACAATAAAGGTTTTTGTGAAGTCTAGTGTAGCTAAGACTGGTGCTTGGCACATTGCCTCTTTAAGATGTTCAAAGACCTTCGTTGCTTCTAGAGTCCATGAAAATGCATCTTTCTTCAATAATGTTGTTAGAGGTGCTACTATTCTCCCAAAATTCTTAACAAACTTGCAATAATACCCTGTCAACACGAGAAATCCCTGTAGATGCTTTATGGATGTGGGGATTTTCCATTCCTTAATGGTTTTAATTTTGCTAGGGTCTACCTTAACACCTTCATGAGATACAATATGAGCCAGATATTCCACCTCTTGTACTCCAAAGAAACATTTGGAGATTTTTGCATATAATTGTTTCTCCTCCAATGGTTTGAGCACCATGTCAACATGTTGGACATGATCCTTCCAAGACTTGCTATAGATTAGTATATCATCAAAAAATACTAACACAAAATTTCTAATGAAGGGTTTGAAAATGGAATTCATCAAACTTTGAAATGTAGAAGGTACATTAGTAAGGCCAAAAGGCATGACCAAAAATTCATAATGACCCTCACGAGTTCTAAATGCTATTTTTGGAATGTCTTCAGTCTTCATTCTGATTTGATGATATTCTGAACGAAGATCCAACTTGGTGAAGTAAATTGATCCATGCAATTCATCCAATAATTCATCAATGACAGGAATGGAAAATTTATCTTTAATAGTGAGCTTGTTGAGCTCGCTATAATCTGGACACATGAACCATGATCCATCCTTCTTGTGAACCAATACTACTGGAGTAGAGAAAGAACTTTGACTAGGTTTAATTATACCAGCCTCTAGCATTTCTGAACCATATGCTCAATTTCACTCTTTTGTACATAGGGAAATCTGTTAGGCCTGATGTTTGGAGGAACACTTCCCAAAATTAAATTAATAGCATGATCATGATCACAAATAGGTGGGAGGCCTTTGGGAGTATCAAATACATTGGAATGATTGTCCAAGACTTTTTTGAGATCTGGATAAATGGATGATTTCGATGTGGGAACCTCTAGTGAACATAATTTTGTAATTATGCCTTGTTGTTATTTCTTTAGAAGCTTTGTCATTTTGTTAGAGCTGATTATCTTTCCCAGTTTCCCTTCGATACCCCTTAATTCAACTTCCTTTCCTTCTGAAGAGAATTTCATGAAAAGTTCTTGAAAATTAAAAGCTATTGTACCTAAGGATTGTATCCATTGGACTCCTAGTACAATATCAGCACCACCCATTGGAATGGAAAGCATTGGGCTATTCAATACATATTATCCCATGGATATCTTGATATTATGGCACTTTCCTGAGCAATTTATGGTTCCTCCACTTGCAACCATCACTTGACACTCCGGTGCTGGATATAGGAAGCAATTCAATTCCTTGGCTATCTTACAATGAATAAAATTATGGGTACTTCCTGAATCAATCAAAACTATTACCTTTTTCTTCTTGATATGCACTTCTATCTTGATAGTTTGAGGAGTGGTAATTCTAGCCAATGCATTACAAGATATGGTCGGATTCATTTCTTTTTTTTCTAGGGTTTGTTCCTGGTGTATATCCTCATCTTTTGACGTTTCTTGTTCCTTTTTCTTCCTCCTCTTCACAATCTATGCAAAATAATTTCTTCTCGGCACACTTATGACCTTTAGTCTATTTGCTATCACAACTATAACAAAGCCACTTTTCTCTTTTTCTTCCAATTGTTGTGGTGTCAACCTTGTAGGTTGTGGATGGCTAGGGGCAGCAACGCTTCCATCTTTATGATTGTGAGTGGTAGGCTGTTATGAAACCAGCTCAAGAAAAGATAGAAAAGATAGATCAACGCCTTAGAATTCAGCCTCTTCGAGGGGGCAACCTCCTTTACATTACATAAATGAACAATTCTTGGATGATTCAAATGACAAAACCTCCTTTATATATATAGAAGTCTAAGGAGTCACAATATAACCCAACCGACCTAACAATAATAATATAAAGCCACAAAAATAACAATAGAGGGATTCTATGGGGCACAGTAATAACAATATGGGGATAATAGGGGAAAAACAATATTAATAAGGGATGCAACTACAATAGTAATGGGGTAATCACTAGTATTATAGGGACCCAACATGTCCCTCTCCTTCAAAAAAGTGTTGTCCTCAACGCTTGAGTAGTTCTGGATGCTTCTATATAAAATTCTCATCCTCCCATGTGGAATCTTCAGTGGATAAGTTCTTCCACTTGATAAGATACTCCGAAATTGATCGATTTCGTAGCTGTCGAGTTCTTGTTTCTGTGACTGCTTCCGGTTCCAATATAATTTTTCCTTCCTCATCAAGTTCTGGCAATATTGTTTGAACTGGGAGCTTGTCACCTATAACCTTCTTTAAACATGAAACATGGAAAACTGGGTGCAATCGAGAAGCTGCAGGAAGCTCCAATTTGTATGCCATAGTACCAATCTTTTGCAACACCTTGTATGGACCATAATACTTTGGTGATAATTTATTATCCTTCTTAGCTTGCTTGAGGGACATTTGCTTATATGGTTGTAGCCGTAGGAATACCCAATCACCTACATCAAAACTTCTTTCACTGCGATGTTGATCTGCCTGTTGTTTCATTCTATTCTGTGCCAACACGAGGTTATCCTTTAAGAGTTGGAGGACTTGTTGTTGATGTTCGATGTGATGTTCCACTGCTTGAACCTTAGAATTTTCTCTTAAATATGATGTGATGGATGGTGGTTGATATCCATAAAGTGCCATAAATGGGGTCATTTTTTTTGCTGTATGGAAGGAAGTGTTATACCACCATTCAGCCAGAGGCAACCATTTGACCCATTGTGTCTGTTTATCAGATACAAAGCAACGAAGATATCCTTCCAAACATTTGTTTACTATCTCAGTTTGCCCATCAGATTGAGGATGATAAGATGAGCTATGAGCTAACTGAGTACCAAGACAAGAAAATAATTCTGTCCAAAAATTTCCAGTGAAAATGGGATCTCTGTCACTTACAATAATCTTTGGGTTTCCATGTAGCTTTTGAATTGTTTCCATAAATGCAGTAGAAACTGTACTGGCTTTAAATGGATGTGATAATGCACAAAAGTGTGCATACTTGGTAAGTCTGTCAACTACCACCATGATGACACTCTTTCCCTCAGACTTGGGTAAACCTGTGATAAAATCCATTGAAACCTCCTCCCAACGTTGGCTTGGAATGGATAAAGGTTGTAATAGACCCGGTGTCTTAATTGTTTCAACTTTATTTTGTTGCAAACCAAACATTCTGCCACAAACTTTTGAATATCTGATTTAAGGCCATCCCAAAAAAATTCCTTCTTAACCCTGTGGTAAGTTTTTAAAAATCCTGAGTGCCCTCCTAAGGGAGAAGTGTGCAATTCCATAAGAATCTTTTGTTTTATTTGGGAATTCTTACAGAGGTATAAGCGATCTTTGTACCATAACGAATCATTTTTCCAGCTAAATGTATCAGACGTACTGGAATCTTGTTGTAACTTTCGAATAAGTGCCCACACTTCTTCGTCATTCTTCCATTCCTCCCTTGCTTCGTTTATCCAATCTGGTTGGATAATAGAAATGGTGCACAACAATGCTTCCACATCCTCATCCTTTCTTGAGAGTGCATCTGCCACCACATTTTGCTTCCCTTTTTTGTAGATGATTTCAAAGTCATAACCCAACATCTTTGTGACCCACTTTTGTTGCTCTTCAGAGGATAATCTTTGTTCTAAAAAGTATTTAAGGCTATCATGATCCGTTTTTACCTTGAAGTGTCTTCCCATTAGGTAGGGTCGCCATTTCTTAAGTGCATGGAGTATTGCCAACATTTCCTTCTCATAAATAGCTTTGTGTAAAAACTTTCCCTTGATTGGACGACTTTCAAAAGCAATGGGTCTTTCATCTTGCATTAAAACAGCACCAATTCCATTTCCTGAAGCATCACATTCCACAATAAAGGTTTTTGTGAAGTCTGGTGTAGCTAAGACCGGTGCTTGGCACATTGCCTCTTTAAGATGTTCGAAGGCCTTTGTTGCTTCTGGAGTCCATGAAAATGCATCTTTCTTCAATAATGTTGTTAGAGGTGCTGCTATTCTCCCATAATTCTTAACAAACTTGCGATAATACCCTGTCAACCCGAGAAATCCTCGCAGATGCTTTATGGATGTGGGGATTTTCCATTCCTTAATGGCTTTAATTTTGCTAGGGTCTACCTTAACTCCTTCATGAGATACAATATGACCCAGATATTCCACCTCTTGTACTCCAAAGAAACATTTGGATCTTTTTGCATATAATTGTTTCTCCTCCAATAGTTGTAGCACCCTGTCAACATGTTCAACATGATCCTTCCAAGACTTGTTGTAGATTAGTATATCATCAAAAAATACTAACACAAATTTTCTAAGGAATGGTTTGAAAATGGAATTCATCAAACCTTGAAATGTTGAAGGTGCATTGGTAAGGCCAAAAGGCATGACCAAAAATTCATAATGACCCTCATGAGTTCTAAATGCTGTTTTCATAATGTCTTCAGTCTTCATTCTGATTTGATGATATCCTGAACGAAGATCCAACTTGGTGAAGTAAATTGATCCATGCAATTCATCCAGTAATTCATCAATGACAGGAATGGGAAACTTATCTTTAATAGTGAGCTTGTTGAGCTCCCTATAATCTGGACACATGCGCCATGATCCATCCTTCTTGTGCACCAATACTACTGGAGCAGAGAAAGAACTTTGACTCGGTTGAATTATACCAGCCTCTAGCATTTCTGCAACCATACGTTCAATTTCACTCTTTTGGGCATAGGGATATCTGTACGGCCTGATGTTTGGAGGAACACTTCCTGGAATCAGATGAATAGCATGATCATGATCACGAATAGGTGGGAGACCTTTGGGAGTCTCAAATACCTTGGAATGATTGTCCAAGACTTTTTGGAGATCTGGAGAAATAGATGATTCCAATGTGGAAACATCTAGCGAACATAATTGTGCAATTACACCTCTTTGTTCCTTTTTTAGAAGCTTTGTCATACCGTTAGAGCTGATTATCTTTCCTGGTTTCCCTGCAATACCCCTTAATTCAACTTCCTTTCCTTCCAAAGAAAATTTCATGAAAAGTTCTTGAAAATTAAAAGCTATTGTACCCAAGGATTGTAGCCATTGGACTCCTAGTACAACATCAGCACCTCCCATTGGAATGGAAAGTCAATACATATTCTCCCATTGATAGCTTGATATTATGGCACTTTCCAGAGCAATTTATTGTTCCTCCATTTGCAACCATCACTTGACACTCTGGTGCTGGATATAGAAGCAATTCAATTCTTTTGCTACCTTACAATGAATAAAATTGTGGGTACTTCCTGAATCAATCAACACTATTACCTTTTTCTTCTTGATTTGTCCTTCTATCTTGATGGTTTGAGGAGTGGTAATTCTAGCCAATGCATTACAAGATATGGTCGGATTCATTTCTTTTTTATCTAGGCTTTGTTCCTGGAGTATATCCTCTTCTTTTGACCTTTCTTGCTCCTTTTCTTCTTCCTCTTCACAATCTATGTAGAATAATTTCTTCTCAGCACACTTATGACCTTTAGTGTATTTGCTATCACAACTGTAACAAAGCCCTTTTGCTCTTTTTTCTTCCAATTGTTGTGGTGTCAACCTTATAGGTTGTGGAAGACTAGGGGCAACAACACTTCCATCTTTATAGTTGTGAGTGGTATGCTTCCTGGTTGCCATAATTTTGCTTTCCATTTTTCTTGCTAACCTGAATGCCTTCTCTAATGAATCAGGTTCCCAAAGGCGAACATCATGTTGGATATTATCCTTTAAAGACCCTATGAACACATCAATCCTATGCTCCTCTGGAATATTTTTTACCCTTATGTTCAATTTTTGGAACTCCTCAATGTGCTCCATTATTGAACCCTTTTGTTTGAGACTTATCAATTGGCTAAAAAAAGTGTTGCTTTTTGTATCCTCATAATGTGTTGTCAATTCTTCCGTAAAAATTGCCCAAGTGATAATTTTTTTACGAGAGCAAAGCCATTGATACCATACAAACTGATTTGGTTCCAAATATAAATTTGCGATATGTACCTTTTGTGTGTTTTGCACATTATTGAGATCGAAAAATTGCTCCATCTGTAATATCCATGTTGCGGGATCCTTGCCATCAAACTTCCTCATATCGATTTTTGGAATATGGTGGGTCTTCAATCCCACATTAGAGTCTATGAAATCATGATTAACATTTCTTTTGTTCACATCATGAGTTTCCTTTACAACCTTTTCACCATTAGTAAGTATTTCTTGTAGAAAAATTGTCAAATCTGTCTTCAAATCTGCCATGTCTGTCTTCAAATCTGCCATGTATCTCTTCAAATCTGTCTTCAAATCTATCTTCAAATCGTCCATCTTAGCTTCCATGCCCTTTATCTTAGATTCCATGCCATTTATCTTAGCTTCTGTTAGCTTTTGTGAGCGTGACATTTGTTGCACTTGTTCTTGTAATTTTGATATATCATGTAGCATTTCTTCCTCTTCTTCATGAGTCATGCTAGAGCTTTCAGGTTGCTTACTAGGTGTTTTCATTTTCTTTCCTCGGGGCATCAGTTACCGATAATAATGCTCTACTATGCCCTTTGAATTCCTTGAAAACAAATTTTCAAACCAATTTTAAGCAAAAATTTAAAAGAATCTACACACCTTTTTTCACTTTGTAGGAGCTCGATATTGCCTTTGATGTATCTTGTACTTTCAGATCATCCAGTTCTAAAATTGTGACTTGTAGTAGACCTCTGTGTCCTCTTTCCAATGCCACCAATTTGATCCAAATTGGATTCTCCAAGGAAGAGTTATGCAAAATCTCCCACAGTGACCTGATTATAGACTAGTTCAGTAGAGCGAACTTGTACGATGTGCCACGAGTCATTGTTTCGACCTTTGGCTCTGAAAAATATATACAAGAAACTAAAGTCTGTCCTCTTTTTGTACCTTCTTACGAAATTTCAATCAGATGCTCAGAGAGAAAGTTATGACGATTTTCCCTAGGTCACCTGTTTGGAATGAAATTCAGGAGTCTGCAAGAAGACCAACTTCCTCAGATCATATCTCCGCAAATATAGCACGAACAGCTCTGAAATTTGGACTTGAGATTCAGCGTGATTTCTTCTCAAATGGGTTTTTTTTTTAGCTTCTGAAACATCGCATAAAAAAAGTTATAGCGAAAATTCCACGATGACCTGTTTGGAGCAGCGAAACCCTAGAATCCAAAGCTCTGATACCAAATGTTATGAAACCAGCTCAAGAAAAGATAGAAAAGATAGATCAACGCCTTAGAATTCAGCCTCTTCGAGGGGGCAACCTCCTTTACATTACATAAATGAACAATTCTTGGATGATTCAAATGAAAAAACCTCCTTTCTATATATAGGAGTCTAAGGAGTCACAATATAACCCAGCCGACCTAACAATAATAATATAAAGCCACAAAAATAACAATAGAGGGATTCTATGGGGCACAGTAATAACAATATGGGGATAATAGGGGCACAACAATATTAATAAGGGATGCAACTACAATATTAATGGGGTAATCGCTAGTATTATAGGGACCCAACATAGGCTTCCTTGTTGCCATAATTTTTCTTTCCATTTTTCTTGCCAACCTGAATGCCTTCTCCAATGAATTTGGTTCCAAAGGGGAACCTCATGTTGGATGTTATCTTGTCCCTATGAACACATCAATCCTATGCTCCTCTGGAATATCTTTAACCCTTATATTCAATTTTTGGAAGTACTCAATGTGCTCCATCATTGAACCCTTTTGTTTGAGATTTATCAATTGGCTAAAAAGAGTGTTGCTTTTTGTATCCTCATAATGTGCTATCATTTCATCCATAAAAATAGCCCAAGTGAAAATTTGTTTACGAGAGCAAAGCCATCGATACCATACAAACTGATTTCGTTCCAAATATAAAGTTGTAATGCGTACCTTTTGTGTGTTTTGCACATTATGGAGATTGAAAATTTGCTCCATCTGTAGTATCCATGTTCTGGGATCCTTGCCATAAAACTTCCTCATATCGATATTTGGAACATGGTGGTTCTTTGATTCAACGTTGGAGTCTATAAAATCATGATTAACATTTATTTTGTTCTCATCATGAGTTTCCTTTACTACTCTTTCGCCATTAGTAAGCATTTCTTGTAGAAACTTTGTCAAATCTGTCTTCAAATCTTCCATGCCTTTCTTTAAATCATCCATCTTAGCTTCCACACCATCCATCTTAGCTTCCACGCCGTCCATCTTAGCTTCCACATCATTCATCTTAGCTTCTACGCCTTTCATCTTAACTTCTAAGCCTTTCTTTAAACTATCCATCTTAGCTTCCACGCCATATATATTATCTTCTACGTCTTTCTTTAAACCATCCATCTTAGCTTCTGTTACTTTTTGTGAGAGTGAAATTTGTTGCACTTGGTCTCGTAATATTGATATATCATATTGCATTTCTTCCTCTTCTTCATGAGTCATGTTAGAGCTTTTAGGTTGCTTACTAGGTGTTTTCATTTTCTTTCTTTAGGGCATCAATTACTGATAATAATGCTTCACTATGCCCTTTGAATTCCTTCAAACTAATTTTTCAAACCAAGCTTATGCAAAAATTTAAAAAAACTACACACATTTTTTCACTTTGTAGGAGCTTGATATTAAATATGATGTATCTCTATAATTTTGGATCTCCAAGATCTGAAATTCCTTCCTTCAGTAACCCTCTGAGTAATATTTCTAACCCCACAAGTCTGATCAAGATTGGATTCTCTAATGAAGATTTATGCCAAATCTCCCACGATGACCTGAGTATAGACTGGTTCAGTACAACGAACTCGTACGACGTGCTACGAGTCACTGTTTAAACCTTAGGTTCTGAAAATGATACCCAAAAAAATGCAGTCCATCTTATTTCTGTAACTTCATACGAAAATTCAATCTGATGCTCAGAGTGAAAGTTATGACGATATTCCCAAGGTCAACTATTTGGAATGTAATTCAGGGGTTTACAAAAACCATAACTTCCTCAGATTATATCTCTGAAAATATAGCGAGATAGTATCTGAAATTCAGGCCCGAGGTTTAGACTGATTCTGTCTCAAATGGGTTTTTTTTTTAGCTTCTGAAAATTTGTAGCGAAAAAGTTATAGCTAAAATTCCATTTTGACATGTTTGGAGTAGCAAAACCCTAGAATCCAAACCTCTGATACCAAATGTTATGAAACCAGCTCACAGAAAGATAGAAAAGATAGATCAACACCTTAGAAATAAGCCTCCTCGAGAGGGCAACCTTCTTTACATTACACAAATGAACAATTCTTAGATGATTCAAATGAATAAACCTCCTTTCTATATATAGGAGTCTAAGGGGTCACAGTATAACCAAAGCTGACCTAACAATAATAATATAAAGGCGCAAAAATAACAATAGTGGGATTCTATGGGGCACAATAATAACAATATGGGGACAATAGGGGCACAACAATAACAATAAGGGATATAACGACAATAGTAATGGGGGAATCACTAGTATTATAGGAACCTAACATCCATTTAGCATTTACAAGTAAATACATGAAATAACCATGACATGAACCAGTCATACAACCATGCTTATAACCAACATTAAACCATATAAATATTAGAGATATGAAAACCATTAAATCCACAAATAAATGAGTGCAAAAGTAAGAGAACTTAGATTTTAGTAATCATAGGAAAATCTGACCAGGCACAGGACTTCCATGTACCAGCTGACCATAGACATGGATGAACCAAATCTCTCTTTCATCCAGTCACCCCTATTCCATATTCGTAGGATGACTGTGAGATCTCATAGAACAACCAAGGGATTCTAGAGGGTAAACCACCTCCACCCTCATCAAACCATGATCACACCAAAACCGGTGCTTCGATCACAACCGAACCAAACTTAGAATGCCATCCAAAATCCATCACTATCCATGAGGAATTTTCCATCTCCTTGTCTCTCAAGCTTTACAACAATCCAATACTGGATTACTAGGGCCTGAAATGATACCGGTCTCTAAAGTTTTACTGCAATCCAAACCAAGATCACTAGGCCCTAAACCGAGACTTCTCCCTTGGGATTTACCGTGTATCCTGCCAAAACTGATCAAGGGATTCCTAGGCCTTTGGGAATGAAACTTGAGACCACCTCCACCCCGAATTCCTAAATCCATCTAGAAAAAAAAAGATAAAAACCAAGATAAACATCCCAACATACCATGGCATCCAAAAAAAGGTAAGGATAGGCTGGAAATCATTATCATAACCTGGAAAAATCATGCCACCAGCAACAAGAGAATTATACACCAACATGAAAAGCCATGCATGTCAAAACCAGCTAGGAAATAATACATGCAAAATGTTACCTGCAAGTATTTTTGTTGAAGCTGCTTGATCCTAATTTTCCTTCCTTGATCCTTTCTTTCCTTCCTTTCCCTTGTCTTACTTTTCCTTCCTTGATCCAAAGCTAGAGTGCTCCAAGAAAACTCTAAGTGACTAATAGTAAGAGAAAGAGAGAATAAGTGGAGAGCTCCAAACTTGAACTGACAAAAGGTTACCAACTGATCCTCAGAAGCCTTTTTATGAATGAGGACTCTATTTTCTTCATTTTCCATTATTTTCCTTCAATTTTCTCCTCACATGCAACTTGTGACATTTCACCTTACTTTTCTCCTAATTTCCTTTATTTTCATAAATAAAAAGGCCAAAAATGCTTTTTTGCCTTTTAATTCCTTTTACTAAGCCTTTGGAATAAGTGTCCCTTAACCGTGGTCTTATTTTTCCTTTATTAACTTTAATTACATGAAATTTTCACCAGGGCCATTACAGTACCCTCCCCCTTGGGGAACACCGTCATCGGTGTTAAACCACACCAAGACCTTAGCAAAACTATTGAAAACAAACATACTACCCATGGAGATTTATAACTTAGCTCATTGCAACATTTACAATGAAAGACCTGCTTCAAGAAAAACATCATGGAAACATGACAAGATAACAACCATATCGCTTATTGGAGCTTTATAACTTAGCTCATGGTGGTATTTACATCCATATACATATACATACATATACCAAAACATTAGTGAAACATATGCCAAACATATACCAACATCAAACCAAAATGTCTTTGCCTCAACTGGAAAACAATCAAGGATACAAGGCTCACATCTGATTCGCCATCTCCCATGTAGCTTCTTCAAGCCCAAAGTGCTTCCACTACACTTTAAATTTCTCTATGGCTTTGTTCATGAGCATGATGTGCTTCCGTTGCAATATGCACTGAGGCTCTGGCTAGAACTCTCCTTCTTGCTCTAGCTACAATACATACCAATCAATAACATGATCAACATCCTTTATATACTTCTTAAGCAATAAAATATGAAAAACATCATGGAATTTCACTATTGGAGGTAGTGAAATTCGATATGCCACTGGTCTAATCCTATCAAGGATCTCGAAAGGCCCACAATATCGTGGTGCCAACTTGGCACACGAACTAATCATCAAAGAGATTTTCTTGAGCTTGATGCACAAATACACATGCTCCCCAACCCGAAACTCTTTGAATACCCTGTGCTGATCCACATAACTCTTTTGTCTGTCCTGTGTTGCCTTTAGATTCTTCTTTATAACCTGCATTTCCTGCTTTATCTATGCCAACATATCCAGTATAATAAGTACCCTGTTCATTGGATCACTCCAGTTGATGCATTAGAGGAAATTTCAGCCTAAATGTTCCCATGAAATTTTCATGTAATTTCCATGTCATAATCCATAAACCAATCAAAATCCTTTAAATTTAAAAATGGGTACATGCAAATATTTTTTAGGGAAAAGAAAAACTACTTTTTTTAATTGTATTTTTAGCTTATCTCCTTACAGGTTTACTCAAATTTCAAGTGTAGACACTCTTTGGATGCAAAATTAAATTCCACATCCAATGAATAACCATTATGCATACTTTTGAGAGTACCCACATTGATAAAAAAATTAAGATACATTAAAAAAGAATGTTCAACACACTTTTTTAATATATCTTCAATTTTTATCAATGTGGGTATTCTCAAAAGTATGTATAATGGGTACTCATTGGACGTGGAATTTAATTATACACCCAAAGAGTGTCTACACTTGAAATTTGAGTAAGCCTATAAGGATATAATCCAAAAATACTATTAAAAAATGTAGTTTTCTTCTTTTCCCTCCAAAATTCACAACTCTTATTTTATTATTTTAACCATTATTTTGTTGTTTTTCCTTAGGAGGCCACTTTTAGGCTGTAATTTCCTCTAATGGGAATGTTACAACTCCATCCATACAATGCCTCAAAAGGACTCATCCTTAGTGACTCCTGATAACCATTGTTGTATGCGAACTCAACCAATGGAAGATACTCCTCCCATTTCCTCTGCTGGTTATTCACGTACATCCTCAACATATCCTCCAAGATCATGTTGACCCTCTCTGTTTGTGCATCTGTCTGTTGATGATAAGTTGTACTGAAGGTCAATTCTATACCCAAACCTTCAAATAGTTCCTTCCAGAACTTGGAAGTGAACTTTGCATCCCTGTCTAACACAATCTTCTTTGGAATACCATGCAATCTCACTATCTCTTTGATGAACACCCGTTCCACCTTGCTAGATGAATATGTAGTCTTTACTTGAATGAAGTGTGCTACCTTGCTTAACCTGTCAACCACGACCGTAATAGAAGCATGTTTCCTCAATGTCCTCGGAAGACCTGTGATGAAATCCATGGAAATTACCTCCCATTTCCATTTTGGAATCGCTATAGGTTGTAGTAGACCACTTGGATGCTTACATGCTGCCTTTAACTGTTGAAAATCTAAGCATCTAACCACGAACTCTGCCACTTCATTCTTTAGGTTCGGCCAATAGTAGAACTTATTTACCACCGTCAATGTCTTCCGATATCCTGGATGACCAAAGTATGGCTTGACGTGAAACACCCTCAAGATAAGATTCTTGAGCTCACTGCAATTCGACACATAGATCTTGTCTCTAAACCTCACCCAACCATATTTCATGAGAAGATAGTCTGCACCCTAATCACCTGTACCTGTACCTTTGCTTTGTTGTAACCTTTGCATGATCTCCTTGTATTTGTCATCCTGTTGTCCCTCTTGCAAGATCCTATCCTGTAACTCTATCCCACAAGAGCTCATAAATGCTATATGATTCACCTGTACCTTCCTGCTAAGAGCATCTGCAACCTGGTTCTCCTTCCCTTTGGTGTATCTAATCTCAATGTCGAACTCACTAAGGGTAGCCAACCATCTAGCTTGCCTGACATTTAGATTCGGCTAGTAAAAAAAATATCTCAACCCACTGTGATCTCTCATCAGTACAAACCTACTGCCAAGAAGATAGTGCCTCCACATCTTCAATGCATGTATGATCATTTCTAGCTCAAGATGATGCGTCAGATAGTTCTGCTTGTGCTCATTCAGTTTCCATTACTCATAGCACAATACCTGTCGTTCTTACATGAGAAATCCACCAAGTCCTCTCTTGCAATCAATTGTACACACTACAAACTCCTTCTCTGGATCTTCAATCTTTAGCACTGGTGCATGTGTCAACAACTGCTTAAGCTACTCAAAACTAGCCTCACATTCTTCTGTCCATTTGAACTTCTTACCTTTCCGCTGCAATGATGTGATAGGATATGCAATGCGTGAGAAGTTCCTGATGAACCTCTTGTAGTAACCTGCCAATCCCATGAATGATCTCACCTCATCCACATTCTTAGGAGTTGCCCACTCCATGATGGCCCTTATCTTTTCTGGATCTATTGGTATGCCATCCTTAGAGACAACATGCCCCAAGTAATGTACCTCAGTTTGAAAGAAGCTGAACTTGCTAAGTTTAGAATCTAACTGGTGCTCTCTTAGCGAGCTCAACATTTCTTTTAAATGCTTGGCATGTTCTTCCTCATTCTTAGAATATACCAATATGTCATCAATGAATACGATAACAAAATTTTCCAAATAAGGACACAACACACTATTCATTAAACACATGAATGTAGCTGGAGCATTAGTCAAACCGAATGGAACAACAACAAACCCATAATTCCCATACCTAGTCCTGAACGTAGTATTGAAGATATCCTCTTCCTTGATGCATACCTGATGATATCTTGATCTCAAGTTGATCATAGAGAACACTTCTGCTCCCTTTAACTGATCAAACAAATCATCAATCCTCAAAAATGGGTACCTGTTCTTGATCGTTACTTTGTTCAATAGCCTGTGATCAATGCACAATATAACAATACCATCTTTCTTATTTACGAACAAAACTCGTGGACCCCAAGGCGATACACTGGGTCTGATGTATCCTTTGTCCAACATCTCCTTTAACTACAAATTCAACTCTACCAACTTAGGTGTACTCATCATGTAAGGTTATTTTGATGCTGGAACTACCCCTTGCACCAACTTAATAGAAAAGTATACCTCCCTATGAGGTGGCAACTCTATAATGTCCTTAGAAAATACATCCTGAAACTGTTGCAAAACTGGGTACCTTCTCAACACATCGACATCCTCAAACTCCTTACCCTTGTCACTAGAAATGTGTACTGCAAACATCACACAACCTTTTTTGCAACTCTGCTTAGCCTGCATAGCGGTAACCATCCTCACTGATGTATGCTTATTCTTCCCCTGTGAGGTCCTCTTTTCCCCACTATCATCCACACACTCAATGGGCTTGTTAAAGCAATCCACTTTGGTTCTGTGAATGTATATACAATCCATACCCAAAAGGATACTATATGATCCCAATGGAAATACATTCAAGTGTGCTGTTGTAGGAATACCATTTAGCTCAAATGCACAACCTCTTACCAAATGGTGAACTCGCTTCTTTGTACTAGTAGCCAACTGTACCAACCAAGATTCTGCATGCACTTATTTTCCCAAACCACACTTATCCACTAGGTTAGGATTAATATAGTTATAGTTAGATCCATGATTAATCAAAATAGAAACAACTTGATCACAAAGCTTACTGTCCATCTCAATTATCGATGCGTGATGATCTGCCTACCTGTTTTCCACAACTGCATAGATCCAAGGAATGTTATTACCAACATCACCAATTGTATGTGCCTCCAGAGCACTATAGATATGGGGTCTACCACCACTCTAATACTGCAGAAAATCCCTCTTATGATGATCCTTACCACATATCCAACACTGTAATGGTTCCCTACCACTGTCTCTACCCTGCTGCTCTCCATGTCCCTTCTTAGTTGTATTGAACCTCTTGTAAGGAACTGCATTTTATTTCTCACTTGCATCTTGAGTTCTTCCTCTCTTTGGTGGCCATTTTACTTTATCTTTCTCATTCGTTTTCAAGTCATGCTTAGGCTAGACTTTGCGCTTCGAATGCTCATAACAATGCTTCAACTTTTGCATGGCATCCTCCAACAATCTAGGCTCATCGAACTCAATCTGATCTTTGTATGCTACTGGCAATCCATTGAAGAATCTTTGAACCTTGGCCTTCTCCTCCTTGAGGTAAGGCACATATCTCAACAGCTCCAAGAATCTTCTAGTATACTCCTCATCTATCATAGAACCCATCTACAACTTATAAAACTCCTTAACTCTGTCATCATAGTACCTCTTCGACAAGTACTTCTTCTTAAAGAGCCTTTCAAATGCATGCCAAGTCAATATTCCTCAGGTATACCTTTGACATTATTCACCTCTTTCCACCAAATATCTGCTTTACCTTTGAGACTGAAAGTGACTATCTTTGCTTTCATGTTTTCTAAATAGTCATGCAATCAGAAGAATTTCCTCATACCAAGCAACCATGCTTTTTCATCCTTTGATTTCTTCATTTCTCCATCAAAGATAGGTGGGTTTTCTTTCTTGAACTCATCCAGAAAGCATCCCCTATCACTCCTCTTGTAAGGATGATAACAATGTCAATCATGATGTCTACCAGAACCAGAACAAGAATAATACCCATATCGATCACCTTTCCTATCCGGAGTATCCAAAAACCTGTCATCTCTAATCGTGTCAAATCTATCTGACTTGTGTCTATTAGGATACCTACTACTATATGCCCCATTATTTATGTCCTTTCCATGGTTGATCTGAAGTGGCCCTTGTCACTGCAATTTTGACAAACTCTGAAAAAGTATCGCACCTCTGCTTGTTTCTCTTGTGCTTGCATGGTTTTGTCATTATCTACTTTGCAACTCGTTATTTCTTCCTTTAGGATTCTCAATGTGTCTTCCAAGTCAGAAGAGTGCCCCACACCACTCTTCCCATCTAATCCATAGGGAGATTCTATGTAGTCTACCACCTTTCTAGCCATTTGATCTCTTTCCTTCAATGCATACTATGTCAGCTAAACCAAATCAAAATAAACCAATGTACCTTAGCATAATTTGGGGAGGATACCTTGTTTGCAAGATCAATAAATCAATGTGATACATTTATAACGTAAACATAACAACATATAGACATCTATCGAATAATGAATTGATGCAGGAGAATTGACTTGAAACTATCATTGTATTTTAGTAGACATAGGGGGTCTTGTATTTTCTAGGAAGTTGGATTCCTATATATGTAATTATTAATGTTTTGAGTGGTTAAAATAGGAATTAATTAGATAAGTGTGAGGATATTTGTAAATGGTCTCAAGTGTAGGAGAACATGAGTGATTAATGATGATGAGAGCGTTGGAAATCAATTGTAACTCTTATAAGTCTCATGATTCAAGGAACTAGAGAGGATTCTTAGGGATAAGTAGGAGTTAAAAGTGGATTTAGAAGATTTTCAGGAGTTAGTTCAGCAAATTAAGGATCTGAACTAGAATTAGTTCAACAAAACCTTTTTGTATAAAGGTAAGCCTAAAAGGCTAAGAGAAAGTTAGTCAGTCAGTAGTTAGAGAGTTAGGAAACAGGGTTTGTCTATAAGCCTACGGGCAGGTAGGAAAACAGAGGCCACTGATAAAAAAATCAGGCCTGAGAGAGAGACTCTTGTGTAAATACTTGTTTATTAATACAAACAACTCGATTGGGAGTTCATGTGTGTGTATTGAGTAATTAAGATATATATCGTGTATGATTTTGAGTTATTCTGCATAACTTAGGTTGCAGGTGCAGAATCAGAGGCAGAATACAGAGAAGAGTGACTGAGAGGTGTTATGGCTTTACACACACTGACAGTATAGGAGGAAGCATAAAGGCGCAAGTGGAGCTAAGTTAAGGAGGAAGTTGTGATGCAGAAGAGCTAAAGACCAGAACCCTGGAGTAATCTGAAACCATGGAAGAACATTGAAGAATGGTGTAAAAACAAAGTAAAGAGGAGATTAGTAACTGCAACGGGGGTAGAGAGTATGGGATGCCTTGATCATGGGTGAAGGCCCGCAATTGTTCTTAACCGTCGATTGCAAAATTTAGATGCTGATGTCATAATCAACTACGGGGGTTGAAAGCTTGATAACCCACGTGCTAATTGAAGACCCACAGACCGTCAAATCGAATGATTAGATCAAGCATGCCTTGATCAATCAGTGGAGGATGGCGATCGGATTGTTTTGATGATCAGAACAAGTGATGACCGTTATATTTTGAGAGAGAATATCAACGACGGAGAGTGAAAGTCAACGTGGGACGAAACTGCTATTCAATTGGCAAATTGCTATTCAATCAGCGAAGTGTTGTTCAATCGGCGTAGTGTTGTTCAATTGGCGAATTGATGTTCAATCAGCGAATTGTTGTTCAATCGGCGAAGTGTTGTTCGAATTGTTGTTCAATCTCGAATGCTGTTCAATTACGGATTTCTATTCAATCTTGAATGTTGTTCAGTAGCTGTTCAATTGACGAATTGGAGAGGAGTAGACCCGAAAAGGTTATAGGCGTGGTTTCATTCCATTTGAAGTCTGGCTGTGTTATCTCTTATCGCATGTGAGAGGCGATGGAGTCACAGGTCAGTGGGATGCAATATTGCGACAGTCGTTGATCTAGTGGACGAAATCAACGATGGACAGGGAAATTGCATATCGCAGATCGGAAGTCCCAAATGCCAAGTTCTTAAGAGTCTTTGAATCCCGCGATTGCGATAAAGGTATGCATTGATTAATGTGTAATGACGGAGGAAAAGGAGAAAAGGTATGGTTTATGTTTGTTGTGGAATATTTCTATTATGTAAACATTATAATAGAAATAAAGCACCGATAGGAGGTTTATGGGTAAGTCCGTGAATAACCATAGTTATAGAGTGGGGTTGGTTATATATGTGCAAGCATTAAGGATTGATTAAAAGTTTAATGAAGGGAGAGTATAGAGTCCTGATGGAAAGGATGGATTAAGGGTAGACTGTGGATTAGTTAAGAAATCATTCCGCATGAGATTTATTAATGGGGCCTTAAAACCTTAACTTATGAAGGTTTGACAAGGCAAGTCAATGAAATTCCTGGGATTGATGAGATTATGCATTTTATATGCATACTGTGGGTATACACAGGATTTTCTTACATCAAAGTGGTATCAGAGAAAAACAAAGAAATTCTGTGTGAAAGTTTCTTTGAGAAAATTTAGAACAAATTTATGTGTTAAGATGTGTATGCAGGAAAGAGGAGATCAGATTCTAATATGACAAACAATAAGCACACAGAGGTAAGGTATAACAAAATATTGGGAGAATTGCAGATGGAAGGGAACAAAAGACAATCCATTCAAAGTGTAGGTGAATGGTAGAACAAGATCATGCAGAGATCTTGAAGGTGAGATGGTATGTTTTCATTTTAATCTGATTCGAAGATTGGAGAGTGTGTGGTTTTCATATTGATGTGTAGGTAGCAGTGTAAGAAGGTGAGAAGATTACAACAACCTAGAGCAAGGAATGCTCAATTGGTTCCATAGGAAAGAACCAAAGAAATGATAACAGACTGAGCTCAGAGGAGAGAAGCTTAGTGAGGCATATGTAGCAAGAAGGAGACTTTTTATTATAGAGGTATTGTTGCAAATCACAAGAAGATCATAAGGGAAATTCCCCGGAGGATGTGGGTAGAATTGCTAAGTAATGAAGGAAGATGATAAGACTTTCTAAGTGAAAGAAGAAGTGGTCAGAACCAAGTATTTCATTGTGATTGAAATACGAGAGGATAGTTGTGTTCTTAGAAGGTGTAGATGAGTTGAAGCCAAAAGGAGCAGAGAGAAATTCTCAAAAGAGGTTCTAGGTATAGAGAACCAAGGGCTTGCTAAAAGACCAAGTACCGAGGAAAGCTTGGTGAGGTAGGTGGCAGCAGAGAGGACTTGTTGTTGCAGAGGCTTTAATGCAGCTCTGTTACACAAAAATATCGTCACTATGATTATTTACAGTCAGTATGGGTCTATCATCACTTGTACTGTCCTCCTAAGCAAGTCTAAGACCTCAGCTCTTCAAATCAAGCTTTGGAAGTGGGAGAAAGACATTAAAAATCAATGTAACTCTGGTTCCGCACTTTCTCTCATGGTCACCTGCGGTCCTGCACTTTCTGTGTACAAAAGCTGCGTACCTACCCGCTCTGTTCCTAACAGTGCAGGTGCGGACCCCTGTGAAAGTCAAAAGGCGCAATTTTTATCTTAAAAAACTCACTTTGGGTTAATTCTAGAGTTTTCTAGAAGGAATTTTGACGTGGATTGTTCGCTCTGAGGTGGTTCATGCATCCCAAAAGAGAAGGAGCTAATCCCTTGACTAAAGGAGCTATCCCTTTGAAGGAGGGCTTTATCCCTTTGAAGGAGGACCTAGTAACTTCCCTCCATTGCACTATAAATACAGGCAATGGGGTGAGGACTAGAGAGGTTAGAAGCTGAACATTTTGAGGGTAAATGCTGGTGAAATTGAGACTCTTTGGTTAAGCTTGAGAGGAGAGATCACATACCTCTTGGTTCCATTGGAGAGTGAGTGAAACTTGTCAAAGTAGAGGAGACATCTTGTTGGACCCTAGGAGGAGCTTGTACATCGTCAAGGCAAAGGTTGTAAGGTTCTTCTTCTTTTGAATTAATACAATCAAACTCATTTTTCTCAACAAGTATCTTATGTTATTTGTTTCATGGACTCCTTGACTTTCATGTTAAATATGTTTTATGCAATTGGTTTTTCAGGTGCTATTTAATGTGTTTGCCTTGTTTGTGTTTGCAGATTCACGAAAAGGAGCTCATTTGGATCAAAGGAGCGAGGGCATCCACAAGCTTGCGTTGGACCAAAGGTAGGCCCTAAAAATCTTTGTTTGCTATTGTTAATTGAAGCATATTTAGAGAAAGATAGTGTCTGGTTGGTTTGCTTGTCATTAGGTCTTCTTTAGATTCTAGGAAGGTCTATCTTGTCCGCAAGATCGACTCATTCCGTGTGACAGAATGGCGACTCCACTGGGGACTTGATTGTTTTCCTTGTTTTATACTTTGACCTGAGAAACTATATTTTCTGTTTCTGTTTTTGACTTGATGATTGTGGGATTGGGTGAATTTAGTTAATTTTGAGTCAGTTTTTATTTTTCATAGTTTTGGGAGAGGTACGCACCCTCTGAGTTAAGCACAGTGCGTACCTGTACGCACTTTTCCTTTGTGCACAGAGCGTGGACGCACCTGTGTAAACAGGTTGCCTGCGTACCCTGTCAAAAATTTGAAAAATTTTAAATTTTTCTCTTTTTTATCAGTTTAGAATTTGTTTATAGGTTTTATCCCCTGCCCAGACCTGCATGTACCTTGTCAGAGGCTTTTCTTAGGTTAATTCCACTGGCATTCCTGTTTTAAGCTTTTATCAATTGGGTGTTTTGAGTCTCTTTTTTGAGAAATTCTTAATTTGATTTCCTTTGGTCATTACTTGGAGGTTTGTCTCAGTCTTTTCACAATTTTGCATCTTTTTGCTTTTGTTTTTGCAAAAAAATTTCCCCCTCATTCGCCCGGGGGGGCTAAATTGTGTATGAGTGTTAATCGCCTTTGAGTGTTTTTATTTTTTATCTTTGGAACTCTCACCCAATTTTCTCGACTTGCACTTGATTGGTTCTTAGATTACATTAGAATCATCTTGTGTTTGAGAATTCTCTTGCATAGATCACATTTGCATAATTAGAATTCTCATTTTCAGAATATGAATGAAAAATGTGCATAGATTACATTTGCATACTTTTCAAGTGAATTGTGCATAGATTACAATTGCATAGTTTACATTCTGAAAAATCAATCGTATATTTAGATCAACTTTCTTTGATTTGAATTTACATATTTTTATTCTTGTTTTTAACACACAAAAATAAAAATTAAAAAAAAAAAACTTTTTGGAATTGATTTGCATTAGTTTTTCTTGATGAAATTAGTGCATTAGAGAATTTGTTATATTTTCTCTTAGTGATCAATTTCTTGCATTGTTGGAAGTGAATGGAAACTCTCTCCTTACCTTAGTTAGGATTCATCGAATTGAAAAGATTACATTATCATATTCGATTGCATTCAGTTTTGAGTTGGGTCATAACACCATTGGTTTCGTATCCATTTACCCATTTGAGTAATAACAGCCTTAATAACACAATGCTTAATTAAAATTTATCTAGTAATTTTTACATTTTTAGGGCTCTTTCCACCAATCTAGCTTAGGCTAGTGTCTTGGAATAGGTTTTAGTTAACTCTCCAAGACAGTAAAACAAACAAGTAGCTGTATCTTGCGGTAGGAAGAAATCCAATTGTTGCATTTATGCTCTGGGAAAGCTCCTCTTAAAGGAGAAGCACGAGATCGTGTCCGAACCAGTGTGGGAATCAATCCTTCCTCATTGGGAAAGACGCCAGATATTCACGTATTAAAAACGGTAAACCTCGAATTAACCATTGTCGAGGAGCCTGGGGTCACTTGTTGGTAAACCTTGGATTATGTCAAGGAACCTTCAAGGGGATTGAGCTTGCTACTCTGCCCTTGCGTGCGTATCGGATCGTAGACTGTTCCCCCAGGTATATTTGTCTCAGTTGGTAACCTTAGTGGCCATATTCTTTAGGACTCTTCCTGAGGTGACAGTGGTGGGAAGATCCCACTGTACCTGGAGCAGACGTCGGCTAGACTCACTTGGATTTTCTGGGGGGTTCTCTTCACTCGAGATGGTTAAGTGGAGGAACTTGTGCCAGTCTATTCATTAAGCAGGTTGCCGGGGTAACTGTTCCAACCGCTATTTCTGTATTGAATTCTGCGACGTTGGATTTCATCACCAACTAGTGTTTTCGGTACAGAAAGTTACTGTTTGTGTGTGGTTTGACTCCTAGATTTGATAGTGCGTGTTAATTTGTTTGTTTTTACTTTTAGAGACCATAGGTGTGAATTGTGAATTGTTAATTTTAGTTTTAAATTGTTAATAAAATTCACTGAAGTTGAATATAATGGCAACTGTTCCAGAATTTACCAACCTAGGAACCCCTCTTAACGAGGATCCTAGTACTTTTCCTTTCTTTGGAAATGTTGGTCCTCCTTATATGGCTGCTTTGTCATTACTTGGATTTACAATAGGATTACCGATATGGTTATTTTCAACTTCATTGGCCCAAAATACTCCAATTGTTCCACCTCAACCGAATGCTTCACCTCAACAGAGTTCACCATCTCAACATCACCAACCTTCTGTTGACCCTTTACCTTCTTCGCCTAATTTTTCTTCCTCCATTTCTTCCTCTTCGCTTGGTAAAAGCCTCGATGCTAGTAACCAGGTGGCTAAGAAGAAGAAGAAAGGGAAGAAGAAGAAGAAGAAGAAGAAGCAAGATAAGAAAGAAGTCAACCAACCAACCACGACTGTAAGTGTTAGTTGTGTTGAGGAAAACTCCGACATGCATCGTAAACCCAAATACCCTTGCAGGCTTTGTAAGGGTGACCACTTCCTTATCAATTGTCCTGGTATTCCAAAGGTCTTGGAAGTATGGTCAGAAAAATCACATCAACTTTCCATTGATCCATCAACCAGTGATAGTCAGGTTCCTGGGAAAAAGGGTAAAGTTAGGTTTCCTTGTAAGTTATGCAAAGGGAGTCATCAAACTCACATTTTCCCTCACATGGATGAAGCCTCGAAATTGTTGGAAAACCTTACTGTTCCACAGCAAGAATTTCCAACTGGTTACCGTAAACTTTCTCCCAACCTACCGTCAACTGATGGAGTGATTGATCTAGTTTCAAGTACAGTCGATCACACTCTTCCATTGGAGAGTGAAACTCATATCACTCAGGTTGATGATCCATTAGTTGATCAAGTGGTCGATTCAATTTCACATTCGGTCGATCCCACTTTCCCTTTAGAGAGTGAACTTCATACTGCTCAGGTTCTTCTTGTTACATCAGATTCTTCTATGCCGGGGGGCATTTCACCTATTTCTACAGAACCCCCTCCAAGTACTGAGGTCTTTTCCTTTGATTGGAATAGACTGACAGAACCTCGTCTTCCTTCCTCCATCCCTTTCCAAATCATTGTCAAGGTTGGTGGTAGGGACATACGCCGCACACAGGTAGATGAAGGTGCTTCTGTTAGTATTTTATCCTCAACTGCTTGGAAAGCTTTGGGTTCCCCTCAGCTTGTGCCTATTACGCAGAATCTGAAAGCTTTTAACAGAACCATTAGTGAACCTTTAGGGATCCTTCCTAAGTTTTCTATTACCTTGGAAGGTAAAACTGTCTGTATTGATCTTATGGTAGTTCAAGGTCCCTTGGATTTCAATTTACTCCTTGGGCGAGGCTATGTTTATGCAATGAAAGCTGTCATATCGACACTCTTTCGCGTGATGTCTTTCCCTCACAATGGAAATATTGTGACTGTAGACCAGCTTTCGTTCCCTAGTCTTGTTTCAACTACCAATAATATGACACCCCTAAATGTTCCTGATTCTGAAGTGGTATCTACCCCACCACGGGTTAATTATGTGGCAACTGGTCCCATGTTTTCAGTTACCGATGTAAGTGAGCCTCTCACTGTTTGCTCATCTTCCTTTGATTTAGATCCGGTAATTGACATGGAAAACTCTATGGGATTACTTGAACGCGATGTTCTTATCCCTTTTGAGTCCCTTGACATGTGTTCCTTCCAGAGAACTATTCTTCCTTCTGATGAAGATCTCTTGGAAGCCATGATCAAGGTGTGTCCATTGACATGTCTTTCTTCCAGTTGGAAGCCATGATCAGTGTTGCGAGGATAGTTCCTTTTCCTATGCCAACCTCGTTAAAAAATGAAACAGGTGTCCATGAGGATAGTTCCTTTTCCTGAGTCAACCTCATTAAAAAATGAATCAGGTACGAGGATAGTTCCTTTTCCTGTGCCAACCTCGTTAAAAAATGAAACAGGTGTCAATGAGGACAGTTTTGTTCCAGTATCAACCTCGTTAAAAAATGAAACAGGGTGTTAGAGGAAAGTTCCTGTTACTGTGTCAACCTCGTTAAAAAATGAATCAGGTATGAGGATAGTTCTTTTCTTGTGTCAACCTCCTTAAAAAATGAAACAACTCCCTTTTCAAGTTAAATCTTGAAAGTAAACCTTCATTCCATCCACCTGGTTGAATGCAATGAAGCTTGGGGGGCATGTACCTCGCTTTGCATCATTATGCTGGGGGCATGCAAACTTTTGAAGCATAGTTCCTTGTCTTGTGTCAAGCTCGTTAAAAAAATGAATCAAGGATTTTAGAGCATAGTTCCTTGTCTTGTGTCAAGCTCGTTAAAAAATGAATCAAGGTTTTTAGAGTAGAGTTCCTTGTTAGGTAGATTGTAGAGAGTAGTTATGAGCATAGTTCCTTATCTTGTGTCAAGCTCATTTAAAAAATGAAACAAGGGTTTTGAGGATAGTTCTTTTCCTGTGTCAACCTCACTAAAAAATGAAACAACTCCCACGAGTCTTTCCAAGATTTCGAAAGAAAACCTTCATTTCATCCACCTGTTTGAACGCAATGAAGCTTGGGGGGCATGTACCTTGATTTGCGTCATTATGCTGGGGGCATGCGAACTTATAACAAGCATAGTTTTTCGTTTCAAGCTTGCATAAACATGAAACTGAATCTGAGCATAGTTCTTTTCCTGTGTCAAGCTCGTTGAAAAATGAAACAAATCCTCCTTTAATTGAGTCGAGAGTTTGACTAGATCTCATAAATGTTAAGTTGTATATTTAAGTTAGTTATTTCAGTTTTTTGCATAATTTTCTTACAGTTTTAGGTCGAGTCTTTCAAATGATCTCGTAAATGAACCTTCATTCATCCAACTGGTTGAATGAAATGAAGTTTGGGGGGCATGCGCTCTAGCAGTTATGCTTAGGGGGCATCAAGCACAGTTTTCTCTCTGTTTCAAGCTTGTGTAAAAATGAAACTACTTTGAAGCATAGTTTTTCTCTGTTTCAAGCTTTTGTAAAAATGAAACCTATCTCGAGTCAATTTCAGTTATTTTCAAGACTCATTAAACTCATGAAAATCCCGAGATTATTTTGCTATCTTTCATTCTCGTAAAACAAATGAAAATGCCGAGTTCTTTCCGTCTTTTCCTGCTCGTAAATTAAATTGAAAGTCGGCCATATGAGTACATTTTTATCATTTTTTCAAACTCATTAAAACTTACGAAAAAGTGAAAACCATGAGTACATTTTTATCATTTTTTCGAACTCGTTAAAACTTACGAAAAAGTGAAACCTTAGAGTCACCTTTAAGCTCTTTTCTGACTCCTAAAACATGAAAAGATTGCCGAGTGTTTCTTTTAAACTCGTTAAAACGGAATTAAAAGACGGTCCACTTACAGCTCTTTTCCGACCGTAAAAACATGAAAAGATTGCCGGATTTTTGTCGTTTCAAATTCGATATTGGTTATAAAACGACGTGTCATTGATCGCTTTTTTACTTTTTCGGGTCAGTGACACTAATAACGAAAAGTACTCCTTGGTCGTAAAAGATCAAGCGGTTCTCTCAAGTATTATTTTATACTTTTTCGGGCTTGGGAGACACAAATTTACGAAAAAGGTCAACCCTGGAGTTTTCTTAAGTTTTTTCAGACTCTCTAAAATTGAAAAACGCCGAGTTTCTCCTATACTGGACTCGTTAAAATTTCACAGTAAAGGACCTGTTCAATTACAAACAGGAACGAACCACTCCTTCTTAGGGTTCGAATCTAAACTAAGTTGGACTCATTTGAAGGATGAGCTTATAATCAAGCAAATGTTATCCTCCTCAAGCTTGTCAAAAATAAAGAGGTACTTGCCAGAAATGGTGGGGGAAAAGAGAGAAAAATGAGTCTGTTTGTCATACTTTGTAACCACTCTTGAACACGACACTTTTATTCACCTGGGTTGGGAAATCCTTTGCCTAACAGTTGATCAAACCACATTGAAAGTCTTCAGCCGGTTTCTAGGTATTAACTTTGGGTCAATTGTCACCAAGCCATCTGTCGTGTCGTTTTGTGTTCAAGAGGTCACTTCCAATAAGCCATTCATATGTAAGATATCTGTCATCCATCTTGACCATCCCTGAGTCAGTCCTTGCAACTAAATTTCTTCAACTTGATCTATGATTTCGTGTTGTGGGCTTGCCTGCAACGGATCGCTTTCTATCGACATCAGCACATTATCTAGAAAGATGATCTAGGAATCGTCAGTACCTTGAGATCTGCATGCCTCAATGGCAGGTTTCTCGCCTTTGACGACAGTTTACATCATTGACTTTCGATCGAAGGATTCCGTGATATGTTCGACATCAACACATTTACTCACATCTCATGGATTGTACTGGGTACTTTGAGAGCCATTGACATCACTGGTGGTTTCTCTCGCACTTGTTAACAGTTTACATCATTGACTGGTAATCAAGTGGTTTCTACCATGTTCGACATCAACACATTTATTCACATGGATAGAATCGTACTATTTCGGGAAGTAGAAATGAAGACCCTGGATCTAGTTTCCACCATCCAGGCTGCAAGGAATTTTGTATTCATTATATTGTGGACTATTCATAAACAGATGGATGCGTCCATACTGTGTTCACATGAGTCTATACTTGTGATGTTTTACAAGATCATTCCTATATCAGAGCAGTAGATAGTTTTCTAGTTAGTTTTGATCTGAGTATGGGAATGCCTACCTCAGCGATGATATGATCTCATATATATATCTTGCATTGAATGTTTTTACAGGTTCCGACCGGGCTCTCCACAAGATGATCCTCGAAATGATAAAGTACTTCACTCTTCCTATATGATAAATGAAATCCTCATCTACTACAGACTTCGCACTTTAGGGGGCAATCTGTTACACAAAAATATCGTCACTATGATTATTTACAGTCAGTATGGGTCTATCATCACTTGTACTGTCCTCCTAAGCAAGTCTAAGACCTCAGCTCTTCAAATCAAGCTTTGGAAGTGGGAGAAAGACATTAAAAATCAATGTAACTCTGGTTCCGCACTTTCTCTCATGGTCACTTGCGGTCCCGCACTTTCTGTGTACAAAAGCTGCGTACCTACCCGCTCTGTTCCTAACGGTGCAAGTGCGGACCCCTGTGAAAGTAAAAAGGCGCAATTTTTATCTTAAAAAACTCACTTTGGGTTAATTCTAGAGTTTTCTAGAAGGAATTTTGACGTGGATTGTTCGCTCGGAGGTGGTTCATGCATCCCAAAAGAGAAGGAGCTAATCCCTTGACTAAAGGAGCTATCCCTTTGAAGGAGGGCTTTATCCCTTTGAAGGAGGACCTAGTAACTTCCCTCCATTGCACTATAAATACAGGCATTGGGGTGAGGACTAGAGAGGTTAGAAGCTGAACATTTTGAGGGTAAATGCTGGTGAAATTGAGACTCTTTGGTTAAGCTTGAGAGGAGAGATCACATACCTCTTGGTTCCATTGGAGAGTGAGTGAAACTTGTCAAAGTAGAGGAGACATCTTGCTGGACCCTAGGAGGAGCTTGTACAGCGTCAAGGCAAAGGTTGTAAGGTTCTTCTTCTTTTGAATTAATACAATCAAACTCATTTTTCTCAACAAGTATCTTATGTTATTTGTTTCATGGACTCCTTGACTTTCATGTTAAATATGTTTTATGCAATTGGTTTTTCAGGTGCTATTTAATGTGTTTGCCTTGTTTGTGTTTGCAGATTCGCGAAAAGGAGCTCATTTGGATCAAAGGAGCGAGGGCATCCACAAGCTTGCGTTGGACCAAAGGTAGGCCCTAAAAACCTTTGTTTGCTATTGTTAATTGAAGCATATTTAGAGAAAGATAGTGTCTGGTTGGTTTGCTTGTCGTTAGGTCTTCTTTAGATTCTAGGAAGGTCTATCTTGTCCGCAAGATCGACTCATTCCGCGCGACAAGCTCATAGTAAATGAGTGAGCGAGAAGCTCATGAAGATAGAGATGGAGAAGAAGATGACTACTGATAGTCATAGTAGAGGTTCTGAGGAAGACCACAATAGAAGAAAGGTGAAGAAGGAGGATTCCAAGGCAAATGGTAAGAGGATGAGTCAAGATGAAATTGACAAGGAAATTGCAGAGATGAAAGAACAACTTGATGTGTTAACAATGCTGCTAGAGGAAAACTAGAGATTAGGTTGGGTCTTGAAGAAAAATTCAGTGAAGTGGTCTAAGTTACAGAGAAGACTACAACAGAGGTAAGTAAAGTGGCTGATGAAAAAACTCATAGAAGCTGAGTTGGAAATGGAAGTATCCATTTGTGAACGAGAGTCGGTTGAATTTCCGGGTGAAGATGAAGATGAAGACTTGAAGACTGAAACTTCAAGTGAGACCAAAGGGTCACATGATTTTAAATCTAATAATTTGTGTATGATTGTAGATGAAACATGAGAAGAAGGACAATTTGTTGATATTGTCGTAAAGGAGGAAGAAGACAGGCATAATCTAAATTCTGTTATGAAAGAAGAAGTAGAGAAGGATATCAAGCAATCAAGTGAAGGACTTGATGAGATTGAAGAGAAGAACACTGAAATATTTATGAGTCATGTAGAGGACTTGGAACGACAGGAGGACTTGGTGATTAAATCATCAAATGAGATCATGCGGTCTTGTGGCTTTACAACTGACAAGTTGTGTGTGAATGCAGGTATTGCAGAAGACAAACCATGTTATGGAACTCTCGTGAATGAAGCTGAAATTTTCCAAGTAAAGTATGATGATGACTGTCTTTCAAATGAAGATCAAGTTGAGTTATTACAGCAGAAGGAGTTCATAAAAATGGCCAAAGGGAGAGTGATGGGCAGACATCTAAAACTATCACAGAGATGGAGGATCAGAATTTTATTCTAATCAAGAATGAAGAAATAGTGTCAACAAGAAGTTATACTTGTGATAGAGAAGAAGATAGTGAGGATTGTACAAAGATTTTAGGAGAAATTTCAAGTGAGATGACAAATTTGTGGCATGAGTTAAGTCTTTTGGAGAAAAGGCTAGAAAACCAAAAAGTAAGTGTTCAAGTTGTAAAATCAGAATAGAATGAGAATGAAGAATTTCACTGTAGCGGACAAGGACATGAATACATTATTAAAACAGATGGTGTGGAGGAGAGACTAGCTGACAGTCTCATGAATTCTGTTGAGAATTCAAATCAACATACTGATGTGCTGATAGAGGAGGAAGAATTAGAGCAACATACTGATGTGTTGCCAAAGGAAGAAAAGGCATGGAAGCCTTATGATTTTTATTTTTATAATTGTTTGATGAGTGCAGGTTTAGTTGTAGATGCTGGAGAAAATTTGGCATAGATGAGCAGCCAAATAAAAATGAAAGAGGAAGATTTTGTGGAAGTATTTAATGCATGGAGCAGAGATGTTAAATAGCTGGAGAGAATGCTGGAAAGCTAGGATATGCAAAAAGAGATAATCATGAAAGAGGGTAAGGATGAAAGGGAGGTAGAACCAGTAAGAATGGCAGAACAAGTAAGAATGAGAGAACAAGTAAAAATAAGCGAAGAAGAAGTAAGCGTAGGAGAAAGAGTAAGTGATAGAATTTGACAACTTCAAAGAGAAGAACAACAGTTTGAAGAGCTAGTGGACAACAACAACAAACTGAAGCAAAGAGAAAGAGATAGTAGTAAGTGGTAGAGTATGGACTAGCCCAAGGATGTGTTGGAGATGGAGATTGAAGAGTTATGGAAAATAATGATGAAGCAGTCTATATGGAGAAGATTGATAGTAGCAGGAAGAATGATCAATCATAACTTGAACTTGATTGACAAGGAGAGGAAGATGAAACAAAATACAATTGACATACAACAACAACAAAGGTGTAGAGCATTCAGACAACTACAAACTAAAGTTTGGGACCTTGGAGGTTTCCTATCAACACATGAAGACACATGATCAGGAGATCATGAATGTTTTCTACTTTGGGAGTCTAATGCAGGAGCATTGACTCGAAACTATCGTTGTATTTTAGTAGACATAGGGGGTCTTGTATTTTCAAGGAAGTTGGATTCCTATGAATGTAATTATTAATGTTTTGAGTGGTTAAAGTAGGAATTAATTAGATAACTGTGAGGATATTTGTAAATGGTCTCAAGTGTAGGAGAACATGAGTGATTAATGATGATGAGAGAGTTTGAAATCAATTGTAACTCTTATAAGTCTCATGATTTGAGGAACTAGATAGGATTCTTAGGAATAAGTAGGAGTTAAAAGTGGATTTAGAAGATTTTCAGGAGTTAGTTCAACAAATTAAGGATCTGAACTAGAATTAGTTCAACAAAACCTTTTTGTATAAAGGTAAGCCTAAAAGGCTGAGAGCAAGTTAGTCAGTGACTAGTTAGAGAGTAAGGAAACATGGTTTGTCTATAAGCCTATGGGCAGGTAGGAAAACAGAGGCCAATGATAAAAAAATCAGGCCAGAGAGAGAGATTCTTGTGTAAATACTTGTTTATTAATACAAACAACTCGATTGCGAGTTCATGTGTGCGTATTGAGTAATTAAGATATAGATCGTGTATGATTTTGAGTTATTTTGCATAAATTAGTTTGTAGGTGCAGAATCAGAGGTGGAATATAGAGAAGAGTGACTGAGAGGTGTTATGGCTTTACACACACCGAAAATAGAGGAGGGAGCATAAAGGCGCGAGTGGAGCTAAGTTAAGGAGGAAGTTGTAGTGCAGAAGAGCTAAAGACTAGAACCCTGGAGTAATCCAAAACCACGAAAGAACATTGAAGAACGTCGTAAAAACAAATTAAAGAGAAGATTAGTGACCGCAGCGGGGGTAGAGAGTATGCGATGCCTTGATTGTGGGTGAAGGCCCGCAGTTGTTCTTAATCGTCGATTGCAAAATTTATATATTGACATCATAATCAACTATGGGGGTTGAAAGCTTGATAACCCACGTGCTAATTGAAGACCAACAGGCCATCAGATCAAATGATTAGTGTTGGCATTATGATTCAGGTTTGGCGCTATGGCACAGGTGTTGTACTTGATGGCAACCCACTCAAGTGGCAAAACTCTGTTCAGGCTCTCAAAATGATGGAAAATAAGGGGTTCGTAGGTGCAGCATTCAAAAGGTGCGGACCCGCAAGTACGCCGACCAAGAAGTGCGGACATACCCGCAGGTGCTCCGTTCAGAAGGTGCGGACCCCAGTTCACTCACTCCAATGCAGAGAAGCGCGCACACGTGGGGTTTCTTATGTTTGGCCCTTGGTATTTAGCCCATCGATCATGATCCTATGGTTTTGGCCCGTGGTATAGGATCTAAATTATTGAACCCCGATTTGGATCCCCTGTATTGGTTTTCGATGGTTTTGACCCATGGTTTGAATAAGGGCTTGCCTATAAAAAGGAAAGGAGATCACTTGGCTAAGTCACTTGTGAAAATTTGAATATCTTAAGATCTGAAATTTTGGGTAATCGATTTTAAAAGCTAGATCTATATCAAAGTGAAATCTGTAACGTGGAAGGCGGATCTGTTGATAGGGCGTGATCTCTTGGGCGTGTGATCAGATCAGTGGATCTGACAATCTGTGGTACATTGGTGGATTGTTAATTTGGGTCTATTTGGAGGTCCGCAGGCGATCCACAACTCAAGTGCGGAGGTATGCAGGACAGAAGAAGGCATAGTGCAGAGGTACGCAGCGCATCAGAAGGCGCAGGTGCAGAGGTACACAGCGCGACAAAAGGTTCAGTGCATGGGTATGTAGAGAAGCAGAAGGATCAGGTGCGGAGGCACGCTGTCGGGCAGACAGTGCAGGTGCGGATCTGAGCAGTGGCACGCAGTTCCGCAGAAGGGCTAAGTGCAGTGGTACGCAGAGCACAAGACGGATCAGGTGCGGATCTGCGCAGTCAAGGCATAGAAGAACTGTGGATATCTGCAGGCTGCTATTGGTGAAGTTACGGATCCCTTTTGAAATAATTATTGACTGCCTTTTATCTATTGCTGCAGAGTTCTGGGTTTAGATTTCTGGTATTACTTTTCTGTTTACAGCATTCTAAGAAGTTGGGTGATTCATTGGTTGATTGTATAAGGAGATTGGGTGATTCACATGTACTTGATGATTATTTGATCTTCTTGGATCTAGTCTGAAAATTAATGAAACGTGGTCCCTAAAGAAGTAAAAGAGCTAAGGGGGTTGTAGCTCCCTTCCACGAGAGACTGGAAAACGAGAGAGGGTTGTAGCTCTCTGTAGGTTGCAGCCTGCGTACTGGTAAAGGAATGCACCAGTACAAAATCATTGTAAAAGAAGTTTCTAATTGAAAGAAGATAGAGACATATTGCAGCAGGTGGTTTTCACCCACATTGGGTTTCCACCTTATATCTGGTGTTATTTTGTGTGATTATCTGTTTTTCTTGTTCTTGCTCATTATCATATGGTACTGAGATACAAACTAATGATCAATATCTGAAGAATAAATTAATTGAAAAGAATTTGATAATACTGATTCACGCCCCCTCTCAGTATTATTTCCAACAATTGGTATCAGAGCAGGTCCTTCTGAAGAAGCTTGATCGCTTGAAAGAAGTTCTATCATCATGAGCAACTACGAGAGGGAAGCATCAATCAGGCCACCGATTTTTGATGGGAAAAACTTCGTATGTTGGAAGGTAAGAGTTACTGCCTATCTTCAATCTCTTGGTACAGAAGTCTGGGATATCATAGACACAGGGTATGCTTTTCCATCAGCAACTCCTACAGATCCGACTGAGAAGAAGAAATATGAAACAAATGCAAAGGCGGTTAATACTCTTCTAGGATGTCTATCCCAATCAGAATTCGTGAAGGTTATGCAGTATAAATCCGCAAAAGAAATATGGGACAAGATTGTTCTGAGCTATGAAGGAGATGATCAGGTAAAATGAGCAAAACTTCAAACCCTCAGAATTCTGTTGGCATTATGAGTCAAGTGTTGTCCTTGATGGCAACTCACTCAGAGATAGGTACAAGTGATGGCAACTTGATCAGAGGACAGATCTCAGTACAGTAGGACAAGAAAGCGATATACGCAGGTTCAGTAAGGAAAATCAGTGTGTACACACAGGTTGGCTTCAGTAAAAGCGCGTACATGTGAAAACGTACCTTTGGTCAGTGGCAGTTAGTCCTTGGAAGTTGTGCCTATGGTTTTGGACCATGGTGTCTCGACGGACGTGTCGATCCCTAGTTTCGAGGTTGATGGTATTGTGTTACTATGGTTTTGACCCGTGGTATTGTGAAGGGCCTAAGGTTATATAAGGAGAAGATCATTAGGCCAAAGTATGTGTGTATGAGTGATGAAGATCTGAGGAAGAGTGAGATCCAAGTGCTGGTTATGGGTTGGTGATCTGAACCAAGGTTTCTCTCATGTGGAGGATGATGAATGATGGAATGAGATCTCAAGGCTTGGAATGATTATCTTCATATGGTTTGACTGTGGATAGACTAGATCTACTAACGCATGTTTATTATTATGATCTGGGTATGTTTTGATGTCTGATATAGCTGCAGAGTTTTAAGGTTGAATTTACAGATATGTACGCGGGTTGTCTTTGGTAAAACAGCGTATACACGCAGGTTGGGTTCGTCGAAGTAGCGTATACAATGTGAAGTATGAAGATGGAGTTGGATCTGGTTGTTGTTATGTTGTCTGTGTTCTTGACAGAGTTTCAGTGATTCAGTTTTGGGTGATTCAGAGATTGATGATGCAGGTTCTTCTACAATGGTGATTGTTTCATGGATCCAGTATGAAAATGTATGAAACGTGGTCCCGGGTAGATCGTAGGCCGGCACCTACGTACTGGTAAACATATCAGCCAGTACAAGAGCCAAGGGGGTTGTAGCTCCCTTCCAGGAGTAGCTGGAAAACAAGTGAAGGTTGGAGCCTTCTGTAGGTAGGCACCTACGTACTAGTAAATGGATCGGCTAGTACAAGAGCTAAGAGGGTTGTAGCCCTCTGCAGGTTGTAGCCTGCGTGCTGGTAAAGGACTGCACCAGTACATTGCAAAACAAGTTTCTTATTAAAGAAGAAAGAGACGAATTGCAGCAGGTGGTTTTCACCCACATTGGGTTTCCACCTTATATCATGGTGTTCATGTGTGCTTCTTGTGTGTGATGATTTATTCTATTTACTACACTTGCTTACTGTTCATATGGTTAATGAAGATCTGATGCCTAACTAAAGACTCACATTTAATGGATTGATTGAATCATAAGTATTCTGCATATACGCTAGTTGCTTTAGACACAGTAGCGTATACACGCGGGTTCACCTAACTGAAGTAGCGTATATGTTTCTGAGTATGAAATGAAAAAGTTTTATTGATCTGATAATACTGATTCACCCCCCCCTCTCAGTATTATTTCCAACAATTGGTATCAGAGCAGGTCCTTCAGAGAAGCTTGATCGCTTGAAGGAGATTCATAGAACAATGGGGAAGAAAGCACGTCAGAAGAAGAAGACAGCTCAAAGGAACAATGACAACCTGTCATTGAGTGGAAGCAAGAATTCAGATCCTGAATCACCTCAGAATGAAGATGGACAAACAAATGAAGCATCAGATCAAACCATAGATCAGCAAGATCTACCTAGCAAAAAGGAGAATGCCCTCAAAGAAGAAATCATCAGATTAGAAGATCAGTTGGAATGTGCCTCCAGAATTCGACAAATGCTGCTAGCACTGAATAAAGAGCAAGAAAACGATATCCTCAAACTAAGGCATCAGTTGGATGAAGGAAGGAAAGCTGAAGAGACCTTGAAGAAGCAATGTCTTGAAAAAGAAGAACAGCATCAAGTTGAGGTAAATATCTTGAAAAGCAAATTAGAAGAAAAGGATAAGCTTTTACGATTTCAAGATAGCTCTAAAGTCTTGGATGATATTCTTAGTAGTCAAAGATCCCCTGCTATCAAAACTGGACTTGGTTTTCATGAGTCTATTGAAGGTGAATCTGGTTCACAAAGTAAGACAAGAATCTCTAATACAAAATCTGAAAGGCTCTACAAGGAGATGAAAGGACAACCCCATCAACAATCAAGGAAAGAGACTCCTCAAAGAAAATCTTTTACTCCTCCCATGAATAATGTTGAATGTTATGTATGTCATAATCTTGGACATGTTGCAGCCATATGTAGAAGAAGAAGGTTTCAAGACCATCATGCAGAAAGATCATCACATTCAAGGTACTTTAATGGATATTGCTTTTCTTGCAATATGTTTGGCCACAAAGCTGTTGATTGCTACAGGAGGAATATGAAACATGTAAGATGCTATGCATGTAACAAGTTTGGACATAAAGCAAGAGATTGCAGGAAAAAAACTCATGATAAGAAGAAATCATCAACATGCCTGAAGATATGGAAGAAGAAGGAAGTTCAGTCAGAAAGATGTGACTCAGCACAGGGTACTCAGCACAGCACAGACATAACAGACTCAGGGGAGCTGAAGGTATAGAACTGCAGTGTTCTAATTCTCATACGCAAGTTTAATGAAGTAAAGTCGCGTATATACGCGAGTTCTACACTGCAAAGTCGCGTATATGTCAGTCTGAGGAAAAGCAGTGGGGACAGGATCAGAAAAAGGATCTGATATGATTCAGTCTATTATTTGCTCTATTGGTTACAGTCAACTGAGGATGTGTGGAAATGTTTTGTTACTTAGAAGTGTTTTGATCCTAACTTGAGGATGATGATGTTTTGATGCTTATTGCTGATATATGCATGATCAGATCTAACAGATGGCACTGGTTGAGGGGGAGCATATGCCTTTAGTAATTCATTGTTGGCATTATGGTTAGAAGTTGTTGAAGCTAAATGATACATCTTGCTGTTTGATCAAAGGAATTACAGGCTGACGCTTATGGTACAGATCATGATGCTACTGGTGGTTTTCATAAGTCTTGGTCTAGATATTTCATCACTATGTCATGTATCTCTTTTGTGATATCTCTTTTATGATGTCAAGGTCATGTAACGGCCTATATTGGTTTCCCCACTATGCCTGGGATGAATGATGAAATGTTCATGTATTATCATGAGTAAACTCTTAATGTATCTCCACATGGTTAGGTGGATGAGTCAATATTGGTATATCCCCACTAGGTTGGGTGATGAATGTATGTATTGAGTCTTTTGGTGATAGGAAGGTCTTCTATGATGTATAAGTCTTTGTTCTTCTTGAAGAACATCTTTTGCAGATCTTGCCTACAGTCAAGGGGAGCATGAACAGCACAATTCAGCAAGAGCAGGATGGATAGATTGGTACACTTTGGCATACACAAAGGGGGAGCACATTTGGAGATTTCAGCAGGTACTCAGGGGGAGTATGGACAGCAGAAGGTATACCAAAGAAGAGAATATCTTGGTCCACCCTTTGCCCTTGATGTCAAAGGGGGAGAGTGACTTGGTGTGGTGGTTGCCATCAAGTCCAAAGGGGGAGATTGTTGGCATTATGATTCAAGTGTTGTCCTTGATGGCAACTCACTCAGAGACAGGTACAAGTGATGGCAACTTGATCAGAGGACAGATCTCAGTACAGCAGGACAAGAAAGCGATATACGCAGGTTCAGTAAGGAAAATCAGCGTGTACACGCAGGTTGGCTTCAGTAAAAGCGCGTACATGTGAAAATGTACCTTTGGTCAGTGGCAGTTAGTCCTTGGAAGTTGTGCCTATGGTTTTGGACCATGGTGTCTCGACGGACGTGTCGATCCCTAGTTTCGAGGTTGATGGTATTGTGTTACTATGGTTTTGGCCCGTGGTATTGTGAAGGGCCTAAGGCTATATAAGGAGAAGATCATTAGGCCAAAGTAAGTGTGTGTGAGTGATGAAGATCTGAGGAAGAGTGAGATCCAAGTGCTGGTTATGGGTTGGTGATCTGAACCAAGGTTTCTCTCATGTGGAGGATGATGAATGATGGAACGAGATCTCAAGGCTTGGAATGATTATCTTCATATGGTTTGATTGTGGATAGACTAGATCTACTAACGCATGTTTATTATTATGATCTGGGTATGTTTTGATGTCTGATATAGCTGCAGAGTTTTAAGGTTGAATTTACAGATCTGTACGCGGGTTGTCTTTGGTAAAACAGCGTATACACGCAGGTTGGGTTCGTCGAAGTAGCGTATACAATGTGAAGTATGAAGATGGAGTTGGATCTGGTTGTTGTTATGTTGTCTGTGTTCTTGACAGAGTTTTAGTGATTCAGTATTGGGTGATTCAGAGATTGATGATGCAGGTTGTTCTACAATGGTGATTGTTTCATGGATCCAGTATGAAAATGTATGAAACGTGGTCCCGAGTAGATCGTAGGCCGGCACCTACGTACTGGTAAACATATCAGCCAGTACAAGAGCCAAGGGGGTTGTAGCTCCCTTCCAGGAGCAGCTGGAAAACGAGTGAAGGTTGGAGCCTTCTGTAGGTAGGCACCTACATACTAGTAAATGGATTGGCTAGTACAAGAGCTAAGAGGGTTGTAGCCCTCTGCAGGTTGTAGCCTGCGTGCTGGTAAAGGACTGCACCAGTACATTGTAAAAGAAGTTTCTTATTAAAGAAGAAAGAGACGAATTGCAGCAGGTGGTTTTCACCCACATTGGGTTTCCACCTTATATCATGGTGTTCATGTGTGCTTCTTGTGTGTGATGATTTATTCTGTTTACTGCACTTGCTTACTGTTCATATGGTTAATGAAGATCTGATGCCTAACTAAAGACTCACATTTAATGGATTAACTGAATCATAAGTATTCTGCATATACGCTAGTTGCTTTAGACACAGTAGCGTATACACGCGGGTTCACCTAACTGAAGTAGCGTATATGTTTCTGAGTATGAAATGAAAAAGTTTTATTGATCTGATAATACTGATTCACCCCCCCTCTCAGTATTATTTCCAACAAATTCAGTATGAAAATCTCAGAATGTACAATGATGAAAGTGTGGCTAACTATTTTCTTCATGTAGATGAGATTGTTAATTGTATGAAAAATTTGGGTGAAGAAATAAAAGAGGTTGTTGTGGTCGAAAAAGTTCTAAGATCTTTGTCCCCTAGGTTTGAATCTAAAGTTGCTGCAATAGAAGAAAAAGAGAATCTACAAAACCTTAAAATGTCATAGCTGCATGAAATTCTAACTGCTTATGAAATGAGGAAAGGAGGTCCATCAGACAGGAGAGAAGTTGCCTTCAAGGCTTCAGGAAAAGGAGAGTACTATGAGTCAAGACACATGTCAGAAGAAGAAGAAGAATAAAATTTTGTCAGAAATCTTCAACGGGGTACTGGAAGATTCAGAGGTAAGTTACCTTTCAAATGTTTTGCTTGTGGAAGAGTAGGTCACTATGCTGCCAAATGTCCTCATAAGGATAAGATTGATAAGGGGAAGGAACCTGTTATATGGAACAAGAAACAGAATGCAAATAAGAAAAGCTATTACACTCATGAAGACAATGATGGACTATCAAATAGTGATGAAGATGAACGAGGTAATAACTATAAACTTTTAATGGCTTTTGAAGATGATGATTACATGGATGCTATAGAAGAGATTTCTAGACTCAAGACATGTTTAGAAGAAAAGAATGTGATCATTGATACTCTGCAATTTCAACTTGATGAAGAAGAAAAATTTCTTGAGAAGTTAGAATGTGAAATTGTTGGCCTTAGAAATGAAATTGAGAAAACAAAGGCTCTTAATCTTAAATTTGTTAAAGGATCTAAAACTCTGGATGAGATTATCAATGTACAGCGTTCTCCACTAATCAAGACAAGTCTGGGGTATAATGGAGAAACATCTCAAGCATCCACCTCAAAGAGTTATCTCAATGTAGCAAGAAGGAATGAGCAAAAGCCCAATGGAGATCACCAGGTAAAACAGGGAATAATTACATCAAGAATAAACAAAGACTACCAGGTAAATCAAGGTCACAATCCACCTTAAGGATGAAAAAAAGCTACAACCAGCCACAGGTAAAATCTTCTCAATTTGCCTCAAGAATGGATGACAATAGAAACTACAATCATTTGGCAGGTAGATTTGATAATCACTGAAGTTTCTTCAATGGCCAATGTTTCTCTTTCCATAACTTTGGCCACAAAGTAGCTCAATGTGTTGCCTATAAAACAATCATGACTAGAGAAGCTCAAAAACAAAGAAATATGACTGGGATCACGAAAAGGACTTATAACAACTTTTCGGCCCTTGAAAATGAAATTGAATGTTCTATTTGTAATAACTTTGGTCATGAAGATTCTGAATGCAGGAGCAGGTTTTGGTAGACAAAGGAACAAGCCTCAAGTACCAGAACATGGAGAATAAAGGAACCACAACCAGAAAGATGTGGGATAGCTTTTTATGTAGAAGGACAGGAAAATCAATGGTACATCGACAGTGGATGTTCGAAGCATATGACAAGTGATAAAGAAAAACTTGAATCATATACTTCTTTAGAAAAGGGAAAGAAAGTTTCTTTTGGAAATGATACCCCTGCAGCCATAAAAGGAAAAGGCACTGCTCAGTTGAAAGAAAAGGTCAAAGCTGGAAATGTTTTGTATGTTGATGGCTTGAAGCATAATCTACTGAGTGTCAGTCAGATGTGCGATCAAGGAACTGAGGTAATATTTCGATCAAATGGATGTAGTGTTCGTGATCTTGATACAGGAAAAACAGTGATCAAAGGCAGAAGAACTCCAAATAATCTATACATATTTGAAGAAGGACAACAACAATGCTATTTGAGCAAGGATGATGAACACTGGTTATGGCACCGGAGGTTGGGGCATCTAAGCTTTTCACAAATAAGGAAAGCATGCAAATACCAGGCAGTTCGTGGTCTTCCAGATATCAAAATTCCAGACAACACCATATGCAAATCATGTCAGTTTGGTAAGCAAACCAGAACTAACTTCCCTGAGAAGGAAGGATCAACCAGCAAGCCTCTTGAACTAGTCCATACATATGTATGTGGTCCATTTAGGACAAGGTCACCTCGAGGAGAAGAATACTTTATATTATTCATTGACGACTTCTCCAGGATGGTTTCGTTGGGACTTATGAAACACAAGGACGAAGCATTCCAAAAATTCAAATCTTTCAAAGCCTTGGCTGAAAATGAATCAGATCACAAAATTAAGTGCCTCAGGTCTGACAGAGGTGGGGAGTTTACCTCAAATGAATTTTTCGATTTCTGTGAAGAACATGGAATAAGAAGGGAATTCTCTACAGCTAGGACTCCTTAGCAAAATGGAGTGGTGGAAAGGATGAACAGAACGGTTCAAAAAATGGCTCGTGCTATGCTTGATGAATCTGGAACTCCCGCAACCTTCTGGGGTGAAGCTGCATTTGCTGCAGTTATTATTCTCAACAAAACAAATGTCTGAGTGAACAGCACTCAAACTCCTCATGAGCTCTGGTATGGTGAGACTCCTTCGGTAAAGCATTTCAAAATTTTTGGAAGCAAATGCTATATTAAGAATAATGATGAACAACTTGGCAAACTTGAACCTAGAGCAGATGAAGGCATTCTCCTTGGTTATTCTCCCCATAGCAAAGCATATAAGTGTTACAATAAAAGACTTGGAAGAATTGTTGACAACATTGATGTGGTGGTTGATGAAAAAGGAAACATTCCTAGGCAAGTAAATTATGAAAATATCGAAGAGGATGAAAACTACTCTCCAAATCAGACTGAAGATGAAGAAGAACCTCAAGAGGCACCAGAGGAACAGACAAGGATAGAAGAGAAGACTCCATCCAGGTATGTTCAAAAGAATCATCCAGAATCTAAAATCTTGGGGCAAAAGGAGGCAGGCGTACAAACAAGAAGAACAATTGCAGAAGCTTCAAGCTATTTGGCATTACTCTCCTCCACTGAACCACAAAATGTAAGAGAGGCATGTGAAGATGAATGTTGGGTCAAGGCAATGGATGAAGAACTTGAGCAGATCGAAAAGAACAACACTTGGGAGTTGGTTCCTAGACCAAAAGATAAGAATGTCATAGGGTGTTGTGCTCTACAACAACCCCCCATCTCATATCATGTTTATTCTCAAAACTATATTATGAAATGGGCCCCTTTTTATTTTAATTGGTATCAACTTAGTATTATTCAAAAAGATCCGAAAACAAAATGAAAACATTACAAAACCTTTTTGATAAACCAATTAATTGGTCTTATAATATATAAATAAGTAATCTTTTATCATTACGATAAAGCGATCGCAAGATCGCATGTCGCAATGACAAACGAGGCATAACTTAAAGACCCATTGGTTTTCTCCGACGCGACAACATGCAAAAGGCTATCGGATATCGGCAATAACGAGTTATCATAACAAAACTCCCTTTCGCTCCGATGCGATGCGATATCGCTATCGGCGATCGGAGATGTACCATGCATGCTTTTTAAAGTTCTCAGCTAATACTCCTGATGCGAATTGGCGATATCGCTATCGGCGATCGGGGATTCCAAAAGGAACCAATATAACGATTTAAGTTTTCCCCGACAGCCGATTGCGATAAAGCTAAAAGCGCGAATTTCAAAAATTGATAAAGCAAAGATATTACGATTAATTCGTATTAAAGGCCTTATCTTCCCAATAGCGATTCACTTGCGCTCAACCGCCAAAACATCCAAGGCACGCTTAAACTAATCATTTGGCTAATAAACGATATGATGGGCATTTAAAGGATTGACAGGTTTTAACGACCATTTAATGAAATAGTAAGTCTAAAAAATCTTTTCACAGATTGTATCTGCGGCCACTTTAAGTTAATCCTTCATCACGCATTGATTAATATATCTTGCTCATATTTGGTTTGCACTACCAATTCTCTGTATTACGTTCATTTTCACTCCTGTGCAGAACTCTTCCGAAGCAGTAGATTTAAGCGGAATGGGGAAGAAGTCTAAGAATAATGCAATAGCCTCCGCTTCGCCAGCCACAGGACAACTCATCGCTGATCCAGGAACAAAAAGAAAAGGATTGATATCCGACATTACATGTCTAGGACTCGGCAAAACTACTTGGCAAAGTACCTATAATTTGATTGAGGCCGAAGAACCCGAGGTGACAGCAGTACAAGCCACAGTAGATACCACTCGAAAATCTGATGCTACTCTAAAGGATTTATCCGACTCTTTCCTTCATCGGATAGCAGCCCGGGAACAAATTCTCCCATATACGGATGTAGTGAGGTGGGCAATTGAGGAAATCCCAATCACAGACAGAACCTTTTGCACCATAGATGGGAGAATCTTCGGCTCATTTCAACCTAATGATTTGAGGCAAATGTATCATTTGCCTGTACCGGAGAAGAAGTACAACGAAGCATTTCTGGAGAAATTCAGAGAAGAGAACTAAATTGAATCCAAACCCATTCAGGATTGGAGGCAAAATCCAGCAAAACACAAGCATGAGTCTTCGGGTAAATTGACAACAGCTAAAAAATTGGAGCAGTCATGTTATCCGGAACTAGAGAAAAATGGGAGATTAATCGCAGGAATTAACAGTTTGACATGGGACAACTATTGGTTCTTCTTAGTCAAACCATACAACCAGAGAACCGCCCTCAAATGCCTCACAAATGCAATTGGGTATATCATTCCCGATATACAGGATGCCACCTATGCTACCCAACTCAATTCTCGTCTCAACAGACCACCAGAAGTGGAGCCAATGCTTGCGATATGCCAGCTCAAGTTTAAAGGCAAACAACCTAAGTGATGATTCATGCCGCCGACTGCCAGATTGCCGTGAAGGAGATATTCAGAATCAAATGATACCAATTAAGTAGGATTTTAGTTTCATAGGTAGTTAGCTTAATTAAGTATTTATAGACCCTTTCATGTATTTAGAAAGGGTCGTAAGTTTTGTATATGACTTAAAACTTGAAGTTGCACTACTGTACTTCAGGCATATTCTTTTATAAAACTGGGCCAATCATTCTGATTTTGACAAAGAAGCTTTTATGCGGATGTGCACTACTGTCTTTGTTTGAAAGTATTTCTGAGTCGGAAGAAGAATTTCAAATAGCGATTGATATTGGGAGTGATTAGCAGCTCATATGGTACTATTATCTATGTCTGAGTTCATTCTTTTTATATGAATTGTCATTTGATCGCTTTTGCTATTATCGGATATATGCATGTGTTTTTAACAGCATTCTTTATTGCTTCCACTATTGGATGTTTACAGTATGCTTTTCTTTTGGTCATATATGTATCGATAATATAAATGATAAGTGTAGCAATATTGTGTTAATCACTTTGTTTAACTATTTAAACAAAGTAATCATTGAATGAATAAATGTCTATGTTTATCAGATAGAGTCATCTATATGCCTGTCAACAAACAAAGATCATCAAGCGCTACATTTCAAAGAATAATAGTTCCCGGGATTAGTAGTAGTTCTTTTATTTTTGCTGATAGATTAAGTTATTCACCTATCGTTAGATTAGATAATCAATCGTTCATCCACCCCTTTTATTCATTATTGGGAAACTGGTCCCATTATACCCAGTCGGAGCCACCATTCCAAACAGAGAAGGAGCTGTATTAAGGTCCGGACCGGGTGGTTATCCCCCAATGTTGATACAACGATTTTCGGGGCATCAACATTTTTGGCGCTAGAAGGAGGGCCTCAACTATGAATGGCAAGCAAACCCAAATCTATAGACCATTCTAATAGTAATTCTCCCTCCACATCACCTCGTACTTCCAAATTGCATGCTGGTTCTCCAGTATCCAAACAAGAAGAAGAGGAATCAACTACCACTGCTCAAACTCATAATACTCCAGAACAATTAAGTCTTGAATCTCCTGAAGTTCAGTCTCTCATCCATAAACTTCAGAGCTTCTCGATATCACCACAGAAATCTGAGGTATCTCAAAGCAGTGCGACTTCGCAATTCAATTTACCTCACCCTCTCACCAGACTTAAGAGTGGAAAGCTCGGTATTGAACCTACTGAGTTCCCTTTACCCAAAAGGAAAAAGGTGAAGAAAAACACTGAAGGATCTGACAGTGAAGCACTTTCATCCGCATCCTCCATCTCATCTTCCCCAGTGCGAAGTCAACCATCCACTCCCTCATCACACATTGTTGTTCATCAGGGATTAGCAACTTCAACATCCCAACCTGCGCAATCCTCAATATCAACTCCTTCCCAGACATCTGGAATTTCAACAGTAGTATCATCCACTACTGCGGTTACAATGGCAGATCCATGGACTAGGCCTGGTGCAGTCAACATGCCTGCACCATTGCATGCATTACCTGATGCTCCTGAGAAATGGCTACCCAAGTTTAATCCAGATGATGGAACACAAGCTGAGGAACATATTAATAACTTCATGTTAGCGGTTAATTTGAAGGGAGTAACAGAGCAAGATGCTGTTGTTAGGCTTTTCCCTTATACTTTGCAAGGATCAGCAGGATCCTAGTATTTTTCCTTGCCTTCTGGTTCCATTACCAGTTGGACGACTTGCCAAGAACAGTTTCTTACTAAGTATGGTGATGATAGGTCTTTAGCTACACTAATAAATGATCTCTCCAATCTTAGGATAGAGCATAGGGAACCGATTAAAGAATTTAATGCGCGATTCAATAAAATCTTGAATAAAATCCCAACGGCCTCCAAACCAAGTGAGCAAATCAGAAGCGAGTGGTATATAACTGCCCTACCTGCCAATATAGCTATTTTTGTAGACAGGGCTGGAAAACCAACTTTAGTTGAAAACATGAAAGAAGCACTTGCTGTGGAGAAACGTATTAATGCTCTAGAAAAGAAAGCTGCTCTTGAAGATAGAAAAACCAAAAAAGTTTCTTTTAAAGATGATTCAAAGAAGAAAGCCCCTAAAGATCCATATGACATGGAGGGTCTACAAAAGGTCCTCAAGACTATGTCAAATGAAATGGTTGAAATCAAAAAACAAGTAGCTGAAACATCAACCAAAAGGCCCTTTAAGAATTACAAGAAAACTGAATCAAAACCACCGAATGTTATATCTAATGCAGATTCAGATCTTGAAGAAGGAGAAGAAGAAACAGTCTCACCAACTGATGAAGAAGAGGAAGTTGTTGAATGTCATGGAATGTGGGATTTTATATTGCCTAACTCCAATACAGAAAATGAAGAAGCGTTTCCTGTCACTACTAGGAGTAAAAGTACCTCCAAACCTGTTCAGACAAATTCAAAGAAAAGGAGTGCAGGTACTACTACAACAAAGGAAAAGGTGCCCCCAAAGAAGCCACCTACAACAGTTCCGCAAAACCAACCTTCAACCTCAAATATTCCGTCAACATCTAAGACATTGGTAGTATCTGATTCAATGGATTACAATATTGTTGATGATATGAAAATGACTAAGGCAAACATTACCATGTTTGAACTTAGTAAATTGAAACATCAGCAAAAATTGCTTCTTAAAGAATTAAATGTTGTTCCTACTTCACACCTTCCCAGTGCTAAAGCTGCAAATGATGCAGGTCAACCACTTTCTGGTATGGTCGAAGCTACTGATGCAGTTCTGATTGGAGATAGATCAAATTATCATACTCCACCTTTCCTTCTAACCTATGAGATCTGCAATAGAAACCTGCACAACTGTTTGATTGACTCAGGGGCATCCTCTAATATAATTCCAGCTTCAGTTTGTTCCAAACTGAACATTGAACCCCAAAAGTCCGCTATTCATATTGTGCAGTTAGACAGGACTAAAGTCCAGGTTTTAGGAGAAATCAACTCAGTAGCTATCAAGCTATCAGCTGATCCTAGAGTAGTTCAAAGAATTGATATCTTAATTGCTGATATACCTGAATTTTATGGTTTGATCTTGAGTAGGGATTGGTCTGAAAAACTCCAGGGGTATATTTCTACCGATTGGTCCCATATGTGGCTTCCCTATAAGGGAAAGCCAAATCAAATAAAAATCAATCGGGAGAAACACATGACCCATACAGTTACAGAATTTGAACAAGAAAACCAACCAATAGCATTTAATAACAACATTTTGGGGAATTATTCATCTGAGTCATTGTTTGGCAACTTCACTGCCCAACCATCTCCTTTCTCAGTAAACAATTCTACATCTCAGATCGAAAATTATTCACAAACGGATAGGTCAAGATGTTTTAATGATACTGAGGAAACTGTAAATAAAATTGTTAATACTTCTTTATTTTGGTCACTATATTTCGATGGGTCTAAGTCCAGTGAAGGCTCAGGAGCAGGATGTATTTTGGTTAGCCCTCAGGGAGAAAAAACAATGCTGTCCTGTAGGTTGGAGTTTGAATGCACGAATAATACAACTGAGTATGAAGCCTTAGTCCAAGGACTATATAAAGCGATTGGCCTCAAGGTTCAATATTTGAAAGTGTTTGGAGATTCCGAAATTATTATTAAACAGGTAAGGAATACAATTCATTGTCTTTCTAACCATCTCAAACATTACCAGTCGCTGGTACAGGAACTCACCTCCCACTTTTCGGCATTCAATATTTCTTCCATCCCCAGGTCTCAAAATTCAGTAGCCGACTTGCTAGCCAATGTTGCTTCCAAGCTCCTACCTTCCAAAGATTATAGCCCAGATAGATTTTCAGTAGAACTACTTTTTAGGCCATCGATTCCGGACAATGTCACTAATTGTAGAGTATTCAATCACGATGAAGACATTTTACAATTTTTAACTTCCGAAAAGTCCTATGATGATCAAATCATTGAGGAAAACGAGCATGACCTTCAAATGAGAGGAAAACACGAGGAAAATTCAATCCCAAAGCCTATGGTGAAGCTTGAGGATCTTTATGATATTAAAGACAGGTTTAAACCTGTGACCAATACAAAGCTCCAAAGTTCCACCTTAAGGTTTGAATTGATAAACCTTGGCACTGAGCAAAATCCTCAAAACATTAATTTAGGATTAGGACTTTCCGTGGAAGAAAAGGAAGCATTCATTAGACTGTTACGGAAAAATAAACATGTTTTTGCTTGGAAATATGACGATTTAAAGACATACGATACATCCATCATCCAGCATACCATTCCAATGCTTCCTGAACAGAAACCAATTCAACAGAAGTTGAGAAAAATACATCCGAACTTAGAGAGTCAAATAAAATCGGAACTCAATAAACTCTTGAAAGCTAAGATTATTTTTCCCGTTCGACACTCAAACTGGGTCTCCAATATGGTGCCTGTCAGAAAGAAAAATGGCGACATCAAGATTTGTATAGATTTCAGAAATCTGAATAAGGCGAGCCTAAAAGATAATTTCCCATTACCTACTATGGAGCAGATACTCCAATTAGTGGCAGGCTCTGAGTTGATGTCCTTTTTAGACGGTTTTTCAAGATATAACCAAGTTTTGGTCCATCCTGATGACCGACTCAAAACCACATTCAGAACAAAATGGGGAACTTATGCCTATCAGAAAATGCCTTTCGGACTTATTAATGCAGGAGCCACGTTCCAAAGAGTGATGGATATAGCTTTCAAAGGATTAATTAGCAAAACAGTAGTTGTCTACTTAGACGATATTACTGTATTTTCTAAAAAGAAATCCAATCATTTGCATGATTTAAATCAAATCTTTCAATGTTGCAAAAGGTACGGTATTTCACTTAATCCCAAAAAATCCTTCTTTGCTCTTGACCAAGGAAAGCTCTTAGGCTTTATTGTTTCTAAAGATGGCATTTATATTGATCCAGACAGGATTAAAGAAATCTCTGAAATCCCTTTCCCTCATAATAAAAAATCCATGCAGTCATTTTTAGGCCAAATCAATTTTGTCAAAAGATTCGTTCCAGACTTTTCTCAAATCATTTTTCCACTTCAAACTATGATTAAGAAAAATTCAGTCTTTAGATGGGGATCAACAGAAAAGGAAGCGTTTGATTTAATCAAACAATCAATAATCAATGCCCCCGCTTTAAATACTCCTAATTTTTCTAATCATTTCACATTGTATACTATCGCATCCGATTTGTCTTATGCAACAGTACTCACACAGATTAACAATCACAACTTAGAAGCACCCATTTCATTCTATAGTTCAAATCTTCAGGGTGCTGAATTGAATTACTCCGAAGTAGAAAAACAAGCCTTTGCTGTATATAAAGCTGTCAAACATTACAGACCCTTCCTTTTAAAAGCCCATACAAAAGTTATAGTTCCTTTCCCTGCAGTAAGGCAACTATTAATCCAAAGGGAATTAGGTGAAAAAAGGGCAAATTGGGTTACAGCACTTCAAGAATATGACTTGGAAATTAAACCAACAAAGATTGTTAGAGGCCAAGGTTTTTGCAGGTTATTGGCAGGAGCATCCAACATTCAAGAATCAGGTGATACAGATCAAACCTAAGCGATCAACCAGATAAGTATTACTGATTTTGAATCACAATATGCTGACTTAATCTTTTATTTGAAAAATGGATATGCACCTCCTAACCTGTCTTACAAAAACAAAAGGGCCATTAGATTAAAAGCAAAAAATTTCACAATTATTGATAATGTGCTTTTTAGGCAAAATTATGATTCAATCTTATTAAGATGCCTAGAAAAACCTGAAGCACAAAAGGTTTTGCAGGAATTACATGATGGACCAGCAGGAGGACATTTTGGAGCTGACACAATAGCCCACAAAATCATTCATGCTGGATATTATTAGCCCACTCTGTTTAGAGATGCTCATGAATATGTAAGGAAATGCCGAAATTGTCAAACTTCTAGTGGAAGAGAAAGAAAGCCAGCTTTCCCTTTGCAACCAGTCAACATTGAACAACCATTTGAGCAATGGGGATTGGATATCATTGGAGAAATTACTCCACATTCTTCCAAACAGCATAAGTATATCCTTACCGCCACTGATTATTTTACTAAGTGGGTTGAAGCAATTCCTTTAAAGACAACAAATTCTGAGGTAATTATAGAATTCATAGATCAATTCCTCATTACCAGGTTTGGTGTCCCAAATGCTCTTGTTTTTTATAATGCATCTTACTTCTCAGGCAATGCTATGTTTGATTTCGCTATTAAAAGAGGATTTAAATTGAAATATTCTGCTAATTACTATCCCCAGGGTAATGGTTTAGCAGAATCCACAAATAAAAATCTGATTAAAATTATTAAGCGGACTATCTAACAGAATCATAAAAAATTGGCACAAATCCTTAATATTTGCACTATGGGCTGATAGGATAACATAGAAGGCTTCCATAGGTTCTTGTCCGTTCAATCTCGTGTATGGAAAAGAAGCAGTGCTACCAACAAATCTTGTCCTTCCTTCTCTAGCCCTAGTTCAGTTTATTGAGGAAAGCCCTTCTTCTTCTATTCAACTTAGACACGATCAAATTCTAAAATTAGAAGAGGAAAGAGAAAAGCCAAGGTTATTCATGCAAAACATCAGCAAATTATCAAGTCATCCTTTGATTCAGCCTCATCCGGTTCAAAACAATTTCAAGTCGGTGATTTAGTTCTGAAATGGGACAAAGCCCATGAAGATAAGGGAAAACACACCAAGTTCCAGAAAATGTGGCTTGTGCCATTTCAGATCTGTGAGAAGATAGGCCATTCGACCTTCATATTACAAGATTTATCAGGTTTGAGAGATTCTCTCCCTGTTAATGGCCTTATCTTAAAAAAATTCTTCAATTGAGGAGGGAACCCCTTCTCCTTTTTAGTTTAGTAGAATTTTGTAGTTTGTAGGACCATTAGAAAATAAAGTTGTAAGGTATCTTCCATTGACCTTTGCTGTATTTAAAAGTTGTTCAAAAGAAGTAGTGTTGATATTTGCTTTTAAAATAATAGAAGTCTTAAACAAAAGGGATAATTTCTAGGAAAATAGGTATAATTGCATTCTGAAACCACACTTCAATTTTTGTGAACGCTTCTCAAAGTTTAGAAGTATTGTAAATCATTTTATGTTTTCAAATTGGTCACAAAAATGTTATCAATATCAAAACAGGAACTAATCCAACTTCAGCATCTTTAACTCTTACCCTGTCATCCATTTACTCTTAAGGAGAAAATTGTCCATCCCACTCACCAAAGCTTATGATTACTCAGAGTGTAATTCTAAAATATTTGATATAAAAGATAAGAGGTCTTATTACAAGCCTGCTTACCATGATCATAGGGAAATAGTTTAACCGACATTACCAATATTGCATACCAAAACAGGGTAATGGCTTAGGATTATAAGACAAGGGGTCTCATCACGAGCCAGCTTGTTCGGTTAAATTACTACCAGTGAATGGCATTGTCACTCAGCTAGTCACCAAACCAAGACAATGGCTTTTTATCTTACAAAATATCAGAAAAGTTAAAAGAAATGCAAAATATGAAAGCATGTTTTGAATTCATTCTATTAATTATACTCTGAAATGGATGGGACAATGGACAATAACATGGTTAAAAGGTATCCCTGTCGAAACTATGAACGTTTTCTGGCAGCAGAGGCTCTACCTATGACAAAGGAGTCAATTCTAAAAGCTGATTTGGAAAGGTTTTATGTTTTATCATTATCAACCAATAGAGGCCAATTTAAAACTTAGAATGTATCTAATTTTAAACAAGAGAGGAAATTAGCAAAGATAGTTTCATTTTATTTGGAATGCATATATACCTAGTTATATTAGAATTTTCCCCTTTGATGAGATTACTATTTTGAAAAAGTTTAAGTATTTCCGTACTTTTCAGAGATAATTGTTTCTTCCAGCGAATCGCCAATTGTTGTGCTCTACAACAACCCCCCATTTCATATCATGTTTATTCTCAAAACTATAATATGAAATGGGCCCCCTTTTTATTTTAATTGGTATCAACTTAGTATTATTCAAAAAGATCCGAAAACAAAATGAAAACATTACAAAACCTTTTTGATAAACCAATTAATTGGTCTTATAATATATAAATAAGTAATCTTTTATCATTACGATAAAGCGATCGCAAGATCGCATGTTGCAATGACAAAGGAGGCATAACTTAAAGACCCATTGGTTTTCTCCGATGCGACAACACGCAAAAGGCTATCGGATATTGGCAATAACGAGTTATCATAACAAAACTCCCTTTCGCTCCGATGCGATGCGATATCGCTATCGGCGATCGGAGATGTACCATGCATGCTTTTCAAAGTTCTCAGCTAATACTCCTGATGCGAATTGGCGATATCGCTATCGGCGATCGGGGATTCCAAAAGGAACCAATATAACGATTTAAGTTTTCCCCGATGGCCGATTGCGATAAAGCTAAAAGCGCGAATTTCAAAAATTGATAAAGCAAAGATATTACGATTAATTCGTATTAAAGGCCTTATCTTCCCAATAGCGATTCACTTGCACTCAACCGCCAAAACATCCAAGGCACGCTTAAACAAATCATTTGGCCAATAAACGATATGATGGGCATTTAAAGGATTGACAGGTTTTAACGACCATTTAATGAAATAGTAAGTCTAAAAAATCTTTTCACAGATTGTATCTGCGGCCACTTTAAGTTAATCCTTCATCATGCATTGATTAATATATCTCGCTCATATTTGGTTTGCACTACCAATTCTTTGTATTACGTTCATTTTCACTCCTGTGCAGAATTCTTCCGAAGCAGTAGATTTAAGCAGAATGGGGAAGAAGTCTAAGAAGACTGCAATAGCCTCCGCTTCGCCAGCCACAGGACAACTCATCGCTGATCCAGGAACTAAAAGAAAAGGATTGATATCCGACACTACATGTCTAGGACTCAGCAAAACTACTTGGCAAAGTACCTATAATTTGATTGAGGCCGAAGAACCCGAGGTGACAGCAGTACAAGCCACAATAGATACCACTCGAAAATCTGATGCTACTCTAAAAGATTTAGCCGACTCTTTCCTTCATCGGATAGCAGCCCGGGAAAAAGTTCTCCCATATACGGATGTAGTGAGGTGGGCAATTGAGGAAATCCCAATCACAGACAGAACCTTTTGCACCATAGATGGGAGAATCTTCGGCTCATTTCAACCTAATGATTTGAGGCAAATGTATCATTTGCCTGTACCGGAGAAGAAGTACAACAAAGCATTCCTGGAGAAATTCAGAGAAGAGAACGAAATTGAATCCGAACCCATTCGGGATTGGAGGCAAAATCCAGCAAAACACAAGCATGAGTCTTCGGGTAAATTGACAGCAGCTAAAACATTGGAGCAGTCATGTTATCCGGAACTAGAGAAAAATGGGAGATTAATCGTAGGAATTAACAGTTTGACATGGGACACCTATTGGTTCTTCTTAGTCAAACCATACAACCAGAGAGCCGCCCTCAAATGCCTCACAGATGCAATCGGGTATATCATTCCCGATATACAGGATGCCACCTATGCTGCCCAACTCAATTCTCGTCTCAACAGACCACCAGAAGTGGAGCCAGTGCTTGCGATATGCCAGCTCAGGTTTAAAGGCAAACAACCTAAGTGATGATTCACGCCGCCGACTGCCAGATTTCCGTGAAGGAGATATTCAAAATCAAATGATACCAATTAAGTAGGATTTTAGTTTCATAGGTAGTTAGCTTAATTAAGTATTTATAGACCCTTTCATGTATTTAGAAAGGGTCGTAAGTTTTGTATATGACTTAAAACCTGAAGTTGCACTACTGTACTTTAGGCATATTCTTTTATAAAACTGGGCCAATCATTCTGATTTTGACAGAGAAGCTTTTATGTGGATGTGCACTACTGTCTTTGTTTGAAAGTATTTCTGAGTCGGAAGAAGAATTTCAAATAGCGATTGATATTGGGAGTGATTAGCAGCTCATATGGTACTATTATCTATGTCTGAGTTCATTCTTTTTATATGAATTGTCATTTGATCGCTTTTGCTATTATCGGATATATGCATGTGTTTTTAACAGCATTCTTTATTCCTTCCACTATTGGATGTTTACAGTATGTTTTTCTTTTGATCATATATGTATCGATAATATAAATGATAAGTGTAGCAATATTGTGTTAATCACTTTGTTTAACTATTTAAACAAAGTAATCATTGAATGAATAAATGTCTATGTTTATCAGATAGAGTCATCTATATGCCTGCCAATAAACAAAGATCATTAAGCGCTACATTTCAAAGAATAATAGTTCCCGAGATTAGTAGTAGTTCTTTTATTTTTGCTGATAGATTAAGTTATTCACCTATCGTTAGATTAGATAATCAATCGTTCATCCACTCCTCTTATTCATTATTGGGAAACTGGTCCCATTATACCCAGTCGGAGCCACCATTCCAAATGGAGAAGGAGCTGTATTAAGGTCTGGACCGGGTGGTTATCCCCCAATGTTGATACAACGATTTTCGGGGCATCAACATAGGGACAAAATGGATCTTCAAAAATAAGTTGAATGAAAATGGGGAAGTAATTAGAAACAAGGCCAGACTTGTTTGTAAAGGGTATTCTCAACAAGAAGGAATAGACTTTAAAGAAAATTTTGCTCCTGTTGCAAGACTTGAGGCCATCCGAATGTTCCTTGCTCTCTCAAGCTTTTAGAAGTTCAAAGTATTTCAAATGGACGTGAAATCAACCTTTCTAAATGGAGACTTAGAAGAAGAAGTATACATTGAGCAGCCAGATGGTTTCATTCTTGGGAATTTTCCAAATCTTGTATGCAGACTGAAAAAGGCTCTCTATGGTCTTAAACAAGCTCCAAGGGCTTGGTACTACCGTTTGGACAAATACCTTCATCAACAAGGTTTTTCAAAAGGATCAGCAGATAGCAATCTTTATATAAAAATTGAAAATGACAAATTGCTAATACTTGTTGTGTATGTAGATGATATTATCTTTGGCAGCAATGAAGAAGCTATGGGTCAAAGCTTTGCCTTGGTGATGCAGAAAGAATTCAAAATGTATTTGCTTGGAGAACTGACATACTTTCTTGGTTTGCAAATCCAATAAAATGAAGACGGTACCTTTTTGTCTCAAACCAAGTATCTCAAGCAGATCTTGAAGAAATATGGCATGGAAGATGCAAAACCAGTATGTACCCCCATGGTTATAGGATGCAGCCTCAGTGCAAATGATGAGTTAGCAACAATGCATCAGCCAACCTATAGATATATGATTAGAAGTCTACTTTATTTGACAGGTACTTGACCAGACATCATGCATGCAGTGGGAATAGTTGGAAGATTTTAGGCAAATCCAAAGGAAACTCATCTTCAGGCAGTGAAGAGAATTTTCAAGTATCTTCAAGGAACTCAAAACTATTGCTTATGGTATCCTAGAGATACAGATCTCACACTTCATGCTTATACAGATGCAGATTGGGCCGGAAGCGTGGATGATAGGAAGAGCACAAGTGGTGGTGCATTCTTTATGGGTTCCAGATTAGTATCTTGGTTCAACAAGAAACAGAGTTCGATTGCTTTATCTACAGCTGAAGCAGAATATGTGGCTGCTGCATCTTGCTGTACTCAACTCCTTTGGATGATGAAGACCTTGCAGGATTTTCAAATCACTTGTACACCACCTATCTCCATTTTATGTGATAATACAAGTGCTATCAGCATTTCAAAGAACCTGGTCATGCATTCAAAGACCAAGCATATACCTATCAAATATCATTTTCTTCGGGAACAAGTGCTTGAACAAAAGGTCAAGTTGGAGTATGTTCCTTCTAAGGAACAAGTTTTTGATATACTCACCAAACCATTGCCCAGGGAGACCTTTGAATACCTCAGGCAAAAGCTGGGGGTTGTTGATGCATCATTTTATTGTTGAATCTCATATGTTTCAGAGATTGTTGGTTGTACGCAAGTTTCATATGGGGTATACACGTACATTTGCTGGGTTACAGATTGGTCAAAGATCGAATGGCACAGGTTCAGGGGGAGCATATATTCTTCTAATAATGCATTGTTGGCATTATGGTAGAAGATCTTGGAGGAAGTACAGAAGGAGAACATGGATGCTGATCTGACTATTGCTGCTAATATGTCTCTATCTCTCTTGTCAAGGTCACTTATGGTGTTTGGTGGATTATGGTTCTTCTTGAAGAATTTTTCTTTTGCAGATCTGGTCTATAGTCAGGGGGAGCTCATTCAGAAATTTCAGCAGGCACTCAGGGGGAGTATGGACAACAAAGGAAGAGAATACCTTGGTCCACCCTTTGCCCTTGATGTCAAAGGGGGAGAATGACTTTGAGGATCTTGGGGTTGCCATCAAGTCCAAAGGGGGAGATTGTTGGCATTATGATTCAGGTTTGGCGCTATGGCACAGGTGTTGTACTTGATGGCAACCCACTCAAGTGGAAAAACTCTGTTCAGGCTCTCAAAATGATGGAAAATAAGGGGTTCGCAGGTGTAGCATTCAAAAGGTGCGGACCCGCAGGTACGCCGACCAAGAAGTGCGGACATACCCGCAGGTGCTCCGTTCAGAAGGTGCAGACCCCAGTTCACTCACTCCAATGCAGAGAAGCGCGCATACGTGGGGTTTCTTATGTTTGGCCCTTGGCATTTAGCCCGTTGATCATGATCCTATGGTTTTGGCCCGTGGTATAGGATCTAAATTATTGAACCCCGATTTGGATCCCCTGTATTGGTTTTCGATGGTTTTGACCCATGGTTTGAATAAGGGCTTGCCTATAAAAAGGAAAGGAGATCACTTGGCTAAGTCACTTGTGAAAATTTGAATATCCTAAGATCTGAAATTTTGGGTAATCGATTTTAAAAGCTAGATCTATATCAAAGTGAAATCTGTAACGTGGAAGGCAGATCTGTTGATAGGGTGTGATCTCTTGGGCGCGTGTTCAGATTGGTGGATTTGACAATCTGTGGTACATTGGTGGACTGTTAATTTGGGTCTATTTGGAGGTCCGAAGGCGATCCACAGCTCAAGTGCGGAGGTATGTAGGACAGAAGAAGGCATGGTGCGGAGGTACACAGCGCATTAGAAGGCGTAGGTGCGGAGGTACGCAGCACGGCAAAAGGTTCAGTGCGTGGATACGCAGAGAAGCAGAAGGATCAGGTGCGGAGGCACGGTGTCGGGCAGACAGTGCAGGTGCGGATCTGAGCAGTGGCACGCAGTTCCGCAGAAGGGCTAAGTGCGGTGCTATGCAGAGCACAAGATGGATCAGGTGCGGATCTGCGCAGTCAAGGCATGGAAGAATTATGGATATCCGCAGGCTGCTATTGGTGAAGTTGTGGATCCCTTTTGAAATAATTATTGACTGCCTTTTATCTATTGCTGCAGAATTCTGGGTTTAAATTTCTGGTATTACTTTTCTATTTACAGCATTCTGAGAAGTTGGGTGATTCATTGGTTGATTGTATAAGGAGATTGGGTGATTCACATGTACTTGATGATTATTTGATCTTCTTGGATCTAGTCTGAAAATTAATGAAACGTGGTCCCTAAAGAAGTAAAAGAGCTAAGGGGGTTGTAGCTCCCTTCCACGAGAGACTGGAAAACGAGAGAGGGTTGTAGCTCTCTGTAGGTTGCAGCCTGCGTACTGGTAAAGGAATGCACCAGTACAAAATCATTGTAAAAGAAGTTTCTAATTGAAAGAAGATAGAGACATATTGCAGCAGGTGGTTTTCACCCACATTGGGTTTCCACCTTATATCTGGTGTTCTTTGGTGTGATTATCTGTTTTTCTTGTTCTTGCTCATTATTATATGGTACTAACATACAAACTAATGATCAATATCTGAAGAATAAATTAATTGAAAAGAATTTGATAATACTGATTCACCCACCCTCTCAGTATTATTTCCAACAATTAGATCAAGCGTACCTTGATCAATTGGTGGAGGATGGTGATCATATTGTTTTGATGATCGGGACAAGTGATGACAATTAGATCTGGAGAGAGAATATCAACTGCGGAGAGTGAAAGTCAACGTGGGATGGAACTGGTGTTCAATTGGTGAATTGCTATTCAATCGACGAAGTGTTGTTCAATTGGTGAAGTGATGTTCAATCGGCGAAGTGTTGTTCAATTGGCGAATTGTTGTTTAATTGGCGAAGTGTTGTTCAAACTGATGAATTGTTGTTCAATCCTGAGTGTTGTTCAATTACGGATTGTTGTTCAATCCTGAATGCTGTTCAATAGTTGTTCAATTGATGAATTGGAGAGGAGCAGACCCGAAAAGGTTATAGGAGCGATTTCATTCCATTTGGGTTCGGTTGTGTTATCGCTTATCGCATACGAGAGGCGACGGAGTCACAGGTCAGTGGGATGAGATATTGCGACAACCGTTGATATGGTGGACAAAATCAACGGTGGATAGGGCAATCGCATATCATAGATCGGAAGTCCCGAATGCCAAGTTCTTAAGAGTCTTTGAATTCCACGATTTTGATAAAGGTATGCATTGATTAATGTGCAAGGACCGAGGAAAAGGCAAAAAGGTATGGTTTATGTGTGTTATGGAATATTTCTATTATGTAAACATTATAATAGAAATAAAGTGTCGATAGGAGGTTTATGGGTAAGCCTATGAATAACCATAGTTATAGAGTGGGGTTGGTTATATACATGCGGGCATTGAGGATTGATTAAAAGTTTAATGAAGGGAGAGTATAGAGTCCTGATGGAAAGGATGGATTAAGGGTAGACTGTGGATTAGTTAAGAAATCATTCTGCATGAGATTTATTAATGGGGCCTTAAAGCCTTAACTTATAAAGGTTTGACCAGGCAGGTCATTGAAATTCCTGGGATTGATGAGATTATGCATTTTATATGCATACTGTGGGTATGCGCAGGATTTTCTTGCGTCATGCATCAACGCATAAACATCATTCTAGTTAGGGTCCAGTCAGGAATGCAAGGCCATATAAAAAATGCATGCTATGGCCTCATGCATGACAACAACCATTACTGCATTGTACACATTTCCACATGAAACCATCAACATGCATAAGAAATGTTTAATTTACTACACATACGCATGAATGCATGTAGTCGAGCATAACCAATCAATTCTTGTAATCAACCTACAAGGTTGATACATGTAAACAAACATACAAGAATGAAACCTAACATACAAGGATGTAATCAAGCTACATATAATCAATAATGTAAGTGACATATAACCATATGCAACCAGTCATGTACTTCTGACGATGCATTCCAAAAAATACACATCAATTTCCTCATGATAACCTTACTACAATCATGATCAACTTGATGCAATGCAACAAGCACCTGGAATGCAAACATATGAGACAAACATGCAATTGACATGCATGCATGACCAAGCACCTTCACCCAAGGAGAGCACAACCATGCTTTGATACCAATCTCTAACACCCCCTCCTCCCAGATCCACCCAAGCAACCAACCAGACAGGGTAAACATGCGATGAGAGAGGCCACTATTTCAACTTCCTTGGTGCCTTAAGGAAATAGAATTGACAAAACATATCAAACAAGCCTATCCACATCAGCAAAAACACCCTTAGGAGACATGTCATCCACTCAGACAACTTTGTCCTTGAGGCCCACTGATGTTTTAAGCCTTTTAACCCTTGGTTTCTCTCATATTATAGGCATGATAACATCCAAAACCCAAAGTTTCTCTCACAGGCCTATGTGGCAACATCCTTGGACTCCTTTCAGCATACCTCTATTAGTGTTCCCAAGATTTGAGCTTCTTTCCTATCTGAGAATGTCGGCCTCTACCCATAACTTGTTACAACCTCCAAAATCTATCAACGACATGATGACAATATAAACAAATCAAAAATCAACCTGAAGACTAGGCTTGAGCATCACCAACCAGGACTAACATTCTTTCAAACACTTGGAATCAATGAAATCTGTAGGTCTAGGATACAAGACATAGCATAAATGACTGAAAGCACTTATTAAGAATAACCAAAAGGATCACCACCTTCTCCATTGAAATATTATAACATCAATTAGGTCTTTCATCCATCCATTTACCAATTACAAGTAAATACATGAAATAACCATGACATGAACCAGTCATACAACCTTGATTATAGCCAACATTAAACCATATAAATATCAGAGATATGAAAACAATTAAATCCACATATAAATCAATGAAAAATTAAGAGAACATAGATTTTAGTAATCATAGGAAAATTCGACCAAGTTCGGGACTTCCACGTGCCACCCAACCATAGACATGGCTGAACCAAATCTCTCTTTTAACAGGTCGCCCTCGTGCCATATTCCAAGAATGAATGTGGGATCTCATATAACAACCAATCCAAGAAAAACCAAGGGAATCCAAAGGTTAAACCACCTCCACCCTCATTAAACCGTGATCACACCAAAACCTATGCTCCGATCACAACCGAACCGAACTAGGAATGCCATCCGGAATCCATCACTATTCTTGAGGAATTTTATGTCTCCTTGTCTCTCAGGCTTTACCGCAATCCAATCCCAGATCACTAGGCCCTAAACCGAGACTAGTCTCTCAGGATTTACCACAATCAAAACCCAGATCACTAGGCCCTAAACTGAGACTTCTCCCTCGGGCTTTACCATGTATCCCACCAAAACTAGTCAATGGATTCCTATGCCTTTGGGAATGAAACTTGAGACCACCTCCGCCTCAGATTTCAAAATCCATCCGAAAAACCAAAGCTCAAAACCAAGATAAAGATCCCAACATACCATGGCATCTGGAAAAAGGAAAGGCTAGGCTGAAAACCATTGTCATAACCCAACAAAACCATGCCACCGACAACAAGAGAATCATATACCAACATGCAAAGCCATGCATGTCATAACCAGCTAGGAAATCACACATGCAAAATGTTACCTTCAAGTATTCCTATTGAATCTTCTTGATCCTACTTTTCCTTCCTTGATCCTTGCTTTCCTTCCTTTCCCTTTACTTACTTTTCATTCCTTGATCCAAAGCTAGAGTGCTCCAAGAAAACTCTAAGTGACCAAGAGTGTGAGACAGAGAGAGAGAATAATGAGAGCACTCCAAACTTGAACTAACAAAAGGTTACCAACTGATCCTTAGAAGCCTTTTTACGAATGAGGCCTCTATTTTCTTCATTTTCCATTATTTTCATTCAATTTTCTCCTCACATGAAACTTGTGACCTTTCACCTTACTTTTCTCCTAATTTCCTTTACTTTCATAAATAAATGTGCCAAAAATGCCTTTTTTCCTTTTAATTCCTTTTCCTTATCCTTTTCCAATTTCCTTTGCCAAAACACACATCCAATGATGCCCACTAGGATATCTTTGCCCAACATTCAACTTGGAATAAGTGTCCCTTAGCCGTGGTCTTATTTTTCCTTTATTAACTTTTATTACATGAACTTTTCACCAAGGCTGTTACACCTTTTCCTTGACAAAGGTGAATTTATTAGTATTAGATTCTCTTATAGCCAAAATTTTAGAGGAGTTTCATTTTTTCCCATAACATGCTCGCAATATTTCATTACATTGGAGTATGCACTCTCTTCCTCTTTACCAACAAACCTTAAGCCTTCAAATCTAGGTTTCGGTAAAATGGGTCTTTCATACCTTGGCAAGCCTCTTACCAAGGCCTTGGCAATTTTAGCCCATATATTTCATTAAATTAAATCCTATGCCTTCTTTATGCAAATTGTTATCACCAAAAAATTGATCATCTAGCCTAATTTACTAGATGGATCGAAGTACACAATGTAAAGCCAATTTTACCATAGTAAAATTTCTTTCACTATGGGAAATTACTTAATAAAGCACCTTTGTTAAGTAATTTATAATTAAACCCATGAAGAATAATTAAATAAATCAATATTTATTTGATTTTCTTCTAGGAATAATTAATTAAAACATTGTTCAATTATTATTCCTTGTCATATTTGACCCAATTATGAAAAATAAACAGATAAATCATTAATTATCTTATTTTTCTCTAAGGATAATTTATTAATCTCTAATGAATTATTATTCTTTGTTAAATTTGACTAAATCCCTTAGGAATAATTAAATAAATCCTTATTTATTTATTATTCCTTAAGCAATTCCTTGAGATGATAAATAAATCATTTATTTATTTATTATTTCTAAATAAAAGTTTAAATGATTTTTCCCTCCTAACCAAATATAATAAAATATTCCAAGTGGTTATTCCAAAAATGGGGTTAATAATATTTTATTATTGTTCATTATTTGAGGATAACTCAATATTTTGTTATGAATAGAAGGGTTTTCCATTCATTATTCACTTTTGATTATTTTCATTGTTGCACTCATTGCTGTGACTCTGATTATTTTCATTGTCCACCACCATTTTTCTTCTGTTTGAGTTCCCATTGAGCTCAAAATTTTCATTTGTTGGGTTTACACATTATAGAGGAGAGAGACTCTATAAAAAAGCTGAAGGCATTTGATGATAGACAAGAACACATTCCATAGAGGGGGACTAGTAGAATTTATTTGTTCCCTTCACAGGTGTTATAATAAAATCTATTGTTTGTATATCTGGTTTCCATTGGATGATTGGAGTTATTACTGTTTCTTTTTGTTGTTTAATTATGATTGTAGCATAGATCAAGACTTTGGCACATTTTGTTTCTATCAATTATTGCATATCTACAATTTTTAACAGCCATTTATACTGTTGAGATTGTTTGTCATCCACAATCTTAAGTGGGTTGTTTTTGTACATCTTTGAGAAGAAAACACTACAACAAAATTGGCGACTCCACTGGTTTTATACCTTAGATCTAGAAACCTGGGTGACCTTCAGTTTTCAGCTTAGGGTTTCTCTTTTTTTTCAGTGTCTTAATGTTTCCTAGCTTTTTAACCCTAGATCTGTTAAATTTCCGACTTCCGCAAGTTTTCAGGTCTTTTTTGCAGGTGACATGAACCAGCCGCGACAGAGACGACAACTTTTTCCGAGATTTGTAGAGCGAGAATCAAGGATCAAAAATCATAATTTTTAGCCCAAAAAGTGTGATCTGGAGTCCAGAGCGCACCTTTCAGCCCAAAAAGTGTGATCCCCCTGAAAATAGGTCCATACCTGCGATTTTTAGGATTTCCAGGTTTTTATCAAATTTGTTTATGGGTTTTGGTGAGCACCGTCTGCTGGGTTGTTTGACCTATGTATCATCCCACTTAGGCCTTGATCTACTCTGATTTACTTGTTGAAGTAGAATTTAGCCCCTTAGGGCTTCTAGTACGCTTCCACCTTTATAGGAGGAGTTTAGTCAAGTGAGTAGTCTAAGTCTCTACAGCACTTTCAACCATATTTTCCAGATCTGTACCCTTCTATTTCAAATCTAAAAAGATAGGTTGTGTCCATCCATAGTTTCATATTAAACCTTGCTTGGTCATTTTCCTTAGGGTCCCATCTGTTGCCCTAGGTTTTTCACCCATCTCCCTATCTTTTTGCAGCAATGTTCCTCTTTGGTTTTTTGTTGTTGTTGCACCACTTTCCAGCAGCCTAGTGTCATTTGATCCCAATCACACTGACAATTAGATCTCTTGAATTTTTTAGTGTGTTTTCCGTCGATTTAGCCACCAACCAGCACAGTGTTTTCAAACCCAGTTTGGGTGGGGTTTAGTTAATTGTTTTCCTGTTCATTTTTTGTTGTTAACTTCAATTTATTTTCAGAAAATTTTTTCTTTTTTACAAACAAGATCTGGGCTTAATCAATAAATACACTTCCACACACAAGCACACCTTAAGTGAAGAGCGCTTGGTTTACACCGCCAAGCCAAGACTTAACATAATAAATTTATCTCCCCTCATCGAGACAAAGGCATATTTTTTGATCTCCCTTCACCATTTCCATGTCACATGTGTCTTACCACCATTGTGCCACCAAAGAATTTGTCGCAGAGACTATTAGGCCTTCACCCCGAGTTTCCACTTGGGCATATTACCCCTCCTCGATGGGTTCGAGTTCATAGCCATCCGAGTCCCCATACCAACTCTTCTCTTGGTTTAGATGATTTCTCATCTAATTCCGAGCCTCCTTCACCATATATCATCACAATGTTTGGACCCACAGCTAGTGCAGGAACCCAACCTAGTGTTGGCTTCAGTTCTATCCTGGTGGTCACATAAAGTAAAATAGTCTCAGGAACTATTTCAGCAGCCCCCATGCTCCCTTTTATGACTAGGTTAATTCTACCGGATTTTAGTTAGTTGATAAACGACCCTATACACCATGATACTGGTTGGACTGCTATGCCGACTAAGCTTCCCTCGAACATCCCAAAGTTTGAGGGTAATTCTAGATAGGACCCTACTAACCATGTTCGCTCCTGCCACCTGTGGTGTTCGTCCAACTCCATTACCGATGACTCCATTCATCCTAGGATCTTCCAACGCACGCTCACTCGATATGCTGCAAAATGGTGTGTAGACCAGCCTGCCGCATCTCATTCCATTTTCGTGATGCTTGCTAAAGCATTCCTCTCATATTTCCAGTTACCTCTCTAGTATGACACTGGTACGAAGTTATTGACCTCCTTCCATAAGTCCTCCACCACTTGCCTTTCCGGCCATGTTTAAGAGTGGCTTAGAAGGAGGAGCACATGTTGTGCCTTGCCCTTTAAAGACCGTGCATATCTAGATTGGTTTCTTAGGAGCCTTTTAGCACCCATTGGAAAATATGTCACGTCCCCTTTTCCTCGCACCAAGGAAGAATCTCTCCAAACTGCTCTAAGATATGACTTGATTTATGAACAATCCAGATATGTCTATACTGTCATTCCAGACCTCCCTCATCTTGGAAGTGCCAATGCATCGAGGGCATCTCATGCCACCAACAGTATCATTGGAACCCTTTCACACCCTTCGCCATATACTCAGCAAAGTTATGGCTAAATACAGGGGGGCACCAATTCCTCCAACACTCATGCCCCTCTTTCTAGCAACATGTTTTCAGGGCCCCAACCTGTCTACCAAACTGTTGCTCCTCTTTATGCATAACCGAGCTCTCCATCCCCTCAAGCATTAGCGATGCAACCTCCCATGCGTCCTCAACCCCAACAGCGACTGCCCCCTGAGGGTCTAGTGTTTGTGCAACATAGTGCGACCAATCCCAAAAATTCAAAGAAAAAGAATAAGGGGAAAGGTAACAAGGGCAACTAGGGTAATCAAGGTAATGAACCTAGTGAACCCTAGGGGAACCAACCTAATGCCAACAACCAGCAACAGGGCAGCCAGTCCAAGTAGAACAAGGCTATTCGTACGGAAAATCCTTGTGCATGTTGTGGTGTACATGGCCATTATACACATGAGTGTCCACTTTGACCCCAAATGTGCCAAATGTGGGAAGCCGAAGCAGCTTCTAGAGGTCAACGATCACCTCAGAATCTTGCGCCATCGTAACCAGCAATGCTTACAAATAATTTCCCTCAGTAAGGATTTTTTGTTGCTCAACCTCAGCGAGGTCAAGAAGCCCATCTCCCCCAACCTTCTGGTCCTGGTGACTACCAGATCCTTATGATGAATTCTGATGATGTTAATCCCTTTGCTATCAACCTGCAAACTTGGTCACGTCAATGTGACAAGCCATCAACTTCGTCCACCACTGAGTCCAAAAAAAGCATCTGCTGAGCCTCTTACGACACCAAATGGTCCGTTACATATCCCTCAACCTAATTTTGAGGCCATTCCTAAGATCCAAAAGGGACCATTACATCGTAATGCAACTTCTAACCGAGCTGCCCATACATACAATATAGTAGATGACTTGGCACAATCACCTGCTACCATGTCGACGCTGGAAGTCCTCCAGTCATGCCCATCTTAAAAGAAATATCTACTAACTTCTTTGGGCGCAGTAGATCCTTTTGACAATCGTTTGATTGTCTTCCTAGTTGATACATCAGAACATCCCCCATTGCCTTCATCCATTGCTTTCCAGATACCAGTCCGAGTCCGTAATGCCATCATCTCCCGATGCATTATTGACGAAGATGCATCCACCTGTGTGATGTCTGCTGCCGTTTGGAAACAACTCAAGTCACCTAAGTTGTCCCCCTCCACCATCACTTTGTGTGCTTGGGATGGACACTCCTCCCAACCTCTTGGCATGTACCGCAACTATCCAGAAACCCTTACGGGAAAGATTGTCCATGTCGACATTGAGGTTATTGATGCCCCTTTGCATTACAACATCCTCTTAGGTTGTAATTACACATATGCCATGCCAACCATCGCATCTGCGGTTTTCCGCGACATGCTCTTCCCCCATGAAGGGAAGATTGTTACCATCAATCAGTTGACTTACTACAAGCCAGCATCTGTGACCTCCCCCGAGTCCATTATCTCATCGGTGTCAGATAAGAAATATTCAACTCCTCTCAATGGTGTCTCACCCAGAGTCTATAAATATTCCTCATTGTTGGGCACTTTCCTTGGTCCTCCCCCTCTCATCTCAGAGCCTAACTCTATGAGTGTTTGCATGTTACAAGTGTCACAGGCTACTCTCAAGCAGTCTGGTACATCCGATCAACAAACAACTCCTCAACACCCTGTTGTTTCCATCCCAGCTGAGCCCTCTAGATCCACCCCCCTAGGACCTCCTCCATTTGTGGGTGCCTCTCCTATGTTTCCACCAAGAACTGTTCCTCTAGGTCTCAACCATCCAAGAGCTATTCCGCCGGGACGTTACCCTGCAAGCAAGATACCTTTCTTATTCCCCCCTTCGAGATTATTTTTTGTCCCTGTCATGGCTTCGCTGTTCCTTCCTAACATGACTTTTGGAAATGTAATATGGTACATCGATCCCCCTACAAGCATTCTTCCTGGTCAGCTAAGACGTTGTCATGATTTGACCCCAGTCCAACTGGTCCCTACGGCCCCTATCATTGCTTCAGTTCCATTACAACCTCAACATGAACCCACTCCTATTGCGCAAGCATCTAGACAGGGGGGAAAATCTAAGAGGAAAGAACCTAAGGACAAGGTTCCCCAAGCTCCTCCAACCCCTAAGGCCCCAAAGCCATCATCTCCATGTGCTTTATGTAAAGTTGTTGGGCATGCCACCAATAATTGTCCCGAGCTTCCTCATCTCAAACCTTTGGTTCATGAAACATTACTTGAGTCAAATATCCCTGAAGTCCATGTTAACTTACCGGGTCCACCCAAGAAACTCAGAACGTTGCGCACAAACCACACTTGTGCCCTGTGGGATTATCATGGTCACTATTCCCATTGTTTCCCTTGTCTTGATGAATTTCGCGATTGCCTTGAAGCACTTTGCGAATACAAGGTCACCTGTAGTGGAACACCTACTCCTCTACCCGTGGATTCCAGTACCCCTAGTCAACCAGAACAGGGAAACTCTAGCCCCACCATCATGATCCCTCCCCCCGCCGTCAAGATGACAGACACCACATGCCATATCCTTTACCTATCATCATCCTTGATTTCCTCACAGAAAAACCTTTTCGAGGTTTTTGCACGCTCTTCTATCGAACCTCTTTCGACAGAATCTGAGGTCTCAACATCTGTAGATCCTCCATATACTAGCTCGTCATCTACCATTCTAGATGATGCATATGTGAACCTTCTCTCTCAGGTTGATGCACTAGGTACCACTGCCACATCATGTAGTCAGTCTTCCTCCCATCTGCCCATCTTCCATTCTGATGAGGACATCATGGAAGCTATGTCTACCCTTGATTACCCTTGCACTTAGGCAAGGGGGCATATTTTTTGGAGGATTCTGAAGGCCATCTCCTTCCTGATTCTCCCAGTGCACTCTACCTCAAGAAATGTTTCTCACAACATATCTCTTTGATTTGTGTGTCTTTATTTCTGCCATGAAGATAGGTAGATTGCATCATCTCATCTGTTGTCTTTTTCACCTTTTAGATGAATCCATCATCCACACCATATATCGGTCATGCCGATGGTGCAAGTCACTTCTCCAGGAATCTAGCTTCGGCAGCCTGGTCTATTTTTACCCCCTTGCATAATTTAGTCCTTTCAAATGGCGTGTGAATTGGATCTACCACCAACAACCAAGACAAATATGATGCAGTGATAGGTTTGTTAGTCGATTCCCTTGCTCATTGCATCCTTCATCTTCATGTTCGTTTAGATTCCTCGCTACTTGTCATGCAATTGAATGGTGTGTATCGTGTGCATAACCGAGTCCTATTCAGAAAATATCTACTAGTTAAGTTGTTGGTACGTGAATTTAAAACCATGACTTTCAGTCATGTTCCTAGAGCCCAAAATAACTATGTAGATACCATTGCAAATAAAATTCTAGATTTGAATTTATCACATATATACCACAGAAGACAACCATAAACACAACACATGGCAAACCATCATCGTCATATAAACATGCATAATCACATTATGTATCGACATATGAAAATAAATGTGTTTGGAGTCCACCACTCTAAATACATTCAGTACGCCCATAACATACGGTGGGGCACATCAGCCCCTACATTTCCTTATTATAATTTGAAGGATATCGTGCCAAGTTGGGCCGAGATGCTTGAATCCATTTTTTGAGCACTCAGAACACAATGGTGCTCCACAAACCCCTGCTGCTAGGGGACATCATTCCCACCCTTTCATACCAGATCAGTCCCCTCCATCACATATGTTGGCAAGTTGTATCCCATGCTTGGAGGCATGATGGTTTTCCCCTAGCCATCTTCTCAATTAAGTCTCGACCTAGATCCCACCGAATCTAGGTATGGTTGATTATCCTCCCATTCCTTGGACAGTTTTTCCTACCGTCCTCTCTGGTGAGCCATATGCACATCGCATATCCTAGATGTTTGATACCATATCTTCAAATATTATACTCTATGTCCACATAGTCCCCATGTTTGACTTAATGGGTGAGAATGGTTCTAGACCTCCACTAGTAGTTCATTCTTGTTTTCCTCTTCCCTTAATTCTTCACCACGAACCATTGTTACAAGAAGCATTAAGGCCATCTTTAGAAAAGTAAGGCCACTTGCCTAAGAGGCACAACTCTCGATTCCGATGGTTGGTTTGTCTGCTACGATCTCCACAAGATTTAGGGCCTTCTCCTCCTCTCAAATTGGAAGGAAAACACCCTTTTATAGAAAAATCCACAAATTTTCAGTCGTCCATTGTGACCAAACTGTAGATCATTTTGACGAACCATCATCACCGTTGGAAATATCTCATCGAGTACTATAATGGGTCTTCCTTGGTTTTTGATGATTTGACAATTCACCAGGAAGTCATTTTTTCAAGAAGGGTCACTTAATCACCTCTCAAAATCTAATTTCTTCATAAAGTGTCACTTGTACTTTGTGGTCCACCTCCTCTTAATACTTTTAGTACCATGTGTTGATTTTTGTCATGAGTAACCATCATTTACTCATGTTTCCATGGTCCCCACCGGCCCTATTCTGTGTGGCAATGTCATCGAGTCACCCTTGTTCAGAGCATCCGTAATGAATCACCCTTGCATCCATGGAGTCTATTTCACGTCCCATTATATCATGTCATAATATTCCATCCATATTTGCATACCATTCATCTTTTGTTTCCCTTTTTGGCCTCCAGTCATACTGACCCCATCCCCTCCAGAGTTGAGTCAATCACTGCCGTCTCAACCATGCACTTTATTCTCTGACAAGGGATGCCGTCTTTTTGTCCCTCAGTACCACTTTCTCCATTATCCCTAGTTGTAGTCCATCATTCACATTAGTATTTCCCTCTTGCCTTAGTTGAGGGTCCTCATTGCCTCAACTATCACAGGCCCTATTTTGTCGACATCAACTCATTTATTCCAGAATAACGGCCTAGAGGGTGGTGTATCTTGGTTCTAGCTTCCCTTCTTCTTCGGTGCCTCAGATTAAGCAGAGGGGCTCATTATTTCCCTTTGACTTGGTTGTTTCATGTTTTTGATTCATACACTTGATGGTCCAGTGATGCAACAGATTGTACCAGTGATACCCGGGTGTGTGTGAGATGTTTCAGACCTCATGAGGGGGTGGCCGTTCCAGTAGCCCCCCATATTCCTGGATGCATGCCTATTATGCTACAGCCTCAGATGCAGTTCCGCAGAGTTGATGGGGTCAGCTCTTACCGATCGCAGTGTCCATAGCATGCACATCTCCTTCAGATGATCCATTCAGTTTTGCAGAACCCTTCCCTATTCAAGAGGGCTTCTCCGGTTGTTCCACCCTCCTTCCCACCCATTTTTTGAGAGAAGGGCCATTATATCTCATGTACTCAGATATTATTGTATTTAGTCCTGACACATGTTTTTCTAGGTCCATTATGTATATGGGATACATTGTACTATTTTCTGGCTCTGTTATGCCAACATGTCATGTACCATTCAACATGTACTTCATTGCTTAGTTTTACGTTTTTGGGTGCACCATTATTTTTGTACTAAGTTATATCAACGGGTATGGGTATGCCTCCCCCGCCTCATTGAGGTTTGGTACACTAACATAAAAGGAGATTCGCATTGGTCTCGCCCCCTCTGTCCCTATCATCTTTCGCTTCTGCTTTAGTGGTGTCTCTCTCTCTCTCTCTCTAACTCCACTGTGTTGTCTAGTGATTATGTCTTTACAAAGTACATCATGTAAAGCCAATTTTACCATAGTGAAATTGCTTTCACTATAAGAAATTACTTAATAAAATACCTTTGTTAAGTAATTTATAATTAAACCCATGAAAAATAATGAAATAAATTACTATTTATTTGATTTTCTTCTAGGAATAATTAATTAAACCATTGTTCAATTATTAATCCTTGTCATATTTGACCCAATTATGAAAAATAAACAAATAAATCATTAATTATCTTATCTTTATCTAAGAATAATTAATTAATCACTAATTAATTATTATTCTTTGTCAAATTTGACTAAATCCCTTAGGAATAATTAAATAAATCCTTATTTATTTATTATTCCTTAACCAATTCCTTGAGATGATAAATAAATCATTTATTTATTTATTATTTCTAAATAAAAGTTTAAATAATTTTTCCCTCCTAACCAAATATAATAAAATATTCCAAGTGGTTATTCCAAGGATAGTGTTAATAATATTTTATTATTCCTCATTATTCGAGGATAACTCAATATTTTGTTATAAATGAAAGGGTTTTCCATTCATTATTCACTTTTGATTATTTTCATTGTTGCACTCACTGCTGTGACTCTAATTATTTTCATTGTCCGCCACCACTTTTCTTCTATTTGAGTTCCCATTGAGCTCAAACATTTCATTTGTTGGGTTTACACATTATAGAGGAGAGAGACTATCAAAAGGCTGAAGACATTTGAGGATAGCCAAGAACCCATCCCATAGAGGGGGACTGGTAGCATTTATTTGTTCCCTTCGCAGGTGTTATAATAAAATCTATTATTTGTATATCTAGTTTCCATTGGATGATTGGAGTTATTACTGTTTCTTTTTGTTGTCTAACTACGATTGTAGCATAGATCAGGGCTTTAGTAGGTATTGTCTCTATTAGTTGCTACAGATCTACAATGTTTAGCAACCATTTATATTATTGAGATTGTTTGTCATCCACAATCTTAAATGGGTTCTTTTCGTACATCTTTGAGAAGAAAAAACTACAACACAGATCAAAGCTACCAAGGGACTCTTATTAGAAACATAATGAGAAGGGTATTTTGAAGATGAGCCTACCAGGTTTGCATTAGGTATGTTGTCAACATTTTTTTTAAAAGTGCAGGGTTTTCCTCCTTTCTCATCGTCTAAAATTCTTAAAATTCTATTGAAAGTTCATCTTTGGATGTCAATTCCTACTATATATGAGCTTGTAACAAAGCACATTTTACCCCTTGCGGATCATCTAGTTGAATCAATTTTATTTTTCCAACTACATGATATGGTCATACTTGCACCTTTCATAGGTTTCCATTACTTTGGTAATGATATCTTGGTATTTTTCTAGTTATTCCCTCATACAAACAATTAAATATTCCAAGTTATATATTTCAGATTGGAGGTTTTCGTTCTTCTTCTTTGACCACCACAACTTCTCCCTTAGCTATTGATTCTCTTCCTGAATTTTCTCATGGATGGATTTCAATTATTCTAACCTTTCACTTTTAAAATTCATACTCATGGTTTCTTTGCTTTAATGTGCTCCTACCAAGGATACATTACCCTAATACCTAAATGATCCATAACCACTTAGCATATGGCTAAGTATAGCCGTTTCACTAATACAAATGCTATTAGGGTTTTTATATGTGTTATTAAAGGAACTTTACTATGCTAGTTCATTTGACCTTGTTGTGCATTATTTATATCAATTACTTTGGTCTAATATATTAATGACGTGCAAATTATATCTTTATATTTTACTATATATTTAAATAAATAAGTTAACTTTCAATAAACCCATGCAATCACATAACATAGAACACATAGAATTTACCATGGAAATCCAAATGGGAAAACCAACATTGTATAGGATTCTTTCTTGGCTCTAAATAATCTAATAAGACAAAATATTACAAATAAAGTTTAATTAGAGCTCAACTATTTATATGCCAATGGTTTAAGGAAAAAGGAAATCGCAACACACTTAGTCCACTCTTGACATACTTGGTTACATAAAATCAATATACAATAAAGATACTTTTTCTCTTTGGATTATGACTAAGCAATATTAATAATCGCTTCTGGTTATTTTGTAAGAAAGTCTCTCCATCCAAAATGTACGTTATCAACTGCTATAGACACAACAAAAGGTTTGTCTTTCTTCTTCTTTAGGACCTAGGTTTTGGTAGAAGCTATAAAGGGTTGGATGAATTCCCCCTCTTTCCATGCATATTGGATCTCCTTCACTATCAATGGGAATTTTGTATCCTCCTTCCTTGCTACAACATAGGAAACTTTACAAAACAATGTTCAATGCCTCAATAAACCAACTATCCATTATTTTATAATTCAAGTTCTATGATAGATTGAATTAACTCTTTCTCTACTACCATTCTAAATACTGAAGCCTTATCCACCTAAAATAAATAATAGAGTCCATGAAAAGAATTCTCACTTACCTCCTTTTCCTCTCACAATGTGATTTATATTCCACAAAATATTCCTCTATATAGGAATTCAAATTGGCCTTTATCAGGGAAAGTCAATTCCATCCAATGACCAACAATTTCCTCCAACCAACTATGATTCATTTATCTTCATGAAAAATGCTCAGATTGATTTGTTTAAGAAGTTTTTCACAATGCATATTCATTCTTCACAACCAAAATGAGTCTATCAAGGAAAAAATCAATTTATTTCATGAAGAGCTAAAATGAGTCCTTATTCATGTAGAATCCAAGTCCATTTTTCTCTCCATCTTAGCGCTCCTCATGTCCTTCACTTGGGTCCACCATCAACCCCTTTGAAAAATGAATGTATCTCCCTCTTATCCATTTTTAAACATAATCATAATCTTCCTCTCCTTCAAATGCTAGCTAATAACCTCTTTATTTCCTTTCCCCTAGCATGCAATGTCTCCTCTGCATCCTTGCAACCACCCTTTTCCATGTGATGGTCATTTCAATTACCATTCTTAAAGGTGGAGGGTTATGTATAGATGTAAAAGAAAAGAATATGCAAAGTGCATCCCATGTGGAGATGATGCCATCTAGTCGTGAGATCATGAGGTAATGAGTCTTTACAACAATGATGCATGGAATAATGAGGTCGAGAAAGATGATGTTGTGTGGCATGAGGCCATGTAGAGGGGAAATGGGTTGGTTTCGATACATGTTGCACACCAAATTAAGTTATCAATATTTTTTTTTTAAATACATTGAAAATCTATTTAAGGGCCTTTCCCAATGCATGCTTCAAAGGATTTCAAGCCCACTCAAAGAATTTTCACATTTTATCTACTCCATAAGATTTTTGCTCCAAGATTTTTTCAATAGGATTTTCAACCTATTTTTAGAATTAATCAAGAACCTGATTCTTAAACAAAAACAAATCTTACGAAATAGAAGATAAAAAGAGAATATTTTACAATCATAAAAATGATTCCAAAATACCACAAGATAAGTGTAAGAATACTCCATTATCTTCATGAGAACATTCAAATCAATATCCTCCTATTATTATAATATCTTATACATATTTAGGAAAAATCTTCAATAACACCATAAGTATAAATTTAAGTTATATTTCACCTTACATTAAAGCTATTTTACACCCTACACTAAACTCATTTACTTTCTCATTCTTTCTAGTTACATATTTGATTTTTGATGAGGATATCTATATAGATGAATAATAACTCATCATATAACAATATTTGTTATCTTTACTTTAACACCTAACATGTTATGTACACATAAAAATACAATTGATTTTTCCACATTAATAAAAGCTAAATAAAATTTAAAACTTTGAAATTTTATTTAGATGAGCAATAGAATGTTCCATATCAATTCCATAGAGACATCATAAGCACAAATGACTCAATGGTTTACCATGTGATAGATACATATCTCTAGAGATATACAACCACAAAACCTTTAGCACGCTCTTCATTTGCCTTTTTTTTTCATTTGAGAGCTCCATTATGACTATGCAATGAGTAACACGGTCATTTATTATTATTTCAGCAAAACAAATCCATCAAATATTTTGTTAGCCTTCTAACTACAAAACATGTCCTCTCACGACAATTACTTTAGTATAAAAAGACAATTATTTTATTTTAGTATAAAATATTTCATTTTTATGGTTTCCACTCATCTTCGTATGAGAGTGACACCGTTTTTAGAAATTGTAGAATATGTTTTTATGAGCAAGGTTGGAATTTCAAAACATACATACTTGTCAAATTTGACGGTTTTCACACCTCTCCGACCAATTTTCACAATTTCAAAAAGAAATCTTGACAGTTTTGTAAAATTTTGAACCGTATTTGACAAGCAAATCACCCCAAAACGAGCAATTCACCCATCAAATTCCATATGTTTACGAGTAAGTGGTTGGAGATCGACTTGCTAATATCAAATCATGAATTCTGAGAAAATCTACAGATATAGATTCCATGTGCAGAAACATAATGGGCCCATTTTTGGTAACAAGGATTTAAAGGGTGCGATCAACACGATCTCAATTATTGAAGACGTTTGGTGATGGACCATGAAAATAATCCCAATTATATATATTGATATCTATTATGGATGGCACTGCGTGTACTACAATATCCATAATAATGTGTCTAATAGTAGTAATTAGTGGTTAACTGGAGGCAGATTTATTATGAAAATTTATATAAATTAAATGGTGGGTCAAAGTGAATAGGAATTAATTAATATTTATTTTTGATATATTATTTTATTAAAAATAATTGTATTGATAGATATATTTTAGAGTTTAATATGAAAGTAATATGTGATTATGTTCATGTTTATTGTGTTGATAGGTACATGTTATAACCTAATATGAGGGTGATAGATGATTTTGTTCATACTCAATACGGAGTTGACACGTGTGCTTTTTAAGATAAAAATAAAACATTCTATAAATAAAAAAGTAAAGTACAGTATAGTAAATAACAAAAATGAATATGCATGTTTAGTTATTTTTAATTTAATGCATGATGAAACATCAATCATTTCAACTTCACTATGGTGACTTGATTTGTTCTTGATATTACAACTCAAAGTGGTAAAAATATTTCACTCAGAGCCAGTCATAAATAAATATTTCAATGTCCACATGACTTAATATAATTTTATATCAACTTCAAAAAGAGTTAAAAGAATTAGAAGTTTAAAAATGTGCCAAGAAGATGTTTAAACCTTATACATTTCAAAAATATTCAATCCAAGACTTAAATGAACTATTTAAAGATCTATGTTAATTAATTTATGTATATATCAACTTCATATATATCTATATATAGAAAGAAAATATTCTAATGTTGTATATAATAAAATATTCAATTTCCAAAGAAAAAAATAATTGAAAGTTAAAAAAAAATCAAATACTTCCTAATAGAATAAGAAGAAGAAATGCATAATTCACTTTAATATGGACAATGCAGTCCATAGATAAAATGTCTCAATGCACATATTATGTAATATATATATATATATATATATATATATATAGTCTAACTTATAAAGGAAGTAACATTTTTCACTCACCAAAATCGGACAATACAATTTCAAGATTTTTTGTTATTTAAAATACATTTTTGAATGCATAAATGGATTCAACACCCTTGGGGCACTCTAATTATGAATTGAACAATTTAAAGTAAAGTTTTTAAAAATTTATATTGGATTTTGATTAAAATTTACCAATGTAGTGAAAAAGGTCATTTCTTCTATAAGTTAGAATACACCATATATATATATATATATATATATATATATATATATATATATATATATATATATATATATATATATATTTCATTATGTATATATCATTTAAAATAATTGAAAAAAATAAGTTTGTATGGTTAAAATGTTTGAAGTAGTCTTTTTTTTTACATAATCGGTTGTTGTTTATATTCCAATAATTTGAAGAGGATAAGCTCCTGAATTACAAGGCATTATGCCCGGGAAGAAAAACAGAGAAATACTATAAGGAAGACAAAATTCCTCTTTGCTCCTGTCATTTCTGACTTTTGGAAAACCTGAACAAGTATAGATTCTAATGAACTGGAATAATAAGAAGCAGAATTTGCATTGCATGCTTAATCTATGTTTATATGGCTGATCTGGTGAGCTGTAGACTCTTCGGGCTTGCTGTCGACTTCAACGTTCCTTAGGCTTGAAGAGCTAGTGTTGGGAGTGTTTCTTTTTTCCATCATGAACTTCAGAATGTCAATGGACTCCTGGGCATGGCTGCATCTGTTGGAGAGATCGTTAAACTGTTCCTGAAGTGAAGAAACTCGATGGAGAAAAAGATTGAGGTCGGCCTCATGCTTCTCGCTAGTGATCCGGGCATGAATGTCGATTTTAGCATCCAAAATCTTCTGATGAGCACGTATTTGTTCCAGCTCTGCTTGCAGATCGGCGCAGTGGAGACAGTCTTCGCTTCTTGCCATTGAGGGAGCCCGAACTATGTTCTCAGTGCTCTGAGGGAGGAGAGCTCTGCGAAATTGCAGATCCAACGAGTCTGGGTAAAGGGAGCTTGGAGGAGGAAAGAAAGTGTGAAGAGAAGGGGATCGAAGGCTCAGCGCAGAGGAACTGCTGGAAGTTAACGACAGGAGGAGCGAATGCTGCCAGGGAAAAGAGGAGATGCGGAAATGAGGGAGGGAGAGAGCGGTTAAGAAGGCGGGATCTGACAAGAGGTCTGACGAGGGGCTAAGGGAGAGGGGGGTAGTGATCACGAGAAAATCACGGGGAAGATCACGAGGGAGGAAAGGACGGGCCAAAACAGCATGGGCGATGGGACAAAATTGAGAAGAGCGGATCGATTCCAGAGATTCTGCTGAGAGGTCATGATGTTGTTGACTGTCAAGGCGGATTTTAGCAGTGGTATGGTCCTGACTCTTCTTGAAGATGCTGCAGGAGTCAGTGTCAATTGATTTGCTGCAGTTCGTTCTGAGCATTGAAATGTTTCTGATCAAGGAAGATATTGTTGGGATTCGACTGAGTTGCATAGAAGATTGCCTATGGGTCTGCTACAAGCTCTATTGGCACAAGTGTCAGCTTCCTTGTTGAAGGTTCGAAGAACATGGAAGAAGTGGAGGTCAGTCATTTGTTGAGCGAGAGCTTGACACCGGTTGATAGTTTGTTGTAGAAGCACATTGGAGGCATTTCGGTTGTGGACCATTAGACTGATGATGGCAGCTGAGTCACCAAAGATCATTGCTGTGTTAATTCCAAGTTTTTGAAGTTGGATGAGCCCTTGGTATAGAGCTAGAGCTTCAGCCCTATTGTTGGAGAGGGGACCTAACCCCCATTCATAAGTGGCTTTGATATCTCCGTTGGTATTGTAGATGACTCCACCTGCCCCTGCTGTTCCAGGGTTAGATTTGGAGGCACCATCAAAGAAGAGATAGTAGGAGTTTCTGTTTCTGAGCCAAGTTGAGAACTCCTCTTCTTTCAATCTTACTTTCCAACTATGACTAGAGTTGTTGAGCTGGCTGCTGATGTTACTCCCACTCTGGTTACTGTTGCTTTTATCCAACAAATAGCCTATGAAGTTCCTTTCTTCGACACAGAGGCTAGCAATATCAATTTTCTTCTGATTTTTAGCTGAGATGGTTTCTAAAGTAAGACTCCTTGCCTTGTTACAAAGTTTCCTTGTTATGGTTTCTTTATCTTTGAAGACCATGCGGTTTCTTGCCAACCAAATGTTCCACAGAAGAGAATAGGGAAGAGTATCCCAAACCCTTTTGGCTATGTTGTTCTTCTTTTGTTGCCATGGATAGCTCTTCTTCCAAAGGTGCAGAACTTCTCCAATAGAGTTATGGGGGCTCCAGGGGAGATGGGCGTTGAAGGATATTTCTCTCCAACAGGAAGTGGCAAAGGGGCAGGTGATAAAGAGATGCTGGATGGTTTCTTCAGCAGCTTGGTAGTTTGGGCAGCGGGAAGGTCCAATTATGCCTCGCTTTTGTAAGTTGTCAGAAGTGAGGATTTTCCCTTTTAGGAGAGCCCAAATGAAGAATTTAATTTTTGGGATGGCCTCAGACTTCCAGACAGTTTTCCAATGCATCCAAATGGGCGTGGGGTGATCGCTGCTACAAATATACTGATGGGCAGCTTGAATTGTGTAATTGGAGCTTGAAGGATCCAACAAAAGCTGTCGATACCATTTTTTTTAATAGGAGCAATACTATGAAGGTGAGCTTGGAGAATAGCAAAACTCGCCCTGAGGTCTATGGGTATGGTTGGAAAGGTCCATCCCATCCAAATCTGAGATTGGGTATCCCATTGAGAAATCTGATCCAAATAATGAAGCCCTATGTTGTCAAAGAAGGAGAGAATTTGATCAGTTCCAGGTTGGCTGCTGATAGGCTGCTGTCCCATAATTTTATCTGCTCCGATTTTGATATTGGTGCCGCCCTTGGGAACTTTAGAGATGTTTTGGGCTAGAAAAGGGATTGCTTTCTTGCACAATCTCCAGATTTTGGAGCAAGCTCTGTTGGGGACATCGTAATCCAAGAGGTGTTGTCTTGGAAAGTTTAGATATTTGGCCTCCAACACTCTTTTCCACCAAGCAGAATGGCCACTAATGAATCTCCAAACGATCTTGCCACCAAAAGCCAGATTTAGGAACTTGGGAGATCTAATTCCTAGGCCTCCACGATCATGGGTTTGAATGACCTGCTTCCAACTAACAAGATTGAACTTTTTTTCATTTTCCCCCCCTTGCCAAAGGAAGTGGTGGAGAATGATTTCCATTTTATGATGGAAAATGGCAGGAGCTTGCAGAAGCGTGAATTGGTATAAGGGTAGAGAAGAAAGACCTGTTTTCAGGAGAACTAGGCGGCCTGCTGGATTGAGCCAAGTGGAACCCCATTGCTGCACTTTCCTTTTCATTTTATCTATGATGGTATCCCAAACTTCAGCTTTCAGAGGACCAACACTCACTGGCATGCCCAGATAAGTGAAGTGCTCCCAGTCTAATTTGCAAGGGACCCCAAAGGTGCTGGCGATGTTATGGAGGACTTGACCTGTAGTGTTCCAACCATAGATGCAGCTTTTGAGTTGATTGACCATACCTCCCGAGTAGCTCATGTATTTTTCCAAGAGGGCTTTAAAATGGCAAGCTATTATATTGGAGGCTCCTCCTATTAACAGAGTATCATCAACAAATTGAGAGTGATTTATGTTTTTGACCCCATTCCCGAATTTAATGCCTGTGATGAGTCTGACCCACCGATTGTAATCCAAAGCTTTACTAAAGGATTCAGCCATCAAGATGAACAGATAAGGGGAAAGGGGGCATCCTTGTCTTAGCCCTCAAGAGGATTGGAAAGAGGGTCCAGGTCTGCCATTAACAAGAGGAGAGATCCAAGGACCTGAAATGCAAGCTTTGATGAGATCAAGGAAAGGCGCAGCAAACCCCATTTTCTTTAGAACAACAATGAGGAAAGAATGCCTGACTCTGTCGAAGGCATTGGCCAGGTCCAATTTTAGAATAAAACCTTTTTCCTTTCTAGAATGGCTGGAATGAATAGCTTCTTGGACAAGGAGGATTGAGTCAGAAATTTGCCTGTTGGCCAGGAATCCTCCTTGGTTTTTAGAGATGAGAGAGGGGAGGAGAGGTTTGAGGCGAGAAGCAAGGATTTTGGTTAGGATTTTGTAAGATGAATTGCAAAGAGAAATGGGTCGAAATCGAGAAAAAGATGAAGGCCGATTTTCTTTGGGAAGAAGGGCGAGATGGGTGGCATTGGTGAAACCTCCAATTTTTCCCTTACATTGAATCCATTTTATCATTTTGACTAGATCTTTTTTAAGTATTCCCCAATAAGCTCGGTAGAAGCAGATGGGGAAACCATCTGGGCTAGGAGCTTTATCTGGTTGGAGTGTCCAAATAGCTCTTCTTATTTCTTCTTCTTCGATCTCCATGATCAAGCTATCATTTATTTCCTTGCTGATCTCAGTGGGAAGATATTGCAGCAAATCTGAGTAATCTTCCTCCTCTTTCGTTTCTGTTAGGAGAGCGCTGTAATGATCTGAAGCTGCCCTTCTAATAGCACCTTGAGTGGTTTGTAGATTGCCTTCTACATCTATGATAGATGTAACATTGTTCCTAATTTTCCAGACGGTAGCCTGCTTATGAAAGAAAGTAGAGTTTTTATCTCCTCCTTGCAGCCATAGCTGCCTAGATTTTATTCTCCATTTCTGCTCCTCCTCTCTATTGGTGCGATATAGCTGGAAGTAGAGTTTGCTTTCCCGGTCTTTGTCTTCCTGTAAGAGTCCACGTTCCTCTATTATGCTGTGAGTGTTTTCCAATTTTGTTTTTATCTCTTTTTTTTTCTTCTCAGGCTCCGTGTAGCAATTTTTTGCCCATTCCTTTAAGGCGTATTTGGTCCTTTTTAGTTTTTTTTCCCATATGTATCCTGGCAATCCTCTATGTGCTAACACCAAGTGCTTTGAGCGATCTCTTTGACAGCTGGGATGTTGTTCCACAGAGGGCTGTATTTGAAGGGAATGGGCCCTAAGGGGCAGTGGGCTTCGAGAACAAGAGTTGTGGGGTAATGATCAGAAGCAGAGAAGGGTAGGATGGTGGCATAAGCAGTAGAGTAGGAGGAAAGGAATGTGACATTCACCATAATTCTATCCAGCCTCTCCATGATATTGCCTTTGCCCAACCTGCGATTGCTCCAGGTGAACCTTCGATTTTTTGGGACAACATCAATAAGATCATGATCCTGCATGATGGTCTCCAACTGCGTTCTGTAGGGATCAGGAGAAAAGCAGCCTCCTCTTTTCTCATTGGAATGTAGTATGAGATTGAGGTCTCCCCCAAGAATAATACTGTTGCTTTCTTCTTCATCTATATTTGCTTTGAGGGCAGCCCAACACTACTCTTTGTCTCTGTAATGGTTTGGTGCATAAATGTTATAAATGATTATCCTTTGGCTATCTGTAGTGTTCTCTAGAACGGTTTTTATCCAATGCTGGCTGACTGTGTCTATTATGAAATTCCATATGCTGTGATTCCAGAGGGTTGCGATTCCCCCGGATGCACCCCTTGACTTGCTAATGCTACCATTATATTGCTTTTGCTGACCAATGATTCCTTTCATTTCTTGCTGACCTTGTTTTGTTTCTTGTAACAATAGGATTCCAGGTTTCTCGTGTTTTATGAGATATTTTAAGGCAACTATTTTGGAGGGGTGCCCTAGTCCCCTACTATTCTAGGATAGAACTTTCATCATTGAGTGTGAGGGGTGCGGAGAGTTGCTCGCCCTCCTTGCTCCTTGTGTACTATTTCTTTATCATATTGCCCCAAGATGTATGACTCTATGGGGTTCTGAGTGCCCATGGCAATATCCTTCTAAGCATTTTCATCTCTCTGCTGCTTGGCAGACTTCCTTCCTGGCCCATGTTTTTTTTGTGTGTCCATAGTTGCGCCATGCTCTTTCGAAGAACTCCTGGTAAGTCTAGAAGAGGGTGGATCTAGGGAGAGGGAGGAGGAGATAAGCAGAGGGGGGGAGGGATCAATAGCATCAGCTTGGGGCAAGGGAGGGGGATTGTCTTCAGGGGGGGAAAGAACAGAAAAAGGATTGGATGATGAAGGGGGAGGGGGAGGATGGGCTGGAGAGGGAAGGGAGGAGTTAGAGAGGGATGAGGTGGAGGGAATGGAAGGATTATGATTGGGAGGGGCAGCTTCAGGGTATGTCTTGGAGATGGGGGCTGTCTTCTTTTTCTTGACCGTTTCCCATTGCTCATCTTGTGAAACATTCTCTACATCAACTAATTTAGAACAGCAATTAGCAAAATGGCCATATTTGTGACATACCTTGCATTTGAATGGTATCTGCTGGTAGTCCAATTGCTAAATGTGAGTCCAGTCATCCACTTTAAGTTTGATGGCCTTAGGAAGGCCTTTGCCTAGATCAACTTCTACACATATGCGAGCACAGGCTTGCATATTATCTTTCGGTTCACTACGATCAATGAATCTTCCAACAACATTCCCGATAGCTCGAACCGATTCATCTCCCCAACAATGGAGGGGAAGGTGAGGGAGCTGAACCCAGACCGGAACAGCGCTCGGGACATCCAATTCGGGATCGAAATCCGGAGTCCATTTGTTGAGGTATAGGCCTCTGGAATCCATAAAATATGGTCTGTTTCTAAAGATTAGATCTTTGTCTTCTCTTGACTCGAAATGGAAGGTGAAACACCCTTTCCTGCAGAAGCAGATGGAGATTTTGCCTTGTATTTTATCAGACCAGTTTCGTTCGACCCATCTTTGCACTGTCTTCGGAGATGGCCAGAGGCCAGTAAATTGTTCGATGAGACCTCGTTCAGCTAATGAAAGGGCAACCATGCGAGGAAGAGCTGGAGGTAGGTTGACTTCTTGCAGAACATCGAGCTTCTTTACAAACTTGGAGAGTGTTGGGCGAGGTCGCTGAGGGGGTAAGGATTTAACCAGGGCAGAAAAGGCCTGTTGGGCGGCGGCCGCCTCTGGTGAAGCTTCCGGAGGGGCCATGGCTGAGAGCCGAAGGCCAAGGCGAGATCAGAAGCGGCTTGACCTAGCAGGTGAGAGCAGGACGCGCGCAGTCCCTTAATTCTATTATTCTTCATATAAAACGTTTGAAGTATTCTTACTATATTACATTTTGGTTGTTTTTTAGTTAATTTTTTGTTTTATCAAAAAAATTTGGAATTACAAGTTTAAGTTATGTAGTCTATATATCATTCAAAAATGTAATTTAAATAATGAAATATTGCAAATTATATATAGAGAGAGAACCAATATAGATTCACTCGGATCTATTAAGGAATGAGAGACATGTATTTTTTTTTTAATTTTGCACTTTAAAAGAGGTTTGCACTTGAAGAGATTTCATCCCTCTAGAGACATGCTAGATCTCTTCTTAAGATGTATATATAAACATTTAAAAAAAACATGCAACACAATTCTTAATTATAGAGATTCATCCCCACTTTACCATGAAAATTCTTAATCTATAAATACAATACTATGGACCAATACCATGGCTTATCAATACTATATAACAAAAAACCATAACTCACTTCATTTGATACTTGTTCATACTTAATAATCAATTTAAAATTATGAAAGTACTATTCCAACCACTACATAATTTACATGACAAAAAACTATAACTCACTTCATTTGATACTTATTCATACTTAATAATCAATTTAAAATTATGAAAGTCATATTCCAACAACTACATAATTGGTATTGTAAGTTCTAAAACATATTAAAGAATTGATGACTTCATGATTACCATGTCTATGGTGATCTACTTGAAAGGTTCTTTTTGAAATTTTAATGTGAAAGTTTTTTTTTTTTTTTTTTAAGTTTAATTTGAAGTTTGTGATGAATGTAATTTATAGCTTTTCACATTATGTTTAATACAAAAATTGAATTTTAAAATTTAAAAAATAAAATTTTATTTTTTAAAATATGTGTTATTAATATTTATTTCATTAAATGGGTGTCAAAGGATGGAAGACTCTTATACAATTACTTTAACCTATGTGTATCTTAACTTTCAACTCGATCCTAATTTTCAAAATACCTTAAAATAAGGGAATTGTCTCCTCACTTATTTTTGTCAAAATTATACACAAAATTATATCTTTAACAAAAAAGAATTGAGTATGTTATTCCTATATATCTTTAGAGCCAATGAACTAGAAGCAAATTACATGGTCAATGATAGAGCTTTGATAGAGAATGGGTTAGTTATTGTGAAAGGGTTTGAGGGGGACTCCATTCACAAAGATCACATACCATGATGTAGTACAAAACAACATTCAAGGTTGGTTTCAATGTTATTTTATTTGAATGATATATGGGAGGTGAATAATTCCAAGCCCCATTAAATCAATAAATATCAAAGTGTATTGCGAGCAGGGGGGGAGGAATTTAAATCTAGTGTCCCTAGCCATCTTGGACTATTTATACATTATATAAGGATACCTTTATGTATTTCTCTCCCCTCCCTCTCAGGAATATGAAAGGTGCGAGGGAGGGGGAGGATTTAAGTATACCCTTCCCTACTTGCTTGAAATCCTCTATTGCTACATGAGATAAGGAAACAATTATGTATCCCTTTCATGTCTCTCTCAACTTTTCTATGAATCACAAAATTGGATCCTAGTTTAGATAGAATGAACTTATTCTTCAGGATAATAATGGTGTTTCCTAGGTGTCAAATCTTAGGTATTTTATAGTGCAAGTGATATCATTAAATCTTTGACTCTTTGGAAATCAATATATTGCCTTTCTCTCAATTAGGGAACCCTTCTTCTAGAAAATATTATGCATTCTATCGTCAAGTAACCAATACATTCTTTCTTTGTTCATCTTCTAACAAAGAATTTGGGACATATAGTTCTCGTAGCAAATTATGATGGACAAACGGTCAATTATCTAAAAATTATACTCAATAGTAATCTAAAATTTTCATGAGCTCTATGACTACTATATGCAAATAGAATTAAAGGCTCTTTGTAAATATTTCTAATGATATGAGCACACAACAAAAATGTTCTACTCTATGGCCACCAATGCAACCATAAGACACAAATAATGACACATTGAACACATTCGTAAATGAAGGGTGTTTGAGACATTCAATTAGAATTGCATGGGATTCATGTACATATTCTACATCTCTAGGCTTAAGAGATATAGGAAAAGGAAAAAGTGTGTAGTCTCTAGGAAAATATCGAGGAGTTAGAGACCTTATTGGATGTTGTGGATGGACTTATCAATTATTTGTCCTCTTATGTCAACTTTCTTATTGATTTATGCAAATTTCTCTGTCTTGTGTAATTCTAGCACTTAATGATGACAATGTAATCCTTCCATGTTTTTCCATGTAAAAGAGAGAAAAAAAGAGAGAGCAGATTGAATAATGATAATGTGGCACTTCTAAATTTTTTCCTTAAATTTGAAAGACATTTCAAATTCCTAGGATGGGAAATTTGTCATATTATTTTTATGCATTTCTTGATCATTTATCTAACAAATAAATCCCGATCCAAGTCAATTTTCTAAACTATGAAGTCTCAAAGAAAGAATTTTATTACATGAGCCCCATAACACAAAGCTTGGTTTTAGATGAGACCCATTAACCAAATCATGATAAAATTGATACTTTACAACATACTAATGAAGCGGGAGCTCCCTTTACGCGTAGTCTAACGAGGCTGTCAATTTTCCTTGAAAACAATAGAAATTCAAGGAAGATTTTGGTAAAATACGACGATTTTTTTTTGGAAATCTCAGTTATAACTATCAAGCTTCAAGATTTTAGGTGCCCCAAAGGTTTTTGATGGTGTTGAATCCATTTCCACCATTAAAATAATATTCAAGCATTCCTACTATTAATTTTTTTTCAGGAAAAAAATAGTCCAATTCTAACAAGTTTAAACTCTCTAATCAAATTTACCACCTTGATAAACAACACCCTCTCTTTTATTCTTTGTATATTAACTTTATAATGGATATTTCTTAAACCCATAGGCCAAATGGTGATGCAATTGATAGCCTACATCATAATCATGAAGCGTGCACTAGCATTTGCGATCCGTATTGCAAAACTAATTTATAGATTAGCTTGGTTTTTATTGTCAATAATATCACAGTGCCCCCATAAAGTCGTAACAAGAAAGGATCACTTGGATTTGATCATATGGGCAATCTTCTCTCTGCAATTTTCTAATTTTGTATGCCATTTACCAAAATGTTGACTTTGCTTCATTTTCTTTGAAAATTTGATTTTGTCTCCCTTATGCTAAAGCAAATAAGAAAAAAACATGAATTTAGATGCCTGATTTTGTCTCCCTTATGCTAAAGCAAATAAGAAAAAAACATGAATTTAGATGACATTTAGATATTGGTGTATTATTTTCTTCACCCGAAATCATCGCATACATCATTTTCCTACCTTTACATCAAAATAAATAAATTAACAAATTCAACCTATTTCAAAAGAATATCTTTTGAAAAACTCAACCTATTTCAAGTGAATTTATTTTTGAAAAATTCTCACCCAAATTTAGAATTTAAAATAACCCAAATTACCAACCTTAATAATGAACTCATCTTTGAAAAACAGGTTTTGTGCACTTACGAAATCATTCTGTCATCAAATTTTCCCTAATCCCTAATATTAACCATTAAATATCTTTTGCCTAATGATATTTTCTATTAATCATTAAACATAATTTTTTTTTGCCTGCCTCCCCGCATCAATGATAGTATCCCTACATGCAGAAATGGTTCCACTTGCATAAAATCTCTAGCACGTTGTGCCATTCCAAAGGTTTTTAGGCCTCCTGAGGTAGAGTTTATTTCATTGGAATGCCGAAGGCCAGGACCCTTTAAGGAGAAAACCAGCAGAAATTCAAAAAACAATGGCTATCACGCCAAGCTGAGTAGCAACTTATTCGTAGAGTAGGCGGTAGGTGACTTAAGCGAAACGACCTGCTGAAACCAACAGTCACGTGCAAAAATTTCCATGAGATCGTTGATAGTTTGGTTTTTATTATTTTTTCCTGCTTTAGACATGCATGAGGGTTGTAAGACTTAATTTGTAAAACTTTAACTTAAAACAAGAGGGGTAAAAGTTCAACTCGTTTTCTATTATACATGTAAGTCAAAACATGGCCAAACATCCACTACTGTTGAAGTTCGGCTTAAGTTTTCTGTTATTGATATAAAAACAAAACTAGGAATTTCTACTTCCATTTCTTTAATTGTTTTATATTACAAATATTAAACAAATTTTACTATTATTATTTATTTATTTAATTTTTTAACTATATCTTAATTTCATATATATATATAATATTAAATGTTTTATATATCAAATTTAAATTTTTTATTCAAATTCATTTTGTTTTGTAAATTTGGTAGAACCTTTCTTTCTATTATCTTTCGAAATCAAATATCCATGTGTTAAATGGTTAGGTGGCCTCAACCTGCCCTCAGGGAAATACCTAACAACATGATAAGCCATCCAGAAACAAAATAGAATAAGTTTATCCAACGATGCTAAAAAGGTCTCATTATCTTTATACTGCCTAACATCTAGATATCTATAAACATATTGAAAGTACTAAAAAGACAAAAATTGTTGCATACACTAAAAGTCAAAACAAAGGTGATACACCAGACTACTCATCATCAGCTGAGTCAACTGGGGTCGGATCCTTTGCACTTGACTCGGGAAGTTCAGATTGCGGAATGCATGGGATGTGTTGTTCTATGCGGTTGAGGTGTTTGTTTTGCTTCTGAAGCTGGAACTTGATTTGTTGAAAATCCTTACTATAATTTGGGAAATCCTATACTGTCGTGGCCGACCCTGAAGGAATGTGCTCCAAGGCCTTGACCAAAAGGCTCTTCATCAATTAATACAAGTGAACTGCTTTCTTGTACTATGTACGACCCCGAGAGTGCCCAGGATCAGGCACCAGGGTCTGTCAATCATCCATGTCAATGTTCAAAAGCTCATCTTTCTTATTTAACTCCTCTTCCCATTGAGCTATGTGCTGACAAACCAGGATTGAGCCCGCATGATATGTAGTGGTTGCTTCATCAATAATTCTAGAGGTGGACTTACGCCCACGATTTTTGTTCGTAGAAGTACTAGGAGAATGGGACATTGTGGCCACTTTGGTCTACTTCCCGAGACCATGGGAACCCCTGGTGGTCTTTCTTCTCCCAGAAGCAGCGTGAGCCATAGTGTTGGTGATGAGGGACCCATAAGAGAGACTGAAACCAACTGAATTAAAACCAGAAATTCGACCTAGAGCAAGCCAAAACCCAGGATCCGAGAGCTTCCAGGCTTTGCACCTAGCCATTGGACCTATCAAGGTGATCAAATGCAAGAACCATGACCCATACAAAACCCCACGATGTCTATTTTTGCATCCCATGCCCCTGAAACAGGAGTAATCCTAAGGCTCATACACATAAGTCCATCTGAACGCAAACCAATGGAGGGTATCATTAAAAACCAAGCCATTTCCTTGCTGAGACCTTGATAATATAGGGCCACGACCACATATTACCAAAGAAAAACTTAAGTGAGTGCTCCAATGACATAACCAGAGAGACCATGGGTGGCCCATAGGCCTTACCAACAACATGCCCATGCGAGCCAACAAAACTCCAAAAAACACAGACACAGGAATATAAAAAACCAGACAACCTTCAAACAATTCAGTAACAACAAGACCCTCTTCCAGGGAATACATCTTCCAGACTAACCTATTCATGATGCATCCCTTCTTCCATGAAACTCGCAGAAAAGAAAGACGAGCCATGACAAAGAGATATGTGAAAAGTCAGAGAACATACCTAAGGTCGGCGACATGAACCCATTGTAGGAGAGCCCGAGCCCTTTGAAATACCTCCACATAATTCTTCAACATCCTACTGAATTGCTCTACTCCAATACTATGCCAAAATAAATTGCAGACAAAGTACTTACAAATCTCACTGACGAAAAAATCTGGATCTTGTCGCGTTTTCATTTTATACCACCTTCCCACCTTGCATTGATTGTGATTATGTAATCTGTCACCCCTCCATGTGCTTCGTGCATGTGGAGGGTGGCGTAGGGGCACCTTGGGATTTGTAGAACACCCATTACCTATTGAGATGATCAAGATTTACCTGCTCACACCCCAATCTGAAATATTCAAATTCATTTTTTTATCTACAACTAAATTATTAAATAAAATTCAATTAAATATATTATTATTATTATTTAAAAAAAAATCAAATTCTCCACGAAGTCAGCATTATGGCCTACAATATAAACGTTAGTATTATTATTTAGTATTATATTAATATTAAGTTACTTATTGGAGTTTTTTTATTATTAAACATTAAAATATTACATAAACATTAACATTACTGTTCCATATGGTTAAGTTACTATAGATACCTGATTTTTTTACTTTTGGTATCATATTATATCAAGATTAGGTTATTATATATACCTTGATTCACTTAACAATAATGATAGTTTATTTTCCATAATGACGACAAATAAAAAGAACCAAATCAAAATAATATGAACGGTATATACTCTCACACAGTCAATTTGATTAAAAATTTCTTTTCCCTCCTATTCAAATGTAAACCTTTAATAATAACCATTATTGCTCACAAGATAGTATGCGGGGACGTGTGGGGAACAAAAGAGTGAGTGGTCTATAAAAGTTATTTAAAATCTAACAACAAATTGCTACCATTTTAGGTAAGTTAACCAATATGGCATTCCTGACTTGCCACATATAGCATCACTATAAATATGACAATTAATTAACATCTTGACAACATCTTATTAATTAACATCTTATGTCAAGTTCGATAGCCATAAATATAGCATTTATGATTATCAATTTAACAAAAAAAACATAAAAGGCATTGTCAATATCATAAACAAATATAGCAACATAACCAAATACAGGCACACATTACCCCTTGCCCCTTTGCTTTATCATAGATAAACATAGCAACATAGCAGAACACCACCCTTTAAGAGGCACTTTCAGCTGACAATTCCATCTTTGCTTGCTCCAAAATTGGAACAAACTATCCTTGTACAACTTTGCAATGCGACCAAATCAAGAAATACACCATGATCTCCACTAAATTTAGAGAGGTCTTTCTATCACAATTTCTGATCCACCCCCACCTCACATTTGTCCACGTCATAGACCACAATACAAAGCAAGATTCCACAACATGATATCACAAAGTCAAATTTCAGATTATGATATCAATCCCTAGAAATAAATGGTAAAGCATAAACTACTTAATGATAAAGGGCTCAATTTCCACCTAGTCCCAATTCCCCTAACTGTACATATATGATTTTCTACAGATACACCCAAAAAATAGCTTGAAGAACATGTTAATTTTACTACTTGATGAGCTCGTTAACCCAACCAAGGTCAAGGGAATCAACGTTTGTGTTGTTGGGATTCTCCTGACTTTGTTTTTTGTAGATCATTGCACACAACTCTCAGCCTGACTCGGCCCTCTGCAGTGGCTCCTCTTCTGCGAAGATTTCAAAGTCCCAGTTCTTGTCCCACCTTGACTTTGTGGGAGTTGATGGAAGACTATAAGAAAGTGAGATTTTTTTAATTAGTCAATCAACAGTTTGAATTTCTTCAAATAGAACTTTCCAGTAGTAGCCTAATCTAAGTGCTTATAAGGAGGAATGAAGGCTCAATTTGATCATTGTCTTTTGAGCACGAGTTGACAAGAAAAGGAAGTAGAGAGCACAGTTAGTGCTTGTGTGTTGAGGCTTGTGAGAGTTGGTAGAAGGAAAATTTCCCTTGCTCTTGCGCTAGGAATTGTGAGAAGAGATCAAACAAGGGAAGAGGGAAGTGTGATAAGCATTTATTGCAGGAGTTTCAAGCTTAGATCAAGCAGGAAAGAAAAATGTGTCTTTTAGATTAAAACAATTGTATTTATGAGATATCAATTGCTCATTTTCTATCAATAAAATTATCAAACAAGTAGAGGATTTTCCCAGTTGGATTCTATTGACGGTATTGGAAATCCATGAACGAAGGGGTTTCCCTACTGTGAAGTCCCAATTAGACATCACACCGTTTGGAGAAGGAGCCCCATCCAGAATCTCGACCTAGTTGCCATGTATTCTTATAAATATACCTTGGCTCTAATTGTCAGCAAGAGAGAGGAATGCACGTGTGCCTTCAAAAATCAAGGGGGTGTTCCTGGTGAGTGCTTAATAATATGTGTGTCAAATTTCTTTCATTGTGGAGGGGAGGAGAAGTGAGCCTCTAAGAGAGCAGTAGTAGTACCATCCTAGTAGAGACACACATAAACAAGAAGAGTATGTGCAACATTAAGCGGAATAGTCCACAGAGATGCGACGGTCATTGAAACCAATATGACGAGGAAAATTTGTCTAATATCTAACAGAATAGTCCACGAGGATGTGACAACGATAATATAAATTACAACACATTCTCAACATGATAAGCACCAAAATAACTGAAGTATTTTAACTGCTTTAGCACAGATGAAAGCGAACATGATTTACAAACATTCACAGAATAGTTTTACAAATATCCATAACCCATGTGTGAAGAAAATGTTGGCCCATAGGGCTTCTGTTATTAAGTAAAGGTTCCAAGACACATGTATACAATGAACCTCACTAGCTCCAATAATGGAGCATTGGAGCCACTTCCTGCTCCTCAAAAGAATTGATATCTCTTTCTACTACCTTTCGGGTGGGGCCAAGGTGAAAAATACCTTTTCTCATAAAATGAGGGAGTATATATAACCAAGGGTGACTCTTTGACTACCCTCATGATTGTTTGACTTCCTATGAATTTTCAACTTACATGACTCTTTACATTCCATGCGTGTCCTTTGGACTTCCACTTTACAATACATTTTGTATACAATATACATGATCCATAATAGTGAGGTGGCATATGACCACTCATGACATGACATGACATGACACTGCTGACATGGACTGCTTGATGATGTGGAAATGTCAAGCCACTACTACTGCTAAGTGTTGGATGTCCTCTTGAATATGATTTTCTTTCCACCTCCGCATGGCTTGGTGATGAGGAATCTTCAATGATCTCAAGTCTTGAATAGTGGTCACAAACTAGTGTCCCTTTACTTTCTCTTGATCGATCAACTTGTAAGTTCAACTGTGAGAGAGTATTTGAGCATGCTTCCCTCCTTCTTCTCCTTCTTCATCATCTTGTCATGACATGATAGGGTACATGTTCCTACAATTCACTCATGACGAGACGAAATCAATCTAAAAACCCCCTAGTCTAAGATGATGCATTATGATCCACCAACTGATCCCAGAACAAGTGGAAGGATGGGAAGAGGAACTCAGTGAATGCACAATGCGTAGTTCTAGCATCCAGGGGAAAAACTTGAGCCCTAAGACTACACAGTGCATAGTTCAGGCAGGCTTGAGGGACAAGACTGCACAATTTCTGGAGCCAGTGGAATAGGTTGAATGGATGGGCATTGGGAAATTTCACTACATAGTTCTGGGAGTAAAGGAAGGCTGGGATACTACATAGCTATCTAGTTCAAGGGCTCAAGTAATGAGCTTGAGGCTTGAGGTTGTGAAGTGTGTAGTTTAAGTTAGGCTAGGAGAAAATACTGTGCAATTATGGAAGCTAGTGGGACAACCTAAGGGAATGAGCACCGAGAGGACACACTACGTAGTTTGGGGAGACAAGGGAGGAAAAGCTACTACATATTTCAAGGGCTCAGGGGATGAGATTGACGCTTTTGGTTGCACAATGCATAGTGGAGGCAGGGCTGGGAGGAATGACTGCACAATTATAGAGGTGAAGGTTAGGGCTTGGGTACAAAATCTACACAATGCAATAGTCATGGGAGGAAGAAAATATGCTTTGCGTAGTGCCAAGCAGCAAGGCCACATCTAGAGGACTCAGAATGCATAGTGCGAAACTCATGAGATGCCCAGTGAAGCTAGGTTTCCCGGTTGGGAATTTTTTTTCTTCTGAAAATGGCTAAGTGTGGGATAAGTGAGATCAATGTGAATGATTATGAACTTTGACTGTGATCACACACTTTGAATATTTGATGACACAACAACATAGATCATACAAAAACATGAACAAATCATTTCCCTCTGTGCAACAACTTTATGACAAGTGCGACATCAAAGATGTAATTTACAACCACCGTGACGACACTTGTGGGACAGTGTTCAAAACTTTGGAAATGAGTGTGACATGTACTTACAAGGTTAGAACAACTCATTTGCAGAAATATGACCTCTTAGAACTACCATAATGGGCTTACACACAAGATACGACAACCAACATGTTAAAAGATGACACTTTTCCCATCTTGCAAAGGGGGACATAAGACTCTAAGAAAACAAATGGAACGAGTTTCAAAGTTTGTGGCAATGACCAACAAGATCAAGGAAGGCTCCCAAATTAGGTATAGGCCAAAATTTTGGAGGGTGTTCTAGTAGCTAAAACACTTGGCGACAAACTGGTCGAATTTAGCTTCTATGTCTCTATTGACTCTTCTCTATGCAGGGCCTTGGTTCTTCAAGGAGTATTGATTCATCATGAATATTACTTTGCTATTCTCACTTACCCCATGAATATACATGGCCCCCTTTATGCCTTCTTGGTTGAACAAAACATAAGATTTAACATATCACAATTTTTCGAGTTGGGAAGGGTAGTGTAGCTCACGAGCTTAAGATTTTTTAGAGTATAATTTTTCATTCCTGGTGTTTCTCCAATGCGAGTAGGCCTGGAAAGTACTTCAGTGGAGTCACACAGGAACACAAACATTTCTCCTCTACTAGCGAGCCTAGACAATACCCCAGCGAAGTTTCTTGCTTCACCTCTCTGCATAGGAAGCTTTTCTCTTCTTTAACCTTTATTTATTTATTTTAAGAGGAATGTGCATTGACACTTATTTATTTTGGGGCAGAGGAGGGATCCTGAATTATTAAGAGAAGAAGAGTTTGTTCCTTCAGAGAAGCATATAGAGACCTTTGATTTGGGTTTTCTCCTTTAGATTTCCCCTTCTCCACTTCTACTGATTGGATTAGCATGAAAACACCAAAACACAAAATTGATTGTACGCATAAGGTTTCCTGAGTAGATACAGGTTCATGATTGGACAAAAATTCTCCTTACGGACGGATCTTATTTTCCGTCAGAACTTCATCAACCAAAAGAGATAGCCGACACAAGGAAGATAGACTGGAGGTTAGTCAAATGAAGTGCAAGACTCCTTAGACTTCAGCCACACACATACTAAGAAGCCAAAATAGGTCCAGGCAAAATAGTTGTAGGAATAACACTTATTCACATGATGAAAGCTAAAGGAGACAAACAACAAGAAAGGAAAACAAGAGAAACAAAATGAAAGGAAATAAAACACACAACAAAGAAACAAAACCAGAAGACAAGAAAAAGAAGTTAAACCAAAGAAAAATTCAAGAGAAAAGTAAGAAAAGAGAAGAGAGACTAAAGAGAACAACACAGAATCAATGCGAGATAAGGAAAACTAGGATGCAGTTAATACTACTCCTAACCTAACAACTAGAAGGTCGGGGTCACGTATAATGGAATTTCCAATGTAGCCACCATAATCGTTCCCGACCTACAATAAAAAAGATGTGATTGATTAAAAAAGATATAAAGCAATGTGCAAGAGAAAAGATGAGAGCTTGAATGATTTACAAAAAAAATTGAAGGTCTTGCCTATGGGCAGAAAGATGTGTCACAACCACTACTTTCATCCAATTCACACTCTTACCTCTCTGATGGAAATCATAATCAGACAAACCTCGAAGACTTCCTGCGAATGCACTTTCCTCTGTGTCATCCTCCTCAACAAAGATGAGAAAATGTAGAAGCTTGTTTATTGCAATGGAGCTTTCTGAGTAAGATTTCTCCAACCATTCAACGATTGGATCATAAAATTCATGATGATCCTCTTGAAAACCTTGAAATCTTTGAAAAGATGGATTTTCAATTAGAGGCACAGGATTATAATGAGAATCTTGTGAGGGAAAATAGATCTGATCATATTCAATAGTCATGTCAAGACAGTGAGGACCTGACATAACCATCAGTGGAGACTGAAGTGCCTCAACCGCTTGACAAAAATATGAATAGTGAGATGTTGAACGATGAAGATTGAAGGATGTAAAATAACTGCCATTGGATATATTGGTGGGAAAATGATAACATGAATGACAGTCATCAAAGACAGAATAATGATCAGATGAGTTGATTAAAGCATCAAATTCCTAGTTTGTAATAAATGAAGATAAATCAATTTGAACAGTTTTGTGAATGCTCTGAACAATCAAACCAATTTTCTCGCAAGCGAAATGTGACAAACCGCTTTCCTGTAACTAGTGAAAAACTGTGCAAGCATCATAATCATGAAAATAATTTAAAAGGGATGTCAACACAACAAATACATGAGACCAGTCAAGACATGGTGAATGAAGAACTTGATTCATGTGATAACTCATGCATTCATTATTACTCAAGAGGACTTTAGATGCGATGATGGGGAAGATTTGTAATATAACATTCGCGAGAAAAACTGGGAGCTAACTATTAAGAGATGAATCTAATAGGCATGATTCCTTCGGCCAAAGATAGTCTTTGAAATGATCAACTTCGCAATTCCATGACTCTATGAGAGGCACACATTCCAAACCTGAGTTTGATGTGAGAGATTTTCATGAAGATGAATAAACTGAAAAAGATTCTTGAATCCGGTTAGAAGTAAAACCTTGAAAATTTGAAAGATCATACCTGAAATACCAAACATTTTTCAAAAGGAAATTTTCATTGAGTGAAACCATGCAAAGAGAAGGATTTTGCGTGAAAAAATAAATATGACTTAGTTTGGGGGGCTTACTAGAGTTGTAAGATCCTGACATAACCATCAATGAAAGTTGAAGTGCCTCGACTCCCTGGAAAGTCCTGAAACTTTCAAGGATTTTAAAATCGCATTTTGATGATTCGGATTTAAATAGGAACGCAACAAATTATAGATATATACATAAATACAAAGATGCAGTAGAAATAACACTTCATTTGATTAATATCAAATACTGAAATATGCTTACAAATAGAATGGAAATAAGACTAGCTCGGGCGATGGTAGCTTATCTTTAAGAAGAGATGTTGCAGCTACATGCCTCTGAATTGCGTTACAATGAGGCTCAAGGGCCTTTTTATTATTGAACAATAAGACAAAACCCTAAACAACTAAAACCCTAACCCGAAGAGATGTAACACCAAGAGTTTATGGGCACCGTTGGGGTGAGTTGGACAACCAACTTCCCGGGGTCGCGACTTGGTCATATTATCTCCATTTGATGCACATGATAACCCGTTAGAAAGATATCTCCAAGGATTACGATGGAAAAGATGATTTTGGAAAAAAAAACGCTTGCGGTAGATTGCCAAAAAAACGTTGTTTAGGGCCTTAAAACAGCTCCGGAAGTTTAGGACCCGAAAAACTACTAAAAATAGTAAATTGTGCTACAATTAAGGAAGATGAACAACTGAAATAAACAATGGTGGGGGTCTAAGTGGAATTGGCGGGTGGCCACCAATATCCACCTGGATCATTTGAAAACTAAACCATATCATGCATGGTGTGAGGATAGTTGCTACCACTGGTTTCAATAAGACCAATGCTCACTGGATGGAAGCCATCTTTGTCACTAGTTTGACCATATTCTTGAACTTTAACAACTAGATTAATCAAGTCAAAAGATTCTTCTGATCGTAAATTTGAAGATGAATAAATCAGGGAAATTTCATAAGCAAGCTGATTTGAAGAGTTGTCTTCATGCAAGAGAAGAGATGATGAGGGATGGGAAGAGTACTCAAAGACTTGATTGTTTTCATTTGCATCATGGATAATATCACCAACTTATGCCAATTGAGAGGTTAACTCATCGGATGACGGACTTGAAGAACATGGAGTATCTTTGTCGCAAGTAGATGCATCGCAGATAGTAGAGCACAAGGAATAATGAGATGAAGAGGAAGTTTCGATAAGCATATCTTCTTTGATGAAATCAGATTCTGGATCTAAAGTAAAATCTTCATGAAAAAACAAAAGATCAACTAATACACCTGGGCATTCGTGATTGCATGCATCAATAAAAACATCATCACTAGAATGATTGTTTCCAAAGGTTACAGATTGATTGAAAAAATTGATTGCATTCAATTTTCTACTGAGATGAGAATCATCCAAGAATGGAAGCACATTGTTTTGATATGGAGGATTATGAAAAAGACAAGAAAGGTTGAAATAATCTCCACCTTCCTGCTCCTCTACTTGCATAATGTGACTATCTTGTACCTTATCCCCATTTGGCCCAGCCACCTGAAAATCAAGAGAGTGTGAAAAAATAGTTGGTGGAGCAGATTGATTGAGCGAGTCATGGTACAAAGAGTCATGGCATGTAGATGATAGAGGATAACAAAAATCCATATCTAATTCAAGACTATAACTATGAACAATGATAACATCTTATGGAATGGAGGAGTTAGTCTTCACTGTAGGCTTCATGAATCATTTTGGAATTTGTTTTGCAGATTTCCCAGCTTTACAACCTCCGCAAGGAGGCACCTATTTGGACTGGAAAAGGAGGAGGACAAGGAACAAAATGGGTAGTGGATCCATCCTCTGAAATTAGAGATGTCTCATGATTCACAAGATTTGGGGAAATAGGAAAATTAGGGGGTTCAAGTTCACCATGTAAAGAGATAAGAACCAAGCACTCAAACTCTTGCTTCAAGAAGTCCTGATTCATGTCCTTTTCAGGAATTTCACAACAAAGGTGAAGGAATCGATCAACAAAATCCTCAATTGACTCATTAGGCTTCATTCTTAAGAGATTGATTCTTTTACAAACATCTCAGTAATTATACCTATCAAAGGCTTGATGAAGCTCCCCGAGGAAATGACAAAGGGAATTGATGGAAGCAAGTGGCAAGGTATGACACCATCGATTAACATGAACTTCAAGGTGTTGGGTGTGTGTTAAATTATTTCCACAACTATCCCCACGCACAAAGACGAGTGGTAGAGGGGGGGCAGCTAGCCACCCCTGTCGTGGGGTTTGAGGGGGGCAACAACACCCCGGGAATTTTTTTTGGACCTTATATTAGGTGGGGGGACCTACCTATGGTTTTTTGCATGGGATTCACGCATGTTTTTGGGCATGATTTTTTTCTGCCCATGGTAGCTTGTAGATCCGGTCAAGGGAACTATAGTTATGTTCTAATCTAGGGTTAATGGATTGTGATTTTTGGATGCTTCAGAATGTATATATATGTATTGTAACATTGAAAGGAATATAATGAAAAATCAATTTGGTAGTCTTGGTTTTGAGATCCAGGGGAAAATCTCTGTGTATATCTATTTTATGGCTTATGCTATTGCCATTGTTTATTTTTTGTTTTTAGAATGGTATGCAGGTAATTTATGTACAGGGTTAAAACCTATATTTTCTATCAGAGTTGTTTTAGCTTCAAGGAGACGCCTTTATTGTTGAGGGGTTTTGCTCAGGCCTATGGTAGACCTTGTTCAGTGGGAGATATGTGGGATCGATTCTTGAGGTGAAATAAGATGGTGAGCAGTGGAAATATAGAGATTGAGAAATTTAATGGTCAAAGTCTTAAGTTGTGGAAACTCAAGATGGAGGATCTACTGGTGGATAAAGATCTATGGATCGCAGTAGATCCAGGTACTAAACCAACAACAATGTTCAATGAAGACTAGAAGAAGTTGGATTAGAAAGCAAAGAGCACAATATGATTGTGTATCTTAGATTCAATATTGTTGAATGTATAAGGGGAAGCTATGACAAAGGATTTGTGGGACAAGTTAGGAAATTTATACCAATCTAAGTCTCTAGTGAATAAATTGTTCCTACAGAGAAAGTTTTATAACCTGAGGATGAAGGATGGAGACTCGGTGAAAGAGCATCTCGATGCCTTCAATATTGTGGTAATCTAGTTTTTGTCTGTTGATATTGAAATTTCAGATGAAGATAAGTGCATCAGTTTGTTGTGTTCTCTACTAGATTCGTGGGATAGTTTGGTTGTTGCAATAGGTAGCGATACAACTACCTTGAAGTTTGATGAAATAGTTTTATCCTTGTTGTCAGAGGAGATGAGACAGAAAAATATGGAGGGCCAGAATGGTGATGCCTTTTTTGTACGAGGACGGTCCCAGAATAGAAAAAAAACTAAGTCCTCTAGGGGGAGACCTAAATCTAGAGGTAGATCTAAATCTCCAGGAAAACCTGTAAAGCTGTGTTGGAAATGCAGAAAGGAAGGGGACTTCAAAAAGTAATGTAGATCTAAAGCTCCTAAGAAAGGAAAGGGTTATGACGATGCTCCTTCTACTGGGGTGAAAACCACCTTAGATGAAGGTGGGGATGTGTACTTGGCTTCTTCTTCAAGTACACATGTAGATCATGAGGTATGGTTGATTGACTTAGGTGCATCCTTTCACTAGTTCACTCCCCATAGGGAGTGGTTCTACGAGTATGAGAAATATGATGGTGGTGATGCCTTCTTACGGGATGATAGGAAGGCTAGAACCATCGGTCATGGAAAAGTCAAGCTGAAGTTGCAAGGTGGAAGGATTAGAACACTTCTGGGTGTTCTTCATATTCCTGCATTGGACAAAAATCCGATTTCTGTAAGCAAGATGGATGATGTAGGTGTGAAAATAGTGTTCGAGAAAGATGCCTACAAGATGGTTCAGGGAGCATTGGTATTGATGCAAGGAGTTCAGGTTGGAGCTCTATACAAACTTCTGGGTAGCACTGTATTGATGGGTGCAACAATTTTGTGGTTCTTGAAAGTGGAGCAAAAAATCTTGTGGTCTCTGGAGAAAGGACCATGTTATGGAGTCAAAGGCTTGGAAATATTGGAGAGAAGGGCTTCCGAATACTTAATGTTAATGGTATGGTATAAGTTATTTATAATTTCTCTCTGGATTTTGATTTATGTGAACATTGTGTATATGGGAAGAAAAATTGAGTGAGTTTCCCCTCTGGTGCTAAGAGGGTGAAAGTGATATTAGAGCTTGTGCACAATGATGTGTTTGGACCTGTGTCAGTTCCATCACTGGGTAAGTTTGTGTACTATGTATCATTTATAGATGACTTCTCAAGGAATACATGGATATATTTCCTCAGGAAGAAATATGAAGTCTTTGATAGGTTTAAAGAATTTAAGGCTCTAGTGGAAAACCAGACAGAGAAGAAGATAAAGGTGTTGAGGACAGATAATGGTGGAGAGTTTTGCAAGAAGGAATTTGAAGAGTTTTGTAAGAAGTGTTGTATAGCATGGTAGAAACCTACTCCATACACACCTCAGCAAAAAGGAGTTGTATAAAGAATGAACATGATGTTGATGGAAAATGAAAGAAGCATGCTCAGTGGTGTCGGGTTAGGACAGGAATTCTGAGCAGATGCAATGGAGACTACATGTTACCTGGTTAATAGATCACCTTCATCAGCATAGGAGGATAAGTCTCCACATGAGGTATGGATTGGTAAGAAACCCTCTCTTTCACATCTAAGGGAATTTGGTTGTGATGCATAAGTACATGTTCCAAAGGAGAAAAGAACCAAGTTTGATAGTAAATCTGAAAGGTGCATGTTTGTTAGGTATAATGATGGTTTAAAAGGTTATAAGCTTTGGAACCTAGAAACAATGAAGGTTGTGTACAGTCGAGATGTGGTGTTCAAAGAGGTGAAAAATGTTATTAAACATGAAGTCATACCAAAGGAACCTGAGAAGATAGAGTTTGAGCTATAGGAAGAAGAATCATACTCTACAACAGAAGAAGAATCAGAAGATGAAGAGCCACAAAACCCAATTATGAGAAGATCAGTTTGAGAAAGAAGGCAACCATAAAGGTATAGTCCATCTTATTTCTATTCAAATTTTGCTTTATCTATTACTGATGATGATCCCAGAACTGTCAGGGAAGCAGTAGATTCAAAGGATGGAAACTCTAGAAAGAGGCCATGGTTGATGAAATGGAATATTTGAACAAAAATGAGGTTTGGGATCTAGTGGAGTTGTTGGATGGAAGGAAACCCATTGGAAGAAAATGGGTGTTTAAGAAGAAGATGAATGCAAAAGGCAAGAATTAGGGGAGTTTTGAGGTCTAAAATGGGCCTCCTAAGAAAAATGTACAACCAAAATAAACATTATAAGAACCAATAGGATTCAAGATGATGATGTCAACCATGGGGGATGATTCACCATTTTTGGAGTATAAAACTAAAAAGATTAAAATATAATAAAATAATAAAACTACTTTTTCAACTTATATTTTCAACTTATCTACATATGGGCTTACTCAAATTTCGAACGAAAACACTCGTTGGATGCATAATTTTATTCCTCATCCAATGAGTACCCATGTTGCATACTTTCGATCGACCCTGCTACACGAAAAATGAGAAATACATGAAAAACATGATTGCAATCACGTTTTTGATGTATTTCTTAGTTTTCGTGTAGCAGGGTCCATCAAAAGTATGCAACATGGGTACTCCTTGGATGAGGAATCAAATTATACATCTAATGAGTGTTTCCACTCGAAATTTTAGTAAACCCATAGGGAGATAAGTTGAAAATACAAGTTGAAAAAAATTGTTTTTTCTTTTTTCCCTCTAAAATTTGATGATGTCATCGAATCTTATTTTATTATTTCCACTATTATTTTATAATTTCCTTAGGAGGCCCATTTTAGACCTCAAAAATCCCCTAATGGTGGAGAAATACAAAGCTGAGTTGGTAGAAAAAGGTTATTCCCAGGTGTCGGGAATTGATTTTGGTGATATTTTTTCTCCTCTTGGCAAGGTAGATTTTATTAGATTACTTTTATCTGTTGTTGCTGCTTTTGATTTTTAAGTAGAACAAATGGATGTGAAGACAACATTTCTTCATGGGGATCTGGAAGAAGACATCTACATGAAGCTACCTAAAGGCTTTATGGTGAAGGGTAAGAAAGAACTGGTATGCAGGTTAAAAAAGTCTTTGTATGGGTTAAAACAATCACCAAGGATGTGGTATAAAAAATTTGATACATTTATATGAGGACTTGGCTTCACCAGAAGTAAAGCAAATCACTGTGTGTATTTTAAACTAATTGGCAACTGTGTTATTTATTTGGTCTTGTATGTGGATGATATGTTGTTGATTGGAAATAACAAAGAATTATCCAAGATTTGAAGACCCAATTGTCATCCAAATTTGACATGAAATATCTTGGTGCTACAAGCTATATTTTGGGCATCGAAATTAAAGGAGATTGGGCAAAGAGGAAGCTCTAGTTAAACTAGAAGAAGTATGTCGAGACAATACTACAAAGGTTTAATATGTAGAATAGTAAATCAGTGAAGGTTCCTATTCCTATTGGTGTAAAGTTATCTGCTGAATAGTGTCCCAAGACACAAGAATCGGTAGGCTGATGTATGCAATGGTCTATACCCGACTAGACATTGCACATGCAGTGGGAGTATTGAGCAGGTTTATGTCAAAGCTAGGAAAGCAACATTGGAAAACAGTGAAGCAGTTTTTCAGGTATTTGTGTGGCACTATTGATTATGGTTTGTGCTACCAAGGTAGACCATGATTGGACAGAGTTTTGGACATCTACAACTTTGATGATGCAGACTGTACTGGATATCTAGATAAGAGAAGATCTACAAGAGGGTATGTGTTTAACCTATTTGGAAGGGCAGTCGGTTGGATGAGCAAGAGACAATCTGTAGTGGCACTTTCAACTACAGAGGCAGAATACATGGCAGCCACTCATGCAAGCAAGGAAGTAGTTTGGTCATAGAGATTTTGTTCAAGTATGGGGTTAGTACAACGAGCTATAAGGATAGAGTGTGATAGCTAAAGTAAAATTTTATTGGAAAAGAACTCCGCTTATCATTCAAAGACAAAGCACATTGATGTTCAGTATCACTTTGTGAGGGATATGGTTAAGGACAAAAAGGTATTGTTGGTAAAGTTGGACACTTTTAAGAATACTGCAGATGCATTGACAAAGTCTATAAGCACTGAGAATTTTCTTGGTGTAGAGACACAATGGGCATTGCAGGGCTGGACCAATGACTAAGCTCTCTTGTGGCCCTCTGTGGAAATAAAACAACAAGTGGGAGAATGTTGGGTGTGTTTCATATTATTTACTTTGTTGCACGGGGCATAGTGGGGGGGGTCACAGGGGGGGTGCAGTCACCCCCATCGAGGGGTTTAAGGGGGGCGGTAGCCCCCTCTACGAGGTCCAGGTTTTTGAATAAAGGGTAACTAGGTTCGGTATTCATAAAGACATTATAGTTATGACTTTTTTAAACAAGAAAATGAATTTATTTTTATGCCTACTTCATGGGTTTCATGAGAAATATTTTTTATGTATAAATGGCTCCCATTGAGAGCCTTAGGATTTATCTTTATAGGTCAAAGATTCAATGTCATGAAGAACCCTTCTTGGGCATGTATCAAATGTATTTGAGTCGTAAACAATGTCAAGAAGCCCTCCAAATGAAAAGCACAATCCTCTTCATCATGCTAGCTTGCAAAATGAATAAAAAATAGTGATGTAGGCTCAAATAAGGAGACACAACACTTAACTATATTATGGCAACTTATTATGGTGATTAACCACTATAAATAGGGGTGTAATATCAACATTACAGGAGCATACAATTTAGACATCTCTGCAACTTTGGATGAGTACATATCTTGGTCATCACTGTAACTTTCAGATGGTTACAGTAGGGTACAATCTCTGACACCACTAAAACTTCGTTAGTAATTACAATGAGTGATTAAGTTCTCCTCCTCGGTGGTACATATCTCGGTGCAAGGAAAAACATAGTCACAATCTTGGCACATGTGTGATGAAGATCTTTAAGTAATACACTCTCGGCAGACACAGTCACAGTCTCAGATGATGAGGATCTTGGTGATCCCATAATGAAACTCTGTCTTGGTATACATGTCTCGACATACATTCTGAACTCAGTCATGATCTCAGTATAGTAGTGATCATGGTCTCGGTCATAATCTTGGTGAAGACAAGGTCATGATGAAGATCTCGGTGCAACTCTCATATGTATACATAAACATATCTTAGTATAGATACCTCGTTGACATGGTGATGATATCAGTGAGAGTGCACCAATGATCTAAGTGAAGGTGGAGCTATGGTGCAACATCAATTATCTTGTTGTTATGATGAATGTCTCAGTGAAGGTGCAGTAATGATGACCTTGGTGAAGCAACAGTGATGATAATAATCTCAACTGTGAAAAATAAAGAGGATTGGTGTCTTGGTCTTCGAGTGGCCTAATAGGTCAAGGGTCATGGTATTGGTATTCATCAATTGGAATCTCTATAAGAAGAATTTTGTGCATGTTTTCCTATCAAAGAGTGAGAGGCTTTGGCCCTAGTAGAAGCCAACACCTTGTGTTCTTGTCTCTTTTGTTTTAGTAACTATTTGATGAATATAAGAAGACACACTCTAATAATAACAAGTGAACATTGTGATAAGAAGAAAAAGTTAAAAATACCTCACAAATAGTTATCATGACTAGAAGAATCTCATTGACTTCATTTGCCCTAGATTCTTCAACATGGAATCAAATCTTAGGTGTTGAAGTCAAAGGAAGGGCAAAAAAGAGACATTCAAGGATCAAAGAAGTACTCTACAAAAGCAAGAGCGTTTCTCTCCATAGTAATCATGAAAATTCCACCAATGTAGGTTTTAACCCTGTACAAAAATTACTTGCATACGAATTCTAAAACATAGAAAATAAACAATGCGAGAGCATAACACATAAAACACATATACGCAGAGATTTTCCCTTGGATCCCAAAACCGGGACTACCAGCTTGATTTTTCATTATATTCCTTTCAATGTTATAATACATATTTATACATGCCGAGGCATCCAATACCATGGACTAAAAAACCATCGCATCCAATACCATGGACAGAAAACCATCGCATCCAAAAAAAAATGTGTGAAAATCATGCACAAAACCATAGGTGGGTTCGCCCAACCTAACATAGGGTCCAAAACCAAAATTTTTCGGGGCGCTGCCCCGGACCCCATAAAGTGGAGTTACGGGTACACCTCAAACCCTCAGTGACCCCCCCCGCTACACAATCGGTGCAATGAAGGGGGTGCTCCGCCCCCCCTCTAACCCCCCGGTTAACTACGTGGGCTAGTCGTGGAAAGAATATAACACAACCCAACATTCTCCATAGGGGGCCACAAGAGAGCTTCGTCATTTTTCTAGCCCTGAAACGCCCATTATTTCTCTACACCAAGAGAAATTCTCAGAGCTCATAGATTTTGTCAATGCATCTGCAGTATTCTTCAAAGTGTCCACCTTTACCCCTTTTGTCTTCTATCATATCCCTCACAAAGTGATACTGAACATCAATGTGCTTTTTCTTTGAATGATATGTAGGGTTCTTTGCCAAGAAAATTGCACTTTGGCTATCACAGTCTATCCTTATAGCTTCCTGTACTAACCCCATACTTGAACACAATCTTTGCAACCAAACTACTTCCTTGCTTGCATGAGTGGATGCCATGTATTCTGCCTCTGTAGTTGATAGTGCCACTACAGATTGTTTCTTACTCATCCAACTGATTGCACCTCCAAATAGGTTAAACACATACCCACTTGTAGATCTTCTCTGATCCAGATCTCCAGCCCAGTCTGCATCAACAAAGCCAAGAATATCCAACACTCTGTCCAATCCTGGTCTTCCTTGGTAGCAAAAACCATAATCACTAGTGCCACACAAATACCTGAAAACCTGCTTCACTGCTGTCCAGTGCTCGTTCTATGGTTTTGACATAAACCTGCTCAATACTCCCACTGCATGTGCAATGTCTGGTCTAGTACAGACCATTGCATACATCAGGCTACTGACTATACTTGCATATGGAACACGGGACATGTCCTCTTCCTCTTCTTGTGTCTTGGGACACTGTTCAGTAGATAACCTCACACCTACAGGAATAGGAACCTTCACCGGTTTACTATCCTGCATATTAAACCTCTGCAGTATTGTCTCGACATACTTCCTCTAGTTTAACCAGAGCTTCCTCTTTGTACGATCTCTTTTAATTTCCATGCCCAAAATATAGTTTGTAGCACCAAGATCTTTCATGTCAAATTTGGAGGACAATTGGGTCTTCAAATCCTGGATAATTTCTTTGTCATTTCCAACCAGCAACATATCATCCACATACAAGACCAGATAAATAACACGGTCACCAATTAATTTAAAATACACACAGTGATCTGTTTTTCTTTTGGTGAAGCCAAGTCCCCATATAAATGTATCAAATTTCTGATACCACATCCTTGGTGACTGTTTTAACCCATACAAATACTTCTTTAACTTACACACTAGTTCTTTCTTACCCTTCACCGCAAAGCCTTCAGGTTGCTTCATGTAGATCTCCTCTTCCAGATCCCCATGAAGAAATGTTGTCTTCACATCCATCTATTCTACCTCAAAATCAAAAGCAACAACAACAGATAAAAGTAATCTAATAGAAGTTACCTTGGCAACAGGAGAAAAAATATCACCAAAATCAATTCCCGGCACTTGGGAATAACCTTTTGCTACCAACCGAGCTTTGTATTTCTCCACTTTTCCTTCTGCATTTGTCTTCTTTTTAAACACCCATTTGCTGCCAATGGGTTTCCTTCCAGCCGGAAACTCCACTAGATCCCAAGCCTCATTTTTGTGCAAAGATGCCATTTCATCAACCATGGCCTCTTTCCAGAGTTTTCCATCCTCTGAATCCACTGCTTCCTTCACAGTTCTGGGATCATCATCAGTAACAGACAAAGCAAAATTTGAATAGAAAGCAGATGGACTATACCTTTTTGGTTGCCTTCTTTCTCGAACTAATCTTCTCACAACCGGAGTTTGTGGCTCTTCATCTTCTAATTCCTCCTCTGCTATAGGGTCTGATTCTTCCTCCTTTAGCTCAAACTCTATCTTCTCAGGTTCCTTTGGTTGGAATTCATGTTTAATAACATCTTTTACCTCTCTGAACACCACATCTCGGCTGTACACAACCTTCTATGTGACTAGGTTCCAAAGCTTATAACTCTTTAAACCATCCTTATACCCAATAAAGATGCACTTTTTAGATTTACTATCCAACTTGGTTCGTTTCTCCTTTGGAACATGTATATATGCATCACATCCAAATACCCTCAGATGTGAAAGAGAGGTTTTCTTACCAGTCCATACCTCTTGTGGAGTCTTATCCTCCAACGCTGATGAAGGTGACCTGTTGACCAGGTAACATGCAGGATCCACCGCCTCTGCCTAGAATTCTTGTCCTAACCCAGCACCACTGAGCATGCTTCTTGCTCTTTCCATCAACGTCTTGTTCATTATTTCTGCAACCCCATTTTACTGAGGTGTATATGGAGTAGTCTTCTGCCGTGCTATACCACACTTCTTGTAGAATTCTTCAAATTCCTTATTGCAAAACTCTCCACCATTATCTGTCCTCAACACCTTTATCTTCTTCTTTGTCTGGTTTTCCATTAGAGCCTTAAATTCTTTAAACCTGTCAAAGACTTAGATTTATTCTTAAGGAAATATATCCATGTATTCCTTGAGAAGTCATCTATAAATGATACATAGTACACAGACTTACCCAATGATGGAACCTTCATAGGTCCAAACACATCACTGTCCACAAGCTCTAATATATGTTTCACCCTCTTACCACCAAAGGGGAAACTCACCCGGTTCTGCTTCCCATATACACAATTTTCACAGAAATAAAAATCCAGAGAGCTATTACTCATACCTTCTACCATACCTTTACCATGAAGTATTCAAAGGCCCTTCTCTTCAATATGTCCAAGCCTTTGATGCCACAGCATGGTCTTCTCTCTAGAGACCACTAGATTTTCTGCTCCACTTTCAGGAACCATAGAACTATTGCACCCATCAATAACAGTGCTACCTTGCAGCTTTTACAGAGTTCCAATCCGAACTCCCCGCATAAATACCAGTGCTTCGCGAACCATTTTGTAGGTATCCTTCTCGAACATTGTTTTTACACCTGCATCATCCAGATTGCTTATAGAAATCATATTTTTGGCTAATGCAGGAATATGTAGAACACCTGGAAGCATTCTAACCCTTCCACCTTGCAACTTCAACTTTACTTTTCTACGACCAATGATTCTAGCCTTCCTGTCATCCCCTAAGAAGACATCACCACCATCATATTTCTCATACTCACAGAACCACTCTGTATGAGGAGTGAAGTGAAAGGATGCACCTGAGTCAATCAACGATGCCTCATGATCTACATGTGTACTTGAAGAAGCCAAGTACACATTCCCACCTTCATCTGAGGTGGTTTTTGCCTCTGCAGAAGGAGCCTCATCAAATCCCTTTCCTTTATCAAGAGATTTAGATTTATAGTCCCTTTTGAAGTGGCCTTCCTTTCCGAATTTCTAGCACACCACCTTTACAGGTTTTCTTGGAGATTTAGGTCTCCCTCTAGATTTAGATCTCCTACTCGATGAATTATTTTTATTTTTGTTCTGGGACCGTCCTCGTACAGACAAGGCATCACCATTTTGGCTCTCCATATTTTTCCATCTCATCTCCTCTGTCAGCAAGTCTGAGACTATTTCATCAAACTACAAGGTAGTTGCATTGCTACCTATTGCAATAACTAGACTATCCCACGAATCTGGTAGAGAAAACAACAAACTGATGCACTTATCTTCATCTGAAATTTTAATATCAACAGATGCTAACTGACTTACCACAGTATTAAAAGTGTTCAGATGCTCTGTCATTGAGTCTCCATCTTTCATCCTCAGGTTATACAGCTTTTTCCGCAGGAATAGTTTATTCATCAGAGACTTAGATTGGTACAAAGTCCCTAACTTGTCCCATACAACCTTCGCCGTAGCTTACCCTGATACATTCAACAATACTGAATCTAAGACACACAATCGTATTGTGCTCTTTGCCTTCCGATCCAACTTCTTCCATTCTTCATCGGACACTCCTGTTGGTTTAGTACCTGGATCTACCACGATCCACTAATCTTTATCCACCAACAGATCCTCCATCTTGAGTTTCCACAACTCAAAACTCTGAACATTAAATTTCTCGATCTCTATCTTTCCACTTGTTACACAAAATATTTTCACCATGACTATTTGCAATCAGTATGGGTCTATCATCACTTATACTGTCCTCCTAAGCAAGTCTCAGACCTCAGCTCTTCATGTCAAAGCTTTGAAAATGAGAGAAAGACCTTAAAAACCATTAAAGTTCTGGTTCCGCACTTTCTCTCACTATTGCCTGCGGTCCCTCACCCCCTATTCATATTACCTGCGGACCTGCCTGCTCTGTCTCTAAAGGAGTGGGTGCGGACCCCTGTGAAAGTCAAAAAGGCGCAAGTTTATTCTAAAAAACTCACTTTGGGTTAATTCTAGATGATTCTAGAAGGAATTTTGACGTGGATGGTTCGCTCTTAGGTGGTTCATGCATCCCAAAAGAGAAGGAGCTAATCCCTTGATGAGAGGAGCTATCCCTTTGAAGGAGGGCTTTATCCCTTTGAAGGTGGACCTAGTAACTTCCCTCCATTGCACTATAAATTAAGGCATTGGGCTGGTTGCTAGGGAGGTTAGAAGCTGAACATTTTTGAGGGTAAATGCTGGTGGAATTGAGACTTCCTAGTTAAGCTTGAGAGGAGAGATCACATACCTTTTTGGCTTCATTGGGAAGAGAGTGAAACTTGTCAAAGTAGAGGAGACTTCTTGTTGGACCCTGGGAGGAGCTTGTACAGCATCAAGGCACAGGTTGTAAAGTTCTTCTTTGATTTGAATTAATACAATCGGATTCATTTTTCTCAACAAATTGTCCTATGTCATTTGTTTCATGAATTCCTTGATCATCATGATAAGTATGCTTTATGATATTGGCTTTTCAGGTGCTATTTAATTTGTGTGCTTGTTTGTGTTTGTAGATTCACTACAAGGAAGTTCATTTGGATCAAGGGAGCGAGGCTTCCACAAACTTGCATTGGACCCAAGGTAGGCCTAAAACACTTGTTTGCCTTTGTTTATAAATTGCATATTTAGAGAAAGATAGAGTTTGATTGGCTTGCTTGTCACTAGATATCATTAGATACTAGGGAGGTCGATCTTGTCCGCAAGAACGACTCATTCCGTGTGACAAAATGGCGACTCCGCTGGGGACTTGATTTCTTGATTTGCTTTACTTTGACTTGAGAAACTGTTTTTTGTTTCTATTTTTGGCTTATTGTGTGTGGAATTGGATAGATTTAGTAGATCTTGGATTATTAAATTTAGAGCGGTACCGCACCTGTGTGAACTGCGGGCCTGCGGACCCTGCTAAAATTTTGAAAAACTTAAGATTTTCTCTTTTAGTCAGCTTAGTTTTTGTTTAGATGTTGTTATCCCCTGCCCAGACCTGCATGTGACTTGTCAGGAACTTTTCTTAGGTTAATTCCATTGGTGTTAGGGTTTTAGGTGAAATTCCTAGAAGTTTGGTTGCCGGGCTTGATTTTCATTTTGGTCTTGTAGTAGCTCAAAGCTTAGAAGTTGTAGAAGCCTCAGATCACCTTGGTTTTTACTGGCCTTCTTATGAGTCTGACCATTTGCAAAATCTACCTTTGTTGAGGAATCCATCTTGTGTTTCTCATTGCGAAACTTCGAAAAGACTTGTGTTAAAAGTTTGGATTTCATTTTTAGAAAAGAAAACAAAAATTGGTTGTTTTTTGACTGATTTGTGATTTTGGATAAATTAGTCCTTAGTTCGCTTATAGCTAAGTAAAACATCCTTGAAAAAGACATCTTGTAAGCTTTTACTTCAAATAGTTCTTAGAATTATGGATCTCAAGATTAGTTATTTCCATAGTTTTGAGTGTTTTATAAAAAAAAAAAAAAATCTCTTTTGGAAAAAGTTTGTTTTTGTAGTATTTGAGTGTTTGAAAGAAAAGGGAAATTTTTGTGAATATAACTAGTTGTCTCGTTTTGAGTGCATTGGAAAAGACAAAAAGCTCTTCTTTTGATTTGTTTGTTATGAAAGATTTGTGCTTACAAGCATTCGCATTCTCAAACTCTTTCCTAGCTAGAAATTCATTGAAGGGAAAAGATTGCTTATCATCTTAAGTGCATTTTTTAGTGATTTCGAGTCGAGTCTTCACACCATAAGTTTCATCTCCACATCTCCTGACTTAAAGAAAAACCAATAAAAATAACGCTTAAAGTAAAATCTATCTAGTAATCGTTTTATTTCTAGGGCTCTATTACACCAACATAGCTTAGGCTAGTGTCTTGGAGTAGGGAGTAATTAACTCTCCAAGGCAGTAAAACAAACAAGTAGCTGTATCTTGCAGTAGGAGAAAAATCCAATTGTTACATCTATGCTCTGGGAAAGCTCCTCTTAAAGGAGAAGCACGAGATCGTGTTCGAACCAGTGTGGGAATCAATCCTTCCTCATTGGGAACGGCGCCAGATATTCACGTATTAAAAATGGTAAACCTCGGATTAACCATTGTCGAGGAGCTTGGGGTCACTTGTTGGTAAACCTTTGATTATGTCAAGGAGCCTTCAAGGGGATTGAGCTTGTTACTCTGCCCTTGCGTGCGTATCGGATCGTAGACTGTTCCCCCATGCATATTTGTTTCCGTTGGTAACCATAGTGACCATATTCTATAGGATTCTTTCCTAAGGTGACGGTGGTGGGAAGATCCCACTGTTCCTGGAGCAGACGTCGGCTAGACTCACTTAGATTTTCTGGGGGGTTCTCTTCACTCGAGACGGTTTAGTGGAGAAACTTGTGCCAATCTATTCATTAAGCAGGTTGTCGGGGTAACTGTTCCAACCGCCATTTCTGTATTGAACTCTGCGACGTTGGATTTCATCACCAACTAGTTTTTTCAGTACGGAAAGTTATTGTTTGTGTGTGGTTTGATCTTCTAGATTCTTTAGGCGTGTGATTCAAATTTGTTTGGTTCTTTAGAGGCTTTAGGTGGTTTTCAATGAGATTTTACTTTGTTTGCGTGTGAAGTAGTTAAAATATTTAATCGTGGCTGAATTACCAAGGAAGTCCCGTAGACTTCGGGGCCAACCTCCTAAGCTTTCACCGAGCCAGCCTGAAGGGTTACGAGCCCTTGTAACTCCTAGAGACAGTAGAGTTGGGTCACCTGAACAAGGAGAGTCTTCTTTAGTGGTACATCCTGCTTATCAAGCTCTAGTAGCAGATTATAATCCACAATCTGTATCTGTTTCCGAAGTTACTAGTAGTTTTTCATCTACTAGTGATTTAGGTGAGGAACCTGAAATATCTGAACCTGAAACTGAATTTGCTGCTACTCCAACATCGGGATTTACCTCTCCAACTTCTGGTGGTCTTGGTTCACCCAGGGTAGAAATAATAATTACCCAAAATCTTCCTTTCGGACTTATAGCTATTGAATAACTTGCTACTCCGGAAGAAGAACGTATCCCTATCCCTGAAAATCAACCTGGTATAGAGCTTAGGGAGCGTGAATCAATCTTTTACAGTCCACCTAGGAGCAGTACTTGGTATCTTTCATTGACTAACTTTTTGGAAAACCCGGGACTAATTTTTTCACCACCTCGTATTCCTTATCACCCAACACCTAAGGGTTACTATCCTCCGTTAAATATGTCAAGACAGTCATCCATGTTTTCTCAATCTCCAGAAACCTTTTTGTACGGCGGTCCTTTTGTTCCCTTTGGGTATCAGTCACTTACTGGTACTTTTTTGGGAGCAACTCCTCAACCTATTGAACAAGGGTTATTAACTGGAAATAATGGAACTAAGCCGTTGAGTGTAGAAGATATTCTCATGATGTCAGGTACTATTCCTAATCCTCAACCTCAAGGTGGCCAGTTACCGCCTAGGGGGCAGCCTCAAAGTCCTCAATTATCGCCTGGGGGGAAACCTCAAGGTACCCAACTTGCGCTTGGGGGGCAACCTCAAGGACAGTACATACCTACGGGACAGTACGTTCCTCAAGGTCAACCCCAGACTCAATATGTACCTCAAGGTCAACCCCAGTATCAATATGTACCTCAAGGTCAACCCCAGTATCAGTACGTGCCTCAAGGTTATCAACCTCAAGGTCAGTACCCAACCCAAGGTTTCCAACCACCTTCCGGTCAATCATATGTTCAAGGAAATGGAAATGTACCTTTGAATTATCAACCCTACCCTCAACCCGGTTATGGTCCTCAATATTCTCAACCTGTTATGGGTCTGTACCCCAGAATGAACTTAGTGTGGGATCCATCTCAAACTCAATAGGTCTTGCAACCGAATGTACAGTTGTCATCTCAAACTGGACAACCCTTGGTTTCTGGTTCACCCCAGCAACCTGTCCAGTCTACTATTCAAACTTCTGCACCTTTTGTAGTTTCTCAGCCTGGGCCTAGTACGCCTCGTACTCCGCCTCAAACGGCTGCTGCAACATCTGTTCAATCTACCCCACCTACTTCTGGAGTATCGACAACTCCGGTTTCTACTGTTCCTGTATCAACTCCTCAGACATCTTTACCTCAGTCTCGGTCCACAATCCAAACTTTGGTTCAGATGCCTGTAGGACAACCTGGTTCAAGTACGGTTGTCACAAGTCAACCTCAATTTACTTATCAACCGTACCAGGGGCAATACCAATTCGGTCCTGCTGTGCAGCAGCCAGTCTATCAGTATCAACTGTACCCTGGGTATACATATCAACAACCCCAGTACGGTCCGGTTAATCCTGGTTTTCCGGGAAGATATAATATCCCAAATGCAATTCCAATTCCTAGTTATCCTGGATATCCTCCTCCTGGGGCTGGTCTCATGACCCAGAGTTTTAGGGACCCTAATCGTCAGTTACCGTTTATTGCAACTTTGAACTTGCTTGACTTGTCGTGCCTTACGAACGATCCCATTAATTATCTTCCGTTTTGGCTGGCAATGTCGAATAAGTTGCCTAGTGATATTCCTAAGTTTGAAGGAAAATCAGGAGAGGACCTGTCGAACCATGTGATGACTTATCACCTCTGGTGTGCGTCTAATTCCATTTCAGATGATTCAATCCATTTAAGGCTTTTCCAGCGCACTCTAATTGGTCTTGCGGCCAAGTGCTACATTGAGTTGCCGCGAGCCACTTTTTATAACTTTAGTCAGTTAGCTACTTCATTTTTAACTCATTTTCAGTTGCCAGACAGATATGACAATGGCACGGAATTATTAACTTCATTAAAGCAGTCAACGTCCACTTACATTTCAGATCACATTCATGAATGGAGACGTCGACGACATTTAGTGAAGGTTTTTATTCCGGATCAGATCTTAGCTGAATGGTTTGTAAAATCTTTGTTTTCGAAGATCACTGAAGATGTAGTGAAGGCCGGAGTCGTTACTGAGGAGCAAGTAATTGCTCAAGCTCAGTACCTTGACTTAGTTTATACGCAGTCAGGTATGTTACACAAGAAAATCCCCGATCTTCCTAAGCAAAATCAAATCACTGCAGCTCCTTCAGGGTCTCATGCTGTTGATGGTATTATTGGTATGGTTAATACCAAAAGTAAGAAGAAGTCTTCCAAGAATTCTTCTCCTATCATAACCTTGCCAGATTCCCCGACAGGAGATTCTTCCACGGAAATTTCCGCCGATATTCATGTTGTAGAGTCATCTACAGCCAAATCAAAATCCGACGGTAAGAAGAAAGGGAAGAAGAAAAATAAAACAGATAAAAATTCGAAAGAGAAACCAGAAAAAGCGGAATCAAATGATGAGAAACGCAAACCTCATTATCCTTGTCTCATTTGTGATGAAGAGCATTTTACAAGAGACTGCCCTCATCGTGCAGAGGTAGCAAAGATTGTCAAAGGTTCCCAAACGCCTGCTGTTTTAAAGGATCCTTTTCCAAGTCAAGACAGTAAGATGATAGGTTCTTCCTCAAATGCCTCCGAGGAACCCATAATGATGATGTCCCATGTTAGGATTGCGACTCGATTGCATGATTATGGAAGTAAAAGTCCTGTTGATGGTAAAGAAGCAGAATCTTCTCATTCTAACCCATCAACCTCAGCTCCCAGTTCCGATCCACTACAGATTGAGAAACCTAACCTAGACTTAGTAATCAAACCGCCTGCCAAGGGTATACTTCGAAAGTCAGCTTTCAATCCACATGCGAGAGCGGCTCAGAACTATAACATTGTTGAAGATTTGGCTGTTTTACCTTCGGCAATGTCGGCATTGGAAGTGCTGCAATCATGTCCAGCACAGCGTAAATTACTATTGTTGGCTATAGGATCTGTTGACGTTCAGGACTCGAACCTTATAATTTTCGATCTAGAAAATAGTACACCGCGCTTACCTCATCAAATGGCTTTCCAGATCCCAGTGTTAGTCAAAAACAGACCTTGTTATAGGACTGTGATTGATGAGGGAGCCTCAACGTGTATTATGTCGATACAGTGTTGGAGATCGCTTGGTTCTCCTTCGCTAAATCAATCCCCGACGATTCTAAAGGCCTTTGATGGCCGTGGGTTTCATCCTTTTGGCATTCTACAGGATCTACCTATAGGGGTTGAAGGCAAAACTATTAATCTAGATGTGGAGGTGGTTGATGCCCCTCTAGATTACAACCTTCTCTTGGGTCGTAGTTGGTCTTACGCTATGACAGCTGTCGTTTCATCGGTCTTTCGGCTTATAAAGTTCCCTCATAATGGAAAGATCGTAACTATAGACCAGCTGACTTACTTTTCATCCGACCCAACCTCTTCTGAAAGTATTCAGCATGTCGGCAAAACAACTATCCCGTATAAGGATGTTGGAGTAGGACTAGTTAAAGATTCTGGTTTACTGGGAACTTTTCCTTTTCCTCCTATCAACGCATCGTCTTCTACTGCAACCATTCATATGATTTCGTCAGACACTATTGTTTATGATGATCCTTGGATCGTACCTTCCGAATCTGAGATAGACTCATTTGGTGATGTTATGCCTTTGAGTCCATATGAAATTGCGTATCAGGCCATGCAGTCGTTTTCCGACCCATCTTCAACCAAAATTGACTTAATGAATGTGGTCCATGAGGAATCACTTTCAACATCAAATTCGGATTTAACAACATTTTTCGAACTTGTTCACACTGATGAGCCAATTCGTGAAATCCTATGTGTCGATGATTTACCATGGGAAGATCTTCATCATAGATCTTCGTTTTGCCCGAGAGTGATCGTTTTGAAAATGATTTTTCATCTATTTTTACGACTGAATAGGTCAAGGAACCTTAGAATCCAATGAAAAATCCTGATTCAGAGTTAAATTTGGGAAACATTTCTCGAACAGTTCCTATTGATATTTTGGTTAAGCCTGGAATTATTGAAAACATTCATATAGGTGCCTCGTGTACGGAAGATGAAATTCAAACATATAAGGCCCTATTTCAAGAATTCTGCAACGTGTTTGTCTGGTCATATGAGGAAATGCCAGGAATTGACCCCGCAATTGTTGTTCATGAAATCAAAAATTACCCGGATGCTAAACCCGTCTGGAAACGTTTGCGTCAGATCCACCCGAGAAAAGCTGCTGCTATTAAAGTAGAAGTTGAAAAATTACTCAAAGTAGGTTTCATTTATCCAATTCCGTTAACGGATTGGGTATCGAATATTGTTCCTGTTAACAAAAAGTAAGGGACAATAAGAATATGTATCGATTATAGGGACATTAATCGAGCCTGTCCAAAAGACAATTACCCAACTCCCTATATCGATCAAATCATTGATGATTACGCCGGCAGTGAAATATTCTCCTTCATGGATGGTTTTTCCGGATACAATCAAATCAATATTCTACCTGCTGATCAACCAAAAACGGCTTTCATTTGTCCATGGGGGACATTTGCTTATTGCAAATTACCTTTTGGGCTCAAGAACGCCGAGGCAACTTTTCAAAGGGCCATGTCTTACGCGTTTCATGACATCAAGCACATTGTGCAACCCTATCTCGATGATTTTCTTGCTCATTCATTACATCGAGCTGATCATCTCATCCATTTACGAGCAATCTTTATGAGGTGTAGGCATTATCGGATTAGGTTGAATCCACACAAGTGTGTTTTCTGTATAGAAACGGGTCGGTTATTGGGGTTTGTTGTTTCGAAAGCCGGCATTCGCGTCGATCCCTCAAAGGTTGAAGCTATTGTCAAATTGCCTCCTCCTTCGAGTCTTCGCCAACTCCAAAGTTTGCAAGGGAAAGCAAACTTTTTACGTCGATTCATTCCTAACTACGCCGAGATCACAAAGGGTTTTACCCGGTTGTTGAAACATAATACTCCATTCTTTTGGGATAAGATAGCTGACAAATCTTTTGATGCATTAAAACACGCATTGACCCATGCACCGTTATTGCATCCTCCCAACTACAACCAGGACTACTTCTTGTATCTCGCCGCCTCCCATTCCACCATCGGAATGGTGTTAGTTCAGGAAGATGAATTCGGTACTGAACATGTGATATATTACCTTAGTTGAACTTTAAATCCAACTGAGCTAAAATACTCACATGTGGAGAAATTGGCATTGGCAGCTGTTCAAGCTGTCCAACGTTTTCGTCATTACATTTTACTACGTAAAACTACAGTAATTTCTGATTGCAACCCTATGATCTATAATTTTACCAAGCAATTGCTAGGGGGCAAGTACTCCAAATGGATTGTGATCCTGCAAGAGTTCGACCTAGAATTTGAAAAGTCTAAGTCAAAGAAATCTTTAGTTTTTGCGGAGTTAATGTGTGACTTCATGCGTGCTGACACGGAAACTGTGGCGGAGGAGCCCATTGCGGACGAATCCTTGTTTCTAATCAGCAATTTAGATCCATGGTATGGGGATATCATCGTTTATCTCCAGACCCAATCCTTTCGGCCAGAAATTTCAAGGTCAGAACGTCGAAAAATACGATTCCAGTCCCAACAATTCAGAATTATTGGAGATACTCTTTATCATCGTGGGGCGGACTCTATTTTTTGACGTTGTTTAACTCATGAGGAAGCTGAAAGGGTTCTGAATGACTGTCACTCTGGAGCGTGTGGCGGTCATATGTCTGGGTATGCCACAACCCAAAAGATTTTGCGCGCAGGCTACTTCTGGCTGTCTATGTTTAAAGATTGTATTAACGCGCTCCACCTGCTCCTCTCCACCCTATAATTGCCGTCGGTCCATTTGCAAAATGGGGTATCGATTTTATTACATGTAACCCTCACTCGGCTAGGGGGCATGCGTATATCATCCTTGCGGTAGATTATTTTACCAAGTGGGCCGAGGCGATGCCTACATTTGAGGCAGACGGCAAAACAACTGCGATTTTCGTGTTCAATCATATAATTTCTAGGTTTGGTGTTCCACAAGCAATTATCACTGATCATGGGCGTCATTTTCGAAACGTTATGATGACTGAACTTACAGGCCAACTTGGCTTGCATCACGATAGTTCAACTCCATATTATCCACAGGCTAATGGTCTGGTTGAAGCCATCAACAAAGTTCTAGTCATCATGATCTGACGAATCATTGGGATTCATAAGTCGAATTGGCATAACATGCTATTTTCAGCGCTTTGGGCATATCGAACCTCAGTAAAAACGTCAACAGGGTTCACTCCTTTCCAACTAGTTTATGGTCTGGAAGCTGTGTTACCCATTGAATGCGAAATCCCGTCATTGCAAATGGCCATCGAGTTACTTCTAGCCACTTCTGAAGAGGAAAAACATTTGTTATACTTGGCTCAGCTAGATGAGAATCGACGTGATGCTGCATTAGCGATCGAAACTCATGCCAAACGTATTAAAGCTCAGTATGATCGAAATGTTACCCCTCGAAATTTTTCGGAAGGAGACCTAGTCTTATTGTACGATCAAGCAAATGATAAATTAGGCGCTGGAAAATTCGTACCTATGTGGCATGGTCCTTATGTTGTCAAGCGAAAGTTGGCAAAAGGGGCCTATGAATTGGTAGACTTTGACGGGGTCTCTTTAGGTAAACCCAGAAATGGTCTTTACCTGAAGAGGTATTATGCTTAAAAATGGGTGTGGAGATTTTTAGTTAGGTTAGTTTTCTTTTTAGCTGGTGTGTTTTAGTTTAAAAGTATGCTTAGCTTAGAGAGTGTTTTTCGTCATTATTCCTGCTTATCTTGGTTTTACTCTTGATATTGCAGATGTCGACGCCTCTCCAAACATACATTGGTTTTGCTGATGGTGCTTGTCGTAATACACGAAACATTTCTTCTGCAGCTTGGGTTATCTATTCGCCCTCTGACGAGTTAGTATCTATGCATGGGGTAAGCCTTGGTCAAACAACGAACAACATTGCCGAGTATAGTGCAGTGATTGAGTTATTATCTGAATCTATTTCATTTGGGATTCAGAGTTTGATAGTGAGGTTAGATTCCGAACTCATTGTATTACAGCTTAATAGAGTATATGCCATTAGAAATGCAGTGTTATTGAGATTATTTTTGAGAGTGTGTCTCTTGGAACGTGAATTTGATTATATTGAGTATCAACATATTTCGAGATATTTAAATACATTAGCAGATGCAATTGCTTCTCAAATGTTAAGTAGACAATTGCAATAATCATAGAAGTAAATTTAAAAACATTCCATAACATGTTTTACAAGATAAGCCGGTAATAGTGATATAGTATAATATAAGAGTGTGTCAAAATATACATCATCCTCGATCATAGGTCGAAAAACACCTTATGATCGGCAAAAATGATATTACAAAAAGCAAAAAATGTCATATGTGTCTACAATAGGCGATCATCCTATCACTGGTGATGATCTCGATAAGAAACCACTGTACGGGCCACCTTACAAAGGAACCTCCTGAAAGGTCCTGGGACCCCAATCACATAGCGCTGTAGTCGAAGAGGAATGTCATCTATGCCGGTCTCCAGAATGTCTCCTGTCAAATGCTCTAGATGGCTCTCCAATTCGGCCAAGGTCTCTGCTGATTCGTCCTATGGGGCTGGTGCCGCTGCAGCTGGTTGTTTCCTCTCGTAGGGCCGGAGAGCGGCTGGTCACCGTGGACCTACATCTGCATTTGAAACTTTTACTATCAATTTTGGGACGAGATAAAAACAAAAAAATTTTAAATTAGGAAAATGTTGAAAATGATTTTACCTGAGTCATCCCATTGCTCTCCTGGTGGAAGAGCCATGTCTGGGTCACCACGAAAATCTACCCCAGCGTAAGGAAAGTCCTGAATAGCAAAAACCTAGTTTTCCAACCAATGGAAATACTCAGGAGTGAATCGAACGACCTCTGTCCCCTCCTTAGGATGACGGGCCATAACTGCAACCCATCGCATCAGTTTGGGCTCTCGAGGAAGTCCAGCTCCAACAGTGAGGTGCTGTGGGACCAACATTGGGACTCTCTCTAGACCAAAGCTCACGACTAAAGCACCATATCCAAAGGTCTTCAGTTGTACATTCTTGGCTCTAGTCAGTTGGCCTTTTACATTAGCCAACACGACATCGCACCAGTTGAAGATGGTGCCTCAAAAGCAGTCAACTGCCATCCGCATTTGGGATCCAGTGGCTATATGTAGTGCTGCGCTCCCGCAAAGCCTGGTAATAGTAAACGTGATTACCATGAGTTCAGGAAGGGATATGGTTTTGATGTCTATCCCTTTGTCTCTAGTCTGGTTGTTACAGAACTCTAGTCGGAGGCTATCGACAGACTGGCCACCTGGCCTAGTCCCGAATAGAGTCAAGTGTTCACCTCTCTTAGGCAAACCAGTCAAAAAGTATATGTCTGCTGGCTCCATTTCGAGCTGGTGACCACCAATGAAGAAGCACTAGTCCTGTATGCTCCATCTGTCTACCAGCCACTACAAGAAGTCCACCTGGGCATTCATGCCGGGTATGGCCCAGAATTTGTATAAGCCGCATGCCTTCAATGCATCAATCGAAGGTTGATGATTTATCGTGGCAAGATCTACGTCCTCATGCTCCCGTTCTCGCCAATCAAGCATGATGTATACCCTACATTCAGTAAAAAGGCGAATTAGAATATGTAAAATTGAAATTTTTGGGTGAAATTTGAGTTTGTTAGGTTTAAAAAACCTTTGCGCGGGGTACGCACCCTCTCTGTTAGAGATAGTGCGTGGGTCCACAACTTGCCTTAAGGGCAGGTGCGGACCCCCGACTTTTTTCCTTGTGCGAAAAAGTCGGGGTCCGCGGGTCCTCTGTGTTATACCTGCGGACCCCCACGCGCGGGTTTTTTGACCTAAAAGCTCCTAAAAAATGAAATGAAACCCTAAAAATCAATTTGAAACGGATGAAATTAAAGAGTAGGATGATGTAGATTACCTGGAGGAGACGACGCTCGATTCCAACGGACGGATTTTCCGCAATCTTCATGGGAAGTTTCTGACCAAAAGCTCTATTTTCTCACCCAAAACTCAAATGGTAAAAATGAATTTACGAAAGCCCTTTTTATAAGTTTTTTGAATAAATGAGTTGTTAATTTGTTTATGTTTCACTTTAGAAAGGTAACTTTTGCAGCATTTTTATCCATTTTAAACAGGTATGAGTAATGTTTGAGTTTTTGTTCAGGATAACGGATTTTTCAGGCGAAATCAGTCATTTTCGACGGAAAAAACATTAGAGTCACCTTTAAGCTCTTTTCTTACTCCTAAAACATGAAAAGATCGCCGAGTTTCTCTTTTTAAACTTGCTAAAATGGAACTAAAAAGACGGTCCACTTACAGCTCTTTTTCTGACCGTAAAAACATGAAAAGATTGCCGGATTTTTGTCGTTTCAAATTCGATATTGGTTATAAAACGACGTGTCATTGATCACTTTTTTACTTTTTCGGATCAAAGGCACTAATTACGAAAAGTACTCTTTGGTCATAATGATCAAGCGGTTCTCTCAAGTATTATTTTATACTTTTTTGGGCTTGGGAGACACAAATTTACGAAAAAGGTCAACCATGGAGTCTTCTTAAGTTTTTTCAAACTCTCTAAAATTGAAAAACGCCGAGTTTTTCCTATACTGGACTCGTTAAAATTTAACAGTAAAGGACCTGTTCAATTACAAACAGGAACGGACCACTCCTTCTTAGGGTTTGAATTTAAACTAAGTTGGACTCATCCGAAGGATGAGCTTATAATCAAGCAAATGTTATCCTCCTCAAGCTTGTCAAAAATAAAGAGGTACTTGCCAGAAATGGTGGGGGAAAAGAGAGAAAAGTGAGCCTGTTTGTCATACTTTGTAACCACTCTTGAACACGACACTTTTATTCACCTGGGTTGGGAAATCCTTTGCCTAACAGTTGATCAAACCATATTGAAAGTCTTCAACCAGTTTTTGGGTATTAACTTTGGGTCAAGTGAAACCATCTGCTGTGTCGTTATGTGTTCAAGAGGTCAGTGAAAATAAGCCATTCATCTGAAAAATATCTTTCATCCATCTTGACCATCCCTAAGTCAGTCCTTGCAACTAAATTTCTTCAAACTTGATCTATGATTTCGTGTTGTGGGCTTGCCTACAACGGATCGCTTTCTATCGATTTCAGCTCATTATCTAGAAAGATGATCTAGAAATCGTCAGTACCTTGGGATCTGCATGCCTCAATGGCAGGTTTCTCGCCTTCGACGATAGTTTGCATCATTGACCTTCGATCAAAGGATTCCGTGACATGTTCGACATCAACACATCTATTCACATCTCATGGATTGTACTGAGTACTTTGAGAGCCATTGACATTACTGGTGGTTTCTCTCACACTTGTTAACAATTTACATCATTGACTGGTAATCAAATGGTTTCTACCATGTTCGACTTCAACACATTCATTCGCATGGATAGAATCGTACTGTTTCTGGAAGTAGAAATGAAGACCCTGGATCTAGTTTCCGCCATCCAGGCTGCGAGGAATTTTGTATTCATTATACTGCGGACTATTCATAAACAGATGGCTGCGTCCATACTGTGTCTACATGTGTCTATACTTGTGATGTATTACAAGATCATTCCTATATTAGAGCAGTAGTTAGTTTTCTAGTCAGTTTTGATATGAGTATGGGAATGCCTACCTCAACGATGATATGATCCCATATATATATTTTGCATTGAATGTTTTTACAGGTTCCAACCGGGCTCTCCACAAGATGATCCTCGGAATGATAAAGTACTTCACCCTTCCTAGATGATAAATGAAATCCTCATCTACTACAGACTTCGCACTTTAGGGGGCAATCTGTTACACAAAATATTGTCACCATGACTATTTGCAGTCATTATGGGTCTATCATCACTTATACTGTTCTCCTAAGCAAGTCTCGGACCTCAGCTCTTCATGTCAAAGCTTTGAAAATGAGAGAAAGGCCTTAAAAATCATTAAAGTTCTAGTTCCACACTTTCTCTCACTATTGCTTGCGGTCCCGCACCCCCTGTTCATATTACCTGCGGACCTGCCCGCTCTGTCTCTAAAGGAGTGGGTGTGGACCCCTGTGAAAGTAAAAAAGGCACAAGTTTATTCTAGAAAACTCACTTTGGGTTAATTCTAGATGATTCTAGAAGGAATTTTGACGTGGATGGTTCGCACTTAGGTGGTTCATGCATCCCAAAAGAGAAAGAGCTAATCCCTTGATGAGAGGAGCTATCCCTTTGAAGGAGGGATTTATCCCTTTGAAGGTGGATCTAGTAACTTCCCTCCATTGCACTATAAATTAAGGCATTGGGCTGGTTGCTAGGGAGGTTAGAAGCTGAACATTTTTGAGGGTAAATGCTAGTGGAATTGAGACTTCCTAGTTAAGCTTGAGAGGAGAGATCACATACCTTTTTGGCTTCATTGGGAAGAGAGTGAAACTTGTCAAAGTAGAGGAGACTTCTTGTTGGACCCTGGGAGGAGCTTGTATAGCATCAAGGCACAGGTTGTAAAGTTCTTCTTTGATTTGAATTAATACAATCAGATTCATTTTTCTCAACAAATTGTCCTATGTCATTTGTTTCATGAATTCCTTGATCATCATGATAAGTATGCTTTATGATATTGGCTTTTTAGGTGCTATTTAATTTGTGTGCTTTTTTATGTTTGTAGATTCGCTACAAGGGAGCTCATTTGGATCAAGGGAGTGAGGCTTCCACAAACTTGCATTGGACCCAAGGTAGGCCTAAAGCACTTGTTTGCCTTTGTTTATAAATTTCATATTTAGAGAAAGATAGAGTTTGATGGGCTTGCTTGTCACTAGATATCATTAGATACTAGGGAGGTCGATCTTGTCCGCAAGAACGACTCATTCCGTGTGACACCACTGCTCACCATCTTCTTTCACCACCAGAATCGATTTCGCAGATCTCCCACTGAACAGGGTCTACCACAAGATCGAGCGAAACCCCTCAGCAACAAAGGCATCCCCTTGAAGCCAAATATGCTCTGATACCAAATGTAGGTTTTAACCCCGTACAAAAATTACTTGCATACGAATTCTAAAACACAGAAAATAAACAATGCGAGAGCATAACACATAAAAAACATATACAAAGAGATTTTCCCCTGGATCCTAAAACCAGGACTACCAACTTGATTTTTCATTATATTCCTTTCAATGTTATAATCTATATTTATACATGCCGAAGCATCCAATACCATGGACTGAAAACTATCGTGTCCAAAAAAACATGTGCGAAAAGCATGCACAAAACCATAGGTGGGTTCGCCCAACCTAACATAGGGTCCAAAACCGAAATTTTCCGAGGCGCTGCTCTGGACCCCATAAAGTGGGGTTATGGGTACACCTCAAACCTCCAGTGACCCCCCCCTTACTACACAATCGACACAATGAAGGGGGTGCTCTGCCCCCCTCTAAGCCCCCGGTTAACTACATGGGCTAGTTGTGGAAAGAATATAACACAACCCAACAACCAAGACTCTCATCAAGTTGTCTACAAAGCAAGGTAGCTCGAAGGACATTAAAAATGAAAATCACATCATCTTGGAAAAGGTTGAAACCCTAGAAGTAGTCATGAGCTACATTACAAAAGAAGGCAAAGCATATTGAAGGTGAGAAGGAGTTTTCATCTTCATGGTTATAAAAACAAGCAAGGATCATCTCATTTCCCTAGAATAAGATCATTTGAAGAAGCAACAAATAATCCTCATCAAAAGGAGCAACATTTTCTATTGAAGAAACACTTTTTCATCTAAAAGAAGATCATCCAAGAGGAAGCTCTAATACATCTTCTTCAACCATCATCAAAGTGATCAAGTATAAGAATTCATCTTCACTTTTCAAGTAAGTATCTTTCATTCTATAATCATGTTTGGTTAAATGACTTCATGATTGCAAGGAGATCTATAGGTTGGATGGGTCATCAAAGGTCCCTGCATGGAATAAGAAGGATTGTCATAATCCTCATAGATAAGAAGAAGTCAGTGAACATATCAAGGAAAAAGGTATCCTTTGAATTCATGGGAGGGAACTCTTAAGGTCCTCTCATCCCTATGTAGCAAGAAAGGAGACATAAAAGAGATATATGAAATTTTAGAAGATATATTCTCTAAAATGAAGTGAAGAAGTTCATATCACTTAGACCTGATTGAAGGTATCAAAGAATGAAGGAATATCTTCATGAGATCTCAATTGGGAGATCTTGGAAGGATGATAAGAAGATAATCATCATTAATCTAACTGATAAGCAAGGTAACAAATGTCCATGAACAAGAAGGTTACCCCATTTGACAACTTGTGGTCTCTATGTTAGATAGAAAAAGACAAGTTGAGGGCAAAAGTGTTGAAGGTTAAGGGACTCAGAAATGTAGAAAAAGGAAAGAGAAGTTTGGTCCTCAAACAAGACATAATAGTATAGATAACATTCAATGCTATGGAAATATGGAGGAAGCTGAAGAAAAGGGCCAAGGAAAGAGGGAGTAACATATCTATACTATGATTGAGATGGTATCCCTCACAAAAGGGTCCTATCATAAGCTTCTAAATCTTGTGTTATAGATATGACCATGATAATAAGATGCATCATGGCATCATGAAAGCATTAAAAAAAAATAATCTCGTGACATCACCATGGGAATCATGAAGAACATAAATCCATGGAAGTCAAATATGAAGGATATAGCTCTTGGGAACCTCATTGGACATTGAAGGAAAGGAAGAAGTCATCCAAGACAAGGCTCATCATACAAAAAGGAAACATCTGCCTAATGGGGATATGTAAGATCCTCAAGGTTCTTTGATGGAATCCTCATCGGAGGGTTCACTAATCTAGAGAAAATGCAAGTGTTTCATCAAGAACTCCAACTTATGGAATTCATGGGATGATGGTGTCATGACATGAGAAATGAAGCAGATCAAGGGATTGAAGATCTTTTCAATCAAGGAAGTTGTTGGAAGAAGCCTAGATGACCTAAAGGTAAAATGAGGTATGTATTCTTGTGTTTAATATTATAATTTCATGTCGTATGGTTGCAGGTAACATGGATCATTACTTATATATTAAGAAGCATGATCAAGAGAAAAAGGATCTACTCTCTTAAAGGATGTAGGAAGGCATAAAGTCACACTACATGAAATAAACATAATATGTCCTCATATGAAGTGTGAGGAGGTTGACTACAATTAAGAAACTTTGATTGGAATCTCCTAGCAATGCAATATTGGAGGAAGGAAGGCAATCAATGTCCAAAACACCAAGAATATTTGACTAGGAAATCTCCCGGAAGGATATGAAGATTGATAAAAGTTTGAAAAGATGAAGACTCTTAACAATGGATATCTTTGGGAGATGTGTCAACATGTATGTAGGATTTTGATACCTACCGAAAGATTTCATGATGAAGAGCCATCTCTAAAGGTACAATTTGATTTAATGTTATGTTTTGGTTTCTTGAATAATATCTGGATGAGTTCATGCAGGGCTACTGGAGCAAGAATTGTAAATACAAATACAAATGACATTCATGTGGTGGATGGAAACTTTTGAAAGAAACATGATGAGGAATAAGTAGCCACATGACAAAGGTTCCATATATGTATCAAGAAGGCCACTTTCCATGAAGAAAATAATGACATGACAAACCAAGAAGGAAAGTGGTCAATGGTTGATGCCCTACAAGGAAGAATCTCAACTGAATTTCATGGCATCAAGAAAATAATTTGATCAAGCAGCTGAAGGACCCATGAAGAAGAAGTTGCTGATGAAAAGGAGAGTCCCTTGTTAAGAGGGAGCTCTGATAGGCACCTAATCAAGAGGGAGCTTAGATTGGATCACCCCTGATTAAGAAGGAGTGACAATTGTGTATCTCTATTTCATGTGTCATGCACTAGACTAGGACTAACAACCATAAATATTAGTGAAGGCCATGAAGTGAAATGTAGACACATGATGGATGTATCCTCCCTAATTTAGAGGGAGAGATAGAAACAACATTCTTGTCTTCACTTGAGAAGAAAGAATGAAGGATTGGGTAATCATCTAGCATCTGATGCTCTTTGAGGATGTGTAGGGAATCCAAGATAAGAGTAGGCAAGAGGACTGATATTCTTTGAGGGCTGGGAACCTGAGATAAGAATAGTCCTAGAAGGTCATACTCAGTGAGCACCCGGTGGGTATGTACCTAGATAGACAATGATGAAGGTGTCTATAGTCATTGGTCTCGCCAACATTGTGCTCTGATTTGGTGAGAGAGAAAGCTGCCAGTCAAGACCTTGCCATGGAAACAATGTTAGTTACTACGATGCTATACAGATGGGATTACCAATCCAATTCTTCTTATGAAAAATTATTCAGATTGAGAATGGCCAAGTACCATTATGAATAGCTCCCTAGTTAAGAGGGAGTGTTGAAGAAAGGGTAACTAGGTTCGGTTTTCATAAAGACATTGTAATTATGATTTTTGTAAACAAGAAAATGAATTTATTATTAAGCTTGCTTTGTGAGTTTCATGAGCAAGAATTTTTATGTATAGATGGCTCCCATTGAAAGCCTTAGGACTTATCTTTAAAGTTCAAAGAGTTAATGTCATGAAGAACCCTTCTTGGGCATGTATCAAATGTATTTGAGTCATAAACAATGTCAATAAGCCCTCCAAATGAAAAGCACAATCCTCTTTGTCATGTCGACCTGCAAAATGAATAAAAAATAGTCATGTCGACTTTAGATAAGGAGACACAACACTTCATTATATCATGTCGACTTATTATGGTGACTAACCACTATAAATAGGCATGTAGGATCAACATTATGGGAGCATATAATTCAGACATCTCTGCAACTTCGGATGAGTACAGATCTCTGTCATCACTATAACTTTCGGATGGGTACAGTAGGGTACAATATCAGACACCTCTGAAACTTCATTAGTAATTACAGTGAGTGATTACGGTCTCCTACTTGGTGGTACAGATCTCAGTGAAAGGGAAAATGTAGTCATAGTCTTGGCACATGTGTGATGAAGATATTTAAGTAATACATTCTCGGAATACACAGTCATGGTCTTGGATGATGAGGATCTTAGTGATCCCATAATGACACTTTGTCTCAGTATACATGTCTCGGTATACATTCTGAACTCGATCATGATCTTAGTATAGTAGTGATCATGGTATGGGTCATAATCTTGGTGAAGACAAGGTCATGATGAATATCTCGGTGCAAATCTCATATGTATACATATACATATCTCAATATAGAGACCTTGTTGACATGGTGATGATCTCGGTGAGAGTGTAGTAATGATCTAAGTGAAGGTGGAGTTGTGGTGCAGCAAAAATGATCTTGTTGTTATGATGAATGTCTCAGTGAAGGTGTAGTAATGATGACCTTGGTGAAGCAGTAGTGATGATGGTGATCTCAAAAGTGAAAAAGAATAGGACTGGTGTCTTGGTCTTGGAGTGGCCTAATAGGTCAAGGGTCATGGTCTTGGTATTCATCAATTGGAATCTCTATAAGAAGAATTTCGTGTGGGTTTTCCTCTCAAAGAGTGAGAGGTTTTGGCCTTGGCAAAAAGCCAACATCTTGTGTTCTTATCTATTTTGTTTTGTTAAATGAATATAAGAAGACACACTCTAATAATAACAAGTGAAGATTGTGCTAAGAAGAAAAAGTTAAAAATACCTCAAAAATAGTTATCATGACTAGAAGAATCTCATTAACTTAAGTTGCCCTAGATTCTTCAACACAGGGAAACACCCTAGGAATTTATTTTTGGACCCTATCATTTAGGTGGGCGGACCTACCTATGGTTTTGTGCATGGGTTTCACACATGGTTTTGGGCATGATGGTTTTATTCCCATGGTATCTTGTAGATCCGGTCAAGGGAACTACGGTTATGTTCTAATCCAGGGTTAATGTATTGGGGTTTATGGATGCTTCAACATGTATATATATGTATTGTAACATTGAATGGAATATAGTAAAAAATCAATCTGGTAGTCTTGGTTTTGGGATCTGGGGGAAAATCTCTATCTATATAAATTTTATGGTTTATTCTCTCACCATTGTTTATTTTATGTTTTTATAATTAGTGTCTACGTAATTTTTGTATAGGGTTAAAGCCTACAGAAGGGTGAGGAATAAAATCACATAAACAAACTATTCATCATTGATTTCATAAGATTCAAAAAATTTAAGAAAATCATAAATGTGCTCGGTTATGGATGTTCCATCCTCACCATCAAACTTTATCTCGGAAAAGTGATAGAGAGGCTCATCGAGGATTGAAAATTAATAAAGGGAAAAATTAAAGAAACACCCAGGTAGCAAGATTTTAGTATGAGCCATTTTAGATAAGAGTTTCAAACCAGATTCAACGGGCTCAGCTTACCATTTGTCCCTCCTTCTAGTGCCACTATTAATGGTGTTGTAAATCCGTCAACCAAGGGGGCCTCCCCGATGTGCAGTCTCAATTAGAACTCACACCATTAGGAGTAGCAGTTCCATTCAGAATATCAGACCGGTCGCCATGTCTTATTATAGATATGCCTTGGCTTTAACTGGTAGAAGGAGAGAGGAGTGCACATGCGCCTTCGAAAAGAAAGGGGGTGTGTCTGGTGACTGTTTGATCATATGTGTGTCAAATTTATTTCGCTGCGAAGGGGAGGATAAGTGAGTCTCTAAGAGAGAAGTAGTAGTACCACCCTAGTAGAGACAGACAAACAAGAAGGGTTTGTGCAACATCAAGAAGAATAGCCCACAAAGATGTGACGGTCATTGAAACCAATATGACGAGGAAGATCTGTCTAATATCCAATGGAATAGTCCATGAGGATGCCACAACAATAATATAAATTATAGTACATTCTCAAAATGATAAGTACCAAAATGACCAGAATAGTTCAACTAGTTTAGCACATATCAAAGCAAACATGAATTACAAAAATTCATAGAATAGCCTTACAAATATCCATAATCCATGCATGAAGAATGTGATGGCCCATAGGGCTTCTGTTATTAATTAAAATTTCCAAGACACGTGTATACAATGATCATCACTAGCTCCAATAGTGGAGCGTTGGAGCCACTCCTTTCTCCTTAAAATAACTGATTTGTTTCTTTAGTGCCTTGCAGGAGGAGCCAAGGTGAAAAAGTCCTTTAATCATGACTTTTTGACTTCCTATGACTTATCAACTTACATGACTCTTTACATTCCATGCATGTCCTTTGGACTTCCACTTTACAATACATTCTATATACAATATACATGATCCACAATAGTGAGGTGGCATATGACCACTCATGACATGACAATGCTGACATGGACTGCTTGATGATGTGGAAATTTCAAGCCTGTGTTTATGCTAAGTGTTGGATTTCCTCTTGAATATGCTTTTATTTCCAGGTCCTCTACATGGCTTGGTGATGAGGAATATTCAATGATCTCAAGTCTTGAATAGTGTTCGCAAACTAGAGTCCCTTCGCTTTCTCTTGATTGATCAAATTGCATGTTCAACAGTGAGAGATTCTTTCAGCTTGCTTCCCTCATTCTTCTCCTTTTTCATCATCTTTTCATGACATGATAAGGTACATGTTCTTGTAATTCACTCATGATGAGATGACATCAATCTAAAAACCCCCTATTCTAATATGATGCATTTTGATCCACCAACTGAGCCTAGAACAAGTGAGTGGCTAGGAAGAGGGACTTAGTGACTGTGTAATGCTCATTTATAGCAGCCATGGGAAAATATTGAGCCCTGAGACCGCGCAATACACAATTCAGGCAGGTATGAGGGACAAGACTATGCAGTTTCCAGAGCCAGTGGGACAGGCTAAAGGGATTGGCACTAGGATAGATCACTGCACAGTTCTGGGAGCCAATGAAGGTTGGGTTCATGTGGAGCTATGTAGTTCAAGGGCCCATGTAATGAGCTTAAGGGTTGAGGTTGTGAAGTTCACAGTTTAAGCTAGGACGGGGAATAATACTACATAGTTTTGGAAGCTAGTGGGACAAGCTAAGGGAATGAGCACTAAGAGGACACACTGTGTAGTTTTTGGAGACAAGGGAGGAAATGCTACTGTGCATTCCAAGGGTTCAGGGGATGAGCTTAAGGCTTGTTCTTATTTAGTGCATAATGGAGGTCGGGATGGGAGGAATGATTGCCCAATTCTGGAGGTGAAGCTTGGGGCTTGGGCAAAAAAATTGCACAGTGCAGTAGTCCTGGGACTAAGACTCCCTCAAGATGTGCACTATGTAGTCTTAGTCCTCTGGATATGACCTTGTAGTGCCAAGCAACAAGGTCATATCCAGAGGACTAAGACTGCATAGTGCACATCTTGAGGGAGTCATAGTAAAGCTAGGTTGCTTGGTCGGGAAGTCTTTTCTGAAAATGGCTAAGTGTGGGATCAATAAGATCGATGTGAATGGTGATGAACTTTGACTGTGATCACACAATTAGAATATTTTACGACACAAAAAATAGATTATTCAAAGAAATGAACAAATAATTTCCCTCTGTGTGACAACTTTACGATAAGTTATGAAAAGTGCAACAACAGATATGTACTTTGCGTGACCGTGACGACACTTATGCGACAACACTCAAAACTTTGGAAATGAGTGTGACGGGTACTTACAAGGTTAGAACAACTCATTTGCACAAATATGACCTATTAGAACCACCAGATCAAGCTTATACACAAGATACAATAACCAACATTCTAAAATATGACACTTTGCCCATCTTGCAAAGGGGGACACAAGACTCTAAGAAAACAAATGAAATGAGTTTCAAAGTTTACAACAATGACCAACAAGTTCAAGGAAAGCTCCGAAATTGGTTATAGGAAAAAATTTTGGAGGTTGTTGTAGTAGCTACAACACTTGGTGACACACGAGTAAAATTCAACTTCTCTATCTGTGCAGGACCTTGGTTCTTCAGGGAGTATTGATTCAATGTGCATATTACTTTTGTCTTCTCAGTTACCCCATGAATAGAAATGGCCCCCTTTATTCCTTCTCGCTTGAACACAACATAAGATTTAGCGATATAACAATGTTTCAATTTGGGAAGGCTAGCATAGCTCATGAGCTTAATATTTTCAGAGTATAATTTTTCATCTCTGATGTTGCTCTGTTGCTAGAAGGCCTGGAAAGTACCCCGACTGAGTCAAGTAGGAATGCAAAAATTTCTCCACTACCAGCAAGTCTGGATAGTGCCCTAACGAAGTTTCTTGCTTCACCTCTCTGTGAAGGAATCCTTTCTCTTCTTTCACCTATATTTATTTATTTTAAGAGGACTGTGCATCAACACTTATTTATTTTGGGGCAGAAGAGGGATCCTGACTTATTGAGAGTAGAAGAGGTTGTTTCTTCATAAAATCATATAGAGGCCTTTGATTTAGGTTTTCTCATTTAGCTTTTCCCTTTCTCCACTTCTACTGATTGGATAAGCATGAAAACACTGAAACACAAAACCAATTGTATGCATAAGGTTTCTTGAGTAGACATAGGTTCATGGTTTTACGAAAACTCTACTTATAGACAGATCATATTTTCCATCGTAACATCATCAACCAAAAGATATAACCGACACAAGGAAGAAGGATTGGAGGTTATCCAAATGTTGAAGTGTCATAGACTCTTCATACTTCAACCACCCACATACTAAGAAGCAAAAACAGGTCCAGGCACAACACTTATTCACATAATGAAAACCAAATGATACAAAAAACAAGAAAGGAAAACAAGAGAAACAAAATGAAAGGAAAGACAAAACACAACAAGGAAGAAAAACCAGAAGCAAGCAAAAGAAGCTAAGCTAAAGAAAAATGTAAGAGAAAAGTAAGAAAAGGCAAAAGAGTGCGAGATAAGGAAACCTAGGATGTAGCTAATCCTACTCTTAACCTAACAACTAGAAGGTCGGGGTCACATATAGTTGAATTTCCAATGTAGCAACGGTAATCTTTCATGGCTTGAAATTACAAAGATGTGATCGATTAAAACAGATATAAAGCAATTTGCTAGAGAAAATATGAGAGCTTGAATGATTTGCACAAAAATTCAAGGTCTTGCCTTTGGGAAGAAAGATGTTTCACAACCAATACTTTCATCCAATTCACACTCTTACCTCTCCGATGGAAAGCATAATTAGACAAACCTCAAAGAATTTCTCCGAATTCACCTTCTTCCGTGTCACGCCGCTCAGTAAGGACGAGAAAAGGTTGAATCCTATTTATTGACATGGAACTTTCTGAGTAAGATTTCTCTAACCATTCAGCGTTTGGATCTTAAAATTCATGACGATCCTCTTGAAAACCCTGAAATATTTGAAAATATGGATTTTCAATCATAGGCACAAGATTATAACGAGAATCTTGTGAGGGAAAATAGATCTGATCATATTCAGTAGTCATGTCGAGACAGTGAAGACGTGACATAACGATCAGTGGAGACTGAAGTGCCTCAATTTCTCAACAAAAATTCGAATAGTGAGATGTTGAATGATGAAGATCAAAGGATGTAAAATAAATTCCATTAGATATAATGGTGGGAAAATAATAGCATGAATGATAGTCATCAAAGACAAATTAATGGTCAGATGAGCTGATTAAAGCATCATTTTCCCAGTTTGTAACAAATAAAGATAAATCAATTTAAATAGTTTTGCAAATGTTTTGAACAATCAAACCAAGTTCCTTGCAAGAGAAATGTGACAAACTGCTTTCTTGTCATTGGCGACAAAATGTGCAAGCATCGTAGTCATGAAAAGAATTTAAAAGGGATGTCAGTGCAACAAATACATGAGACCATCTAGGACATGGTGAACGAAGAAGAACTTTATTTATGCGATAACTCATGCATTCATTATTATTTAAGAGGAATTTAGGTGCAATGATGGGGAAGATTTGCAAAATTAAAATTCGTGAGAAAAATCGGGAACTGACTATTGAGAGATGAATCTGATAGGCATGATTCCTTCGAACAAATATAGTCTTTGAAATGATCAAATTCGCAGTTCCATGACACTATGAGAGGCACACATTCGAAACCTGAGTTTGATGTGAGAGATTTGCATGAAGATGAATAAACTGAAAAATATTCCTAAATCAGGTCACAAGTAAACCTTGAAAAGTTGAAAGATCATACATGAAATACTAATGATTTTTCAAACAGAAATTTTCATCAAGTGAAACCATGCAAACAGAAGGATTGTGCATGAAAAAATAGATCTGACTTAGTTCGAGGGGCTTACCAAAGTTGCAAGATCCTAACATAACCATCAACGGAAGTTGAAGTGCTTCAAATCCTTGGCAGGTCCCACAACTTTCAAGGATTGTAAAATCGCATTTTGAAGACTAAACTAGATTGTGCATGGTGTGAGGATAACTTCTAGCATTGTTTTCAATAAGACCATTTCTCACTAGATGGAATCCACCTTTGTCATTGGTTTGACCAGATTCTTCAACTTCAATAGCGAGATTAATCAAGTTGAACGATTCTTCAGATCGCAAATTTGAAGATGAATAGATTGGGGAAATTTCTTGAGCAATTTGATTTGAAGAGTTGTCTTCATCCAAAAGAAGAGATGATGAGGGTTGGGAAGACTACTCAAAGACTCGATTGTTTTAATTTGCATCATGGATAATCTCACCAACTTGTGCCAATTTAGAGGTTAGGTCACTGGATGACGGACTTGAAGAACATGAAGTATCTCCGTCACAAGTAGATGCATTGTAGACGGTAGATCACAAGGGATAGTAAGATGAAGAGCAAGTTTCGATAATCACATCTTATTTGACCAAATCCAATTCTGGATCTAAAGTAAAATCTTCATGAGAAACAAAAATACCAATTGATACACCTGGGCATTCGTGATTGCACACATCAATAAAGTCATCATCATTGGAATTATTGTTTTGAAAGGCTACATATTGGTTGAAGGAATTGACTGATTTTGATTTTCTACCAAGATGAGAATCATCCAAGAATGGAAGTGCATTGTTTTGACATGGAGGATTCTAAAAAATAGAGGAAAGGTGGAAAGCATCTCCACCTTCCTAATCCTCTACCTGCATAATATGACTACCTTCTACCTCATCGCAATTTGGACCAATAGTGTGAAAATTAAGAGAGTGTGAAAAACTATCTGGTGGAGTAGATTGATTGAGTGGGTCATAGTACAAAGATTCATGACATGTAGATGATAGAGGATAACAAAAATCCAGATCAGATTCGAGACTAGAACTATTAACATTGACAACATCTTGTGGAATGGAGGAGTTAGTCTTCACCGTAGGCTTCTAGCCATTCTAGAATTTCCTCCATTGAATTTGAATCATGAAAAGTGGAAACAGAATGAGAATATGGATTAGGGTTTGATTTGCATATTTCCCAACTTTAGAACCTCCGCAAGGAGGAAACCTTATCAGGACTAGAAAATGAGGAGGAAAAGGAATAAAAGGGGCAGTAGATCCCTCCTCCGAAATTAGAGGTGTCTCATGATTCACAAGAGTTGGGGGAGTACGAAAATCATGAGGTTCGGGTTCACCGTGTAAAGAGATAAGAACCAAGTGCTCAAACTCTTGCTTGAAGAAGTCTTGATTCATGTCCTTTTAAGGAATTTCAAAACAAAGGTGAAGGAATCAATCAACAAAATCCTCAACTGACTCATTAGGCTTCATTCTTAAAAGATTGATTCTTTTACAAACATGTCACTAATTATACCTATGAAAGGCTTTATGAAGCTCCCCGAGGAAATGGCGAAGGGAATTGATGGAAGTAGGTGGAAAGGTATGACACCATCAATTAACACGACCTTCAAGGGTGAGGAAGAAAATCACACAAGAAAACTCTTCATCATTGATTTTGTAAGATTCACAAAATTTAAGAAAATCAGAAATGTGCTTGGTTATGGATGTTCCATCCTCACCATCAAAATTTAATTGGGAAAAGTGATAGAGAGGCTCATCGGGGATTGAAAATTGATAAAGGGAAAAATTACAGAAACACCTTAGGATTAAGATTTGAGTATGAGCCATTTTAGATAAGATGTTCAAACCAAATTCAATGGGCTCAACTTGTCATATGGCCCTCCTTTTAGTTCCATTGTTGATGGTGCTGGAAATCTGTCAACTAAGGGGTATTCCCGATGTGAAGTCCCAGTTATAACTCACACCATTTGGAGTAGGAGCCTCGTCCGGAATATTGGCCTAGTTTCCATGTATTCTTATAGATATTCCTTGGCTCTAACCATCAACAAGAGAGAGGAATGCACATGTGCCTTCAAAAAGCAAGGGGGTGTGTCTGGTGACTGTTCGGTCATATGTGTGTCAAATTTATTTCACTGTGGAGGGGAGGATAAGTGAGCCTCTAAGAGAGAGCTAGTAGTAACACCTTAGTAGAGACACACATAAACAAGAAGGGTTCGTGCAACATCAAGCAAAATAGTCCACAAAGATGTGACAGTCATTGAAACCAATATGATGAGGAAGATCTGTCTAATATCCAGTGGAATAGTCCACGAGGATGCAACAACGATAATATAAATTACAGTACATTATCAATATGATAAGTACCAAAATAATCGAAATAGTTCAACTAGTTTAGCACATATGAAAGAAAACATGAATTACAAAAATTCATAGAATAGTCTTACAAATATCCATAATCCATGCGTGAAGAATGTGTTGGCCCATACGGCTTCTATTATTAAGTAAAAGTTCCAAGACACATGTATACAATGAACATCACTAGCTCCAATAGTGGACCATTGGAACCACTCCTTGCTCCTCAAAAGAACTGATTTGTCTCTCTAGTGCCTTGCGGGAGGAGCTAAGGTGAAAAATTCCTTTCTTCATACAATGTGGGAGTATATATAACCAAGGGTGAATCTTCAACTACCATCATGACTGTTTGGCTTCCTATGACTTTTCAACTTACATGACTCTTTACATTCCTTGTGTTTCCTTTGGACTTCCACTTTACAATATATTTTGTATACAATATACATGATCCACAATAATGAGGTGACATATGACCACTCATGATATGACATGAAACTTATGACATGGACTGCTTGATGATGTAGAAATGTCAAGCCACTACTGCTGCTAAGTGTTGGATTTCCTCTTGAATGTGCTTTTCTTTTCACCTCCACATGGCTGGGTGATGAGGAATCTTCAATGACCTCAAGTCTTGAATAGTGGTCACAAACTATTGTTTCTTCGATTTCTCTTGATCGATCACCTTGTAAGTTCAGCTGCAAGAGAGTACTTGAGCATGATTCCCTACTTATTCTCCTTCTTCATCATCTATTCATGACATGGTTGGGTGCCTATTCCTGTAATTCACTCATGATGAGACTACATCAATCCAAAAAACCCCTAGTCTAAGATGATGCATTTTGATCCACCAACTGAGCTCGAAAAAAGTGATAGGCTGAGAAGAGGGACTCAGTGACTGCGTAGTGCATAGTTCCAGTAGCCAGTGGAAAATCTTGATCCCTGAGATTGCATAGTGTGCATGTCAAGCAGGTATGAGGGATAATACTGCGTAGTTTCCAGAGCTAGTGGGATAGGCTGAAGGGATGGGCAATGGGAGAGCTCACTGCGTAATTTCCAGAGCCAGTGGGACAGGATGAAGGGATGGTCAATGGGAGATTTCTCTACACATTTTTGGGAGTCACGGAAGGCTAGGCTGCTATGGAGTTATACAATTCAAGGGCTCAGGGGAATGATCTTGAGGCTTGAGGTTGTGAAGTGTGCAGTTTAATTCGGCATGGGGGACAAAACTGCACAATTTTAGAAGCTAGTGGGATAGGCTGAGTGAATGAACACCGAGAGGACACACTACATAGTTTTGGGAGACAACGGAGGTAAGGATACTTTGGAGCTACATAGTTCAAGGGGTCACAGGATGAGCTTGAGGCTTGTGCTTACGTAGTGTCCAATGGAGGCCAGGCTAGGAGGAACGACTACACAATTCTAGTCTTGGGAGGAAGGAATTTTGCATTGTGCAGTGTCAAGTGGCAAGGTCATATCTATAGGACTAAGACTACATAGTGCGCATCTCAAGGGAGGCCTGGTGAAGCTAGGTTTCCTGGTCGAGAAGTTTTTCCTGAAAATGGCTAAGTGTGGGATCAGTGAGATCGGTGTGAACGGTGATGAAATTTTACTGTGATCACACACTTAGTATATTTGATAACACAACAACATAGATCATCTGAATACATTAACAAAGCATTTATTTCCATGTGATAACCTTACGACAAGTTATGACAAGTCCAACACCAAATATGTACTTTGCAATGACCGTGATGACACTTATGTGACAATGCTTAAAACTTTGGAAATGAGTGTGATGGGTACTTACAAGGTTATAACAACATATTTCCACAAAGATGACCTCTTAGAACCACCAAAATAATCTTATACATAGGATATGATGCCAACATGCTAAAATACGACACTTTTCCCATCTTGCAAAGGGGGAAAAAAGACTCTAATAAAACAAATCCAATGAGTTTCAAAGTTTACGACAATGACCAGCAAGATTGAGGAAGGCTTTAAAATTGGGTATAGGCCAAAATATTTGAGGGTATTGTAGCAGCTACAAAAAGTTCCCTATAAAAAAAATGTGTTTGTATTGTGTGATTGTTATTATTTCTGTTCTTATTCTGTTGCAAATTTTAGTAGAGATATTTTTTGTTTATATGAGAAGATATTATATTTTAGATTGCTCATATTAGCATATTAGAATTTAGTGTATTTTCTACACTATGAAGAAGACATGAGTCAAAATTGTGTCACACACATGTTGTGTCTGGCACAACAAATACGTGATACGAAGGGGGGTGGACGTGTCATGTTACTGTAGTGTGTGTATATAGTTCTAGTGATTTTGGGACCTAAAGAATCTAGTTTAGCCTAGGAGTTATTTTCAAAATGAGTGAAAATGCCTAGAGGGTTTCCCCCAAATATGTATTTCATGGGGAAATTTATCCAACAAAAAAAAATAACAACAACAACCTCTATGAGAAAGAAGACCTAGAAAAATAGATGACAAATATCCAATCGAAAAGTGAAATTAGTGTTATTCCAAGAACTCTTAGAAAAAGAGGAAACATAATTTGAAGATATAAATAAAACATAAAAAATATAGTAAATCTTTGGGAAAAAACATCCAAAATTCAATGGCTTAAGGAGGGATGGGAGAACACTATTTTTTTCATAAAACTACTCCAAAGAGGAGATCTTTCATAAAACCTCAATCATCGAAAATGCCAATGACTTTCTATTAGAAATGAATGAAATGTTACTGACAAAAACCTAGAAGAAGAACTTCATGAAGTTTTCTTGGTGATGAACAACAATGCTCCTAGGTTAGGCAATTTTTCGGTGGATTTTTTCTAAAATATGTGGGACATAATTAGATCAAAATTTTTAAAAACTGTAGACGAATCAAGGAAACCTGCCAATATTATAAAGGATTTGAATTCCACTTTATGAACACTTCAAATCCCACTTTATGAACACTCAGCCTATATAAGAATGATACCAGTGATTTTGCATCATTTAGACATACATTATTATGTAATTCCTTTTATAAACTTATCACAAAGGTCATAGTAGCAAGACTAAAACCATTATTGAATCTCAATATTTCAAAATATGTTGGTTGGGTAGCAACCAAAAAAATCATAGCCATATTATCATGGCCCATGAATCCATTCATTTCGTAAAATTGAGAAAGTACAAGGTCTAAATGTATGTTACTATCAACCAAAAGCATATGGTAAGGTAAACTAGAACATCTTAAAAAAAGGGTGCTGCTTAAATTTGGCTACTACTTAAAATGGGTGGAATGAGTGGAAGAATGGTATTCCACAACATCATTTTCATTCCTCATAAATGGAGGCCTATCAAAATTTTAACTCTTTGAGAGGTACAAAAATAGGGATGCCCATCTCAATTCGTTTTTTTCATTCTTGCAAAATCTTTGGGAAGGGAGCACTTTAGATGTCTAGAGACTTCATTTGAATCAAGGGATTAAATTTCCTCTCAAATATTAACCCCTACACATTTACAGTATGTAGATGATACCTTAATAGCAAGATATTCCAGCGTTAGGAAAGAAAAAATATTGTTGAAGATCATCTCCATTTTTAAAGAGGCCTTGGAACAAGAGGTAAACAAAGAAAATTCCAAAGTTTTATTTTGAATGTTGACCCTAAGAAAAGGAAAACTATTGGGAATATTTTGAGATTCTAAATTTTAAACCTAAAAAAAACAATTTTTCTCTCTCATAGCCTAGGCATAAGGCTAAGGATTGGACACAAATCATAGAAGGCTCAAATGTATAGCTAGGGACACAAATATCTGTGTATTAGAAGGATCATATCAATTCAAACAATGCTTTCAACAATTTCATTGTATCAAAATTCCATTTTACCTTCCCCTCCCAGAAATTAGTAATTAGTAAACTACCTCTTAAATGGAAAGGATCTTAAAGAAATTCCTCCAGAAGGAACCAAAAATGAAATGAAATGGTACCTTCTCACCTATAAAAGAGTTTTGATGCCAAAATGAGTAGATCCATGAGGATGGTATAATAAGGATGGATATGATATTCTGAGTAACAAAACCGTTAGTGAAAAATCATATTAGAGGATCTTAAAGTAACCAAATATACTGTGAAGAAATACCATAAGCCCCAAGTATCTAGGCAGTGAAGAAGTAAGGGAAATAATTAAAGAAGTGGATCTACCAAAAAGAACAAAAATATAGAACAACATTGTAAAGAGTTTAAGTGTGATTTAAAATTACCTCTTTTGGACACACCAATCAAGCTCTTACCACTGTCAAGGATCTAATGCACAAAATAAACTAGAAAAATAAGTAGGATTATTGGGTTTCTAATATAATGGAAGGAGCGAGAAATGGAATTATATAATTCAGTAGAAGAGATGGGAATAAATGCCATTACAACTTCAAAATGAGGAAGGAAGGATTCTTATTAGATGAATTAACAAATCAGAGAATTACCTCCAAAAAGGGAAATAATTTAGTCTGCTGGAATCATACAAGTAAAATAAGATACAAGCTGAAGGATAGATATCAAAAAGGCCAAATGGAGGATCAAGAAATCCAACAATATTACTTTTGGAAGTGAATCTCTAGCTTCAACAATGCATAAGTGGAAATATTTTCTTGGCTTATAGGAAAGGAAAAGATTCTCTCCAAGGTTTAAGGAGAAAAGGTATGCATAGACCCTCAAGATGTTGTGGATCTAAAGGAGAAGGACTATTGAACCATGTCCTCCACTATGAAGGGTTGGATAGTTTTGGAAACAATATAACCAATTGTATCTAGGTAATATCCCTCTTATCCAACCCATAGCTGAAGAAACACTTAGGAAATAGCCAAAATCAAGTTGGAAATATGAAAGATTGAAAATGATGTGGTTCTTAAGCCTAAGCTTTATCTATTGATTCTTATAGAAAGTCATAAACAAAATACTTTGAATCTCTGATCAAATATGAGGAAAAATTAAAGCAAAGTGAGTTATTAATGAAACTATATGAAATGAAAAGAAACATGGATGCAATTAGAACATCCCAACAGAAGAAATGGAACTAATGAGGGCTCGCAACATCCTCAACTATACCAATCCCCTTGATGGAAATTCCTTGTGCAACCATAACAAAAATGCCAGTAGAAATGGTCCCCACAAGACATGGGATGGAAAACAATATACTTCAGTGGTACTTCCAAAAGAAATCCAGGTATAGTTGGACAAGAGGCATTTTTTAGAGATCATGGGGAAAAAATAATAGACCTCCTATATCATTTCTTAGGTATCTAAATAAATATTCAAGCGGAATTGTCTACTCAAATTTCTTAGGTCCAAGAAGCTAGAAAACTAGAATTTAATCATGTAGTCTTTGAAGGATATTTGATTATCTCAAATGTAAGAATCCCAAAACTTCTTGGGAGATTAAAAGTCACCCATTGTGGATCCTGGAAACCTTAGAAAGCCTACATGTATATGAATTCAATCACGCCAAGAGGTTGTGTAACCAAGTAGCCATCTATATCCATGAAAGAGAGCAAGATGAACAATGTCACTGGTGTTAAAGGAACAAGAAGGATGCCAAAGTTATTTGACAAATCTAATAAGCAGTCCCTTACATAGGGGATAATTACCCTATGCTAAAAGGGGAATCTGTACCTTAGAAAAGACCTAAAATACTTAACTGATGAAGGAACAAGAATAAATGTATTAAAATCAACATGCAGAGGGGAACAATATTTATTACATTGCAGATAGGGGGGAGACATTTATTATACCCGAAAACTTTATGGCTCCCATTTCTCATTCCATTCCCACTTCTTGTTTCCTGTAAATTTCCCATTTCTCATTTCTGGTTGAGTGTATGTAATAGATTGAGACCTAAGTTTAAAAATTCATTACTCTGTAGCTATTATTTCTTTTTCACGTCAAGATGTCCATGTTGTTTCACAATGCACTGTATCTTGAATACCTTTATGACCTATGCTAGAAAAGGATTTTTGTAGGCATGCCATAAAGGAAACTAGTCCTAAAGGTATGTGAAATTAAGGCAATAAAGTGTAGAAGACATGGAGAGTCCCAAGAAAATATCTTATCAATAAAGTAAAAAGAGAAAAAAGGATAAAGAAAATTAAAGTCAGACTATGGAAAAGACAATATATAAAAAAATTCATAAGGGAGTCTATTTCAAACCATGCTCTTGTGGAAAGATACACATTAAGAAAACTAGTCACTCAATACAAATCAAACTGATGAATATTCCATAGATATTAATCAAAATGGCAGTGGTAGTCAGGTGTAATAGAACACCCATGTGAAAAAAGACCATATTTCCATTGAGAATTCTATAGATATTGCAACAGTTGATCACCATGCCAATCCACAAATTAGAGAGATGGTGGAGATTGAGAAGCATAACAACAAAATGAATTGAGAATATAGACTAAAAATCAATGATACATGGAGACTGGAAACCAATTATACAAGTTCTTAAGAAGGAATATTTTTTATATTCTTTGTTTGGTTGTTATAGTAAATAAATACAAATCTCAAGCCAATGCTACTTTATCAGTGTGATTTCTGAGAATTGACATCTATATATATATTTGTAGGAATCTACATTTGTCTATATGACATCCATCCAAGTCATCAATCCTGATTATGAACTTCACTTGAGAATTTCAAAATGTTGATACTAAAAACCCAAAACAATGGAAATTCTATGTAATTGCAATATATTCTTGCACATATGAGATTAACAAAACACTTGAATATGTTATGTATCCCACAATGTAAGATTAACCGGAAGAAAACAACTTCTCGATATCAAAATTGCATCTTTGTATTTCACTTCTTAATGTATTTCAAATAATATGTCTAGATGTATTTTTATAACAGATGATGAGTGCATGAAAGCTTTGGAAGATGTCATTCACGATGTACTACAAAGTATAATGTGTGTTCTCCTTCATGTTTTCTCATGCAAAATCATAAATTCCTATTGGTTTTCTAAGCAACTATTTAAGGTATTACTCGATACCTATGGTCTACTAAAATTAAAAGTAAAAGTCATGCATATTATAGCATTTCATTTATTGTATGTGATCTGTCCTAGCTAGTCATTTAAACAAAATAATCAGAGTAAATATACATTTTGTTTGGACTTAGAACTTTAGTGTCTGACACTATATTGTTGTCTATAATGTCTATAACAATTCACATTCATCATTACAGACATTTTGAGGTCTAAAATGGGTCTCCTAAGGAATATTATAGAATAATAGTGGAAATAATAAAATAAGATTAGATTACCTCATCAAATTTTGGAGGGAAAAAAGAAAAATTACATTTTCAACTTATCTCCCTATGCTTTTAACCAAAATTTGAGCAAGAGCACTCATTGGATGCATAGTTTAATCTTGCATTCAAGGAGTACCATATTTCATCTTTCAATAAACCCTATTACACGAAAGATGTGAACTACATGAAAAACCTTATTGTAATCACATTTTTTCATGTATTTCACATTTTTCATTTAGTAGAGTCCATCGAAAGTATGCAACATGGGTACTCTTTGGATGAAAAATTAAATTATGCATCCAACGAGTGTTCTTGCTTGAAATTTGAGTAAAATCATTGGGAGATAAGTTGAAATACGAGTTGAAAAAGTAGTTTTTCTATTTTTCTATTTATCTTTTTACCTTTTTACTCAAAAAATGGTGAATCATCCCCTATAGTTTACATCATCATATTAAATCCTATTTATTCTTATAAAGATGATTTTTGTTGTACATTTTTGCTTTAGGGATAATTTTTTACCTCAAAATTTCTCTAATGAATTATTGACAATTTTTCTTTTTCAAAGTTATTCATATCAACATAGTTGTGTACACATACGTAATCCACCAATATTTATAAAAATTGTTAACCAGGGACAATATATTTCAAAAGTGAAGTCTTTAGTTTTATCGTTACCAGATGAGCAAAGTTTACACAATGAGCATAACTGTTGAAAGAAAAGTAGCCAAGCTATATTGACATCTTGTTCAACCGTTTCAAAAAAGACAACAGTGATTTCGACTGTTGCATATTTTTTTCGTTGAAGTTTTTTTGTATATAGAAGCATATTTTCCACAAGATTGCATAGATACAAATCTGCATACTAGATATGGACAACATTGGTAGTTGGAGAGATAGATTTTATGTGTAATTGAAACAAAATTGCTCTCTGTGATTGGAACGAAAATCTATGAAAGTGAGCAATAGAAGAAACATTAGTGAAAGAAAAGAAATGTTAGTGAAAGAATAATGTATTTGAGAATATTTCATAAGAAAATAGAATGTACTGTGACACATAATAGTTTAGTGAGGTAGATACATGATAAGGGAAAAACTGGAATAATTGATGATGCACACAGATTATTTAGAGTGGTTTGATTTCAATGATGGTGTTTTCAAGTGTCAACGTAAAAATGCCATGGACATAAATCTTTACGAGAGCAAAGACTGTAGGTGATATGTTTTGTAGATATTTTTGGAAACCTGTTTCAACAATGGTTAGGCAATATCCTTGTAGTTGTAGCATTTGCAATATGCAGTCTGTTATTTAATCACATGTTTCCAATTTGCAATTGACATAGCAAGTTTATGTACTTTATTTTCAGAATGTGCAGGTTGGGGAATTTGGAAGCATGATGTCTACACATTTACTACATATTTGTTGAAAGGGTGCTGAGAAGGCATTTTTTTCTTTGAGTATTCCTTGTACCTATTTGAAAAACGAGTCTAATTATTGAGTTGTAACATGTTTTGGTGTGCAAAATAGCATGGTTTTGAATAGAACAATATGTATTCATTAAATGGAAAAAAGAGAAAGTGTTGGTAAATACCCGTGTTATTGATTTGATGAGAGATGAAAATTATTCTTTTGCACAACTATCATTGAGAACATCAATGAAGGTTGCTACTGCAGACCATAACATTTGGCATCCTTTTGGCCCATTCCTTACAATGTTTTTGAATAAATATAGCAGTGTGTTTTTGGATGCTAACTGGTTTTTTATGACCAGGAAATGTTCTTTGTAATGTTCATTGAGCTGTAGTTGTGCATTGGAAAAGATCACGAGTATGTTTTTTTTTCAATTCAACTTTCCAACAAAAATGAAATCATAGCAATAGTTCCTGATGAATTTACGATAGAAACTGAAGAATGATTTACTAGAAAAATATAATTATAGTTGTTTCATTATTGGAAGTTTCACCATCATTGATATGTAGTTCAAATTTCCTATTGTTTTGGTTACATGATATAATTGCAGTTGCAGTAGAACCAACTAGATATGTTTCAATTGATAGAACAAGATTTTGTATTGTTATATTTGGGGCCAACTTGTGTTTGTTACAAACTTGAGGTATTTTTTGGGCTGTAGTTTTTTCATGCAACACTATGCATCATTTTGAGTCTCCTCTTTCATAGATTCCCTTGTTTTGTATTGAAAATTCTCTGACTTATGTTCATTGTGATGGTAAAATGTCCATTGCTTTCAACAAGGTCTACATGTACATGTTGTTCTTTGAATAGTGAGTTAGAATTTTTTGTCTCACCTGGACCATACACTATGAGTACATCACCCTTAAAGAAATTTATTTTTTCTCTTGTGCAAAGTTGTATAATTAAGCATGGAGTTGTTTGCACAATCTTTAGTCATGCATATGTAAAATCAAGTCATTCATTGTTGATAAACTTGCAATTGATTTATAAGGATAGCAGTTGACAAAGTCACAAATATTCAAGCTAGGTAGGTAATCTTACCTCTTTGTATTTTAGCGTGTTGCTATTTGTTCCTAGATTATCTAGGAATCTGTACTGTGTTTTTGCATGTTGTTTTCAAGGAAGTCAATAAATTCTTGTCAATTGAAGTCTCACATACATGTATAAAAATTATTTGTGCATATTGTTCAAAAACCTATGAGTACATGAGTATATTTGGTAGTATAAGATATACAAAATGTATAATGTAAAATGTAAGGACAATTCATAAAGTATAAAAAAATAGTAACTCAGAATGTTTGAAACTTTGCTTACCAAAGAATGAGGGCTATGTTCCCTTACTTATTTTTTTATGACTCTTTGTGACAAGTTTATCTTGAAGCCATTATGAAACAATGGTTAACGGATGGTAGTATCTTGGATAATGAATATACTAAATTCAAATAAAGAGCCATTTATTTCAGAAGTTGATTTGGGAGGAGAGACAACTCATCTATAGCTGTGATGCGTGGATTTCTACCATTGATTTTCTAGTAATTAGAGGTTTGAATTTGCAGAGGTATTTCTCAACTTGTTCTATTCATAAATGAAAACAAGAAAGTCTTGGTAAGATGTTGTAGAGATTTCATGAGTATAAATGCCAATATATTTGCAAATAAGTGGATATGTCTGTGTTGGATATTTGCAGGTATCATATTTGTTGCGATTTTTGAACATTTGGACTGTTGCATATGAACATTGGTGAAATATACTAAGTGAGCAGTAAAGGTATGGTAATGAAAATACTGTGATGGTGTATCCAATAGGCATCAAAAACATGAAAGGTAATAGTATTACCTTGGTAATTTGTCCAAAAGTGGTCAAGCATAGAGCCATAATCAGTTGTTAGTTTTTTTGTATGGAAAATGAAGTTGTTTTTTTGCATGAACAGAAATAAGTTTTTTTGTTGATTATTATTTTGCAACATATCCAAGCTAAAATCACCAAAAAGAAAAATTGGATAGTTGCTTGTTGTATGTTCTAAAATGAGCTTGATGAAATTAATGATTTCTTCTAATTTTGTATTTCATGTAACGTAAATATTTGTGAGTGTAATGGCATTTTTTTGGAAGTGGAAGGTTGAAATTGTTAATTCAATGTGGTTTGTTGTATAAATGAAAGTGGTTGTAAATTTTGATTTTTTTTTGTGTAATATTTCAAAATCCCATGCAAATTCAATAGTTGTATGTAGTCATATTTTTTACAAACATTGGATTTGATGGAGGCAAATTTGTTTTTGTTACTTGGAAATAGAGAATTTCAGCCTTCATTAGGTCATAGTTAGCAACACTATCTTCAAAATGCATTGAGAAACTATATGTATTCAATGAGCATATTGCTAAATAGTCCTTTGTTTGAATTGAATATAAACTTTATTCGATTTAATAAGATGCATTTTCCCTAAGTATTTGTAGTTCTGAAGCAACATTGTCATAGAGAGAAAAGTTCATTTGTTTCAGTTTGTTTAGAATATATAAAGATTTAATATCTTTGACATGAGAAAGGGCAATGTAAAAAATTCCATGTTGCTTGACTCCTTTTGGGTCAGAAGCCAATTTATCCATTGTGAAGCCTTGTGGTCGATGTATGATTTGTGCACATACCAATTGAACATGGAATTGTTCTCTTGTGAAATAGTTGTTGTTGTTTGAATCAAAATGCCTACAAAATATTGTAATAGGTGTCCAATTAGGCATTATTCCATCTTTTAACAAGTGTTACTTTTTTTTCATTGTAAACTGCCATTTTTTGGATTGGAAAATTCAATCTAAACGGCATCATTTTTTAGTGTTGTGGATACCCTGAAAATGCCTTCAACATCATTGACCAATCCATCTTGTATGTCATAATTGTTGTAGAACAATTCAATAACCATGTTTTCTTTGAGCACAATGGTGGCTAGCAATTGTGTCCTCATGTTTCTATGGAAATTTGCATTGATTGTTTTGTTTCCTTGATCATGTGCATTTAATGTGATTATTTATGAATTGATGAGAGATAACATTTTTTCCTAAGTTTCTTGTGCATTATTGTTTAAGTGGAAGAGATATTGAAATTTTGAATCATTTTGCGGGCATCTATAACAATGTTTGTTAAAAAAACTAAGATCATAATCAATATGTGAACAAGTTCTAAGCCTGTTTATGATGGACATAAACTCTTTGTGTTTCCCATCACATCACTTGTTTTAGCTCGTAACATTTGAAAATGTACTTCCAAAAGCTATAAGGAGAAGTAGTTCCCTTAAGGATTGGATGCTCAAATATCTAGCAATCATGTTTAGGTTGTGCTTGGCACAGGTCACCACAAAATATTATGTGAAGGTTGTTGACTGGTGTGGCTGGAGTATGCATGATTTCACAGAGTTGTTTGTCAATGTTTTATAGTAGCCTAGAGCCAATTAGCGATGTTTCATGTATTATCAAGATTATAAGTTGTTCATGCTCTTTGGTCAATATATGAAGTGTGTTAGAAGTCAATGGAATCATGTTGAATGGTGAAAATGGTAAATGCAAAGCTGAATGGGATGTGACATCGTTTGCAATGTATGTAGATTTACGAGTAAACACAACTATGTGGCCTCTTTTTTTAATGTATTGGTTTGCAAGACTTTGTTACAGTATCAAATTAGTGCATGATAAAGTGCTTGTGCAATCAATGTTTTTCCTACTCCTACATCTCCAGTAATAAACACAGAAAATCGGTTAAATGGATTGTTTTTTTTTCCATAGTATTATTTGTTTTGTTATTGATTGTTGCTCTTCATTTAGTTTTCTTCTAATTTCATGGTATGTTGTTGTGCTTAAAACAAAGGGATGTTCAACAAATTTAATTGTATTTGTGTATCTCATTTGTATTTTTCTAGATTTTATTTTTTCTACTAGGTCATGCTTAATATCATATTTTTCAACAAGAGAAGCACTTGTGTCATGGTTGAACAGAAAATGAGGCATAAACATTTTCTTTGTTTTTTATACAATTGTAGTAGAAGCAACTTCTATGTATCCCCATGATGAGATTGATTGAAAGAATTGTATTTTAATATCAGAAACAATTTGTTTTTGGGAAAAGTATGCTTCAACCCATGTTTGATTAACCTTTTTTTAATGTGTACTCAGATTATTTGTATGGAATATAGAGCATCATTTTTTCTCTATAATGCTTTTCATGATTCTTTTGTTCATTATACTAGATGTATCGTATGACACATGGATGTTTTTTTCCAGATTGTTTTTTTGTGGTTGAATAAGAGGAAGCATATTCCACCAAGAGTTTTTTTTCAAGCTCACCAGGGTGTGCAACATACTTATCAATGATTGACATGCACACAATGTATTCAAAGTTATTGGGTTCGTCTTGTAAGAGAATAGGTATTTTTAGTACATTTATCCATTTTTCAACCGGAGCAGTGTAAATGAAAATTATTTTTTGAATGATGAGTAAAGAGGTAATGAAAGAATAATATGCACCACTTTTCGGCTTGACATTTGTTGCATATTTAGAAATGTATTTCCAAGTTTCTGAATAGTTTCAATCTTGTCATCTTTATTGCACAAACAAATTTCTAAGATTATTTTGAAAGAAAATGACATTGTAGAATCCATATTTGTCATATAAAATCTACAATATGTTGCTGCAGCGTAGTCATCCAAAATAAATTGAGCATTTATGTTTGCTTTCCATAATGATGGTATCTTTTTTGCAAATGCATTTATCCACACATCACAAGGATTTATTTTGAGCAATACAATAGGTCAAGTGATACAAGAATGAAGGAGAAATATGTATTATTTTTTTGTAATTCCAAGATTGGTTAGGAAACCATCAAATATTTTGTTTCTTGAATAGGTTTTGCATTGTAGAAGAAAATAAAGTTTTTTTTTTTGCATTTCTTGATTGCCAATGTATTTATTACACAGAGGTTGTAATATACAAGTTTTAGAAATTGGTGGGAAATGGAAACCAAATCTACAAGTGAAATGTTTATGCTTCTTGCAAGTTTTTGTGTGATGATGGGCTAAATTTCAGTCATTTCACTTGGTAACAATGTTGAATCATAAGACAAATAACGATCAATGAATGCAATGACACTGGTATCAAGAGGGTGTTGATATATTGGTGCATCATTAATCCAAAGAAATCTGTGATCATCTTTTGATCCTTTGCTTTGGAACTCTGTGATAAAAAAAATAACCTTGCACTTGTTTAAACATCTCATTGTAATTTGTGATCATAATACACATTGATGAAATTATATGTCTATAATATCCACTGGAAATGACTGAATGACCCCTGATCAATGTGTCAATGGATTCATCAGAGAAGTTGCTACTGTCATTGGTTGTAGATCCAATTATTTGTTTATTATTATTATTATTATTTTCAGTAGGTTTGTTAATGGACTCCAAATAGGCTCAACACTGGTGAATGTGATGAAAAATGTTGGTGGAACAAGTTGATGTATCATTTCTAATATGTATTTTCGTATTGTTTCAAAGTAGTCAGGAGACATACGAATGATTTTTAGGAAATGATATACAATTGGTGCTTGTAATATTCTCTGAAGATTTCTATGATTTTTTACATCTTTGGCAAGAAGCTTTTGTCCTTTTAATTCTCCTTTGCGAATAGAAATCCAAGTTGAGTTGGAAACATGATTTATTAAGATAAGGGTGCTTTGAAAAATGTATTTGTAATGTGGGTTGAGAAGTCCTCAAACATATGTAATAGTTCCCATTGTGCAATTTGTTGATAGGAGAAGTGATTAATGACATCAATAGGTCGGCCCAAGCCATAAGACAATGTCAATAGGTTAAGTTCTTTAGAAAAAATTTCTTTGAAAATTCCCAATGGAAGGAATCCATTAGAAGGTGAAATTTGCATGATTTTTGTATCTAGATAATGGATTAAATGGGCCTCCGAGTAGCCATGCACAAGTGTTTCAGATTCTGGCTCTAAATCACTATCAACATTTGGTAAATCTAGTTGATCTATTGTTGAAATATTATTGTGATATTTTTTTTGTCAAAGTGTTCTTGCCTCTCAACATTGATCACTATATGTTCATTTTTGTATAGAGTCATGTTGCACAAGTATCGAAAAGAAATGATCACTTTTCTTGGACGAATGTTTCCTAACAAATTCAATTTTTTGTACTCCATCTTTCTCTTTAGCATAGCTGCAATTGCCATGCACTCATTGATATTTCTAGGCAAGGATGTTTGAAATTTGTCCAAACTGGCATGAAAATTTATAATTGTTCCTTTTAATCCCATTTTTGATAGTTTTTACCCAAGTTGCCTTATTTTTGTGAAGTTCATTCTGGTGTGACCAGTCTCTCCTGCAAAGGTGTCAACTATGCAACATAAGGTAATTTATGGTTTCAATGAATATGTTGAGGAGATGCAAATGTAGACATTTTTCCATTGTAGATCACATCAGAATAAGATCTGAAAATTTTCTCATTGATGTTGATGGATTTGAATTATATTGTAGCAGTGAGATTGGAAAAATTCAATAACGTGATTTTGTCAATGGGCGGCATGTCTTTTGCAAAATGCAATCAGTCACAAATGCAACATACATAAGTAGATGTGTCTTGGATCGATTACGAATATGTCTCAATTGATTTAATTGATTGCACATGTTTTTTATACTCTTCATTAAGAACAACACCATGTGTTCATATTGGAAATTTTTATTGATGCAATCTATTATATTGTTCACTGGGTTTGTTGGAAAAAGTAGTAGAGACTAGTTTGATATTATGTTTTCTCAATGAAAAAGAATGTGAGTCTTGTTATGATAATGTGCAATGTTTAGGAAACCTTAAAAAAATTATTTTTCTTAATGTTCTCTTGTCACTTGTCTGATACTCTAGTAGAGAGAAAGATGTGATATCATTGGATTCTATGCCTACAAGATTCATAGAAGAAATAGTTGGCACAACATTGCATTTTTTTTCCTTTCGGATTTATTTAGGAATTCCTCACACTTTGTCAATGTGGATGACATTTTGGACACTATTAGTTTGCAAAAGTGTATGATAATGCATGTGTGATCTATTTAGTGGAATACAAATGATATACAACACTTTGGATGAAGTCTTTGATGAATAGAATCTAAAAGAAATATCTTTGATTTCTACATTCCAAATGTATATGTTGACATTGGGTAGTTCACATATTCACTACACGGTGAAAGCGTTTCCCTCAACATGTCCATTTGTATATGGCATTGATAATTTAGTAGTATAACCTTGCTAATTATTGATACGTTTCTCTTGTTCAATGATTGTAGTATCGAGGTGTTCTTGCAAGCATTGAATAGCTCTAATGTCATTGCAAATGAAACAACTATAAAAATACTCAATTCAATTTTTTTTCTCAAAGAAACCATGTCAAACCATGGTGCAAGTTCACAAATAGTTTCAAATAATTAGCCATGAAATTCATTGACAATATGACCATAGATCAAAAATCCTTTTTGCAACAAGATTTGTTCAAATTACAACATGTCATATTGTTTGGAGGAGCATTCACATTTAAAACTAAATGGATCAATTGATCTAGGAATTGGAGCTAGGATGTCTGTTGTATGATGCAACAAGAGTGGTTCAAAATGACTACAACACACAGGAATCAACAAAATATTATATTGATAGCCGTCATTGTGTTGATTGAAGAAAATATATGGTTTCCAATTTGTTAATAGCCAAACATTGACAGGAATCAACAACCACTTAGAGAACCATTTGATGCAAAAAGAATCTCCCCATAAGCTAATTACAGAAGAAGCATAGAGAGAAGAAGGTGTGGACAATCCTTGCAATTATGTATGAAAATCATTAACATGGTGCACGTCTTCAAGATACTCAAGAGTCATTTCAGTATGCAGTGATTGAAAAGTGACATTATGACAAAAACTCAAGCAATGGCATAAGTGATTAACAAGTCCTTCTCAAATTTCAATTGAGGTATAGCGAAAGTGAAGAAGTACAAAAAAAGAACCAAATAGACAATCACTTGGATAGTAGAAATGATGTAGTCTATACAAGTTGAACCTAGATAGCTTGTGATCCATTTCTTGAAATTTTGATTCATTTAGTGCAAAATATTTTTTCATCACCATGTGCTCCAGTGGGAAAATATTGAGAAGTGTTAAATGTAAGACTGCTTTACAATGGAAAAATATGAAATATGTTTAATAGTCAATTATTAACTACCATTGAAGAGCATTTTAAAATTTTCCATATATGGTTTAGTCTTCATTTTTTTCTATTCTAGTTTACCACCTAGCCAAACACGAGTACCTGGCTCTGGGACAAAGGACATGGAGAAGAAGTTGTGAAAAAATTTGAAAATGGCATTGTTTACATGTGATCAAAGAGAGGAAAAATAAAACAACATGGTTAAACATGAAAAATTGAATACATGCAACCATATTATACTAAGAACATAGCAATAGAAACTAGTTTGCTATTATAAATAAAACAACAAACTAAACAAAAGGAAAACTAAAATCACTAAAAAATAATATATAATAATAAAAGTTAATGATGAAAAAGTTAATAATTTTGAGGTTTTTTCACATATATATTATATGTTATTTCTAGAAATATTTTATTATAATAATATATAGTTATTGGTGTTTCACACATTGAATTGTCTCACTATAAATATTTTATTTTATTATTTTCAATATTTCTTTTAAATAATATTATATAGTAGTAGCATTAATTTTTTCATCTCATCATCAACTCAACTTGAAGTTGATTTCTATGGTGTATATAAGTGGTGGTTGAAGGCTCTCTAGAAAATGGATAGCCCTCTTAATACTAATATTGTACATTGGCTTTCCCTAAGAAGCACATTTCTAACCCATGATAATGGACTAAAGAAAAGTTGGATTGGTCCCAATTCTTGTGCCTTACGTAAGAAGCACACCAAAAAAACTATTATCCAAAACGTTTTTTCCTTACCCCTTCACTAGAGTTGTTTGGATAGGGATAGCCCATAAAGTGGTGCCAAAGGCCACTATGAATAAATTTTCCCTATTTTCCCCGTACTATAGTTGTTTGGATAAGGATAGCCCATAATTTGATGTAAAATACCACCTAGAATAAATTTAGGATAGAGTACTTTGTTCAAGAATATCTAATGGGCTCTTTATTGGTAGTTTTAAAGCACTGCTATGATATTTTATCTATGAAATGTGGTGAGAACGAAACCATAACATCAACTAGAATAAGCAAGTTCCTACAGAGGTGGTGTCAAACTTCATGATCAAGAAAATACTACAGAATAAAGTGGAGCATAAGGAAGATAAATCCAAATGCATGGTCAACATTTCCCTAAATATGGAAATTCCATAGGCACTCTTAGATAGTGCTAGTTAAGGCATCCACCAATATACAAACTTGAAGTGATCTTTCATATCATCTCTTGACAATATATCCACTTGCATTATCATCCAAGGTGTGCTTCAAAATCCAAATTTGTGTTTTGGACCCTCACTTCTACATTGACTATTAAGTAGGGGTGAAAATGTTAGAGATCATGGGAGTCTACAAATTGGTGATTGATTAAGAAAGCAATTGAAATGAAGTAGAAACCTTATGGTTGAAACCTCTCTCATATGATTTATCCACAGTCCTTCAAGACTTAAAGTGGCTTTATTTTACCCACATACTTAAGGAGCTCAATCAACAAGTGGAGAATCTATCAAAGTAAGTTCTTCACTCTAAGGGTCTTACATGTCGTATGACTATTTTGAAGGGAATCTACAAAAGGAAATGGGTTCCATTTACAAAGTGTCATTATGTTCTAGTCAAAATGATTTTTATTTCTAGTTTTCTTCACCATATAAGAACTTAAAGGCTTCAAGCTCCAATTCTAGTTGAATATTCTTGCCACTAATTTTTGTATGCAAGAAAGTCTGTAATTTTTCTTGAATATGTAATGACAAAGCAATATATGTATAAATGATGAACAATTTGGATATTAGTATGTCAATTCCAAATAACGGTCAAAATTTTATATGTTCTTGAAGAAAATATATCTATAAAGAATGCATTCATTATAAATTTTATTTAATTTTGAAAAAACAACCTAATGTAGACACCTACTTTTGAATTTAATAATTTGAAGAAAAAATTAACCTATATAAAATATAATCAAGTATAAAATAGGTGATAGTCCAAACAAGTACCAAGAAAAGTATCTATATTCAACATAGACAAAAGGATAAATGATAAATACATGGAGTAAAAATGATGGACTATAAATTGGTTGAAGTTGAACCTGGTAGAGTTGAAATGAACAAAGGAAACTACTATTGCCTCCATAAAAGCCCTAATTAATCTTAATTGGGATCAAAATTAAAAGAGCACACTCGAAAGAATGGGTTCTCATGAAGATAAATTAAATTCATATAAATATAGAATAAGTTGCCTTATAGGAGAAGTATAAACAAAGAAAATATTCCTTGAAATAAAACTCAAAACTATCTAAGTCACTGCAATCCCTTCATAAAATAAGCAAGAAGTGGTAGGTTATATATATTATAGAAAAATATTAAAACTACACATAAAACCTAAACCAAATTGCCAAAATTGAACAAATTGATGTTTGAACCTTTAGTCCAAAGTCTCCCAGTAGGACATCCCCCACAACACCATGGAGTATTACTTTTCATAAATTCAAATACATGTCGAGTTGAATTTGTAAGCATATGAAAATATGGGAAGGGTTTCTTCTCATAATGTGCTTGGCCATGGGATATATATTTTTTTTTTGATGACATGCAACATGCCTCCTCAATTACTTGATGCATTCCTTCTTCTCTGTTATAGTGTCAAGGGACATGTTAGTTTTATACCTTTCCATTGATAATAATTCCCCCCACTTATAGAGAACTTATTTGATTGGAAAAATAGTCTACTAAAAAGAATATTCTCCCTTAATAATTAATAAAATTTACATATAATAATTTATTTGGTTCTTGTCTCTCCTACTTATATTACAATATAATAATAATAATAATACATAAGCATCACCATAACTATTAACTGATTATGTTGATAGCCATATCTATTTTTGAATAGGCCTTCTATAATTTTAATTTAATTATTAGTAATTATTAGGTGGACAATAAAGATTTAACCTCCATGGAATACACTAGAATATTCATAGTAGTATCCACATATCATAGACCAAGATTTATATGCAAGTTAGTTATGCTATTTTAATTAATTTATCTCAAATTAGATAGTTAAAGAAAATTTCATATTAACACGTCATATTGGGTATGTGGTATTGATCATTGATGGTATTGGTTGATGATATTGAGAAAAAAAATATTTACAAGTTAAAAATCCCCATGATAAAGTGAGATGAATATCCATAATTATGAATATTGTAGAATCCATATATCAATTATTTTTATAATTAAAAATAATAATAATGATTTAAAATAAAATTCTAATTTATCTAATTTCCAACCCCACCCACACACACATATACAAAATTTATTTTATTTCATAATAACACAATCCTCCCATCCCTAAAAAGTACAAGAGTTTTTATTTCTTTTATTTCATCAAAATCCACCCCTACCATCCCTAAAAGAGTACGAGAATGTCAATACCTATAAATATTAACATTATTTCCTCCTCCATGTACCATAAAAAAGGATATGTCTCTGTTTCCATCAGTTTGAATATGCAAAGAATTTCACTTTTTCATACAATCATGAATTTCTAAACGTTTGAATTTTTCCATGAGAGAAGTAAGCATGACCTAAAAATCTTCTCCGAAATGAAAATATGTGATCATGAACTTACACCTAAGGAGGCCTTTAGGATATGTGAGCTATATAATTAAATGGGCAGACAAAATTTTCAATGATTAAAAGAGAGGGATGTCTCTATTTCCGCGAGTTTAAATATGAATTTTTTTTATCCTACATACAATCATAAATTTCTAAACGTTTGAATTTCTAATCGTAATTTTTTTTTGTATCCTACCCATTGGAAGGCTAGAAAACGTAGAAGTGGATGTGGCGGGAGTAAGGACAAACACTGAATTTGAAGTAATTGACATAATGCGTGATAAGGACCCATATCCAACACTCCTTGGGATCGACTGGGCCTATGAGAACTATGTTTTCATCGACCTAAAGAAATAATTAATGATCTTCGAAGTAGAAGGAATGAGGGTGATACAACCCTTGGACCCCTATCAAGGACCTAGGTTCACAGAACCTATAGATGACAGGGATGAGCCCGGAATGCTAGACCAGCTATACACACTAACAACAGGTAAAAGAGAAGATTACATAAATCCTATAACAGGAGGATCTGTTAGCTGGAGGAGTATTCAAAGCTTGGAAGATGGTTCAAAAGTCACGTGGGATGCATGGCAACAAGGCGTATATGAACTCGATACCAGGCGCTGCGCAAAGATAGGCAAGATAAATTGGATAGGGGAAGACGTAAGCGACTATCCCAAATTCCACGGTATTGAACCAGTGGACATTTTCTTGAACAAAGTAGATAGAGAAGCAAGGAAAATTTTAAGGATGGAAATTCTTAAAGTTTAGAAACCTTGGAGAATCCCACTAGTCCATAATATGAAATCTATAAAATGTTTGGAGATATTTTTGTAAAAAAATTCAAATTTATAATATTTTTATATAGTCTATATATAATTTTTTGGTGATTTTTAGGGTAAAATAATTTCATTCTATAAAATTTGGGCAAATCATTTTTACAAAAAAAATGGAAATTAGTGAATCTCTTTTTTGGGAAAAGTATAGAAAATTAGCCCATGGGTGAATATTAGCCCCTAAAATTTTCCCTGCAAAAAAGTAAGGGAAGATCACAAAGTTCCATTGCTAGATATCTCGCTCCTTGCCACACTGGAAAGGTGGTGGAGAACACATTGCAACACGTTGCGACAACGGGGAGCCATAAAGAAAGCCATGAGGGAGAAGTTCAGTCAGGAGGAAGACCTACAACAAGATAATATGAAATACAAAGGTATTTCAGATCCTAATAAGCGCTTAGAGGCCTGCATAAGAAGTTGGGAAAGAGAAAGGATTATGAAAGAACTTTTGGTACATGTATTCATACATACCATAGGTACCATCCCCCAAGAGTGTTACGTGTAAGAGGAGCTATATGAAAAAATGACGGATCGGGATACTAAGGCGGCTTAGTTCATTAGCAGCTTCTCATTTAGGGATGATGATATACATATGACTAAGACATTACATGCAATTAAAAGAATCTTGTTCACCCTAGGACAGATATTGAAGGTTGCATTGACGAAAAGTTCTTATAGTATCTTTATAACACAAGTTCTCCAGAATATGTGGCCTATGACAAGGTGGATGCAGAACTAGATGAGGATGGGTTAGAAGGATTGATACATTTGACCTTTAAGGAAATAGAAGGGGAAAGAGATATACGGGAAAGTCTTGCAGAAGAATCCATAGACCTACTACTGATGAAATTAAGGAAGAAAAATATTAGAACAGAGGATAAACCCAAGATGGCATCTATGGGGGATTATTGGGATGAACAGACGACGAAAGAAATTTTTGACCTGTTGCAGGAATACCAAGACTTGTTCCCAACATCAGTAGTAGAGCTAAAAGGAATAAAAGGAAACATAGGGGAGATGAATGTTGGGTTGTGTTATATTCTTTCCACAACTAGCCCATGTTCGTTGCGTCGATTGTGTAGCGGGGGGGTCACATGGGGTTTGAGGGGTGCAGGTAACCCCCCTCTATGGGGTCCAGGGCAGCGCCCCAGAAAAATTTGTTTTTTGGACCCTATATTAGGTTGAACGGACCTACCTATGGTTTTGTGCATGTTTTTCACACATGGTTTTGGACGCGATGGTTTTCGGTCCATGGTTTTGGATGCGATGGTTTTTAGTCCATTGTATTGGATGCTTCGACATGTATAAATATGTATTGTAACATTGAAAGGAACATAATGAAAAATCAAGCTGGTAGTCCCAGTTTTGGGATCCAGGGGAAAATCTCTGTGTATATGTGTTTTATGTGTTATGCTCTCGTATTGTTTATTTTCTGTGTTTTAGAGTTTGTATGTAGGTAATTTCTGTACAGGGTTAAAATCTACACTTGGTATCAGAGCTATTTTGGCTTCAAGGGGACGCCTTTGTTGCTGAGGGGTTTCGTTCGAGCCTGTGGTAGACCCTATTTAGTGGGAGATCTACGGGATCGATTCTGGTGGTGAAAGAAGATGGCAAGCAATGGAAAGATAGAGATCGAGAAATTTAATGGTCAGAGTTTTGAGTTATGAAAACTCAAGATGGAGGATCTATTGGTGGATAAATATCAGTGGATTGCGGTAGATCTTGATACTAAACCAATAGGAGTGTCCGATGAAGAATGGAAGAAGTTGGATCAGAAGGCTAAGAGCGCAATACGATTGTGTGTCTCAGATTCAGTATTATTGAATGTATTAGGGGAAGCTACGGTGAAGGCTTCGTAGGACAAGTTAGGGACTTTGTACCAATCTAAGTCTCTGGTGAATAAACGTTTCCTATGGAAAAAGCTGTATAACCTGAGGATGAAAGATGGAGACTAGGTGACAGAACATCTAAACGCATTTAATACTATGGTAAGTCAATTATTATTTTTTGATATTAAAATTTCAGATGAAGATAAGTGCAACAGTTTGTTGTGTTCTCTACTAGATTCGTGGGATAGTCTGGTTATTGCAATAGGTAGCAATACAATTGCCTTGCAGTTTGATGAAATAGTCTCATCCTTGCTGACAGAGGAGATGAGACAGAAAAATATGGAGAGAGAGAATGGTGATGCCTTGTTTGTACGAGGACAGTCCCAGAACATAAACAAAATTAAGTCATCGAGTGGGAGATCTAAATATAGAGGGAGATAATCTCTAGGAAAGCTTGTAAAGGTGGTGTGCTGGAAATGCAGAAAGGAAGGGCACTACAAGAGGGATTGTAAATCTAAATCTCCTGACAAAGGAAAGGGATCTGATGATGCTCCTTCTGCACAGGCAAAAACCACCTTAGATGAAGGTGGGGATGTGTACTTGGTTTCTTCAAGTACACATGTAGATCACGAGGCATGGTTGATTGACTCAGGTGCATCCTTTCACTTCACTCCCCATAGAGAGTGGTGATCAGCCTCATAAATGGGTAATTATATGGGCTCATTTTACCTCCTAACCTAGTCAAATCAACCATTCTCTTAGCTTATTGTATGATTTTCTGATTATATTTATGCTTATAGGGTGATTTGAGTTAGTTATTATGCCATGTGGTCTAACATGTATTTAATGCAGATTATTGATGGATTTCAAGGTCAAAGTCAAGGATCTAATGGTCAAATTGCAGCAATAACTCGAAGTAGACAGAGGAGAAGACTTATAGGAGGGAATCCCCTTCATTTATTTCTCCTCACTTCGAATTCCCCTTCATTCAGCTTAGAATACAAGCAGTCGAATCATGCACTAGAAGGCAGCCGAGCAAGTGGAAGATGATTGATAGTTATCTCGAGTTTTGGGAGCCAAGCCTCCCTAATTTTAAGGAAGTTGTTGGTAGATTCAGATGTATAAACTCTGCTTGGGTAAACTCTGCTCAATTTTCGAGCTTACTATTTTATGACAGTTTTATATAATTTTGCTATTTTTTGATAATGAAGATGAAATCTTTTTTGTGCTAGCACTGAGTTACTTCAGAGGGCTGAAGCTCTTGGGTTAGGGCCCAATCCAAGCATCCAAGCTTCTCTTTACTTGTATTTGTATGCTTTACTTTAGTTTGTAGATTAGTTTGTTGTTAGATGTATTTCTCTTATGGTTAAGAATAGGTTGCTTTTGATGATTTAGTAGCTTGCTTCCATTTGTGCTTTCTGTAGCAGGTTAAGCAGTGATCAAAGAAGATTCAAAAGGCTAGAAATAGTGACTTGGCCTCTCTTCCTCCCTCTGGGACCATGATTTGAGGCAAAGACTCTCTTGTTGCCCCAAAAACATAGATTTTCCTCATTCCTAGGACTTCTAGTGTTTGCAGCTCTCTAGTAGGTTGATAGTCTAGTTTTGCTTTGCTTTAGATCTTCTTTATCATGTTCACTTCCTGATTTGCAATAGTCCTTTTGCATGATTTCATTTCTTACATCGTTTCCCAACATTTCCTTCTATACATCATAGTTTAGGCCATTTTAATGCAAAACTCTGTTTTTCCAAGGATGTACTCATTTCATTGGTTTCTTGATTTTCTTGGTTGACTGTTAGTTTCTATGCAGTAGATCTCTTCCAGCAGTAGGCCAACTTACCAAAAATCACATCCTACATTTGATCCATGCCCTATAGGTCTCCCAAACCTCACCTCAATTCTGCCCTAGTTTCCTAAATTTTTCATAGAACTTCTTCCTCTCTCCTTGAGCAAACCCAATCATCTTTCTCTCTCTTGGTGATTCACAGTAGACCTTAGTCACCCTAACACCTCATTCCAACCTTAATCTGCCTTTTCCACCCACTCTCACACCCTCAAAACAGCGAAGATTTCTCTTGGCCTCATCCTGTAGGCCTCTTGTAGTTTCCCTGTTTTCCTCCTGTAGTTTTCCTGTGTCCTCCTGTAGTTTTTCCTGTAGGCTTTATTTTGAAGTTTGAGTGTGGGAAAAGCCTCCAGAAGGCCACCTAAGACCTCCTAGGACCCATCCACACCATCCTACATCCTCGAAAGCTCCAAAGCCACCCTCTAACGCCACCTGTTCACTGCCACACTTACACACAACAAATTAGATGCATGTTAAATTCACATAAAAACACATAAAAATCCAAAAATATGTTTTTTTCTTATTTACTTCTAGAAATAGCATGGTTAGATGTTGTTTACTTCCTTGAGTAGGTAATGGCATTTCTTTCATGGTTTTCATAGTGTTTTTGGCAAAAGTAGAATTAGCTTGTTAATTAGGGTTTACTAGGTTTTGCTTTACATTCCAGTCTTTTTCCTTTTTGCAGTTAGAATAGCATCCATAGAGTAATCTTTCTTTCCTTTCATCACACATAGAGCTTCTTCTGAAATCTATATAAGTTGGCTTGAACTCCTAGTGATCTCACGCCCACTGACCAAGTGACAACCTGCAGTGAGAACTAGTACTTGTGCATATAGCACTGACGCTTCCAAGTTTGATATGAAATACTGGGTTGATAAAAATAAAGTTGGTAGCCCAGGAGTTGTAGCATTCTTGCTGCAATACTGGCACCCACCACTTTTTGGTGCCATTATCAGGGAAGGATCAGAGTATTCTGTGTTTACTGCTTTCTTCTATTTCCTATTGCAACATTCTTCTAATAGTTTATTTTGGCAAAAGTAGACTAGTCATTTCTTTTCTTTCAGTTCTGCATTTCCTTGCTGTCCTTTTCAATTTTGCAAATTTCCATTCAACAAGTTCATTTCAACTAGTTGCAAATTGTTTTGTTCAATCACAATTTCAGTTTCTGCAGGTACTTTTAGTGTGGGGAAAAAGGAACAAAAAAACCTACCAAAAAATATTTCCTTTCATGCCTCGTAGGAGTAGAGATAACTTAGGAAATTTTTTTCCCAATACCCCCACTGCTTCACACAGCCAACCTTATCTCTTCTTTGGTGGATACAATCAAGAAGAACCCTTAGGTGAACATCCAAACATATTTCAAGAACCTATAGGGGAAGAAGAAGAAGAAAATATTCCTCTGGAGCCAATGGTTGAAAACAAAAATGCTAGGGGAAATGGAGAGAGAATAGAGGGCATGTTCCCCATTTGGGAGACCAATGGGGAAACCAAAATGAAGAATATAAGTCCTTCAACCCTACCTCACTTCCATGTTCTGACTACAAAAGATCTTGACACCTTCTTGTTCAAGTTTACTGTCATTTGTCGAACTTATGACTATGTAGAAGACGAGCAAAAGTTGAAACTATTCCCTTCTTTTCTCAAGGATGTAGCACTGCGTTGGTTCATGGGATTACCTGGAAATAGCATCACAACTTGGGCTTAGATGCAGTAGGCCTTTAATGACAAGTATCGAGACTATTGTAGGTCAAAAGATACTAAAGAAGAAATCTTTCGAATGACCATAGGAAGTGATGAGTCCTTGGAAGACTATGAGGAGAGGTTCCAGCTCAGTCACAAAAAGGCAAGGTGTATACTTGACCCTAATTCTTTGCAGTTGGTCCTGCTCAGGGGAATTGAGGAAGACCTTTTAGACACCCTCCATCTACTGGCTGGGGGAGACATCTACCAACTATCCTATGAGGACATAAAGACTGTTTTTAGAAACTATTCTAGAGCAGCTAGAAAGAAAGGTAGGGGGAGTCAACCCATAGCCAATACCTCTTCTTCCAATTTGTCCATTAAAGGTGAAATTGGAAATATGCTGGAAGACTTCAAGAGTGAGATGCTACAGACACTTGCCATGCAAATGGATACCTTACATATCAAAAGAAAACAAGAGGAAGCAGAGAGGGCTTTGGCCATTTTTGGCCCTAGATGCACCAGGAGGCATCCTAGGAATGAATGCCCACTCAACTCTATAGAGGTTTGTTTAGTCTGTGAAGAAGATTATTCTACAGATAAGTGCCCTTCCTTGCTCGGACTTAAAGCTGTATACCAAGGGGCTGAAGGAGTCATTGAACATATCTATTACATAAACCAAAGGAGGCCGCATGGACCTAGACCATACTAGTAGGGGATGCAAGGGACATCTTAGGCATACTACAACCTCAACCAAGTCACCTCCATACCTTCTTGGGGCCCCCTTACTCATCCTTCCTAGTCCACACCTCCTTGTTGGCTACTTGAATTGTTTATTGATTAAACAGTCGAGTACCACATTAATTTGTCAACCCGGGAAAGTCCTTTTATTTCAAAGGTGACCTCGTACTGTATGTACTTAATTCTAAAAGCATTAAAAGCTGTAGTATACACAATTCTATTTTCTGTCAAACTCCTTACTCTATGTTATAACAGTTAAAGTATATTGCAGAGATAAAATGAAAGCAGTTAACTAAGAATACAAATATGCAAAGAGAAATAATGGCTGCTTTGTTAGCAGAGGATCAAGACCCTATCCTCAGGGTAAGGATGTTCAGCACCTGCCCCTGTAACCAGGTTGCTAATACACACTGCAATTCCAAATCACCGGTGAAGTATTCTTTTACAATATCAAGCAATTAACAAAACAGAGTATCAGCAAAAGGAAATTATCAGAGGTAATGCTACAGAATCCAAACAGAGTACCAGCAAAAGGAAATTATCAAACACACTCACACACTAACAGGAAATAAATGGGTGAATCTTGTGAAGAAGGTGGGCCCTGTCCCTCTCACAAGATTCCCCAGAACACAAATGTTGGATTAGATGCTCAGAACAACCTTTTATTCATCTGCCAAAATGTCCAGTTACAATAAAGATTCAGACTTGCTTTTGTTTTTCAAAATTTCCCTTACAACTTGTTTCCTTTTCTCCCCCCTTTCTAATGTAGATGTCTCCTCTTTATAGAGGAGACATCTATTACAATAGACCATCATAGTTCATTCAGTTAAACCTTTTTGTCAAAAATAAGAAATCCATCCTTGTTACAGGATGCCGTTACAACAGTGTGACGGTGTATTCTTTCTTGGGTCTCTTACTATTACACAGCTGGTAAACAAACTTCAACCGTCTTCTTGGAATCCTCGTACTATCCTTTGCCACTTCCCCATTGTTGCTGATTTAGTAAACTCATGCTGTTCCTGGTGTTTTAGCAACTGTAACCGTGTTTTACCCTTTCTGGACAGTTGCTGATCGTGCTGTGTCAGCATGGAACTCTGCCGATCTTCTGATAGTTGCTGTTTGTCATTTCCGGTATTCCAGTTGTTGCAAAATAACGTTTTCCCTGCTTTAGATAGTTGTTGTTGCTGGTGTTGCAGCAACTGCATAGTTGTTGTTTCTGGTGTTGCAGCAACTACGTAGTTGCTGTTTCTGGTGTTGCAGCAACTACGAATTATAATTTCTGCAGACTTTAGACAGTTCAACGGTTACTTAGCAACTTGGTTAACTTCTCCAAAGATAATTATAAAGATAACATGAATATGTAATGAATAATTAAACATATAGTAATGCAGAGAGTTACTTCATACCTTGGAATGATTAGGTCATTATATAATCAAAGCTTTCAACTTATGGACTGAAGAGGGTAATATTATAGCAAAAATACAAGGTCAAAAATGGTCAATTTGGAGTCCTAACATCCCCCCCAACTGAAAGGGTTGCATGTCCTCATGCAATGCTTACTCTGAATCTGAGTCGGAGTACTGGGATGAACAGTGTAAATTACTGATACAGTAGCTATGGAAAGTGTTATCAAACTTGTCTCTGAACCCACAGACAGTCTCTAGTTGCCTCCATGCTGCCACCTCTTCCTTTTTGGATGATCCAAACTGACCCTTGTATTGCTGACCAGATAACCATAAGAGGGGAAATTTAAATCTGTAGCCAATCCATTTTTCAGCACATTGTTCCATACATCTAACATAGTAAGGTACCCTTGAAATTGCTGCCTGTAGATTAGGGGGATTGTAGGGATGATACTCCTGCCTTTCCTTGGGACAGTTTTCCCAGAATAGGTTGTTGGCTTTAATAGCCAAAGGTGCCTTCGTTTTCACATAGTGTTGGCAATCTCGCAAGACCACTGCTTGTAGTTTCCTAATGTGATCAGTCATTCCAGGTTCACTTAACATTCTTTGGTGCTGTGCAATGAAAGTAGCTACATTTTGAGGTTCAACCCTAATCCAAAGGAGGCAGTTCTGTTCATTATGTTGTGCTGAAATGAAAGCGTTTTGCCAAGTGAGTTGGTTGGCTAGAAAGGAATCGAAAGCTTTGAGTTGTATGTCGCCAACAAGAGGGAGTATATTCATTTTTCTGTCTTCAGACATGGCTTCGTTGTGGAGATAAAGCTCACACAACAAATTTTGATCATTCTTGGGTGCCTCTGCAAAGGTTTCAATAAATTGTTCTGATGTAATCACCTGATGAGGTCTATCATCTCTAACTGCCTTTATCTGTAAGAATGTTAGTCGTTCCCTAAAAAATGCTACATAGTTGAAAGAGGGTTTTCTTGTAGCAAGTATTCTTTGAACCAACTCAAAAATCTGGGACAGTCTAGCTTTTAGTTCCTTAATTTCTTTGTACTGAGCTCTAGACTGCTCAAGTGCTTCCCAATTCTTATATGCATAATTGAACCAGATTCCCTTTTGCTGTTGGAATGCTTTCCCTTGTGACAGCTCATATTCTCTCCACCATTTTCCTTTTAATTCTTGAAAACTAGCGGTCTCTATGCATGCATCACTGACAGAGGGAGATTCAGTTTGTGTAAAGGCATCAACAAGAATTTTCTGCTCTGTGATAATTGGAGTAGGCCGGGGTGATTCGATGTCTTCTTTTCCATTTCCAGCCAATGTTTCTTCTTCTTGTTCCATAACAATTTGGGTAGGCCGGGGTGATTTTATGTCTTCTTCTCCATTTCCAGCCAATGTTTCTTCTTCTTGTTCCATAACAGTTTGGGTAGGCCGGGGTGATTTTATGTCTTCTTCTCCATTCCCTGCTGATTCCTGTGTAACAGCCAATGCTTCTTTTTCTTGTTCCATAACAGTTTGGGTAGGCTGGGGTGATTCTATGTCTTTTTCTCCATTCCCTGCTGATTCCTGTGTAACAGCCAATGCTTCTTCTTCTTGTTCCATAGCTCCGCAATTCTTGAGTTACAACAAGTTCTTCTACTTCTTTCTTTACACTTTTTGGAGATCCTGCTGGTTCTTGTGTTACAGCAGGTTGCTCTGTTTCCACCTGTATAGTTTCTGGAGAACCTGCTGGTTCTTGTGTTGCAGCAGGTTGCTCCGTTTGCTCCTGCACAGTTTTTGGAGAGCCTGCTGGTTCTTGTGTTGCAGCAGGTTGCTCTGTTTGCTCCTGCACAGTTTTTGGAGAGCCTGCTAGTTCTTGTGTTGCAGCAGGTTGCTCTGTTTCAGCAGAGGGTTGTGGTGGTTCTGTTTTTGCTTCTGCAATTTGTGTAACAACAGGTTCTTTCATTTCAACTACAACAGCAGAAGGTTCTGGAATGACTCCAGTCATTGGTTCTGCAACTATCTTGTATCCTGCTTGAGTGTATATCTCACCACACTTTGCGCACATATATTCATTCTCTTTACTCTTCTCCGCTGCAGATGCTACCCGTGCTAAAATGTGCAGGTTACGTTCATTTTGATAAGCTTCTTTGACCCTTATTATTTCCTCCTGATAATCCTGAATTTGGGATTTCAGAAATTCAATTTCTTCCTGCAGGGAAGATATGGTAGGCTAAGCTTGTGGAACTGCAGGTTCCAATGGAGGCAGAGGTTGTGTTTCATCATTCATTTGAACATTTATACCCCCAACAGGTGGTTCTTGTGTGTCACCTGGTGGGGTAGTGGTTGTTTCTTGTGTTGCAGCCCCTTGGCCAATATTACCTTGGGTGTCGGCAGCTGGTTCTTGTGTGACAGCTGCCTCAAAAGATAATGTCACGACACTGTGAACACTCTGCATCTCAGCCCCAGAGGGTGAGGGAGGGGAGTTTCCAGGTCTGGTGGGAGTACGGGTTTTTAACATGATGGGTGGGGAGCTGGGGAGAGTGGGGTTAGGGGGTTCAGTTGTTACAGACGACCGAGTCCTTTGCTTGGGTAGAGAAGCAGGGAATTCAAATATTTTTCTTTTTCGGCTAGCTTTCTTTAAAATAGGGGCAGTGGTGGAAATAGCAGCGACTTTAACTGAAGCCCTAGTTCTTCTTCTTTTCGGTGGGGTTTCATTTTTCTGCTGCATCTTTCGTTTGAGAAGGGTAATAGGGATGTTATCATCAGAGTCGTTGGTAGAAATACCAAGTATAGGAACGAATGGGTCGGTTTTATTAGGGGATGGGGTTGTTTGCATGGGTATTTCTACTGCTGATTGTACATTTTCAGCAACTTGTGGGGGAGTTTGCTGGAGGATTTCTTCGGGTATTTGCTCTGGAATATCGTCTGTTTGCTGAGGAATTTCTTCGGGTATTTGTTCTGAAATATCGTCTGTTTGCTGAGGAATTTCTTCGGGTATTTGTTCTGAAATATCGTCTGTTTGCTGAGGAATTTCTTCATCCTGCTGAGGTATGTCCTCAACTTGGTGAGGAATTTCCTCTTCCTGATGAGGAATTTCCTGCTCTGGCTGAGGGATTTCTGCCTCTTGGTGGGGATTAATGAGGGGAGGGGGGTTATTTAAGGCAAGGCCTTTATTTATCAATAATTGAGCTAGACGGTGGTGTTTCAAGGAATGGAGCGGACGCTTTGCGTTGACAGTGTAACGTGACATATTTTTAAGACATCCCAATAGATAATATGGCATATTTATCAACTGACCATGCCTCAAGTGATTCAACAAGACGAAATCATGCTGGTAAATTACCTGGTACCAGCCTTCGCACGTCAGGTATTGCTTTACAAACTCAGCAACTTTCGGCCATGGTTGAGGCAGTGATTGAAGTGCTACGCCTCTGCCCTTGGGTTCCACCTGCTCGCCTGGTTGAAGAAAATCCTGCTGCGCATTGAGGATCAGGTGCTTCCTACTGAACCATCGCGTGCCATTAGCTGGTAGCCCGGTAACTTGGGCTATGACTTCCTCTGTGACTGGAATTTGAACTCCCTGAACGACGGAAAACCCCTCTGTTAAATTGCATGCAAACTCAAGGACTTGCTGTGCATCGAAATCTGGAAGTCTCCTAAAATAATCTAGCCATCCCGCTTGCAGGAAGATTTGATAGGCCTCAGGATAGAGCTCAAGAAGTGTTGTTGTGCCAGGTTCGTATGTGATGAGATTTCCTCCCATAGCTGCTGTTTCAGTGAAAATTCTCAGTACAGAGCCGAGCTTCCGAGTTCAGTCCAGAGTAAATCGTTGCAAATGGTAACATGACATGATGAGGTGACTTTTACATATTACCGGGAGAGTTAAGGGCAGCGGCAGTTGGCATGCTATACAATTATGACAACGCTTTGGTAATCCCGCCCCCAAAAGCTACGAGTAAGTGATATGATTGGAAGTACAATTATTCGGTAGTCCTATCAACATCTCCACATTAACTATTATTTAATATCCATGCATAATCATGCGTACCTTTATATTTTACCTTTTTAGTTGCTGCGTCGAAAAGTCTTGTCTTGTCTTTTGCTGGATTCATAATGATTAAAGCGGGTCTAAAAGTATGAGAATACCGGCGATTTTTAGTACTGACGGGAAGTAATAGTGGAGGATTGTAATCATCATAGTGTATGGCTGGTTCTTTTGGTAGGACATGGTATGTTTTATGCAAATAATAATTCATTTCTTGGGAGCTGAAGTGGAGAAATTGGTGCTTTTATAAATGAGAGAAATACTGAAAAAGGCATTACGACATCGGGAAGCGGTGTTACAGCAACGGGAGTTGGTGTTGCAGCAACGGGGGTTGGTGTTGCAGCAACGGGAGTGGTGTTGCAACAACGGGAAATGGTGTTGCAGCAACGGGAGTTGGTGTTGCAGTAACGGGAAATGGTGTTGCAGCAACGGGAGTTGGTGTTGCAGCAACGGGAAATGGTGTTGCAGCAACGGGAGTTGGTGTTGCAGCAACAGGAAATGGTGTTGCAGCAACGGGAAATGGCGTTGCAGCAATGGAAAATGGTGTTGCAGCAACACGAAATGGTGTTGCAGCAACGGGAAATGGTGTTGCAACAATGGGAGTTGGTGTTGCAACAACAGGAGTGGTGTTGCAGCAACGAGGAGTGGTGTTGCAGCACCGGGGTTCCCAAGTCCGCAAAGTGATTCCTTTGAAGCTTTTTTTCTTAGCCATTTTCCAAAGCTAAGATCTGCAAAATAATGAATTGTAATATGGCAACCCTTGGCAGGGATTATTAGTTGAAAAGAATATCTAATCTAAAAAAAAAAAAAAAAATGAACAGAAATTTAAGTGCTTTGAGGGACAACAAGTTCCCCAAGGAAAGCATAGTGTATATCTGCCATGCAAGTAGTTTTAAAATCTTCTTTAGAAACAGGCCGCTGATACAAACGGAGTCGATACCCATTCACTAGTAGTGGAGTTCTGCTATCATCAATCGTTAAAAGTTTGACTGTCTCATTTGGAAAAACAGCATCCACTTCATAAGGCCCTAACCACCTTGTTCTTAACTTACCTTGGAAATTCTTGAAACGGGAGTCATAGAGTAGAGCCCAGTTACCTTTCTGGAACTGCTTTTGCTTGATGGTTCTGTCATGCCACCTGCTTCTTTGTTGTTGTATCATGGTTGTTTGATGGATGGCATCCAGTCTCTTCTCGTCCAATTCCTGAAGCTGCTACAACCTGGCTGTCTGTGCATCAGTCAAGTCAAGGTTAACAGCTAAAGCAGTTCTTAAGGTTTTGATTTCAAACTCTACAGGGAAAACAACATTTTTTCCAAAAACTAATTCATAAGGTGAAAAGCCCATAGTATTCCTCCAAGTAGTTCTATAGGCCCATAATGCCTCAGGCAACCTTTGAAACCAGTCCCTTCTATTCTCCTTTATTGTTTTTGTCAAGATGGCTTCTATGACTTTATTGGTGCTTTCTACCTGCCCATTTGCCTGGGGGTGATAAGGTGTAGTCATTTTGTGCTTAATATGATATTTCTGAAGTGTATCCTTGAAGCCATGAGAGTTGAAAGGAGGTCCTCCATTCGTGACTAGTTCTCTAGGCAATCCAAACCTAACAAAGATCTCTTCAAATAAAAATGTTAGTACTGCTTCTTCATTAGCTTTAAGGAGTGCCTTAGCTTCTACCCATTTAGTCATATAATCTGTGCATACTAATATGTACACTCTTTGACTGGATGGGGGATTAATGGGACCTATAAAATCTAATGCCCATCTCTCAAAAGGTTCAAGAATTACCTGGGGATTGAGGGACATTTCATCCCTGTGATTAGGCTAGCCCATTCTTTGATAGCTATCACAGGCCTTCACATATTTCCTTGCATCTTTGAAGAGTGAGGGCCAATAATAACCCATTCTGAGTACCTTGTGTGTTGTTCTTTTTCTGCAAAATTCCCTCCACAAGGGCCATCGTGACAAGCTTTTAATAGATCATAAATTTCATCTTCACCAATGCATCTCCGGATTTCTTGATCGAGTCCTGTGTGGAAAAGACACCCGCTTATCCACCTGTACCTATCACTTTGCTGGATGATCTTTCTTTTTTCCTTGTGTGATAGGTGCGACGGTAATTTTCCTGCAACTAAATAGTTGGCAATGTCTGCATACCAAGGTGAGTGAGCAGATACTGTAAATAAATATTCATCAGGAAAAGAATCATCTACTGGAATGTTTTCATCAGTTTTTAATCGAGAAAGGAAATCAGCAACTACATTTTCTTTACCTGGCCTATCTACAATTGTGATGTCAAATTCTTGTAATAATAATAACCATCTGGTAACTCGAGCATTTGTAACTGATTTATTCATTAGATATTTAATGGCCGAGTGATCAGTATGCACAAAAGTAGTGTAGCCAGTAATATAATGTCGAAACTTATTGATAGCATAAATGACTGCTAGGAATTCCTTCTTAGTGACTGTATAATTCAGTTCAGCTGATGTCATATTCTTACTGATAAATAAATGGCATAGGGAAGACTATTTTCTTCTTGGCCCAAGACAACTCCAATTGCAGTATCTGAGGCATCAGAGGATATATGAAAGGGTAGTGCCCAATCAGGTCCTCTCAAAATGGGAGCTGTAGACAACTGATGTTTAAGTTCATTAAATTCTTTTTCACAATCATCAGTCCACTTAAATTTAGCATTTTTTGTTAATAACACAAATAGAGGAGAAGCTATTTTGGAAAAATTCTTGATAAATCTTCTATAGTATCCAACATGTCCTAAAAAGCTTCTTACATCAGTTTGTGTTTTGGGGACAGGGAGGGTCTGAATTACCTGTATTTTGGCTGGATCGACTTGAATTCCTAGGAATGAGATGAAGTGACCCAATACAATACCTTGATTCATCATCATATGACATTTTTCAGTGCTTAAGGCAAGGTGTGCTTCTACACATCGCTTAAGTACTTTTTCAAGATTCTGCAGTGCATCCTCAAAAGTCACTCCATAAGGAGTAAAGTCATCCATAAATATTTCTAAGGAATCATTTATCATATCAGAAAAAATCCCTATCACTGCTCTTTGAAATGTTGCTGGAGCATTACATAGCCCAAATGGAAGGACCCTGTAAGCAAAGGTCCCCCATGGGCTAGTAAACGTGGTCTTGTCCTGGTCTTGGGGTGCAATCATAATCTGATTATATCCACTAAATCCATCCAAAAATGAAAAGAATTTCTTACCTGCCATATTATCTAATACCTGATCAATGAATGGTAAAGGGAAATGGTCTTTCTGGGTGGCTTTATTCAGAGCTCTGTAATCCACACATACTCTCCATTTGCCATTTTTCTTGGGTACAATTACAAGTGGGGAAACCCACTCACTATCAGATATAGGGTATATAAATCCTGCATTCAACAGTTTTTGAAGTTCCTCCTTCACAATTTCCCTTAGATTGGGATTCATCCGCCACTGGGGTTGACAGACTGGGCGGGATCCTTCTTTAATATAAATGCGGTGGGTGCATAGCTCAGGAGAAATCCCCTTCATGTCTGTATAATCCCATGCAAATGCTTCTTTATTTTCCCGGAGTAACTTTATTAACTGCTGTTTTTCATTATCAGTTAAGTTAGGATTTATATTTAATGTTTTGCCAGGCTCAATTTCTATTGTTGTACTTTTGGAGGAGCTGCCTACTATTGTCTGAGATAAATTTTTAGTTTTCAGGTTCTGCTGAGATTCAGATTCCAAGATTGCAGTGAAGTGATTATACATTTTTGGGCTGACCGAAGAAGGTTCAGAAATGAAGCTACTGATTAATTCATCTTCGGTAGAGTCTTTGAAAGTTAAAGCTTGTCCGATAGTCAAGATAGGTTGGGTTTCTTCATCCTCATAATCTACCCATACAGAGTTGTCATTATTAATCATGGGTGTAGCATGAGGATAAAGGGTAAGCTGTTTGGTTTCCTGCCCATTAGAGATGGTCATTGATCCTGATCTACAGCTGATGAAAGCATCCGTTGTAGCTAGCCAAGGTCTTCCTAGAATCAGTGGATGACCCCCCAACTTTGTTTTAGTTTGTAACACCACAAAATCAGCTGGGTAATTCCAGGATTCTACAGAAATTATTAGGTCTTCAATGACTCCTTCAGGTTTAATTGTAGAGCGATCAGCCAGCTCTAGAATGGTTGGAGTTTCCCTAATAAAGTTTTTTAACTGTAGCAATTGTGCTGTTTCAAGTGTCATAATGTTTATTGCAGCACCTAAATCTACTAGAAATTTAGAGACAAAAGTTTTTCCAACCTGAACTGTTACTGTAGGGTGACCAGGGTCACCATATTTCACAGGAGGATCTTTTTCTGTCATTAAAGCAGTCAGTTCTCCCATCACATGAACTGTGAGGGGGTCCTTAGCTTTTCTTCCAGGTTTTTTTATGCAGATATCTCTAACAGTCCTAGCATAAATGGGAACATCTCTTAGCGCTTGCAACAATGGAATTTTAACATATAAATTCTGTAGTTCGCCTAAAAGGTTAAAAGTAGGTTGCTCAAGTGTTTTGGTGAGAGCTAGACGTTCAGGGAATGGCGGATCTGCTGTTTGAGCATTGTTGTTAGATGCTGATTCAACTGTTTCAGCATTATTGTTAGCTGGTTTTTCTTTTCCAACTTCCTCTTTATCAGAGTCAGTAATGTCATCAATGATGGGTTCAACAACTCTCCCTGAGCAAAGATGGATATCGTTACATTGCATGGGGGAGACAGGCTAATTTTGAATATCAATTACTTGCAGAGCTTTATTGTTATTTGGGTTGGGGTTGGGTTGCACAGGCAGCTGTGGTCTAATTGCTTGGTTATTCGGAGGAGTATTGGATGGTAAGGAAAGAGACTGTTGATGCTGAGGAAATGGCATCTGCTGGCCTGCCCAGTTCGGATTCCATTGATTAAAATACGATTGCTGGGGAGCCCAAGGATTCCATATGGTAGGATCAGGAAAAGGAAGACTTGGTTGCTGCATGGGTAGAAAATTCATCGTATTAAAGGGTGGGTATTGCATTTGGTTCATGGGTGGGTAATTTGTTTGAAAAGGAGAATGATTATTCCAACGACTAAATGCTGTGTTAGAATTCATACCTTGTCTTTGTGGCCATTGCCTCCTCTGTGTCATCAGGTACACTGCTTCAGCCTCTTCTTCAGTTGACTGCAATGCTGCTTTTATTCCAGGCAGAGAGGGGCATTGCTAGGTCTCATGGTCCTTTTCACAGATCGTGCAGATTGGTACCTTATCTAGTGGGCATTCCCTGAGTGGGTGTTTTTCTCTACATTTAGAACAAAAAATAGCTAGGGCAGCTTCTGCTTCTGCCTGTTTCTTTTTTACCTGCAGAGCATCAATTTGTGAAGCAAAAGAGCTTAACATCTCAGTTTTAAATTCTTCCAACAAATTACCTATTTCGGGCCTTGTTTCTCCTCCACTTGCTGACTTCTGGACTCTTGAATATACATTGTCCCTGCTTTTTGATTTGCTTACTGCTCTTCTTGAACATCTCATGCAGAGGTTGATAATTTCATCAAATGGTTCCTTGGAAATGTCCCCTTTTCCAAGCATATTCAACATGTCCAAGCAGTCATCTCGTACCCCTTTCAGCAGTATTGTTTTCAGAATATCTTTACTCATGGTAGGGTGGTCAGACCACTGCAGATTATACTGCAGTCTTTCCACAAAGTCCTCCAGATTCTCGTCCTCCTTCTGAACCATTTTAAACAACTCTTCCTTCATCTCTGTTGTTTGGCAGTAATCCTGATATTTGGCCAGAAAGCTTTCTTTCATCTGATCCCAGGTAGTGATTGCCTGAGCTCCTAAGCTCATAAACCACCTTAACGCATTCCCTTTCAGTGTTGCTGGAAACAGTTTTAGTTTCTGATTAGGGCTCACATAATCATAACTCCTACATAGTATATCAAATTCAAAGAGGAATTCATCCGGGTCTTCAGAGGATAACCCATGAAAGTTGGGTAATGCTGAAAGTGGAATGTTCTTCATAGGGGTTGCTCCTCTCGGGAGCTCCCCAATAGGGAACTCCAGGGTAGAGAGTGAGTTTTCCCCCCTTCCTTCTGCTCTGTTATCCTCCATTGGTCTTTTTCCTGAATCGCTTGCTTTATCTTCTGTATCTTCTGTCTCTTCAGGTTCTTCTACCGGTTCCTCAGTGTATTCTGGTACTTCCAGCTTCCTTTCAGGTCCTAGTACTTCCTCCGTCTGTCGATCTGTTTGTGAGGAATACTGGATCTGAGGTCTCCGGGAACTCGTCCTCTGTGATGTCTCGGCCTTTGAAATAATTTTGTCAATAAAGGTTTTTCTTCCTCCTTCGCCTTTGCCGCCTGTGAAATTAGGTTTCCTGCGTCCTCTCATGCACCTGTTATTCTTAAAAAGAAATCATTAATTCTTTTAAAATCTCTAGTCACCTTCCCCGGAAACGGTGCCAAAATGTTGGCTACTTGAATTGTTTATTGATTAAACAGTCGAGTACCACATTAATTTGTCAACCCGGGAAAGTCCTTTTATTTCAAAGGTGACCTCGTACTGTATGTACTTAATTCTAAAAGCATTAAAAGCTGTAGTATACACAATTCTATTTTCTGTCAAACTCCTTACTCTATGTTATAACAGTTAAAGTATATTGCAGAGATAAAATGAAAGCAGTTAACTAAGAATACAAATCTGCAAAGAGAAATAATGGCTGCTCTGTTAGCAGAGGATCAGGACCCTATCCTCAGGGTAAGGATGTTCAGCACCTGCCCCTGTAACCAGGTTGCTAATACACACTGCAATTCCAAATCACCGGTGAAGTATTCTTTTACAATATCAAGCAATTAACAAAACAGAGTATCAGCAAAAGGAAATTATCAGAGGTAATGCTACAGAATCCAAACAGAGTACCAGCAAAAGGAAATTATCAAACACACTCACACACTAACAGGAAATAAATGCGTGAATCTTGTGAAGAAGGTGGGCCCTGTCCCTCTCACAAGATTCCCCAGAACACAAATGCTGGATTAGATGCTCAAAACAACCTTTTATTCATCTGTCAAAATGTCCAGTTACAATAAAGATTTAGACTTGCTTTTGTTTTTCAAATTTTCCCTTACAACTTGTTTCCTTTTCTCCCTCCTTTCTAATGTAGATGTCTCCTCTTTATAGAGGAGACATCTATTACAATAGACCGTCATAGTTCATTCAGTTAAACCTTTTTGTCAAAAATAAGAAATCCATCCTTGTTACAGGATGTCGTTACAACAGTGTGATGGTGTATTCTTTCTTGGGTCTCTTACTGTTACACATCTGGTAAACAAACTTCAACCGTCTTCTTGGAATCCTCGTACTATCCTTTGCCGCTTCCCCATTGTTGCTGATTTAGTAAACTCATGATGTTCCTGGTGTTTTAGCAACTGTAACTGTGTTTTACCCTTTCTGGACAGTTGCTGATCGTGCTGTGTCAGCATGGAACTCTGTCGATCTTCTGATAGTTGCTTTTTGTCATTTCCGGTATTCCAGTTGTTGCAAAATAACGTTTTCCCTGCTTTAGATAGTTGTTGTTGCTGGTGTTGCAGCGACTGTGTAGTTGCTGTTTCTGGTGTTGCAGCAACTACGTAGTTGTTGTTTATGGTGTTGCAGCAACTATGAATTATAATTTCTGCAGACTTTAGACAGTTCAACGGTTACTTAGCAACTTGGTTAACTTCTCCAAAGATAATTATAAAGATAACATGAATATGTAATGAATAATTAAACATATAGTAATGCGGAGAGTTACTTCATACCTTGGAATGATTAGGTCATTATATAATCAAAGCTTTCAACTTATGGACTGAAGAGGGTAATATTATAGCAAAAATACAAGGTCAAAAATGGTCAATTTGGAGTCCTAACACTCCTCCTTGGTCCTTCACATCTCAATATCATGCCCAACCAGCCACCCATTCATTTCAATCCTATGCTCAGTCGCAACCTCAGTGGAATGCATCTCATCAGGGGTGGAGGCCCCAATACAACTCTCTTCCTGCTCTTCTACCTCCACCACCTACCCAACCACAACCATTACCTTCTACTCCACCAAGGCAACCCCAAATGCCTGCCCAGCCAAATCCAAACCTGAACAACAGACAGGCTTAGCAAGTGTATAGTGGGGAACCATCATGCCCAACTTATGCTGTGGAGATTCAAGAAATTAACTTGCGATCTGGGAAAGTTCTCCCAGATAGCTAGCCTCCACCTAGGGAGGTTGAGGAAGATAAAGAGGAAAGTGAACCTAAAGCAAATCCACCCTTTCCTGAGAGACTATCCATGACAATCCAACCTACCCCAGAAGAGACTGAAATCCTGGGAGAATTGAAACATTTATGTGTGAAGATACCACTTCTCCAAGCCATAAAAGATGTGCCTATCTACAATAGGTTGATCAAAGGGAAGTGCTTTAGGCATCCAGGAAGGAGAAAGAGAGATGCCCCAACCATCAATGTCATAGGATAACTGTTTGACCTGATGTTGGGGCAGATAATCTTTCCAAAATATCTGGACCGTGGAAGCCCAGTAGTTGATGTCCACATCAATGGCACAATGGTCCCACATACCTTGATTGATCTAGGAGTTTCCATTAATGTGATGAAAAAGGAAACAATGCTCAAACTTAACCTCCAAGGCTCCTTGAGGAAGACCACGATGGTGCTATAACTAGCAGACCGCTCCACATTGACCCTTGAGGGGATTGTGGAGATGTGATGGTCTCCATTGATTCTTGGGAGTGCCTTGCTGATTTCTTAGTTCTCTAGCCAAAGGCAAAGCTCACTGGGTATCCTCTCATTCTGGGAAGACCATGGTTGGCTACAGTCGATGCCTACATCAACTGCTGAGCTGGGAACATGACCATAAAGAACGGGCACATGTCCAACCAGTTAATCATATATCCTCTTGCCCAACCCTTGCTATAACATGATATACCTCTCTGGTTGGAGGAGGAGGATGAGGATGAAGTTTATTCTGCACCACTTTGTACATTAGAAATTTCCATGGGCAGAAAACCGTAAGATGAGGATGATATGATTGAAAATTTGATTCAGAATCCACCTCGTAGTGTATCACCATTAGAATACATAGTAAGAGAAACCCAAAACAACCCCTCAACTGATATCTGTGTGGCCAACCCCACTTCTCTCCGTCTTAAAAATATAGAGTTTGGCCCAGAAAGAACATTGAAAATCAATCCATCCCTATCTAATTCCCAGGAGAAGGATCTATGCAGCATACTGAGAAAACATCTAGATGCCTTCGCCTGGAGTTATAAGGAGATGAAGGGAGTGAACCCTTTAGTATGTACTCATCATATATACATCAAGGAATATTGCAAGCCAGTCAGGCAGCCTCAAAGGAGGATGAAACCAACACTTAAAGATATTGTTAAGGAAGAACTGCAGAAATTGCTTGATGTAGGATTCATCTATCCCATCTCTAATAGTGAATGGGTCTCTCATTTGGTGCTAGTGCCAAAGAAATCTGGTAAGTGGAGAATCTGTGTTGACTATCAGGAATTGAACAAAGCCACTAAAAAGGACCATTTTCCTTTACCTTTCATAGATCAAGTGTTAGACGGTCTAGCAGGGAAAAAGTTTTTCTCCTTCCTAGATGGGTTTAGTGGGTACAATCATATTCAAATCAGCCCAGAAGACCAAGATAAGACCACTTTCACTTGTCCTTGGGGTACCTTTGCATACCGGGTCCTTCCTTTTGGTTTGTGCAATGCTCTAGCCACTTTCCAAAGAGCAGTATTGAGTATATTTTCTGAACTGGTTCATGATGCAGTAGAAATATACATGGATGATTTTACTCCTTATGGCTCTGACTTTCAGGAAGCTTTGTCTAACCTAGGAAAAGTTCTAGATAAGTGTATTGAGATGAACTTGTCCCTCAATCCATAAAAATGTGAATTTTGGATGACTGAAGGGACCGTGCTAGGTCATGCAATATCTCAACAAGGACTGCAGGTGGACCCCAACAAAATTGTCATCATCCAAAGGGTCCCACCTCCTCAAAAGGTGAGATATGTCAGAAGCTTCCTAGGCTTAGCTGGATATTACAGGAGATTCATTAAAGACTTCAACAAGTTAGCCTCTCCTTTGTTTGGCCTCCTAGGAAAAGATGTTGAGTTCATTTGGTCGGAAAACTGTCAAGAAGCCCTAGATACCTTGAAGAGCAAGCTACTAACTGCCCCAATTCTCAGAGGCCCAAACTGGGTCCTACCCTTTCACATTCACACAGATGCCTCCAGCAAAGCAATAGGAGCAGCCTTAGGACAAATTGATGAAAAGTTACCTTATGCCATATACTTTATAAGCAAAAACTTGTCAAAGGCAGAGCTAAACTATACAGTGACTGAGAAGGAACTCCTACCTATCATGCATTCTTTAAACAAATTAAGACATTATATCACAGGCTATCAAACCTTTGTGCACAATGATCATGTTGCAATTAGATATTTAATGAACAAACCAAATGTAAATGCTCGCATTATTAGATGGTTTCTTTTACTGCAACAGTTTGATTTGACCATTATTGATAAGCCTGGTAAAGAGAATGTTGTTGCTGACTTTTTGTCTAGAGTAAATTTTCCTATAGGTGAAGAAGGAATGGTGGATGACCAAATGCCAAATGAACACCTATTTGCTATATCAGTACTCTCTCCATGGTTTGCTGATATAGCAAACTACTTCGTTTTAACACAGTTCCCACCACACCTATCCTCAAAAGAGAAGAGCAATATAATAAGGAAAAGAACCCATTTCACCTGGATTGGAGGCAATGTCTTCAAACTTGGCCCAAATCAGATCTTGAGAAGATGTGTCAGGGAGGAGGAAGTCTTTGACATCCTCTTGACCCGTTATGACGGGCCTTGTGGAGGTCATTTTGCAGCAAAAATAACCGCCTTCAAGATATTGCAAGTAGGCTACTATTGGCCCACTCTTCATCAGGATGTGAGGAGATACATGAGCTAGTGTGATTGGTGTCAGAGGATGGGGAAACCCACTCCAAAGGATGAAATTCCCATGCAACCTCAAGTGACCTTTGAGCCATTTGAGAAGTGGGGCATGGACTTTGTGGGGCCTATCAACCCCCCTTCAAAGCAGAAGCAATACATCATTGTGTGCACCGACTACCTGACAAAGTGGGCGGAGACAAAAGAAATCAAAGCAGTGACAGAGGAAAAAGTAGTTGAGTTTTTGAGGGAAAACATATTCTACAAGTTCGGGTATCCGAGAGAGTTGGTCACAGACCAAGGCAATCAGTTCACTTCCAACCTGATTGAAGACCTGCTCACACATCATAAGATCAAGCACAGGACTTATACCCCTTACCATCCAAAAGCCAATGGGCAAGTTTAAGTCACTAACAGATCATTGGAAGGGATCCTAACCAAGGTAGTGAGCAACAACAGAAAATACTAGGTGGACAGATTCGTTGAGGCCACTTGGGCCTACAACACAACATGGAAGACCACCACCGGGTTCACACCCTATGAACTAGTTTATGGGAAGAAGGCTTTGTTGTCAATAGAGCAAAAATCAATACCCTAAGGATGGTGGCTCAGCTGGACCTAGACCTTAGCCATGCATAGAAAGAGAGATTACTTCAACTTAATGGATTAGATGAGTATAGATTGCAAGCCCTTCTCCATACAAAGGTATTTCAGCTTCAGAGAAAGATATGGCATGAAAGAAATATCAGGGAGAAGCAATTCCAAGAGGGAGATTGGGCACTACTCTATGATTCAAGATACAAGGATTTCAAAGGAAAGCTGAGGACACGATGGTTGGGACCCTACATTGTGGAGAAATGCAATGACAATGGTTTAGTTCTGATAAGAACCATTGATGATGAAGCCATCCCCATGCTTGTCAATGGACATCGGTTTAAAGTCTACAAGAAACCCCTCTCCAAGCGAGGGTTTATTGAAGATTTGAATAAAACAGTGATAGTAGTGGAGGATGTCTTAGCTTCCACTTCACCCACTCACTGAAGGAAAAAGAGAAAAAATAAGGACTCAAGTGAAAACCTATATGAGGTGCTTGAGTCCCATCATTTGGTTGAAAACCTCTTCTGATGCGGCCCAGTGATGTCAAAAAAAGGGGAAAAGAATAAGATCCCTAGGTGAAAACCTCCCTTGGAGGCACCCAGAGAAGGCAATTAAGGTGAAAACCTCTCTGAGGTGCCCTAGTTGTTTTCAAAAATAAATAAATAAAAGAGAAAGAAAAAAATGAATTTTTATTGCATTGTAGGTTTGTAGGAGGACTACAGGGAGCAGAAGAAGGTTCCAAGGGGACCTTGACATTCATAATAGCATCCATCTCATCTTCTCCACATCTTCCTCCATCATTTTTGGCATCTCTTTCACCCCACTATACCTCTTTTTCCAAAACTGTGTTTTCTATAGGAGGCTCCTGTAGGAATTACAGAGAGCCAAAAGTGTCTATAGGAGGTAGTTTGAGGGACAAGAAAATCTTCATGAGAAACCTATAATCCCTCTTACGATCTTCAAACCTCCTTTCCATCATTTCCAAGCTTGCATCACACTCCATGCATCATTATTATTTTTTTTTTCCTTTCCAAGAAAAAACAAAGAAAAATAGTTTTTCAGTTTTGAAAAAAAACAAAAATAAAAGGAGGAAAAGGCACCATTAACTTTACTTGAAGCTTACCTACTATCCCTCCATCATTCATCTCCACCTCTGGCATCATTATTGAGCTCCAAGCATAGGAAAATAGCTGAAGTTTCAAGGGGAGAAGCAGCTACATGAGCTCCTATAGGAATTCCTGTAGCAGCTGATCCCATAGAAGTCCAGCACCAGTAGCAAGGGACAACAGATCTGAAGGTTGAAAAGGCACATGCAACTCAGCTCCAACAAAAGAAGAACTTGAAAAAACACACAAAAACACATCAGCAAGAAGAGACAACATGCATGAAGGAAAATGGAGGCATGCAGCAGAGAAAGCCACAACACCTCACAGTCGATGGCAACAAATACACTTGGATTACAGGTAAGTAGCTAAGTCAATCCTCTATCTGCATTCATATGAAGGAAACGAGATGGTTGAAATCGAAAGAGGGAAATGTGACTAGTTAACTTGGCCACATTCATTTAGTTGACTCCACCTAACCGAGATATCACCCACACGTGCGCACAGTCAACTCAAGAAAAAGATGTGAAGGACAAGTAGTGGGAGGAAGAGTTAACTTTGATGCAGTAATGAGGGGATGATTATGAGGGGGGTCATGATGACCAAGTAGGTGGGGACCAACGGTCCTAATCTGGGCAACATACACCTTGCCAGCTCAGCACTCATAACCCAAAACAACCATAAAAGGTAATGAGAACTCCTCCCCGTGCATTCTGACCACCTTTTCTTCAGATTCTCCTCGTAACTCAGCTACACAACAGTCTTATTATGCTCCCACAACCTCGTATCCACAATCCTCCATCGATTTCCTCCATATTTTTTCTTTCGGCATTTTTTACAGGAACACCTACAGGAAATCTATAGGAGAGACAACGGGCTTTTACAAGAGGGGCAGTGAGTCATTTTGAAGGGAGGAAACATGATTTTTGGCACAAATTTCAGTTTGAAGAGGTAGGGTTCATGAATTCGCTCTGTTGAATATCAACATGTGAAAGAGTTGGTCTCAAAGTGAAGATAAAATGAGTCTTTAAGAGGGTAGAAATACATAAAAAAAAATTCTGTTTAAAAAAAAAAGAACAGCCCCCTCTGTTTTTCTATTTCACTCAAAATTCTTTGTCTCCACCTCCATATCTGGTTTTTCAAAAGAAGTAGATGCAATATGAAAGGGGGGTTTATGAGAAAAAAGCCCACTAACTCCACTAGACTCCATGCACATCCTCAAGTGGTGGAAATATTTACAAGGGAAAATCAGATGAATTTCTTGACAAGTTTAGAGGGTTTGATGATAAAATTGTCCATGAATTTGCTCTCTCTTTGGACCCTCACATAAAAACTCATGCTACTATAACCATTAGAGGCCTCTCCATTGAAATAACCCCTGAATTCATCAATAGGGTCACTACCCTTCCTCTTGGGCTGCCTTGGAGTAAATATGAGAAAATAATTGGCCAGGCTGCTAACCGGAAAATTTTCCAAGATAATGAAACCCTTGTTGAAGACAAAAATGGAATTAGGAGGGCTAGTGTACCATATCCCTAGGATGAGGTTAGCTACCAAGTGATCAAATACATTTATTGTGAGGGGAGGCACAACATTGTTTATGGATATCATTTTAGAATCCTCCAAGAATTGAGATATGGCATGGATACGCCAGCACATCAAAAGCTCAGTATCCCTTACTTTCTTCTTCAGTTCCTCATTGACTCCAGCACCAAGGTACAAGAAGGAAATTCACAGTAGCTAGCTCACCATGGCCTAATCAAGATCCTAGTAGAAGAATCCCTCCATACCCTTACAATCCTTATAGCATGGGAAGCTTTCAGAAATATGACAGTTGAGGATGACATCAAGGAATTAACCTATGATGTCAGTCCTGCTGTCAGTGAGGAGGGAGAACAGCAAGGAGGAGAAGATGAAGCCAGTGGTGACATAGAAGAGCAAGAGAGGAAGGAGGAAAGAAAAGAAAGAGGAGGGGAGAGTTGAAGAGACAGAACAGGAGGTAGAAAGAGACAGAGCAGGAGGAGGAAAAAGACACAGAAGAGGGAGAAAAGGAGGCAGAGAGGGCATAGCAAAGAGAAGAGTCCCCTGAAAGTTTGGAAAGAGAAGAAGCAGTTTCCCTCACTGCCCTCAGTACACCAATCAAGCAGAAGCAAAAGGGGAAAAGAAAAACCTCCATGTATTTCAGGGCAAGGAAGAGTACCAGAATTAAAACAAGAAAACCTCAACCCTCATCAAAGACTCCCATTAACATTGAAGATTCACCATCTGCCAAGGTGAAAGAATCTCCTTCCAAGTCACCCATAACCTATGAAAGGAGGACTACAAGATCTTCTACATGGAAGGGAAGGGAAATTCCAAAAGACCCCAAACCAGACCTACTGGAGGCTAAAACAGTCCTATAGGAGACACTGTCCAAACTACAGGAGACACAAAAACTTGAGGAAAAGATAGGAGGACAATTAGAGGTGAAAGAGGAAGCACAAGAGCTACAAGAACCTAAGCCGCAGCCTAGTCTGGACTCCTATTACAGACTACTTGAGGGAGGCAAGATAATCCCGTAGAAATTTGCAATTCCACTATTTTTCAAATTGGAAAAAGAGAGAGTGAGAACACATAGGTGGATGCAGATAGCCAAGTCCAAAGAAGTTGAGGATATTGGCCACATGGAAGACAAACTCAGGGAAATGGACAGGGAATTGAGTGCTATCAGAGACAAAGAAGCCATTACAAGGAGCCACCTTGAGAATGAGAATGAATTACTAAGGAGGCAGCTACAGGAGAAAGAGACTCATTTGGCATACATGGCCAGCTTATCCATAGAAGCATTACAATGCAGAACACCAGCCAAATCTTATGGCCTCTATCTGAAGGATCAATGGCTTCAATTCCAAATAAAAACTTTGGCACAAAGAGGCATAATGCCTTTCCAAGAATACAGGCAGTTGATGGATTTGTGTGACCAAAGCACCTACGAGGACAAAGCAAAGATGGCAGAGTTCTATCTACACAACATGGCCCTCACAGACCTGAATGTGTGGGATCCCAATGCCAATCTAGGGGATCTGCAAGTAATGGCCATGGCATCATGGATGAACCATGAAGAATTGAGGGCAGTAGAAATGAAAAGATTGTGAATAAAAGAGCAGAATGAACCATTGATGATAAGAGCTGAGCCATCAGATCCTATGGCACTCATCAGCACACACAACCAATCAGGAACAATCCATTGCACACTTTGAAGATATGCTTAGGCTACTTGGGGATGACTGTGTGCATGCATGCATGAGAATATGGAACACCCTACCCCACAGCTTGCAGATCAGAGAATATCATTCCCCCATGAGGCTGAAGGAGGCATTGAAAAGAGTGCCAATGTACAAGCGCTCTATGGAAAGGCTGAAGGTCAACTGGATTGGCCTCAAACTGAGTCCTCCACTCATATTAGGCATGCTGGAAGACAGAAGAGAAGAAGAAGAGAAGGAGAAGTGGAAGGACATAGACAGAAAGGCAGGATTTTATGGAGAACATAAGCAGACCACATCAAAAGCTTGGAATGCTAGAGAGGCCACCAGGGCCATGAAAGACCAAGAGATTGACTAGGTTGCTTAGAGGATGAGCAACACCTTCAGTAGGGGGTGATGATGAGCCTCATAAATGGGTAATTATATGGGTTCATTTTACCTCCTAACCTAGTCAAATCAACCATTCTCTTAGCTTATTGTATGATTTTCTGATTATACTTATGCTTATAGGGTGAGTTGAGTTACTTATGATGCCATGTGGTCTAACATGTATTTAATGTAGATTATTGATGGATTTCGAGGTCAAAGTAGACAGAGGAGAGAAATTATAGGATGGAATCCCCCTCATTTATTTCTCCTCACTTCGAATTCGCCTTCATTCAGCTCAGAGTACAAGCAGCCGAATCATCCACTAGAAGGCAACCAAGCAAGTGGAATATGATTGATAGTTTTCTCAAGTTTTGGGAGCCAAGCCTCCATGATTTTAAGGAAGCTATTGGTAGCTTCAGATGTATAAGTAGAGAGGCCTAGGACCTCACTAGGGTCGACTTTGTTTGCTTGGGTAAACTCTGCTCAAATTTCAAGCTTACTATTTTATGACAGTTTTATGTAATCTTGCTATTTTTTGATAATGAAGATGGAATCCTTTTTGAGCTAGCACTGAGTTACCTTAGAGGGTTGAAGCTCTTGGGTTAGGACCCAATCCAAGAATTCAAGCTTCTCTTTACTTGTATTTCTATGCTTTACTTCAGTTTGTAGATTAGTTTGCTGTTAGATGTATTTCTCTTATGGTTAAGAATAGGTTGCTTTTGATGATTTAGTAGCCTGCTTCCATTTGTGATTTCTATAGAAAGTTAAGAGGTGATTATAGAAGATTCAAAAGGCTATCAACAATTCGTTGGCCTCTCTTCCTGCCTCCGGGACCATGATTTGAGGCAAAGACTCTCTTGCTGCCCCAAAAACACAGATTTTCCTCATTCCTAGGACTTCTAGTGTTTGCAGCTCTCTAGTAGGTTGATAGTCTAGTTTTGCTTTGATTTAGATCTTCTTTATCATGTTCACTTCCTGATTTGCAATAGTCCTTTTGCATGCTTTCCTTTCTTACAACATTTCCCAACATTTCCTTCTATACATCATAGTTTAGGCCATTTTAATGCAAAACTCTGTTTTTCCTAGGATGCACTCATTTCATTGGTTGCTTGATTTTCTTGGTTGACTGTTAGTTTCTATGCAGCAGATCTCTTCCAGAAGTAGGCTAGCTTACCAACAATCACACCCTCCATTTTATCCATGCTCTATAGGTCTCCCAAACCTCACTTCAATTCTGCCCTAGTTTCCTTCATTTTTCATAGAACTTCTTCCTCTCTCCTGGTGATTCATGGTAGACCTTAGGCACCCTAATACCTCATTAAACCTTCATCCACCTTTTCCACCCACTCTCACACCCTCAAAACAATGAATATTTCTCTCGGCCTCCTCCTGTAGGCCTCTTGTAGTGTCCTTGTTTTCGTCCTGTAGTTTTCCTGTGTCCTCCTGTAGTTTTTCTTGTAGGCTTTCTTTTGAAGGCCGAGTGTGGGAAAAGCCTCCAGAAGGCCACCTAAGACCTCCTAGGACCCATCCACACTATGCTACATCCTCCCAAGCTCCAAATCCACCGTCTAACGCCAGTTGTTCGCTACCACACTCACACACAACAAATTAGATGCATGTTAAATTCACATAAAAATCCAAAAATATGTTTTTTTCTTATTTACTTCCAGAAATAGCATGGTTAGATGTTTTTTACTTCCTTGAGTAGGTAATGGCATTTATTTCATGGTTTTCATAGTGTTTTTTCCAAAAGTAGAATTATCTTGTTAATTAGGGTTTACTAGGTTTTGCTTTACATTCCAGTGTTTCTCCTTTCTACAGTTAGAATAGCATATGTAGAGTAATATTTCTTTCCTTTCATCACACATGGAGCTTCTTCTGAAATCTATAGAAGTTTTATTGAGCTCCTAGTGATCTCGCACCAGCTGACTAAGTGACAACCTGCAGTGAGAACTAGTACTTGTGCATATAGCACTGACGCTTCCAAGTTTGTTACGAACTACCGGGTTGATAAAAGTAAAGGTGGTAACCTAGGAGTTGCAGCATTCTTGCTGCGATACTGGCGCCCACCAAGTGGTTTTGCGAGTATGAGAAATATGATGGTGGTGATGTCTTCATGGGGGATGATGAGAAGGCTAGAATTGTTGGTCGCGGAAAAGTGAAGTTGAAGTTGCAAGGTGGAAGGGTTAGAACACTTCTAGGTGTTTTTCATATTCTTGCATTGGCCAAAAATATGATTTCCATAAGCAAGCTAGATGATGTAGGTGTAAAAACAGTGTTCGAGAAGAATACTTGCAAAATGGTTCGGGGAGCACTGGTATTGATGCGGGGAGTTCGAATTGGAACTCTGTACAAGCTGCAAGGTAGCATTGTTATTGATGGGTGCAACAGTTTTACGGTTCGTGAAAGTGGAGCAGAAAATCTAGTTGTCTCTGGAGAGAAGACCATGCTATGGCATCAAAGGCTTGGTCATATTGGCGAGAATGGCCTTCGAATACTTCATGGTAAAGGTATGGTAGAAGGTATGAGTAATAGTTCTCTGGATTTTGATTTCTGTGAAAATTGTGTATATGGGAAGCAGAATCGAGTGAGCTTCTCCTTTGGTGGTAAGTAGGCGAAACATATATTAGAACTTGTGCAAAGTGATGTGTTTGGACCTGTGAAGGTTCCATCACTGGGTAAGTCTATGTACTATGTATCATTTATAGATGACTTCTCAAGGAATACATGGATATATTTCCTTAAGAAGAAATCTGAAGTCTTTGATAGGTTTAAAGAATTTAAGGCTCTGGTGGAAAACCAGACAGAGAAGAAGATAAAGGTGTTTAGGACATATAACGGTGGAGAGTTTTGCAGCAAGGATTTTGAAGAATTCTATAAGAAGTGTGGTATAGAACGACAAAATACTACTCCATACACACCTGAGCAAAATGGAGTTGTAGTAAGAATGAACAAGACGTTGATGGAAAGGGCAAGAAGCATGCTCTGTGGTGTTGGGTTAGGATAGGAATTATGGGCAGAGGCGGTGGAGACAGCATGTTACCTGGTGAACAGATCACCTTCATCAGCGTTGGAGGATAAGACTCTACATGAGGTATGGATTGGTAAGAAACCCTCTCTTTCACATCTGAGGGTATTTGGATGTGATGCATATGTACATGTTCCAAAGGAGAAACGAACCAAGTTGGATAGTAAATCTGAAAAGTGCATCTTTATTGGGTATAAGGATGGTTTAAAGGGTTATAAGCTTTGGAACCCAGTAACAAGGAAGGTTGTGTACAATTGAGAAGTGGTGTTCAGAGAGGTAAAAGATGTTATTAAACATGAAGTCCAACGAAAGGAACCTGAGAAGATAGAGTTTGAGCTTAAGGAGGAAGAATCGGGCTCTACAACAGAGGAGGAATTAGAAGATGAAGAGCCACAAACTCCGGGTGTGAGAAGATCAGTTCGAGAAATAAGGCAGCCAGAAAGGTATAGTCCATCTGCTTTCTATTCAAATTTTTCTTTATCTATTACTGACGATGATCCCAGAAGTGTGAAGGAAGCTGTAGATTCAGAGGATGGAAAACTCTAGAAAGAGGCCATGGTTGATGAAATGGCATCTTTGCAACAAAATGAGGCTTGGGATCTGGTGGACTTGCCGGCTGGAAGGAAACCCATTGGTAGAAAATGGGTGTTCAAGAAGAAGACGAATGCAGAAGGAAAGGTGGAGAAATACAAAGCTCGGTTGGTAGCAAAAGGTTATTCCTAGGTGTCGGGAATTGATTTTGGTGATATTTTTTCTCCTGTTGCCAAGGTAGCTTCTATTAGATTACTTTTATCTGTTGCTGCTGCTTTTGATTTTGAGGTAGAACAGATGGATGTGAAGACACCATTTCTTCATAGGGATTTGGAAGAGGAGATCTACATGAAGCAACCTCAAGGTTTTGCGGTGAAGGGTAAGAAAGAAATGGTATGCAAGTTAAAGAAGTCTCTGTATGGGTTAAAATAGTCACTAAGGATGTGGTATCAGAAATTTGATACATTTATACGGGGACATGGCTTCGCCAGAAGCAAAGCAGATCATTGTGTGTATTTTAAATTAATTAGTGACCATGTTATTTATCTGGTCTTTTATGTGGATGATATGTTGCTAGTTGGAAATGACAAAGAAATTATCTAGGATTTGAAGACCCAACTGTCCTCCAAATTTGACATGAAAGATATTGGTGCTGCAAACTATATTTTGGGCATGGAAATTAAAAGAGACCAGGCGAAGAGGAAGATCTAGTTGAACCAGAGGAAGTATGTCAAGACAATACTGCACAGGTTTAATATGAAAGATAGTAAATTGGTGAAGGTTCCTATTCCTGTAGGTGTGAGGTTATTTGCTGAACAGTGTCCCAAGGCACAAGAAGAGGAAGAGGACATGTCCCATGTTCCATATGCAAGTGCAGTTGATAGCCTGATGTATGCAATGGTCTTTACTAGAACAGACATTGCACATGTAGTGGCAGTATTGGGCAGGTTTATGTCAAAACCAAGGAAGGAGCACTAGACAGCAATGAAGTGGGTTTTCAAGTATTTGCATGGCACTAGTGATTATGGTTTGTGCTACCAAGGAAGACCAGGATTGGACAATGTTGGATATTCGTGACTTTGTTGATGTAGACTGGGCTGGAGATCTGGATCAGAGAAGATCTACAAGTGGGTATGTGTTTAACCTATTTGGAGGTGCAGTCAGTTGGATGAGTAAGAAAAAATCTATAGTGGCACTATCAACTACAGAGGTAGAATACATGGCAGCCACTCATGTAAGCAAGGAAGCAGTTTGGTTACAGAGATTGTGTTCAAGTATGGGGTTAGTACAAGGAGCTATAAGGATAGACTGTGACAGCCAAAGTGAAATTTTCTTGGCAAAGAACCTTGTGTATCATTCAAAGACAAAGCACATTGATGTTCAGTATCACTTTGTGAGGGATATGATAGAAGACAAAAAGGTGTTGCTGGTAAAGGTGGACACTTTGAAAAATATTGCAGATGCATTGACAAAATCTATGAGCTATGAGAAGTTCTCTTGGTGTAGAGAAAAAATGGGCGTTGCAGGGTTGGATAAATGACTAAGCTCTCTTGTGGCCCCCTGTGGAAAGAAAACAAGAAGTGGGAGAATGTTGGGTTGTGTTATATTCTTTCCACAACCAGCCCACGTAGTTAATTAGGGGGTTAGAGGGGGCACAGAGCCCCCCCTTCATTGAGCTGATTGCGTGGCGGGGGGGTCACAGGGGGTTTGAGGGGTGTAGGTAACCCCCCTCTATGGGGTCCAGTGCAACACCCCGTAAAATTTTGTTTTTTGGACCCTATAATAGGTTGGGCGGACATACCTATGGTTTTGTGCATGTTTTTCGCACATGGTTTTGGACACGATGGTTTTCGGTCCATGGTTTTGGACGCGATGGTTTTCAGCCCATGGTATTGGATGCTTTGGCATGTATAAATATGTATCGTAACATTGAAAGGAACATAATGAAAAATCAAGCTGGTAGTCCCAGTTTTGGGATCCAGGGGAAATCTCTGTTTATATGTGTTTTATGTGTTATGCTCCCGCATTGTTTATTTTTTGTGTTTTAGAATTCGTATGCAGGTAATTTCTATACAGGGTTAAAATCTGTAGTGAAGATGGTTCTGAAGCTGGATGCCCATCTAGTGAAGCACATGCCGTATAGATTGAACCCTAGGGTGAAAGAAAAGGTTAAGAGTGATATCAACAAAAATTTAGAAGCGGGGATTATATTTCTGGTAGGTGAAGCGCAATGGATAAGTCTGATAGTCATACAGAACAAGAAAGACACGATAGAAATTAGAGTCTGCATTGATTATGGAAATTGTAACAATTCATGTGTGCATGAACCCTTTTCGACACCCTTCAGTGATGAATTCCTGGACAATGTAGCAGGGATGAAGCATATTCATTCACGGATGGATTCTCGGGCTACCACCAAGTTCGAATAGCTGAATAGGACAAAAGAAAGAAAACGTTCACCATTGAATGGGGGTTATATGCTTACCATGTAATGCCTTTCAGGTTGAAGAACACACCTGTGGTCTTCTCAAGGATTACTATAGCTGCATTCTAAGATTACATTAATAGGTTCCTAGAAGTGTACATGGATGACTGGAAAATATATAGTCTGCTGAAGAAACACACAAGCTTACTAAGGGTCATGTTTGAAAGGTGCCGACAGTTGCAAATTTCCTTAAACCTAAAGAAGTGCATTTTGGCGATCCCATTTGGAACACTGCTGGGCCACATTGTTTGCAAAGACGGAGTGTGCATAGATCCAAAAAAAGTTGCGGTAGTCGTCAAGATGGAACCACCACACAATGTAAAGCAATTGCAGTCCACTCTGGGCCATACAGGGTATTACCAGTGGTTCATTAGGAATTATGCATCAATTACAACCCCGATGGAGAAGTTACTAAAGAGGACAAAAGTATTCACTTGGATGGAGGACTGTCAAGCAGCATTGGATAAATTGAAAGAGAAATTGGTAAGTGCTCTGATCCTTGTCTATCCAGATTGGAAAAAAACATTTCATGTACATATTGATGTGTCAGGGATCGCACTAGGAGCAGTCTTAGCGCAACTAGGTGAGAGAAATATGGATCACCCAATGTACTATGACAGTAGGAAGTTTTCAACTGCAGAATGGAACTATACGACAATAGAGAGGGAGGCACTGGCCATGGTCTACTCTCTGCAAAAATTCAAGCATTACTTGTTGGGAGAGCCATTCAAGTTTTTCACAGATCATTCAACACTAAAATATTTAGTAAACAAACCAGTGCTAGAAGGCAGGATATGCTGATGTTTATTACTCTTCCAAGAATTTACTTTCGAGGTAGTCATCAAACCCAGCAGATTGAATGTGGGGCCAGATCATTTGTCACGACTGGAGACTGGAGAGAATGAAGGGGCTTTAGATGATCAACTGCTTGATGCTGACTTATTTAGAATAGAAGTAGTCTTAGAATACTTAGAAGAAATTGCTGGGCTATTGACAACAGGAAACTACCTGAATGGGTATACACCAACACATAGGTGGCATCTAATAGTAAGGGCAACAGACTACCAACTAATCACAGGACATATCTATAAGATGTTATTGGATCAACTCCTAAGACATTGCATACTTCAGCTCAAAATAGAAGATGTGCTATGGGAAAGTCATGCTAGGGTCGCGGGAGGCCATGTAGGAGGAAAAGCCATCGCAAGGAAGACAATACATGCAAGATTATGGTGGCCAACCCTCCACAAAGATTCTAAAGAGTATGCTAAGAATTGTGATGTATGTTAGAGGGTTGGGAAGCCTTTCTGATGGGACAAAATTCCCTTGAAACCCGTTCATACAGTGCAGATATTTGAGAAGAGGGCAATAGATTTCATTGGACCAATAACATCACCAGCAAGAAATTCACATGCAAGACACATAATAATAGCCACTGAATATCTCACTAGATGGGCAGAGGAAACACTCATCAAGGATTGTACAACCGACACTGTCGCAAGATTCATTTTTGAGAATATAATTTCAAGATTTGGATGCCCAAAAATCTTGACAAGTGACCAAGGAACACATTTTATAAATGAAACCATTGAGTCTCTTCTAAAAAATTTGAAGGTTCAGCATAATAAAAGTAGTCCATACCATCCACAGGCTAATGGGGTTGTCGAGGCATTCAATAAAATACTGGAAAAGGGTCTCACAAAAATTATATCAGCTAACAGGGACGACTGGGATGAGCGTGTACCAACAACTCTATGGGCATACAAAACAACAATGAAAAGACTTCATAGAAAAACACCATTTTAGTTGGTATACAGGAAGGAAGCAGTAGTGCCAGCAGAGTTCATAGTACCCAACATGTTTATCTCCAAGGCAACAAAAATGACAGATAATGTAGCACTAAGAGAAAGACTAAATCAACTGATGGAACTTGACGAATCCAGATTCTTGGCTGAATTTCACTAGTCAGTAGAGCAGAGAAGGCAAAATATTGGCATGACAGGACTATCAGGAAGAATACATTCAAAGTTGGAGATAACATATTATTATACGACAACAAGTTCCAAAAGTTCCCGGGTAAATTGTAGATGCACTAGGTGGGCTCATTCATAGTTGTGGATATCAAAGATTCTGGAGTGGTATGGTTGGTGCAACTGGACAAAGATATGATACAAGATTGGGTAGATGGCGCATGCCTGAAGCCCTTCCACATACCAACGAACATAATCTCAAGTTAAGGGGGTCTTAGAAATGAGCCCACAAGTAGCTTGTAGTTATTAAAAGTTAACTAAGTCATTTCAACAATCATTTGAAGTTTGTGTCTTTTATCATCCTTTTAGAAAGAATAAGCAAAAGTGTCAATAAGGTTGCAGCAAAATTGTCATAATACCATAATCCATTTGTTGTTGGGGGAAATAGGTAGATCTAACAGTCACTCGTAGGCACATGCATTTCCAGCTCTTAAGTTACATGTAGGCAGAAACTTTTTTAGTCTTAATAATCACATGTTGTATCCATCCTTTCTGCCATTTGAGTAGTCATTTCCATAATAATTAAGTAATAATGCAACTGTCAAGTGGAAGCCATAAAATATTTTCCCATTAGGAACAAATTTAGTTAATAAATACCCTCCATTATGGAAAAGTTAATAAGCCATGCAACCCACTCTATCCTTTCCCAGTCCATGTCATAAATGTTAGGTCCAAGTCAGCTGACGGTGGCAAAGCATGGTTAGGATACACGAGGAAAGTTGTTGTAGTATTTAGTTGCCAAAGTCCAGTTAGGAAATCTCGTGTCAAGCCTAACTACTTAATTTGCAAGATAATGAAGAAAGATATAGATTTCAAGTGCAGGTAGCAGAGAAAATCCAATTCTACTATGAAGAACAACAACAGAACCACAAAAGTGCAAAGTCTCAGGTGACGATTGTCTATCAGAGATGAAGAGCAATGGTAAAAGGAATTCTCTTAGTTCCAGAGGATAAACTAGATGAGCGAATTGTGCTGTTGGAAAATCTATATGGAAAATATGACAAGTCTACCTTAGTTGACAATGACCTTACTGATTACTTCTAGTTTCCAACGCTAAAAAGGGAGGTTTATACAGAAGAAATCCAGAAGGAATATGGCACCAGAAAAACTAGAGTCAGGGAGGATTTCAGGGGATTGAAGAGGTCAACGCTGGTCAATTTGAGAAGTTTACTAGTCTTCGACACTCAACTAGCTGCAATGCAGTGTACCAAATTACTAGCAAGTAGAATGCATGGGGGGTCCCTGTGGCTCGACAAGGAGTACCCAATTCACGTAGACGATATTCATCATCTCGCATGACTGCTAACCAAAGGAAATGCAGTAAACACAACATCCCAAGCAGGCGCCAAAAGAGAAAAGAAGCAAGGAGAAGACAATTATTATGCAAAATATGGAACCAAGCGAGGCGGAAGGGTAGCTAAAATTGACATGATATGCAAAGTTGAGATAAGGTTCTCCTGCTACATAATAGAAGGTAATACCATGAGACACTTTGCAAGGAATGAATGCACTCTAGATGCAATTTCGGTTGTGGAGCACTGCTGCAATGGAGAAGTGCTCAACTAGTAAGCTTTTGTATTAAACGAGCTCTTTGAAGCATGTGAAGATATCTATAGGCAGAGTACCAATTTCCTATTTGGATACATACTAATGTCTCCGGCGATGTGGAAATTGGTATGGGTACCATCAAGGGGGAGGGAGATGATGTAGATCACTAAAGGACAACCACTAGCGATATGGTATGAGCCATGGAGAGCTTCGGGGGACCTGAGTTGTAAATAAATTAATGAGGTAGCCTTCTCTGAATGGTATGAGTTGATGCTGAGTGCAATCAGGTCGACAGAGAGGATACCCAAAATACTGTTGGATTAGTTCTCCGAGGAAATATAGTTTGGAGCCTCGGATGGGCACACTTACCTTTAACCACGGTGTGTCCATCCCAACACTTTCAAGATGAGGTCACAAAAAATTGTTTTGACTGAAGATGCACTCCATAGCAAGATTGGATCATGGCTAGGGGTCATCTATGAAATTACAGAGGGGAAGTACCGATATCTGTTTGGTGGATTAAAGCCATAGTTGCAAGTGGGAGAAGCAGGGGAAAGCAGTAGAAAGAGGCCAACTAAAGATGACATTCACCTGATGGTGCTGCAAATGGAACAAAAAATGTTTGTGATAAGGCAAATGATCACAAGCTTCGACGAGAACTCAGGTGAGGCTAACCAGCCCATGCAATTTCAAGGTTCTACTATGTTTTTGCCAATTATTACAACTCTGTTGGCTATGGAAATCCCCATTGGGGGTGCTCGAACCCCATCCCAACCAACAGTCCTGAAACCCAAAAAGAAAAGAGTAATTCGGAACCCGGTCGTTAAGAAGTCGAGAACTACCCTGACAATTCACATTGTCGACCTTACTGATGAGGTCGGAAAATCAGTCTCTACATCCCCAGTTATTGAATAAATCCCCCCCAATACCTCTACTATCCTACCTTAGTCACGGGAATCTTCTCTCCACACGGCCTCCACTTCCACAACCCTGTCAGAAACCATCCCCTCTAGCACATGACTAGCAACTATAGAAATGGAGGTTGAATCAACAGAGTAGTTTAGAGGGGCCACCTCTGCCAGTGGCACCCAACAGACCTCACTAGTCTCTCTACTTTTTGGGTCGGACCCACTCCAAGAGAAAGGACAACCACAACTCTTCTGCGGGAGGGGGGGGGGAACCGTACCAGCAGTTGTTCCCTATAATATTCCCGGTGGTCCCTAACCCTAATATTGTTTTTCCCACTCCCCACTTCACCCCACAATCACAACCAATTCATTCACCCACCTCCCATTCTGAGAAATCCATCGCGAGCAACTTACCAATTCAACAAAATTTTTTAGAACCAAGCACAATGCAAGTCGACACCCTGTAGCATTGGTCTTCGGAAAAGTTGTTTGCATTTATTCAATAAAGCGGTTTGAAGAGCCAAAAAGATACATGACGATCTGGGCAAAGGGCACGAGAAGAAAAAGAAACAACTACAGGAAGTGACAGAGGAGAGAGATCAACTGTGACAAGAAAATACATATTTGTAGGCGCAGGGTGATCAGGTAACAAAGAAGTTTCGGTCATTATGGACGATGATCACAGATGCCAACACGGAAGCTCCAAAGGATATTACAACCTTCAAGCTGGTGAGCTGTTGCGACCATATCCTAGTAGCATGTTCAAACGGTAATATGAGGAAGAAGACGGAAACAGGAAGATTAGCGCTGCCAGACCTGGTCGAGACCAAGAAGCAAGATCAATGAGGTAGAAGCCAAGAAGCAAGCACTCACTAATGCACTAGCAGATGGGTATGCCTTGATGGATAGAGTTCATGATTGGCCGGGAAGCCTCACATTGAAGAATAATTTAGTATACCCTATGAGAGAGCAACAACATGTATTGTTTGCGAGTAGCAGGGACTACATGGATTCCAACCAACTCTAGCAGATTGATGACCAGATCATTTCCATTCAAGTACAGGTTGATTAGATTGAAGAAGAATCAACAAGAAACAAAACGATGATAAGGTACCTGCACCCACCGATCTATCTATAGGTTCTGGCTCTGAAAGAAATCTGCAACAACAATAGAGAACAATGGGACCGTCTAAGAAGTCAAATCCAACTGAATTAAAATCTAATACAGTTGAAGACTTCACCCCATAGGCTGACACGATCATTGCTGGATGGGAGGCTACCATCCAAAAGTATAATGAATTCAGGCAGCAAACGACCATTGTTGTTCCGGAGTTGGGGCCTTCATTTGGAAAGGAAGGGAAGCAGGTGGAGGAAGGTGTAATGGGAGTAAAAACCACCCCTCAAATGATGGCCAAGGCAACAGGAGCATTATATCATCAGCCAGTAGAACCAGAGCAACCATCGACATGAGTACCCATTGAGACACCAACATGACCGACATAGCTTGAAATTAATTGACTCGAGGACGAGTCAAAGAATTGTGGTCGGGGCCTATTGGGGCCTTCTTTTTTATTTTAAAATATTTTGTAAGACTTTTGAAGATATAAAGAAGAGGAAATAGGTAATGACAACAATGGTCAGGTTGCAATGAAGACACTTGGGGCAGAAGGCAGGAATATGAAGTTGTAGGATGGTTGTGAAAAAGTGTCTGCAGAAGGCAGGAATAGGTAGTTGCAGGATGGTTGCAGAAAAGTGTCCGCAGAAGGCAAAGGTAGTCGAGCATACAAGATGGATGAGAGGCAGCCAAGGAAAGGAATAGCTGAGCGAGAATTGAGGCAAAGGTAGCAGAGTGGAAAAGATGGATGAGAGGCAGCCAAGGAAAGGAACAGCCAAGCGGGAACTGGCAGTGCAAGTGGCAAAAGGAATACAAAAGGAGAAAGTCGTAAGGAGAAAGGGGTTGGTTGCGGTTTGATGGATCAGTAGCGTCTAGTCGCAGACGAGAAAATAGGTAGATGCAACTGCTTAGAACATCTAGTTTGAGGATTGAACTAGCAGCCGAGAAGCAAGTTGAATCTATCATAGGAAATTAGATCATGTAATAGGCTATTTCTTATAGTTACTTGTGGCTAAGGCCAATGTACTATGTATTTATGTTCTTTTGATTTAAGATGAATGAAGATATGGACTGGTTTCTTAGCACAGTGTATGTATTTGCTTATGATATATGGACCCAATAAATTTTTAAATATATGACAAGTCTATGTATTTGGTAGATTCATTGTGTTGAATGATATGTTTTTGTCCTGAGTATATGTATGATGTTGCTTACATATTGATGTTTGATATACTCGTGACCCCATGGTGAACCCTTCTTATTTTTGGTTGTGGCACGTCTCGGGTAAGACTCCTTACCATTTGGGTAAGGTGAAAATGTCGACGTTGTCCTAGACTACAACGAGCCATTGTTGGCCCTCCGCCCCTGAACCCATGGTCTTCGCCTGATGACACTTTCGTGCCAATAATATTTTATATAATAATCTTTGGAAAAACTTGGCCCTGAGAAGGAAAGTCTTGTTCAGAAATGAGGCTAGGGTTTTCTTTTGTGTTTTATTTTGTTTTTTGGGATTCATTTGATAGGATCAGTTTTCAAGTTGAAGGAGAAACAATCCTGTTTTCTAGGGAATCAATCATGTGCCTATTTGGACAAGGACTTCAAATAAGACCATAATTCTCTGCCACTAAAGACTTTAGTAGCCCAGAACAATGAGAGTCCTTCAGGGAAGATCTTGGGCTCTTTTAGGGCATCAAAATTCTAAACTAGAGTTGTGTCTCCATGGCTTGAATAAGACTCCAAGGACATAAAATATTTTTGTGGTAATGAAATGCTAAATAAGGGTGTGGTAATGAAATATTAAATACAGTTGAAATCCTTTCTCAAAAGTTTTTCATTTGTTGAAGTGCAAACCTATTTCAAACTCCATGTTTTAATATGAGCAATGCATCACCTTTATGAAATATGATCCTTGTGATATTTACTAGTGCATAAGCACCTCTTGTAGTATTGCATTTATGGAATCAATTTTCTAAAGTTTTATCTCTAAAGTACCTCTAAAGCTATTACAAGCTCTAGCCCTTGCATTTATAAGGCTTAGATCTATGAGAATGTTTGAAGAATTGTTTTCTTGTAAACTTAAAACTTGACAGACTTGAATATGCTCACTCCTAAAGTATTAAAAATCTGCGAAGGGTTTTGAATAGATATATATATATATATATATATATATATATATATATATATATATAGACACACTATTTCACCTATTGAGCTGACATACAAGGGTGATTTTGAAGGAACCGACGAGTTCTGAGTAGTGTTGTTTTGAAAATTCAATTCTCTTCTCCTTTAATAAGACAAAAGGATTGAGGATGAATTGATGAAGGTTATGTTTGGTGGCTATAATAATCTTACGTATTGATGAAAAGATAGAGATGCCACATAATGTCTAGTCACAATAATTAAGGAATAAGCAAGGTGTTTTGGTACAATTGCATTTGAAAGTAGCCTTCTCAAAGCGTTCTTGTAGTAGTACACTATTACTTTGAAGCTAGAACAACAACTTCACCTTGACACAATGCTTTACCATTCAAGTGCAATAATTCTAAGGACATAGTTTCAGTGATATCTTCTTAGCATCAGATTTAAGATCTTCAATAGTAAGGTACAATCTCCATTCTTTACAACGATGTTGTTATGGTGAATAGTTGATAGAGTTTAAGGGACTCCAATGGATCAATATCAATAAATTTGTGTTGTGGCTAGTATATCTTCCTACAGTGAAGATATTATCATCAATAGTCTGGACTTCATTAATATCAATTCATAGTTGTCTTGGTATATACAGTATCAAATTTTTTTTAGGATATCTTTGTGCAAATACTCCATCATTTATAGTGAAGATTTAGTCAGGGTTTTAGAAATTTACAACAGCCATCCAAGGTTCAGCATATTGCAGAAGTGAAGGAAATTTTGGCATCAACTAGTAAGGTGTTCAACAAAAATGTCTCATCACTTATATGACAAAATCTAACATATTTAGGTGCTTCATAGCTATATCTGAGCAACTACAAGATGTATGCCAGTGGGCCTCCTTGGGAAAATCTTGAGTTAGTTGCAAGAATTTCATAGAGCTGACCTAAGACATCTCATATTGAGGCATCATTAGACATCAGTGTCAGCGACATATTGGTTGATACATCCTTCGGTACTGGTGCAACAACATCAGGCTAAAATCAACTTGGCATAGTTGATTTGGGTAACTGCTCCATAAGATTCTTAATGTATATTCATCCATGAGCATTGTAGTGTTTGTATCGAGGGCAATAATAGTTGTCGTACAATGTGAGTGTCAATATTGATAGCGACAACATTGAATACAATATTTATCTTGATGCAATGATTGATCTATTGTGACAGTAACCTATTGACAATGATTATTATCATGTTGTCTAGTTGTAGTGGTGAGAAGTTATAGGTTGTGGAGTGGATAGAGTGTAGAAATTTGATAGAAATTGCAACTGCTCAAGATTTCAAATTGAAAAACAAGAGACACAATTCTACTCTATTGATCTGCGAATTGGAAATCACAATTTATAACAACATGCATAGATATGAAATAACAAAAACCACAAATACATAGTGATTTCTAGGGAAACCCAACTAGGAAAAATTCCTCAAGCCTCTTTGCATTAATCAGTTGAATAGAGAAACTATTACAATTGCTAGCTCCATGTCTAAGCTCAACCTACAAAAGAATAATCGTTCTCTCTGCTCAATGAGAAATTCTAGCCAACACTTAGCTAATCATTTTTTCAGTAAGCCTCCTATTTCCTTTCACAAATCCTGAGGAAATTAGCCACTAAAACATAGGAATTTCCTCCAAATTGATTGTGCAATTCCCAAGGATTGATTTCCTGACTCATGTAACACTTGTACACTCAAAACTAGTTTATAACTAATGTTACACTACCTTGTCATATCCACTTCAACTGAGGAACTCAAATTCCTTGCATGAACTAGTTATTTTGGGTTGATTGATCAGTTAACTGACATATATTTGAGTTATACTATTTTCCCATTACAGAATTCAACTTACAGTTAACTCATACTGGACTCCTACAAAGTAAGGAGAACATACACATGACGATAGAAAGACTTCCAAATCGAATTTCCTAAGTTAAGTAAGTTTAATAAACTTAATTTAACTATTTTAAGTTTCTATGAGAATAGAATTCAAATTTAATTCCCAGTTTAATTAAAGGAAAAATTAAAATGGACTCTCTTGTTTCCATTTCTCAACACTCCCTCTCACCAAGAAATCGATTATTAGCTACCCCGATCCTGTCTGTGTGAAATTCGAATTTACATCTTGACAATGCCTTTGTGAAGATGTCAACATCTTTCTCCTTTGTGGGAATGTAATCTAAAAACATGACCCGCCTCAATACATAATCTCTGAGATGATGATATAAAAAATCAATATGCTTGGACCAATCATGAAAGACTGGATTTTCAGAGAGTTTGATACAACTCTGATTATCACAGTAAATCATTGTCGGATCCATCTATGGACCAAACAAACCAACCATGATCTTCCTCTTCCAAATAGCCTCACATAATTCCTCACTTGCAGCCATGTACTCTACCTATGCCAAAATGAGTGCAACCAATTTGTGTTTCTTGATGTACCAAGAAATTGCCACTGACCCAATACTGAAGATCCCTCCTGATGTGCTCTTCTTGTCGGATGGAATCCCTCCCCAATATGCATCAGTGAAGCCTTGAAGCTTCACTCCCTCTGTCCATCTATACCATAACCCAAACTGAGTAGTGCCTCTGAGCTATCTCAATACATTCTTTTCTGCCTTCCAATATAGCTTGGTAGGCCTAACCATCGCTTGACTAAGCTGGTTAATTGCATAGCACATATCTGGTCATGTGTTCACCATGTACATGAGTGAACCCACAAGCTGCCTATAAACAATAGCTTCCACTACTTCCTCTAAAGTAGAATCTTCCTTCCTCTAGTTACCAGCTAGAGGAGTCTCCATGGGTTTATTGCTCTCCATGCAGAATCTCCTAAGTATCTTGTCTTCAGCTTCGATACCATGTAGATTATCCTATAGATTCATAAACTAATGCAATTTGCTAAAGCAAGAGACAAGAATCTACTTCTACTCTTTATAGTAGAATCCCATAAAAATCGAGAAAACAATAATCAATAGAGGAAGAGAATCAAAGGAACATAACACAATAAATATCTGGGGAAGCCACAGCTCAAAACCCCACTATATGTTTTGTATTAATCCAAAAAATCAAGATGAAATTACAATGCTTGTTCTCTCTAGAACAATCCCATCACTCAAAAAATTCAGTCTCCAACTCATAAGAAATATCAATGCCAAATCTTAGCCTCTTCATAAGCTCTCCAAGTCTTAATTCAAATTCGCAATTCTTATGGAGAATAACTTGTATTTAAAGGGGAATAAAGCCTCTAAAAATTGCACAATCACTTAAGAATCAGTTCTTGAATGCATGCATTGTCAGTGCAACTCAGAAAAATCTAAAACAAATAACACACTATCCCTACACTATAGTCTACTCCAGGTCTTTCTTAATATCGACATGCATGAGTTTCTGATGAGTAAATATTCAGTTAACTAAAATAGCACTGGTGGAGTTCATTTGTGACACCATTGACAGTTAACTCACTATTAGTTCTCTCAATTAGTTTAAGAAATAATTTAACTGAATTGACTCATGAAACTAAGTCTTCTATTTTACAACTCACAATTAACTCATAATGGACTCCTACAAAGTAGGGGGAACATACATGTGACGACAGAATGACTTCCAACTCGAACTTCCTAAGTTAAGTAAGTTTAATAAACTTAATTTAATTATTTTAAGTTGCTATGAGAATAGAATTCAAATTTAATTCCCAGTTTAATTCAAGGACAAATTAAACTGGACTCTCTTGTTGCCATTTCTCAACACATTTGGACAAAATCATAACAAGGTATTCAATGTTATGTCAGGATTTGTGTAGAAGTGTATCTTGATAAGGGACTCTTGATGGCAATAAATCTCTAGCTAGATAAATGGACTAATTATCAAGAGGTGGATTATAATCAACTACCATTTAAATGTAAGAAGTGTCATGAATATGTGTAATTTTCCTAAAGATGCCAAAAAGTAGAAGAAATATAGAAAAAAATTGTGGAAGGAGAACAATGGAAGCAACCAAAAAAAAGAAAAGGCGCTCCCCAACAAAATATACCCACAAGGACATAGGAAGGAAATGGAATGGGACCCAAAGGTTATCTCTCTCCAAAGAAATCAATTGTAAAAGTTGAATAATTTTCCTCTAGCAAGAACAAAGGTTTGGCAGGGAACAACTTTGATGCCCTCAATTAGGTAGACAAAGAAGGGGAAATCCCTAATCCACTACACTAAGAGATCCAACTAATCAACTTCCAAAGCACCAATTTTGACGGTCAAAATGACATGCCTCCCCTCAAATATTTTCCAATTCAAGAAAATTTAGTCACGGAGGAAGAGGCTACATAAGAGGAAGAGATATTTCATTCTCCTAGAAACACTAGGAGCAATTAGGGAGATTCAGTTTATGTATTTGTAGATGAAAAATTAGAGGGTGAAAAGGTAATTTGTGAAAAGACACATAAAAAAGTAGGCATCCAAGGCTAATAGATTTGTGAGAAATGAACATGTATAGAAGGATAAAGAGCTAGGCTCTCAAATGTTATTGGAAGAGGCCTTTCATACAACCCTTAAAAAACCCTAAGACAAGGACTTGGGGGTAGAAATATAAGCCACACCTACAAAGATGGGAGGAAAAGAAGGAAGATGATATTGCACATGAAAAAAAGAGTTGAAGATGATAATGCTTCCTCCTTTCATCCTTTTTACAAGTGCTAAAGAAAACTTTAGGTCCCTCCCCTCCTTTTACAAGAGGTAAGAAAGACCACAAAGAAAGAAATTGAAACTCATAGAAATTTTAATTTGTCTTCCATTTATAATGACTGTCTTTTGATTCTTGACTGTTTTATATATTTATATCAATTTGTGGAAAGGGAACATATATGTAATTACACCTACTTTCAGTTAGTATTGTTGAATGGTGTTGTCTTTGATGCCAACATTAGTTAATGAATGCTCTTAGTCTAGATTACATTAGTTGGAAGATCCAATTGAAGGATGGTTGGAAACACTAGCTCTAGGGTTGAGATTCCATGGAAGATGGACATGCCCCATATTAATCGTTGTTTTTGAAGATGAAGAGTCGTGAAATTGACCTCAAGATCATACTTGATGCATTCTCCTTGTTGAGCTATTTATAGTGTTATGTGGCATGTCACAAGAGCCTTCATGGTTTGTAAGTTATGCTTGATTGAAGTTGAAGGACCCAATTTAGGGGAAAAATCCCCAAACATTAATAAGGTGGTAAAATCATAATAAGGGTTTGAAGAAGTATTGATCTTTATTAAAAGGTAAAAATAATATACTAAGCTCCAATAAGGATTGTGGCCTCATTCTTGGGTTTTACTTTCATTAAATTTTAAAATTCTAAGTGCTATTCTTTCTCCTAAAATCCCTCCAATGGTTATCTATTGAAAGCCCCTTCTCAAGTCTATTTAAAGGCCTCAATGTTCCCTCTTTATATATGATTTTGATTGGATATAGTCTATGCTAATATCTGGAAAAACTCATCCCTAAGGAGCAAAGGCTTATTTAGACAAGAGGCTAGGGTTTTATTCTGTGTTTTATTTTATTTTTAGGGATTCGTTGGGCATACTCTTTTTGAAAGTTGAAGGAAAAACAATCCTTTCTACTAGGGCATTAATCCTGTGACTTTTTGGAGGAGGAATTCAAAGAATAATGGAATTATGAGCCATTAAAGAATCTAGTAGCCCAGAAAAACAAGAGTCCTTTAGAGAAAATCTTCGAACCTTTTAGGGCATTAAAATTCTAAACTAGAGGTGTGTCTCTGTGGCTTGAGAAGACTCCAAGGTTAGTAAAGATTGTTGTGGTAATGAAATGCTAAATAAGGATGTGGTAATAAAATGCTAAATAAGACCATATTCTTTTATGAAAATTTTTTCATTTGTTGAAGCATATACCTATTTCAAACTCTGCGTTTTAATATGAGCAATGCATCACCTTTATGAAATATGACCCTTGTAAAATTTATGGGTGTTTTTGTAGAGGCTACAACCACCCTCTAAAATTTTGCCTATGCTTCGATTTTGGAGCCTCCCTTCTTCTACGCAAAAACTCATCTTGCACTGATCCATGTATTCATGTTTCGACTGAGACTTATCTTTTCATTTTTTGCTTATGTTTGTTCACCTAGATAATTCTTCTAACTCACAATATCGCCTCCCAATTTGGTCTCTCAACAGTTCTGGGCTTGCCTCTAGAAACTGTGCAATCCTTGAAGGCAAGAAAGCTTGATGATAGGAATTGTGTAGCCCTGACTAACAGTCAGCCTTGCGCTGCACAGTGATGGGAGGAAACCCAACACTAAACTTAGAAACTGTGCAACCCTCACATACAGAACATGCAAAATTTCATCAGTGGTCTTGTCCAATTAAGAACTACATTGCTCATGCTTCAAATTGAACTTGACACAGGTTCCAATACAATGTACCTGAATGTCATGGAGGCTAGAGTCTGCTTGTAGCTAGACACCATTACGAAGTTTGGGGACATAATCTCACATTATCAAGCTTGGAACCAATATGTGACTGAGAAGCAACAAATGGAGGTTGTTGATATAGACATCTCCCAAACTCAAGAATCATAGTGTTGTGTCTTGTTAGGATATCAAGTTGTCTCTACCGTATTTTGTCTTATATGGGTACAAGTGTAAAATTTAATATTATTTGTAATTATGTTGTAAGTTAAATTCCAAGTGCCAATATTGGAATATGAACAACCATCATGTAATGTAATGTGTGATTTTGTAAAGAAGTTGAAGAGTCATGAGTGTAGTCAAAAGGTCCCAAAGTGGAGTTGAAGAGTCACCCGCTCTTGTTATAAATAGAACCTCATAACTCATGTAACAAGCTTTTGGGAGACAAGATTTTAGCTAGGCGTAGGCTTAGGAAGAGCTTGGGAGTATTGTGAAGAGCCTTGGCTTCTCCATAGTGTAGAGAGAGTATACTTCTTTGGAGGAGCAGGTGTTCTTGACTGTAATGTTCCACTATTGGGGCTAATGGTCATCAATGGTATATGTATGAATGGAACTTTCACTTATAAAAATAAAATCAGAGTCATCATGCTTTCATGCTTATGTTGTGAATATAGTAAGACTGTTCTTGTTGTATTTGTAAGGTACGTTATTTAACTTCTGCTTATGCTTATGCTTATGAAATATTTCATTTGCATTTGTATGAATATTGTTGAATGTGTGTTGTTGTATTAACTCTTCACTTTAACTTTTGGACTATTTTGCATCTTAGCTTGTTATGTCATTTCGCTCATGTGGTCCTTTCAAGCTGCGTAATATTATAGGCTTACAAGGGGGCACTTCCTTTTACCTTCATGTCTTCGAACCTTCATGCATCAAAATTGAATCTGAGCAGGGTCACACACTTTCTCTCACCCAAAGTTATCATACTTCCCTCTTTGCGTTTCCATAATCAAGGCATAACATTACCACCCACTACTGGGACTCCTACTCCAAACGATGTGAGGTCTAGTTGGGACTTGATATCGGGGAGGTCCCCTAAATGTTGGTAGGTCTAGCATTGTCAACATTTGTTGTGATAGAAGGAGGGCCAGATAACAAGATGATCCCTTCAAGTCTATTTTGAATTTATGTACACATTTAATGACTTCTCACCAAATCACAACCCTGACATGTTTTTCCAGACACGCAAATATGAAAGTGCCAGCAAGAATTATTGATGAATTTCCCAATATGAAATTCAATGGCGAGGGTGAAACAACCTTATCTGAACATATTGCATAGTTTCTTGATTTTTTCACAAAGCACAACATCCACTGCGAGGATGTTGGATGTAGGTTGTTCATTGTCACATTCGAAGGGAACATGCGAGAATGGTGTAACACATTACCTAAACTCCATTCACTCTTTTGAATATATTTTCATAGAGTCATGTCGTGATTTTTATTTATATGACCGTAAAGATCATAATAAGAACTTTTTAAAATTGCGAAAACACCTAACAAATCCGTTTAGGATTTTCATGATCATTTCATCCATTACTGCTTTGAATTTCCTGAAGATGAAGTTGATTGGTATTTGTTGGTAGATATATTTCTATATCTTGTTCAAATTTCATAAATTCCACACGAATTAGAATATTTTGAACCTCTCCCAACATACCTCAGTGTTAGAGCTTCTAAATCTGCAACAGACAAGGTTGTTTTTCCAAGTGACCCTCCATCCCCTTCTCATCAAATAGCTCTAGTTTTGCAAGTTGAGGTGGGAGATGTTGAGAATTCATCCATTGATCTACCACCATCTTCTCCTACCTCACATACTCAGAATTTTAGTGCAGATTTGGACTATGACTCTGATGGTTGAGATGAAGTGATATCTCTTCATCCTTCATCCTTTGGTCTTTCTGATCCTCTGGAGTTTTGTGTGTTGTTCACCTATTTCTGATCTCTCTTTTGATGTTCACAAGGATCAAGTTATGGATGGGGTTGGTGTTGAACAACCAACCTACGGTATCATTTTTGATGAGTATACATGGGATTCTAAACAAGAATCTATGGTGAAGGATGACCTCCTTCTATTGGGACCTCTTCCACATTATGCTGACATTTTCCATGATTCTGTCATTCCTGTTCAATCTTGTGAAAATTTAGTTCCTAATGATTTAACACTTTCCATCATCCACAGAACAAGTGGAATGCCATTTTTTCATTTTAATGTGAAGAGGATAAATCTTTTTTCCCTGATCCTCCCAATACCTCATCTTAACTTTCTGGAGACATAGAGGGTGGAATTTATTTTTCTCCATTGTTGATCTTTCTAAGTCGGCGATATTTGATAATGCATTTTTGGTGAAGTGGAACCTCCCCATGCTATGAAGACACCTCGGCCCGAGATGATGGTTATGTCAGATTCTCGTAGTCTTTAGGCTAGTTCCACTTCTGATAAAAAATGTGTTGAATCTTTCCACGCTCGTCATTACTATATTCTACACATTGAAAATCAATCTAGTTTACAATTTTTGAATGCTCCATTTGTATCACATGATGCTATCACTCAATGATTGTAGGAGTCGTATGTAGCGAGCACTGTTACAAAGTGGAAATTTTCTTCTTTCTTCATGTTTGCTCATTTTTCAAGTTCAAAAGTTTGTGTCTGCATGTATTCGACTCACAATGTGTTTAAACACGATGGTATGTCCACAAAATGTCTTTCATGCACTTTGCATTTTTACTTTTCTCCAGGTTCTTTCAAACTTCGAATGTTTTGGTTTTTATTGTCTTATCCTTCTTGTTTGCTGGTATGCTTATATATATTTCTTGACATGCATTCCCTCACATACATAGGCTAGCTAATGCACCGATAGCTGCATTAGAAGTATCACTTTATGTAAGTCTGGCCTATGTTATGTTTAGGTTATGAGTAGGAGTAGTGTTGCTTTTCTTTGTTGTTTCTTTGATTTTCTTCATTTTGTTTCGTTTTTTCTCTTAAATTCTTTCCTTTAGTTTGTTTTCTTTTTATTTATAGGTTAGCTTCTGCATGAGACCGTGTTTGGCTTCTAGGAAAGCTCGGTGAAATCCAAGAGGAAGTTGTACTGCTATCAACACTTGGTTATCTGTCTATTCCCTCTCTTTATGTGAATCTTGCATTTCTTCTAGTCGATGATACTCCAATGGAAAATACATTCCTTTTGGAGGGAGTCATAGTGAAATCAATATGCTTACACTTTTAACTAGTACCCCCCACTCTAATCGGTCTTCAATTTTTGGTTAATCCTTGTCAACTAAGTCAAGTAGAGTAAGGAGAGGGGGAAACCTTAACAAGTGTGTCAGAGGTGTATATAAATATCCTTCTCTGAAGGGACAACCTCTTATGCTGTCAATAAGTCAAGATCCCTCTTCTGCCCCCATGAAATAAATAAGTGCCTATGCACAGTTCTTTGAAAAAATAAAAATGAAAAAAAGAGAAATGAAATAAAGGGTAAAAGAAGAGAAAGCCTTCCTGTGCAAAAAGGTGAAGAAAGAAACTCTGCCGGGGTACTGTCTAGGCTCACTAGCAGCGGAGAAATGATTATGTTCCTTAAGTGACTCCATCGGGGTACTTTCTAGGCCTGCTGACAGTGGAGAAACAATAGAGATGAAAACAAAGACTCTAAAAATATCTTTTAATTGTGCATCTATATACTCCTCATCCCTAATCAAAACAACTCAGTTTGACTTGGCTTGGTATGTGTTCTACTGATGAAGAGAATGGCAGGGACTATTTCTTTAACTCAAGCTAAGTGAAGAAGTTATGATAATCAAAAAACAAAACAATACTTCTATTATAGTAAGACATGTTTTACATGATTTAAGATCCATACAGAGAGTTGGAGTTATAACAGTGTGTTGCCAACATTGTAGCGACTACAACCACCCTCCAAAACTTTTCCTATGCTTTGATTTTGGAGCCTCCCTTCTTATATGCAACAACTCATATTGAACTGATCCAGGTATTCATGCTTCGACTGAGACTTATATTTTCATTTTTTTCTTGTATTTTCTCACTTAGTTGATTCTTCTAAGTCACAAGCTGATCTCCCAACTTAGTCTCACAATAGTTTTGGGCTTGCCTCCAGAAACTACACAATCCTTGAGGGAAAGCAACCTTGATGATAGGAATTGTGTAGTCCTGACTGACAACCAACCTTGAGCTCATAAATTATGCAATCATGGGAGGCATGCTAGTACTAAAACTAGAAACCGCGTAACCCTCACTAAGCGCAGAAACTACGTAGTGCACTAAGCCGAAAAGTTGCCCAATTCCCAGAACTGCGTAGTCTTTCTTGATAGTGTGAAAAACAAGTTTCCTCGGAAAAAGAAAAAAAGGCAAAAAACCAAAAAAATCCCTAAAAAATAAGGATATATATTTTTAGTATCCTGAAGGAGGCACTTGCGTTATTTTTAGAAAAAATCTGCCAAGTGTCGCTTTTTCCTTGATTTTAGGCATGCACATAATAAACCCTAATTCACCAAAATATATTTAATCGACGCTTCTAGAGATAATTTTCACATTTGATCTTGGAGCTATTGCATTCCTGAGGAGATCAAAGAACCTTCAGAGTGATTTTTGTCACTTTTCTGGGTGAGTTTTTCTTTTGTCATATTTTGTCGCTTTTTCTGTCTCTTTTTGTCATTTGGCTTGTGTGAGAGTTGTTTAACTTGTTTCTCTTCATGGTTGCTGGTGTTTTAAATTTTTTTAACCTGTAGAATTGTTTTTTTAATTTTTTATATTGGCTTTCCCAAGCATCGCATTAGTTTTCTTGTTTTTGCACCTATGGTCGTCATTGCAGCGAATCTCCTGACATACTTGATTTTCATTCTGTTTGATTAATTGTTGCACTTGATTCACATGGATTTACTCACACTTAGTCATATCTGCACTCATCTTCACACTATCTTTCAGATCTTCTTGTTTTCCACATTTCCCTTGGGCAAATTTGCACTTCCCTTGGTTGGTTTTCACTTTTCCCAGCTGGCACTATGCAATCCTAAGTTTGAAGCCACAAACTTGGCTTATGGAATTGCATAGTGCATAGTGCAAGATGGATCCAACTATGCACTGTGCATTTCGAAGATCCGCCTTATCATCTTTTCCACTAAGACCACGCAATACACAATCTATCCCAGGCCTCTTCCCAGGATGAACTGTGGATCGTAGAGTTCCAAGCCATAAGCTTTGACCTTGGCTATTAGGACTACGCAATGAGAAGTTCCCACGGGTAGCGAGTCCATCCTGCCAATGAAAACTATGCAATCCTCCCCATTTTATGCCTAGTTTGCTGCGTGAACTTGCCTTGTAAGTAGATTTTCTTAAGACTAATATTTTCTTGCCATGAATGTCTTTTCTGTCCTACAGGTACAACAGTTGTTGAGGACCTCTCCAACAATCACTTTTACCATGGCACCTAAGAGAGCTACTTCAAAAGAAACCACTGAAAGTAGTACAATGGAAGAAGTTGAGCAAGCGACATTAGATATTCCAGTATATGTAGATACTCAACTATTTACATAAAAGTGATCATCATTGACGTGGCAACAAGTTAAATATGATTTTGCGAAGGACTTTGAGGTAGACTTAGAGGACTGAAAGATTTATCTCAACATTTGGCAGTGAGGGCTATACAAGGTTACATGCAGGTATCTAGCCTTCCCGTGTGAAAACGTCATCAGCTGGATTGTCTCACACATCGATGAGAAGACCATGAAATTTATCAGTGCCAATAGATAGAAGCTTGCCACCTTCTAAGTAGAAGAATATCAACACATGTATCAATTCCTTGAGCCATTAGAGCACATGGACTCACTTTTCTATGCCACCCATAACTATGTGAACATAAGAGACATTTTAAAAAGTTATGTGAAGGAGCCATCGAAGTTTCGATAGACACCCACCCATATATACAATACAAACTCCCTCAGGAAGGCTTACCAACTCTTGGTTATATTTTCTTGTAGGATCCATGGTTAGGAGAGCATGGAAACCTTTCCTGAAGGGTGAGAATTCTTATTGGACTAGGTGGTGAATGAGGGGAAGTCGTTCAACTAGTTAGATCTATTGGCTCGATGTTGAAGGCACATGTATCACAAACTCATCCTCCTGAGGGTGAGAGAGAAATGTTCTATATGTCTGCATTCTTACTAGATGCAATCTATGCACAACAATAGTTCCCTGGCATAAACTAGACATGGACACCATGAGAAACTATAGTTTGCATCTATTTCAAGTTGGTTTCAGAATGCAGTTATCGAGGAGTAATGGCATGCCTAAGTGACCACTTAATAATCCCATTGTACAAGCTCATATTTGATGAAGAGCCACCTTGCATGTCACGAGAAGCAATGGAGGCGATAACAGACATCACAAATTGGTATACCTCACAGTTGGAAACCTCATTAGAGTGTTTGGCAGAGAGAAGCCTGTACATGTTTTACCAAGTTACACCACTAACAAACTTTTCATGCAAGAAGTATCATACCATCTCACCACAGGGTTATGAGTAGGGCTGCACAGGAAGAAGAAAACACCATGGCACAATTTTCCTCTGTAGATTGGATTATATGAGATAAATAACTTGAAAGTCACAGATTCCGAGGCAAAGGAGATAGTGAGATTTGAATTCGACACTCAGGACTTTAATTCGTATGATCCCTGTGGTGTTTGTAAAGACCATTGTGCGATATTTTAATTTTCATGGATCAGCAAGGAATTCCATTGGCTAGAGGAGGATCCATGGAGGTACTACTACAATGCCTCCAGACTCCATGAGTTGTTCAATTTAGAAGGGACTTCATAGGCTACTCCACATATGACAACTACTCCGAAAGAAACAACAAAAAAAGGAAGAAATCTCATGTAGGACAATGGAAAGAGGAAGATTTTTGAGAGCACAGAGGGAGAACAAAGCTATAAGATGAAAGTAGATCCTATTCTCATGAAAGAAGATTTGGTAGAAAAATTAAAGAGGAAGCAAAGGATACAAAGAGCATAGAGGAGGAAGAGAGAAAAATAGAGGTTACAGGAAACATAACTGAAGCTGCAAGAGACAGAGTAGAAGTTGAAGGAAGAACATGAGTTAAAGAGGAGAGAATGAGAAGAGAAGCAGAATCAGGAAGAAGAAAAGAGGCAAGGTGTAATGGAAGAGGAAACAATGCCTATATAGGTTGAAGAGCAAGAATAGGACCAACCAGTAGCTGAGGAGGAAGGTGAACATATGTAGGATCGGGAGCTTTCTTAACATATTGAGCAATTGATTGAAGTGACAGTCATGGATATGGAACAAGAGTCACATAATGAAGATGTTGATATGATGTTGAGCACACCACAGGTCATCCCATAGTATCCACCACCTCCAATAGTAGAGTCAGCCCTGAGCGAGCAAGGGGGGTGTTGTTCCCCTGGATGATGATTCAGTAATGAATGTGTACAATATATCGTCCGATGAGTTCCAAAGGATGATTGTAGAACCATAGAGAAAGAACTTTCCAGATGATCATGCATCACCTGCATTCTTTAGAGAAAGGGTGATAGTGTTGGACACCAGGAAGCATGAAAATTCCATTACTGAAGCTAACTTGGCCTATGCAGGAGAAAGAAGATCAAATGCCCAATATTTGGTGATTGAGAATGAGAAATTGGCACAGAACTTGTAGACTGCTAGGCAAGAGGTAGGACAACTCTGTGTAACAACACAGAATGAAATTTCCACACAATTTTACTGGGAGGAAATGAAAGAAACGATACTTGCTAAAGTATCAACACTTGGGGAATCAATGTGGAAGCTCTATGAGGGGTTTGTCACCATACATAAACCAGTTGTCCATTTCCATGGCTTACAACAGCAGAGAAAAGAGTTTGTTAAAACTCTCAAGAACATACAAGCTACCATGGCCTATGTGCAAGAGTGGACAATGTGATACAAAGGGGCACCTCTTGACTTAGTGGATAAAATGAAGCCACAAGAAAAGCTCGAGAAAGAGAAGGTTCGAATGTTGATTCAGAACAACAAGAGCTTGCCTCATTCATTGGTAGCATCGAGGCCTCATATCTATGGTTTTTTAGTAGTTTGGATGTCTTGGTGAGAACACACTAGATCCCATCAGTCAATTCCCTCACCAAAGCCAAATCCAAGAACCAAGTCTAGCAGGAGATTGAAGATTACTTGGAGCGGCTAAGATAAAATGCCACCAGGGAGGACTTGGATCTAAACAGACACAACATGAATAGTTTCATCAGTGTTCTTATCCAAGTCAGAACTATCCTTATCATGCTTTAGAATGAATTGGACACAGGTTCCAAGACAATGTACCTAGATGCCATGGAGGCCAGAGTCCGCTTCCAGCTAGACACCATTACGCAGTTTGGGGACATCATCACATAGTATCAAGCTTGACACCAATATGTGACCGAGAAGTAGCAAGTGGGGCTTACTGAGCTAGACATCTCCCAAACTCAAGCATCATAGTGTTGTGTCCTGTTAGGCTGGGGTACAAGTGTAAAATGTAATATTATTTGTAGTTATGTTATAAGTGAAATTCCAAGTGTCAATATTGGAATATGAAGAGTCATCATGTAATGTCATGTGTTATTTTGTAAAGAAGTTGAAGAGTCATGAGGGTAGTCCAAAGGTAACAAAGGGAGTTGAAGAGTCATCCCCTCTTGTTATGAATAGAACCTCATAACTCATGTAATAGGATTTTGTGAGCCAAGATTTTGGCTAGGCTTAGGATTAGGAAAAGCTTGGTTATATCGTGAAGAGCCTTGGCTACTTCGTAGCGTAGAGTGAGTATACTTCTTTGGAGGAGCATGTGTTCTTGACTATAATGTTCCACTATTGGGGCTAGTGGTCGTCAATGGTGCAAGTATGAATGGAAATTTCACTTATAATAATAAAATCAGAGCCAACCTTTCATGCATATTTTGTGAATATAGTAGGACTATTCTTGTTGTATTTTCAATGTATGTTATTTGACTTATGCTTATGCTTATGAAGTATTTAGTTTTCATTTCTATGAATCTTGTTGAATGCGTGTTGTTGTATTAACTCATCGCTTTAACTTTTGGATTATTTTGAATCTTAGCTTGTGATGTCATTTCACTCATCTGTTCCTTTAAAGCTTTGTACTATTACATGCTTCCAAGGGGCACACTTCCTTTTTCTTTTGTGTGTTGGAACCTTCATGCAACACACTTGACTCTCCATAGGGTCACACACTTGTTCTCACCCAAAGTTATCATACTTCCCTCTATGTATTTCCGTAGTCAAGACATATCATTACCACCCACTGTTGGGACTACTACTCCAAACAGTGTGAGGTCTAGTTGGGACTTACAATTGAGGAGATCCCCTGAAAGTTGGCAAGTCCAACGCCGTCAACAGGTGCATAAGCATCTCTTGCAGCCTTGTGGTTATGGAATCAAAGTTCTAAACTTTTATTTCTACGGTACCTTTAAAGTTGTTAGAAGCAGTAGCCCTTGAATTTCTAAGGCTTGGATCTATGAGAGTGTTTGAAGAAGTGTCTTCTTGTAAACTTAAAACTTGACAGGCCTAAATGTGGTCACTCTTGAAGTATTAAAAATCTATGGAGGATTCTGAAAATAAGTATGTGTGTATATATATATCTATATATATATATATATATATATATATATATATATATATATATATATATATATATATATATATATCTATATATATATATATATATATATATATATATATATATATATATATATATATATATATATATATATGTATGTATGTATGTATATATACTGAATGTCACCTATTGAGCCAACATACAAGGGTTATTTTGAAGCAACCAACAAGTTCTCAGTAGTTTTGTTTTGAAAATTCAATTCTCTTCTCCTTCAGTAAGACAAGAGAATTGAGGATGAATTGATGAACATTCTATTTGGTGCCTATTATAATATTATGTATTGAGGAAAAGAAAAAGATCCCACATAATGTCTAGTCAATAACTAGGGTTTTTTGGTACAATTTCATTTGATAGTAGCCTTCTCACAAGTGTTCTTGTACTAGTACACTATTAATTTGAAGCTAGAACAACAACTTCACCTTTGACACAATGATTTACCATTCAAGTGCAGTGATTCTAAAGACACAGTTTCACTGATATCTTCTTAGCATCATATTTAAGATCTTAAATAGTAAGTTATTGTCTCCATTCTTTGAAACAATGTTGTTATTATGAATAGTTGACGGAGTTTAATGGACTCTAATGGATCAAGATCAAAAAATTTGTGTTGTGGCTAGTATATCTTCCTATAGTGAGGATATTATAATCAATAGCCTAGACTTCATTAGTGTCAATTCATAGTTGTCCTGACATATACAATATCAAAATTGTTTGAAGATATCTTGGTGCAAATACTCCATCATTGATAGTGAATATTCAATTAGGGTTTCAAAAATATACAACACTTAGCCAAGGTTCAACATATTGCATAAGTGAATGCAATTATAGCATCAACTAGTAAGGTGTTCAGCAACAAGGTCTCATCAGTTCTATGACAAAAACTAACATATGAAATTGCTTCATAGCTATATCTGACTATCTACAAGATGTATACCAGTAGGCCTCCTTGGACAAAGCTTGAGACAATTGCAAGAAGGTCATAGAGTTGACCTAAGACATCTAGGATTGAGCCATCATTAGACATCAATGCCAACGACATATTGGTTGATACATCCTTTAGCATCAATGTTTGGTTATGTTATATTCTTTCCACGGCTAGCCCACGTAGTTAACTGGGGGGTTAGACCCGTTCGTTGCGCCGATTACGTAGCGGGGGGAGTCACAGGGGGTTTGAGGGATGCAAGTAACCCCACTTTATGGGGTGTGGGGTAGCGCCCCAGAAAATTTTGGTTTTAGACCCTATGTTAGGTTGGGTGGACCTACCTATGGTTTTGTGCATGATTTTCACACATGGTTTTAGATGTGATTTTTTTTTCGGTCCATGGTTTTGGACGCAATGGTTTTCGGTCCATGGTATTGGATGCTTCGGTATGTATAAATATGTATTGTAACATTGAAAGGAACATAATGAAAAATCAAGCTGGTAGTCTCGGTTTTGGGATCCAGGGGAAAATCTCTGTGTATATGTGTTTTATGTGTTATGCTCTCGCATTGTTTATTTTATGTGTTTTAGAATTCGTATGTAGGTAATTTCTGTATAAGTTAAAACGTACATTTGGTATCGAAGTTGTTTCGGCTTCAAGGGGATGCCTTTGTTGCTGAGGGGTTTCACTTGGGCCTGTGGTAGAGCCTATTCAGTGGGAGATCTGCTAGATCCATTCTAGTGGTAAAAGAAGATGGCGAGCAGTGGAAAGATAGAGATAGAGAAATTTAATGGTCAGAGTTTTGAGTTGTGGAAACTCAAGATGGAGGATCTGTTGGTGGATAAATATCAGTGGATCACGATCGAGTACTAAACCAACAGGAGTGACCTATGAAGAATGGAAGAAGTTGGATCGGAAGGAAAAGAGCACAATACGATTGTGTGTCTTAGATTCAGTATTGCTGAATGTATCAGGGGAAGCTATGATGAAGACTTTGTGGGACAAGTTAGGGACTTTGTACCAATCTAAGTCTCTGGTGAATAAACTGTTCCTGCAGAAAAAGTTGTATAACTCGAGGATGAAAGGTGGAGACTCAGTTATCGTCTGTTGATACCAACATTTTAGATGAAGATAAGTGCATTAGTTTCTTATGTTCTCTACCAGATTCGTGGGATAGTCTAGTTATTGCAATAGGTAGCAATGCAACTGCCTTGTAGTTTGATGAAATAGTCTCATCCTTGCTGACGGAGGAGATGAGACAGAAAATATGGAGAGTCACAATGGTGATGCCTTGTTTGTACGAGGATGATCCCAGAACAAAAACAAAAATAAGTCATCGAGTGGGAGATCTAATTCTCCAGGAAGACTTGTAAAGGTGGTGTGCTGGAAATGCGGAAAGTAAGGGCACTACAAAAGGGACTATAAATCTAAAGCTCTTGACAAAGGAAATGGATCTGATGATGCTCCTTTTGTAGAGGAAAAACCCACCTTAGATGAAGGTGGGGATGTGTACTTGGCTTCTTCAAGTACACATGTAGATCATGAGGCATGGTTGATTGACTTAGGTGCATCCTTTTACTTCACTCCCCATAGAGAGTTGTTTTGCGAGTATGAGAAATACGATGGTGGTGATGTCATCTTAGGGGATGATAGGAAGGCTATAATCGTTGGTCACGGAAAAGTGAAGTTGAAATTGCAAGGTGGAAGGGTTAGAACACTTCCAGGTGTTCTACATATTCCTGCATTGGCCAAAATCTGATTTCTGTAAGCAAGCTGGATGATGCAAGTGTAAAAATAGTGTTTGAGAAGGATACCTGCAAGATGGTTTAGAGAGCACTGGCATTGATGTGGGGAGTTCAGATTGGAACTATGTACAAGCTGCAAGGTATCACTGTTGTTGATGGGTGCAACAGTTCTGTTGTTCCTGAAAGTGGAGCAGAAAATCTAGTGGTCTCTGGAGAGAAGACCATGTTGTGGCATTAAAGGGTTGGACATATCGGAGAGAAGGGCCTTTGAATACTTCATGGTAGAGGTATGGTAGAAGGTATGAGTAATAGCTCTCTGGATTTTGATTTCTGTGAAAATTGTGTATATGGGAAGCAAATCGGGTGAGTTTCCCCTCTGGTGGTAAGAGGGAAAAACATATATTAGAGCTTGTGCATAGTGATGTGTTTGGACCTGTGAAGGTTCCATCATTGGGTAAGTCTTTGTACTATGTATCATTTATAGATGAATTCTCAACGAATACATGGATATATTTCCTTAAGAAGAAATCTGAAGTCTTTGTCAGGTTTAAAGAATTTAAGGCTCTGGTGGAAAACCAGACAGAGAAGAAGATAAAGGTGTTGAGGACATATAACGGTGGAGAGTTTTGCAGCAAGGAATTTGAAGAATTCTGTAAGAAGTGTGGTATAGAATGACAGAATACTACTCCATACACACTTGAGCAAAATGGAGTTGTAGAAAGAATGAACAAGATGTTGATGGAAAGGGCGAGAAGCATGCTCAGTGGTGTTGGGTTAGGACAGGAATTCTGGGCAAAGGCGGTGGAGACAACATGTTACCTGGTGAACAAACCACCTTCATCAGCGTTGGAGGATAAGACTCTACAAGAGGTATGGACTGGTAAGAAACCCTCTCTTTCACATCTGAGGGTATTTGGATGTGATGCATATGTACATGTTCCAAAGGAGAAATGAACCAAGTTGGATAGTAAATCTGAAAAGTGCATCTTTATTGGGTATAAGGATGGTTTAAAGGGTTATAAGCTTTGGAACCCAGTAACAAGGAAGGTTGTGTACAACCGAGATGTGGCATTCATAGAGGTGAAAGATGTTATTAAACATGAAGTCCAACCAAAGGAACCTGAGAAGATAGAGTTTGAGCTAAAGGAGGAATAATTAGACTCTACAATAGAGGAGGAATCAAAAGATGAAGAGCCACAAACTCCGGGTGTGAGAAGACCAGTTTGAGAAAGAAGGCAGCCAGAAAGGTATATTCAATATGCTTTCTATTCAAATTTTGCTTTATCTATTACTGATGATGATCCCAAAACTGTGAAGGAAGTAGTAGATTCAAAGGATGTAAAACTCTGGAAGGAGGCCATGGTTGATGAAATGGCATCTTTGCACAAAAATCAGGCTTGGGATCTGGTGGAGTTGTCGGCTGGAAGGAAACCCATTGGAAGCAAATGGGTGTTCAAGAAGAAGACAAATGCAAAAGGAAAGGTGGAGAAATACAAAGCTCAGTTGGTAGAAAAAGGTTATTCCCAGGTGCGGGGAATTGATTTTGGTGATATTTTTTCTCCTGTTTCCAAGGTAACTTCTACTAGATTACTTTTATCTTTTGTTGCTGTTTTAGATTTTGAGGTAGAACAGATGGATGTGAAGAAAACATTTCTTCACTGGGATCTGGAAGAGGAAATCTACATCAAGCAACCTAAAGGCTTTGCGGTGAAGGGTAAGAAAGAACTGGTATGAGAGTTAAAGAAGTCTTTGTATGGGTTAAAACAATCACCAAGGATGTGGTATCAGAAATTTGATACATTTATACGGGGACTTGGCTTCACCAGAAGCAAAGCAGATCACTGTGTGTATTTTAAATTAATTGGTGACCGTGTTATTTATCTAGTCTTGTATGTGGATGATATGTTGCTGGTTGGAAATGACAAAGAAATTATCCAGGATTTGAAGACCCGATTGTCCTCCAAATTTGATATGAAAGATCTTGGTGCTGCAAACTATATTTTGGGCATGGAAATTAAAAGAGATCGGGCAAAGAGAAAGCTCTGGTTAAATCAGAGGAAGTATGTCAAGACAATATTGCAGAGGTTTAATATGTAGGATAGTAAACTGGTGAAGGTTCCTATTCCTGTAGGTGTAAGTTATCTGCTGAATAGTGTCCCAAGACACAAGAAGAGGAAGAGGATATGTCCCATGTTCCATATGCAAGTGTAGTCGGTAGCCTGATGTATGCGATGGTCTGTACTAGACTAGACATTGCACATGTAATGGGAGTGTGAGCAGGTTTATGTCAAAACCAGGTAAGGAGCATTGGACAACAGTGAAGTGGGTTTTCAGGTACTTGCGTGGCACTAGTGATTATGGTTTGTGATACCAAGGAAGACCAAGATTGGGCAGAGTTTTAGATATCCGTGGCTTTGTTGATGTGGACTGGGCTGGAGATTTGGATCATAGAAGATCTATAAGTGGGTATGTGTTTAACCTATTTGGAGGTGCAGTAAGTTAGATGAGTAAGAAACAATCTGTAGTGGCACTATCAACTACAGAGGCAGAATACATGACAGCCACTCATGCAAGCAAGGAAGCAGTTTGGTTGCAGAGATTGTGTTCAAGTATCGGGTTAGTATAGGGAGCTATAAGGATAGACTGTGACAGCCAAAGTGCAATTTTCTTGGCAAAGAACCCTACTTACCATTCAAAGACAAAGCACATTGATATTCAGTATCACTTTGTGAGAGATATGATAGAAGACAAAAAGGTGTTGCTGGTAAAGGTGGACACTTTGAAGAATATTGCAGATGCATTGACAAAATCTGTGAGCTCTGAGAAGTTCTCTTGGTGTAGAGAAACAATGGGCATTGCAGGGTTGGATAAATGACTAAGCTCTCTTGTGTCCCCCTATGGAAAGAAAACAAAAAATGGGAGAATATTGGGTTGTGTTATATTCTTTCCACGGTTAGCCCACGTAGTTGACTAGGGAGTTAGAAGGGGGGCAAAGACCCCCCTTCATTGCCCCGATTGTGTAGTGGGGGGAGTCACAGGGGGTTTGAGGGATGTAGGTAACCCCACTTTATGGGGTTCGGGGTTGGACCCTATGTTAGGTTGGGCGGACCTACCTATGGTTTTGTGCATGATTTTCGCACATGGTTTTGGATGCGATGGTTTTTCGGTCCATAGTTTTGGACGTGATGGTTTTCGGTCCATGGTTTTGGACGTGATGGTTTTCGGTCCATGGTATTGGATGCTTTGGCATGTATAAATATGTATTGTAACATTGAAAGGAACATAATGAAAAATCAAGCTGGTAGTCCCGGTTTTGGGATCCAGGGGGAAATCTCTGTGTATATGTGTTATGCTCTTGCATTGTTTATTTTATGTGTTTTAGAATTCGTATGCAGGTAATTTCTGTACTGGGTTAAAACCTACAATCAATGCAACAACAGAAGGAAAAAATCATCTTGCCACAATTAGTTTGGGAAACTACTCCATGAGCTTCTTAATGTATATTCATCTGTCAGTATTGTAATGTTTGTATCAAGGGAAACAATAGTTTTTGTACAATGATAGTGTCAAGATTGACAACGATAAGATTGAATACAATAATGATATTGATGTAGTGATTGATCTATTGTGACAATAACATATTGATAGTGATTATTACGATGTTCTCCAGTTGCAGCAGTGAGTAGTTATAGATTGTGGAGTGGATAGAGATATCAAGATTAAGCAGTGGTTATATTTGGCATTGAAATTGAGCATAGGCAGATTGATTACAAGGCACTTGGTAGAATTGATTTTCTAGCCAGAGTACGGTGATCTTTGAAGTCAGGGTTTGAAGATTTGATGTAGAAGAAGATATTAAGATTTGATGTGTAGATTAAGTTGTGTCAATTTTATTATTATAGTTTCTTTCAGATTAATTTTTAGAGCACAAGTGGATCTAGTATGAAAATTGTGAAACATGGCTCGCCGACTGATCAGGGTGGTTGGGTGGTCTAAGGTAGGAGAGTGGAGTCTCCTTCAAGTGGAGCATGAGAACACTTCAAGGCGACATGGTGGTGTTAGGGAAGTTTGGAGCTTGAACAGGGCATTGGAGCTTCTGTCTAGTTGTAGCTGGTACATAAGGTGTTGGAGCACTTTCAGGTTAGAGCTTGTAAACCAGGACGTTGGAGCATCCTCCAAGTTGTAGTTGGTAAACAGGGTGTTAGAGAATCTTACAGGTTGGAGCTTGTAAATCAAGGGGTTGTAGCCTCCATCACTTGGAGCTGAAAACTTGAAGTAAATCTTTTGAAGACATATATTAAGAAGCATTTAGTGGTTTTTGTCCCGAAGGGGTTTCCATCTAAAATCTCTGTGTCTGCTGTCCATATTTGTTATGCATTGTTGAATGGTGTTGATGATGTTTATGTTTATCTAATGCTAATAACATTTAATGCTCTATGGAATTAAAAATATACTAATTGATAAGAAATATTCAATTCACCCCCCTCTCAGTATTTCCAACAGGTATGTGTTGTAAATTTTGTCAAAATATGTAAGTCTTTTGGCTTATTTACCCATATGGTCTTAATGGTTTATAAATCAAGGAAATGAGACTTTTTGATAACTTGACATCCCAAGGAGGAGTTGATACTTAATATTTAAAAATAATATTTTTTGTTAACTAGACATATCATAAGGAATGCCTTAATAGTACTCCCATTTACCGTAAATCAAAACCCCATGAGAAAATACTTTATTTATTTACACACACTCATAGGCGTGAGTTAATCATATATACATTTAAGTAAACATGTAGCAAGATTCGTAATTATGGAAATTCATCTCACTCTATAATGGAGATTCTCAACATAGAGAAATTCAATGTCTCTATTTATTCTATATGTATACCTATGAATAAATTTAAAATATTAAATCTATTTAAATGTCTTCTTATTTAAGTTTTGGTATAATAAGATAATGCACTATATTTTTTTATGAATTTTGTTTGATACAAAATAATTAGAATGATAAACTTGAGTTATTAAATTTATATAAACTAAAATTCTAAGAGATTTTTATGTTGATTTATACATTTAAAAATACATTTTAAATAAAAAAAATAATAATTTATCAATCAATCAATCAATCAATCAATCAATCAATCAATCTATCTATCTATCTATCTATCTATCTATCTATCTATCTATCTATCTATCTATCTATCTATCTATCTATCTATCTAAAATTTATAAATAATAAATAATAAATAAATAATAAAAATAAATATTAATAACATTAATTTATAAAAATAACTATTAACAAAAAATTAATAATTAAGGATAATTGTTTTGCTTCACTAAAAAATAACTGTTATTACTATAAATTCTTTTATTTTCACAAATTATTATATCACTATATATTAAATAAGTATTAATTTTAATAAAATAATAATATTATTAATTTATAGAAATAATGAATAATGATAATTGTATTTCTCATTCGATGGGTACTAAATGTGAGAGGGGACTCCTTGATGACAATGTTAAATGCGGGAGATGTGGTAGCCACTGGTCATGCTAGTTAGTGAGTTTGATAACTTCTCACTTGTTAGAGGTTTTGAATTACACATTCACTAACTTGCATATAAATGGGTATTAACTTCGTTTGCATCGAGTTAAGATATGGATCCTTTGTCATGAATTGTTTTAGTCTTCTTGGGGTGGCTCATTCCATTTATTAGTTTGTCTTGGTCACTGTTGTTTCCATCGAAAGTTATGGACTTTCCTTGCCTCCACCCAATGTTTACCTCCACCTCCACTAGCCTTTTGCGCTCATTCCTCTTTCCCTTTGTGTTTCTAGGGGACCATAATTCTTCAGTGCTTCTAAATTTTCTCTCTGTTAAGTGTTGTTCAAGGGTGTTCCTTCCTTGCTAGGTTGCATGTAATTCTTCCTATTGACTTAAAGTTTCTTAATTCGATAAGTCTCTCCCCACATTAACCATGGCTAGACAAAGAGCTCACAGTTGTAGGAGAGGAGGTGGTCACAAAGAAATTGGGGGTTCACGTGCCAGGTTTAAAGCCAAAGCATCATCCCACCATTTTCAAGGTCACACCCAATTGGAAATTCAAATTGAGCTAAATGAGACAAAATGGAGGTAATTCATGACTACCAAAGTATTTCAGATGTTGAGGTTTTTGATAACATAGCTATATGGATCTTAAACCTAGGGACCACCTGAGGTCAACAAAATCACTATTTTCACACGGTGGACCAGTATTGGAACCTCAAGACTCTATGGTAAAAGGGTTTGCTAGACTTGACAGATACTCACGACCAAAATTGAATAAGTTGGAAAACTTAAAACTTCTACTTAGGGAAATTGAGGGATGCTTGACTTGCATAGTATTGGGTCTGCCTCTAGTGCCAAGTGACACTCCATGCAAGGAATAATCCCAACCAATTGAGGTGGACACATCCTTATCTACTTGAGCTCTTTGATTAAATGCTAAACTCAATTTTAGTCATGAAGCTTCAACCCGAGTTTACCTCTATTATCTTTTTAGCTAGTTCCCAAAGGGACAATGCTTAAACTCAGCAAACATCTATTTTTAGTTCTAGAATTTTGTTGAAAGATAATTGGCTTTTTTGTTTCTAGCCTAATTTCTTTAATAACAAGTTAGAAACAAAAACACTACCGATTTTTGTGCTTTTAATGAATACTCAATAAAACTTAAAAATAAAAATAAAAAAATTTGTTAATAACCATTAAACTATAATAAATTTTATTATTTAAAAAAAATATATATTTAGTTGATTTATTTATAAAAAAATAAATCAATTTTAATAATAAATAACAATTTAAATATTTTCATAATTAATAATGGCTTGATTTGAGTTCAAATTCTTAATCGCCAAATGGCCCTCAATTTTCAATTTTGTTGTTTCTTTAGATATTTTTGGAAAACTTCAAATTGGTGGGAAATAGGTTAGTCTTCTCCACACATATATGAATATGAGAGAGAAAGTATTAATATGAGAGAGAATGTGCGGTTGGAAAAGATGGTCAAAGTCCATGTGGTAAACACAACGAACAATGTCATATGTAGGGTTTTCGTCAATATTTTAAGGAGCGATTTCACTGCTAAATCTACGAAAGCATATATACTCTACTCTTGATTTTGAACCTAGAACTTCTTAAGAAGAAACACATGCTCTTAACCATTAAACCCACTCAAACTATATATATAAAAATATTAACAATATAAATTATAAATTCAATTTTAAATAAATTTAATAAAAATAAGATCAAAACTAATTATAAAATAAAACAAAATGCTATAAAGTAAAACAAAGTTATTATTATATATAATTATTTATGATATAATCTATGAGGATTATCCTAGTGATGATTAAGTTTGAATCATATTAGCTCTCAACTTCTATGCTAGTGTCAACTGCTTTCAAGCCAATAATATCTAATAGATAATTTATATTAGCTCTAAACTTCTATGCTAGTGTCAACCGCTGTCAAGCCAATAATCTCTAATAGATAATTTATGATTTGGCAAAAATTGAGATGTCCAAAAACACACGTTGGTGCAGTTCCAATATAAGACACCTACCCTTTTAGACTTATCATAATAAATCATAATCATAATATTACAAATAAAAAACAATAAATAAAACGATGCCAATATTAATGCATTAAATTTAATAATTATTTACATCGATGATAATAAACCTGATGTATATAAATATTCTTAAAAAACTATCAATCAAACCTTAGGTAATAAAATAAAATCTTAATTATTCACTGAATTTTAATATGGTTTTAATTGTAAAAATAAAATCTCAATTCGTTATTATTTTTAAGCACCCAAATTAGGGAATATGTATCGACCATAGAACTTTGGTGGTAGTGCACAATCATTTTTTGACAGTCAATATTAGCGAAGTCAAACGTATATTAAAAGACATGTTTATAGATTTTTTTTATTAATATTGAGGTATTCCTATCATGACCATAATGGTTTTAAATATAATTTCATCAAAATTGTGGAAAAAGGTTTGTTCCTAATTGTTCGAATTGCCAAATGAGTGCAATTCAAACACTCATTTATAGTAAGATGGATGAGGTTTATATTAATATAAACAATTAATAAATTATTCAAAATTTATTTTTTATACAGAATCAAATTCACAAGGTTTCTTCTTCATAATATTCAAAATACAGATTATTTTATAGGACAAATGAATTTTTATATTTTTAGATAGAACAAATTTTTTATTTTTATATAGAACAAATTTCAGATCAATGTTAAGCTAATTTATAATTTGAATAAGTTTTATATTAATGTTTTTGGGGTTTTCTTAATTAGGCTGAATTAATAATTTTATAAAATAGTTTTGGTAAAGTTTAAAATTAAATTTAATAATTGTTATTATAAAAATAAAAATATGTCTATTATATAATAGAAATTATGAGCTTTTTTGGAAAATAACACTAAAAATATATCTAACAACTTATAAATCAATTATATTAAAAATTTGTCTAGTCTTATTAGCACAACCACTTGAGGATGGCCTTTGTCAGATTAGCAACCCAAAAACAAACTTCACATTTTTTTTTTTCCGTGCTAGGGGAAGAGACAAGTAAAATCGAGTACTGGTGTGGCCCAAGATGTGATGCGATCCCAATATAATTTTAACAGTTTTAAATACCCCTAAATCGTAGTTTCTCAAATCACAAATCAAACCTAATATAATCTGTGATAAACTCATACCACCTAACCCCATATATATATATATATAAATAAATAAATAACTTAAAAACCTCTCTATATATAATTAATTTAATAAATCAAGATGCATTAAAAATTGTTCCAGCAAGAGAAGGTTGTAAGGCACTAATCATTTCACAATAAAAACTAAGACACTCACAAAAACCCAAATGCATTGTCATCATATTTTTCAAGTCGGTACAATTTCCAAAGTCCTGTTTTTAAAGTCCAAACACACTCCTTATCATATACTTCCCTTTTTCAAAGGTTCACTCAAAAATATCATATTTTAGGTATATGATATTTTACAGTTAGTTTTACACACTACTTATCATATACTTCTTCTCTTTTTCAAAGGTTCACTCAAGAATATCATATATTTGGTATATGATATTTTAACGTTACTTTTAGTGCACTCCATTAACATCTCATCTACTTAATAACTAGTTTACATAGATAATAACTAGCTAGCTTTCATAAAACAATATTCCTAAATCAATATATGTCAAACATGTCTATTTCAATCAGTTTCAAAATATTTTGAGTTAAATTTCATTTGAGCCTAAACTTTAGGTCACCAAACGTCTCTCTCCACATTTGTTGTTTATTGATATCATTGGAAAAGTCCAAGAACATCCCTATCTCTGGGAACCATTTTTATCCAATGTCAATGTGACCCCGTTATATCGTATAGTTCAAGCATGCAGGGATAAAATATCTTCATGCTTATGAAGCAATGTCAACTTTTCAAATATTTTCTTACAAACTCCTCCACCACAGTGTTCGTTAAACGCACGAAGAGCATATACATATATTGTTTACTATTTTTAATGAGATGTTTTTATAATTAATAAATAATTAGTTGTTTACAATTATTCGATAAAGTTGTTACTATTCAAACAAACACAATCATGTGAGTGTATAAGGATTATATAGGTTTATATTAATAATAAATTAGTGTAGACTTATTTTAATTCTTGTCTGGTTGTTGATTAATAGATTCAGAGTTAAAATGAATTTAGACTAATTTAATTATTAATAATTATAATTATAATTAATAATTTATTTTATTTTTATTTTTATTTTTATGTAATTTAGCCTTGTCAAAATGTATATATATCTATATATCTATCTATATATATATATATATATATATATATATATATATATATATATAATTTTTATTGTTATGTAATTTTACATAGTCAAAATGTTTACATAACGTAACATAACCTTACAACATCTCTTCCATACTAGGTTGGAGAGTGCCTCTAAGTGCAATAATGAACAACATATTCTTTACATTGAGAGGAAAATATTAAAATGATGGGAGAAAAAAATACATAATGAAGTAAAAAGAATTTTAGAAAGAATCAAGTAAAAATTATAGAAAGATGATCTATAAGTAAAAATGTTGATAATAAATGAGTTGTAATGAAAAATATTGCTGAACATTTTTAAATAAAATTTGTGTGTTAATACTATTATGACTTTTAATTATATATCTTGTGACACTTTTTTAAATATAAATATTTAGATGCTTTATTTTATGAAAATTAAATAGAGTTATAACATTCATCTGTAAATCTTGTATGAAAACACATAGGATTGATTTTTTTAGGCAATTTACACGTGTATAACTTTTTTGAATTACTTATTCAATTTCTCTTTATTGGTTATTAAATAGAATCTTCACTATTACATGAAGTAATTTTTAATAAAGGAATAAGAAGTTACATAACATAACACCCACTATTATAGCATATTATCATAAATATCCTAATGCAATATTGCATCATTTCCATGATTTTTTCAACTAGGTTAGTTAATCACATACTTGGTAATCTAAATGATATGTTATATAATAAATCATATCATGAAAATGGCACCTGTTATCCTAAACAATATCCCAAGGTTGAGAGATCGAAGGAGGTAACCTCAAACCACCTAGGGTTTAGCAGCTAGCACTGCCAAACTAGAGAGGTCTCTCTCTATGAGCTCACATCCAAATATGACTAGAGAGGGAAAAGATATTAGGCTAGTTATTACAACACTAGGGTTTTGAAATTTATGGTTTTGCTAGATCACGAGTGGAAATCAAGGAACTAGCTCAACAGATCAAAGGTTCCAGTTGCAAGAAATATAAAGGAGTAGGGTAGGTATGCCTTTGTGATACTTTGGGGTTTTTTCGATGTAGTGTAAAGTGGAAATGAGCATGCAAATCATGGAGCATCACTAAAAATCATAGACATGGAAAGAAGATGGATTTAACATTCATATAAAAATATAACAGAGAGAAAAAAATGATCACAAACTCACAACACAAGAAATCCTCAATAATAGTTGTAACTATCCTTTCATTTTCTGTAAAAAAGTGATGAAGTACAAGCTCCAAGAGTTCTACTCACTGATGTACAACCTTGAGTTTGACTGAAAAATAGGCACATATGGCATACAAAACCATCTTCCCCTCACTCAGGGGTTGAAATCCTCAGTATAGAATCAGTTTACACAAATTTCTCCAACAAATCCTAATGACTAGGGAGGTTAAAACAAACTCCCAAATTGGCCTTAAACTGATTCATTTGACCATGAACACCTTTACAAGCATGAATATAGTCTTTTCTTACCCTAGAAAGCATAATTACACTTCAATACATCATAATTACATCAAACATAAGTAATTACATCAAGAAAACTCAAAACTAGCTGAGCAAATTGAGAAAAGTGACTTCCTAGCAAAAACGTAGCGTGCCTGCAGAAAACATAGTGTGCCTCTTTAGAGTGACTTTTGGAGGGGTGCCCATGCTCCAAATAAGGATTTTGATGGCTCATGGGAAAGAGTTTGATGTCTAGTTATCATTTAATGCATAAAACAAGTCATTTCGACACTCCATGCTAGAGAAAAGTTCATTTTCCCAAGACTACTACCAAAAGTGCAACAAAAACACATAAAAAACGCATCGCCATTCTGTAGGGAACTTTTGGCTGCCATCCTGAGCTCCAAATTCAGTTCTGAAGGTATAATTGTAAAGCTTGGGATATCTAGTTGTCAATTGAGTACTTAAGCATGCAAAATGGCCTCTCCAAGACTGAGAAAAATGCATTCTCCCAAGGTCATTCTAGAAGTGTAGCAACTCTCCTGTAGCAACTGTATTTTTGGAATTTATCCCAAATCATAACACTTGTCTATAAAATTAAGGAGGTTTTTGTTCCTTAGTCTATTATGTACTAAAACCTCTTTCATATTTGTAAAATTCATCTCCATTTGGTTAGAATCATACTTTGAAGAAAACCTGTCCCTATGTGCAACAAATGATTTGTCTCTTGGAATGATTTCTTGAGAAATGGTGGAGATAGGATGCTATGTGTTGAAATGGGCTCACACAATTTCCCTCCTTTATACTTCCTCTGATCAGTGGGTGTGGTATCTTCATCCATTATGTAACCCTAGCTCACTAGGAAAGGGAATTAGGGTTTAGTGCTAGAAAACAGGGGATTTAGGGCAGTTTTAGGAATGAAGGGAGATGAAGAGGTTAGGGGGCTCATAAATTCTTGGGAAAATTTAGGGGGGTAGGGATAGATGTTAGGGAGTGTAGGGAAGTTAAATTTTAGGGAATGGGTGCAAAAGTGGAAAAAGCAGTCCTAGCCTAGGAAAGTGTCAAAAGTGTAGCAATAGGCTAGGGTTTGTGGGAAAGTAAAGGAAATGAGGGGAATGGGCATGGGAAAAGCTTAGGGGAGGATTTAGGAGGTATTTATATGTGTTGGGAGGCTTAGGGAAGTGAAAAATCACATAGGGAGTGTAGGGATAGGTGGTAGGAATTTAAACACAGTCCTAACCCTAATTTCTGCCAAAAACGCAGCGTGAGGACTAGGGTTAGCTCTAGGACTTAGGTAATGAGGTGAGTAGGGGTAAGGAAGGCTAGGGGAAATGTGTTTGAGTGTGGGGAAAGGGTAAAATGAGTAGGGAACTAGGTTTTTCTATTTGCAAACTAAACAAGAGTGCTAAACCACAAAAATGTAGCGTGAACCCTAGGAGAGGGTTCCCCACTGAAATGTGAAACAACTGATGAAAGGAGGTACTGATATGATTTTAATTACATTTCCAAGAAATACCAATAAGAAAGAATTATAATGTTGTAGCCATAATCATCACCATTTACAACTACAAAATAATCCATTGTTACTGCAAATATCTTAGCCATTATTCAATTTGATACAAACAAAAATAAAATCTCTATACAAACTTATTGTTACTTGCCAATTACTCTTGGAAATCATGGTCATGTAGCACAATAATTTTAAATCTAGGTGGTTTATCAAGTGTGGCAAACACTCTAAGAGTGGGTTTTCAGCTCAACAAGAAGCACCTTGGGTAGATTCATAGTCTCCATGGAAAGCACCCTTTGGAGTATGAGCAACAAATCATATTAGTCACAACATTTTCAATCAAAATGAAAGACATTTAACTATCTATTATTCATGCAATGTGAAGTGATATTTTAACCACATTACTTATGTAAGTACCTAGAGAGCACTAACCCTGTAATCATCAAAATGATAAATAAATTCACCAAGTGCATACTATCTTAGCCCCTTCTAAAACATTCACAAGAATAGTAATACAATAAAGGAATTACACTTCCAGTAATTCCTTTCTGAGCACTAAGCTCCTTTCATGTCAATAAGTACATAAAATTCTTACACAATCATATAGAGAATTCATTTTTAACACAACACATAATTGATTAGTTAATTTGTCGAGTTATGAGAACCACAGTGGCAAAAAAATGCTCCTCCCAACCAATGGGAAATGGTTTCCACAACCAGATTGAGCCATTTTCAAATCTAGATAGTTCTCTGACAAAGACCATACTAGGTCTAGTATAGGATTCCTCTTGGCGGTGACCCTCCTATTCTTTTAATAACATCATGTATAGAGGAATTTACAGCGCAACAACTCATAGGGATCCACTATTATTTCTCTCTCCCTGGTTTTTTTTGGAAACTACTATCTTTCTCTCCCACAGTAATTCCAACCGAAACCAGATTCATGGAATTTATCTCCAACCAATTATCTCTGGTCTTATGGAATTTATCTCTAGTCATTTTCAATTACTACCTGACATGTGAAATTCTCTTTTACCACATTTCCCATTGTAATATACATAACTAACTACATGCACATTTTCATTAAAGAAAAAGAAACATTTATGTACATCATGCATTCACACTTGAACCTCAACATGGGTTCCACAATATGTCAAATTAAAATTGACAAGATTGCATTACTAACATCTAATATCATACATGTGTTATTCATTTCAAAGTTTCACACAATTATCAACATGCATCCAATACCAACCCTGAATATTGTAATGTTAAACATTACACCTTCTCATATGTTGTTCAAATTCACATTGCAACATTTCGCCTTTCACATGTTCTTATGTTGCCATTAAGTTATCCCTACTTAATCCCATTAGCAACATTAGTTAATTAATTTTAATAAAACCATACCTTCTTCAAAATATTGTTATACATAAGACATTTTGTCAATACATTCAAAATTAATTTTGTAGGCATCAATGTTCTCAATAATTCAACATGTAGAAAGGTATTCATCCTGCTACTTTTCATTAACCACTTTCATGCATCAAATGTAAGCATACCATATAAGAATATATTTTCCAGATGCTACATCCAAGGAGATTTAAAACAAATATTTCATAATTTTTTTTTTCTAAAACAACAGTTAAGGGATCAATACTTTAATGATTAACATTTCCATAGATTTTAACTCATGCAACACATCATTTCATTTATGCATATGCATTTAATCAACAATCATTAATTCATACTAGTTAACATCACCATCTAATCATAAATTCATAATGTTGTGAGGTATAAACAACAAGGTAATCAACATCATTTGATTACTATTATCATTAAGTTTATGGGGCCATCAAATCAATTACTTTATTGACACTATTGTATCATAATCCAAGTTCTTTATCACTTTCAAGAACTTAAAGTCATAGGTATGCATGGATAGACTAGTATTCACTTTTGCAATCATTAGAGTATTATTTACATGTTCATAAAAGCTTAAACATAATTCTATTCATTCAAAGACACTGATTTATCATCAATGTGTAACTGTCAATAACTGTTAGGGTAATAATCCAAATATTTTCAATTTCCATAGTGTATTGTTTCCAACAGACCAAGACAGGAAGTAGTTACCATAACCATTTGTTTACAACTTGCAGTTATATTTAGTCAAACCAATTCATGGATACAAGTTTTAATAGTTAGTCATGCAATACTACCTAATCAATGCTACAAGCAATCATGACACCACTCAATATTATTTTATCCATTGCAGTCATTGTTTATTTTTACTATCTAAAGGGGTTCTTCTAATGTCTTTTAAACATTCTATTATCCTTTTCAAGGCTAATCCCCATCTTTTGTTTCACACAGAACACTATATGCATTCATTCTTTACATGCAATGCATTATAAATTTAGTCATGCACATAAAATATATCATCAATCTTGTCACATATGCAATGGTTGGTATTCAATTCCCATTTTCACTACCGAGTGCTCAAGATTTTTCATATGTTCAACAAGGGTTTTATTTTCCTTTATCAAGATTCAAATATCATGAGCACAATTTTACAACACATTTTATTACTTATTACTCTTCAATAGTTATAAACATGCATCATGCATCTCATGTCAAAATTAGTCTACTGCATATATAAGTATGTAGTTTGTTAGAATCATACCCGAGCTTATGCCCACTAGCTTCATACCTCTACTCCTTTTTCGCTCACCGATTCCCAAGATATGTCAGTTCCACAACCTTTATCTCTTATACCACTTGTAACATCCCCCAGTAAAACTTGCATGATAACAAACATGATTGATTTTTTTTACACTATTTACACGTGTAACTTTTCTGAATTACTTATTCCATTTTCCTTTATTGGCTATTAGATAGAATATTCATCATTACAAAAAGTAATTTTTAATAAAGGAATAAGAAGTTATATAACATAACATCCATTGTTATAACATATTACCATAAACATCTTGATGTAACCTTGCATCATTTCTATGATTCTTTCAACTATGTTAGTTAATCACATACTTGGTAATGTAAATGACGCGTTATGTAAGGAATCAACATAATCAAAATGGCACCATAGGCAATCACATCATTGGACATCGATATACCCTAGAAAACCCATAGGTTGAAAACCAACAAAAAATTAAATTTATTATCGAATACTTGTGAGTGTGTTCACCCCTCACTCAATGGCTTGTAAGGGAGTCCATCCCTTAACCATTGTCAAAAGATCTTACAAAGAAATACAATTTAAGTACAACATGTCTAGATGGAAGCTATTACAACCATCATGATATCGTTTACTCAAAAATTCACAATATTTATGTCTTTGTGGCCTAATTGTTCCCATTAGTGAGTCATCTAGTAGCCGACACTCCTAAATTTGTATGGATTAATTCTTCACCTCCCACAATGCTAAATATAACCTATCCTTGTCATAAGCCACCATTATCTCCTTCTATTGTTCTTATAAAAAAACTTTGATATCATGATTAGATAAAGTATTAATCAACCAATAATCAATCTTTATTGATGATTTTGCAACATCTATTCATGTGCAAAATATCACGACATGCTCCCTTTAACAACACAACAATTGCATTAATTATACACATATAACTATCAAATCATGTATATAAATATATACCACATTAATTACTATTCCCCTCGTGCAAGCTCACATTCTTTTCCAAAGGTAAACCAATACAATTGTCCATATTCTTTTAAAGAATACTAACATCTTATCTTTCATCTTCTTGCATGTATTTATATAAAATTATTCAAAAGAAAAATCACTACTTGTATTCTTTACATGCATCTACATCAACTTTATCTAAAAGGACCTAGCCCATCAACCAATATCATGTTAACACATGTTACCTTTCATGAAAATAAATTTTCTTCTTGCACATGCAAATACATTTTCTCCTATTATAAAGCATTATTTTCAAGAAGTCAAATGTTATATGCATGCAATTTATATTTCTTTTTTCTAAGAAATCAAACATAGTAGATATTCTTCCTGTGTATACAATTATATAAACTTGATTCAAAGAACCTAGCCCCTCGACCATTACTTTTTGTGCACACAAATACGTAAAAGAAAGCTAACACAATGGTTATTGTTCCTATGCAAGCAAGTCTATATATATATATATATATATATATATATATATATATATATATATGAGACTTTCCCAAAATAAATCTTAACACAATCTTGTATGCAAACGCATAATCTTTACAGATGAAAGCTAACATAATATTATTTTTAAAATTCATAATCTTCCTCAGAAACTTAATTACAATAGTTATTATTTATGCACATATAATGTTAGGTCCCTATAATACTAGTGTATTCCCTTATTATTATTGTCATTGTAGCCCCATATTGTTATTTTTGTGCCCATGTTGTGCTCATATTGTTATTATTGTGCCCCATAGAGGCCTACTATTGTTATTGTTTTTCCCTTACATTATTATTGTTATGTCGGCGCTAATTATATTGTGACCCCTTAGATTCCTATATACAGAAGTAGGTCTTGTCATTTGTATCATCCAATAATTTCTCATTTGTGTAATGTAAAGGACGTTTCCCCCTAGAAGAGGCTACTTTTGAATTTGTTGATATAACTCATTCTTCTATTTTGTGAGCTGGTTGCATAACAATTGGTATCAAAGCTTTGGATTCTAGGGTTTCGCTACTTCTAATAGGTCATCCTGAAATTTTCACTATAACTTATTTTCTACGATGCTTCAGAAGCTGAAATTAAAACCTATTTGAGCCGCAATCTTGATGAACCTCAGGACCAAATTTTAGAACTTTTCTCACTATATTTTCGGAGATATGAACTGATGAAGTTAGGGTTTTCGCAGGCTCCCGAATTCGATCTCAAACAGGTCACCTTGGGAAAATCGTTATAACTTTTTATCTAAGCATTAGATTGAAATTTCATAAAGTGTTTTAGAAATAGGATGGAATGTAGGTTTATGTGTATCGTTTTCAGGTTTGAAGGTGGAAACAGGGACATGTGGCACTTCATACCATTTCTCTCTACTGAACGAGTCTATACAAGTCATGGTGGGAGATTTGACATAAATATTTCTTGGAGAATCCAATATGGATCAGACATGTGGGGTCAGAAAGAGGACATAGAGGGCTATGAAAAGAAAAAAAATTAGACCTTGGAGATTTGAAATTACAGATATACAACAGATTCAGTATCGAGCTCCTACAAAGAGAAAAAAGGTGTGTAGTATTTTAAAAAGAATTGCATAACTCTGGTTTGAAAATTTTGTTTAAAGTGATTCAAAGGGCATAATGAAGCACGTTGATCATTAATTGATATCTCGAAGAAAGAAAATGGAAAAACCTAGTAAGCAACCTAAAAGATCTAGCATGACTCATGAAGAAGAGGAAGAAATGAAACATGATATATCAAAATTATGAGACCAAGTGCAACAAATTTCACTTTCACAAAAAGTAACAGAAGCTAAGATGGATGGTTTAAAGAAAGGCGTGGAAGCTAAGATGCATGGCATGGAAGCTAAGATGGATGGCATGGAAGCTAAGATGCATGGTGTGGAAGGTAAGATGGATGGCATGGAAGCTAAGATGGATGGTTTAGAAGTAAACAACTAAAATTTGAATAACGATGTGGAAGGTTTGAAAGGAGGTTTGGCAAAGTTGCTACAAGAAATGCTTCCTAATGGCGAAAATGTATGTAGAGGAAAATCATGATGAGAACAAAAGAAATGTTAGTCATGATTTCATAGACTCTAACATTGGATTGAATACCCACCATTTTCCAAAGATTGATATGAGAAAGTTTGATGGAAAGGATCCCGTAACATGGATACTAGAAATGGAGCAATATTTCGATCTCCATAATGTGAAAAACACACAAAAAATACACATTGCGACTTTATATTTGGAACCCAATCTATTTGTATGGTATCGATGGCTTTTCTCTCATAAACAAATTTTCACTTGGGAAATTTTTATGGAAGAAATGATAGCACATTATGAGGATACAAAAAGCAACACTTTTTTTAGCCAATTGATAAATCTCAAACAAAAGGGTTCAATGGTGGAGCATATTGAGGACTTCCAAAAATTGAATATAAGGGTAAAACATATTGAAGAGGAGCATATGATTGATGTGTTCATAGGGACTTTAAAGGATAACATCCAACATGAGGTTCGCCTTTGGGAACTTGATTCATTGGAGAAGGCATTTAGGTTGGCAAGAAAGATTGAAAGAAAAATTATCGCAACAAGGAAGCCTACCAATCACAACTATAAAGATGGAAGTGTTTTTTCCCATAACCTTCCACAACCTACAAGGTTGACACCACAAAAATTGGAAGAAAAAGGAGAAAAAGGGCTTTGTTATAGTTGCAATAGCAAATACACTAAAGGTCATAAGTGTGTTGAGAATAAATTATTTTACGTAGATTATGAAGAGGAAGAAGAAAAGGAATAAGAAACATCAAAAGAAGAGGATACACACCAGGAACAAAACCTAGAGAAAGAATAAATGAATCTGACCATATATTGTAATGCACTGGCTAGAATTGCCACTCCTCAAACTATCAAGATAGAAGCACATATAGAGAAGAAAAAGGTAATAGTGTCGATTGATTCAGGAAGTACCCATAATTTTATTCATTGTATGATAGCGAAGGAATTGAATTTCTTCCTATATCTAGCACTAGAGTTTCAAGTGATGGTTGCAAATAGAGGAACCATAAATTTCTCTAGAAGTGCCATAATATCAAGCTATCCATGTGAGAATATGTGTTGAATAGTCCAATGATTTCCATTCCAATGGGTGGTGCTGATGTTGTAGTAGGAGTCCAATGGCTACAATCTTTGGGTACGTGTTATGAAACCAACTCACAAAAAGATAGAAATGATAGATCAATGCCTTAGAATTCAGCCTCTTCAAGGGTGTAACCTCCTTTACACTACACAAATGAACAATTCTTGGATGTTTCAAATGACAAAACCTCTTTTTCTATATATAGGAGTATATGGGGTCACAATATAACCCAGCCGACCTAACAATAATAATATAAAGCCATAAAAATAACAATAGAAGGATTCTATGGGGAACAATAATAACAATATGGGGAAAATAGGGGCACAACAATAATAATAAGGGATACAATGACAATAGTAATGGGGGAATCACTAGTATTATAGGGATCTAACATGTCCCTCTCCTTCAAAAAAGTGTTGTCCTCAACACTTGAGTAGTTTTGGATGCTCTTGTATAAAATTCTCATCCTCCCATGTGGAATCTTCATCAGATAAGTTCTTCCACTTGATGAGATACTCCGAAATTGATCGATTTCGTAGCTGTCGAGTTCTTGTCTCCGTGACTGCTTTTGGTTCCAATATAATTTTTCCTTCCTCGTCAAGTTCTGGTAATATTGTTTCAACTAGGAGCTTGTCACCTATAACCTTCTTTAAACATGAAACATGGAAAACTGGGTGCACTAAAGAAGCTGCAGAAAGCTCCAATTTGTATGCCATAGTACAAATATTTTGCAACACCTTGGACGGACCATAATACTTTGGTGATAATTTATTATCCTTCTTAGCTTGCTTGAGGGAAATTTGTTTATGTGGTTGTAGCCATAGGAATACCCAATCACCTACATCAAAACTTCTTTCGCTGCGATGTTGATCTGCCTGTTGTTTCATTCTATTTTGCGCCAACACGAGGTTATGCTTTAAGAGTTGGAGAACTTGTTGTTGATGCTCGATGTGATGTTCCACTGCTTGAACCTTAGAATTTTCTCTTAAATATGATGTGATGGATGGTGGCTGATATCCATAAAGTGCCATAAATGGGGTCATTTTTGTTGTAGTATAGAAGGAAGTGTTATACCACCATTCAGCCAAAGGAAACCATTTGACCCATTGTGTCTGTTTATCACATACAAAGAAACGAAGATATCCTTCCAAACATTTGTTTACTATCTCAGTTTGCCCATTAGATTGAGGATGATAAGATGAGCTATGAGCTATCTGAGTACCAAGACAAGAAAATAATTCTGTCCAAAAATTTCCAGTGAAAATGGGATATCTGTCACTTATAATAATCTTTGGGTTTCCATGTAGATTTTGAATTGTTTCCATAAATGTAGTAGAAACTGTTCTGGCTTTAAATTAATGTGATAATGCACAAAAGTGTGCATACTTGGTAAGTATGTCAACTACCACCATGATGACACTCTTTCCTTCAGACCTAGGTAAACTTGTGATAAAATTTATTGAAACCTCCTCCCAACGTTGGCTTGGAATGGATAAAGGTTGTAATAGACCTGGTGTCTTAATTGTTTCAACTTTATTTTGTTGGAAAACCAAACATTCCGCCACAAACTTTTGAATATCCGATTTAAGGCCATCCCAAAAAACTTCCTTCTTAACCTTTTGGTAATTTTTTGAAAATCCTGAGTGCTCTCCTAAGGGAGAAGTGTGCAATTCCATAAGAATCTTTTGTTTGAGTTGGTTATTCTTAGAAAGGTATAAGCAATCTTTTTACCATAACGAATCATTTATCTAGCTAAATGTATCAGATGTACTGGAATCTTATTGTAACTTTCGAATAAGTGCCCACACTTCTTCATCATTCTTCCATTCCTCCCTTGCTTCGTTTATCCAATTTGGTTGGTTAATAGAAATGGCACACAACAATGCTTCCACATCTCATCCTTTCTTGAGAGTGCATTTGCCACAACATTTTACTTCCCTTTTTTGTAGATGATTTCAAAGTCATAACCCAACATCTTTGTGACCAATTTTTGTTGCTCTTCAGAGGATAATCTTTGTTCTAAAAAGTATTTAAGGCTATCATGATCCGTTTTTACCTTGAAGTGTCTTCCCATTAGGTAGGGTCACCATTTCTTAAGTGCATGTAGTATTGCAAACATTTCCTTCTCATAAATAGCTTTGTGTAAATACTTTCCATTGATTGGACAACTTTTGAAAGCAATGGGTCTTTCATCTTGCATTAAAACAACACCAATTCCATTTCTTGAAGCATCACATTCCACAATAAAGGTTTTTGTGAAGTCCAGTGTAGCTAAGACCGGTGCTTGGCACATTGCCTCTTTAAGATGTTCGAAGGCCTTTGTTTCTTCTGGAGTCCATGAAAATGCATATTTCTTCAATAATGTTGTTAGAGGCGCTGCTATTCTCCCATAATTCTTAACAAACTTGTGATAATACCTTGTAAACCCAAGAAATCCTCGCAGATGCTTTATGGATGTGGGGATTTTCCATTCCTTAATGGCTTTAATTTTGCTAGGGTCTACCTTAACACCTTCATGAGATACAATATGACCCAAATATTTCGCCTCTTGTACTCCAAAGAAATATTTGGATCTTTTTGCATATAATTGTTTCTCCTCCAATAGTTGTAGCACCTTGTCAACATGTTCAACATGATCCTTCCAAGACTTGCTGTAGACTAGTATATCATTAAAAACTACTAACACAAATTTTCTAAGGAAGGGTTTGAAAATGGAATTCATTAGAAATGTAGAAGGTCCATTGGTTAGGCCAAAAGGCATGACCAAAATTCATAATGACCGTCATGAGTTCTAAATGTTGTTTTTGGAATGTGTTTAGTCTTCATTCTGATTTGATGATATGCTGAACAAAGATCCAACTTGGTGAAGTAAATTGATCCATTCAATTCATCCAATAATTCATCAATGACAGGAATGGGAAATTTACCTTTAATAGTGAGCTTGTTGAGCTCCCTATAATCTGGACATATGCGCCATGATCCATCCTTCTTGTGCACCAATACTACTGGAGCAAAGAAAGAACTTTGACTAGGTTGAATTATACTAGCCTCTAGCATTTCTGCAACCATACGTTCAATTTCACTCTTTTGGGCATAGGGATATCTGTACGGCCTGATGTTTGGAGGAACACTTCCTGGAATCAAATGAATAGCATGATCATGATCATGAATAGGTGGGAGACCTTTGGGAGTTTTAAATAGCTTGGAATGATTGTCCAAGACTTTTTGGAGATCTGGAGAAATAGATGATTTCGATGTGGAAACATCTAATGAACATAATTGTGCAATTATTCCTCTTTGTTCCTTTTTTAGAAGCTTTTTCATACTGTTAGAGTTGATTATCTTTCCCAGTTTCCCTGCAATACCCCTTGATTCAACTTCCTTTCCTTCCACAGAAAATTTAATGGAAAGTTCTTGAAAATTAAAAGCTATTGTACCCAAGGATTGTAGCCATTGGACTCCTAGTACAACATCAGCACCTCCCATTGGAATGGAAAGAATTGGGCTATTCAACACATATTCTCCCATGGATAGCTTGATATTATGGCAATTTCCAGAGCAATTTATGGTTCCTCCACTTGCAACCATCACTTGACACTCTGGTGCTGGATATAGGAAGTAATTCAATTCTTTTTCTATCCTACAATGAATAAAATTGTGGGTACTTCCTGAATCAATCAACACTATTACCTTTTTCTTCTTGATATGTCCTTCTATCTTGATAGTTTGAGGAGTGGTAATTCTAGCCAATGCATTACAAGAGATGGTCGGTTCATTTCTTCTTTACCTAGGGTTTGTTCCTGGAGTATATCCTCTTCTTTTGAAATTTCTTGTTCCTTTTCTTCCTCCTCTTCACAATCTATGTAGAATAATTTCTTCTCAGCACACTTATGACCTTTAGTGTATTTACTATCACAACTGTAACAGAGCCCTTTTGCTCTTTTTTCTTCCAATTGTTGTGGTGTCAACCTTATAGGTTGTGGAAGGATAGGGGAAACAACACTTCCATCTTTATAGTTGTGAGTGGTAGGCTTCCTCGTTGCCATAATTTTTCTTTCCATTTTTCTTGCTAACCTGAATGCCTTCTCCAATGAATCAGGTTCCCAAGGGCAAACCTCATGTTGGATATTATCCTTTAAAGTCCCTATGAACACATCAATCCTACGCTCCTCTGGAATATCTTTTACCCTTATGTTCAATTTTTGGAAGTCCTCAATGTGCCTCATCATTGAACCCTTTTGTTTGAGACTTATCAATTGGCTAAAAAAGGTGTTTCTTTTTGTATCCTCATAATGTGCTATCATTTCTTCTATAAAAATTGCCCAAGTGACAATTTTTTTACGAGAGCAAAGCCATCGATACCATACAAACTGATTTGGTTCCAAATATAAAGTTGCAATATGTACCTTTTGTGTGTTTTGCACATTATGGAGATCGAAAAATTTCTCCATCTATAGTATCCATGTTGCGAGATCCTTGCCATCAAACTTCCTCATATCGATTTTTGGAATATGGTGGGTCTTTAATCCAACATTAGAGTCTATGAAATCATTATTAACATTTCTTTTGTTCTCATCATGAATTTCCTTTACTACCCTTTCACCATTAGTGAGCATTTCTTGTAGCAACTTATTCAAATTTATCTTCAATTCTTCCATCTTAGCTTCCACGCCATTCATCTTAACTTTCATGCCATTCATATTAGCTTCCATGCCATTCATTGTAACTTGCATGCCATTCATATTAGCTTCCACACCATTCATCTTGGCTTCATTTACCTTTAGTGAGAGTGAAATTTGTTGTACTTGGTCTTGTAATTTTGATATATCATGTTGAATTTCTTCCACTTCTTCACGAGTCATGCTAGAGCTTTCGAGTTGCTTACTAGGTGTTTCCCTTTTCTTTCTGAAGGTTTTAACCCCATACAGAAATTACCTACATACGAATTCTAAAACACAGAAAATAAATAATGTGAGAGCAGAACACATAAAATACATATACACAGAGATTTTCCCTCGGATCCCAAAACCGGGACTACCAGCTTGATTTTTCATTATGTTCCTTTCAATGTTATAATACATATTTATACATGCCGAAGCATCCAATACCATGGACCGAAAACCATAGCGTCCAAAAAAAATGTGCGAAAATCATGCACAAAACCATAGGTGGGTCCACCCAAATTAACATAGGGTCCAAAACCAAAATTTTCTGGGGTTTTGTTCCGGAACCCATAAAGTGGGGTTACGAGTGCCCCTCAAACCCCCTGTTAACTATGTGGAAAGAATATAACACAACCCAACATTCTCCCACTTGTTGTTTTCTTTCCACAGGGGGCCACAAGAGAGCTTAGCCATTTTTCTAGCCCTGAAATGCCCATTGTCTCTCTACACCAAGAGAACTTCTCAGAGCTTATAGATTTTGTCAATGCATCTGCAGTATTCTTCAAAGTGTCCACCTTTACCAGCAACAGATTTTTGTCTTATATCATATCCCTCACAAAGTGATACTGAACATCAATGTGCTTTGTCTTTGAATGATATGCAGGGTTATTTGCCAAGAAAATTGCACTTTGGTTGTCACAGTCTATCCTTATAGCTTCATGTACTAGCCCCATACTTGAACACAACCTCTGCAACCAAACATCTTCCTTGCTTGCATGAGTCGCTACCATGTATTCTGCCTTTGTAGTTGACAGTGCCACTACAGATTGTTTCTTACTCATCCAATTGACTGCACCTCCAAATAGGTTAAACACATACCCACTTGTAGATCTTCTCTGATGTAGATGTCTAGCCCAGTCTGCATCAACAAAGCCATGAATATCCAACACTCTATCCAATCTTGGTCTTCCTTGGTAGCACAAACCATAATCACTAGTGCCACGCAAATACCTGAAAACCCGCTTCACTGCTATCTAGTGCTCCTTCCTTGGTTTTGACATAAACCTGCTCAATACTCCCACTGCATGTGGAATGTCTAGTCTAGTACAGACCATTGCATACATCAGGCTACCGACTGCACTTGCATATGGAACACGGGACATGTCCTCTTCCTCTTCTTGTGTCTTGGGACACTGTTCAGCAGATAACCTCACACCTAAAGGAATAGGAACCATCACCGGTTTACTATCCTGCATATTAAACCTCTGCAATATTGTCTCGACATACTTCCTCTGGTTTAACCAAAGCTTCCTTTTTTCCTGATCTCTTTTACTTTCCATGCCCAAAATATAGTTTGCAGCACCAAGATCTTTCATGTCAAATTTGGAGGACAATTGGGTCTTCAAATCCTAGATAACTTCTTTGTCATTTCCAACCAACAACATATCATCCACATACAAGACTAGATAAATAACATGGTCACCAATTAATTTAAAATACACATAGTGATCTGCTTTGCTTCTGGAGCAGCCAAGTCCTCGTATAAATGTATCAAATTTCTGATACCACATCCTTGGTGACTGTTTTTACCCATATAGTGACTTCTTTGACTTACATACTAGTTCATTATTACCCTTCACTACAAAGCCTTCAGGTTGCTTCATGTAGATCTCCTCTTCCAGATCCCAGTGAAGAAATGCTATCTTCACATCCATCTGTTCTACCTTAAAATCAAAAGCAGCAGCAACAGATAAAAGTAATCTAATAGAAGTTACCTTGGCAACAAGAGAAAAAATATCACTAAAATCAATTCTCGGCACTTGGGAATAACCTTTTGCTACCAACCGAGCTTTGTATTTCTCCACTTTTCCTTCTACATTTGTCTTCTTTTTGAACACCCATTTTCTGCCAATGGGTTTCCTTCCAGCCAGCAACTCCACCAGATCCCAAGCCTCATTTTTATTCAAAGATGCCATTTCATCAACCATGGCCTCTTTCCAGAGTTTTCCATCTTCTGAATCCACTGCTTCCTTCACAGTTCTGGGATCATCATCAGTAACAGACAAAGAAAAATTTGAATAGAAAGCAGATGGACTATACCTTTCTGGTTGCCTTCTTTCTCGAACTGATCTTCTCATAGTCGGAGTTGTGGCTCTTGATCTTCTGATTCCTCCTCTGCTGTAGAGTCTGATTCTTCCTCCTTTAGCTCAAACTCTATCTTCTCAGGTTCCTTTGGTTGGACTTCATGTTTAATAACATCTTTCACCTCTCTGAACACCACATCTTGGCTGTACATAACCTTCCTTGTTACTGGGTTCCAAAGCTTATAACCTTTTAAACCATCCTTATACCCAATAAAGGTACACTCTTCAGATTTACTATCCAACTTTGTTCTTTTCTCCTTTGGAACATGTACATATGCATCACATCCAAATACCCTCAGATGTGAAAGAGAGGGTTTCTTACTAGTCCATACCTCTTGTGGAGTCTTATCCTCCAACACTGATGAAGGTGACATGTTGACCAGGTAACTTGCAGTATCCACTGCCTCTGCCTAAAATTCCTATCCTAACCTGGCACCACTAAGCATGCTTCTTGCCCTTTCCAACAACGTCTTGCTCATTCTTTCTACAACTCCATTTTCCTGAGGTGTATATGGAGTAGTCTTCTGCCGTGCTATACCACACTTCTTGCAGAATTCTTCAAATTCCTTACTGCAAAACTCTCCACCATTATCTGTCCTCAAAATCTTTATCTTCTTCTCTGTCTGGTTTTCCACTAGAGCCTTAAATTATTTAAACTTATCAAAGACTTCAGATTTCTTCTTAAGGAAATATATCCATGTATTCCTTGAGAAGTAATCTATAAATGATACATAGGACACAGACTTACCCAGTGATGGAACCTTCATAGGTCCAAACACATCACTGTGCACAAGCTCTAATATATGTTTCGCCCTCTTACCACCAGAGGGGAAACTCACCCGATTCTGCTTCCCGTATACACAATTTTCATAGAAATCAAAATCTAGAGAGATATTACTCATACCTTCTACCATACCTTTACCATGAAGTATTCAAAGGCCCTTCTCTCCAATATGTCCAAGCCTTTGATGCCACAACATGGTCTTTTCTCCAGAGACCACTAGATTTTCTGCTCCACTTTCAGGAACCACAGGACTGTTGGACCCATCAACAGCAGTGCTACCTTGCAGCTTGTATAGAGTTCCAATGTGAACTCCCCACATAAATACCAGTGCTCCCCAAACGATCTTGCAGGTATCCTTCTCAAACACTGTTTTTACACCTATATCATCCAGCTTACTAACAGAAATCAGATATTTGGCTAATGCAGGAATATGCAGAACACCCGGAAGTGTTCTTACCCTTCCACCTTACAGCTTCAACTTTACTTTTCCATGACCAATGATTCTAGCCTTCTTGTCATCCCCCAAGAAGACATCACCACCATCGTATTTCTCATACTCACAGAACCACTCTCTATGGGGAGTGAAGTGAAAGGATGCACCTGAGTCAATCAACCATGCCTCATGATCTACATGTGTACTTGAAGAAGCCAAGTACACATCCCCACCTTCATCTGAGGTGGTTTTCACCTCTGCAGAAGGAGCCTCATCAGATCCCTTTCCTTTGTAAAGAGCTTTAGATTTACAGTTCCTTTTGAAGTGGCCTTCCTTTTCGCATTTCCAGCACACCACCTTTAGAGGTTTTCCTAGAGATTTAGATCTCCCTCTAGATTTAGATCTCCCACTCGATGACTTATTTTTGTTTCTGTTATGGGAATGTCCTCGTACAGACAAGGCATCACCATTTTGGTTCTCCATATTTTTCCGTCTCATCTCCTCTGTCAGCAAGGTTGAGACTATTTCATCAAACTGCAAGGCAGTTGCATTGCTACCTATTGCAATAACTAGACTATCCCAAGAATCTGGTGGAGAACACAACAAACTGATTCACTTATCTTCATCTAAAATTTTAATATCAACAGATGCTAACTGACTTACCACAATATTAAATGTGTTCAGATGCTCTGTCACTGAGTCTCCATCTTTCATCCTTAGGTTATACAACTTTTTCTGCAGGATCAGTTTATTCACCAGAGACTTAGATTAGTACAAAGTCCCTAACTTGTCCCACAAAGCGTTTGCTATAGCTTCCCATGATACATTCAACAATATTGAATATGAGACCCATAATCGTATTGTGCTTTTTGCCTTCCGATCCAACTTCTTCTATTCTTCATCAGACAATCTTGTTGGTTTAGTACTTGGATCTACTACAATCCGCTGATCTTTATCCACCAACAGATCCTCCATCTTGAGTTTCCACAACTCAAAACTCTGACCATTAAATTTTTTGATCTCTATCTTTCCACTGCTCACCATCTTCTTTCACCATCAGAATCGATCTCGCAGATCTCCCACTGAACAGGATCTACCACAGGCCCGAGCGAAACCCCGCAGCAACAAAGGCATCCCCTTGAAGCCAAATCTGCTTTGATACCAAATGAAGGTTTTAACCCCATACAAAAATTACCTGGATACGAATTCTAAAACATAGAAAATAAATAATGTGAGAGCAGAACACATAAAACACATATACACAAAGATTTTTCCCTGGATCCCAAAACTGGGACTACCAGCTTGATTTTTCATTATGTTCCTTTCAATGTTATAATACATATTTATACATGTTGAAGCATCGAAGACCATGGACTGAAAACCATCGCGTCCAAAAAACATGTGTGAAAATCATGCACAAAACCATAGGTGGGTCCGCCCAACCTAACATAGGGTCCAAAACCAAAATTTTCTGGGGCGCTGCCCTAGACCCCATAAAGTGGGGTTACGGGTGCCCCTCAAACCCCCTGTTAACTACATGGAAAGAATATAACACAACCCAACACTTTCTTCGGGGCATTAATTAATGCTAATAATTCTTCACTATTCCCTTTGAATTCCTTCAAACTAATTTTTCAAACCAAGCTTATGCAAAAATTTAAAAAAATCTACACACCTTTTTTCACTTTGTAGGAGCTCGATATTGCATCTGATGTATCTATGTAATTTCGAATCTTCCAGTTCTAAAATTGTGATATGCAGTGGCCCTCTGTGTCCTCTTTCTAATGCCACTAGTCTGATCGAATTTATATTCTCCAGGAAATAGTTATGCACAATCTCCTAAGATGACCTAATTATATACCTTTTAAGAAGAGAAAAATTGTATGAAGTGCCACGTGTCACTGTTTTGACCTTAGTATCTAAAAAATATACACAGGAAACCACAGTCCATCCTCTTTCTGTAACTTCTTACAAAATTTCTATCTGATGGTCAAAACACTATAAGTTATGGCGATTTTACCCAGGTCACCTGTTTGGAATGTAATTCAAGAGGTTGCAAAGAGGCCAACTTCCTTAGATCATATCTTCGCAAATATAGCGTGAAAAGCTCTAAAATTCGGACCCGAGTTTCAAAACGATTTCAAGTCAAATGGGTTTGTTTTTTAGCATTTGAAACATTGTAAAAAAAAAGTTATAGCGCAAATGCCACGATAACCTGTTTGGAGCAGTGAAACCCTAGAATCCAAAGCTTTGATACCAAATGTTATGAAACCATCTCACAAAAAGATAGAAAAGATAGATCAACGCCTTAGAATTCAGCCTCTTCGAGGGGGAAACCTCCTTTACATTACACAAATGAACAATTCTTGGATGTTTCAAATGACAAAACCTCCTTTCTGTATATAGGAGTCTAAGGAGTCACAATATAACCAAGTTGACCTAACAATAATAATATAAAGCCAAAAAAATAACAATAGAGGGATCTTATGGGGCACAATAATAACAATATGGGGACAATAGGGGCACAACAATAATAATAAGGGATACAACGACAATAGTAATGGGGGAATCACTAGTATTATAGGGACCTAACAGTATGATAGCTTTTAATTTTCAAGAACTTCTCTTGCATTTTTTTAGAAGGAAAGGAAATTGAATTAAGGGGTATCACAGTGAAATCGGGAAAGATAATCATCTCTAACAACATGAAAAAGATTCTAAAGAAAGAACAATGTGGCATAATTGCACAATTATGTTCGCCAGAGCTTCCCACATTGAAATCATCTATTTCTCCCTATCTCCAAAAAGTCTTGGACAATCATTCCAAGGTATTTGAGACTCCCAAAGGCTTCCCACCTATTCTTGATCATGATCATGCTATTCATTTGATTCTAGGAAGTGTTTCTCCAAAAAATAGGATTTTACAGATATCCCTATCCCAAAAGAGTGAAATTGAATGTATGGTTGTAGAAATGTTAGAGGCTGGTATAATTCAACCTAGTCAAAGTCTTTCTCTACTCTAATAGTTTTGGTGCACAAGAAGGATGGATCATGGCGCATGTGTCCAGATTATAGGGAGTTCAAAAAGCTCACTATTAAAGATAAATTTTCCATTACTGTCATTGATGAATTATTGGATGAATTTCATGGAGCAATTTACTTCACTAAGTTGGACCCTCATTCGGGATATCATCAAATCAAAATGAAGACTGAATACATTCCGAAAGCAACATTTAGAACTCATGACAGTCATTATGAATTTTTGTTCATGGCTTTTGGCCTTACCAACACACCTTATACATTTCAAGGTTGATGAATTCATCTTCAAACCCTTCCTTAGAAAATTTGTGTTAGTATTTTGTGATATACTAATCTACAACAAGTCTTGGAAGGATCATGTTCAACATGTTGATAGAGTGTTCAAACTATTGGAGGAGAAACAATTATATGCAAAAACCTCCAAATGTTTCTTTGGAGTACAAGAGGTGGAGTATTTGGGTCATCTTGTATCTCATGAAGGTGTTAAGGTAGACCCTAGAAAAATAAAAGCCATTAAGGAATGGAAAATCCCCACATCCATAAAGCATCTATGAGGCTTTCTTATGTTGATAGGGTATTATCGCAATTTTGTCAACAATTATGTGAAAATAGAAGCACCTCTAACAACATTATTGAAGAAATATGCATTTTCTTGGACTCCAAAATAAATGAAAGCCTTTGAACATCTTAAAGAGGAAATGTGCCAAGCATCGGTATTAGCTACACCAAACTTCACAAAAACCTTTATTGTGGAATGTGATGCCTCAGGAAATTGAATTGGTGTTGTTTTAATGCAAGAAGAAAGACCCACTGCTTTTGAAAGTTTCCCAATCAAGGGAAAGTATTTACACAAAGCTATTTATGAGAAGGAAATGTTGGAAATACTACATGCACTTAAGAAATGGAGACCTTACCTAATGGGAAGACACTTCAAGGTAAAAATAGATCATGATAGTCTTAAATACTTTTTAGAACAAAGATTATCTTCAAAAGAGTAGAAAAAATGGGTCACAAAGATATTGGGTTATGACTTTGAAATCATCTACAAAAAAGGGAAACAAAATGTTGTTGCAAATCCACTTTCAAGAAAGGATGAGGATGTGGAAGCATTTCTTGTGCCATTTCTATTATCTAACCAAATTGGATAAACGAAGCAGGGGATGAATGGAAGAATGACGAAGAAGTGTGGGAACTAATTCAAAAGTTGTAGCAAGATCCCAGTACATCGGATTCATTTAGCTGGAAATATGATTTATTATGTTACAAAGATCGCTTATACCTATGTAAGAATTCCCAACTCAAGCAAAAGGTTCTTTTGGAATTGCACACATGTCCCTTAGGATTCAGGATTTTTAAGAACTTACCACGGGGTTAAAAAGGAATTTTTTTGGGATGGCCTTAAATCTGATATTCAAAAGTTTGTGGCGAAATGTTTGGTTTTCCAACAAAATAAAGTTGAGACAATTAAGACCCCAGGTTTATTACAACCTTTATCCATTCCAAGTCAACATTGGGTGGAGGTTTAAATGGATTTTTATCATAGGTTTACCCAAGTATGAAGGAAAGAGTGTCATCATGGCGGTAGTTGATAGACTTACCAAGTGGGCACACTTTTGTGCATTATCTCATCCATTTAAATCCAATACAGTTGCTACTACATTTATGGAAACAATTCAAAAGATACATGGAAACCCAAAGATTATTGTAAGCAGTAGAGATCTTATTTTCACTGGAAATTTTTGGACATAATTATTTTCTTGTCTAGGTACTCAGTTAACTCATAGCTCATCTTATCATCCTCAATCAGATTGTCAAACTAAGATAGTGAAAAAATGTTTGGAAGGATATCTTTGTTACTTTGTATCTGATAAACATGCACAATGGGTCAACTGGTTGCCTCTAGCTGAATGGTGGTATAACACTTCCTTCCATACTGCAACAAAAATGACACCATTTATGAAACTTTATGGATATCATCCATTATTCATCACATCATATTTAAGAGAAAATTGTAAGGTTCAAATAGTGGAATATCACATCAAGCATAGAAAAAAGTTCTCCAACTCTTAAAGGATAACCTGAATTTGGCACAAAATAGAATAAAACAATAAGAAGATCAACATCACAAATGAAAGAAGTTTTGATGTAGGTGATTGGGTATTTCTATGACTATAACCATACAAAAAAATGTCCCTCAACCAAGCTAAGAAGGATAGTAAATTATTACCAAAGTATTATGGTCCGTAGAAGGTGTTACAAAAGATTGGTACTATGGCATACAAATTGGAACTTCCTACATCTTCCTGAGTGCACCTAGTTTTCCATGTTTCATTCTTAAATAAGGTTATAGGTGACAAGCTCCCAGTTCAAACAATATTTCTAGAACTTGACGAGGAAGGAAAAATCATATTGGAACCTAAAGAAGCCACTGAAACAAGAACTTGACAACTACCAAATCGATCAATTTCAGAGTATCTCATCAAGTGGAAGAACTTACACTTACTTGCTAAAGATTCCACGTGAGAGGATGAGAATTTTATACAGAAGCATCCAAAACTACTCAATCATTGAGGACAACACATTTATGAAGGAGAGGGGCATGTTAGGTCCCTATAATACTAGTGTATTGCCATATTATTATTGTCATTGTAGCGCCTTATTGTTATTGTTGTGCCCATTTTGTCCCCATATTGTTATTATTGTGCCCCATAGAAGCCCACTATGGTTATTGTTGTGCCCTTACATTATTATTGTTATGTCGGCGCTAATTATATTGTGACCCCTTAGACTCCTATATATAGAAAGGAGGTCTTGTGATTTGTATCATCCAAGAATTGTTCATTTGTGTAATATAAAGGAGGTTTCCCCCTCAAAGAGTCTACTTTTGAAGTCATTGATCTATCTCATTCTTCTATTTTGTGAGCTAGTTGCATAACATATAGACACTTGTTCTCCAACAACACTAACACAATAGATAATATTTTATGTAAACAACACACGCTTTTTCCCCAGAACTTAAAAAAATAGTTTTTGATATATGTGTGGATAGGCACATGTTGTTTTTAAGAATCTATTTAAAAGTAATCACATATTCTTTTCAAGAAGTCTAACACAACAGTCGTTCTTTCCATGCATGTAAAACACATGTTTATTTTTCAAAAATCAAAATCATAGTAGCTACCAGGCATGCAACACATTTTCTTTCTCAAAAAATCAGATGCATAATAAATATTATTTTATGTATATGTAAATACATATTCCTCTAACACTTTAGTCATTCTTTTCGTGCATATTTCTTTTCAAGAAGTTCTAGTATAATAGTTGTATTTTTCGTGCATGCAATTTTTTTCAATTTTTTTTACAGAATTGAAACACATTGGTTTTGTTTTCATGCATGAAAAGAACATATTTATTTCAAGATATCAATTCAAAAGTTATTTCTTTCATGCATGCAAATAATATCTTTCATTTCAAGAAATCAAATAAATAATATTTTTTTTACCATGCAATTTTATTTACTTATATTTGTATGCACCCTTGTCAAGTTAATCGACATTGTATTTTCTTTTAAATGTAAAAATATTTGAATGCAAATTCTTATTCTAAGAAGAATGATAAGAACACTTGTCTCTTGAGTCTAATCTCTATGGAAATGGTGATTCACAAACCAACATGATACCATGTGTGTAAAACACATTTCATTCCAAGAGACTAACACAATAATTATTCTTTATCCTGCATGCAATTATATATTTTATTTTCAAGAAAGGTTTTTTATTATTATATGTTCTTTTATGCATGTAATAATTATCTCTGTCTCAAGAAATCTAAAAATAACCACATATTCCTTTTCAAGGAATTTAGATCCATCGCCATTATTCCTACATGCAAATACAAGTTTCTTTCCAAAAGTTTAAACCATAAATATATATGTATCCTAAAGAAACTAGCACATTACTATGAACTTTATGCATGGAAATTCATCTTCTTTCCAAAATAAAGTTGGAACAATTCTTTCATGCAAATATAAGATCTTATTCCAAAAGCAATAACATAATAACTATGATAGTTATTCTTCTTGCATGAAAAATATATCCTTTTCAAATGAAAACTAATAATAGCTACTGTTTCGGTGTGAGTATAGAACACATCCTCTTCCTCAATAAACTAATGTACTATCTAGTATTAGTGTGCATATAAGCACATCTTCTTTCCTCAAGAAAAATATTATAACAACTTATATGTGTGTGTGTGTGCGTCCTTTCAAAGAATCTAGTGTATGGGAGCCATGCAAATATTAATAGCATACATATAACTCTTTCATATAATTTTTCTGCACTCTTTTCCAATAAAAATAGCATGGTTTCTTTATCTTTCTACATGAAAAATTCATATGCATCCCTTTCTTAAGAAAATACCATGACTTATTTATTGTTTATATGCATGGTTTACATGCACTTTTAGAAATTTAGAAGAATAATTGCATATTATTATCCAAAGGAAGACTAGCCCAACCATATGTATCTTTGAAAATATATAACATTGCAACATATATGCATATTCTTTTTTCAATAAAAAATAAAAAAATATCGGAAAATATACTTATCTTTCTTGCATATCTTGATGTGATATTTTTCACAATCCACATAATATCCCAAATCGTTGTTGATTTATGTGAAAAGTTGATGGATTCTCACACATACGCTGCTGAATATGAAGATAAGAAGCAACATATTCTCCACGTTGGATGAGTCTAATACATGCATAAATGTGTTGAGCATGAGAAGTCTAGATATTGTATCCTTAAAGAAATATCATGTCGTCCTTGAGAAATCAAGTAGGATTCCAGCAATGTGCATGGTAATGGAAGTCGGTGCTATAGAGATAGAGAGTGATACTTCATAGTTTTATGGCATCACAAGTGGCCACATGAAGTTAGAGTGAGGCTGGTGTAGTTTGTCTCCACCATTCCAAAATTTTTTTGGGAAGATACTTCATATAATTTTGTGTGATAATATTAGTGCCACACTCAAACACCAACACCAACCATTGTCCACTTAAGCTTTGCCGCATTATGTCCAAAAATCGATCTTGATTGGATGGAACTATAACCTCATATTTGATATGTGACCCATCACAAAAATGTGTATAGGATCTCATCAACAGGAAGAACAAAGACTCTTTTCAACCACCCACCATAATTCCCAGGAGTATTAATTCCCTTGTTCTTAGAATTCAACTGCAGAGATTTTAAGGTGCATAAATTATTTAAAATATAATTGTGGAGGTGGTTCTCGAAGACAACAAGCACACTCCTCCCACAATTTCTCCTTCACCAACCAATTCTCATCAGCCATCTCAACCAAGAACCATGAAACATAAATGATATGGTTACAACTAAACCAAACCCTAATAGGTTCTTTGTTGGCATTATGACACAGGGGTGGCACTATGGCATAAGTGTTGTTCTTGATGGAAACTCACTCAAGTGGCAAATCACAGTTCAGGCTCTCAGAATGTAGAAAATGAAAGGCCCGTAGGTTCCTGTTCACAAAGATGCGGCCTTAGGCTGGGTCCGCAGGTGCGCTGTTCAAAAGGTGCGGTCATGTTCACAGGTGCTCCAAACAAAAGGTGCGGACCTAAAGTTCACAGACTTTCATGTAGAGAAAAGCGCACGCACGTGGGAAATATTACGGGTGATCCATGGTATTTAGTCCGACATTTTTGATCCTATGGTTTTGGTCTTTTGGGTCCCTTGTATTGGAATTCTATGGTTTTGGACCATGGTTTGAGTAAGGGCTAGTCTATAAAAAGGAAAGGAGATCATTTGGCTGGGCACTCTTGCATGTGAAATATCTAAAGAAAATCAAGATTTGAAATCCTGGTGATTGGTTGGAGAGTGGTAGCTAAATCAAGGAGAGACCTGAGCATTAGAAGGAAGATCTACTTTGACGCATGATCAAATCTGTGGATTTGATAGTCTGGGGCATATTGGAGGACTAATAAATTAGCTCTACTCGAAGGTCCGTAGGCGAACCCACAGCGCAGGTGCGGAGGTACGCAGTTCAGACACGGGTTCAGTGCGGAGGTGCACAGTTCAGACACAGGTTCAGGTGCGGAGGTGCGCAGTTCAGCGACAGGTGCAGGTGCGGAGGTCCGCAAGCTCGACACAGACGAAGTGCGGATATCTGCAGGTTTCTATTGGTGAAGTTGCGGACTTTTCTTGAAACTTATTTTAGCTTCTTTTGTCTATTACTGCAGTGTTCTGGGTTCAGAATAGGTGTCTGGTTACTGGTATTGTTTTCTGGTTACTGCATTCTGAGAAGCTAGTGGTTGATTCAGTAGTTGATTGTGGAAAGGAGATTGGTTGATGCACATGTACTTGATGTTTGTTTGATGTTCATGGATCCAGTCTGAAAATTTATGAAATGTGGTCCTTGGAAGAAAAGAGAAGGTTGAAGTCTTCAATAGGTGAGCACCTACATACTAGTACCTTAGCTAGTACTAGAGCTAAGGGGGTTGTAGCTCCCTTCCAGGAGAGTCTAGAAAATGAGAGAGGGTTGTAGCTCTCTGCAGGTTGCAGCATGCATACTGGTAAAGGACTGCACCAGTACAGAATCATTGTAAAAAGAAGTTTCTAATTGAAAGAAGATAGGGACATATTGTAGTAGGTGGTTTTCACCCACATTGGGTTTCCACCTTATATCTGGTGTTCCTTGGTGTGACTGTTTGTTTTTCTTGTTCCTGTTCATTATTACAAATTAATGGTCAACATCTGAAGAATAAATTAAATTATAAATCTGGAAGGTATATTGAAAAGAATTTGATAATACTGATTCACCCCCCCCCTCAGTATTATTTTTAACAATTGGTATCAGAGCAGGTCCTTCAGAAGAAGCTTGATCGCTTGAAGGAAGATCTATCATCATGAGCAACTACAAGAGAGAAGCATATATTAGGCCACCAATTTTTGATGGGACCAACTTTGTCTATTGGAAGGTAAGAGTCACAACCTATCTTCAATCTCTTGGTACAGAAGTCTGGGATATCATAGATACAGGGTACACTTTTCCATTAGCAACTCCTACAGATCCGGCTGGTAAGAAGCAGTTTGAAACAAATGTACTCTATTAGGATGTTTATCTCAATCAGAATTCGTCAAGATTATGCAGTATAAAACCGCAAAAGAAATATGGGACAAGATCGTTTTGAGCTATGAAGGAGATGAACAGGTAAAATGAGCAAAACTTCAAACCCTCAGAATTTAGTATGAAAATCTCAGAATGCACAATGATGAAAGTTTGGCTAACTATTTCCTACATATAGATGAGATTGTTAATTGTATGAAAAACTTGGGTGAAGAAATAAAAGAGGCTGTTGTGGTTGAAAAGGTTCTTAGATCTTTATCCTCTAAGTTTGAATCAAAGGTTTCTGCAATAGAAGAAAAGCAGAATCTATAGAACCTTACCATGTCACAGCTGCACGGAATTCTAACTGCTTACGAAATGAGGAAAGGAGGACCATCAGATAGGAGAGAAGCTGCATTCAAGGCTTCAGGCAAAGGAGATTACTATGAGTCAGGACATATGTCAGAAGAAGAGGAAGAATCAAATTTTGTCAAGAACCTTCAACGGGGTGCTGGAAGATTCAGAGGTAAGTTACCTTTCAAATGCTTTGCTTGTGGAAGAGTCGGTCACTATGTTGCCAAGTGTCCTCATAAAGATAAGCTTGACAAAGGTAAGGAACCTGTTAGATGGAACAAGAAACAAAATGTAAATAAGAAAAGCTATTACACTCATGAAGACAGTGATGGACTTTCAAATAGTGATGAAGATGAACAAGGTAATAATTATAGACTTTTATTGGCCTTTGAAGATGATGATTTCATGGATGCTATAGATGAAGAAGGTCTGTATGAAGAAATTTCTAAACTCAAAATTTGTTTAGAAGAGAAAAATATGATTATTGATACTCTACAATTCCAACTGGCTGAAAAGGAAAAGCTTCATGAAAAGTTAGAATGTGAAATTGTGGGTCTTAGAAAAGAGATTGAGAAAACAAAAGCTCTTAATCCTAGATTTGCTAAAGGATCTAAAACTCTAGATGAGATTATCAATGTGTAGTGTTCTCCACTACTCAAGACAGGTCTGGGATATAATGAAGAAGCATCTCAAGCACAGAAACCATCCACCTCCAAAAGTTGTCTTTATGCAGCAAGGAGGAGTCAGCAAAGACCCAATGGAAATCACCAGGTAAATCAGGGATAGTTTACCTCAAGAATGAACAAAGACTACCAGGTAAATTAGGGGCAATCCACCTTAAGGATGAATAGAAGCTACAACCAGCCACAGGTAAAACCTTCTCAATTTGCCTCAAGAATGGATGTCAGTAGAAGCTACAATTGTTTGGTTGGTAGATTTGATAATCGCATGAGTTTCTTCAATGGCCAATGTTTCTCTTGTCATAACTTTGGTCACAAAGCAGCTCAATGTGTTTCCTATAAGACAATCATGACTAGAGAAGATCAAAAACAAAGAAGTATGACTGGGATCATGAAAAGGACTTACAATAACTTTTCTGCCCTTGAAAATGAAATTGAATGTTCTATTTGTAACAACTTTGGTCATGAAGATTCTGAATGCAGGAGCAGGTTTCGGCAAACAAAGGAACAAGCCTCAAATGCCAAAACATGGAGAATGAAAGAACCGCAACCAGAAAGATGTGGTATAGCCTTATATGCGGAAGGGCAAGAAAATCAATGGTACATCGACAGTGGATGTTCGAAACATATGACGGGTGATAAAGAAAAACTTCAGTCATATAGTGCCTTAGAGAAGGAGAAGAAGGTCTCATTTGGAAATGACACCCCTGCGCTCATAAAAGGTAAAGGTTCTGTTCAGTTGAAAGAAAAGGTCAAAGCTGGAAATGTTATGTATGTTGATGGCTTAAAGCATAATCTATTGAGTGTCAGTCAGATGTCTGATCAAGGAACTGAGGTAATATTTCAATCAAATGCATGTATTGTTCGTGATCTTGATACAGGAAAAACAGTGATCAAAGGCATAAGAACTCCAAATAATTTATACATATTCAAAGAAGGACAACAACAATGCTACCTGAGCAAGAATGATGAACACTGGCTATGGCACCAGAGATTGGGGCATCTAAGCTTCTCACAGATAAGGAAAGCATGCAAATACCAGGCAGTTCGTGGTCTTCCAGATATCAGAATTCCAGACAATACAATATGCAAATCATGTCAGTTTGGTAAGCAAACCAGAACTAACTTCCCTGAGAAGGAAGGATCAGCTAGCAGGCCACTTGAACTTGTCCATACTGATGTATGTGGTCCATCTAGGAAAAGGTCACCTCGAGGAGAAGAATACTTTATATTATTCATTGACAACTTTTCCAGGATATGTTGGATAAGACTTATGAAGCACAAAGACGAAGCCTTCGAAAAGTTCAAATATTTTAAAGCCTTGGTTGAAAACGAATCAGATCACAAAATTAAATGCCTCAGGTCTGATAGAGGTGGGGAGGTTACCTCAAATGAATTTTTCAATTTTTGTGAAGAACATGGAATAAGAAGAGAATTCTCTACTGCAAGGACTCCTCAGCAAAATGGAGTAGTGGAAAGGATGAACAGAACAATTCAACAAATGGCTCATGCTATGATGGATGAGTCTGGAACTCTCGCAACTTTCTGGGGCGAAGCTGCATTTGCTGCAGTTGTTATTCTCAACAAGACAAATGTTCGGGTGAACAACACTTAGACTCCTCACGAACTATGCTATGGTAAGACTCCTACGGTAAAACATTTCAAAATTTTTGGAAGCAAATGCTATATTAAAAATAATGATGAAAATCTTGGCAAGTTTTAACCTAGAGCAGATGAAGGCATTCTCCTTGGTTATTCTCCCCATAGCAAATCATATAAGTGTTACAATAAAAGACTTGGAAGAATTGTTGACAACATTGATGTAGTAGTTGATGAAGAAGGAAACATTCCTAGGCAAGTAAATTTTGAAAATTTCAAAGATGATGAGGACTATCCTTCAACATCAAATCAGAGTTATAATGAAGAAGAAGCTCAAAAAGCACCAGAGGAACAGATAAGGATAGAAGAGAAGACTCCATCCAGAAACTCAAATTATGGGGCAGAAAGAGGCATGTATACAAATAAGAAGAAAAATTGCAGAAGCCTCAAGCTATTTGGCATTGCTCTCCTCCACTGAACCAAAAACTGTAAAAGAGGCATGCAAATATGAATGCTAGGTCAAGTCAATGGATGAATAACTTGAGAAGATCGAAAAGAATAACAATTGGGAGTTGGTTCCTAGACCAAAAGATAAGAATGTCATAGGGACAAAATGGATCTTCAAAAACAAGTTGAATGAAAATGGGGAAGTGATTAGAAACAAGGCCAGACTTGTTTGTAAAGGGTATGCTCAACAAGAAGGAATAGACTTTGAAGAAACTTTTTCTCCCGTTGCTAGACTTGAGGCCATCAGAATGTTCCTTACTCTCTCTAGCTTTCAAAAGTTCAAAGTATTTCAAATGGATGTGAAATCAGCCTTTCTGAATGGAGACTTAGAAGAAGAAGAAGTGTACATTGAGCAACCAGATGGTTTCATCCTTGGGAATGATCCAAATCTTGTATGCAGGCTAAAAAAGGCTCTCTATGGTCTTAAATAGGCTCCAAGGGCTTGGTACTATCGTTTGGACAAATACCTTCATCAACAAGGTTTTTCAAAAGGATCAACAGATAGCAATCTTTATATAAAAATGGAAAATGACAAATTGCTAATACTTGTTGTGTATGTAGATGATATTATCTTTGCCAGCAATGAAGAAGCTATGAGTCAAAACTTTGCCTTGGTAATGCAGAAATAATTCGAAATGTCATTTCTTGGAGAACTAACATATTGTCTTGGTCTACAAATCCAACAAAATAAAGGCGATATCTTTTTATCTCAAACCAAGTACCTCAAGTAGATCTTGAAGAAATATGGCATGGAAGATTTGAAACCAGTATGTACCCCTATGGTTACAGGATGTAGCCTCAGTGAAAATGATGAATCAGCAGCAGTGCATCAACCAACCTATAGATCCATGATTGGAAGTCTGCTTTATTTGACAGGTACCCGACCAGACATCATGCATGTAGTGGGAATAGTTGGAAGATTTCAGGAAAATCCAAAGGAAACTCATCTTCAGGCAGTTAAGAGAATCTTCAAGTATCTTCAAGGAACTCAAAAGTATGGCTTATGGTATCCTAGAGATACAGATCTCACACTCCATGCTTATATAGATGCAGATTGGGCCGAAAGCATGGATGACAGAAAAAGCACTAGTGGTGGTGCATTCTTTATGGGTTCCAGATTAGTATCTTGGTTCAGCAAGAAACAGAGTTCAATAACATTATCTACAGCTGAAGCAGAGTATGTGGCTACTGCATCTTGTTGCACACAACTTATTTGGATGATGCAAACTTTGCAGGATTTTCAAATCACTTGTACTCCACCTATCTCCATCCTATGTGATAATACAAGTGCAATCAACATTTCAAAGAACCCAGTCATGCATTCAAAGACCAAGCATATACCTATCAAATATCATTTTCTTCAGGAACAAGTGCTTGAACAAAAGGTCAAGTTGGAGTATGTTCCCTCTAAGGAACAAGTTGATGATATACTCACCAAACCACTGCCCAGGGAAACATTTGAATACCTCAGACACAAGATGGGAGTAGTTGATGCATCATCTTGCTGTTGAATCTTGTCTGTTGTACGCGAATTTCATATGGGGTATACGCGTACATGGATTGGTCAGAGACCAGTTGGCACAGGTTCAGGGGGAGCATATATTCTTCTAAATATGCATTGTTGGCATTATGGTAGAAGATCTTGGAGGAGAAAGTACATAAGAAGAACATGGATGCTGATCTGAATAATGCTGCTAATGTTTTGTCTCTATGTCTTATATTTCTTTTGTCAAGGTCATGTAACGACCTATTTTGGTTTCCCCACTATGCTTGGGATGAATGATATAATGTTCTTGGTTGTTATATGTAAATTACTGGATGATCCTCACTTGGTTGGGTGATGAATGTATGTATAGAGTCCTTTGGTGATAGGAAGGTCATTCATGATGTATGGTGGATTATGGTTCTTCTTGAAGAACATTTTTTTTGCAGATCTGGCCTATAGTCAGGGGGAACACGATTAGCATAGCAGAACAGAGTTTTCACCATGTTCTCTGGGGGAGCTTAACCCTTTGCCCTTGATGACAAAGGGGGAGAATGACTTTGAGGATCTTGGGGTTGCCATCAAGTCCAAAGGGGGAGATTGTTGGCATTATGACACAGGTGTGGCGCTATGGCATAAGTGTTGTTCTTGATGGCAACTCACTCAAGTGGAAAATCACAGTTCAGGCTCTCAGAATGTAGAAAATGAAAGGCTTGCGGGTTCCTGTTCACAAAGATGTGGCCTTAGGATGGGTCTGCAGGTGCGCCGTTCAAAAGGTGCGGTCATGTTCACATGTGTTCCGAACAAAAGGTGTGGACCTAAAGTTCATAGACTTTCATGCAGAGAAAAGCGCATGCACGTGGGAAATCTTATGGGTGATCCATGGTATTTAGTCTGACATTTTTGATCCTATGGTTTTGGTTCGTGGTTTTGCTTCTAAAGTATTGAACCCAGGTTTTGGGTCCCTTGTATTGGAATTCTATGGTTTTGGACCATGGTTTGAGTAAGGGCTAGTCTATAAAAAGAAGGAGATCATTCGGTTGGGCACTCTTGCATGTGAAATATCTAAAGAAAATCAAGATCTGAAATCCTCGCTAAATCAAGGAGAGACCTGAGCATTAGAAGGAAGAACTACTTTGACGCATGATCAGATTTGTGGATCTGACAGTCTGGGGCATATGGGAGGACTGATAAATTGGCTCTACTCGGAGGTCCGCAGGTGAAACCACAGCGCAAGTGTGGAGGTACGCAGTTTAGACACGGGTTCAGTGCGGAGGTGCGTAGTTCAGACACAGGTTTAGGTGCGAAGGTGCGCAGTTCAGCGACAGGTGCATGTGTGAAGGTCTGCAAGCTCGACACAGACGAAGTGTGGATATCCGCAGGTTTCTATTGGTGAAGTTGTGGACTTTTATTGAAACTTATTTTAGCTGCTTTTGTCTATTACTGCAGTGTTCTGGGTTCAGAATAGGTGTCTGGTTACTGGTATTGTTTTCTGGTTACTGCATTCTGAGAAGCTAGTGGTTGATTCAGTAGTTGATTGTGGAAATGAGATTGGTTGATGCACATGTACTTGATGTTTGTTTGATGTTCATGGATCCAGTCTGAAAATTTATGAAACGTGGTCCCTGGAAGAAAAGAGAAGGTTGAAGTCTTCAGTAGGTGAGAACCTATGTACTAGTAGCTTAGCTAGTACAGGAGCTAAGGGGGTTGTAGCTCCCTTCCAGGAGAGTCTGGAAAACGAGAGAGGGTTGTATCTCTCTGCAGGTTGCAGCCTGCGTACTAGTAAAGGACTGCACCAGTACAAAATCATTGTAAGAAGAAGTTTCTAATTGAAAGAAGATAGAGACATATTGCAGCAGGTGGTTTTCACCCACGTTGGGTTTCCACCTTATATCTGGTGTTCCTTGGTGTGACTGTTAGTTTTTCTTGTTCCTGTTCATTATTACAAATTAATGGTCAACATCTGAAGAATAAATTAAATTATAAATCTGGAAGGTATATTGAAAAGAATTTGATAATACTGATTCACCCCCCCCCTCTCAGTATTATTTTTAACATTCTTGGCACCAACTGTTTCTTTAAAATTGTAAGAATAATATTTCCACCATGAACCTCAATACATTGGTGTAGCGGTATTACAAGAGTCAACTTAATTTAATCAATGAATTAAATTAGCTTCAGTTAGCTTTAACATCTATAAGTTTTCAAATTTATTCAAACCTAACCTTTTACTTATATCATTATTTGGAAATTTAATCCTTATACAAGTCACATTTCCAGTAAAATTTTAAGCTAAATTTTTAAAAATGTGAAACAAAAATAACATAATTTTAATGTAATCTTAACAAATACGAATTTTGGTAATAGTATACAAATGTTGGTACAATGTTTGAAGTTGAGAAATCTGAGGAAGGAATTAAAGTAGAGTAAGTTTATTTATGTAAGTATTTAAACTAATTTTATGAACAATGAATGTTAGGGGAAACTTGTATCAACTATCAATCATGATAGAATATGTACAACACCAATATTATTAATATTTGTGTTAAATACAAAACTTAAACATTTGACATATTTTTTGACACTTTATCAGTTTGATGATTTCATGATGGCAACCAACAAAGAAAATTATCCCAAATCATCGAGATCATTTTGTCAAATCTATGACATACAAATCTAGTTGTCATGCATTCTACGCAAAATATTTCCAGGCGGAAAATGCATGCAAAATTACTCTATATAACTTTTGTAACAACGTTTTGTCATCATTGTGAAATAGGGCTATATGTTCAATGAAAAAATGACTAACACATGGCACATGTGGGACAATTACTCTACTGAAATTTTTTCATAACAACTCATCGCAATTGCAACATGGCGTCATATGTTTGATGAGAAAAGAATGTCATGTGGGAGATTATGGAGGCTCCATCCTCTGAAATTTCATCAAAAGTTTGCATCCAAGTTGTGATGGGTGGTCATACATTTGATGCTATTGAATGCCACATGCAACATATACAAAATTTTGATCTTCCATAAATTCATCGTAGATCTGACACATACGATGGTGCAACTCTAATGGTAAAAATGATGATCATAGTCGATTTTGTGATGCACCATATTGCTTTATTTGAAATAATGGAGATGATGTGTTAGAAAACTTCTTTAGAGGTGGGTGTCCAAGTGATGACATGCTAGGAGGATTTTTTACGTAAACCTATCTATCGACATTTCAACAAGTGGATGATAATTTAAAAAATCAAAAACTAAAATTTTTGTACATTAAAATCCATGGTTATGATGTTCTGGGTATAGTATAACAACCATGCCCTAGTTCCCTATGTTTCCTTAAGGAAAATGAAGAAGTTTCCAAAAAAATTCCACTTTCACAATTCATTTCAAGGTCCAAAATTATGATCACCATTAGATGACTCTACTCATGAGATTCATAATGATATAAAATTTTCCAACTTCTAATTTATAGAAAAAAATTTGTGTCATTCTAAAACTCACTCAACCTTTCGCAACCATATTCGAAACATGCACACTTGGAATACTAAATGCATGCCAAAAGAATTCTAGTAGTGCATGCTTGTAGGCACATAAATGCACACGTAGGGAATAAAATGCATGTACAACCATGAAGAGAAATCTCATTGTGATCACCATTTCCACAATATGCACACATAGCATACTAAATGCTTGAGATAGGATAAGGGCTACTCAAAATAAATATTCACAATAGTATCCATAAATATTATTATTGTAGAATACTAAATATAATATAATGAGGAATTTCATAACACAACATGTCCAACATAACATGAAGTAAAGGAAAACATATCATTGGGAAAAATGAAAGTAAAATATAGGTCCATTTTGCATGTTGTGTAAGTGCGGGGTGCATTTTCATTGACATGGAAATGTGGAGGTGTGAAGTGCTCTGAAATATGACTTAACTCCACATTAGATTTACCTCTGCATTTGAGAAAATGACTAAATATGGAAGTGTGGAGGTAGAGTGACATGGAAATGAGGACTCACAGATACGCCGACCCGGGGACTTGAAGAGAGACACTTTTCATTCTACATAGAGTGAGGTGGCTATTTCAATTTTGTTTAAGGTTTGGGTGCACTTTTTGGTTGGATGTTCCCTTGGCCTTTTTAATAATTTAGGGGATGTGTCCTCAAAACTTTACCCATTACAAAATTTTAAACCATGTAATGGAACATGCCTATGTGATGGTGATATGTGCTTTAAGGTTATGTTCTGGAAGCACCTTTTTAGAATAATACAATTAGAATCCCACATGGTAAGGGTCAGTGTCAAAATCGGATGACATGATCAAAAATCCAATATCCAAGGGTGTAAAAAGTTCCAAAGTCCTATTACATCTTATTATCCTCCTTTATAGTAATTTTTTTTAAGAAATTTCTTTAAAAGGAAGGAATAAAATAATTACGACACTATACACATTCATACATGTTTATAATATTCACAATTCAAATCCATTTCTTAATTTGTTAACATGTATAGTTACCTACAAAATCCCATGTAATTGACCTAGTATGTTGAGATTATGAAATATTTAGAAATGAAATTGCTTGAAAACATCAAGATATTATGACCATTCCCAACATACTCAGTGCACACTACAAGTCTTCCACCAATGCATGCCCATGTTGGAAACTAGGATGATACTAAGAGCTAGGGTGAATCAGTATTATATAAATTTTAACAACTATTTAGCCAATCAAACACATTCACTCACATAACAATGCACCAGTCACATAAGGCATTGGACATAGGATATCTACATGGAAATCCATATGAGAGAAAAAAAAAATATTCTTTTAATTTTAATGTAAATTCAAGAACCAACTTCAATTTATATTATATTGGTAGGCACCAAAATACAGGAGGCACCAACCCCCTTTTCTTTGCAAGAGCCCATTTTCTCAAAGCAACAAATCCCATCTTTTGTAGGCACCAGCCTCATGATATTTAGAGCCAGCAACTTGAAGGAGACTATAATCCCCTAATATGCAATCACCTACTTGCTCTTCCTATCAGATCCCTCTTTTATTCGTTTTCAAACTCAGATCTAAGACACCTTTATTAAAAAATCATATTAAAAACAAATTAAATTCTTAGATCTTCTCTAGTCTTCGAATATTTTCTTGATCCATTTCACAACAATTCATATCTACAAAATTTGTTCATATAACAACTTCAATTTTCAACAAAACTGCCATCTCAGTGTTTGTTTTGCATTCCTTTACATACATGGTTTGGGATCTCAACATTGCTCATATTTTCCCATGTTCTCTTATTTTATCAAGTTAAATAGATATTTATCACATCTTAGATCGATATTCAAATCTATTCTATGGTCTCTTTACTAACCCAAATCATGCATAGGTCATCTTCTCCTTACACTATTTTGTGCTCTCAGCTTTGCTTGATTCTTACTTGCATAATATTTTGTAGCCACTCATATATTCTCTTACACTTACTATACTTGGGCTCTTTTTCACTAAAGATACCCAATTTTGTTCATGGCTTTTATATTTTTGGTCCTCCTTTTACCATGGGTGTGTATCCATGGTAACGAACCATGGTATTTCTGCTTGGCTTCATCACACATTAGCCAATTTCACACCCTCTTCATTGGCTCAATGTTGGTGTTTGTGTCACATAACATTGCACTCTTCAACATAATTGTTTCTTTGATCTCCTACCATGCAACTTGATTTTATATTTTCATGTTTACACAACTTTGACCAATTTTGGCATTTCCATCCACCATTGGCATCAAATAATTTTTGGATTTTAGCATTTGGATCCTTTTAACAAATTTCACACAAGAGACCTCAAATTTTTAACCTGAACAGTCAAGCTTTTTTTCTCATTTGCACATGACTAGGAACTAGAACCTATGGATTTTTTTGTCGTTGGATCAATATATCGACATATTTTCAATGTTTGAGTGAAAGGATCCAAAATTGGGGTTACAATGGTTGATAGGCCCCTATGTACTGATTTTCTAACATTTGCAACAAGGGGTGGTAACCTCAAGCTTAACCAATGCTCAATATTCACCAACTGAGTTCATTAAAGTTTGCACCACCCTCCACTTGTGTCAGTTTGAAAAACATGCACGTCACTTGTCATTTAATGTATCATGTTAATTGTCACACATTTTCTTGTTTGTTGCATGATTCTCATTAGCCACATTGATTAATTGCTTATAATTTGTGCCAAAACCATCCAATTGAGCAATCTGAAAAAAAATTTCATCACTTGATGTTACTTTTTCAGTCAATTTCTATAGAATGTTTATGTTGCTACAAGGAAAAGACCTTCTACGGAGGTTTTTTTGGAAGCCCCTATAAAAATAGCCCAAAAATCTGTTCGTAGTGGAGGTCACTAGTGAAGGTGGGTAGGAAGATGTTTTAGCATATGCTTTTTGGACGGGGCATTTAAAATATACAAACGAACTGACACTTTACTATCCAGATAAGCACTAGTGATGCATATAATAGGATGCACCATCAAAAATTTAGTTTTATAAATAAAAAATAAAATCATTGTGCTAAATAACATAACACACTAGTGCTTGAATAGTCAATAGCACCGTGCCCTTCACATAGTAAAATATCTCAGTGCATACCAATAAGGAGTGCCATTATAGTTTTAAAGTTCATAGAAATGTGGTGGTACTATCCAACGAAGCCCCGTTGCATTAAGCTAAACAAAATGCCCCGTGGCATATTCTGAAGTGCAATGTTAGGTGTTTTTTATTTCTAAAAACATAGCGATGTTATAGTAAAAACAAATCACCGGTGCGATACTTGTAGAAAAACGCCCCGGGATGTCTCGAGAAAAGCATCGCAGTATTTTTTAATAAAAAAATGTGGTGCTTTTGGATATATCACGCATCGATGCATTTGGAGAAACACACTAGAGGAGGGTTAAATATAAAAAAACCTTCTGACCCATAATTTTCATTTTTAGAATCTACAGTGTGGGAGAGATCTGAAGCACTGGTTTCACTCTTGCCATATGCAAGTGCCTGAACGTCGGCACTTATCTTGCTCACCATCCTTATGAACTATGCAATTTTAAATTTTTCCAAACTGTCCTAAAATTTATTTTTCTCAATTCCGTGTCCACATTGCCTCCCCAATGACTAAATGTCTAGCTAATGTATATGTTTATTTGTAATTTAATTTTTGGAAGATTAGGATCATAAATTAGGCTAAATTTGACATCATTTAAAAATAAAAATAAATTAACCACGCGGTACGTTCAATATGTTCAGTTCGCACTGATAGCGGTGCGCCCTATAAATTTACAAGGTGCATGGAAATTCGGTGCATGAACATAACACATCGGCGTTGTTGCAGTGCGTTTTGTAAATGAAAACACACCAGGAATGATGTGATAAATTGTATGTCGGTGCATCACACTTGGTGCATTTATATTTACCAAATGCACTGCAACTTAATATTTAAAAATATAGCCATAGCTTGGTGCATTCGATAACAAGAACGTTCTGTACTGGTGTGAAAAGGTTATTTGTGTGCACCAGTGCACAAGTTTTCTCCACCACTATGAAAAGTTAAAATTATGAACCAAAAAAAATGAATCATACTTATATGCACACTGATATTGTTGTGGTTATAGTTGATAATGCACCGGTGCTGGTGCATGACTGTGTTTTGAGCACACTAGTGAATTTTTTTTTTTTTTAATTGAAAGTTATGTTTGCATATTTATAAATACATGTTTCATTTAATAAAAAAAATTGTATTTTATGTATGAGTCTGATGTATTTTATATGTCAATCATGTAGGAAAGACATTAGTAGAGGGAGGACCAGTAGGAGTAGGAGTAGTAGGCATACCCATATAATATGGTTTGAACATTGCATGATAGAGAGAGGGAGAGGTATTTATACCCTCGCCCTATTACTGTAGCGACTTGAGCACTCTTGAAGAATGTAGGCCTCCTTAAGTACTATGAGGAGGCTACATCCCTGAAGGCACACTCTGTCTTATTGGCACATCTGATCTGTTGATGGAGTGCCAAGGAGCAGGTTTTCTATGTCAGTCCTAGGGCGTGGTATAAGCCCATTGAGGAGGATATATAATTTATCACTAGCCTATCCAGGAGAGGGGGGATTTTCCCTAGCTCCATGATGTCCCCCATGGTGTTGAAGTTGAGATTCAGTTTGTGTACACTCAAAGATATGTTGGGCCTCATGCGGTCCATCCATCAGATTTTTAGGTCTGTGGTGGACAACTATGGATTTCTTATTTTGTTTTAGAGGATGTTAGGTGCCTCTTGTTATTAGCCACCATGATTGCACACTCTAGTAGTGATGAGGATTGCATTACTTTACTTCTTTTGTATTATGTTGATTCTTTGATTCAGGTGCCACATTGCATCAGATGGTTTGCCATTTTTTTGAGGCATTTTACATGGTTTTAGATAGATGTTGTGTGTTGAGACATGGGAGGGAGACCTTCCTTTCACTTCTGAGATTCTTTGTTTATTTTTTGAGAGGTTTCCATAGACGAGGCCTAAATTTGACAGTTGCTATCCTAAGATGATCAATAAGGTCCAGATACACATTCGGGGGGAAGATCATGCCCAAGAGGGGCCTGTCGGAGTATCTGGCCAAGATTTCTCCCAAGGCACTAGCGCTACTTTCCAGTGAGGATGACCATGAGTTTGTCACATAGGCATTTCTATATGCGAGGATTGATTAGAGAGGGTGTCCCAACATCCTCTTCATAGCGACTGAGCCTCCAGATGATAGAGGTAATATTAGTGTTTTCTTAAAATTAATCTAGTTCCATTTTCATATTTTAATGAATTAGAATAAAAATTATTCTAGCACTTCCTTTAACTTGTTTTATTAATTTGTTTAATGAAATTATCTATTTATTTTTCTACACTATATATTTTGTAGACATTGGTACATTTGATGGGGACATGTGTCCTCCCCTACTAGATGTTGGATGAGATGAGGAGATGGGGGAGGCACATCCTTAGGGAGGTGTGGGAATCTGGGATGTAGGGTTGGTCTGCGAGTTCAAATGGACCACTGTGAAGTATTAGCTAGAGTTTTGTTTGATGTAGGCATCTGCCCTACGAGAATTCGAGATATCACTAAAGATCCTATGATTTTGGGACTGTACAGGGACTGTCCACACGAGATGATGTCTCGTATACGGTGTTGTAACTTATTTTACCTATGCTATTTATTCTTAAATTGTATAGTATTTAAAACAAAAAAATCAATTATTTCACTTTGTAAACAAAGTTGGCTTATTCTTTATAAATTCCACTTTAAATAAATTTAGGCTCAAATAAACTTAGCCTTATTGGTTATTTTAATAAATTCGACTGATGGTTATCTCCCAAGTTAGTTTCAATGACCGTAAACATTCCCACTGCAATCAATGCACCAAAAGAAATTGCGGGACCCCCCACATTTCTGATGTTTAATGAGGGGGGGAGGGGGGAAGTCTGCAAAGTAGTTTTATCCAAACCACTAGAGATTACGTGTCAGGTGCATAGGAATTGTAGGAAACCCCTCTCATAAACCACTTACCTCCACACCCCCTTTCAAACCACTTCCGCCTTTGCTATCACTCTCACCATTTTTTCCCTCTGCCACCATTTCCACTAAATTAACCTAATCCATATTTTCTCAAAAATTTAATGATCTAAGCATTAAATTAATAAATCCTTCCTGCTAACACCCTGATAGTCATTGATTGATGTGACAAGCCATAATTTCGTTAATGATTATTATAAATTATTCTGATAAACCCAAATTTCTCCCCGTCAACTGTATGAGTTTTTTTTTTTTTTACATCTCGCCAACATATGAGAAAATTTTTAGCACTAGCAAGCTTTCAAATTATACAGTCAACCAATTCTGTCCTTCAATAGATCACTAGGTACTTTAATTATCTGTTCTCTTTTTATTTTTGAAATGGTTAGTCAAAAGGGTAAATCAAATATTTCTTTCGAAATCCCAATTCTACCCCCCATGCCTAATCTAGATGAATTGCCCCTAGTAGATATGTAGTTAAATTATAGAAACCAGGTGTGAATTCAAACTATATGAGGTACACAATAGGGAATTTCAGAGGTTTGAAGATGCCAGTGAAGAATTCAATTTATGGGAGTCTATGTTACCCCAATTCATTTTCCCTCAAACTCATCATTTTCCTGAATTCATTACTTGGTGTGAAAATCGTTACCTTCTAAGTCAAAGAGAAAGAGTTACCTGAAACAACAAAACTCTATTTTCCATAACTCCATAATCCATTTTCCAGGCCTTGCAAATAAACCCTCAAAGTTCCCTTCACCCATTTTCAGTTGATTCCTTGATGGAAACTTACTTGAAACTTACTTTTTAGTAGAGAGACAACATTTTTGAGTTAGTTTTACCTGAAGGATCAGAATTGCCTCAAACTAATCCACCATATTTTTCAGCAATCTTTCCATAAATGTCCATATAGGTTATTTCTATGGTATTTTGTCTATTGGGATATCAAAGTGATCAATTGGTCGATGAATCCATTTCAGGGTTTATATTAGTGCTTTCATGTGGTAAAAAACCCTTTGTCCTCTTCAATTTTAGCCAGCTTATTTCAGATGTCTTCCATGAACAATTCCAAAAATTAAGTGCAGAGGGATCTTTCAAGCATCAATCAATATTGGTATATTTATTTTTATATCATCAGTCAGAAAGATCCAAAATTCCACTTCAATATCTTGATTCATAGGGAAGGTCACATTTTGTCATCCATTGGACTTCATTAGTTAGAAGAAATTAAAAGAATATTATTTTAATGGTTTTGTAGATTAGTTTTTATATTTTTCATTGTGTCTCCTTAGCAGTGATGCAGTTCCAAGAATATCTACAAAAATTAAAATAATTTTGCATCTCAGTGAACAGTAAAAGGTAGGAGATTGGTACCTATATTACAATTTTATAGAAATCAAAGTTTATGGTTGTGAAGATTGGTACCTATATTACAATTTTATAGAAATCAAAGTTTATGGTTGTGAATTTCCACCATGTAAACTGCTAGTTTTTGTATCCATGAGGATTTTTCTCTAGAGTTCATATGGTAGATGATGAATATGGATGAAATTCATTTTGTATCTAGGAAGCAAAAGACCCAATTCAATTTAAAAGGTCAAGTCAATCCATTCATAGTAAACACTAGAGAAATAAACAAGGAGGTTGAGAGTTTATTGAAATAGATGAAATTTATTTTAAGTTTCATCTAGACTTATGACACTTTGGAAGTAATTTCATCCATTATAATTGAACATAAGTCATCTCCCTATACTCATATATAAAAACCATTAATTGAACAGTATGAAAATAAGGAAGTATGGAAGGAAAATAATTTGCAAGAGGTTGAAGAGCATAATTCTTGTGATGCAGGAGCATCAAGACCATTTTTTCATTTGTAAATATGTGATAAAGGGGGGTGTGACAATTTTAATATTTTATTAATTAATTTGTTATTAAAATAGGAGATAATTATGAGAAGTGAGGATTATGTAAATATTCTTTTAATAAATAAAAGGATATGAGAGAAATAGTTTAGGAGCAAAGTTTGGGATTAGGATTTCTATGTATGGGATTAGTTGAGGATTAGGTGGAGAGATATTTTGAGTGAATTAAATGCATTATTTGTGTGTAAATAGGAGTGGTTTTTGTGAAGAAAAATAGACTTGAATAGTTGGAGTGTAAGAGTGATGGAGAGCAGGCTTGAACAGCCAAGGCTGTAAGCCTCTGGCAAGTTTGTAGAGGGCCAATTGTTGAATATCTGGCCATGCACAAAGGGTTTTGAAATTGATTGCATTTGTTTATACAATGAGGAATTTGTTCTGGAATTTTGTGTGTGTTTCTGGTCGAATTGGTAGAAGGAGGTTAGAGTTCTTAAATTCAGTCATATGATAAGCTTTGTAGACAAGCTCTGCACATAAGTTAAGAATCGATATTAATGATGAATCTGAATGCTTTTATGTCGATTTGTAGTAAGGGCGCACTGTGAAATTGTGTTTATAGAACTGAACGAAATTACCTTGAAGGAAAGCTGTTAATTGAAAATCAAATGCAGAATTAAATGAAGCATGGCGCAGAGTTCTGTTTTGATGTTAAACGCAGAGTTCTGTCAATTGTAACAGATTTTTAATGACCGGACATTCTGTCCATTTGTAAACCAAACTATGATTGATTGAGATGCGGTGTGAAGAATTTGTGATTGAAATTAATTTGCAGTGAATTTGGAAGGCGATCTGTCATCTGAATGGGCAGAGGGATTTTATTTTATGTCAGCAAGGCTCGATCTCATGGCTAATTCCAGAGATATGATAAGTCGGAAAACACTCAGGTATTTGGTTTCTGCGTGGACTTTTTCTAAAATTTCTCTTGCAAGTGGATTGGTAAATCCTTACGAATCAAATGAACGTTGTACAAATTGTTGATTTAAATCCTGCTTGCGCAATGATTGTTCCAATTGAGTCTACAAGTTTTATCTATTGGCGTATGCTGTCATTAGAATATTCCGGAATGAATGCATAAGTGTTAATTGAACGTTGTTGGTGGTGGCTCAAGTGTAAAAGGGCGTAGGTTTATACACTGTGTAAATTCAGAAATAAATGACATGCGTTCTTAGAAACAGGGGAGCGCAATAACAAGATAGCAAATTGCTGTATTGGTAGTTCGATTGATGGCTAAGTACATAGCCCAATCGATCTGTTGAGATGTAGAACCAGAATTGAATCTGGTAATTGAGAATCGACTTAATAATTGTATGAGGGATGCTTTAAAAGAAATCTGAACGTATGAATGGTGTGTCAGATATATTACAAACTGTAGTGTATGGGTATGTACAGCGTTGAAATCTGAGAGAGAGTGTTTCAAATTGTTAGGCAATGCTTGATTGATATTGATTTATTTATTAGCATTCGACTTTGAAGAGAAATTTCGGTTGGTTGCCATATCAGAAAACTATTTGCAGAAGTGTGTGAACAAAGTTGAACGCAAGGTGATAGAGGAATTCAACGTATGGCAGCTGTGTGAACATTTTCTGATGGATGGAACTTTGAATAAGGTGAGGCGCAGTGAATTGAAGATCAGTTGCAATGATGTAGCGGGCACAGTAAAGATTGAAGAAAGCGCTGGCAATCGATACATATGTTGAGTTTAATGAATGTGTTGGCAAAATCGAGCTACAGTGATGAGAAGTGCGCAGTAAGGAGTTGAAGAGCAGAATCATGGAAAGGGTAAGCCTGAACAGAGGTAAGTTAAGTTGCCAGGTTCGAGTTTTTAAAATCTGGTTTGAATTTGTAAGTTGAATTTTTAAAGAGGGCAGAATTGCATACAGTGAGGGTGCACATAATATTGGACATCTATGATGTAAATGATTGGTTGGGAATTTAGATCAATGGGGTTTTTAAATGGGAAGATGCTTAAATCTGAGTTGAATGGTTTGAGTTTGATAATTATGGTTTTATAACCAAAGATTGAAAGAGAAGCTTACACAAATACAGAGTTTGAATTTTATGTTTTGATAAGTTTCAATTCAAGGAGAAACTTTTGTATGAAAATGGTTGGTTCTGGTTGTGAACCATATGATAGCTTTTGATTGGGGAAAAAGCTGAGATGCATTCTTATATGCATGGTTACTGAAGATCCTGGGTATTGCAGGCCCTAGCCTGCGTCATCTAGTCAAACATCCTTAAATAATTCAAGACTGAAAGAAAGAGAGTTAAAAATACCAAGTGAGAGTATGTATCCTATTGGTTTAGGTTTCAAAATAATAGGATTTAATTTTTTGAAAAGGAGAAAGACAATGAATACAAATGAAGAATCATCAAAGGTTAGAAATTTAGAGGTATCTACTACAATCATGTTATCAAGCAAGCCTATGTTTTCTCTTCATCATACTAAAGAAATGATTCCTGATTCATTTGCTTCCCCATCTTTAGGTCAACAAAGTATTTTTTCTAGATTCAAAGAAATGAAGAGGAAAAATGAAGCACTAAAGATTGCTACCTATTCTGTGTTTTTGAAATAGTCTTCGACTACCCAAACTTGATTATTGTTTGCGCTAGACACCAGCGGAGGAAAATTTCAATTGGAATTTCGTGAGCCAAAGGTTCCAGTTCCTAAAAGTGCAGAGGATTAAAAAAAGTCAGTAGAAGATTCACCCCATAGATCAAATTGATCTACAAAAACAAGATGGAGAAATGTAATATTCCTCTTTAACAAGTTCTTCCATGGCACCTTCAAAGATGTAAGCTTCTATAAAAAATATTCATTCTCAGCTTAAAGTAGAAAATATATCCTCATTAGCTAAAGATACAAAGATAAATGGTTTACAAGATCTTTTGATGCGGGAGCATCCAGCCAAAAAGGAAATTATTGTAAATAATAGACATAGGGGTCATGCATTAGTTTCTAAATTCCAAGTAATTAGATATTCTCAAATAAAACTAGGAGAGCTTTTAGGCATAAAGGAGTGGATGTGGATCATTAAGGGATAAGGATGGATTTTCTATTTTAGAATAGGAAAAAGACAGAATAAAGCAAAAAGATGCTTTTGCATATGTATGCATTGCATGAGCTTTAGTTAGGATTTTTAGAGCATGCTAAGTTAATAAATTAAGGAGCCTCAAAGGCATTGAAGGCAGAGAAGAGTGAGGATTGAGTGTGAGAAGGGAGCAAGGTTCTCCTTGGGAGCCTTCGGGCAGTTTGTAAAAGGGCCATAGATTGTATATCTGGCCATCAATGTAAGAAATCAATGTTTAATGGTTCCTATTTGTTTTCTCATGCGCACATGTTGTGGAATAGTTGCCTTTCGTTTGATGTATAATGACTTAAGGCACCGCGGTGAATGGTGGCTCAGTTTTACGTGCAGTGCCATCGCTTAAGAATTGGAAACGATATAACTGTGGTTTATACAATATTGCAGACTGTCCGTCGTAGGACATATGTTCATCAATTGCGAGGAAGAGATCATCGTTTGAGCAATTGCGATATGCATACATATTGAATCGAATTGAGTGTAGCTTCAAGATTATATTGGCGGTGAGAACATAGCGTTTGTAGTTCCAAGAAAGTGAGCGGTGAAAGCGATGGCCTGTCTACACAATCATAGCTGCGCAAAACACGACTGCAGCTCCGACTGGTCTACTTACAATCTCATTGACATGCCCATGTTTCTGTGCTAAATGAATTTGTGATGTTTAAATTCTAGAGCGATTAAAGATGATCGGGCTGGCGTAGCAGAAGCGTATCGGTATGGGGAATGTGTCGCTGTAGTTTGTTGGAAATAATACTGAGAGGGGGGGGTGAATCAGTATTATCAGATCAGATAAAACCTTTTCATTTTGTGCTCAGAAACATATACGCTACTTCAGTTAAGTGAACCCGCGTGTACACGCTACTGTGTCTAAAGCAACTAGCGTATATCCAGAGATCTTATGATTCAGTTAGCTTATCTTCAGTAAATGCATCAGAACATTATTAACCATATTAACAGTAAACAAGTGCAGTATAACAGAACAAATCATCACACATAAGGCACACACATGAACACCATGATATAAGGTGGAAACCCAATGTGGGTGAAAACCACCTGCTGCAATTCGTCTCTTTCTTCTTTAATAAGAAACTTCTTTTACAATGTACTGGTGCAGTCATTTACCAGCACGCAGGCTACAACCTGCAGAGGGCTACAACCCTCATAGCTCTTGTACTAGCCGATCCATTTACTAGTACGTAGGTGCCAACCCTATAGAAGGCTACAACCTTCACTCGTTTTCCAGCTGCTTTTGGAAGGGAGCTACAACCCCCTGGCTCTTGTACTGGCTGATATGTTCACCAGTACGTAGGTGCCGGCCTACGATCTTCCCGGGACCATGTTTCATACATTTTCATACTGGATCCATGAAACAATCACCATTGTAGAACAACCTGCATCATCAATCTCTGAATCACGCAATACTGAATCACTGAAACCCTGTCAAGAACACAGACAACATAACAACAACCAGATCCAACTCCATCTTCATACTTCACATTGTATACGCTACTTCGACAAACCCAACCTGCGTGTATACGCTCTTTTACCAAAGACAACCCGCGTATAGATCTGTAAATTCAAACTTAAAATTCCGCAGCTATATCAGACATCAAAACATACCCAGATCATAATAATAAACATGCGTCAGTAGATCTAGTCTATCCACAGTAAAACCATAAGAAGATAATCATTCCAAGCCTTGAGATCTCGTTCCATCATTCATCATCCTCCACATGAGTGAAACCTTGGTTCAGATCACCAACCCATAACCAGCACTTGGATCTCACACTACCTCAGATCTTCACAACACACACACATTCCATATATCTTTGCCTAATGATCTTCTCCTTATATAGCCTTAGGCCCTTCACAATACCACGGGCCAAAACCATAGCAACACAATACCATCAACCTCGAAACTAGGGATTAACACGTCCGTCGAGACACCATGGTCTAAAACCATAGGCACAACTTCCAAGGAATAACCGCCACAGACCAGAGATAAGTTTTCCACATACACGCGCTTTTTCTGAAGCCAACCTGCGTGTACACGCGACTTGGGCTTAACGAAACTGCGTGTATGAACTTTCTTGGCATGCTGTACTAAGATCTGTTCTCTGATTAAGTTGCCATCACCTGTACCAACCTCTGAGCATCTGTACCAACCTCTGAGTGAGTTTCCATCAAGGACAACACTTGAATCATAATGCCAACAATCTCCCCCTTTGGACTTGATGGCAACCACCACACCAAGTCACTCTCCCCCTTTGACATCAAGGGCAAAGGGTGGACCAAGATATTCTCCTCTTTGGTATAGCTTTTGCTGTACATACTCCCCCTGAGTACCTGCTGAAATCTCCAAATGTGCTCCCCCTTTGTGTATGCCAAAGTGTACCAATCTATCCATCCTGCTCTTGCTGAATTGTGCTGTTCATGCTCCCCTTGACTGTAGGCAAGATCTGCAAAAGATGTTCTTCAAGAACAACAAAGACTTATACATCATAGAAGAACTTCCTATCACCAAAAGACTCAATACATACATTCATCACCCAACCTAGTGGGGATATACCAATATTGACTCATCCACCTAACCATGTGGAGATACATTAAGAGTTTACTCATGATAAGACATGAACATTACATCACTCATCCCAGGCATAGTGGGGAAACCAACATAGGCCGTTACATGACCTTGACATCATAAAAGAGATATCACAAAAGAGACACATGACATAGTGACGAAATATCTAGACCAAGACTTATGAAAGCCACCAGCAGCATCATGATCATCAGCCTGCAATACCATCCCTTTGATCAAACAACAAGATGTATCATTTAGCTTCATAGACTTTATCAACAACTTGTAACCATAATGCCAACAATGCATTATTTGAAGTATATGCTCCCCCTGAGCTTGTGCCATCTGTTTTCAGTTAGATCTGATCATGCATATATCAGTAATAAGCATCAAGATATCATCATCATCAAGTTAGGATTAAAATACTTCTAGCATCCTAAGACATTTCCAGACCTCCTCAGCAGACTGTAACTGCTAACCAATAGAGCATATACTAGACTGAAACATATCAGACCCCTTTTCTGAGTCTATCCCCACTGCATTTCTTCAGACTGACATATACGCGATTTTGCAGTGTGAAACTCGTGTATATACGCGGATTTCCTTCATGAAACTTGCGTATGAGAATTAGAACACTGAAGTTTTACACCTTCAGCTCCCCCTGAGTCTGTTATGTCTGTGCTGTGCTGAGTACACTGTGTTGTGCCATATTTTTCTGACTGAACTTCCTTCTTCTTCCATATCTTCAAGCATGTTGATGATTTCTTCTTATCATGAGCTTTGTTCCTGCAATCTCTTGCTTTATGTCCAAACTTGTTACATGCATAGCATCTTACATGTTTCATATTCCTCTTATAGCAATCAGCAGCTTTGTGGCCAAACATATTACAAGAGAAGCAATATCCATTAAAGTACCTTGAATGTGATGATCTTTCTACATGATGGTCTTGAACCCTTCTTCTTCCACATCTAGCTGCAACATGTCCAAGATTATGACATACATAACATTCAACATTATTCATAGGAGGAGTAAAAGATTTTCTTTGAGGAGTCTCTTTCTTTGATCGTTGATGGGGTTGACCTTTCATCTCCTTGTTGATCATTTTAGATTTCTCTTTAGAGTTCCTTGCCTCACCTTGTGCACTAGATTCACCTTCAAAGGATTCATGAAAACCAAGACCAGTCTCGATAGCAGGAGATCGTTGACTACTAAGAATATCATCCAAAATCTTAGTACTATCTTGAAATCGCAATAGTTTATCCTTTTCTTCTAATTTACCTTTCAAGATATTTACCTCAACTTGATGTTGTTCTTCTTTTTCCAGACATTGCTTCTTCAAGGTCTCTTCAGCTTTCCTTCCTTCATCCAGCTGATGCCTTAGTTTGAGGATCTCGTTTTCTTGCTCTTTATTCAGTGCTAGCAGCATTTGTCGAATTCTGGAGGCACATTCCAACTGATCTTCTAATCTGATGATTTCTTCTTTGAGGGCATTCTCCTTTTTGCTAGGTAGATCTTGCTGATCTATGGTTTGATCTGATGCTTTATTTGCTTGTCCATCTTCATTCTGAGGTGATTCAGGATCTGAATTCTTGCTTCCACTCAACGGCAGGTTGTCATTGTTCCTTTGGGCTGTCTTCTTCTTCTGACGTGCTTTCTTCCCCATTGTTCTACGAATCTCCTTCAAGCGATCAAGCTTCTCTGAAGAACCTGCTCTGATACCAATTGTTGGAAATAATACTGAGAGGGGGGGGGGGGTGAATCAGTATTATCAGATCAGATAAAACCTTTTCATTTTGTGCTCAGAAACATATACGCTACTTCATTTAAGTGAACCCGCGTGTACATGCTACTGTGTCTAAAACAACTAGCGTATATCCAGAGATCTTATGATTCAGTTAGCTTATCTTCAGTAAATGCATCAGAACATTATTAACCATATTAACAGTAAACAAGTGCAGTATAACAGAACAGATCATCACACATAAGGCACACACATGAACACCATGATATAAGGTGGAAACCCAATGTGGGTGAAAACCACCTGCTGCAATTCGTCTCTTTCTTCTTTAATAAGAAACTTCTTTTACAATGTACTGGTGCAGTCTTTTACCAACACGCAGGCTACAACCTGCAGAGGGCTACAACCCTCATAGCTCTTGTACTAGCCGATCCATTTACTAGTACGTAGGTGCCAACCCTACAGAAGGCTACAACCTTCACTCGTTTTCCAGTTGCTTTTGGAAGGGAGCTACAACCCCCTGGCTCTTGTACTGGCTGATATGTTCACCAGTACGTAGGTGCCGGCCTACGATCTTCTCGGGACCACGTTTCATACATTTTCATACTGGATCCATGAAACAATCACCATTGTAGAACAACCTGCATCATCAATCTCTGAATCACGCAATACTGAATCACTGAAACCCTGTCAAGAACACAGACAACATAACAACAACCAGATCCAACTCCATCTTCATACTTCACATTGTATACGCTACTTCGACAAACCCAACCTGCGTGTATACGCTCTTTTACCAAAGACAACCCATGTATAGATCTGTAAATTCAAACTTAAAATTCTGCAGCTATATCAGACATTAAAACATACCCAAATCATAATAATAAACATGCGTCAATAGATCTAGTCTATCCACAGTAAAACCATAAGAAGATAATCATTCCAAGCCTTGAGATCTCGTTCCATCATTCATCATCCTCCACATGAGTGAAACCTTGGTTCAGATCACCAACCCATAACCAGCACTTGGATCTCACACTACCTCAGATCTTCACAACACACACACATTCCATGTATCTTTGCCTAATGATCTTCTCCTTATATAGCCTTAGGCCCTTCACAATACCACGGGCCAAAACCATAGCAACACAATACCATCAACCTCGAAACTAGGGATTAACACGTCTGTCGAGACACCATGGACCAAAACCATAGGCACAACTTCCAAGGAATAACCGCCACGGACCAGAGATAAGTTTTCCACATACACGCGCTTTTTCTGAAGCCAACCTGCGTGTACACGCGACTTGGGCTTAACGAAACTGCGTGTATGAACTTTCTTGGCATGCTGTACTAAGATCTGTTCTCTGATTAAGTTGCCATCACCTGTACCAACCTCTGAGCATCTGTACCAACCTCTGAGTGAGTTGCCATCAAGGAAAGCACTTGAATCATAATGCCAACATAGTTTATTAAACCTTCACACATATATTATTTTATATTGACGAGAGTGGACATCTCTGTTGTTGGCGTATTGTCTGCGTATTGTATAACCATTGAATATTCATTGATTATATACCTGCTGTGTGGTTAATTACCGAGGAGGCGGCCTTGGGTAAGAAGGTTCTATAAACCTGTTATACGTGTGCTTATTGTGACATATATATATATTAAACTTGGATGGAGGGAGCAGAGATACATGGCGACTTGTAGATATATCGATCCGAAACACTATAAAGTGCTGAAGTATACATAGCGTCGGTCCATGGCATAGGAGCTGTTGTCTATGGTCATGAGAAGCCATCACCATAGCCGAAGTAAGAGGAGACAGAGAACTCTCCGCGGTTATATATAACGCAGACATATTGTGTGGCAGATATAACGTGGATATGTATAAATGGAAGGGATATTCCTTCTAAGAATTCCAAAGGCCACTGCTTGATAATAAAACATAATCGTGGGTTTTTTAAGAAATGAAATACCAGTTTAGTGATCGATGCGAGCCTGTGTTTAGAATAAAATCCAGCCTATAATCAGCACCGATGAGAAAGAGGATGCGCGTGGGTTAAACAAGTATGGGTTTTATAGCAATGCTTGATAAATAAGCATGGGTTTTTATAAATTCAACATCAGTGAATGAGTTTTCTATACATGGCGTCCGAGGATCCTGGTAGAAGCGGCTTGGGAGCGGCCTGGGCTGCATCAGGTGGTATCAGAGCTAGAATGCTCAGCTGAAGATGTTTTTTTTGAACTGAAGTGTGTTTCTTTGAAGTGTGATGAATGATTTTTTAATCTGATATGCAAACTACACAAGTGAACAGGATTGCAGAAGAGGAAGGAGGACAAGATCATGTAAGATCTTAAGAGGTGAGATTATTTTTCTGACTTGAAATTTGTAATTGAAGTTTATGGTTGCAGAGAAGTGGCAGTGAACCTGAAGAATCCAATAAGGAATTGGATAAAGAGGACAACTGAAGTGTTCTCAGGAGAGAGAAGGAGATTGCAGAAGCCTAGAGGGAGCAAAGGTGTTGCTCAGGAGAAGGTTCCAGACAAAGGACCGTGCTTACCAAAAGACTAAGTAAGGGGAACTTAGTGAGGTAAGATTGCAGCCAGGAGGACTAGCTGTTGCAGAGGCTTGTTGCAAAGGAGAATCAACAGAGGTTGAAGAAAGTTGCAGATGAGAGAAGCCTACAGGAGCAGTGGAGAATGCTCGAAAGGTTCCAGCAGAGGACCAATGATTACCAAAAGACCAGATCCGGAGGGAAGGATTGGTGAGGTAAGTGGCAGCAAGAGAGTTTGCTGTGGTAGAGGCTTCATGCAACGCATAGGTGAGGAACTCATGGCGAAGGAGAAGATGACTACTGATAGTCATAGCAGAGGTTCAGGGAAAAGCCACAGTAGAGGACATAAGAAAGAGGATACCAAGGTAAATGGCAAGAAGATGAGTCTAGAGAAATGCCACAGAGATGAAATGACTGCAGAGGTTCGAGAAAGAGAGATTGCAGTAATGAAGGTACAATTGCAGGTGCTATGGCTACAAGAGCAGAAAAATCAAAATAGAAAATGGATCTTTCCACTGAAGGGAAAGAGAGTGATTTGGCGACAGTTGCAGAGGAGGTTGAAGCAAATTGTGATTGCCTTGTTGAAAAAGGGACTTAGAGTTCTTGCGCCAGAGTTGGAGTTTGAAATTCCCACATGCAGATATATTAAGAGAAAAATGTTGAAGGAAGCAGTCAAGATTGAAAAGTCTTGTGGTTTTAAAACTAATGAATTGTGTATGTTTGCAGGTACAGCACAGGAAGATAAACAAACTTTAGAGTTTGTGCAAGAAGAGTTGAACCTGAAAGCTGTTCAGATCGATAATGAGTTAGCAAGATCTCAGAAGCAGATGGAGAAGAAGGAGCCTAATCAGGATGTTGATGCAGAAAGAGAAGGACCAGCTGATGATTGGCCAAACACTAGTGGAGGTTTTACTGAGGAGGATGTGCAACCTTGTGCAACTGTTACAGAACAAGAGGAAGTTCGTATGAATGCAAGTGATGATGAGATGCTTCAGCAATGCTACAAAGAAATTGCATTGTTGGAATATTGGTTGGAGAATCCAAATTATGACAAGGAGATTGCAGCAGATGAAAGAGTTCAGTACAATGTACGAGAGCAGAAAGATATCCTGGAGGTAGATGGTAAGAAGGCGAGAGTAGCTGACGGTCTCATGGTAAATGCGAATCAGCATACTGATGTGCTGACAGAGAAGTTAGGAAGAAACTCAGAGAAGCATATTGAAGTGTTGCCAGCGGAAGCTAAGGAAAAAGTTGCAGATGAAATTGCAGATGAATTGCACGTGACAAGCAAATGAATGTTGCAGAGGGACAAGAAGTTTGGGAGGCAGCAACATTCATAGAAACAGCTAGAGCAACATGTGGAGCAACACTTATGGTGGCAGCAGCAAAAGAGGCACTGATGCCTTATATTTTTATTCTAACAATTGTTTTGTGAGTACAGGTCTTACTGAAGAAGTTGGAGAAAATCTGCTAGACAAAGAAATTGAAATGATGAGGCAGATGATGATGAAGAAATTCCGGAAGAGACCAACAGCAGTGAAACAAAAGAGAAGCAGCAAGAGGAAGACAGCAGAAGATTGCAAGAGTACAGCTAGTGGAGCAAAGCAGCATAAAGTGTGGAGACCTGGAGAAGAACAACAGACAAAAGCGGCGACAAATGCAAAGTTACAACACAAGATATGGGATCCAGGCAAACATGGAGCTGAACACATGATGAGGAGATCATGAAATTTTTCTACCTTGGGAGTATGATGCGGGAACATCCAGCCAAAAAGGAAATAGGGGTCATGCATTAGTTTCTAAATTCCAAGTAATTAGATATTCTCAAATAATACTAGGAGAGCTTTTAGGCATAAAGGAGTGGATGTGGATCATTAAGGGATAAGGATGGCTTTTCTATTTTAGAATAGGAAAAAGACAGAATAAAGCAAAAAGATGCTTTTGCATATGTATGCATTGCATGAGCTTTAGTTAGGATTTTTAGAGCATGCTAAGTTAATAAATTAAGGAGCCTCAAAGGCATTGAAGGCAGAGAAGAGTGAGGATTGAGTGTGAGAAGGGAGGAAGGTTCTCCTTGGGAGCCTTCGGGCAGCTTGTAAAAGGGCCATAGATTGTATATCTGGCCATCAATGTAAGAAATCGATGTTTAATGGTTCCTATTTGTTTTCTCATGCGCACATGCTCTGGAATAGTTGCCTTTCGTTTGATGTATAATGACTTAAGGCACCGTGGTGAATGGTGGCTCAGTTTTACGTGCAGTGCCATCGCTTAAGAATTGGAAACGATATAACTGTGGTTTATACAATATTGCAGACTGTCCGTCGTAGGAAATATGTTCATCAATTGCGAGGAAGAGATCATCTTTTGAGCAATTGCGATATGCATACATATCGAATCGAATTGAGTGTAGCTTCAAGATTATATTGGCGGTGAGAACATAGCATTTGTAGTTCCAAGAAAGTGAGCGGTGAAAGCGATGGCCTGTCTACACAATCATAGCTGCGCATAACACGACTGCAGCTCCGACTGGTCTACTTACAATCTCATTGACATGCCCATGTTTCTGTGCTAAATGAATTTGTGATGTTTAAATTCTGGAGCGACTAAAGATGATCGGGCTGGCGTAGCAGAAGCGTATCGGTATGGGAATGTGTCGCTGTAGTTTATTAAACCTTCACACACATATTATTTTATATTGACGAGAGTGGATATCTCTGTTGTTGGCGTATTGTCTGCGTATTGTATAACCATTGAATATTCATTGATTATATACCTGCTGTGTGGTTAATTACCGAGGAGGCGGCCTTGGGTAAGAAGGTTCTATAAACCTGTTATACATGTGCTTATTGTGACATATATATATATATATATATATATTAAACTTGGATGGAGGGAGTAGAGATACATGGCGACTTGTAGATATATCGATCCGAAACACTATAAAGTGCTGAAGTATACATAGCGTCGGTCCATGGCATAGGAGATGTTGTCTATGGTCATGAGCAGCCATCACCATAGCCGAAGTAAGAGGAGACAGAGAACTCTCCATGGTTATATATAACACAGACATATTTCGTGGCAGATATAACGTGGATATGTATAAATGGAAGGGATATTCCTTCTAAGAATTCCAAAGGCCACTGCTTGAGAATAAAACATAATCGTGGTTTTTTTAAGAAATGAAATACCAGTTTAGTGATCGATGCGAGCCTATGTTTAGAATAAAATCCAGCCTATAATCAGCGCCGATGAGAAAGAGGATGCGCGTGGGTTAAACAAGTATGGGTTTTATAGCAATGCTTGATAAATAAGCATGGGTTTTTATAAATTCAACATCAGTGAATGAGTTTTCTATACATGGCATCCGAGGATCCTGGTAGAAGCGGCTTGGGAGCGGCCTGGGCTGCATCATCTTTTAATAAAATTAGGATTAGATCCTATTGATATTAATGCTACTGAAGAAATTATTAAGAGCGGGAATGCATACGTTCAAGAATTAAGAAGTCAACTGAAATTAACAACAACAGAACATACTGAAGTTCAAGAAGTGGGGAATTAAAGAAAGAAAAGGAAAATATGTGGAATACGTTTGTTAAGCACAACATTTAGATTCAAAATATGGAAGAGGATATGGAAAAACTATTAAAAGAGAAATACCAACCCATTAGTGTAGGGATTTCTACAACAGAAACAAGCTCAGTCAGCCACAGAGCCAATGAATAGTTGTCAAAAGGTATGGGAGACCTATTATTAAATAATGTTGACATCGAGAAATTAAAGGCATCACTGTAAAAAATGGAAGAAAATAAAATTAAAGAATTTCAATCTTACTAAACGACTTAAAAAATATATGGATTAATCAACCAATGCACAAACATTATCAAAAACCAAGGAGAAAATCTAGATTGATATCAATTCAACCAATTTTAGAATTGTGGACATCTATTGAATAGGGACATTTGGTACACAAAGAAAAGGCAACCATAGTAGAGATCAAAGAAGAATTGGACTGCAAACCTAGAGAGGCAACAAGAATCATCAAAGTGTTAAATTGAAAAACTAAAGATGAGCTTTAAGACATGGGGATTGAAGACAGGGAAGATAGAGTCTTAGAAGTCAGAAAAGTGTTAACAGAAAGGAACTTGATGTTGCAACTGGAAAAAGATGCCAAAACTTAGAAACTCAAATAAAAAAGTTCCATAGAAAGCATTCTATCCTTCAGAAAAAAGGACTTCCATCATTAAGAAATTATCATAGTTAATTTATTCCACAGGAAAATTACAAGTACAAGTTACATGACATAGAAAAATATAACTTAAAGTTTGCTAAAGTAAAAGGAATTACTGGTGGCAAAAAATTTCTTGAATGTCTAGAAAATGATTTATTTATTTCACATGAGGTTCCATTATCTTCTTATCACTAAGCCACGTTTTAAAAAATGCACTGAGTTGGATGAAGCTTAAAAGAGGGTAATCAAGTTTTCATGTACATATGATGAGAAGTGGGATAAGTTCCTTGAACTTATCTAGTAAACTGAAAGCATATTTTTAGATGGAATTGCAGAAAAGATAGGAACAAAATCAATAGAATCAGATTTCAAGGCAGCAGTTACAAACAACATCCTCGAATAGTGTGTCTTTTCCACATAATTAGTTCCATAATTCCTATTTTTAGTTGTATAAATTAGAAATATGCAAATTAGTTTTGATAAACCTTTATTTTTTGTAAAATATTTAGTAAGTTAGATATTTTTGAATTACACTCTATATATACATTGTAATTCGAAGTAAGAAGGGTTGATCCTATGAGAGATCCAAGAAACATCATTGTACTTTTCTAGAAATTTTGAAGATAATCAAAGGCATCTGACTTCTTTTTTAGCAGAATTTGTGTTCATGTGATTTTTTCCTGTATAATCATTTATGTTTTTCATCATATGTTCAAGGTAATATAGAAGTTAGGGTAAGGCTAAGTTGAGGATTGACTTCCATGAAAACCCATTGCAAAGTTATAATCATTACTGAGAATAACTAATTGAACAAGTTGTTTAAATTAGTACCTTTGCATCATTAAATTGTTGCCTTCTGTCATCTCTTGAATATATATGTGTTGGTTGTAGAAATTTCTCTAAAAAATTCTACTATATCTAATAAATTAAGTATTCAAGATGAATGTTTAATTATCAATATCTTCTTCTTTCATATATCACAATCAATTGAAGAATTATATGTTGTTAAGATTGAATATCAACACTATGAAAAATATTTGAAGCTTTTAGATTGTATAAGTGTGAATAGTTTGAATCATTGGTCATCTATTTAAAATAAATCCCTCACTTATATTCTTTAACACAGTTCCCAAGCCTAGCATTGTCTTCAAAGAGATAACAACATATTGGTGTCATTGTTAGGGAACAAAGTTTGAAGTTCATTTCCCTGGGACAATGATAAGACCTACCTCTTATTAGTGAGTAAGAGGCTAGTAGGCTAAAAAAATTCACCTAACGACTTTATAAATTGAATATGGATTCACGCAGGCATATCGGATCTCACTCTGATCCTCAACTTTTCACTCCATTATCAGATCCCGAGAGACTTGTGTAAATTCCTTCCTTTAGATGTAGACTTGAAACTTCTAGTTCTAATTCTCTCCCACCTAAAATAGTTTCATAGCCTAAGAAATTAGAATCAATTTCTATCCCCACTAAATTATCTTATTTACCACCTAAAGTCTTTGAACTCCTTTCTAAGGGAGTAGATCTGCAATATTCCTTGTTAGTTCATTAGCTTGAATCCTTTGAGCTTCCTCTCTCCCTTTCAAAATCATCTGATACAAAAGAAGGACTTTAACTATATTTGTGTGAGCTTAAACCGAAAGATGTTATTTCTTTTGTTATACACACTTATCGTTCTACTTCTAATAAGCCTAAAGAGGAACTTAAAATCTACACAAATCATTTAGCTTTTGAAGACCAAGAAAAAATTGTTCCTAAAGTTCAAAAGTTAATTTTCCATCCTCAGTTTCCAAAGAAGCCTATAGTTTCAGGCCAGTCATCTTCTAGTAAAACTTTATCTCCTAGACAACCAATTTTACCACAACAACAAATGGTTGGATTTAGACCAATTGTGACAACCCAATATGCAGCACTAGTACTACCACCAACAAATCAAATTCATGATTTTCCTTAAGGATATTTGAAACATCTGCCTAGATTTAATGGAGAAACAAGACCATCAGTAGAAGACCATTTATCTTCATTTCTGGACTTTGCAGATAATATGAACATAAAACATGAAGATTTTTATATGATATTTTTTTTCAATCATTAGAAGGAAATGTCAGGATTTGGTTAAGATAGTTACAAGAAAATTCTATTAATACATGGACATAATTAAGTACTATCTTCACAAACCAGTGGGCAATAAAAAAGGATGTTGTTTACATGGAAATGAGGACTCACAGATACGCCGACCTGGGGACTTGAAGAGAGACACTTTTCATTCTACATAGAGTGAGGTGGCTATTTCAATTTTGTTTAAGGTTTGGGTGCACTTTTTGGTTGGATGTTCCCTTGGCCTTTTTAATAATTTAGGGGATGTGTCCTCAAAACTTTACCCATTACAAAATTTTAAACCATGTAATGGAACATGCCTATGTGATGGTGATATGTGCTTTAAGGTTATGTTCTGGAAGCACCTTTTTAGAATAATACAATTAGAATCCCACATGGTAAGGGTCAGTGTCAAAATCGGATGACATGATCAAAAATCCAATATCCAAGGGTGTAAAAAGTTCCAAAGTCCTATTACATCTTATTATCCTCCTTTATAGTAATTTTTTTTAAGAAATTTCTTTAAAAGGAAGGAATAAAATAATTACGACACTATACACATTCATACATGTTTATAATATTCACAATTCAAATCCATTTCTTAATTTGTTAACATGTATAGTTACCTACAAAATCCCATGTAATTGACCTAGTATGTTGAGATTATGAAATATTTAGAAATGAAATTGCTTGAAAACATCAAGATATTATGACCATTCCCAACATACTCAGTGCACACTACAAGTCTTCCACCAATGCATGCCCATGTTGGAAACTAGGATGATACTAAGAGCTAGGGTGAATCAGTATTATATAAATTTTAACAACTATTTAGCCAATCAAACACATTCACTCACATAACAATGCACCAGTCACATAAGGCATTGGACATAGGATATCTACATGGAAATCCATATGAGAGAAAAAAAAAATATTCTTTTAATTTTAATGTAAATTCAAGAACCAACTTCAATTTATATTATATTGGTAGGCACCAAAATACAGGAGGCACCAACCCCCTTTTCTTTGCAAGAGCCCATTTTCTCAAAGCAACAAATCCCATCTTTTGTAGGCACCAGCCTCATGATATTTAGAGCCAGCAACTTGAAGGAGACTATAATCCCCTAATATGCAATCACCTACTTGCTCTTCCTATCAGATCCCTCTTTTATTCATTTTCAAACTCAGATCTAAGGCACCTTTATCAAAAAATCATATTAAAAACAAATTAAATTCTTAGATCTTCTCTAGACTTCAAATCTTTTCTTGATTCATTTCACAATAATTCATATCTACAATATTTGTTCATATAACAACTTCAATTTTCAACAAGACTTCCATCTCAGTGTTTGTTTTGCATTCCTTTACATACATGGTTTGGGATCTCAACATTGCTCATATTTTCCCATGTTCTCTTATTTTATCAAGTTAAATAGATATTTATCAGCATCTTAGATCGATATTCTTATCTATTCTATGGTCTCTTTACTAACCTAAATCATGCATAGGTCATCTTCTCCTTACACTATTTTGTGCTCTCAGCTTTGCTTGATTCTTACTTGCATAATATTTTGTAGCCACTCATATATTCTCTTACACTTACTATACTTGGGCTCTTTTTCACTAAAGATACCCAATTTTGTTCATGGTTTTTATATTTTTGGTCCTCCTTTTACCATGGGTGTGGATCCATGGTAATGACCCATGGTATTTCTGCTTGGCTTCATCACACATTAGCCAATTTCACACCCTCTTCATTGGCTCAATGTTGGTGTTTGTGTCACATAACATTGCACTCTTCAACATAATTGTTTCTTTGATCTCCTACCATGCAACTTGATTTTATATTTTCATGTTTACACAACTTTGACCAATTTTGGCATTTCCATCCACCATTGGCATCAAATAATTTTTGGATTTTAGCATTTGGATCCTTTTAACAAATTTCACACAAGAGACCTCAAATTTTTAACCTGAACAGTCAAGCTTTTTTTCTCATTTGCACATGACTAGGAACTAGAACCTATGGATTTTTTTGTCGTTGGATCAATATATCGACATATTTTCAATGTTTGAGTGAAAGGATCCAAAATTGGGGTTACAATGGTTGATAGGCCCCTATGTACTGATTTTCTAACATTTGCAACAAGGGGTGGTAACCTCAAGCTTAACCAATGCTCAATATTCACCAACTGAGTTCATTAAAGTTTGCACCACCCTCCACTTGTGTCAGTTTGAAAAACATGCACGTCACTTGTCATTTAATGTATCATGTTAATTGTCACACATTTTCTTGTTTGTTGCATGATTCTCATTAGCCACATTGATTAATTGCTTATAATTTGTGCCAAAACCATCCAATTGAGCAATCTGAAAAAAAATTTCATCACTTGATGTTACTTTTTCAGTCAATTTCTATAGAATGTTTATGTTGCTACAAGGAAAAGACCTTCTACGGAGGTTTTTTTGGAAGCCCCTATAAAAATAGCCCAAAAATCTGTTCGTAGTGGAGGTCACTAGTGAAGGTGGGTAGGAAGATGTTTTAGCATATGCTTTTTGGACGGGGCATTTAAAATATACAAACGAACTGACACTTTACTATCCAGATAAGCACTAGTGATGCATATAATAGGATGCACCATCAAAAATTTAGTTTTATAAATAAAAAATAAAATCATTGTGCTAAATAACATAACACACTAGTGCTTGAATAGTCAATAGCACCGTGCCCTTCACATAGTAAAATATCTCAGTGCATACCAATAAGGAGTGCCATTATAGTTTTAAAGTTCATAGAAATGTGGTGGTACTATCCAACGAAGCCCCGTTGCATTAAGCTAAACAAAATGCCCCGTGGCATATTCTGAAGTGCAATGTTAGGTGTTTTTTATTTCTAAAAACATAGCGATGTTATAGTAAAAACAAATCACCGGTGCGATACTTGTAGAAAAACGCCCCGGGATGTCTCGAGAAAAGCATCGCAGTATTTTTTAATAAAAAAATGTGGTGCTTTTGGATATATCACGCATCGATGCATTTGGAGAAACACACTAGAGGAGGGTTAAATATAAAAAAACCTTCTGACCCATAATTTTCATTTTTAGAATCTACAGTGTGGGAGAGCTCTGAAGCACTAGTTTCACTCTTGCCATATGCAAGTGCCTGAACGTCGGCACTTATCTTGCTCACCATCCTTATGAACTATGCAATTTTAAATTTTTCCAAACTGTCCTAAAATTTATTTTTCTCAATTCCGTGTCCACATTGCCTCCCCAATGACTAAATGTCTAGCTAATGTATATGTTTATTTGTAATTTAATTTTTGGAAGATTAGGATCATAAATTAGGCTAAATTTGACATCATTTAAAAATAAAAATAAATTAACCACGCGGTACGTTCAATATGTTCAGTTCGCACTGATAGCGGTGCGCCCTATAAATTTACAAGGTGCATGGAAATTCGGTGCATGAACATAACACATCGGCGTTGTTGCAGTGCGTTTTGTAAATGAAAACACACCAGGAATGATGTGATAAATTGTATGTCGGTGCATCACACTTGGTGCATTTATATTTACCAAATGCACTGCAACTTAATATTTAAAAATATAGCCATAGCTTGGTGCATTCGATAACCTGAACGTTCTGTACTGGTGTGAAAAGGTTATTTGTGTGCACCAGTGCACAAGTTTTCTCCACCACTATGAAAAGTTAAAATTATGAACCAAAAAAAATGAATCATACTTATATGCACACTGATATTGTTGTGGTTATAGTTGATAATGCACCGGTGCTGGTGCATGACTGTGTTTTGAGCACACTAGTGAATTTTTTTTTTTTTTAATTGAAAGTTATGTTTCCATATTTATAAATACATGTTTCATTTAATAAAAAAAATTGTATTTTATGTATGAGTCTGATGTATTTTATATGTCAATCATGTAGCAAAGACATTAGTAGAGGGAGGACCAGTAGGAGTAGGAGTAGTAGGCATACCCATATAATATGGTTTGAACATGGCAGGCTAGAGAGAGGGAGAGGGATTTATACCCTCGCCCTATTACTGTAGCGACTTGAGCACTCTTGAGGAATGTAGGCCTCCTTAAGTACTATGAGGAGGCTACATCCCTGAAGGCACACTCTGTCTTATTGGCACATCTGATCTGTTGATGGAGTGCCTAGGAGCAGGCTTTCTATGTCAGTCCTAGGGCGTGGTATAAGCCCATTGAGGAGGATATATAATTTATCACTAGCCTATCCAGGAGAGGGGGGATTTTCCCTAGCTCCATGATGTCCCCCATGGTGTTGAAGTTGAGATTCAGTTTGTGTACACTCAAAGATATGTTGGGCCTCATGCGGTCCATCCATCAGATTTTTAGGTCTGTGGTGGACAACTATGGATTTCTTATTTTGTTTTAGAGGATGTTAGGTGCCTCTTGTTATTAGCCACCATGATTGCACACTCTAGTAGTGATGAGGATTGCATTACTTTACTTCTTTTGTATTATGTTGATTCTTTGATTCAGGTGCCACATTGCATCAGATGGTTTGCCATTTTTTTGAGGCATTTTACATGGTTTTAGATAGATGTTGTGTGTTGAGACATGGGAGGGAGACCTTCCTTTCACTTCTGAGATTCTTTGTTTATTTTTTGAGAGGTTTCCATAGACGAGGCCTAAATTTGACAGTTGCTATCCTAAGATGATCAATAAGGTCCAGATACACATTCGGGGGGAAGATCATGCCCAAGAGGGGCCTGTCGGAGTATCTGGCCAAGATTTCTCCCAAGGCACTAGCGCTACTTTCCAGTGAGGATGACCATGAGTTTGTCACATAGGCATTTCTATATGCGAGGATTGATTAGAGAGGGTGTCCCAACATCCTCTTCATAGCGACTGAGCCTCCAGATGATAGAGGTAATATTAGTGTTTTCTTAAAATTAATCTAGTTCCATTTTCATATTTTAATGAATTAGAATAAAAATTATTCTAGCACTTCCTTTAACTTGTTTTATTAATTTGTTTAATGAAATTATCTATTTATTTTTCTACACTATATATTTTGTAGACATTGGTACATTTGATGGGGACATGTGTCCTCCCCTACTAGATGTTGGATGAGATGAGGAGATGGGGGAGGCACATCCTTAGGGAGGTGTGGGAATCTGGGATGTAGGGTTGGTCTGCGAGTTCAAATGGACCACTGTGAAGTATTAGCTAGAGTTTTGTTTGATGTAGGCATCTGCCCTACGAGAATTCGAGATATCACTAAAGATCCTATGATTTTGGGACTGTACAGGGACTGTCCACACGAGATGATGTCTCGTATACGGTGTTGTAACTTATTTTACCTATGCTATTTATTCTTAAATTGTATAGTATTTAAAACAAAAAAATCAATTATTTCACTTTGTAAACAAAGTTGGCTTATTCTTTATAAATTCCACTTTAAATAAATTTAGGCTCAAATAAACTTAGCCTTATTGGTTATTTTAATAAATTCGACTGATGGTTATCTCCCAAGTTAGTTTCAATGACCGTAAACCTTCCCACCGCAATCAATGCGCCAAAAGCAATTGTGGGACCCCCCACATTTCCGATGTTTAATGAAGGGGGGGAGGGGGGAAGTCCGCAAAGTAGTTTTATCCAAACCACTAGAGATTATGTGTCAGGTGCATAGGAATTGTAGGAAACCCCTCTCATAAACCACTTACCTCCACACCCCCTTTCAAACCACTTCCGCCTTTGCTATCACTCTCGCCATTTTTTCCCTCTGCCACCATTTCCACTAAATTAACCTAAGCCATATTTTCTCAAAAATTTAATGATCTAAGCATTAAATTAATAAATCCTTCCCGCTAACACCCTGATAGTCATTGATTGATGTGCCAAGCCATAATTTCGTTAATGGTTATTATCAATTATTCTGATAAACTCGAATTTTCCCCGTCAACTGTATGAGTTTTTTTTTACATCTCGCCAACATATGAGAAAATTTTTAGCACTAGCAAGCTTTCAAATTATACAGTCAACCAATTCTGTTCTTCAACAGATCACTAGGTACTTTAATTATCTGTTCTCTTTTTATTTTTGAAATGGTTAGTCAAAAGGGTAAATCAAATATTTCTTTCGAAATCCCAATTCTCCCCCCCATGCCTAATCTAGATGAATTTCCCCTAGTAGATACCTAGTTTAAAATTATAGAAACCAAGTGTGAATTCAAACTATATGAGGTACACAATTGGGAATTTCAGAGGTTTGAAGATGCCAGTGAAGAATTCAATTTCTGGGAGTCTATGTTACCCCAATTCATTTTCCCTCAAACTCATCATTTCCCTGAATTCATTACTTGGTGTGAAAATCGTTACCTTCTAAGTCAAAGAGAAAGAGTTACCTGAAATAACAAAACTCTATTTTCCATAACTCCATAATCCATTTTCCAGGCCTTGCAAATAAACCCTCAAAGTTCCCTTCACCCATTTTCAGTTGATTCCTTGATGGAAATTTACCAGAAACTCACTTTTTAGTAGCGAGCCAATATTTTTGAGTCATTTTTACCTGAAGGTTCAGAATTGCCTCAAACTAATCCACCATATTCTTCAGCAATCTTTCCATAAATGTCCATATAGGTTATTTCTATGGTATTTTGTCTCTTGGGATACCAAAGTGATCAGTGGGTTGATGAATCCATTTTAGGGTTTCTATTAGTATTTTCATCTGGTAAAAAACCCTTTGTCCTTTTCAATTTTAGCCAGTTTATTTCAGATGTCATCCATGAACAATTCCTAAAATTCAGTGCAGAGGGATCTTTCAAGCATCAATCAATATTGGTGTATTTATTTTTATATCATCAGTCTGAAAGATTCAAAATTCCACTTCAAAATCTTGATTCATAGGGAAGGTCACAGTTTGTCATCCATTGGACTTCATTAGTTAGAAGAAATTAAAAGAATATTCTTTTAGTGATTTTGTAGATTAGTTTTTATATTTTTCATTGTGTCTCCTTAGCAGTGATGCAGTTCCAAGAATATCTACAAAAATTAAAATAATTTTGCATCTCAGTGAACAGTCAAAGGTGGGAGATTGGTACCTATATTAGAATTTTATAGAAATCAAAGTTTATGGTTGTGAAGATTGGTACCTATATTAGAATTTTATAGAAATCAAAGTTTATGGTTGTGAATTTCCACCATATAAACTGCTAGTTTTTGTGCCCATGAGGATTTTTCTCTAGAGTTCATAAGGTAGAGGATGAATATGGATGAAATTCATTTTGTATCTAGGAAGCAAAAATCCCAATTCAAGTTAAAAGCTCAAGTTGGTCCATTCATAGTAAACACTAGAGAAATAAACAAGGAGGTTGAGAGTTTATTGAGATAGATGAAATTTAATTTAAGTTTCAGCTAGCCTTATGACCCTTTGGGAGTAATTTCATCCATTATAATTGAACATAAGTCATCTCCCTATACTCATATATCAAAACCATAAATTGAACAGTATGAAAATCAGGAAGTATGGAAGGAAAATAATTTGCAAGAGGTTGAAGAGCATAATTCTTGTGATGCAGGAGCATCAAGACCATTTTTTCATTTGTAAATATGTGATAAAGGGGGGTGTGACAATTTTAATATTTTATTAATTAATTTGTTATTAAAATAGGAGATAATTATGAGCCGTGAGGATTATGTAAATATTCTTTTAATAAATAAAAGGATATGAGAGAAATAGTTTAGGAGCAAAGTTTGGGATTAGGGTTTCTATGTATGGGATTAGTTGAGGATTAGGTGGAGAGATATTTTGAGTGAATTAAATGCATTATTTGTGTGTAAATAGGAGTGGTTTTTGTGAAGAAAAATAGACTTGAATAGTTGGAGTGTAAGAGTGATGGAGAGCAGGCTTGAACAGCCAAGGCTGTAAGCCTCTGGCAAGTTTGTAGAGGGCCAATTGTTGAATATCTGGCCATGCACAAAGGGTTTTGAAATTGATTGCATTTGTTTATACAATGAGGAATTTGTTCTGGGATTTTGTGTGTGTTTCTGGTCGAATTGGTAGAAGGAGGTTAGAGTTCTTAAATTCAGTCATATGATAAGCTTTGTAGACAAGCTCTGCACATAAGTTAAGAATCGATATTAATGATGAATCTGAATGCTTTTATGTCGATTTGTAGTAAGGGTGCACTGTGAAATTGTGTTTATAGAACTAAACGAAATTACCTTGAAGGAAAGCTGTTAATTGAAATTCAAATGCAGAATTAAATGAAGCATGGCGCATAGTTCTGTTTTGATGTTAAACGCAGAGTTCTGTCAATTGTAACAGATTTTTAATGACCGGACATTCTGTCCATTTGTAAACCAAACTATGATTGATTGAGATGCGGTGTGAAGAATTTGTGATTGAAATTAATTTGCAGCAAATTTGGAAGGCGATCTGTCATCTGAATGGGCAGAGGGATTTTATTTTATGTCAGCAAGGCTCGATCTCATGGCTAATTCCAGAGATATGATAAGTCGGAAAACACTCAGGTATTTGGTTTCTGCGTGGACTTTTTCTAAAATTTCTCTTGCAAGTGGATTGGTAAATCCTTACGAATCAAATGAACGTTGTACAAATTGTTGATTTAAATCTTGCTTGTGCAATGATTGTTCCAATTGAGTCTACAAGTTTTATCTATTGGTGTATGCTGTCATTAGAATATTCCGGAATGAATGCATAAGTGTTAATTGAACGTTGTTGGTGGTGGCTCAAGTGTAAAAGGGCGTAGGTTTATACACTGTGTAAATTCAGAAATAAATGACATGCGTTCTTAGAAACAGGGGAGCGCAATAACAAGATAGAAAATTGTTGTATTGGTAGTTCGATTGATGGCTAAGTACATAGCCCAATCGATCTGTTGAGATGTAGAACCAGAATTGAATCTGGTAATTGAGAATCGACTTAATAATTGTATGAGGGATGCTTTAAAAGAAATCTGAACGTATGAATGGTGTGTCAGATATATTACAAACTGTAGTGTATGGGTATGTACAGCGTTGAAATCTGAGAGAGAGTGTTTCAAATTGTTAGGCAATGCTTGATTGATATTGATTTATTTATTAGCATTCGACTTTGAAGAGAAATTTCGGTTGGTTGCCATATCAGAAAACTATTTGCAGAAGTGTGTGAACAAAGTTGAACGCAAGGTGATAGAGGAATTCAACGTATGGCAGCTGTGTGAACATTTTCTGATGGATGGAACTTTGGATAAGGTGAGGCGCAGTGAATTGAAGATTAGTTGCAATGATGTAGCAGGCACAATAAAGATTGAGGAAAGCGCTCGCAATCGATACATATGTTGAGTTTAATGAATGTGTTGGCAAAATCGAGCTACAGTGATGAGAAGTGTGCAGTAAGGAGTTGAAGAGCAGAATCATGGAAAGGGTAAGCCTGAACAGAGGTAAGTTAAGTTGCCAGGTTCGAGTTTTTAAAATCTGGTTTGAATTTGTAAGTTGAATTTTTAAAGAGGGCAGAATTGTATACAGTGAGGGTGCACATAATATTGGACATCTATGATGTAAATGATTGGTTGGGAATTTAGATCAATGGGGTTTTTAAATGGGAAGATGCTTAAATCTGAGTTGAATGGTTTGAGTTTTGATAATTATGGTTTTATAACCAAAGATTGAAAGAGAAGCTTACACAAATACAGAGTTTGAATTTTATGTTTTGATAAGTTTCAATTCAAGGAGAAACTTTTGTATGAAAATGGTTGGTTCTGGTTGTGAACCATGTGATAGCTTTGGATTGGGGAAAAAGCTGAGATGCATTCTTATATGCATGGTTACTGAAGATCCTGGGTATTGCAGGCCCTAGCCTGCGTCATCTAGTCAAACATCCTTAAATAATTCAAGACTGAAAGAAAGAGAGTTAAAAATACCAAGTGAGAGTATGTATCCTATTGGTTTAGGTTTCAAAATAATAGGATTTAATTTTTTGAAAAGGAGAAAGACAATGAATACAAATGAAGAATCATCAAAGGTTAGAAATTTAGAGGTATCTACTACAATCATGTTATCAAGCAAGCCTATGTTTTCTCTTCATCATACTAAAGAAATGATTCCTGATTCATTTGCTTCCCCATCTTTAGGTCAACAAAGTATTTTTTCTAGATTCAAAGAAATGAAGAGGAAAAATGAAGCACTAAAGATTGCTACCTATTCTGTGTTTTTGAAATAGTCTTCGACTACCCAAACTTGATTATTGTTTGCGCTAGACACCAGCGGAGGAAAATTTCAATTGGAATTTCGTGAGCCAAAGGTTCCAGTTCCTAAAAGTGCAGAGGATTAAAAAAAGTCAGTAGAAGATTCACCCCATAGATCAAATTGATCTACAAAAACAAGATGGAGAAATGTAATATTCCTCTTTAACAAGTTCTTCCATGGCACCTTCAAAGATGTAAGCTTCTATAAAAAATATTCATTCTCAGCTTAAAGTAGAAAATATATCCTCATTAGCTAAAGATACAAAGATAAATGGTTTACAAGATCTTTTGATGCGGGAGCATCCAGCCAAAAAGGAAATTATTGTAAATAATAGACATAGGGGTCATGCATTAGTTTCTAAATTCCAAGTAATTAGATATTCTCAAATAAAACTAGGAGAGCTTTTAGGCATAAAGGAGTGGATGTGGATCATTAAGGGATAAGGATGGATTTTCTATTTTAGAATAGGAAAAAGACAGAATAAAGCAAAAAGATGCTTTTGCATATGTATGCATTGCATGAGCTTTAGTTAGGATTTTTAGAGCATGCTAAGTTAATAAATTAAGGAGCCTCAAAGGCATTGAAGGCAGAGAAGAGTGAGGATTGAGTGTGAGAAGGGAGCAAGGTTCTCCTTGGGAGCCTTCGGGCAGTTTGTAAAAGGGCCATAGATTGTATATCTGGCCATCAATGTAAGAAATCGATGTTTAATGGTTCCTATTTGTTTTCTCATGCGCACATGCTGTGGAATAGTTGCCTTTCGTTTGATGTATAATGACTTAAGGCACCGCGGTGAATGGTGGCTCAGTTTTACGTGCAGTGCCATCGCTTAAGAATTGGAAACGATATAACTGTGGTTTATACAATATTGCAGACTGTCCGTCGTAGGACATATGTTCATCAATTGCGAGGAAGAGATCATCGTTTGAGCAATTGCGATATGCATACATATTGAATCGAATTGAGTGTAGCTTCAAGATTATATTGGCGGTGAGAACATAGCGTTTGTAGTTCCAAGAAAGTGAGCGGTGAAAGCGATGGCCTGTCTACACAATCATAGCTGCGCAAAACACGACTGCAGCTCCGACTGGTCTACTTACAATCTCATTGACATGCCCATGTTTCTGTGCTAAATGAATTTGTGATGTTTAAATTCTAGAGCGATTAAAGATGATCGGGCTGGCGTAGCAGAAGCGTATCGGTATGGGGAATGTGTCGCTGTAGTTTGTTGGAAATAATACTGAGAGGGGGGGGTGAATCAGTATTATCAGATCAGATAAAACCTTTTCATTTTGTGCTCAGAAACATATACGCTACTTCAGTTAAGTGAACCCGCGTGTACACGCTACTGTGTCTAAAGCAACTAGCGTATATCCAGAGATCTTATGATTCAGTTAGCTTATCTTCAGTAAATGCATCAGAACATTATTAACCATATTAACAGTAAACAGGTGCAGTATAACAGAACAAATCATCACACATAAGGCACACACATGAACACCATGATATAAGGTGGAAACCCAATGTGGGTGAAAACCACCTGCTGCAATTCGTCTCTTTCTTCTTTAATAAGAAACTTCTTTTACAATGTACTGGTGCAGTCATTTACCAGCACGCAGGCTACAACCTGCAGAGGGCTACAACCCTCATAGCTCTTGTACTAGCCGATCCATTTACTAGTACGTAGGTGCCAACCCTATAGAAGGCTACAACCTTCACTCGTTTTCCAGCTGCTTTTGGAAGGGAGCTACAACCCCCTGGCTCTTGTACTGGCTGATATGTTCACCAGTACGTAGGTGCCGGCCTACGATCTTCCCGGGACCACGTTTCATACATTTTCATACTGGATCCATGAAACAATCACCATTGTAGAACAACCTGCATCATCAATCTCTGAATCACGCAATACTGAATCACTGAAACCCTGTCAAGAACACAGACAACATAACAACAACCAGATCCAACTCCATCTTCATACTTCACATTGTATACGCTACTTCGACAAACCCAACCTGCGTGTATACGCTCTTTTACCAAAGACAACCCGCGTATAGATCTGTAAATTCAAACTTAAAATTCTGCAGCTATATCAGACATTAAAACATACCCAGCTCATAATAATAAACATGCGTCAGTAGATCTAGTCTATCCACAGTAAAACCATAAGAAGATAATCATTCCAAGCCTTGAGATCTCGTTCCATCATTCATCATCCTCCACATGAGTGAAACCTTGGTTCAGATCACCAACCCATAACCAGCACTTGGATCTCACACTACCTCAGATCTTCACAACACACACACATTCCATGTATCTTTGCCTAATGATCTTCTCCTTATATAGCCTTAGGCCCTTCACAATACCACGGGCCAAAACCATAGCAACACAATACCATCAACCTCGAAACTAGGGATTAACACGTCCGTCGAGACACCATGGTCCAAAACCATAGGCACAACTTCCAAGGAATAACCGCCACAGACCAGAGATAAGTTTTCCACATACACGCGCTTTTTCTGAAGCCAACCTGCGTGTACACGCGACTTGGGCTTAACGAAACTGCGTGTATGAACTTTCTTGGCATGCTGTACTAAGATCTGTTCTCTGATTAAGTTGCCATCACCTGTACCAACCTCTGAGCATCTGTACCAACCTCTGAGTGAGTTTCCATCAAGGACAACACTTGAATCATAATGCCAACAATCTCCCCCTTTGGACTTGATGGCAACCACCACACCAAGTCACTCTCCCCCTTTGACATCAAGGGCAAAGGGCGGACCAAGATATTCTCCTCTTTGGTATAGCTTTTGCTGTACATACTCCCCCTGAGTACCTGCTGAAATCTCCAAATGTGCTCCCCCTTTGTGTATGCCAAAGTGTACCAATCTATCCATCCTGCTCTTGCTGAATTGTGCTGTTCATGCTCCCCTTGACTGTAGGCAAGATCTGCAAAAGATGTTCTTCAAGAACAACAAAGACTTATACATCATAGAAGAACTTCCTATCACCAAAAGACTCAATACATACATTCATCACCCAACCTAGTGGGGATATACCAATATTGACTCATCCACCTAACCATGTGGAGATACATTAAGAGTTTACTCATGATAAGACATGAACATTACATCACTCATCCCAGGCATAGTGGGGAAACCAACATAGGCCGTTACATGACCTTGACATCATAAAAGAGATATCACAAAAGAGACACATGACATAGTGATGAAATATCTAGACCAAGACTTATGAAAGCCACCAGCAGCATCATGATCATCAGCCTGCAATACCATTCCTTTGATCAAACAACAAGATGTATCATTTAGCTTCATAGACTTTATCAACAACTTGTAACCATAATGCCAACAATGCATTATTTGAAGTATATGCTCCCCCTGAGCTTGTGCCATCTGTTTTCAGTTAGATCTGATCATGCATACATCAGTAATAAGCATCAAGATATCATCATCATCAAGTTAGGATTAAAACACTTCTAGCATCTTAAGACATTTCCAGACCTCCTCAGCAGACTGTAACTGTTAACCAATAGAGCATATACTGGACTGAAACATATCAGACCCCTTTTCTGAGTCTATCCCCACTGCATTTCTTCAGACTGACATATACGCGATTTTGCAGTGTGAAACTCGCGTATATACGCGGATTTCCTTCATGAAACTTGCGTATGAGAATTAGAACACTGAAGTTTTACACCTTCAGCTCCCCCTGAGTCTGTTATGTCTGTGCTGTGTTGAGTACACTGTGTTGTGCCATATTTTTCTGACTGAACTTCCTTCTTCTTCCATATCTTCAAGCATGTTGATGATTTCTTCTTATCATGAGCTTTGTTCCTGCAATCTCTTGCTTTATGTCCAAACTCGTTACATGCATAGCATCTTACATGTTTCATATTCCTCTTATAGCAATCAGCAGCTTTGTGGCCAAACATATTACAAGAGAAGCAATATCCATAAAAGTACCTTGAATGTGATGATCTTTCTACATGATGGTCTTGAACCCTTCTTCTTCCACATCTAGCTGCAACATGTCCAAGATTATGACATACATAACATTCAACATTATTCATAGGAGGAGTAAAAGATTTTCTTTGAGGAGTATCTTTCTTTGATCGTTGATGGGGTTGACCTTTCATCTCCTTGTTGATCATTTTAGATTTCTCTTTAGAGTTCCTTGCCTCACCTTGTGCACTAGATTCACCTTCAAAGGATTCATGAAAACCAAGACCAGTCTTGATAGCAGGAGATCGTTGACTACTAAGAATATCATCCAAAATCTTAGTACTATCTTGAAATCGCAATAGTTTATCCTTTTCTTCTAATTTACCTTTCAAGATATTTACCTCAACTTGATGTTGTTCTTCTTTTTCCAGACATTGCTTCTTCAAGGTCTCTTCAGCTTTCCTTCCTTCATCCAGTTGATGCCTTAGTTTGAGGATCTCGTTTTCTTGCTCTTTATTCAGTGCTAGCAGCATTTGTCGAATTCTGGAGGCACATTCCAACTGATCTTCTAATCTGATGATTTCTTCTTTGAGGGCATTCTCCTTTTTGCTAGGTAGATCTTGCTGATCTATGGTTTGATCTGATGCTTTATTTGCTTGTCCATCTTCATTCTGAGGTGATTCAGGATCTGAATTCTAGCTTCCACTCAACGACAGGTTGTCATTGTTCCTTTGGGCTGTCTTCTTCTTCTGACGTGCTTTCTGCCCCATTGTTCTACGAATCTCCTTCAAGCGATCAAGCTTCTCTGAAGAACCTGCTCTGATACCAATTGTTGGAAATAATACTGAGAGGGGGGGGGGGGTGAATCAGTATTATCAGATCAGATAAAACCTTTTCATTTTGTGCTCAGAAACATATACGCTACTTCATTTAAGTGAACCCGCGTGTACATGCTACTGTGTCTAAAGCAACTAGCGTATATCCAGAGATCTTATGATTCAGTTAGCTTATCTTCAGTAAATGCATCAGAACATTATTAACCATATTAACAGTAAACAAGTGCAGTATAACAGAACAGATCATCACACATAAGGCACACACATGAACACCATGATATAAGGTGGAAACCCAATGTGGGTGAAAACCACCTGCTGCAATTCGTCTCTTTCTTCTTTAATAAGAAACTTCTTTTACAATGTACTGGTGCAGTCTTTTACCAACACGCAGGCTACAACCTGCAGAGGGCTACAACCCTCATAGCTCTTGTACTAGCCGATCCATTTACTAGTACGTAGGTGCCAACCCTACAGAAGGCTACAACCTTCACTCGTTTTCCAGTTGCTTTTGGAAGGGAGCTACAACCCCCTGGCTCTTGTACTGGCTGATATGTTCACCAGTACGTAGGTGCCGGCCTACGATCTTCTCGGGACCACGTTTCATACATTTTCATACTGGATCCATGAAACAATCACCATTGTAGAACAACCTGCATCATCAATCTCTGAATCACGCAATACTGAATCACTGAAACCCTGTCAAGAACACAGACAACATAACAACAACCAGATCCAACTCCATCTTCATACTTCACATTGTATACGCTACTTCGACAAACCCAACCTGCGTGTATACGCTCTTTTACCAAAGACAACCCGCGTATAGATCTGTAAATTCAAACTTAAAATTCTGCAGCTATATCAGACATTAAAACATACCCAAATCATAATAATAAACATGCGTCAATAGATCTAGTCTATCCACAGTAAAACCATAAGAAGATAATCATTCCAAGCCTTGAGATCTCGTTCCATCATTCATCATCCTCCACATGAGTGAAACCTTGGTTCAGATCACCAACCCATAACCAGCACTTGGATCTCACACTACCTCAGATCTTCACAACACACACACATTCCATGTATCTTTGCCTAATGATCTTCTCCTTATATAGCCTTAGGCCCTTCACAATACCACGGGCCAAAACCATAGCAACACAATACCATCAACCTCGAAACTAGGGATTAACACGTCTGTCGAGACACCATGGACCAAAACCATAGGCACAACTTCCAAGGAATAACCGCCACGGACCAGAGATAAGTTTTCCACATACACGCGCTTTTTATGAAGCCAACCTGCGTGTACACGCGACTTGGGCTTAACGAAACTGCGTGTATGAACTTTCTTGGCATGCTGTACTAAGATCTGTTCTCTGATTAAGTTGCCATCACCTGTACCAACCTCTGAGCATCTGTACCAACCTCTGAGTGAGTTGCCATCAAGGAAAGCACTTGAATCATAATGCCAACATAGTTTATTAAACCTTCACACATATATTATTTTATATTGACGAGAGTGGACATCTCTGTTGTTGGCGTATTGTCTGCGTATTGTATAACCATTGAATATTCATTGATTATATACCTGCTGTGTGGTTAATTACCGAGGAGGCGGCCTTGGTTAAGAAGGTTCTATAAACCTGTTATACGTGTGCTTATTGTGACATATATATATATCAAACTTGGATGGAGGGAGCAGAGATACATGGCGACTTGTAGATATATCGATCCGAAACACTATAAAGTGCTGAAGTATACATAGCGTCGGTCCATGGCATAGGAGCTGTTGTCTATGGTCATGAGCAGCCATCACCATAGCCGAAGTAAGAGGAGACAGAGAACTCTCCGCGGGTATATATAACGCAGACATATTGCGTGGCAGATATAACGTGGATATGTATAAATGGAAGGGATATTCCTTCTAAGAATTCCAAAGGCCACTGCTTGAGAATAAAACATAACCGTGGGTTTTTTAAGAAATGAAATACCAGTTTAGTGATCGATGCGAGCCTGTGTTTAGAATAAAATCCAGCCTATAATCAGCACCGATGAGAAAGAGGATGCGCGTGGGTTAAACAAGTATGGGTTTTATAGCAATGCTTGATAAATAAGCATGGGTTTTTATAAATTCAACATCAGTGAATGAGTTTTCTATACATGGCGTCCGAGGATCCTGGTAGAAGCGGCTTGGGAGCGGCCTGGGCTGCATCAGGTGGTATCAGAGCTAGAATGCTCAGCTGAAGATGTTTTTTTGAACTGAAGTGTGTTTCTTTAAAGTGTGATGAATGATTTTTTAGTCTGATATGCAAACTACACAAGTGAACAGGATTGCAAAAGAGGAAGGAGGACAAGATCATGTAAGATCTTAAGAGGTGAGATTATTTTTCTGACTTGAAATTTGTAATTGAAGTTTATGGTTGCAGAGAAGTGGCAGTGAACCTGAAGAATCCAATAAGGAATTGGATAAAGAGGACAACTGAAGTGTTCTCAGGAGAGAGAAGGAGATTGCAGAAGCCTAGAGGGAGCAAAGGTGTTGCTCAGGAGAAGGTTCCAGACAAAGGACCGTGCTTACCAAAAGACTAAGTAAGGGGAACTTAGTGAGGTAAGATTGCAGCCAGGAGGACTAGCTGTTGCAGAGGCTTGTTGCAAAGGAGAATCAACAGAGGTTGAAGAAAGTTGCAGATGAGAGAAGCCTACAGGAGCAGTGGAGAATGCTCGAAAGGTTCCAGCAGAGGACCAATGATTACCAAAAGACCAGATCCGGAGGGAAGGATTGGTGAGGTAAGTGGCAGCAAGAGAGTTTGCTGTGGTAGAGGCTTCATGCAACGCATAGGTGAGGAACTCATGGCGAAGGAGAAGATGACTACTGATAGTCATAGCAGAGGTTCAGGGAAAAGCCACAGTAGAGGACATAAGAAAGAGGATACCAAGGTAAATGGCAAGAAGATGAGTCTAGAGAAATGCCACAGAGATGAAATGACTGCAGAGGTTCGAGAAAGAGAGATTGCAGTAATGAAGGTACAATTGCAGGTGCTATGGCTACAAGAGCAGAAAAATCAAAATAGAAAATGGATCTTTCCACTGAAGGGAAAGAGAGTGATTTGGCGACAGTTGCAGAGGAGGTTGAAGCAAATTGTGATTGCCTTGTTGAAAAAGGGACTTAGAGTTCTTGCGCCAGAGTTGGAGTTTGAAATTCCCACATGCAGATATATTAAGAGAAAAATGTTGAAGGAAGCAGTCAAGATTGAAAAGTCTTGTGGTTTTAAAACTAATGAATTGTGTATGTTTGCAGGTACAGAACAGGAAGATAAACAAACTTTAGAGTTTGTGCAAGAAGAGTTGAACCTGAAAGCTGTTCAGATCGATAATGAGTTAGCAAGATCTCAGAAGCAGATGGAGAAGAAGGAGCCTAATCAGGATGTTGATGCAGAAAGAGAAGGACCAGCTGATGATTGGCCAAACACTAGTGGAGGTTTTACTGAGGAGGATGTGCAACCTTGTGCAACTGTTACAGAACAAGAGGAAGTTCGTATGAATGCAAGTGATGATGAGATGCTTCAGCAATGCTACAGAGAAATTGCATTGTTGGAATATTGGTTGGAGAATCCAAATTATGACAAGGAGATTGCAGCAGATGAAAGAGTTCAGTACAGTGCACGAGAGCAGAAAGATATCCTGGAGGTAGATGGTAAGAAGGCGAGAGTAGCTGACGGTCTCATGGTAAATGCGAATCAGCATACTGATGTGCTGACAGAGAAGTTAGGAAGAAACTCAGAGAAGCATATTGAAGTGTTGCCAGCGGAAGCTAAGGAAAAAGTTGCAGATGAAATTGCAGATGAAATTGCACGTGACAAGCAAATGAATGTTGCAGAGGGACAAGAAGTTTGGGAGGCAGCAACATTCATAGAAACAGCTAGAGCAACATGTGGAGCAACACTTATGGTGGCAGCAGCAAAAGAGGCACTGATGCCTTATATTTTTATTCTAACAATTGTTTTGTGAGTACAGGTCTTACTGAAGAAGTTGGAGAAAATCTGCTAGACAAAGAAATTGAAATGATGAGGCAGATGATGATGAAGAAATTCCGGAAGAGACCAACAGCAGTGAAACAAAAGAGAAGCAGCAAGAGGAAGACAGCAGAAGATTGCAAGAGTACAGCTAGTGGAGCAAAGCAGCATAAAGTGTGGAGACCTGGAGAAGAACAACAGACAAAAGCGACGACAAATGCAAAGTTACAACACAAGATATGGGATCCAGGCAAACATGGAGCTGAACACATGATGAGGAGATCATGAAATTTTTCTACCTTGGGAGTATGATGCGGGAACATCCAGCCAAAAAGGAAATAGGGGTCATGCATTAGTTTCTAAATTCCAAGTAATTAGATATTCTCAAATAAAACTAGGAGAGCTTTTAGGCATAAAGGAGTGGATGTGGATCATTAAGGGATAAGGATGGCTTTTCTATTTTAGAATAGGGAAAAGACAGAATAAAGCAAAAAGATGCTTTTGCATATGTATGCATTGCATGAGCTTTAGTTAGGATTTTTAGAGCATGCTAAGTTAATAAATTAAGGAGCCTCAAAGGCATTGAAGGCAGAGAAGAGTGAGGATTGAGTGTGAGAAGGGAGGAAGGTTCTCCTTGGGAGCCTTCGGGCAGCTTGTAAAAGGGCCATAGATTGTATATCTGGCCATCAATGTAAGAAATCGATGTTTAATGGTTCCTATTTGTTTTCTCATGCGCACATGCTCTGGAATAGTTGCCTTTCGTTTGATGTATAATGACTTAAGGCACCGTGGTGAATGGTGGCTCAGTTTTACGTGCAGTGCCATCGCTTAAGAATTGGAAACGATATAACTGTGGTTTATACAATATTGCAGACTGTCCGTCGTAGGAAATATGTTCATCAATTGCGAGGAAGAGATCATCTTTTGAGCAATTGCGATACGCATACATATCGAATCGAATTGAGTGTAGCTTCAAGATTATATTGGCGGTGAGAACATAGCGTTTGTAGTCCCAAGGAAGCGAGCGGTGACAGCGATAACCTGTCTACACAATCATAGCTGCACAGAAAACGACTGCAGCTCCGACTGGTCTAGTTACAGTCTCATTAACATGCCCATGTTTCTGTGCTAAATGCATTTGTGATGTTTAAATTCTGGAGCGACTAAAGATGATCGGGCTGGCGTAGCAGAAGCGTATCGGTATGGGGAATGTGTCGCTGTAGTTTATTAAACCTTCACACATATATTATTTTATATTGACGAGAGTGGATATCTCTGTTGTTGGCGTATTGTCTGCGTATTGTATAACCATTGAATATTCATTAAATACCTGCTGTGTGCGTAATTACCGAGGAGGCGGCCTTGGTTAAGAAGGTTTTATAAACCTGTTATACGTGTGATTATTGTGACATATATATATATATATATATTAAACTTGGATGGAGGGAGTAGAGATACATGGCGACTTGTAGATATATCGATCCGAAACACTATAAAGTGCTGAAGTATACATAGCGTCGGTCCATGGCATAGGAGATGTTGTCTATGGTCATGAGCAGCCATCACCATAGCCGAAGTAAGAGGAGACAGAGAACTCTCCGTGGTTATATATAACACAGACATATTTCGTGGCAGATATAACGTGGATATGTATAAATGGAAGGGATATTCCTTCTAAGAATTCCAAAGGCCACTGCTTGAGAATAAAACATAATCGTGGGTTTTTTAAGAAATGAAATACCAGTTTAGTGATCGATGCGAGCCTGTGTTTAGAATAAAATCCAGCCTATAATCAGCGCCGATGAGAAAGAGGATGCGCGTGGGTTAAACAAGTATGGGTTTTATAGCAATGCTTGATAAATAAGCATGGGTTTTTATAAATTCAACATCAGTGAATGAGTTTTCTATACATGGCATCCGAGGATCCTGGTAGAAGCGGCTTGGGAGCGGCCTGGGCTACATCATCTTTTAATAAAATTAGGATTAGATCCTATTGATATTAATGCTACTGAAGAAATTATTAAGAGCGGGAATGCATACGTTCAAGAATTAAGAAGTCAACTGAAATTAACAACAACAGAACATACTGAAGTTCAAGAAGTGGGGAATTAAAGAAAGAAAAGGAAAATATGTGGAATACGTTTGTTAAGCACAACATTTAGATTCAAAATATGGAAGAGGATATGGAAAAACTATTAAAAGAGAAATACCAACCCATTAGTGTAGGGATTTCTACAACAGAAACAAGCTCAGTCAGCCACAGAGCCAATGAATAGTTGTCAAAAGGTATGGGAGACCTATTATTAAATAATGTTGACATCGAGAAATTAAAGGCATCACTGCAAAAAATGGAAGAAAATAAAATTAAAGAATTTCAATCTTACTAAACAACTTGAAAAATATATGGATGAATCAACCAATGCACAAACATTATCAGAAGCCAAGGAGAAAATCTAGATTGATATCAATTCAACCATTTCAGACTTGTGGACATCTATTGAATAGGGACATTTGGTACACAAAGAAAAAGCAACCATAGCAGAGATCAAAGAAGAATTGGACCACAAACCTAGAGAGGCAACAAGAATCATCAAAGTGTTAAATTCAAAAACTAAAGATGAGCTTGAAGACATGGGGATTGAAGACAGGAAAGATGCAGTCCTAGAAGTCAGAAAAGTGTTAACAAAAAGGAATTTGATGTTGCAACTGGAAAAAGATGCCAAAACTTAGAAACTCAAATAAAAAAGTTCCATAGAAAGCATTCTATCCTTCAGAAAAAAGGACTTCCATCATTAAGAAATTATCATAGTTAATTTATTCCATAGGAAAATTACAAGTACAAGTTACATGACATAGAAAAATATAACTTAAAGTTTGCTAAAGTAAAAGGAATTACTGGTGGCAAAAAATTTCTTGAATGTCTAGAAAATGATTTATTTATTTCACATGAGGTTCCATTATCTTCTTATCACTAAGCCACGTTTTAAAAAATGCATTGAGTTGGATGAAGCTTAAAAGAGGGTAATCAAGTTTTCATGTACATATGATGAGAAGTGGGATAAGTTCCTTGAACTTATTTAGTAAACTGAAAGCATATTTTTAGATGGAATTGCAGAAAAGATAGGAACAAAATCAATAGAGTCAGATTTCAAGGCAGCAGTTACAAACAACATCCTCGAATAGTGTGTTTTTTCCACATAATTAGTTCCATAATTCCTATTTTGAGTTGTATAAATTAGAAATATCCAAATTATTTTTGATAAACCTTTATTTTTTGTAAAATATTGTATTAAGTTAGATATTTTTGAATTACACTCTATATATACATTGTAATTCGAAGTAAGAAGGGTTGATCCTTTGAGAGAGCCAAGAAACATCATTGTACTTTTCTAGAAATTTTGAAGATAATCAAAGGCTTCTGACTTCAGTTTTAGCAGCATTTGTGTTCATGTGAGTTTTTCCTGTATAATCATTTATGTTTTTCATCATATGTTCAAGGTAACATAGAAGTTAGGGTAAGGCTAAGTTGAGGATTGACTTCCCTGAAAACCCATTGCAAAGTTATAATCATTACTGAGAATAACTAATTGAACAAGTTGTTTAAATTAGTACCTTTGCATCATTAAATTGTTGCCTTTTGTCATCTCTTGAATATATATGTGTTGGTTGTAGAAATTTCTCTACACACTTCTACTATATCTGATAAATTAAGTATTCAAGATGAATGTTTAATTATCAAATATCTTCTTCTTTCATATATCACAATCAATTGAAGAATTATATGTTGTTAAGATTGAATATCAACACTTTGAAAAATATTTGAAGCTTTTAGATTGTATAAGTGTGAATAGTTTGAATCATTGGTCATCCATTTAAAATAAATCCCTCACTTAAATTCTTTGGCACAGTTCCCAAGCCTAGAATTGTCTTCAAAGAGATAACAACATATTGGTGTCATTGTTAGGGAACAAAGTTTGAAGTTCATTTCCCTGGGACAATGATAAGACCTACCTCTTATTAGTGAGTAAGAGGCTAGTAGGCTAAAAAAATTCACCTAACGACTTTATAAATTGAATATGGATTCACGCAGGCATATCGGATCTCACTCTGATCCTCAACTTTTCACTCCATTATCAGATCCCGAGAGACTTGTGTAAATTCCTTCCTTTAGATGTAGACTTGAAACTTCTAGTTCTAATTCTCTCCCACCTAAAATAGTTTCATAGCCTAAGAAATTAGAATCAATTTCTATCCCCACTAAATTATCTTATTTACCACCTAAATTCTTTGAACTCCTTTCTAAGGGAGTACATTTGCAATATTCCTTGTTAGTTCATTAGTTTGAATCCTTTGAGCTTCCTCTCTCCCTTTCAAAATCATCTGATACAAAAGAAGGACTTTAACTATATTTGTGTGAGCTTAAACCGAAAGATGTTATTTCTTTTGTTATACACACTTATCCTTTTACTTTTAACAAACCTAAAGAGGAAATTAAAAACTACACAAATCTTTTAGCTTTTGAAAACCAAGGAAAAATTGTTCCTAAAGTTCAAAATTTAATTTCCCGTCCTTTGTTTCCAAAGAAGCCAATAGTTTCAGGCAAGTCATCTTCTAGTAAAACTTTATCTCCTAGACAACCAATTTTACCACAACAACAAATCGCTAGATTTAGATCAATTGTGACAACCCAATATGCAGCACTAGTACTACCACCAACAAATCAAATTCATGATTTTCATTAAGGATATTTGGAACATCTGCCTAGATTTAATGGAGAAACGAGACCAATAGTAGAAGACCATTTATCTTAATTTCTGGACTTTGCAGATAATATGAACATAAAACATGAAGATTTTTATATGATATTGTTTTTTCAATCATTAGAAGGAAATGTCAGGATTTGGTTAAGATAGTTACAAGAAAATTCTATTAATACATGGACATAATTAACTACTATCTTCATAAACCAGTGGGGAATAAAAAAGGATGTTGTTTATTATTTGACCAAAATTGAAGACCTAAAAACAAATCCTGGTGAACTTGTTGCAAAATTTATTAAAAGGTTTAATAAGATTTACAATAAGATGCCACCAGATTGTAAACCTCCAATTACCACAGCTAAAGTTAAATTTTCTAAAGCATTTGATGATGATTTTTCTTTAATGTTGAGAGAAATAAAATTGGAAAACTTAGTAGACATGCAAACCAATGAAATTGAAGAAGTAGAAGCTAACATAGCAGCATTAGGTAAATTGAAATCAAAGGCAGAAAAGTAGAAAGGAAATTGAAATCTAGAGAAGAAACTAGTTCATCATTAAAGAATAAAGAAGAACAACACAAAATTGGTGAAATTACTTCATTATTAAGAAATTTGTCTAATTAAATCTCAAGTATGGAAAATCAAACAAGATTAGCACAACAAAATGTAAATAGACCTTTAGGACAATATATAAGACCTTTCCAACCACAAATATTACAGAGAGAAAGACCAAATAGTGACCAACAAACTATCCAGCCTCCATTGATGATTGATGATCAAGGCCCTGAAGAAGTAATACTAGTTGTGACCAGTGACATCAATTATTTTGTTGATCATCCATATGAAAATGTTATTGTCCCTGTCAATCAAATTCATGCTCTTGTTTAAAATGAATAATCTTCCGAAGTTTCTAGATACCAAGCTTTTCCAAAATTTTGTATTGTTGAGTTAAATAAAAGATACGACTTAAGACCCAAAGAAGGCCTAGGTAGACCAGCTAAAAAGGTTACCTTTGATGTCCCATAAGATAAGGTTGCTTTAAATTCATCTGTTCAACCTCAAAGTCAACCATAAGACCAATCAACTATAGAAAAAATGGAGTCTCATGTTTTTAATGTAGAAATGGAATTAGAAATAGTCAAAATTCCAATAGCTTATTTGAACTTTCAAGAAATCCAGGTTACAAGTAGCGGGTTTCCAAATGGATGTAGTCTCCAAGAGTAAAAACTGAAGGAGATGTGATTAGCCTACAAGATGAGAAACCTTTTGTGGTTTTTGGTGCTAGTCTTGATATGATGGATGAAAGTGTTCCACCGTTATATGTCACTTTAAAAGTTCATGATTTTAGTTTGTAAAATTGTATGCTAGATTCTGGTTCCTCTCATATTTTAATGCCTAAAGTTATTATGGATCAGCTTCAGTTGCGAAACACTAGACCCTATAATGACATGTATACATCTGATTCAAAGAAAGTGCCATGTTTGGGGTTAATCAAATACCTAGTTGTTACCCTTGCCTATATTCTTGTAAAGAGTATAGTAATGGATATAGTAGTGACAATTATACCTCCTAAGTTTGGTATGTTACTATCAAGATCTTGTTGTGCTAAGATTGGAGGAAGCTTACAAATGGATATGTATTACACTACCATCCTTGTTAATGGAGGGAAACATCTAAGATTGTATAGAGAAGTGAGGTTTATAAATATTGTGTGTAATGCTAATAAAGCACTAAATCACCCTAGATATGCCATTGATCAATATTTATGGTGTTTTATCTTAGTTGTAAATGATGAGTGTAATTTACAAAATAGAATTGAAGACATTGTAAGTATTCCTCAGTATTCAAAGAATGATGTGTGGAAACTGTACCTTGATGGAGCCTTCTCCAAAGACAAGGATGAAGCCAAAAATGTTTTGATTTCACATGAAAATAAAAATATCACTTAATATTTCAAGTTATATTTTGAGGTCACTAACATGGAAAAATATGAAGCTTTAATATTGGGATTAGAGTTAGCCAAGAAAATGAAGGTGCAAAATTTGACAGTATTTGGTGATTCATAATTGATAGTGAACATGTTAGAAATTTGTGTCAAACAAAACATCCTAGATTAAAAGCTTACATAAATGAGGTATGGGACTATGTGGAGAATTACTTTCAATCTTTTAACATCTCAGCCATACCAAGAGAAGACAACATACATGCAGATTCCTTGGCAGTTTCTACAAGTACTTTCAAAATTCTAGATTCCCTACAACTATAGTATCAAATTGAAATTAAGTACAAACCTTCTATCCCTGATAACTTAAGACATTGGCAAGTTTTTTAGGATGATGAACAATTGAAATATTTTTTGAAACTATTGAGGAGTTTTCTTGCTCACATATTGAAGAAGAAAATAGTGCAGTGGTAAAAGAAAGTGTTGTTGATTTAGATGCAAATTTGAAACAAAAAATAGTTGATCATGATATAATACAATTTTCTAATAATTACATTCCTAAAGGACTAGTTCCTCTTGAGAAATTGTTTGATCATAATGATGTTTCAAGACTTTCAATGTCAAACTCACAGTAAGAAAATATACAGGACTACAATATTGGTACTACAGAAGAAGTAAGAAATATCAAAATCTCAGCAACTCTACCATAGGATATCAGAGATAAATATATCAAGTTGTTCAAAGAATACAAAGATGTATTTGCATGGTCATATGAAGATTTGAAAACTTATGATACAACTATTATTGAGCACAAAATTCCTTTGAAACCAAGAGCTAAACCATTTCAACAAAAATTGAGAAGAATCAATCCTATCTTGTTGCCAATTATTGAGAAAGAAGTAAAGAAATTTCTAGATGCAAAAATTATTGTTCCTTTAAGATATTCTGAATGGATAGCTAATCTGGTTCTTGTTAGGAAAAAGAATGGAGAAATCAGACTATGTGTTGACTTTAGAAATCTGAACAAGTTGTCGTTGAAGGATAACTATCCACTGCCAAAGATGGATCAATTTCTTCAGAGAGTAGCATGTTATAATAGAATTTCAATGTTAGATATTTTTGTGGATATAATCAGATACTAGTTAGTCAAGAAGACAAAGAAAAGAAACATTTCACTACACCATGGGGTACCTCCATGTATGCTAAAATGACTTTTGGTTTGGAAATGCAGGGGAAACATTTCAAAGAGCCATGGACTTGGAATTTGTGGGAGAAACAAATAAGTTCATGGTAATTTATCTTGATGATCTTACAATTTTTTCAGAATCAGATGCACAACACCTTAAACACTTAAGGAAATTTTTTGAAAGATGCAAGAAATTTGGAATTTCCCTTAATCCAAAAAAATCAGTATTTGCCATGAAGGAAGGGAAATTGTTAGGACATATCATTTCAAAGGAAGGAGTCACAATTGATCCTAAAAGAGTCTCAACAATCTAGTTAATCAACTTACCTAGAACAAAGAAATAAATTCAAGCATTTTTAGGGAAAATAATTTTTTTAAGAAGGTTCATACCTAATTATGCTGAGATTGTCAAAGATATTACTGATATGCTTAAGAAAAATCATGAAGTAAAATGGAATGCACAAGATAAATTTTCATTTTCTCAAATTAAGAAAGCAATTTCAAAAGCACCAGTGCTTTTGAATCCTAATTATTCAAAACTCTTTAGTATTTTCTCTTTTGCATCAGATACCAAAATAGCATCAGTTTTGTTGCAAAAAAATGAAGGCCATCATGAGTAGCGAATTGATTTCTTTAACAAAGTTATGAGAGATGAAGAATTGACGTATGCCATAATTGAAAAATGAGGCCATTATTTAGTTCAAGCTTTGAAATATTTTACAATTTATGTGTTGTATTATGCAATAATTGCTTATGTACCTAAAAATTCAGTAAGAATAGTGCTAACTCACACTGATATAGACGATAAAAAGTGGGAGATGGATTGCTAATATTTTGGAGTTTGATTTGGACATCAAACCAACAATGTTATTCAAGGGACAAGGTCTTGATAAGTTAATAACATAATCAAATTGTAAAGTTTTGGGCATCAATTCAATTATGCATGTTCCACGGGAGAAAAATCCACAAGAACTGATGCAGGAGCATGAGGTTTGAAGACAAAATACTTCGAATTTTATTCCAAAAATACAAAAAAAGTTTAGAAGCAAAGGAGTGAGTTCCTTTAGCTATCACTTTACAAAGATTTCTAGATAAGATTTGAGCTAGAATTCAAGGATTTGAATTACCTTGTAATTAATTCAAGTATTTAGGCTTAGTTGAGATTCTTGAGGAGAATATCACGCAGATTAGATATTATGTAGGAATAGGCAGATTTGATCCATTGGTTTAGGATATGATTTTTGCGTGTACATGTATTTGTGTAAGTTTTGAATTAGTAGAATGGGATTTTGGCTGAGGAGGATTAGAATGTAAAATTTGGAATTTCTCTGTATCTCTGTGAATCATATGCATGAATGGTCAAATCTCGGAGGTTTTAATTTCCTTCGAAATGTTTATGAGTTTTGTTGAGTTTTGTATAATCTTGTGTTGTCGCATCTAAATCTTCACTCACTGTGTATTTAAATAAACTTGGTGGAAGTGCTAAGTCTAGCGGAATGAGTAAACCTGACAAATTCATGAGAAACCCAGGAAAAGATCTGAATCATCTGATTGGACAAATCCAATAGATCTAATGGTCATTGTGTGCCAACAAGCGCATACGTTAATCAGAATAGTAGAGCTGTCTTCATAGGTGTAAGTAGTATCTCGCGCGGTTAAAAGGTGGTAAGTGGTATTCTACAATTTCACGCAATTACCCTTAGCGGGTGACACATAACACGAGAAACTAATTTTCTCGTGTGCCCTCGACCTAATATCAGTCGTGAAACAATCCACGCAAGATTACACGATAGCCGTTGGATCAATCAGGATTGATCGATGGTGGGGATCGGCCAAGCTAGTTTGTGAGCGGGTGACGCGGTAACCGTCAGATTGAGGAATGAGATTAAGGGTGGAGATTTAATTCACTAAAGGTTTGTGGAGTGACAGACACGATAAGGTTATGAACTGGGGTTTTAATTCCTTTTGGTTTTGTGGAAAAAATTAAAGTTTTGCCATATATCAGGTAAATCAAATAGTTATGCTATTTTAGCAGAATAGCTAAATTTGGAGGTTGATGACTATACCCCAAAAAAAGCTCGAGAAGAAGTTCAACTTAAGCTTGAAGAAATTGTTTCTAGTTTTTAACGATTATCCTTAACACCTGCAACCAGCTCACCATTAATGATATCAGAGCAGCCTACTGACACTGAGCAGGATCTCAAAGATCAGAAAAAGAAATCCATCATGGCTTTTAGAGCTGGAGGAAGATGCGATGGTGGTCAAAGAAGAGGAAGACCAGTTGCAAATGTTGAAGTGTTGGAAGCTATACAATAGATGTAAGCTAGATTAGAAGTAGTGGAAATGGTAAATCAAAGAGATGCAAGTGCTGGAGATGTCAGTGAGCCTGAAGAGGAACCTGCAGAAGAAGAGGAACCTACAGAAGAAGAGGAACCTGTAGAATTTACTCTTGAAATGAGATTCTTTAAAACAATGTTGGGATCCACATCTAAACCAAGACTTGAGGTTTTAATTTATACAAGAGGTTTCAACCCTGAGGAGTTGATAGACTGGATTAATTACATGGATGAATTCTTTGATTATGAAGAAATGGAAGAAGGAAAGAGAGTCAAATTTGCTGTCACAAAATTGAAAGGACATGCAACACTTTGGTGGGATGGATTGTAGCTAGAAAGAAGGAGACTCGGTAAGCAGCCAATTAAAAATTGGAACAGGATGGTGGCAAATTTGAGAGGTAAGTTTTTGCCAAGTGATTATCAACTTTCATTATTTAGACAGATGTAGAATCTTAGATAGAGTTCCTTGACAGTGAAAGAATACACAGAGGAATTTTACAAAGTGAGCATAAGAGCTGGACAAATTCAAGATATAGACGATAAGGTTGCAAGATATATAAATGGTCTCCGAATGGAGATCCAAAATGAGATAAGTGTGTTGTCTCCTAAAACAGTAGAAGAGGCTTATCAGATGGTATTGAAGGTTGAAGAAAAACTCATGAGGAAGAAATCTACTAGAAGTAGAGGTACTTTCTAAGGAAGAGGAATTCAAGGTGGTAGAGAAAGATTTATAACACCTAGAGATGGAGCTAGTAGCAACTGAAATCGACATACACCCACAGAAGGTGATGCAAGTGGCAAAAGGAGTTTTTCTAGAGGCAGAGGAGGTAGAGGCAGAGGAAGAGAAATAAGATGTTATAGATGTAACAAGCTACGACACAGAGCCTATGAGTGCCCAGAAAACACAGGGAAAAATCAGAGAAATATAATTGTTGCTCAGATTGAAGAGGAAGTAGCAAAGGTGGTAGAAGAACAAAATGTACTAGAGAAAGGGGAATCTTTGGTAGTTAACAAAGTTTTGTTAAAGCCAACAAAGGAAGTTGTTGAACCAGTGCAGAGAAAGACTTTGTTCAGGACTCTGTGCAAGGTTAAAGGAAAATGATGTCAAATGGTAATTGAGAGTGGCAGAACCGATAATTTGGTCTCTACAGAAGTGGTGGAAAAGTTGAAATTAAAGACAAAGAAACATCCAACACCTTACAAGGTGTTATGGCTTCAAAAAGGACATCAGTTGTTAGTGAAAGAACAATGTGAAGTGGAGTCGCATTTGGGCAGCTACAAAGACAAAATTTTGTGTGATGTGATGCCTCTGGATGTGTGTCACATATTGCTGGAAAGACCTTGGTAGTATGAAAGAGGAGCTATGCATGATGGGAAAAAGAACACATAAAAATTTGGTAGAGATGGTATTAATCATACATTGTTGCCTATGACAGAAGAATATGCATCAAGAAAATCTGATCCAAAGACTCTATTGCTGAGTGGAAAAGAATACTTGCAACAGATTAAAGAGAATGAGGTCAATTTTGCATTGATTTTGAAACCCAAGGTAATAATTACTTCCACTAAAATTTTTGATTTTCCAATTTAAATTCAAGAGATGTTGGAAAATTATTGTGATATCATTGTAGATGATTTGCCTAATGAGTTACTACCCATTATAAAATTCAATCATAATATGGATTTGATTCCAGGGGCGAATCTGCCAAATAAAGTATCTTAAAAGATGGCTCCCATAGAAAATGAAGAAATTAGAAAACAGGTTCAGGAATTGTTAGATAAAGGAATGATTAGAGAGAGTTTGAGTCCTTGTGTAGTGCCAATAGTGTCGAGTCCAAAGAAAGATGGAGGCTAGAAAATGTGCATTGATTCAAGAGAAATCAACAAAATAACAATTAGGTATAGATTTCCTTTACCTAGAATTGAAGATTTCATGGATTGTTTAAGTGGAGCAAGATATTTTACAAAGATGGATTAAAATGTGGGTATCATCAAATAAGGATTAGAGAAGGATATGAATGGAAAACTACTTTTAAAACAAATGAAGGACTGCATGAATGGATGGTAATTCCTTTTGGGTTGTCAAATGCTCCTAGTACATTTATGAGGCTTATGAATGAAGTGCTGAAAGAATTTATTGGTAAATTTGTAATAGTATATCTGGATGATATATTAGTTTGTAGCAGATCTAAAGAGGAACATATGAGACATATGAATTATGTCTTATACAAGCTACAACAAGAAAAATTTTAGCTAAATTTAAAGAAATGTTCATTGATGAAGGAAGAGTTGATATATTTGGGCTTTGTTGTTTTTGCTGAAGAAAAGAAAGATCACTGAAAAATCTATTTTAATTTTGCCTGATTTTAATAAACCTTTTCAAGTGAAATGTGATGCTAGTGGAGAAGCTATTGGCACTATTTTAGTTCAAGAGGATAGACCTGTAGCTTATTTCAGCGAAAAACTGAATGAATCAAAGAAGAAATATTCTTCTTATGATAAGGAATTTTATGCAGTTGCGCAGCCATTGGAAAAAGTGGAGACATTACTTGATGTCTAAGGAGTTTATACTTTATTAAGATAATCATGCATTGCAGTACATTATGCAACAAAAAAATCTTAGTTAGAAACATGAAAAATGGGTAGAATATCTTCAAAGTTTTAATTTTGTATTAAAAGATATAAATTGCCAATCAAACAAAGTAGCAAATGCTTTAAGCAGAAAAAGTATCCTAGTTCAGGAAGGTCAAATTCAAGTGTTGGGTTTTGATTTTCTTAAAGAATTATATGAGAAAGATTTAGATTTTAAAGAATCATTCGAAGGTTTTAAAAATCATGTTTTGTTCGACAGAAGTAACTGGTTGGATTTTTTCTTGCAAGAAGGATAGTTGTTTAAAAGAAATCAACTGTGCATACCAAATTGCTCCATGAGGGAAACTTTAATCAGGGAGAGACATAGTGGTGGACTTGGAGGACATTTTGGTGCAGAAAAGACTTATGAGAAATTGAATCAGTTTTATTTCTGGCCAAATATGAGATCTGAAATGGAGAAGTATGTAAAAAATTGTAAAATCTGTCAGTATTCAAAGGGAAGGAGCCAAAACATAGGTTTCTATGTTCCAGTAACTATTCCAGATAGACCTTGGGATATGGTAAGTATGGATTTTGTTTTGGTTTTACCACATAATCAAAGAGGAAATAATTCAATTTCTGTTGTGGTTGACAGATTTTCTAAAATGGCACATTTTATTCCATGTTACAAAACCAGTGATGCTACTCACGTTGCTAATCTGTTTTTTAAGGAGATTGTAAGGTTGCATGGGTTACCTAAGAGCATTGTTTCAGATAGAGATACCATATTTGTTGGTCATTTCTGGAGGACCTTATGGAAGAAACTTGGTACTAAACTGAGTTTCAGTTCAGCTTATCATCCTCAGACTAATGGATAGATTGAAGTTGTAAACAAAATCTTGGGTAATTTTCTGAGAATATTGCAGGTGAACATACAAAACAGTGGGATCAAATTTTGGCATAGGCTGAATATGCTTATAATGATTCTCCCAATAGGAGTATAGGGCAAAGTCCATTCCATATAGTTTATGGAATGCACCCAAGAGGAGTGTCTAAATTAAGAGACTTGGGAAGAGCTAAAATGAGAAGTGCTAAAGGAGAAGATTTTGCTTTAGAGATTCAAGAAATACATGAACATGTAAAACAAAAGTTACAGGATAAAAACATAAAGTACAAGAGCATAGCAGATTTGAAAAAGATAGAAGTTAATTTTGAGGTTGGAGATTTGGTTTTAGCACACCTAAGGAAGGAAAGATTTCCAAAAAGGGAGTATAACAAATTAAAATTTAAGAAAATTGGACCATGAAGAGTCTTGAGGAAATTTTCTGCAAATGCATATGAAATTGAATTACCCCCCGACATTGGAATATCTCCAATTTTCAATGTTGCTAATTTGTATTGGTACGAAAATAGAAATGCAGATGATATAATAGAAGATAAAGAAGAACAAGAGGTTGATTGGGTAAAAAAATTACCTACAATGAAGGCATTGCATCCAGAAAAGGTTTTAGATAAGAGATTGTTTAAAAAGACAAGAGGTTAGGAGTATTTTCAGTATTTTATCACGTGGAAGGATCAACCAGTTGCTGATGCTACCTAGATGACAGCTGCCATGCTACAAAAGTTGGGCAGCTCTATAGAAGAGCTCATGAACAGGAGCCCATGAAGATTTTTTTCCTCAGGAGTTTGATGTAGGATCATGAGGATTGAAGATAAAAGACTTCGAATTTATTCCAAAAATACAAAAAAAAATTACAAGCAAAGGAGTGGGATCCTCTAGTTGTGACTTTACAAAGCTTTCTAGATAGGTTTTGAGCTAGAATTCAAGGATTTGAATTATCTTGTAATTAATTCAAGTATTTAGGATTAGTTGAGATTCTTGAGGAGAATATCATGCATATTAGATATTATCTCGGAATAGGCAAATTCGATCCATTGGTTTAGGATCTAATTGTTGTACGTACGAATGGGATTTTGGCTAAGGACGATTGGAATGTAAAATTTGGAATTTCTCTGTATCTCTGTGAATCCTGTGCATGAATGGTCAAATCTCGGAGTTTTTAATTTCCTTTGAAATATTTTCGAGTTTTGTATAATCTTGTGTTGTCGCATCTAAATCTTCACTCACTGTGTATTTAAATAACCTTGGCGGAAGTACTAAGTCTAGTGGAACGAGGAAACCTAACAAATTCACGAGAAACCCAGGAAAAGATTTGAATCGTCCTATTAGATAGATCCAATAGATCTAATTGTCATCGCATGGCAACAGGCATAGACGTTAATCATAATAGTAGAGTGGTCTTCATAGGTGTAAGCAGTATCTCGCACAGTTAAAAGGTGGTAAGTGGTATTCTACAATTTCACGTGATAACACTTAGCAGGTGACATGTATCAGGAGAAAACTACTTTTCTTACGTGCCCTCGATTTGATATCAGTCGTGCAAGAATCCATGCGAGATTATGCGATAGCCATTGGATCAAGTGGGATTGATCAATGGTGGGGATTGACCAAGCTAGTTGGCGAGCGGGTGACATGGTAACTTTCAGATTGAGGAATGAGATCGACAACAGAGATTTAATGCGCTAAAGGTTTGTGGAATGTCGGACGCAATAAGGTTATGAACTGGGATTTTAATTCCTTTTGGTTATGTGGAAAAAATTAAAGTTTTGCCATATATCGAGTAAATTAAACAGTTCTGCTATTTTAGTAGAATATCTAAATTTGGAGGTTGATGACTATACCCCAAAGAAAACCCAAGAAGAAGTTCCACCTGAACTTGAAGAAATCATTTATAGTTTTGAACGATTATCCTCAACACCTGCAACCAGCCCACCAAGAACCTTCCTCAGTTTCAAAAGAGAAGAATACATAGGAACCTTCTTGCAACTCACCAGCTAGGGAAAATTTTAAGAACCCCCCCTAAATTTACATGTATAATAAATGGGCGAATCTCCATGGTATATAGGAAAAATGGAAGGCGATTTTATCAATAATATGATATATATATATATATATATATATATATATATATATATATATATATATATATATATATAATTTTTTGGCGAATCTCTCACAGGAATGGCAAATATTTTACTCAATTATAAAATCTTGTGTTTATTGAATACACAAATGAAACCATTGCATTTCTTTAAAATATATTTTGAAATCAAAATTACCGAAATTACATATCGATAACCTAGTGGGTGTAGGATAAAATTCACCCATGCCATTCATAGAAAGCATGAGAAAAAACCTAATACTATATATAAAACCAAGAAAAAATCAAATTCATCACTTCTAGGGACCTTGTAACCACCCTGCCAATGCACAAGTATGTTCCTGTTTGCAATTAGAAAAATTACCCAAATTACAATCTGTTTACTCCAGCATATGTTGGAAAGTTATAGAAGGATGACTAGTGCAATCAATCGATTCCTTTTAGCCCTGGATTTGTTTTAGTTTAAAACACAAGTATACAAATATACTTGTCCAATGTCTATGCTTTAACCATTCACCTTAAGATGTTTTTACAATATAATTTCCTATGTCTATTTAATATATTCATTATCATAAAAACGAACCTATATCCATCTTAACTCCACATCTACCACTCTTAGGGGGATGAAACCTATTTATCCCTCTGAGCACTTGGTAGACCCAAAATTAAGATGGATCTAAGATGATAGAATTTCCCCTTTAAATAGTTTATGCTCACATGAATACCATGGTATTACCATGGGTCAATACCATGGGTTATCATAAACCTGGAGCTTAAAAATTACTATTAGTAATTTATAAAAATTAATAAAATTAATAGTTGATTTTTATTTTATTTAACATACATTAAATTACAACATCCATTTTTACTCTTGATCGGATCAAATATTTTTTCACTCTATGCTAGTTTGCATATCATGATATTTGATACCTCTCGGGGGTTAGTAGATCCAGAGTAAAGATGGATCTATGTTGGTTTAATCCCCCCATTTAAATAGGCGTGAATACCATGGGTCAATACCATGTGCCATTTTTATTTTTATTAATACTAATATTAGGGTTAATAATGTTTTTTTGCATGGTATTAATAACAATCTAGTCCATGGTATTTGTCCCATAGTATTTTTCCCATAGGTTTCACCTAAATATAATGCATTTTTTGAGTGTTCGTAAATATAAGGTGACTTATGGAGTAAATATAAAAAAAATGTTTTATTTGTTTACCATACCTCTCGTTTATTTATATTTTTATTAATTTACCATACCTCTTTTACAAATATGGTATTTGGCCCATAGGATTCACTTAAATAAAACCTCTTTTTTGAGCCTTCATAAATAGAATGAGGGTTATGGACTAAATATAAAAAGAGGTTTTATTTATTTACCATACCTCCACTTTACTTATATTTTTATTTGTTTACACCCTTGCATGTATATAAGGTGACTTATGGAGTAAATATAAAAAATGTTTTATTTATTTACCATACCTCTCATTTATTTATATTTTTATTAATTTACCATACCTCTTTTATAAATATGGTATTTGGGCCTTTGGCCCATAGGATTCACTTAAATAAAACGTATTCTTGAAAATGGGCGAATGGATTCACTTAAATAAAACCTATTCTTGAAAATGGGCGAATGGAAGGTTGTAACTCCTAATTTCAAGGGCTAAATTTACCTTTTTTACCCTCTCCATTAAAATAAGGTGGGCTATTTGAGGTGATTTGTAAAAATGTACTATGATACAAAATATTCGCCCACTAAAAATTTAAAACCCCTTAATTTCGCCAAAGGGCGAACATTCGCCCCTAAAATTTTCTATGTCACCAGCCATACCACTTCCATTGCTTATTGATGAAAAATTTCTATTCTTAGATTGGTATAAGGATATTACACATTTTCTATGAGATTTTCAATATCCTCTTCAGTTCACTAAGAATCAATGCAAATACCTTAAGATTAAAGCAATGAGATACTATATAGTAAATGAAAATATATATTGGAAGGATCCATTGAATATTCTTTTGCTGTGTTTGACTGAATGTGAAACATAAGGTGTGATTGAACAATTTCATGAACGAATGTGTGAAGGCCATTATGCTTGGTAATCAACAACACAAGATATTGCGAGTGGGATTCTAGTGGACAAAGTTGTTTTCTCAAGTTGGTTTAAAGGTATGAAGTTGCATTCCTTGTCAACTTTTTGCAGGAAAACAAAGATTAATTTCCCTTCCTCTCGTTCTAGTTTCAGTTGAAGCTCCTTTCTTACAATGGGGCCTATATTTTATTGGTGAAATAGTTCCTTCTTCCAGCAATCAACAAAGGTAGATTATTACAGCAACTGATTACTTCATAAAATGGGTGGAGGTTATTCCTGTGAGAAACGCAACTAATTTTGTGGTCATGAATTTTATTGAAGAGTTTTCTTTGTCCAAATTTGGATGTCTAAGATAAATAGTTACAAATGATTCTCAAGCTTTTAGTTCCATTAAAATGTTTGATTTTTTTTATCAAAAATATCAAATTTCATTACGTCACTCTACACCTTATTATCCACAAGGGAATGGATTAACAGAGTCATCAAACAAAAGTCTGATTAAAGTCATTAAGAAGGTTTTAGCATATCATAAAATAAATTGGGACAATCATTTGAAGTATGCAGTTTGGGAAAATAGAGTTTCACCCAAGAGATCCACTGGTAAATCTCCTTTCCAACTTGTTTATGGAACATAAGCTATTTTCCCTACTCAATTAGCATTTCCAGTCATGAAACTTTTGTAGGATTCTTATGAGGAAACTGATGATTTCTCAAAAAGGATCAATCAAATTATTGAACTCAATCAAGACAAAGAAGAAGTCCAACATAAACTCCTACAATATCAAGATAAGATGAAAAGTTTGTTTGATAGAAAGGCCAAAGAAAGAGATTTCAGACAGGGAGACACAATTGTAAGATGGGATGCAAGAAGAGAAGTAAAATGAAAGCATGGAAAGTTTGAAAATCTTTGGTTGGGAACTTTTAGTATTACAGAAGTCACAGGAAATAATTCCTTCATTCTTCAAAATTTGAGAATATTTCCCATTTCCAACCATTGGGAAATATTTAGAGCATTACATCCAATACTGAGTGAGTTTATGTTATCATCATTCTAAATAATCGGTTTGATTTATTTTTCTAGAGAAAATGTGATTCTTCGACAACAATGACTCCATAGTCCAATGATAAGGCACATGGATTTGCAGGTTCTCTAGATCCTGCAGGGGTAAGTAATCCCCATATGGAGCCGATGTTGTAACTTATTTTACCTAGGCAATTTATTCTTAAATTGTATAGTATTTAAACTTTTTTTTTAATTATTACACTTTGTAAATAAAGTCAACATATTATTTATAAATTCCAATTTAAATACATTTTGGCAAAACTGAACTTAGCTTTATTTGTTATTTTAATAGATTCGACCGATGGTTATCTCTCGAGAAAGTTTCAATGATCGTAAACCTCCCCGCATTAATCAATGCACCAAAAACAATTTCGAAAACCCCTGCATTTCCAATGTTTAATGAAGGGGGGGTGGGGGGGTTCCACATTGTACTTTTATCCAAACCACCAGATATTATGTGTCAGGCGCATAGGAATTGCCAAAATCTCCTTCTCATAAATCAATTACCACCAGAACCACCCGCAAACCACTTCTACCTCTGCTATCACTCCTGCCATTTTGTCCCCTCACCACCATTTCTATTAACTTAACCTCAACCCTTTTTTCCCAAATATTGAATGATATGATCGTTAAATTAATAAATCCTTCCCACCAACAACTCGATAGTCATTTATTGATGTGGCAAGCCATTTTGTTAACGACTATTCAAACTTCTTATGATAAACCCAAATTTCCCCCGGTCAACCGTTTAATTTTTTTTTTCAAACATCTCGCTATTATCTATAGAATTGTTCAATGCTAGCAAGCTTTCAAATTATATAGTCAACCACTTCTGTTATTTAACAGAGCACTAGGTACTTTAATTTTTTTTTTCTCTTTTTATTTTTGAGATGGCTAGTCGAAAGGGTAAATCCAAGATTTCTTTTGAAATCCCAATGCTTCCCCCCATGCCTAATCTAGATGAATTCCCCCTAGTAGATACCTAGTTTAAAATTATAGAAACCAAGTGTGAATTCAACCTATATGAGCTACACAATTGGGCATTTCATAGGTTTGAAGATTCCAGTGACGAATTCAATTTCTGGGAGTCCATGTTACCCTAATTCATTTTCCCTCAAACTCATCATTTTCCTGAATTCATTACCTAGTGTGAAAATTGTTACCTGCCAAATCAAAGATCCATAGTTTCCTGAAAGTATGATTTTTTTTTCCATAACTCTAGAGTCCATTTGCTAAGCCTTGTAGATAAATCCTCAAAGTTCCCTTCACCCATTTTTAGTTGATTCCCTGATGGAAATTTACTAGAAACTCACTTTTCAACAACAAGCCAATATTTTTGAGTCATTTTTTCCTGAAGGTTCATAATTTCCTCGAAATAATCCACCATATTATTCAACAATATTTCCAGAAATGTCCAGACATGTTATTTCTATGGTTTTTTATCTATTGGGATATCAAAGTGATCAATTGGTTAATGAAGTCATTTTAGGGTTATGTCAGTGTTTTCATTTGGTAAAAAACTCTCTGTCCTTTTCAATTTTAGCTAATTTATTTAAGATATCATCCATGAACAATTCCTAAAATTTAGTGCAGAGGGATCTTTAAAGCATCAATCAATATTGGTGTATTTATTTTTATATCATCAGTCTGAAAGATTCAAAATTACACTTTAAAAGGTTGATTCATAGGAAATTTCATATTTTGTCATCCAATGGACTTCATAGAAGAAATTTAGAAGAATATTATTTTAGTGACTTTGTAGATCAGTTTTTATATTTATCACTGTGTCTCCTTAGCAGTGATGCAGTTCCAAGAATATCTATAGAAATTAAAATAATTTTACATCTTAGTGAATAGTTAAAGGTGGGACATTGGTACCTATATCTTAATTTTATAGAAACCAGAGTTTATGGTTGTGAATTTCCACTATATAAACTACTGATTTTTGTGCCCATGAGTATTTTTTCTCTAGAGTTCATAAGGCATAGGATGAATATGGATGAAATTCATTTTCTATCTAGGAAAAAAAATCCAAATTCAAGTTAAAAGCTCAAATTCAAGAGGTTGAAGAGCATATTTCTAGTCAAATAACCTTAAAGACTTCAAGACAGAAATAAAAAGAGTTAAAGAGACCAAGTGAGAGTATGTCTCCTACTGGTTTAGGTTCTAAACCAATAGGATTTAAAGTTTTAAAAGGAGAAAGATAATGAATACAGATGAAGAATAATCATAAGTAAAAAATCTAGATGTATCTACTACAATCATGTTATTAAGCGAGCCTATGTTTTATCTGCACCAAGCTAAAGAAACAATTCCTAATTCATATGCTTCCCCTTCTTCGGGTCAACAAAGTATTTTTGTTAGATTCATAGGAAAGAAGAATATGAATGAAGCACTAAATACTACTACCTATTCTAAGTTTTGGAAACAATCTTTACTACCCAATTTCTTTCTACACTAGACCTCGACATAGGGCAATTTCAATTGGAATTTCTTTAGCCAAAGGTTCCAGTTACTAAAAGTGCACACAATTAAAAAACTTCAGTATTTTATTTTTATACAAAGAAGATCCACCCCATAGATAAAATTGATCTACACAAACAAGATGGAGAAATGATATATTTCTCTCTAATAAGTTCTACCATGACAACTTCAAAGATGCAAGCTTCTCTAAACAATATTAATTCTCATTTTAAACTAGAAAATATGTCCTCATTAGCTAAAAATACAAAGATAAAGGGTTTAGAATATCTTGTAATAAAATTAGGATTATATCCTAGTGATCTTAATGTTGCTGAAGAAATTATTAAGAAACACAAACATTCAAGCATAAGAAGCCAACTGAAATTACCAACAACAAAAAATCCTCAAGCTTACGAAGTGGAGAAATTAGAGAAAGAAAAAGAAAATATTTTGCGTATAATTGTTGAGTAGAACATTCAAATTCAAAATATGAAAGAAGATATGGGAAAGCTCTTAAAAGTGAAAGAACAACCCATTAGTGCAGATATTTCTACAACAGAAATAGGCTCGGTCATCCAAGAAGCCATTGAACAGTTGCCAAAATATATGGGATATTTGTCATTAAAGAATGTTGAAATCGAGAAATTAAAGGCATCACTATAAAAAATGGAAGAAAATAAAATTAAGGTAGATAATGCATACATCTCAAAAGTAAAAAAGGTTTTCAAGCTTATTAAATAGCTTGAAAAATATATGGATGAATCAATGAGTGCACAAACATTATTAGAAGCCAAGTAGAAAATCTAGATTGATATCAATGCAACCATTTTAGACTTGTGGACTTCTATTGGAATTATTCTTGTACAAGAACAATTTGTACTCAAAGAAAAATCATCCATAGCAAAGATGAAATAAGAACTCGACCACAAACCTAGAGAGGCAACAAGAATGATCAAAGTGTTAAATTAAAAACCTAAATATGACCTTAAAGCCATGGGGATTGAAGACATGATAACGCATTCCTAGAAGTCATAAAAGTGTTAACAAAAGGAATTTGATGTTGCACCTGGAAAACAAATGCCAAAACTTAGAAACTCAAATCAAAAAGTTCCATAGAAATTTTTCTATCCTTTAGCAAAAAGGACTCCCATCCTTAAGAGATTCTCGTGGTCAATTGATTCCACAGGAAAATTACCAGTACAAGTTACATGACATAGCAAAAGATAACTTAAAGTTTGCTAAAGTAAAAGGAATTATTGGTGGCAAAGCTTTTCTTGAAGGTATAGAAAATGATTTATTTATTTCACATGAGGTTCATCATCTTTTTATCACTAAGCCAACTTTTGAAAAATACATTGAGGTGGATGAAGCTTACAAGAGGGTAATCAAGTTTTCATGTCCAGATGATGAGAAGTGGGATAAGTTCCTTGAAATTAAAATACAGGAACAAAATCAACAGATTCAAATTTCAAGGTAGCAGTTACAAATAGCATCGTCAAATAGTTTTTTGTTTCCACATAATCAGTTCCAAAATTCCTATTTTGAGGTGTATAAATTAGAAATATTCAAATTATTTTGGATATTTTTTTATTTTTTTTTGTAAAATATTGTATTAAGTTAGATATTTTTGAATTACACTCTATCTATACATTGTAATTCAAAGTAAGAAGGGTTGATCCTTGGATAGAACCAAGAAACATGATTGTACTTTTCTAGGAATTTCGAAGATAATCAAAGGCTTATGACTTTATTTTTAACATCATTTGTGATCATGTGAGTTTTTCCAGTATAATCATTTATGTTTTTAATCATATGTTCAAGGTAATATAGAAGTTACAGTAAGGCTAAGGTGAGGATTGACTTCCCCGAAAACCCACTGCAAAGGTATAATCATTATGGAGAATAACTATTGAATAAGTTGTTTAAATTAGTAACTCTGCATCATTAAATTGTTTCCTTCTGTCATCTCTTGAATACATGTGTTGGCTGTAGAAATTTCTCTACACGCTTTTACTATATCTGATAAATTAAGTATTGAAGATGAATTCTTAATTATCAAATGTCTTCTTCCTTCATCTATCACAATCAATTGAAGAATTATATGTTGTTAAGATTGAAGATAGACACTTTGAAAAATATTTGAAGCTTTTAGATTGTATAAGTGTGAATGGTTTGAATCATTAGTCATCCATTTAAAATAAATCCTTCACTTATATTCTTTGTCACAATTCTCGAGCCTAGAACAATTTTCAAAGAGATAACATGCGACATATCATCATAGCAAGTAGGGTACTGATAACGATGAGGGATGCAAGCCAGCATCATGCAACAAAAGATACATTAGATGAGGCTATGGATGATGATGATCAGGGTGATGATCATGATCATGATGTCGAGGGTGGTTATCATGATGCTTCTCATCGTACCACCCTATCAGATCATGGTCGTTAGGGTGTTAGTGATACTTCTGGTAGTACAACTCCTTGTCAGTTTCTTGAAGATGAGATGCTAGAGCTAGAGGATGTGCCTTATGCTTCTCTTGATAGAGCTGACCAACCACCTCCTCCTCCACCTCAACTTAGTTTGAAAAGCATTGATTATGTAGTAGTTGACCATCCATCGTATTCTACTATAGACCATGCTAACACTACATATGTTTTATCAAATATTTGATTGCAGTTATTTAACTTGATGTAGTTATTTGACTTGTTTGTATATATATATATATATATATATATATATATATATATATATATATATATATATATATATAGTTCATGTCTATGTACTTCATATATATATTGGTGTTGATGTGTATATTGTTATGTCATGTTAGATACCTTCACTTAATGTGCTTGCAGATAGATGTGTATGTGCATGATAACATTTGTTTGACATGAGATTTATATTAATTTGAGGATGTGTGTGGTGATAATGTTAGATTAAATGTTTGTGTTTTCTTAGATGTGATCACGATGATGATGCCCTATTAGATTATTAGATTTGTGTGCTAGCTAATGACGTTTATATGAGTTAGAGGTGTATATTATTAGATGATGGTAGTCTATTCGAATGTGTATCTTAGATGATGTTTATGATTTTTTAATGGTTATCATCATGATGTTTATTTTAATGAAATAATATTTATTATAGATTATGTATTGGTGAACTTATATCACACTTTTATATATGAAATTGCATGCAAAATGACTTAAAAAAAAATGCAAAGATATTTTTATAAATTACAAAGTTTAGCATGGTTGAAACTGTGATTGTAAAATTACATTTAATTACTTTTATTATTAATATTTTGTAAAATATTACATATCAAATTCATATTAAACATTGAAAATTTTACAAATATCCCTTATACATTGAATTAGAAAGCAACTATTAAGGGAATAAGAATTCTCTCAATCTTTCTCACTAAAGCAAAAATATAAGAAAATTTTCAATTTAAATTACTTTATTTCTCTCTATATAAAGCATCTATAAAATTATGTTATTTAATATGAACATTGAAATATTTTACTTATGATTGTCAACAAAATAATTTTTGTTAAATAATGAATCCATACAGGTGAGTATAGTTTTATATAGAGGAGGAATGACTTATTATAGAGTTTTGTGAACCCAACGTTTCGGACTACCAAGTGAGTCCATCATCAGGGGATGCATCATTAGATATTATCCAGATACTAATAATGTGCCCATGGGCTATATTTAGGGTATATATATAGGTTATTAAAGAAAAGGTATAATCTTTCTCTAATTTCTTATATCTTTTCTTTAATAACCTATATATATATATATATATATATATATATATATATATATATATATATATATATATATATATATATATATATATATATATAGCTCATGGATACATCATTAATATCTAGAAAATATCTATTGATGTGTCCCCTGATGATGGACTCACTTGGTAGTCCGAAACATTGGGTTCACAAAACTCTATAACAGGTCGTTTCTCCTCTATCTAAAAATAATTTTTGTTATAAATATATTTTTGTTTTAAATATCACATGTAAATGGAACATAGAATGAATTACACATAATGCAATATCAATAATGCTATTTCTTTTTATGTGAAAAAATTACATTTCTTCCTTGTAGTAAAATACAAATTATACTTTTTTATTCATTACATTTCTTCTTCATAATAAAAGCTATATATATATTTTTTACTTTCCATTACTTTATATCTCTATATATAGTTATATAAGATTCATGTGTAAATTGAAGTATTGTAATTATGGCCGACATTAATTTCTTTTGTAATTACTATTTGTTAATTTAAACTATCACTTTACTATTTTTAAATGTAACGTTATGTGATAGCATCTTTCCCATATTGAGTTGTAGAGCACCTTTCAATGCAATAGATTTAGATTTTTTATAAAATTTTATTTATTGCTAAATTTATGAGATTTTCAAGAAATTTATATTTAATATTTATAACAATTCTTACCTAATTAAATTAGAAATTTCTCTTTCTAAAGATGAGGATAAAGAAATGTAACATGATAAGGCTTCATGTGAAGTTACTTATAGTTGGAGATTTTATCTATTGGACGTTCTGTCTTAAAGAGGCGAGTGATTTTTTTTCTAGTAATAAAGATGTAACATTTTGATGCTATTTTGGTTCTTCATTTGCTATTCTACTGGTTTAAATCTAACTATTTTTAATAATAAATATGAGTTAAATACAAAAATGATAATAAATAGATTTAAACTTTTGACAAATAATATATTTGATTATTTCTTCATGAACAACTTTAAAAATATTATTTTTTTCCACATACTTATCACAAGATAGTTACTAAAATTTATGGTTTTTCACGTTTTTCCTAGCTAATTTTTCATCATTTTCACAATGGTAAAGACATGCCTACTTTAAATAATTTAGTTATAAATACATAAAAAATAGATATTATTTCACATAATGTAAATAGGAAACAAAAATGCATCACCAAGTCTATTTGAAATTGAAACAAATGCCTCTTAGTCACCATTACAAATTCGATGTGCTTGATATGTTCCTATTTGAGAAGGGTTATGATCTTGAACCATTCTATCCTAGATAATGTACACAATTGGAAATACTTTGTTTTAAGTATTGTAAAAATGTTTCCACTGCAAAAAACATGTAAAAGTGTTTGTGAATCTTACCAATTATATTATTAATGTCAATAAGATGAATAAAATTATAATATAATTAGCGAAATAATGATATTAAAAACATACAACAATAGTATAAATGATGAAATACTACAAGTACATATCACTCTCGATTTTCATCAGCCTAATTGTCTTCCTCACTTGGCCTAATAACACTGTTGTTCACAAAAATATGTTTTGATTTAGGGTCATTTACATTATTCCAATCAAAGGTGTCCCACCACTTGTACCTAAAAATAACACATTAGAATGAAGAGAATTCCACTTGAATGATATCTTGTATCTTTCCAACATAACCTAATGTCCTTTGCATTAGGTTTTGATCGCAGTGGCTAGCACAATTAGATTCATCGAACTCGCCTTCCACTACATAATATTGTGCCATGCATCCATCATCAACATCCTCTGTGTGAAAATGATGTCCATATGCCCACATAGATGGGAACAAATGCACCTGTAAAAAATGAAAAAATCACAGTGTCATGTGTCTAGTAACCTGAACATAATATATATCTATATATATATAGATATATATGTTACAATTTAAAGGTGTAGTATGAAGTTAAAATTATACAGAAAGAGAATATAATTACCAATTTGGTGCACCAAATCCCTATGTTTAGCACATCCTCTTCAACAAGCGAGTAATGACCAAATGCACCGTATTTCTCTTTAACTTGATTAACAACCTAACTATTAGGGCATCTCATTGGCATATTTTCTTTTAAATGATAAAGATAAGGCACACTTAACCATTAAACCATTTGAATTCTTTCCCATCACTGTCCCATTTCCTCATCTTCTCTTCGTACAATGTGAACCACGGCTGTGTCGCTTCCATAGTATAAAGAATGAATTTGTTGATGGCTTCAATTGCTGAATTTGTTGATGATCAAATTAAACCAACATATATATATGTGTGTGTGTGTGTGTTCATATGAGATCAAAATATTCATTTATATGAAGTTCAATGTGAATAGTTACTATGTAGTAATTGAAAAATGATAAGATTGCACTTATTCTTTATCATGCACCTCTTTTCATTCGTTTTGAGAAGATCCCCTTCTCTTTTTTCTCAATCCCTTTCGTCATCCCAAATTGCCACACTTGGTGTGTTGTTGATTTGCTTGATGTACTCAATGGCATAATAGAAATACTCATATGATATATACCCTTCTGCCATAGACCCCTTGGGTTTTTCTCTTTGTCGAAAAAAAACTTTCAATTTCTTCATGTACCTTCTAAGAAGAACATCCAACGATAAGAAACGACCCCAAATAATTCAACCTCATCTACTAGGCGAATTAGAAGATGAACCTGCAAGTCCATGAAACTCATCAGCAACCACTTCTCAAACATACAAACAATATTAGCTATTTCTTGACGCCACTGTGGAATTATAGCCATATCAATCTCATTTGATGTGATCCAACATAAAAATGTAGATATTCTATTTATGGCACATCTTAGGTCTTGGGGGAAGTGATGGTTCACACACCCATGCATGAGCAGAGGATAATGACACTACACAGTAAATAATATTATGCAAAAATTAGCTATAAAATATCCCATTACATAATATATATGTATATGTGTGTGTGTTTGACATAGGTACTCTTATAAGGTTCAAATGGTCATGTGATTTGAACCATAACAAACGATCTTTCATAGTGAAGTAGCACTATAGTGAAGAATCATATAAAGAAGGCACACTCACACTCATTATAACTTCCATTGGCAAAGAAAGATCATAATTCTATAAAATCCATGGGACATCACCTCTTTTGAAAGACTAAGAGGGACCAACATATTCTCTAGTTTGTTGTCTCAACCAATGTTTCTTTTTAGTTTTTGAAGAAATAAGATACCTCCTAACAATCAATGTATCACTTTCTTTCGATGATATGTGACTCCATAAAGAAGATGAAATATTTTCAAACATATGCAAGAGATTTAGTAAGTGGGAAATCTTAAGATGTTCCCAATATGGGAGTTCACAAAAGACAGATTTCCTTTCATCCCAATGGGCAATTTTTTAATACAAGTTTCAATGAAGTATGGATCATCGAACATAGGCTCCATATTGGAATTGAAAATTTTTGCAAACTCCTTCTCCTTCTCTCTCTCATATGCTCTAAGCCATTTAGTTGGTGTCATTATTGCAAGACTTTGAGATCTCTTTGGTTTACCATTGAAAGTAGATGTTTCTCTTCTATAAGGGTGTTCTTTTGGGAGGAATACCCTGGAATTAAGGTACGTGTCATGCCCACATTTTTAACATATCTCTTTGTTTGCATATCCTCATCTATATATAATACAATCATTCAAACATGCATGATATGATATGTACTCAACACCCAACATTTTCAACAATTGCTTTGCCTCTTCACAACTATTCAACAACACATTATCACTTAGAAGAACCTTATCTTTGAATATCCTATAGTGGTGTGGAATACAATTGAATAATGCCTATATTTAACATTCATAAAATCAACCATTTTTAAATTTGTTTGTGTGACAAAATATTAGGAACTTAATCAAACGTGCAGGTCAATAACCTCAATATTATTGAGAAACATGCATTCGACAAGCCAAACTTTCCTTTAACATTCTATAAAAACATCATTGTCCCCAGTTGAGTAGACTTTGACTTGCCGTCAGGTCTAAAGAGAGGGGTGGTGGAAGCATATTTTAGGCTTTCAAATAAGTTATTGTAGGAATTTATAGGGTAAGTTTCTCAGATATAACACCAAAGGACACCATTCACAAATAGATCACAGATCAGTATATCAATATTCTTGACATGGTTAAAACTCTCAAAGAGGGAAATAGTCCATGGCCTGAGCCAACGTGGCCACTTCAAGAAATTTATTTATGTAAAAGAAAGAAAATTTACATAAGCTTCTCTCATGAACGGTCACCTTACAAATGACCCTCCATGCTCTTTAAATAGAGATCATGGACCAATCAGGTGTTAAGCCACGAATCAAGTGTTATTAATACCGAGGAGAGAATGAACTGTGAGATCACTACATGTCTAGAACATATCGTGATCGTCAGATTGTAAGTTACAAAAGGTACATCTAAAGAAACACAGTTTACTTAGCTATACACTAGACCAAGTTATACTTAACTATTTCCCATGTGTCAGAATATCCTAACATTCCCCCCTAAGAACAACTTGGGATAGGATTGAAAGATGTACAAATATGACACAATAGGAGAAGGAAGGAGGAGTTAGAGCTTATCCCCCTTTAGTGACAACTTCCTGAACTCCAACCAGAAATCAAAGTTTAGTAAACTTCACCTCTGTGAGAGTCTTTGTAAAGATGTATGCAACTTGATCATCGGTTGAGCAATATTTCACTTCAAGAACATGGTCATGAATGAGCTTTCAAATGAAGTGCATGTGTAGTTCAATGTGTTTTCTATGCTGATGTTGGACTGGATCTTTTCATAGTTGAATGGCACTTTGATTATCACACCAAAGCATAGTCGGATGCTGTTGTTGAAAGCCAAACTCTGACAGGATCTGACGAAGCCACAGGGCTTCCTTACTAGCTTCTTTGGTGCCACGATACTCTGCTTCTTCTAAAGAAAAAGAAATGTCACTTTCTTTCTTGCAAGCCCATGTAATAGGTCCAGAACCAAGAGTGAAGACATAACTTGCAGTAGACTTCCAATCATCAGGGTCACCATCCCAATCGGAATCAGTGAAACGAACCAATAGAGGAGAGTCTTCTGCATTATAATGAATCCTAAACTGATATGTACCTCGAACATAACGAAGTATTCTTTTAGTTGCTTTCCAATGGCTTTCATGTGGGTTTTGCATAAACTGAGCAATAAGGCCAACAAAAAAGGATAGGTCAAGACGGGTATGGGTCAGATACAAAATGTTTCCTACATGCTGATGGTATAAGGTAGCATCAACTTTAGGGGAAGTACAAGTGAGTAAAAGTTTGGCTCCAGACTAAAAGGGAGAAGGGGTTGACTTATAGTCTTCCATGTGAAAGTGGCCTAGAAGATCACAAGCATACTTGGATTGGGAAAGGGAAATACCTTCCTTGGATTGCAAGACTTGAAGACCAAGAAAATAATACAAGTGTCCTAAATTTTTCATTTCAAACTGCTTTTTAAGGCTGGACTTCACATGGTTTATAAGGTTGGGATCACTACCAATAAGGATAAGATCATCAACATAAAGAACAATAATGATAAGAGACTTACCCACTTTTTTGGTGTAGATAGTATTGTCAAAATGGCACCTAGATTGCTAGTATCTAAAAGAAATCTATCCATCTTGGCATACCAAGCCCGAGGGATTTGCTTGAGACCATAAAGTGATTTCTTAAGCCGGCATACAAGGCTGGAGTCTTTTTGTATAAAGCCAGGAGATTGTTCCATATAGATTTCTTCATGCAAGTCCCCATGTAAGAAGGCAAATTTCTAGTTGATTCTTTATTGACAATTAATTTCTATCCAAAACTCTAGTTAATTTTTTATTTTTATTTATCTTTTATCTATTAATTACCAAATAAAAAAACCACTAATCAACCACTATGAGATTATTATTATTGACTATTGATGGAATAGTAATGATGTATAATTTGTTCAGTTATTAACACTGGAATTAATTCTTCCATTTTCATTTAACTTTTATCCATTGGTTATAGAATAAACAACAACTATGAAATTTGACTATTAATAAACTCGTAAAACAATATACCTTTTCTCAATTATTAAAACTCTAACTATTTTTTTTATTTAGTCTTTATCCCTTGATTATTGAATAATACTTAGTGATTTATTTACATTTAATTTATACCCTGGATTATCGACTAATCAACATCTAAAATATAGTAGATTAAATATATTAAAAAGTTGTTACAAATTCATAAAAATGATTTATATAAATAATAAATAGAAAATTATGTATCTACTTCATTTTTTTTTAATGATACCTTCACCTATCACAACCCTATTTTTATTAACTCATAAATATATTTCAATCTTATCTAGCAAAAATAACATTTGTTTCATAAATATCAAAACAAAATTATCTACATTATGTTCAGACTAGAAGTTCACCTGTTATGTATGTTAACTGCAATTTGTTTCATAAATAACAAAACAAAATTATCTACATTATGTTCAGACTAGGAGTTCATGTGTCATGTTAATGCAATTAATAGGTAGAATCAAATTAAATGTTAGAATATGAAAATGTTGTGTTGTCCGCAATGTTTCTCGACCAATTTATAATGAAAATCTTGTAGCTAATTATTGCAACCATTATCATATTGCAAGGCTTCTTTGACGTTGACCGCTAGAGTGAAGATGCAAAGCTGGTTTGAAATGGCAGTGAAGCTTCATCAGGTTCTTAAGCTCCGAGAAGTTGTAATCAGAAAATTTGGATTCTAGAAATATTAGAGGTTACGACTTATTGCATAAAAAGGAAACTCGTAGTTGTAATTTTCATATTCTACCAGGTGGATCACCAGTTCCGAGTGTAATATTGATTTTGTTTTGTTGGCATATCATATGGAACCTCAAAGGTGCCATGAAAGCACAAGGTGCCTACTTGGGAGCTCCTAGAAAACAGGGAAAAACATATGCCAGGTATATGCAAGAGGCCAAGTGGACGTATTTTTGTTCTTCGTAGAGCCAGATGAAAATGATTTGAAGGAGAAGATGTCAGATAGGTATATTTGGGATCCAGCGAAGACTATTAAACAACAAACAACTAAACTTTGCATACAGGGCTCCCCATTTTTCTGTGCCATGGGGAAGATATCTTTTCTAGATAGTATTTGTCGTGTGGTTTAAATATAGTTTAATTAAATTAAAAAATAATAAATATAAAAATAAAACAACTAGTAAATTATTGTATTGTTGAATGTCATAACGAAAAATTAAGAAATATGATTAACTAATATTGTTTATATTAACATATATACACTTTAATATATATAATATATATGTGTGTTTTATTTTTTATTAATATATATAATTATTTATAATTAAATTTATTAACGACTTTAAATTGAAAATATGGAGAAAAAAATTATAATTCATCAAACTCGAATAGAAAAAAGAAAAAAATAATAAAAATAAGAAAGTTAAATAAAAATGAAATAAAATAAAAATGAAAAATTAGTAACTAACAGAAATGGAAGTTACTAAACAACCTATAATAATACTTCAACCAATCACCTTACAAATAAATAAATTTAAATAATAATAAAAAATAACAAAAATTGAATTTGTAATGTTAAACTATGCACTAGCAGTATAATCTTTCGATCAAAGACCAACTAATATGTAGACAAAGCAAAAACTGAATGCGTAATACCATGCTTAACAGGTATAATAAAGATAGAAAAAACCACTATATGTTATAGGCTAATTACAATAAAGTTAAATTAAAAAATGTTAAAAAAATTATTATTATTTAATTCTAGTTACAAGGAATTAAATATTGACTGTTAAATTCAAAATATTAATATTTTATTTTATTTTCTACATCTAATGTATATTGATAAATAGTTTTTCAGTATTATATATATATGTATATATTGTAAATTAGACGATTCTATTAACTTAAACAGTGAATATTTACATACCATAGCCTTGAACTTATGTTGGTCTCACTCCAATCGAGTTTGTTGACCGTAACTATCAAGCTTACACAAAAAAACCTACAATTTGTGTTTTGGAGTTGTCTTTAGTGCAACTTTTTGGAAGCTTTTCCAGTGGATTTTTTCGGTCTAATTTCTTTAAAATTTGGCAAGAAATTATTGAAATCACAAGTTTCATAGTAATCCCTGCATAATCTAACCGCCATAAGGGTTTTTGAGGGTGGTGAATCCATATATATAGTAAAAAAAGCAGTTTAAATAACACAAATATTGATTTCACCTCAATTTTTTCCGCTAGCACCGGAAAATCCAAAAAATCCCACTAAAGACAACTCCATTTGTTTTTCTAGAGATAGCCATACACAAACAATGCATATTAGCAAAAAAAAAAGCTCCTAACACTAGTAGGACACCAAATAACATATTTATCATTAAAATCTACAGGGGCTAGGTTATCCAATGTTCTTCTAGGGTGTGGTTGCAAGGAAGTGGCAGTAGATTGAGGCTGCAATGTCCATAGGTCCTTCTCTCAAATCTCTTGTAACTGATCCCTTAATTCCAAGTCCTCCAAGTCAAACCACTCATGTACCATCTCAGTCAATAAAACATAATTTAAAGTTAATAATTGTCTAGAATAAAGTGTTTAAAATCATTTTATAATAAATAATATATATATATATATATATATATATATATATATATATATATATAATGTATTTGGAGTAGAATAAATTGTGATAGGGTGTTTTGTTAAGACATTTTTATGGCGAATAGATCACTAGTCCATGGGAACAAATCTAGCTATGTTAAGAGATGGTGTGGACGAGGCCAAGTTTGATTTCCATGTGATTTTGACCCTTAGATGCCCCTTGGTTGTGGCTACTCAAGCAACAAGTTAGACCAACCAATAATCTCAAGACTCACATTAACTAACCCAAAAAAAATATCCTTATTTTTTCACCATCTTATTTATGAAATATTGATAAATACAATATTTAATATGATAAGTTTTTACCATGTTTTGTTTCAAACAAATTAATTTTTGATATTTTATAAGCGATATTTTGTTTTGTGTTTTGACGGTAAGAAATAAAAAGTATGTTATAGTTTATATATTTGTGAATTATTTAGTTTTCGATTAATTTAAAAAAAAATTAATATTATTTTATTTAAAATTGAAAAAGTATTTATTTAAATTTTGTTATAGATAAAGTATATATTAAAATTATAAAACAATCAACTTACTTCGAAATAAACTATCCTATAATACCAACTCATATGGCATGGATGGCAATACTTCTAGCATGCATATATTGGTGTCAATATATATGGCACTCATGAACCAAGATTATTGTGTGCCAAAACATATGGAAAGCATGCAACATTAGTTTGGGAACCCAATTAAAGAAAACCTGCACCATGGGGTCATAGAGAGGCTCATGAAAAGAATTATGGATATTTAGTTTATTTAAGATGTAGAGTTTATATGTAGAATAAACACTTAAAGGTTACTCAAAAGTTTCATTAAATTTAGGTAGAAAGTTAAAAGAAAAGATTTTAGGTTGAAATTTAAAAAGTGAATTTAGTAAATGAAACTTTATTAAATTTAGTGGAAGAAGGAGAAATTAATTTAGATTAAAGATTAGGTATCTAAATAGACTGTAAATTGTTTCAAGAGGGAAACCAAAATGTTAGTAGTTTATGTGTGATGACATCCCTTAGGCAAGGGCATAGAGAATTTCTTATTGGATTGGATTTTGATTTTGAAGTTATATTAGGAACTAGTTTGATGAAAACAAATAAAACAAATTGAATATAATGAGCGCAGTCATTGTGGACTTTGGTGGGTTTTTGCCTTTGGCAAGTGGTAACTCTAATGTTGGGCGTCTGTTTGGAAGGAAGGTAAGTCCAAGAGCATTCATTGTTTAGTGCTCATTCCATGACACTTGATCTTCTTCATACTCAAGTTATGTAATAGAGGTAAGAGAAATCACTGGTTGGAGATTCAAGCTTACTGGAGAAAAAGCTAGGATATTTAAAACTTGGTTGAGCAAATCAAGTAATTGGTTAATCCTCAAGGAAATGTGTGGGTAATTAGTTCACAAAATTTCGGAAAATCCTATTCAAGTTTACTGGAGCAAAAGCTAGGATATTAAAAACTTGGTTGAGAAAATCAAGTAATTAGTTAATCCTCAAGGAAATGTGTGGGTAATTAGTTCACAAAAAGTCAGAAAATTAGCTTGGATTATATTTAAAACTTAGTTGAGCAAATCAAGTAATTAGTTAATCCTCAAGGAAATGTGTGGGTAATTAGTTCACAAAATGTCAGAAAATCCTATTCAAGTTTATTGGAGCAAAAGCTAGGATATTAAAAACTTGGTTGAGAAAATCAAGTAATTAGTTAATCCTCAAGGAAATGTGTGGGTAATTAGTTCACAAAAAGTCAGAAAATCATCTTGGATTAATATGATTAGGAAGCACATTAAATGGAAGGTTACCTAACTCATTGAAGTTTTGGTGATCAATGCTTAAAATGTTAATAAATTTATTTTCATTAAATAATATAACGTTGATATTTGTCTATCAAATATTTGATTTTCAAATTATTTTTGTATGTGTAGTTTAATTAATAAATGATATGGACCTTTGACATATATTGTTTTTGGTCAAGTTTATCGAAATTCTAGTAGAGATTTTTTAGAATAGTAAGTTTAAATTATTTAATTTATGAAGTTTGAGTGTTTCATGAGTTATTTTAAGTTGCTTAATTTATTTATGCATTCAAAATTACAATTTAAATAACAAAAAATCACAATATTGATTGAAATTATATTACCAAATTCTAATAAAATAAAACCACTTCATCTATTAATTACACTATACTATTTTTATAACCTTAATAATTTATGTAGCTATACCATCACATTCCTTCTTTCGTAGTAGAAATGCATTTTCAAGCTACCACACTGAGGATGCAATGGTTGTATTGTTGCTTCCTTTGTTTTAGAATGCAAAATGCTTGCAAAGATGCAATTGAAATATGCAATGAGTAGAATGGTGGTGAGAGTGATTGATGTGGATATGCACTATTCATCAATTGATTAAACAATATAACAATGCTATCATCCAACTCATTTAATAATATAAATAATTCTATGATCACAAATCTTAATTGGCGTGCATATACACAATTAAGAAAAACCTATAGTATATTTTAATTAATTGGAAAAATTTACATAAAATGTTTTCTCTAAACACCCTTTACAATGTAAAATGAACATATATATATATATATATATATATATATATATATATATGGGTGAAAATGTGAAGTTGGGTTACACTTTCGTGAACATTGCACACGAAAAATTCATAACAATAATTTTTCGGCCAAACTAAACAAATTTTCGGTCTAATTTTTTACAATTTTTCAGTAGAACATTTATTATAACATTTGGCCAAAAAATTGTCTGTTTCTATTAACACCAATTATTTAACGATTTTTTATTTATTTTATTTTATTTTATTTAACTAATTAATTAATTAATTTTTATTTATTTTATTTTCTTATTTATTTATTTTTATTTATTTTTATTTTTATTTTTTTCCTGGAGGGGCAAAAGCTAGCGATAAGAGTTTTTGGCCGAAAAAAACTTTTCAGCTGAACAACAATTCTTTTTCGGCCTAAAAAATGTTTATGTATATGACGATCATGATTCCATTGTAGACTTTTCTACGGTTTTTGGTTTGTTGTGTTCATTGTTGGTTTATGATGGTTGTTGGTTTATGTTGGTTGTTGGTTGGTCTGTCGGTGCATTGGAGGAATTGATTTGCAATTATTAAGGTAAGTAAAATAACCCCAGGGTTTGTATCTTCAATTTGCAAGGAAAATAACAATATCTTTGTATCTGTATCTCATCATCAATTTGCAAGGAAAATAAATGTATGTTTGTATCTTTGTAAGATTGATTCATCTGATATGATTTGAACACTGCAAGTCCAAATGTTTGGTGAATGGCTACTTTTAAATTAGAATCACTATTTTTAAAGTATTTTTTTTTCATTTTTATTTGTGTCAAACTTTAGTTCTGTAACTTGGAATCAGAACTCGGTCCTGTAACATTCCTTATTGTTCTTTTGTCACAATTCATTTAGTCCTGTAGTGGCATCATAATTTGGTCCATCAATAATAAAACAAATTTTATACGTCGGTCCTTCGGCCTTGTGGTGTCAACATAGATATAACTCAATCCTTTATTAATATTATAACAGAGATATATTTTGGTCTTGCGATGGCAGCCTAGACTTCAGTCTTACGGTGGTGATAAACCAGACTTGTGGTGGTAAACTTTGGTCTTGTAACGGCTACTCCATTCATGTCATACTTGTCATGACATACTTCAATTTTGTGGTAGTCCAATCATACTTCATTCCTCTAACAGTCTATGTAACAATCTTCTTCATTCTTTGGTCCTGAGATCCTAATCATACTTTCACCTGAGGTGAATTTCTTATATTTTGGTCCAGTGGCATCCTTACCTTGCTTCTAACATACTTTATTTGTCTCACAGTTTAGTTATGTAGTGGCATCATAACTCGATGCTATAACATTCCTTATTGTGCTTCTGTCATATTTTATTTGTGTCAAACTTTAGTCAGTCTTGTAGTGGCATCATAATTTGGTCTACCAATCATATAACAGAGATATACTTCATTCCTTCAGTCCTATGGTAGAAACATAGATATAGCTTGGTCCTTTAATAATATTATAATAGATATACGATTTGGTCCTTTGGTCGCACCCCAAGCTTCAGTCCTATGGTGGTGATAACCTAAACTTATGGTGGTAAACTTTGGTCCTACAACAACCTACTCTGTTCATGTCATACTTCAGTTTTGGGGTAGTCCAATCATACTCTATTCCCGTAGTAGTCTATGTAACAGTCTTCTTCATGCTTTGGTCCTGAGATCCTAATCACATTTTGATATGAGGCAACTTTCTTATATTTCGGTCCAATGGAATCCTTACCCTGCTTCTGACATAATTTATTTGCGACACACTTTAGTTTTTTAGTGGCATCATAACTCAGTCATGTAACATTCCTTATTTTGCTTCTGTCATTATATTTTATTTGTGTCACACTTCAGTCAGTCCTGTAGTGGCATCATAATTCAGTCCATTAATAATATAACAGAGGTATACTTTGGTCCTTTAGTCTTGGGGTGGGAACATATATATAACTTCGCCCTTTAATAATCTTATAAAAAATATATATTTTGGTCCTGTGGTGGAAGCCCAGACTTCAGTCCTATGGTGGTGATAGCCCAGACTTGTGGTGGTAAAATTTGGTCCTGCAATGACAATTCAACCTTTTGCATCAATGAATTATCCTTGACTATAATTCACCAAAATTCTGTCTCTGAAATTATCGAACTTATATCTCTGCACTTTGGCTCAAGTTTATATGCATATTTATAGTTGTCTCTGTTGGCAAAAATACTGAGAGGGGGGGTGGATCAATATTTTCAAATCATTAAACTTTTCAAATTCATATCTTGATTTCTATACACGACTTTGCTGAAGGGAACACATGTGTACACAATTGTTATTAATACATCTAGTGTATATCCAGTAAACTTTACTTTTTAGTTAATTCATCTTATGTTTATCTTGAGCTAGTGCATCAGTACCTCATTAAACATTAAATAGACATTAATCATGTGTAGTAAGAACAAAATAAACCATCACACATAAGCAACACACATGAACACCTGGATTTAAAGTGGAAACCCAATGTGGGAAAAAACCATATGTTGTTGTTGTCTCCCTCTTCCTTTTAATATAAAGAAAATTTTTCACAATATTGTACTGGTGCAAACTCATTCTAGTACACAGGAAATCACCTACAGAAGGCTACAACCTTCGCTTGTTCTCCATATCCTACTGGAAGGGAGCTCCAACCCCTTGAATCTTGTACTGGTGTAAACGCATACAAGTACATAGGCACCCACCTACAGAAGGCTACAACTTTCACTCTTTTTCTAGCTCCTACTAGAAGGGAGGTCCAACCCCCTGATCTTGTTTAATAGCTTCTACTGGAAGGAAGCTTCAAATCCTTCATTAAAAGATCCAACCCTCAACACCTCCGGGGACCACATTTAATAAATTTTCATATTGGATCCACCTACTTGAACACATCACAACTTGTAGGCCATGTTTAATCAAATTTTCAGGCTGGACCCACTATCAACATTTAAGCTCAAAACCAATCATCAAAATTGAATCTTATCACTGTTACTGAATCATCAATCTCTGACCCTATTGAATCAACTGAAACCCAAATCAGTCAACTTAAACAACAAAAATAGTTAGAACATTTTAACCGAAATACCAATCAACATACTGCACATCACAGAAACTAGATTTTGTTACTGCAAACCTTGATAAACCATATGTCAAAATATGTACACTACTTTACAGTAGCAGACCTGCGTATGTACGCGCTTTCCATGAAGAATAACCACATAAAGATCTTAAATCACTGAATCATGAAAGTGAATCACTATCCTTTCCGGAATAAGTATTGAATCATATACAAATTCACTGCATCATTTTGAAAAAACCCCAAAACTTTCACTGATCTTCATTCACAAGCAACAAGTAACTTCAACATTCTTAAATCAGTCAATTCATAATCAAAACATCACTATTGAAGCCCAGATCATCAAGAAGACTTCATTGGAAGACAACTGAAAAACACACCAAGAGTGATTAAACTAATCAAACATCCTCTCCATCAAAACCGTACTTTATGTACGTGCTTTCCTCAAAGCATATCTGCGTATATGCGCACTTTTCATAATACAAACCCAGGTGTATGTGACTTACTAGTATCACACTCGCATGTATACGTGCCTTGCATGCTATAAAACTCACATATAGATTTGCAATTTCCGATCCAGACCTTCGCTACAACGTAAAACTTCAAACATACCCAGATATCGGCATACACAGAAAAATCACGTGTTAACATGCTATCAACACAAATCAAATCACCTCATAATCAAGATTTTCATCTCAAATCTATTGGATCTTATTCATCATTAAATTCTAGTGTGCATACTTATAGATCAAGCAAAACATCAATATCCCATTACATGCATATTTGCTTCAGATCTAACTATTCACAAGATTTTCATCACTTACAAACTCACTATCACTTTGATCTTCATCCCCTTATATAGCTTAGCCCTTATCCAAAACCACAGGTCAAAACCATACTCCAGCTGATGGTTTTCTTAGAAGGAATAAAAAAATGTGTTGTTGGGCTCAATACCATAAGGAAATACCATGTTAAGTACCCTTGGTATTTATAATCATGGAAAATTTTAGGGAATTTTCACCCTTGGGCTAAATTAAGGGGTTTTATATTTTTATTGGGCGAATATTTTGTATCATAGTACATTGTTACAAATCACCTCAAATTTATTTTATAAAAAAATTAGTATGGAGGTTAGCCCACCTTATTTTAAGGGAGAGGGTAAAAAAACTAAGTTTAGCCCTTGAAATTAGGAGTTACAATCTTCCATTCGCCTTCATTTTCAAGAAAATGTATTTATGATAGTTATAAATAAAAATATAAATACAGTGGAGGTATGGTAAATAAATAAAATTACAAATAAACTAGAGGTATGGTAAATAAATAAAACATCTTTTTATATTTAGTCCATAACCCTCTTTCTATTTAAGAAGGATAAAAAAAACGAGGTTTCATTTAAGTGAATCCTATGGGCCAAATACCATATTTATAAAAGAGATATGGTAAATTAATAAAAATACAAATAAACGAGAGGTATGGTAAATAAATAAAACATTTTTTTTATATTTACTCCATATGTCACCTTATATTTATAAACACGCAAGTGTGTAAATAAATAAAAATATAAATAAAGTGGAGGTATGGTAAATAAATAAAACCTCTTTTTATACTTCAAAGGTATGGTAAATAAATAAAAATATAAATAAACTATAGGTATGGTAAATAAATAAAACCTCTTTCTATATTTAGTCCATAACCCTATTTCTATTTAAGAAGACTCAAAAAAGAGGTTTTATTTAATTGAGTCCTATGGGAAAAATACCACATTTATAAAAGAGGTATGGTAAATTAATAAAAATATAAATAAACGAGAGGTATGATAAATAAATAAAACTTTTTTTATATTTACTCCATAAGCCATCTTATATTTATGAACACTCAAAAATTGTGTTATATTTAGGTGAAGCCTATGGGCCAAATACCATGGGCCAAATTATTATTAATACCATGCAAAAAGACATTATTAACCCTAAATTGGTATTAACAAAAATAAAGATGGCACATGGTATTCACATGGAGTGCCCCCTATTTAAAGGGGGGAATTAAACTAGCATAGATCCATCTTTACTCTGGATCAAATATCGTGATATGCAAACTAACATAGAGTGAAAAAATATTTGATCCTTCTCGGGGCTTTGTAGATCAAGAGTAAAAATGGATCTTGTAATTTAATGTCACTTAAACATTTTAACTTGGTTAAAAAAAATAAAAAAATAAAATTATTAATTTTATTAATTTTTATAAATTACTAGTAGTAGTTTTTAAGCTCCAGGTTTATGATAACCCATGGTATTGACCCATGGTAATACCATGGTATTCATGTGAGCATAGACTATTTAAAGGGGAAATTCTATCATCTTAGATCCATCTTAATTCCGGGTCTACCAAGTGCTCGGAGGGATAAATAGATCTCATCCCTCTAAGAGTGGTAGATGTGGAGTTAAGATGGATATAGGTTGGTTTTTATGATAATGAAGATATTAAATAGACTTAGGAAATTATATTGTAAAATTTTTTTTAATGTGAATGGTTAAAGCTACATTTAGTCACTTCACAAAATTTAGTAAAAAATACTAATATCTCCATTAATATTGGTTTTCCTAATTTAACAAAAAAAAAATCAAAACAATGAAATCTTAACTCTTTCCGCATCATCCTCGCAGAAGAGAGATAGTTGCTGCATAGATTTCCCAGCATTTTTCAAACATTCTCAATATGATATCTTCATGAAAAATTTAAGGTACTGTTCTTGGATTAGTTGTTTGAAAAATATGCTCTTTTGTACAACCTTTCATCTTCTCTGCTATTCTTAGTTTGTCGTAATGATCTGTAGGGGTTGGGTCACTGCACCATATTGTCCTAAAAAGCGGAGATTATGCACCAAAAAGGAAATTAATCCACATGTTACAACGCTATTAAAAATGGTATGAAGGTAGTGAATTATGCTAATAATAAATTTAGATTGGGAGAGACGTAACTAAATTTTATTATTTAATTGAAGATTTCCAATTAAAATAATAATAAATCTACATTTATATATTTATATATTTATATATTGATTGGAAGGCTTCTGACAATGGTCACTTCTTTCCATTAGATCCCCTTCAGGCCTTTGGGATACCTATTACTTCATTATATTATATAGTTGGGGCTTGCTACTTGTTGGCATGTTGGGGTAAACAAACTTGATGTGTTTTTTTTTCTTAATCTCGCAGTTGGAGTCTATGGAATAAGAAAGAAATTTGATAGCTTGGTGATGGGACCCAGCCCACGCTCCAACGTAACCTTGGTTGTCAACCTGTCCGTGATTAATGATGTTGGTGGATTCGGTTTGTTGGTGTGGCGGTTGATTGCAGATATGAGTATCGGATATTTTTATTGGAGTTGGCAGTCATTAATGGGGGCTCGTAAATGCTAACCTACTGGTACCGAGCCTTGGGCTTTGTCCTCCCGTTTGGTCTTTTACACAAAACTTTAGTGCTTCCCGGTCATTGTATGGGCTCTGCTCTGCTATGGAAACTCTGCGAGGGTTCCTGTCAAAGTGTTTGGTCTCGTCCCGACTCTTATGGCAAACTCTGTTTTTGGGTGTGGCTGTGAATGAATGTTGGTCTTCCAAACTTGCTTGTGCTATTGGGAATGAATTTTCCTTGTTGCATGAATTTGTCTTAGCTCTGGAGGTTAGTCTGCTTGAATTCTTTTACACAGTGAATTATTTGTTTATTCTGTTGTTGCTTGGACTCGATGCCTGGTCTCTCAGGCCATTGGTTGTTCTTTCCTGTTGTTGACAGTACTCCTTGCTACTGTTATCGTACTAAAGTCGTTTTAAGTTCTGGTTTCGTTGTGCATAGGTGACGGCACAATGACTCTCTCGAGTACAACTCAGGTGACTTGTCCCTCCGTGTTTTATATTCACCCTCTTCTGGTTTAGTAGCTGACCAACGCCTGCTCCTCTTATCTTAGGCTTCTTTTGGTTTTCTACGGCTCTGTTTCATGAGATTCTTGGTCCGGTCATGCCCAGGTATGCTATGCTTTCCATTTGCTTTTAGTATATCTCTGTTCAGGTACCACTGTGCAATGCACACTAACTGTGGCTCGTTCTGTCTGCACAGGTCGAGGGTTCGACCTAGGGTGCGAAGATTTATCACAATCCAGTCTCCAAGCTCTACAACTCTCTGCTGGTAGGCTCTGTCTTCCACAGTTTGTTAATTTATAGTTAGGGTTTCTTTTTGATTCTGTGGTGTTTGCTCCTCACTGTCCAGTTGCTGCGTACAAGTTGGGTCGTTCTCACGACTTAGGCCTGTGTCTGGTTCCAAGTTTCGGTTTAGTTACAGTTCTAGTCTAGCTGTCTAGTTGGGGTTCGAGGGTTTCCTTGACTTCAAACCCTGGACTAGGGTTTGTTCATTCTATCGGACGTTGTGTACTCGATTTGTTTTGGACAATGTAATACTTAATTTGCATTGAACAACAGCAATGTATATATATATTATCTGTCTCTGTTTGTTTAAGAAAAGGTGTGATGGTTTGTCTAGAATTACCTCTGTTGTAGTTCGTTTCTCCGGTGCCTTGATTCTGTATTCTCCTTTCGATCGATTCACTGTATGTCTCTCTTCTGGTCGTGAATTTAATTTGCTTGCCCGTTCGCTCTGGTTGTGGGAATTACATGTGTGTTACAGTGTTGCTTTCTGTTAAGAGAGGAAAAGAAACACAACCTACAGTAGTAGGCCTGTACTCTGTCTGTTATCACTGAATTCAACTAGTCAATGGATAAAACACAATGGCACAGCACGTAGGCAATGATACAGATGGATGATAGGAAAAATTTTCATTTTGTCTCTTTTATTACTCGTATCTGGAAATGTTGAACCTTTTACATGTTTTCCATTGTTACATTTATACGCTTTTGTTTACAATTAATGAAACTGTAGTTACTTTCGGTTGTAGGCAGTATAGTTACATAACTACTAAATTCTCGGTTCTGTTTACATGACAAGATTTACATTTAGACATATTTGTCTTTTCTTTTTAAGATGGCAGAACAATTATTAATCTGTTGTTTATTAAAGTCAGATACGTAATAACCCTAACCGACCAACTACCTTTTGACTAATACAGAAATTAAGAAAAAAAGAAAAACGAAATCCTACCTCCTACTTTAACAAACTAAACATGAAATACAAACCAAATGCTAACTCAACTTTCCAACCTGGTAGAGACCAACACCCGGTCATGGTGCCTTAGCTAGATGCACCTGCATCAGGCTCTTGGGGCAAAAAGAAATCATGGCTCTGGTCCATGAGCTTCTCGATTCAAGAACTTGTCTGCTCAATCTGCCTAGCATCAAGCCACAAACTGTCCTCAATAGGATGGTTCTTCCACTTGACCAGGTATTGCAGATACTCCTTCCGCTGAGTTCGTTTGGCCACCCGAGTGTCGAGAATGCTCTCGATCTCATGAGGCTGAACGTAAGGCATCTGTCTCATCCAAGCTTCTCCTCCATCCTGGGTATTTCGTGTGGGCCGTGTAGTTCTATCTTCATCTCCTTCTTCTGGGTTAGCGGTGTAAGGGAACAGGTCTGCTACATTGAAGATGGGTGAAATTCCTATCCCTGGTGGCAGCTGTAACTCGTAGGCATTTGCTGAAAATTTCCAGAGGATTTTGCAGGGTCCTATCTTCTTACACTTTAGCTTATTGTATGCACCTCTGGGAAAGCGTTCCTTGTGCAAATGCATGAGGACTTCATCTCCTACGTTAAATTGTACTTACCTTCTCTTCAAATATGCTTGTTGTTTATACTTTAGGCTGTTGTCCTGCAATTTAATTTTTACCTGCTCATGCAAATCCCTCATCACGTTAGCGAAATCTTCTCCATCTGCACTTCGCCTTTCTTGCAGTCCAAGATCCCGCAACTCATGCACTCCACGAGGATGCATGCCGTACAGAATCTGAAATGGACTGTAGCCTGTGCTACGATTAGGCGAGTCGTTATAAGCAAACTCTGCTTGTGCAAGCACTCGATCCCACATCCGCAAATTATCTCCAACCAAACTTTGCAGCAGGTTTCCCAGACTCCTGTTTACCACCTCTATTTGTTCGTCGGATTGCGGGTGATAAGCAGAGCTGTAACTCAACTGTGTATCCATTTTCTTCCATAGGGTATGCCAAAAGTTCCCTGTAAACTTCACATCCCTGTCTGAAAGGATAGACTTAGGAAACCCATGTAACCTGACAATCTCTGTGAAAAACAAGTGGGCCACGTGAGTGGCATCACTGGTTTTTCTGCAAGGGATAAAATGCACCATCTTCGAGAATCTTTCCACTACTACCATCACCGAGTCGCAACGTTGCTGTGTCTTAGGTAGACCCAAGACAAAATCCAAGTTGACTGAGTTCCACGATCTACCTGGAACAGGCAATGGTGTGTGCAGTCTTGTGTTCTGACCGTGACCCTTCGCCAAATGGCACACTTTACATCTGGTCACAAATCGTTGTACATCCCTTCGCATCTTTAGCCAAAAGTAGAAATGACTGCGCTGCTCGAGTGTCTTGTCCATGCTGAAATGTTTGGCCAGACCTCCACTATGCTTCTCCCGAATAATATTCTCTCTCATCGAGCAGTCAGGTATGCATATTTGTCCTCCCTTAAACAACAGTTTCTCTTGTAAGTTGTAGTCCAACCATGGACTGTTATCTCTCACCAAGGGATTCTGACATGCCTCATAGGCTTCCTTAAAATCTGGATCAATCTGGTATAAATCTTTTAAGTGCTCAAAACCCAGCACTTGCACAGTACTCTCCTGCAGAAGTAAAGCTCTCCTACTCAGTGCATCTACCACCTTGTTGGCCTGCCTGCTGATATGTTTCAACACGATGTTGAAACTCTACAAATACTCCACCCATTTGGCATGTTTGTTGTTCAGCTTGTGCTGTTGCGTTACATACTATAGTGCAGAATTATCTAAAAACAATACAAATTCGTTTCCCAGCAGGTAATGCCTCCAGTGTTTTAATTCTTGTATAACAGCATAGAAATCCTTGTCATAAGATGAATATTTATGTCTGCATTCATTTAGATTCTCGTTGAAGAATGCCACAGGCTTATCCTCCTGGCTGAGTACAGCTCCAATAGCCATACCGCTAGCATCACAGCGAACCTGAAAAGGCTTCTTGAAGTCTGGCATTCTCAAGATTGGCCTCTCTGTGATCTTCCTCTTCAATAGCTAGAAACTTCTCTCCACTGCATCCGTCCATCAAAAAGGCTGACTAGCCTTTTTAATGGTGTCCAACATAAGTGCACAAATTTCACTAAAATTCCTTTTGAATTTCCGGTAAAAACTCACTAGTCCATGAAAGCTACGTACCTCAAATAAATTTTTCGGAGATGGCCAATTAACTATCGTGCAATCGTCTTCGGATCCATATTCAGTTCGTTTTTTGTTATTACAAAGCCCAAATAAATCAGTTCCTTCTGCAGAAAAGTACATTTCTTCAAATTTATTAGAAGTTTATTCATCTGTAATTTTTCTAGCACTTTCCGAATATGTTGAAGGTGCTCCTCCCCTGTCCTGCTGAAAATTTGTATGTGGTCCAGGTACACTATCACAAATTTTCCAATGTACTACTTCAGCATCTCATTCATTAACCTCATAAATGTACTGGGCGCATTGCTCAGTCCAAATGGCATGACCAACCATTCATATAGTCCCTCATTCGTCTTAAAGGCTGTCTTCCATTCGTCCCCCTCTCGTATCTAGATCTGATGATACCCGCTCTTCAAGTCTATCTTAGAAAAATATGTTGCCCTGCTTAAACAATCCATCATGTCATCCATCTGTGGTAGTGGAAACCTATACCGGATGGTGATTTTGTTAATAGCCCTCGAGTCTATGCACATCCGCCACTCTCCTCCCTTCTTGGGAGCGAGAACCGTTGGAACTGTGCAAGGGCTCAAACTCTCCCTTAGAACTCCTCCGTGTACTCCCTCACCATCATTCCTTTCTGTTTCAGATTTTGCACTTGCCTGTGTAGTGCAATCTGATAGTCTTTCGACAGAAATCTGCCCTTCAACTTGGCCACCATCCTTGACTAGGTTTTAATCGGCAACTTGTTCAATCTCTTTCTCTCCGTTTGGACACTGTCCCACCACAGGGCTGCGTGTCCCTTCAATTTCATCACAGCGAACTTAACTCTGTGGTCTTCACTGACTTCCTCACACTCGAAATACTTATCCATCTCGCTGATCCAATCCAATAGAACCTCTATGGACAGGCTGCCGTCATAGGTTGGGAGTTTTGGTTTGGGTTTACTGCTTGCCACTAAAACATACCTCAACAATCTCACTTCTGGGGTCTCGCCTTCCGGTCCATCTGTTGCTACTTCAGCTTCCTCTTCACTGTCTTCACCTATCTCTGGGTCTCTTCTTCTCCCTGCCTCTACCGCCTCCAAATGGGCAGTAAGAATCTTGATCTCCTCTCTCAGTCCTTCCTCTGCTATCCTTCGAGCACCTCTGCCATGACCTCGCCTTCCTCTCTCCATTTCTCTAACTGACCTTAAAAAAAAACTACTCTGATACCACTATGATGGGACCCAGCCCATGCTCCAACGTAACCTTGGTTGTCAACCTGTTCGGATTAATGATGTTGGTGGATTCGGTTTGTTGGTTTGGCGGTTGATTGCAGATATGAGTATCAGATATTTTTATTGGAGTTGGCAGTCATTAATGGGGGCTCGTAAATGCTAACCTATCGGTACCCAGCCTCGGGCTTTGTCCTCCCGTTTGGTCTTTTACACAAAACTTTAGTGCTTCACAGTCATTGTATGGGCTCTGCTCTGCTATGGAAACTCTATGAGGGTTCCTATCAAAGTGTTTGGTCTCATCCCAACTCTTATGACAAACTCTATTTTTGGGTGTGGCTGTGAATGAATGTTAGTCTTCCGAACTTGCTTGTGCTATTGGCAATGAATTTTCCCTGTTGCATGAATTTGTCTCAGCTCTGGAGGTTAGTCTGCTCGAATTGTTTTACACAGTGAATTATTTTTTTATTCTGTTGTTGCTTGGACTCGATGCCTGGTCTCTCAGGCCACCGGTTGTTCTTTCCTGTTGTTGACAGTACTCCTTGCTACTGTTATGGTACTAAAGTCGTTTTAAGTTCTGGTTTCGTTGTGCACAGGTGACGACACAATGACTCTCTCAGCTACAACTCAAGTGACTTGTCCCTCATTGTTGTATATTCACCCTCTTCTGGTTTAGTAGCTGACCAACTCCTTCTCCTCTTATCTCAAGCTTCTTTTGGTTTTCTGTGGCTCTGTTTCGTGAGATTTTTGGTCCGATCGTGCCCAGGTATGCTATGCTTTCCCTTTGCTTTTAGTATATCTCTGTTCGGGTACCATTGTACAATGCACGCTAACTGTGGCTCGTTTTGTCTACACAGGTTGAGGGTTCGACCTGGGGTGTGAAGATTTATCACAATCCAGTCTCCAAGCTATACAACTCTCTGCTGGTAGGCTTTGTCTTCCACAGTTTGTTAATTTACAGTTATGGTTTCTTTTTGATTTTGTGGTGTTTGCTCCTCACTGTCTAGCTGCTGCGTACAAGTTGGGTCGTTCTCACGACTTAGGCCTATGTCTGGTTCCAAGTTTTGGTTTAGTTATAGTTCTGGTCTGGCTGTCTGGTTGGGGTTCGAGGGTTTCCTTGACTTCAAACCCTAGACTAGGGTTTGTTCATTCTATTGGACGTTGTGTACTCGATTTGTTTTGGACAATGTAATACTTAATTTGCATTGAACAATAGCAATGTATATATATATTATCTGTCTCTATTTTTTTAAGAAAAGGTGTGATGGTTTGTCCAGAATTACCTCTGTTGTAATTCATTTCTCCGGTGCCTTGATTCTGTATTCTCCTTTTGATCGATTCACTGTATGTCTCTCTTCTGGTTGTGAATTTAATTCACTTGCCTGTTTGCTCTGGTTGTGGGAATTACATGCATGTTACAGTGTTTCTTTCTGTTAAGAGAGTAAAAGAAACACAACCTATAGTAGTAGGCATGTACTCTATCTGTTATCACTGAATTCAACTAGTCAATGGATAAAACACAATGGCACAGCACGTAGGTAATGATACAGATGGACGATAGGAAAAATTTGTGTTCTGTCTCTTTTATTACTCGTATCTGGAAATGCTGAACCTTTTACATGTTTTCCATTGTTACATTTATACGTTTTTGTTTACAGTTAATGAAACTGTAGTTACTTTCGGTTGTAGGCAGTATAGTTACATAACTACTAAATACTCGATTCTGTTTACATGACAAGATTTACATTTAGACATATTTGTCTTTTCTTTTTAAGATGGCATAACAATTATTAATATGTTGTTTATTAAAGTCAGATACGTAATAACCCTAACTGACCAACTACCTTTTGACTAATATAGAAATTAAGAAAAAAGAAACGAAATCCTACCTCCTACTCTGATAAACTAAACATGAAAGACAAACCAAATGCTAACTCAACTTTCCAACCTGGCAGAGACCAACACCTGGTCATGGTGCCTTAGCTGGATTCTTCTAAATCACTTGGCAAAAGTGGTAGCTTGACAAAAGTGGTAGAGAAAACATTAATCTCTCCTACCATGACAAACATGGCCACTTAAACTTGCAACATTGTTTGTAGGAAGTGAAAATTATGTTTCTTTTTTCCAAACATGTATGTTAGTATATTATAGTTTAATAAATATGTTTTATTATTATCATATATGGTTTCATACTTTAACAAAACATTCACCAAGACTTCACAATGTTTTATTATTCAGTGAATGATTTTCCAAGATCTTACAAGATTTTATACTTAAGTGAAATATTTGCCATGACCTTACAAGATAATATAATCTGGTGAGAGATTCACCAATATATATATGTGTGTGTGTGTGTGTGTGTGTGTGTGTGTGTGTGTATTATATTAGTGATAAAATTGCCTCCCATTTTTCCTATGTATCATGGGGATTCACCCATTTATTATACATATAAATTTAGGGTGGTTCTTAAAATTTTCCCTATTTATAATGCCATGGTGTGGAAACTACACATGCCTTTGCTTCTTCATACTGGCCTGTGTAAACATTTTTTCTTAACAGAACCCGTGTATACTTCTTGCAATTTCAAATTTGTCATTCCTCTACCTCTGAACTGTTATGCCTTTGTCAAAACACTCTATCACATCTGTAGACACATCCTGATAACATTTTTATCAAGTTGGTTTCCATCAAACAACAACTCATCAAGTAGGTTTCCATCAAGGATGACTCATTAGGTAGGTTTCCATCAAGGACAACACATAATTCATAATGCCAACAATCTCCCCCATTGGAGTTGATGGAAACCACTTTGGTGTTTGGTCACCACAACCTATAGATACGTGTAAATCACATCAATCCAAGCAGCAAGCTTTGAAAACACCAAGTTATTTTCAAACACCAAGTTACTCTCCCCCTTTGACATCAAGGGAAAAGGGCTGATCATTACTCAATGAAGGTTTCTCGCTGTAGATATGAACTACTGAGTATGAACACTGAATACTGACCATGCTCCCCCTGAGCACATGCTAAAATTTCTGAAGGATGTACAATGAAGTACATGACTCTATGACTCATATGACTTGTTCTATTACCAAGGAATAAAACTTAAATCAATCACCTAATCACATTGGGTTTACATATTTAAATGCAATATTATATCAACTTCCCAAGCACAGTAGGGTTACAAATTACATCACATGTCCAAAAGGACTTTACCATAATAGTGCATATATGACTGAATTTTACAATCAGTACATCATAGGTATTTATATGACATTTACATTAAATGATAGATATTACATGTATAAATAAGACAAAGAACTCAATAAGACCATGATAATCATCATCAACTATCATACACCATATATGATCTACACCATAAGCATATGTCAACAGCACCAAGAACAACAACCTATACATTTCTATCATCAATTCGTAAGATAATACAATGTAGTTTTAGTACCATCAACCTGTGGCCAAGTATGCAGCATAGATATCTGCTATCAATTCAACCTTGTGACCTCATCAAGGCTAACTTGCTCTTTTCCCTTAGTAGTAAAATCCTTAATCTATTTTCATCAAAACATAGCTTTTCATTCATCAACTAAGCATATGCCAGGTCTCCAAGTAGTGATAAACATATCTTCACAAAACCATTCACATCATATCATGTACGTGTGTAAGCACCATAGTCATCATCCATGACAACAACATCATCAACAAATAATCATAGGAAGAACTGCATGCCCTTTCCACAACAACCCCCAACATGTATCATTACTAGGGACTTTTCTAACATCCCACATTTGATAAGAAACTCATGCATCAATCAACATATGTGAGTACCGACATATCATCATAAAGCAATATTAGGACAATTATCATCATTCCTTGACATCATCAATATGAGACTATGTATGACATATCTCCAAATAGCCATCTCTTCATGAAACCTACAGTAACACCATTCTCTTGGACCATTTTCTTCATGCAAGAATAACCAACATGCAACTTAAGTAATCATTCATAAGATCCTTATCTGTAATTCATCCATCATAGGGATAGAAGTATGTATATAGCTTCTCATCAATGAGAAAATAAAACCATGAGCTCACCATCATTTGTCAAACTTTGTTAGTAACTCATCAAAATAAACAATCCTCAAACAATATACCATGTGAGAGCCAAGCACTATAGGAATCATCATCCATAACTACACCATATGCACATCATGCATGATAAAAACATAACATGATGCATCATTTAAATACTTCAGCAACATAAGCATCATCACCATTGATAAGCATCATTATGTATCAAGGACTTCTAAAGCAAACATAATGCTAACAATGCATTTTAGCAAAAGCTCCTCCTAAACCCGTGCCAACTATTCACTGTCATATCTGATCATATCATCTCATATATCAGTAAGAATCATCAAATAATCTTCATCAACCAGTCATCCATCAAGTCATAAAAAATTTATACAAGCCAAAATCACTTTCAAATAGCATCAACAGATTGTAATTATCAACCATCAGAACAGAAAAACCAATCAATAATTGACTGAAGCATATTAGACCCTTTTCCTGAGTCTGTCCCACTGTTTCTTCCTCATACCAAGATATATGTGACTGTTTAGTTCAGAAATCATGTATACACACGAATTTTATTTATAAGATCTACATACAGAAAGTGAAATACTGAAATTTCACACCTTCAACTCCCCCCGAGTTTGTTATGTTTGTACTTGTTTACTGTTACTACACCAGAATCATTGTTAGTAGTATAATAAACATGAAAAAAAAACAACCATGGGAGTCATCATCAAGACAAAACATGTATTACTCCCCCTAAGATTACACGTCACTGATTTTGAGGACTTGATAATCATCTCTTGTTTTCATGAGGTCAAGTACCTCTCACCACTTCTGCAGTCACTGTTAGAAGTATCCATTCAAGACTAATGGATTGCAAAGGGCACCATCTTCTTTTACCCCGAGTCTTAATCTTTCTCATATCTATGAGAATTTCATTCTTAAAATACATATAATTTGTTTTGATTTCTATATCCTCTTGCTATGACTTTTCCAGTTACTTCATTCATAACCTTACATCTGGTTGTTGTAAACACAATTATATTTCCCTTATCTTCCATTTGATCTACACTTAGAATATTCTTCTTTAGTCCTTGAACTAATAAAGCATCAACTACTTCTCTAGTTTTATTAATTCTAGCTTTACCTTGTCCCAATACGTTTGCTAAAACATTAGTTCCAAGAATAACATTACCATGTTGGTTTTTTATGAGAGACTCCATTTTACTCTTATCTCAAGTCATGTGATGAGAACATCCACTATCTATGTACCATTCATATTCATCTTCAAATGAGATGAGAGGAATACCACACCTTATCTATTCCTCTTTTTCCTACCATTTATGAGAATTTTTGGTGGATCCATCCTTTTCAGGTCTTCTAACATTAATGTTCTTATTTGGTTTCTTACCATGTTATCTGTGACGATCCATTGACTTGTTCCTTCATTCTTTTTCTACATGCCCAAACTTGTTACGCTCATAACATTTTATATGTTTCATAGTCCTTATATTGCAATCAATGGCTTTGCGACCAAACATATTGCAAGAAAAACAATATCCCTTAAAGTACCTAGAAGTTGACGATCTTTATGTGAGGTGGCTATTATCTCCAAAAATTCTACTTCTGCAATTGGCTGCAACATGTCCATAATTATGACATATAGAATATTCAAAATTATTTATCAGAGGAGAAAATCGATTAATAGTTCTATAGTTAGGAGTAAATGATTTCCTTTGAAGATTTTATTTCCTTGGTTGTTGATGAGGTTGACTTCTTATCTCTTTGTTGAGCATTTCAGATTTTTCTTTGCCTCAACTTGTGAACTAGATTCTCCTTCAATAGTTTCATGAAAACCAAGACCAAATTTGATGGCAAGAGACCTTTGATTACTAATAATATTATCCAAAATCTTATTACTATCTTGAAATCGCAAATTTTTATCCTTTTCTTCTAACTTACCTTTTAGAATATTTACCTCAACCTCATATTTCTTTTCCTTTTCTAGATAATGCTTCTTCATAATTTCTTCAACCTTTCTTCCTTCCTCCATTTGTTGTTTTAATTTGAGAATCTCTTCCTTCAACCCATTTTCTTGTTCTTCAAATGATTGTAGTTCTTCATTTCGCTTATCTGATTTTTTAAGATATACTTTTAGAGAGACGACCTCAGCTTCAAGACCTTCATGATATTGGTTAGATACCTTATCAGCATAATCATTTTTATCATAAGCCTGCAACTTATCATTAAGATTAACAATTTTTTTAAAGAAAGATCAAGTTTTGTTCTAAGACCAAAAAATTCTTCTAACTTGTATTCTTTTGAATCAACAACTCCATCTATCATTTTGGACACATTGTTAGATATAATAGTACCTGATAAATATTCCTTTGTGACTTCTTCATGTATTGCTTGTAGCTTATCCCACACTTGCTTTGTAGTAGCATAATGCATAACATTATTCAATATTGAATCATATATGTGACAAAAGATGTTACTCAAAGCCTTACTATTCTTTTGCACTTCCTTTTCTAATGGAGGAAAATTGGTGTAACCATTGCACACTAGATACTAGACATCAAGATTCATTAGATTATACTTCATCTTTTCTTTCAGTTTTTTATAGTTATATTTTCTTAGCATAGGCACATCTGCATTGTCCATTGATTCTAACTTGCCTTGATCCACTACTTCAAGAGGCATCATTTTGAATATGTTTTCTTTTTAGAGTGCTTACTTTCATTTTTTCCCATAAGTGCAAGCTCAATGGTTTCACTATCATCATCACTATCATTGTTGCATAGATAAGAAAATGGATCACATTTCGAACAAAAATCTATACATGATGATTCTTCATCTTCTTCATTCTTGATCAATAGAAATCGGGGTGCTCCCGAACTTGAATATTTGCTGACATCTATAACTGTCACTGTTTCTGATATATCTTTGTCAATTTTTTCTTATCTTCTTCTTTCCCATCATCTTTACGGATCTTCTTCAAGTGATCAAGCTTCTTCTTAAGGACCTGCTCTGATACGAATTCTTGGAAAAAATACTGAGATGGGGGGGTGAATTAGTATTTTCAAATCATTAAACTTTTCAAATTCATATCTTGATTTATGTATGCAACTTTACTGAAGGGATCCCACATATGTACGCGATTGTGTTGTGGTCACCAACAACCCCCCTCTTTGATTGGTATTAGCAATAACACCAAGCAAATGGGGACCCTTAACAAAAAAATCCAAAAAAAACTTTTTTATCAAAACTCTGTATTTTGACTCCCTAAAGCTATATCGCATCGCGAGAAGAGAACGAGACGTTTTCCTATGCGCATAATGAGCTGCGAAGAAGCGACGCGAAATTCATCGCATCGCTTATATTGTGAAGCTCTCTTAAATAAAAAGCTTAAGGAATCGCCGACGGCCGATATGCGACGTCGCATATCGCAACATCGCATAAGCAGCACACAATGATTATAATTAAGCGCGATCTGCGATATTTGCGATCTGCGATATTGCGATCTGCGATATTTGCGATCTGCGATATTGCGATCTGCGATGAATGCGATCATCAAATCCTGCGATAACACATCTTAAACGATGCAATCCTCGACACTGCGATGCGAGTCGTAGAAATCACTCATCGCAAAGGTTCCTCGGCACAACGTTCAAGGAAAGCTGTCTGCAGACCAAAATTGGGCGCGCACCTTAAAAAGAAATTAATGATTGTACACCAAAGTATCCGAGAAGGATTGTGTTGTGTTTTTCGAAGAGTCAGTCCATTATGAGTGTCATGATTATGCATTCATTAGAGCTTAAAGCTTTCATGTCAATCTTTTCGTTGTTACTCTTTTCCTTTGCGTAAACTGTAAGACAGCAACTAATATAAATTAATGTGCAGGAAACATCTAAGGAAAGGGGGAAAGCATCAATACTCGGAGAACAGAGAAGAAATGCCTTCGCAAACGGATGCCGCATGCAGCAGGACCGCGGATTCCAGAGTATCACTCAACAGAGACTGATGGAAATAGACTATCCAAGACTCAGAGTCAAAGGCGCAAAAAAGCAGCATGTTTTCAAAAGGTCCTGAAGCTTAGACTGGGTAAAGCAAAAAGAAAAACGCTAAAGGAGGAAAACGCACCAGAAAAGCCTGGAACAAAGAATGGAAACAATTTTCAATACAGAAAATTGTTTAGAGAGCAAAGTCCCTAACTTGCTCAGTCATTCACCAGGCCAGAAACCGAAATAGCAACAGCACAATCAGTTTGAGAGAAATTTGGGATATTACCAAGTATACACACAGTGAATACACCAAGCTAGAGGAAAATATCTTCCAGTTTGTCAGAAGGTGGTGCCAGCTCTTGTTGTTTCTATTTTCGTAACTCAAACGAAAGGAGAAGACAACCAACCGACTCTTCCCAGGCGAATGTTGCATTGCTTACAGCACTAAGGACCAAATACAAAAACGGTTAGAAATTAGATTCAATTTTTAGAAATAATTTGCTTTAGTAGAAGGGCGGTCATTTGAAACCGTGTCCTAAATTTATGTAATTAAGATTAATTAGTTAGCAGTATTTAAACCCTTCTCAGGCATTTGGAGAAGGGTCCGGAAATTTGTCAAAAACTTGTCCTCAGAACATGCACTTTTGCACCCTCGGAGGGGGTTTTTGGTGAATGGATGGATCGAGATTTATCAATGTTTGCATTTAATGTCTGCTACTGATGTTGCACTTTTGTACTCTTAGTAGATGTTAGAACAAGTAGAGATAAATCGTTATTGCTTGAAGCTTATGAGTAGAACCAGTCATAAATGGTACTTTTATCTCTTGATCTGTTTCTGTTCATATTCTTAAAGTGATATGCAGTTTTCAGTTGTTTATACGTTAATGCATGAATGTGTGGGTTACCATTTGGCACTTCTGTACGGTGGAGTCATTTATTTGTGCTTGATATTATGAACAACTTATTATGCGATATGCTGTTCACAACTGTTTTGCCTAACTTTTTATGCAGAATGGTTTATCTTAATTGATTTCTATTCTTATGATAGCTGAATGATCTTTATTACCAGTTATTGTTCGAAATATTTTTAGATCGCATAATAGAAGAAATACACCCCGGGTTAGTGTAGATTAGATGTGTTGTTTTTCCTTTATCAGATTACAATAGCATAGAGTTAGCTTAGAAGTTTGAATTAAATTAGCTTAAAATACTCCTAGATCAGCATCATTCAACTCTACACACACACACACCCCTTAGATTGGGAAACTGGTCCCATTATCCCCAGTCGGACCCGCTATACCAAATGGATAAGGAGCTGCCAACCAAGGTCCGGACCGGGTGGGTATCCCCCTTGTTGTCGACCCGATTTTCGGGGCCTCAATAGATTGTTATTAAGACAACTAGCGTATGTCCAATAAACTTTAATTTTCAGTTAATTCATCTTTTGTTTATCTTGAGCCAGTGCAATATTACTTCATTAAACATTAAATAGATGTTAACCATGTGTAGTAAGAAAAAAATAAACCATCACACATAAGCAACACATATGAACTCTAGGATTTAAGGTGGAAACCCAATGTGGGAAAAAATCACCTGTTGTTATCATCTATGTCCTCTTTTTAATATAAAGAAAATCTTTTACGATCTTATAATGGCACATAATCATACCAGTACATAGGCACCCACTTGAAGAAGGCTACAACCTTTGCTCATTCTCCAGCTCCTACTGGAAGGCAGCTCCATCCCCCTGAATCTTGTGTGGTGTAAACTCATACCAATACGTAGGAACCTACATGCAGAAGGTGACAACCTTCGCTTGTTTTCTAGATGGTAGCTCCAACCCCCTGATTTTCTTTACTAGCTACCACTGGAAGGAAGATTCAACTCCGTGATTAAAGGCTCCAACCCTCAACACCTCTGGGGACCACGTTTCATAAATTTTCATACTGGATCCACCTACTTCAACACATCACAACTTGTAGGTCACATTTCATTAAATTTTTAGACTGGACCTACTACGAACATTTAAGATCACAGCCAATCATCAAAAATCAGCCTTATCACTGTACTCAATAATCAATCTCTGACCCAACTGAATCAAATGAATAAACTGAAACCAAAATCAATCAACTTAAACAACTAGAATAGTTAGAAAACTATAACCAGAATACCAATCAACATACTACACATCACATAAACTAGATTTTGTTAATGCAAACCTTGATGAAGCATATGTCAAAATATGTATGCTACGTTACAGTAGTAAACCCGTGTACATATATTAGAGCAATGAATCCTAAAAGTGAACCATTGTCATTCTGAAATAAGTAATGAATCATATACATATTCATTTAATCATTCTGAAGCAAGCACAAAACCTTCACTCATCTTCATTCAAAATAAATAAGTAACTTTAACATTCTTCAATCAATCAATTCATAATCAAAACATAAGTGTTTAAGCCCAGATCATCAAGAATACTTCATTGAAAGACAACAGAAAAATACAAGAAGACTGATTAAAATGATCATACATCCTTTCCATCAACACCGTACTTTCTATATGTTCTTTCCTCAAATAATATCTACGTGTATATGCGATTTTTGGGAGACAAACCTGTGTGTATGCGACTTACCAGTATCACACTCGCATGTGTACGAACCTTGCAGACTATAAAACTCACGTACAGATCTACAATTTCTGATTCAGAAATTCGCTGCAACACAGAACTTCAGACATACCCAGATCTTGACATACATAGAAAAGTCACGCATTAATACATTATCAACATAGATCATATCACCTCATAATCAAAATTGTCATCTCATATCTGTTGGATATGATTCACCATCAAATTCCTGGATGCATACTTAGTTATAGATCAAACAAACATCAATAGCCCATTACATTCATATTTTCTTCAAATATACCTATTCATAAGATATTCATCACTTGCACACTTACTGTAACTTTGATCTTCACCCCCTTATATAAATTAGCCCTTATCCAATACCACAGGTCAAAACCATACTCCAGCTAAGGGTTTTCTTAGACGAGATCAAAACATCTATTGTTGGTCTCAATACCATAGGGAAATACCATGGTAAATACCCTCGATATTTAGAATACCATGGTGCAGAAACTAGTCGCGCATTTCCTTCTTCATGCTCACATTTGTATGCGGTTTTGCTTAATAGAGCCCACATATACTTCATGCAATTTCAACTTTCTCATTCCTCTGCCTCTGAACTGCTATGCCTTTGTCAAAAAACTTTGTCGTAGACACATCTTGTTGACATCTGTATCAAGTTGGTTTCCATCAAAGAACAACTCATCAAGTAGGTTTCCATCAAGGACAACTCATAAGGTAGTTGCCATCAAGGACAACACATAACATAATTCATATTTCCAACAATCTCCCACTGAAAATAATATGACATGAGTTTATTTAAGAAGTCAGCATGTAGAATATAAATTTGTAGGCCGACAACAAGGTGACTTGATGGAGGAAGCATTTGACATAAAAAAATATATTTGACTTGGACTTTAAAAATCCTAAAAGCCTAATTGTATGTTTGTCTTTGTGTGAATAATATTCAATTGTTTATTTTAATATGAGGCTTGCTGACGTAAAAATAGACCTTTACCAAATTTTTAAATTCAAAATATTGTAGATCCAGTCTATCAAACATGATATGCAAACACTGTAGATCTTGTATATTAAACATGATATGTAAACACTGTAAGGGAATTACTCACAACTTCCATTAACATCAGAACTTCTCGTTATGTCATATTAGTAAAAAGATTCTACATGCTTTCCCTCGGCTCATCTAAGGATATAGCCTCCTTTTTATCTTTTTCCTTCATTTCAAACACATATTTGATTCATATCTTTAATATAAATTAATTAATAGTTCAATTAATAACTTCTGTATATACTAATTTCTTTACAACAAAGTAATAGAAATGTTTTTTTTGATTGGAAAAAATAAATTATGTTTTTATACATCAAATTAAATACATATAATACATCTGATAAATACATTAAACAAAATCCATAGTGTGCACTGTGGAGAAAAAATACAAGGACAAACATTTTTTCCCTTAAAAAAAAGCTGAATTTTGTTGGACAAATCTGCCTTTCAACTTGTATCATTAGAGGCTTGACACCATATTCTTACCTTTCAATTACTCAATTTAGACTGACAACAATGATACCAGATTCTAAACCAACATTTAAAACAATGGAAGTTTCAAATATTTCCATTAAATAATAAACTACTCACCAATTTACAAATCATTTTAACTTTCCTGAAAAAAACACTTATTCTTCATTCCCAAAAATAAAAATACACTATCTTATTAAAAATGTTGAAGTTTAATCAATACAAGATCCATGATATTATCATAAGACATATTTCTCCTTTTGAAAGCTCATTTCATCATTAAAAATCTGTAAAAAAAAATTCCACTTTGAGAAAACTAGGATCATTTCATCATTACAAATTTGTAATTTTCTTTCCTAAATTCTAATGAAAGGATGCTCATTTTATCATTACAAATTGTAATTTTTTCCCTTAACTTCTGAGAAAAACATCCATTGGAATAGTTTAATCCTGGATTTCATAGTCAATCACTCCTATGAGATTTTCCCCTAAGATTGGTAGGATAAAACCTCATGCAAATCAACTGATCTAGAACTCATGGATTCATCAACACAAATTGTCATGGATTCTCAACACATTGTTAATGAAAAAATTATTAAACCATGTTCATCAATTGACTCTCTAATGGGGAGAGATACATGTCAAGCCATGATTTTGTAACAACCTGTTCATCATTTGAATACATTGGTAAACAAAAAATATGTTGATCCCATTATTGTTGTAACACAAAAAACAACCCTCCATTGAATTTATTGGAAACTTTTTTGTTAATTTTACTCATTTCATGGTTCTTATTTTATAAATTTTGTTTTTGCCTCCAAACCAAAAATGAAAAATGCCATGGCGTCTACAACTCCAGATGACTATAATTATACTCCCCTTTGTCATCTCCTATAATTGTTCCCCTTGTCTTGGTCTGAGATGTTAAAAGAATAAATGCCACTATTTCCTTACTTCAGAGGAATTGTGTGGTGATCATGATGTTAATGGAGGAAAAATGTCGTTGTCAAACCATGGGAAAGATGTCACTGCAATGACAAAAGGGTAGATGAAGGTTGGCTTGACCATTTTCAAGAAGAGACACCTATCGACGTAGCTAGAAAATCAAATATGAATCAACATGTACAAATTAGAATATGATATGAATCTAAGGAAACCTTGGGAAATAAGTCCTAATGATCCATTTTGAATACCAAACTCACTCGATGCACCCACATGAGTCCACATAATGATTCCTTCCTCATCATGTTTTGACCTCATCATATATTGCTTTGTTAGTTGTAATCATCATATTGAAGTGTCAGATATAAAATTCTAGGCTAAATCCTTTTTGTAATATTCCATCATTCAATCATAATAAATATTTATTTTTCATCATCCTCCCATAAACTAAGGCATTTGCAATAAATAAATATGTTATTAATTTTATTGCATTTGTTTTTTTACATGGATCAGAAAACCCATTAAACATAGTTGAAAAATGGACATTCTGCATAGAAGTTTCTTGTTATCCCTATCTAGGGAAAACAATGATTACCTATGTGCTATGTAATAACCAAAAAAATCCTCCAAAGGAAAATGAATGTACCTCGAAGGACAAAAAACAATTAAGCATATTATATTGCATTGATAGAAGGATTGGGAACAACTAGGGAGTATGGATCCAATGGAATTATAGTCTTCACCAATTCTGAACTTATGTGCAACCAGATGAAAGGCGTATACCAAGTCAAAAAGGAGAGGTTAAAACAACTACATGGAGAAGCAAAAAATATTATTAGTCAATTTCAATCATTTAGCATAAGACATTGTGCAAATGTTAATAGGATGTCTAATGATCTATTGTATGGAGAAATGTCAATTCAATATATTTGTGTGAAAGATGAATTGGTGTTACGAAGCTCTCCATCAAAATTTATTGATGGACATTGTAAGATATATTTGATATGTGTGTGTGTGTTTTTAGTTATAAATGTGTTTTTTTTAATGACCATGTGTTTTTTCAATACTATACTAAGTTTTCCCCCACTATGTAAGCACAACCTGGTGAACTAAACATGTTTTAGAAAAAAATGTATTTAATTCTCAAAATGTGCATTTAATCATTTGTGTTTCTAGTATTGAGTATATTTCAAATGAAGAATTTACACCAAATAATTTTGAAGAAACCCTTGGATAGTTAAATTAATTTTCCGAGTTCCTGATTTTTTTAAATAACAATTTTAAATATTTTTAAATGCATGAGGTAACCTCAAGTGTATATATATATATATATATATATATATATATATATATATATATATATATATATATATATATATATATATATATATATATATATATATATATATTTCATGGATCGAGGGCATGGGTCATCACATGAGCATTTTCCACTTGATTCTTTGAGGCGAGCATCAATTGAGTCTCATGCATCGACAAGAGGGTGAATTTCTACGCATGTTGATGGATTTGAGCATGGATGGAAGAGATTATCAAATGAATCAGGGGAGGTCCATCATTCATTACATCATGATAGTGCTATATATATGTTTATGTGAAATATTTTAAATAATATTTGAATATAATCATATTTACATAGATATGAAATTGTTTTTTTTTTTCAATTTACCTTTATTAACTTATAATAAATTTGATCTTTTTTAGTAGCATCCACTAGGTCGAAGAGAGTATCAAATCAATCAATGAAGGTCCATCATTCACATCATCATGGTATGGTATATTTATGTTTATGTTCATTTAATTAAATGATAAATAGGAAGAATAATATGTACATACTGTTAGGTTCCTATACCAATAGGAGTCATAGTTTTGAATGGCTGAGATTAAATCTATAATAAGTACATAAATTTTCTTTTTAAAAATGTTTTCCATATTTTCAGAAAAAAATAAAAAAAAAATAAAAAAAAAATAAAAAAAATGAAAAATGATGTAAAGAGGGTATGCCCTAAAAGAAAAATCAAAGGGCAAAAAGAATAAAAAAAGGTTAGAAAAAAATGAAAAAATGAACCCCAAGAAAAAGACCATGAAAGTGAGCAAGTCCAAATGCCAATCCTAGTTACCTTGGAAGTAAAATAAAAGATCATGTGCAACTTGTACTTTATGCAACAATCCATGATAGTCAAAGTGTTTAAACTTGGCTAGTTCATGTTTTCAATTTCATGTTGTTAGATAGAGAATAAAAATATGACCAAGCTGTTTAATCTTGGCAGATAATTAGATTAGGTAGACTAAATAAGAGAAGCTCAACTGTTTAATCTGAGCCCTTGGATGTAATAAGGTTAGACATAGTTAGATTACTATTGTAAAAGAAAAGAAAAATGTTTTGATAAGGGTTTTCCAACTTAAGTGCACCCTAATAAAGAGAAGTAAGAATGGTAGGATGAGTAGATGGGTAAGTGGAAGAAAGGTTGCAGAAATTATGATGATTGGTTAGACTAAAAGCAGATTAATCATCCTCATCATGAAAGTTCCAAATGTAAGTGGGGAATTGAGCATGCATAAAGTTTACAAAGTCAATTAATTAACTTCCCTCATTCATTTCACCTTTTACTTAACTAATTTCCCACAACAAGTTTTAAGTACCCAAAGTCTTAAGTCAAAGGGGCTCAGAGCATTTCTCTGACTTCTGGAGGGACCGGACCCTCGGCCCAACGACTTATAGGTCCTAAGTACTAAAAGTCCCCTCATGAACATTCACCCCCTTCAATTCACTCATACTCCCCAATAAATCCCTTTTCCTAAGAAAAACATCATATTCTTAAAGAAAAGTCATTTTACCCTAATAAACCCCTTTCTCTAAGGATAAGACCTTGTTATCCTAGAAAAAGTGATCATCCCCCATGAAAAACCCCTTTTTTTCTCAAAAACTCAAAAACACTTCAAGCCTAAGTATAATGTGTTTACAAAAATCAAATAAAGTAGATACATCATACTATAGCGCTTTCATTTCCATATTAATTTCTAACTCTATAATTATTAATTCTCGAAAGTAAGCACCCTTCCCCTATAGTTATATAATTAAAACCCTTATATTAACACCCCGCCCCGAAAAGTTTGAAACATAAACTTTATAATAGACCCTATGTTGATAAAACCAATTAATTAATCGATCTACAGTTAATTAACATTCGACTTCTGCCAATGAAATCACCCCCGATGCCCTTAATCCACCATAATCCATTGATTAACTTAATCCTGCCACTCTTAAACCTTTGCTGAGCCCCTCCATTAAACTTCACGTCAAAGCTCCACCCCAATCACCGTACAATCTGCTCCCCATTAACCCAACGGCAGATGATCATATCAGGCGGCCTCCAACATCCGACCTTTACCCGCCCGATATGGGTGGTTTCCCTTGGGCCCTCGGTGCTACGTGGCACCCGATGAGTGGAATCGGGCGACCTCCACTCAAAACCGCCCATGAATCATAAGCGGTGTGATGGCCCTTTCAATACCGCTTCCCCACCATTTCAATAAACCACCCGTCCATTCATTTAATTGACTTTCATGCCATATTTCGAAATTCTGCCGGTTAAACCTTATAACGTAAAAACCTGTGTTTTCATGGTTTTCGCCCGTTTTACTGTGTAAACCTATGAAACCCTCCAGCATCTCCCTGAACCTATGCAACAAGATTTCACCATCTGTTTTCAGTCCAAAACTCCATTGCGACCCCTTTCCCAGTCATCCCTGTGCCAGAGAGCCATCAAGCGCCCTTCATGAAGACCTGTATTCTCTTAAATAATATTGAATTTTTTCAAGTTATCAAACTAAGATCAGAGCTTGGATAAACAATTCTGATACTAGTCACAGAATTGGTTTATTCCAAGAATCAACAGAAAATCTCATTTAGAACTTGTGCTCAGAGGATGAACACAATTGTACAAGGAAACAGAGAAGAAGACACCTACACAGAGCATTGACAGTCAGAACAGAGCAACCAAACAGAGAATACAGTTACAAGGCAGATGAATAAAATAGGCATGGACTTAACCTATACCCACTACCTGATGCTAATATACACAAGAACAAAAGAAATTACTGATTGAAATACATAGTAAACAGTAAAATATACAGTGAAGGTAAAAGGACACAGTAAAGAATAGTCAAAGTGTATCAGGGTTAAAGAGCATCAGATTGAAGACCAAATCAAGTAAATTATCTAGCATGAAGATAAACAACAGGGAAGATAGTTACAGAGCATACAGATTCATGTCAAAGTGAAGACAGATGAAAAAACAGAGCGGTAAAAATAAACAGTAAAAGTAAATAGTTAAAGTAAACATGAAGGAAATAAAGGTTAAACAAAGATGAAAACACTTTCACCAGAAACAATGAAGTTTATCCTTCAAAAATCTAAAAGGTAAACAAGGAATGATATCTCAGAATTAGCTTAAATGCTCTCCGTTTTAACTATTTACTTTCTATATGTTTTCTACTAAAGTGTCTTGGTCTGGGAATTCTTAATTGCTCCTTTACTTCCGTAGTTTCCCCCCCTTGGGTCCATAGTAAAGGATTCTTCATTTCCCTTTGTTCTGGTTAGGACTACCTCTTCCATTTGAACCTACAGATTTGCTTTTAGCTGTGCTAGCCTACCCTGTGAACTCTTACTTTAGTGATTGATCAGATCTAGTTAAGCCACTCTTTGATTGACTCCATAGCTCAAAGACCTGAATACTTGTTCTGCCCATCCGTTTTCTTAATTCCACCACCCAATCAAAATAAAACATCATGAGCACTAATAACTAGCCTAAAATCCCACCCAAAAAAAATTTAAATTATAAAGAGAGAGCCCTCTCTCAACTTATGTTGGTTAGAACCTCAGTCTAAAAGATTAGGTTTGTAGTTACCTCAGAAATTTCTTTCTTTAACCTTGAGAAAATTTTGAGTGATAACACATACATAAATCAAATAGAATCTTGTCGATTTAACTTAATTAATTTATTATAATTCCTATTTCTTTTTAGAAGCCTCTCTCACTATGTCGTCATGTGAGGGTGGTCAACATTCTCTCTGTGGTCGATATTCTCTCGATGGTCAACAAGCTCAATCAACTCATGTAATTGGGCATGATGGTGCTCAACCATCTCTGGGTGGTCATCAATATCACTCGAATCATCATGATCCTTATCATTTTGGTAAATTATATATATATATATATATATATATATATATATATATATATATATATATATATATATATAGATATATATATATATATATATATATATATATATATATATATATATATATATATTATAATTTTTGTAACAAATTTGTACATGTAAATGAATTGTATGTACATATAAATGTACATGTATATCTTTCATGTGTATAAATATGTTTGAACATGTTTTTATATTTATGTAATTATATTGATGCCGGGGGTGAAAATGTTGATCGAAGTAAACGTAGGCAAAGCAAGGAAATTCAATAATAAGACCATATGCCAAATACTACCTATCCATATGATAATATTGATGATATTCCTTGTGAAACAAATGTCCAAAAATGTATGTTACAAAGGTGCATAGATCATTATTCAAAATTGAAGAAATATCTTGCAAGTTTGGAGCTCTCTATAGAGATTCAACAAAGCTTAGAAATAGTTGTGCACTCTCTAAGCTCATTTCTTGATATTTACAAAAAGCTTGGGCCAACAACTGATTTCTTTATAGATATGATGAGGCGTAAAAAGGAAGAAATGATGGGTCCCAATAAATGGGCCAAGGTAAGTAGAAGGGTTACAAAAGCACATGCAAAATCTATGTTTAATTTCAAAGAAGGGCCTAAAAGAAAGATGATCAAGGTGCAATATTTCAAGCACCTTAATATAGCCCACCATTTGTATGATAGGTTCCTTGCATCGTATTGAACGCTTCCATATAATGACGAGGTTCCACATTATTTAAAAAAATTATTTTATGCAGAATTATTTTTGGTTATGAGACCTAATCATACTGACCTTCCATCTAAATTTTATGGTACCGGGAGAGGTGAGACATAAAAACGTAAGGGTGAATTAAGGGATACTGAATTTCATCGCCCTCTACCACCTTTGGTACCTCAACCTCCTCAACTGGTAACTTTGCAGTCAGAGACAGATGCCACTTCTCAAATTGGTCGAGAAGCAAGGGATGCCATTATAGACAACATCTAGACTGCATTGACTGGAATTTATGTCAGTCTAAATCGACAAAGAGAACGAGATGGTCCACGTGCTAATTTTGTATAAAAATATATATGAGGAGATAGATAATACAAATATTGAAGAGGTTAAATCATATGCAAAGGGTTGTCATGATGGTTGGTAAGACCTAATTGGTCATGTGGAAGAGGGCATGGGATCGGTATGTGTTAATGGTTAAGGTGGATATTTTAATGTAATGTAATGTATGTGTTAATGTTGATTCACATATATTTTGTTAATTTTTTCAAATATAATCTAACACGAATTTATCATATGTTCACCATTTGTAGTTAACTCGTTTGTTCAATGAAAATTTTGATAATATCATGGTCTGAGGTTCAAGTTCCAATCAAGATATGTTTAGAGATGTTGTTTTTTCTTGTTGAAGGGTTCATGTTGATACTATTATTCTACTTTTATATTAATACTGTGAAGACATTTTTAAAAAAAAATATTTACATATATAATTAAATGTTAACAGATTTTGATTCCATCCGATGTTTTCAACATATCACCACCCTCTTCCTCCCTATGAGGAGATGTGTCAAATATTTTCTTGTCACAAGTATTGAATATTTCACCTTTTTTTTGTTATAAATTGAAGAAAGTTTCATTAAAAAATGAGATCTCTATCTTACAGTTTTAAAATTTTCAAATTTTAGGTTTGTGGAGATGGTTTCTGTTCGCTAGGGACTTTAGCGATGGATTCAACAATGGGGATAGGATTGTCTAAACAATTTGAAGAAGTTGTTTAATTTTTTTTTTAATATTGTGATTTTATGCATTTTTATGTGCAATTTAAAATTTTTAATATATACATGTACATGTATTTTACATGACATCCATGAAAGTGAAATGCAGGGGGAACACCACAAGGTATTGCATGGAGTTTCAAACTTGAGTCGGTTACAGGGATTGAATTGTCTAGACAATTTAAAGAAGTTAATAACTGATTTTTTTAATATTGCAAGTTTATGCATCTTCATGTGCAATTTAAATTTTTTAGTATATACATATACATGTATTGTACATGTTATCCATGAGGGTGCAATGCATGGTGAACACCACGAGGGCGCAATGGAGGGGGAACACCATGAGATATTGCATGGAATTTGAAACTACTTAAAATTTTGTTTTGATGATTAGATTCCAATTTAATTTTAAAACATTAAAATTTGATTTTAAAGTACATAATATTATGTATATATGCAATTACACGTGTTGTGAAGGGCACCCATGATTCTGATGAGAGCACGAGGATGTTGATAGATCATATATTTTAGCGAGATTCTCTTTGATGCAAATTTTCATTTTACAGTCTTTTTATTATATTTACTTTTATCATGATATAAATTTTGGACATATTTTAAATAAAACGCTTTATTATGATTTAATACATGTTAATTTTGGAGTTTATGTACATTTTGCATGATGATTCTTATAATTGTGCATTATAAAACATGGTACAATTTTCATGATGCATGGTTTGATGCTTAATGGTTTTACATATTTAAGTTCATGCATATGAAGCAATGAAAGTAAATTTGTATTTAGTTGGTACATTTTTCATGATGATTCTTAAAATGTTAGTAGATGATTCTTAGGTTTTCTTCAAAATTGTTTTGTCAAGTTATTTAATGAATAGTAAAATTGCAAATTACAAAACATAGTACATTTTTCATTTGAATAGTAAAATTACAAATTACAAAACATGGTACATTTTGCAATTGAATGAATCTTATAATGGTATAGATGTCTAAAACAATCATAACTTAAAATTGCATTATAAAATATGGTATACATTTTGCATTCATGAATAGATAATCGTCTTGTATAAAAGAGATACTATGGATGTGGGTTGATAGTTAACTTTTAATATAAAGTTGTTCATGCAAACATACTATAAAATTGCAATATAAAACATGGTACAATTTGTGTGACGCATGATTTGATGCTTATAGGTTTTCGGCATATTCAAGTTCATGAATATGAAGCAATGAAATTAAATTTGCATTTAGTTGGTACATTTTGCATGACGATTCTTATAATATTAGTAGATGATTCTTAGGTTTTGTTCAAAGTTGTTTTGTCAAGTTATTTAATGAATAGTAAAATTACAAATTATAAAACATGGTACATTTTTCATTTGAATAAATCTTATAATGGTGTAGATGTCTAAAACAATCATAACTTAAAATTTCAATATAAAACATGGTATACACTTTGCATTCATGAATAGATCATCATCTTGTACAAAAGAGATACTATGGATGTTGGTTGATAGTCAGCTTTTAAGATAAAGTTATTCATGAAAATATATTATAAAATTGCATTATAAAACATGGTACAATTTGCATGATGCATGGTTTGATGCTTAATGGTTTTACATATTTAAGTTAATGAATATGAAGTAATGAAAGTAAATTTGCATTTTGTCGGTACATTTTGAATGATGATTCTTACAATATTAATAGAATATTCTTAGGTTTTGTTCAAAGTTGTTTTGTGAAGTTATTTAAAGAATAGTAAAATTGTAAATTGCAAAACATGGTAAATTTTGCATTTGAATGAATCTTATAATGGTGTAGATGTCTAAAACGACCATAACTTAAAATTTCATTATAAAATATGGTATACATTTTTCATTCATGAATAAATCATCATATTGTATAGAAGAGATAATATGAATGTGGGTTGATATTTAACTTTTAATATAAAGTTCATGAAAACATACTATAAAGATGAATTATTAAACATGGTACAATTTGCATGATGCATGGTTTGATGCTTAAAGGTTTTACAAATTTAAGTTCATAAATATGAATCAATGAAAGTAAATTTACATTTAGTTGGTATTTTTTGCATGATGATTCTTATAATGTTAGTATCTATGATTCTTAGGTTTTGTTCAAAGTTGTTTTGTCAAGTTATTTATGAATACTAAAATTGCAAATGACAAAACATGGTACATTTTGCATTTGAATGAATCTTATAATGGTGTAGATGTCTAAAACAATCATAACTTAAAATTGAATTATAAAATATGGTATACATTTATGAATAGATCATATTCTTGTATAGAAGAGCTACTATGGATGTGGTTTGCTAGTTAATTTTTAATATAAAGTTGTTCATGCAAACATACTATAAAATTGTGTTATAAAACATGGTACAATTTGCATGATGCATGGTTTGATGCTTAAAGGTTTTACATATTTAAGTTCATGAATATGAAGCAATCAAAGTAAATTTGCATTTAGTTGGTACATTTTGCATGATGATTCTTATAATGTTACTATTTATGATTCTTAGGTTTTCTTCAAAGTTGTTTTGTCAAGTTATTTAATGAATATTAAAATTGCAAATTACAAAACATTGTACATTTGCATCTGAATGAATATTATAATGGTGTATATGTCTAAAACAATCATAACTTAAAATTGGATTTTAAAATATGGTATAAATTTTGCATTCAGGAATAGATCATCATCTTGTATAGAAGGGCCACTATGGATGTGGGTTGATACTTAAATCTTAATATAAAGTTGCTACCTAACTTTTGATACCCTTTGTAATAGTTACAGTTTCCCCATAACATATTTTCAAGTGATGTATATTTAAAATTAAATGATAAGTAGAATGCATGGGTCATTTTGAATTTCATTATTACCCACAAAAGTTCTCATGCATCAACCCTAGCTTGCTTGTTCTAGTTAACTTCCAACTTTTTGTTTGATGTAAGGTTTCAAGTTATAGTCTGTGAGTTTAATCAATAATAAACATTATTTAAAACATGTTACATTTTGCATGATGCATGGCTTAATGCTTAAAGGTTTTAAATTTAAGTTCATGAATATGAAGAAATGCTTGAAAATTCGCAAAATTACAAAACATGATACATTTTGCATGAACGTGAATCTTACAGTGGTGTAGATGTCTAAAACAATCATATAACTTAAAATTGTATTAAATACTATGTGTGGAGCATGAATTGTTATTTTTAATAGGTTTTGTATGCACTTCATGTATATACAAACAAAATAAAATGATTTTTTAAAATAATGATTTCTTTTCTTAATAATGCATTTTTTATTATGGTAATATGATTTTAATAAAGTAGACAATGTTACTAAAATAACAATAAAAATATTTGAAAAGATAAAATCATGGTCCATAAAAAAGAAAAATGCAATGAAAACATGATAGTTGTACAATCGACAACAAACAAGAAAATTGTGAGATCCTACATCCTTACATTATAGTGGTATTTGGGATCTTTGAATTTCTTTTTAACTTAACAACAAAGGCACCATATTAATGAAAACAATTTTGTAATACTTAGTACTAGCTAGAATGGACAACTTAAGAGTGGAAAAAAAGAAAGGCTAACAATATAATTGAACTCTTTCTCAAAGATGAATACAAGGAGAAAATATTGTTGGGTGGTTCAATTAAAAAAATTCTAATCGAATGCCATCCTCAATGATCCATTCATGGTCAACTTTTGGCATTATCCATTTTTTAACTTTTGATTTTTCTTGATTGAACTTCTATCAACTTTATGTGTGTTTCACACACTAAGTGACTATATCGTCAACTTATGGCATCAAGTTGATAGCCTTGAAAGTAAACACTACTCTCAGTTTGATGAGTTTCTTGGAAAATAAAATTTTAGTATAATATACCCTCTTTCATATATAAAACCATTATCATGATAGTCTTCCAATAACTTCATCTTTTGTTCAGTGCACCACATCAAATAATACTTGACAATCTTCTATGGTGTTAATGGGTGAAACTATAGCCAAAACATCTCATTCACAATAAAAAAGTGTAAATTCAGATCATAATTAACAAGAAATTATTTATCAACATGTACTTGATTTTATTATCTATTTAGATCTATATTTTAACTATTATCTAGATACTTATACACAATTATTTTAAATACATTAAAAATATATATATCCTTTGAAAGCAATTGAAATGTTACCTTCTCTAACAAGATCAGAAACTCCATCCCCTTCAAATGACACCATAGTCTCCTCTGAATCCATCTATTTGAAGCTTGTGACCAACACTTTCCCCTTTGTATTAATTTTTGTATGTTTCCAAGCTTTTACATACATATTATTTTCACAAACATCATTGAATTGTGTGTCTTCTATGAAAACGGGACAAAAACAAGATTATTTTCTTTTATCAAATGAAAATTCATTTCGATACTCTTTTGTATTAATTGAATACAATTTTTGAGTCCATTTTACTATTTCAACTTCATATGTAATTGATCTATCAACATCTCGGACTTCAACATGCCAAAAAAGCTATAGTAAATTCAAACAAGAATTTAAATATGTTATTTAAAATACAATTTATATATGAAATATAATCAACGATCAGTTATTTAAAGTATACAATTTATAAATGTTTAAAATTAGATAATTAATAAAAAATTATCATATTTTAAAATTATATACAGGTTAATGTATATGTACATACCTGTCTACCTCCCTAGATGGGTTAGTTTCACGGCTTAGTGCAACAATGCACCATTAAAAAACTTGTTTAGCTAAGACAATTCGATTTGCAGAGTGTTCGATTTGATATCTTCGAAGTGCTCATTTTATACATGCCCCTGCACTGTCATGTTCTCCTTTTCCATGACCAGTCTCAAAGAAATTCTAACAATGTTTAATGTTGGTTTTCATATGAAGATGACACAACCAAAAGAATGATCATGAAGATTTGAATTGACCTGCACATCCATTTGACCATATCCAATTTTCATTGAATTTTATCCACGACCTTTTAATGAATCATAAATCTTATCAAAGTAATGTTGTAAAAAATGTGTATTGTGTGTATGATCATTGTTGGTATAAAACTGATATTATTTAATAACGTGTTGATTCTCACTGGTTATTTCTATATGATCAAATTGTATTCAGCATGTCTATATATGTTGACACCTAATCTTCATGATTGGGTGAATTTTGTGTAAATAATTAAATTAGGAATGTGAACAGTCATCGGGAGATGAACTGAACAGTCACTCCCTATTGTATATAACAATGACCTACCTATGGAATAATACGAATCAGTTTTACTGCCTATTGGAGTTACTACCTGGCCTGACATGGTATCAGAGCCAGCTCCTTGTTTTAGCTATTATGCTCCTGTAACTCCTCTGTCCTAGCCTCTGCCTCTGCCTCTGCCTTATTCCCCTCAGTCCTGAAATAACCTGCCTCTGCCAGCACTGCACATCTGTCCATACTGTCCAGACAGAAGCGTTGTACGTTAAATTTTTTTATAGCACTGTCATTACTTTGATTCCTTAGCAATCGATGTTTCCTTGAATCTGCGTTGAATGTTGAGTGGTGTATGTTGAATGAATCTGCGTTGAATGCGGTATTGAATCATAGTAACGCTGTCCATATCTGTTGAATCATATTAACGCTGTCCCATATCAGTTGAATGCGGTATATGATATCAGTTGAATGCGGAAGGGTCTAGACGTTTTAAGGATGGATTGCTCGAAAGTTTTTTGAAGCTAAACGAAGGGAAGCTGCAGCCATTTTTTATTCAAAAGAATACTCGTAAGTGGCTTATGCGGAGAGCATACATTCGCCTCCATTCAGCAGCCATTGCTATACAGGCTGGAGTTCGTGCATCTTTTGCACGTCAAGCATATTTTATGAAAAAAAAACAATTGCTGCAGTTAAAATTCAGGTATATTTTCGATGTGCTAGAGTGGTCCTGGTGTGACATGCAGTTAAATTTGTAGATGAAACTTGAAGCTTGTATCGACATTTGAATGGTAACATTTGAATGCGGAAGGGTAACTGTCGGTATCGATTGGTATATTTAAATCATATTGAATGGACAACACATTTAAATCATATATATGGTATCGATTGGACAGCGCATTTTTAGTGTATCTTTAAAATATCTTTAACGCTGTCCCATATTTTTTAAAACACATTGTCCAGCACTTTAACGCTGCCATATTTTTTATTACTAGCTTCAAGGTCTAGAGAATCAAAGGAATTTATGGTGTTTTCCTTTCAGTGAGCTTTGAAATTGTGATGCCGTTGCTGCTCCAACTTTGTAGAGCTCGCGGTTGATGCCGTTGCTGCTCCAACTTTGTAGAGCTCGTGGTGAATGATTGATTATTGACTGTGATATGAATTAAACAACCAAAATTGTTTCCCACAGAAATTTTTGAGTACAATTTCACTGTATATCAGCAGAAGTATTTTTTCTATCAGCAGAAGTATTTTTTTACAGAATGCATTCAATCATCTCTATGGTAGGAATAGTTCTCACTGGCAAGGAGAACTATCCTGAATGGTCTCGGATGATAAAACACACCCTCATCTTCAATGAGTTGTGGAAAGGAGTGTGTTTCAGAGAAGGAGACAATGACCCAGTACAGCCTACATCAGACAAAGAGCTCATCATTTGGGAAAACAAGAACAACAAAGCCTATGCATTAATCGCAACATCTATAAATGAAGAGGTGAGTCGCCATATTTCATCATATTCAACTTCCTTTGAAGCTTTACAAAAGTTGAAAGAACTCTATGACTCACATTCTACACTTGAAGTCGTCCAACTCATGATTAAACTCTTCGCTCTTGAACTGCAAAATAATGATCCTCTTGCTCTTGCATCTGAAGTAAAGTCTATAATGCATGATATCAAATCCACTAAGGTTGAGTTGGATATCCCTCTTATTGCTTTTCTCAAGGCACTTTATCCTACTTACTCCAATTATCTTGAATCTTTACAAGAAAATGGAAATCTTAAAGATATAACCTTTGACTCTCTTGTGAAAAAGTTTGTTGAAAGAGAGAAAGCTTTCGGAAAGAAGACAGCCCCTAAATCTTCTGAAGAGACTGTGTGCCTTGCTCATAAAGAAAAGCATCCTGCTCAAGATTCTACAAGAGGAAGAGGTGGACGAAGAGGAAGAGGAAGATATTTCAGAGGCAGGGGGGCAGACATTCTCAAGGAGAAAAGGTAGACTTACACTGCATTCGCTGCAAAAGAAATGGATCACATGATTGAGCAGAAAAGAAACCAACAGAAAGGTAAAACTGATGATACAAACAAAGGTAAAGCACCTGAATCCGCTCACTATGTTGAGGCACAATGTAACATTGGAGTAAATGAAGATTTGTTTAATGCTTCACTTGCTTCATGGAAAAATGATTGGTTTCTTGATTTGGGAGCAACCTGTCACATGACTCATAGAAAAGATTTTTTTGAAGATTTCACTGACAATGTTGATGGAGCAGTATACTTTGCAGATCAGTCAAAAATCAAGCCATCAGGGCTTGGCACAATCAGGCTTAAACTACCTGGTCTTCCAGACTTTCTTCTGGATCATGTTCTATATCTCCCACAGCTCAAGAGAAACTTGTTGTCCTTGGTCCACATCCGCCAGAAAGGTCACTCATTCATATGTTTGATGGCAAGCTTGAGGTAAGAAAAGCATCTGACCACTCACTTGTCATGAGGGGAATAGAAGAAGAAAGGCTTCTCAAACTGCAAGGAACCTCTGCTCATGCACAACATTTCTCATATATTTCTCATCATGAATAAGGTACACTTCCATCAAGTTTATTATGGCATGCTAGATTTGGACATTTAAACTATGATAGTCTCCGCTTATTAAAGAAAAATGGTGTTGCTGGTTTGCCTACAATTCCTAGGAAACATAAGCAATGTGATGCTTGCATTCTAGGAAAGCATAACACACAGTCTTTTCATGATTCACATTCAATAGCACATAGGAAAATTGAACTCATTCATTCAGATTTATGTGGTCCAATGCCTGTTTCTTCTGCAAATGGAAATAAATATATCATGACGTTTATTGATTACTACACCAGAATGTGCTGGGTTTATTTATTGAAGAACAAATCTGATGCTTTCCAAACATTCAAGAATTTCCATAAATGGATTGAAAATGATGCACAATATCATATTGGGTCTATTCGCACTGATAATGGAAAAGAATATACATCAAATGAATTTGAAAACTATCTTCGCCAACATGGGATAAAACATCAAACAACTGTGCCTTATAATCCCCAACAGAATGGTGTCGCTGAAAGAATGAATAGAACAACCTTGAATATGGTATGATCCATGCTTTTCTTCAAAAATGTAAAGATAATGTTTTGGGCTGATGCTGTTCTATGTGCTGCATATATAAAGAATAGATGTCCATCTAATGCTATAAGAAATAAGACTCCTTATGAATTGTGGTATGGACATGTTCCTTCGGTAAAACATCTCAGGGTCTTTGGTTCCACCTGTTATGCTTTGATACCAAAGGTACATAGAAACAAACTTGGTGCTAGAAGTTGTAAGTGTATCTTCCTAGGGTGTTCAAACACCTCCAAAGCATACCGCCTCTATGATGAAGTAAATAAAAAGTTTGTTGTATCTAGAGATGTAATTTTTCTTGAATCATCCAAATCTGACAATGTTGCTGAGCAACAACTTGATCGCTTGGATAGATTCGCAAAAAAAAAATCATTTCAAGAATTTGATAATCAGATTCCACACAATGAAGGGGGGATTCCTATATTAGATCAACATGTGGAATCTTCTTCTGAAGAACACTCTCCCCCGCATGAAACTCCAACAACGGATGATGCTTTAAGTGATGTAATTGATAGAATTGGGAGACTCAATATTGATTCAGTCCCAACTCAATCAACAGAGCAGCCTGGACCATCTTAGAAAGGTCCCCCAAAGTGGTTGACGAAGACACTTGAAAGTGTTCATCCTGATGAAATTGGAAAAATAGGAACCAGAAATTCAAACCGACAAAATGGAGGTGATGTAGATGACTCTAATTCACCTGTTGATATGGATGTTTCTTATGATTATGAATTGAACTTGTCTACAGATTTTGAACCAACTTCCTTCAAAGAATCTGCTTCTCATGATGAATGGAAAGAAGCGATGCAAAAGGAGTATGATGCCCTCATAAAGAACGACACTTGGAAGCTGGTTGATCCTCCATTTGGAACCAAACCAATTGGCTGCAAGTGGGTCTACAAGAACAAGTACAAAGCTGATGGCTCACTTGACAAGCACAAAGCTAAGCTTGTGGAAAAAGGTTTTGCACAGAAGGAAGGGGTCGATTATGAGGAAACTTTTCCCCCACAACAAAATGGGCCACCATCCGGACACTCTTTGCACTAGCAACTCAGAACGGTTGGAAAGTCCATCAAATGGATGTAAAAACTGCCTTCTTGAATGGAGATCTAAAAGAGAATGTTTTTATGTCCCAGCCTGAAGGATTTGCTGTGAAAGGACATGAACATAAAGTATGCAAACTTGTGAAGTCCTTGTATGGCCTCAAACAAGCACCGCGAGCCTGGTATGAAAAACTAACTGAGCATCTTCTAAAACTCAACTTCAATCATTTTGATCTTGATGATGCAACTTTATTTGTCAAGAAAGTGTTGAAGCCCCGAAAATTGGGTCGACAACAAGGTGGATACCCACCCTGTCCGGACCTTGGTTGGCAACTCCTTATCCGTTTGGTATAGCGGGTCCGACTAGGGATAATGGGACCAGTTTCCCAATTTAAGGGTGTGTGTGTGTGCAGAGTTGGATGATGCTGATCTAAGAGTACTTAAAGCTAATTTAATTCAAACTTTTAAACTAACTCTATGCTATTGTAATCTAATGAGAAAAAACACATCTAATTTACGCTAACCCGGGTTGTATTTCTTCTATTATGCGATCTAAAGAGATTTCAAACAATAACTAGTAATAAATATCATTCAGCTATCATAAGAATAGAAATCAATTAAGATAAACCACTTTGCATAAAAAGTCAGGCAAAACAGTTGTGAACAGCATATCGCATAATAAGTTATTCATATATCAAACATAAATAAATGACTCCACCGTACAAAAGTGCCAAATGGTAACTCACACATTCATGCAGTAACATATAAACAACTGAAAACTGTATATCACTTTAAGAATATAAACGGAAATGGTCAAGAGATAAAAGTACCATGTATGACTGGTTCCACTAATAAGCTTCAAGCAACAATGATTTATCTCTCCTTGCTCTAACATCTACTAAGAGTACAGAAGTGCAACATCAGTAGCAGATATCAAATGCAAACATTAATCAACCTTGATCCATCCATTCATCAAAACCCCCTCCGAGGGTGCAAAAGTGCATGTTCTGAGGACAAGTTTTTTGACAAATTTCTGGACCCTTCTCCTAATGCCTGAGAAGGGTTTAAATACTGTTAACTAATTAACTTAATTACATAAATTTAGGATACGGTTTTAAATGACCGCCCTTCTGCTAAAGCAAAACTATTTCTAAAAATTGAATCTAATTCCTAACCATTTCTGTATTTGCTCCTTAGTGCTGCAAGCATGCAACATTCGCCTGGGAAGAGTCGGCTGGTCACCTTCTTCTTTTGTTTGAGCTATGAAAATAGAAATAACAAGCGCTGGCACGACTTTCTGGTAAACTAGAAGATATTTTCGAGAATCTTCCTCTGGCTGGGTGTATTCACTGCGTGTATACTTGGTAATAACCCAAATTTCTCTCAAACTGATTCTGCTTTTGCTATTTCGGTTTCTGGCCTTGCGAATGACTGAACAAGTTAGGGACTTTGCTCTCTGAACAATTTTCTGCATCGAAAACTGCCTCCGTTCTTTGTTCCGGGCTTTTCTGGTGCGTTTTCCTTCTTTAGCGCCTTTTTTCCTTTACCAGGCATAAGCTTCAGGATCTTTTGTAAACATGTTGCTTTTGTGCGCTTTTGACTCTGAGCGTTAGATGGCCTATTGACATCCGCATCTGTTGAGTGATACTCTGGAATCTGTGGTCCTGTTGCATGCGGCATCCGTTTATGAAGGCATCTCTTCTCTGTTCTCCGAGCATTGATGCTTTCCCCCTTTCCTTAGATGTTTCCTGCACATTGCTTCATGTTATTTCCTATCTTACAGTTTACGTAAAGGAAAAGAGTAATGATAATAAAGATTGACATGAAAGCTTTAAGCTCTTATGAATGTATAAGATCATGACACCCATAGCGAACTGACTCTTCGAAAAACACAAAACTGTCCTTCTTGAATACTTTGGCGTACATTCATTAATATGTTTTAAGGCGCGTGCCCAATTTTGGTTTACGGACAACTTTCCTTGAATACTGCGCCGAGGAAAATTTGCGATGGGTGAGTTCTGTGACTCGCATCTCAGCATCGCGGATCGCGTCGTCAAGATGTGTCATCGCAGAAATTCATGATCGCATTTATCGCAAATCGCATTCATCGCAGATCGCAGATCGTGCTTAGTCATTCAATCATTGTGTGCTGCTTACGCGATGTTGCGATATGCGACGTCGCATATCGGCCGTCGGAGATTTCTTAAGATTTTTCATTTAAGAGCGCTTCATAATGTATGCGATGCGATGAATTTCGCGTCGCTTCTTCGCAGTTTATTATGCTCATAAGAAAATGTTTTATTCTCTTCTCGCGATGCGATACAGTTTTAAGGAGTTGAATACAAAAATTTTCATAAAATGTTTTTTTTGGATTTTTTATTAAGGGTCCCCATTTGCTTGGTTTTATTGCTAATACCAAACAAAAAGGGGGGTTGTTGGTGGCCACAACAATGGCGATTCACTGGGAAGAACCACTTATCTCTGCTTTTCTATTGAATTTTAACTTCCAAAGTAGAAAAATTTTCATAAGTCTAAATTTTGTTATGTACAGATAGAGTACATTATGCCTTATCCTATCAATGATATTTTGTTTCAACCTTTTTCTATTCCAATTGTTTGCTTCCTCAGGCTTTGTCCTTGTATTTACATCAGCCATTACTTGGTCTTTTAAAGATAAAATAAGGTCTTCTCTATGTGCTAGCTTTTAAAATATGCTCATTTGTCGTAGGTAGAGCCTCTGCTGCCAGCAGGCGTCCATAGCCTCGACAGGGTTATCTGTTACCCAGCAATGATCCTTTATCCTACTTAAGGCTATTTACAACTTTTCAGAGAAAAACCCATTTTGACACTTTTTTCCTTTTTTATTCTCTAAAGAACAATGTCTTGGTTTGGTGGCCAAATTATGACATAGTCATTCACTTGATTTACACTTTTGCTAAACAAGCTGGCTCATGATGAGACCCCTTCTCTTTTGATTGCAACAATCTTGAGTCGTTGCCCTGTTTTGGTGGACAGTATTGGCAAAGTCAGCAAGTTATAATATCTGTGATCATGATAAGTCGGCTCGTGATGAGACCTCTTATTCTTTGAGATATAGTGTTTTCTCGGATTGTTCCTCTGAATGCCGCGATTTCCTTTAGCAGGGAGGAAATCATTGTTTTTCCTTAAGAAAGATCTGGACGACAATAATAGAGTTTGAAAACAGCAGTTTTACAGAGAATCTTTATTTTATTATTGATACCTTTCATTGTGCTGATATAAAACTATTTTTTGCCAAAGGTTGCTTTCATCAAATTTTTTGAAGTTGAAACTAGTATCATATCTAGGCTAAAGGTTGCTTTCATCAATATTTTTTTTTCTTTTTTTTTTTTTTTTAACTCTATCTGTCAATAATAAAGATCAGATTTTTCGAAAAATTTTACTATTTGTACAAGCGGAAAAAAAATCCAAATTTGATAGAGAATTGGTGTCTTTTTCGTGAACCCCTATAGTAACCATCTACAACTGGTTTTATTTATAAGAAAGAAAATAAAAAACTAAAACTATCCTACAAAATAGAAGAATAATCTTCTATGGAAAATATATTTTAAGGATCTGTCCATTAACAGGCAAAGAATCCCTTCTACCTGCTAAATACTGCAACACAAACGTTGATGGGCCTATGACTTGTACAATCTGAAAAGGACCAAGCCACATCTTCTGAAATTTTGTATGTTTGCCCTTTTCTTCATGAGCCTTATCCCATTTCAAAACTAGATCTCCCATCTGAAAAAAAATTCTGGTCATTATGCTTGAATGAAAAGAGGATTTTATTAGCGCTTGGTGATGAGCATGGGTTTTCTTAGCTTGTTCTCGTCGTTCTTCTAATTTAATTATTTCCATTTGTCTTAATTGTAAGGAGGAAGTAGATACTTCATCGATGTATTGTACTAAAGACAAGGAGGGGATCACTAAGTGAGTTGGGAGAACCACTTCCTTCCCATAAACTAAATTAAAGGGAGAAGTGCCGATTGAAGCTTTCTTCATTATTCTATCTGCCCATAAAGCATTTACCAAAGTTTTGTGTCAATTCTTTTGGTTCTGGTCAACTGTTCTTTTAATAATCCTGATTAGGTTTTTATTTGTTGACTCTGCGGATAGTAGTTGGCCGAATATTTCAGTTTGAACCCTCTTTTAAGTGCAAACTCAGTCATTGCATTCCCAGAAAAGTATGAGGCATTATCAAACATTAAAGCCGTTGGCAATCCAAACCTAGTGATTATAAATTGATCTATGAATTCAATGATGTTTTCAGAATTAGCTGACTTGAGAGGAACTGCTTCTACCCATTTAGTAAAATAATCTGTTGCCGTGAGGATGTATCTATGCTGCTTAGAAGAGTGAGGAACGATCTCACCTATTATGTCCAAGCCCCACTGACTGAATGGTTGCTCGATGTTTACTGGCTGTAGTGGCATGGACGGTTTCTTTTGTCTCCCTGCAGTAGTTTGGCAGACTTGGCATTTCCTCACGTAACTGTGTGAGTCTTTGAACAGCGTGGGCCAATAATATCCTGCACGTAAGATTTTATGTGTAGTAGCATCTCCAGCATAGTGTCCGCCTGCTGGTCCATCGTGGGGTTCCTGCAAAACCTTTTCGGATTCAGTTTTCTCAAGACACCTAAGAAGAACAGAATCGTAATTCCTTTTAAACAGAACATCATTTATGAGCTGATATTGTTTAGCTTTCAATCTCAGAGCTCTTTTCTTGGTGTGATCCAGGTGTGATGGAGCATACCCATTCTTAAGATAATAAATGGTGTGAGCATATAATGATTCTGCATCGTTTAGGCTTACCTCATACATTTGTACCTCTTCAGATGAATTTTCAGGAATTTGCGATGCTCCAGCCAACATTTTGCAGAAGCCTTGACCTCTTACAATGCTTGCTGGTTTGATCTCAAGGTCGTATTCTTGTAAAGCAGTGATCCAATTTGCTCTTTTTTCACCCACATCCTTCTGTACTAGAAGATTTCTTACCGCTGGAAATGGTACTATGACCTTAGTATGGGTTTTAAGTAAGAAAGGTCTGAAATATTTGACCGCTTTGAAAACAGCATATGCCTGTTTCTCCACGTCTGAATAGTTGAGTTCAACACCTTGTAAATTCGAGCTAAAAAATGCGATTGGAGCTTCCGCTTTCTCTTGATTTGCTTGAGTTAGAATCGCAGCATATGATTTCTCTGAGGCAAATGTGTATAAGATAAAATATTCTGAAAAACTCGGGGTTGCTAAAGATAGAGTGTTAATCATAGCTTGTTTGATCAGGTTGAATGCTTCATGCTCATCTTGACCCCATTTAAAATTTGAATTCTTTTTAATCATGGTTTGCAAAGGAGAAACAATTCGTGAAAAATTTGGGACAAATCTCTTCACAAAATTGATTTGACCAAGGAAAGATTGCATGGCTTTTTTATTATGAGGTAGGGATATTTCAGAAATTGCTTTGATTCTGTGAGGCTCAATGTGAATACCAGATTTTGACACTATGAATCCTAGAAGTTTTCCTTCACTTAATGCGAAAAAAGATTTCTTTGGGTTAAGTGAAATTCCATACCTTAAACATCGTTGAAATATTTGTTCCAAGTCTTTGAGATGGTCGCTTCGCTTCTTGGATTACACTGTTATATCATCCAAATAAATTACTACAGATTTATTGACTAAACCCTTGAATGTGATGTCCATGGCTCTCTGAAATGTAGCGCCGGCATTGATCAAACCAAATGGCATCTTCCGATATGCGTATGTGCCCCATTTAGTTCAGAATGTGGTTTTGAACTGATCATCGGGATGTACCAGCACTTGATTGTATCCTGAAAATCCATCCAAAAAAGACATTAGTTCTGAGCCTGCTACTGCCTGTAATATCTGCTCCATAGGTGGGAGGGGAAAATTGTCTTTTTGACAGGCTTTGTTGAGATTCCGAAAATCGATGCAGATTCTAATATCTCCATTTTTCTTTTTAACGGGTACCATATGGGAGACCCATTTGGAATTTCTGACGGGAAAATTATTCTGGCTTTTAATAACTTATTTAGCTCAGTTTTTATCTGATTTTCTAAATTGGGGTGGATTTTTCTGAGTTTCTGTTGGACAGGTTTTTCGTTGTCAATCATAGGGATAGTATGTTGAATGATAGAAGTGTTGTATGTCTTCAGCTCATCGTAATTCCAGGCAAAAACATTTTTGTATTGTCTCAAAAGAGAAATATACGCTAGTTTTTCTTCAGGGGCTAGGTCGTGGCCTAGATTAACGTTTTGTGGTTTATCATCGGTTCCTAGGTTTACTAATTCGTAGTTCAGAGTTGAATTGTAGAGCTTAGAATTGGTAGACCTTTTAAACCGACTTTTCAAATCGTATAAGTATTCCAACTTAACCACCGATTTAGGTATAGCATTATCAGTGCTATCTTGTTGTATTTGTCGATCGTGATGGTCTTCGTCAATTATTTGATTGGAGTAGGATCCTTCAGAAGTGAGGAAATTTACAATATCAGGATCGTCATTGAATACTCTCCAATTTGTAATGTTGTCAGGGATGGACGGTCTAAAGATTAATTCTATTGAGAATCTATCTGGACTAAAATCTTTGGAGGGAATAAGTCTAGAGGCTACGTTAGCTAAAAGGTCTGCGCTCGCATTTTGGAGTCTTGGGATTGACGAAATATTGAATGCTATGAAATGCTCAGTTAGATCTTGTACTAAAGATTGATAGTGTTTCAAATGACCTGATAGGCAATGTATGGTGTTACGTACCTATTTGACGACAATCTCAGAGTCTCCGAAGACTTGAAGATACTTGACGTTCAACCCGATTGCTTTGTATAGGCCTTGCACCAAGGCCTCATATTCCGTTGTATTGTTTGTGCAATCGAATTCAAGTCTGCACGTAAGCATGGTCTTATTTCCTTCTGGACTAATCAGAACGCATCCTGCTCCTGCTCCTTCATTAGATTTAGAGCCATCAAAATATAATTTCCAAAACAAAGATGTATTTACAGGTTTATCTACAAAATTAACACACTTTGAATTATCAGTTTGGGAAAAAATTTCGACTTGGGACAAAACTGAATTTTCTAAGTAAAGTGATGTATGAGCATTGAAATTGTCGAGGAAAGAATCTACCGAGTAATTTCCTTTGATACTGCTGTTATATGCTATTGCTTCATTTTCTCCCTCCAATTCCGTTACTATGTACTTCTGGTGTAACTCTCGTTCAACCTTTATTTGATTCGGTTTACCATTGTAGGGTAACCACATGTGCGACCAGTCGGTTGAGAAGTATCTGTGGAGTTTTTCGGACCAATCCCTGCTAAGAATCAAGCCATAGAATTCTGGGATATCAGCTACTAGAATGTCAATAACCTGACATACCTTCAGGTTGGACGACAATCTTATGGTTACTTGATTAAGTTCACCAATCACTTCGACTTGAGATCGGTCAAGCTGAACTATGCACACTGCGGATTTTTGTGGTTGAACATTCAACTTGGCACATATCAATCTGTGTAAAATATTCGTTGAAGCACCATAATCTACCAAACAATTGTGCACATTTTTATTGAAAATTTCATAAGTGAGAAGAAAAGGGGGAGTGTGAGACCTTGATCTTCCTCCAATCAAGGCGATGTCATTTGGATCAATCTTATTGATCGTGTTGGTTGGAGGTCTTCCCATGTTGTGGGAGGCTACATCTGTAGGCAAAGATGTAGTAGGCATGGCATGTAATTCTTTCATCATTATCTTCTGTTGATGTTTCAATTTGCTCAATTCATAAAGGGTGATATTAGCCCTAGTCTTTTTCATGTCATCAATAGTATTGTACTCCATTTCATCCGACACTATCAGTGTTCTTGATGGAGGTGTTTGATCTGGTTGGACTGGGCTAGATTGAGTCGCTTTAGCGGTCGTTTTCTTTGTTGCGACTTTATCGTTTGCTGCAGGGCTTGTGCCCTTCTGCTTATGGGTAGTTTGGGGAGGATCAAGTTGATTTTTTCTTCATGTGCTAACCGGAAATGCTTCTTGATCTTCTTCTTGTGGAAGGATGAAATCCCACATTCCTTGTAGTTCCACAACTTCTTCGTCATCGGTCTGCCCTTCAGTGGTACTCTCTTCTTCGGATTCGACATTTGAGATAGCGTTGGGTGGTTTCACATCCATTGAAGGGCCTCTTTTAAAATCTCTGTAGGGCTTTTTCGAAGAAGTTTCTGCTACTTCTTTTTTTATGTCAATCATCTCATTGGACATGGTCTTTAATACTTTTTGCAATCCTTCCAAATCGAAAGGGTCTTTCGTTTGTTTCTTCTTGGAGTCTTCCTTGAAGGTGACTTTTTTAGATTTGCATTCCTCTATCACAGATCTCTTTTCCAGGGCTACTACGCGTTTCTCTACTGCTATCGCCTCTGTCAGGTTTTCAACTAAGGTTGTTTTATTTGCCCTATCCACGAAGATTGCTAAGTTTGATGGTAAGGCCGTAATATACCATTCACATCCTACTTCTTCGCTGGGTTGGGAAGCAGTGGGAATTTTGTTGAGGATTTTATTGAACCGTAAATTGAAATCTTTGATGGGTTCTCTAGCCTCAGCTTTAAGATTGGATAGGTCATTGATTAACGTTGTCGTTGATCTCTCATCACAAAACTTGGTAAGGAATCGATTTTGAAAAATGTCCCAACTTGTGATAGACCCGGAGGGTAATGAAAAGTACCATGACCCAGCTGTTCCTTGCATTGTATAGGGAAAAATCCGGACAACAACATCCTCGTTGGTAACTCCGTTGAGATTGACAGAAAGTATGAAATTGTTAATGTGCTCTTCAGCTAGCATGCCTGCTTCTGGATTGAATTTGGGTAGCCATTTCTCAGGATGGGCCGGTATTTGGCTCAGGGGTGGAGGCATTAAAACTTCCCCAGGATTGTTCCATGGAGACTGGGCCATCGTTGAGCTGCTAGTAAATGAAAGTGTAGAGGATGATCCCTAAGGCTGGGAATATGAAGATATTATGATCTTAGATGATTGAAGAAGAGGGGTTGTGGAAGATGGATGGGTGGTTTGGAATGAAGATGTGGGTGGCTGACTTCGCGGTGAGGGAGTTGAAATGGACGATGTAGATGAAAGAGTCTCACTGTCAGACTCTTGTGGTGATTTCCTTGCTCTTTTCCTGGTGGGGAGAGGGAATTCAGTTGGTTGGATGCCAAAATTTTCACTCTTTAATCTGGTCAGGGGATGAGCAGGATTGTACTGCGAAGTCACGCTGCTTTGAGATTTATCAGACCTCTGTGTAGAAATAGAAAATCCCTGGAGTTTGCGAATCAGAGTTTGAACTTCAGGGGGTTCAATGGTAGATTGGTCTGAAATATTAGGGTATGTAGCAGCGGTTAATACCCGAGCGACTTCTGACTCTGGATTTAAACGTACTGGGGAAGTCGGGGGAGTTGATGAGGGCAATTTACTCTCAGAATGGTATTTAGATTTTGATTTAGGTGCCATTCATAGTTCGGGCCCTCCTTCTAGCGCAAAATATGTTGAAGCCCCGAAAATCGGGTCGACAACAAGGGGGATACCCACCCGGTCCGGACCTTGGTTGGCAGCTCCTTATCTGTTTGGTATAGCGGGTCCGACTAGGGATAATGGGACCAGTTTCTCAATTTAAGGGTGTGTGTGTGTGCAGAGTTGGATGATGCTGATCTAAGAGTACTTAAAGCTAATTTAATTCAAACTTTTAAACTAACTCTATGCTATTGTAATCTAATGAGAAAGAACACATCTAATCTACGCTAACCCGGGGTGTATTTCTTCTATTATGCAATCTAAAGAGATTTCAAACAATAACTGGTAATAAAGATCATTCAGCTATCATAAGAAATCAATTAAGATAAACCACTTTGCATAAAAAGTTAGGCAAAACAGTTGTGAACAGCATCTCGCATAATAAGTTATTCATATATCAAACATAAATAAATGACTCCACTGTACAAAAGTGCCAAATGGTAACTCACATATTCATGCAGTAACATATAAACAACTGAAAATTGTATATCACTTTAAGAATATAAACAGAAACGATCAAGAGATAAAAGTACCATTTATGACTGGTTCCACTCATAAGCTTCAAGCAACAATGATTTATCTCTCCTTGCTCTAACATCTACTAAGAGTACAGAAGTGCAACATCAGTAGCAGATATCAAATGCAAACATTAATAAACCTTGATCCATCCATTCATCAAAACCCCCTCTGAGGGTGTATAAGTGCATGTTCTGAGGACAAGTTTTTTGACAAATTTCTGGACCCTTCTCCTAATGCCTGAGAAGGGTTTAAATACTGCTAACTAATTAACTTAATTACATAAATTTAGGATATGGTTTTAAATGACCGTTCTTCTGCTAAAGCAAAACTATTTCTAAAAATTGAATCTAATTCCTAACCATTTCTGTATTTGCTCCTTAGTGCTGCAAGCATGCAACATTCGCCTGGGAAGAGTCGGTTGGTCGCCTTCTGCTTTCGTTTGAGCTATGAAAATAGAAATAACAAGCACTGGCACCACTTTCTAGTAAACTAGAAGATATTTTCGAGAATCTTCCTCTGGCTGGGTGTATTCACTGCGTGTATACTTGGTAATAACCCAAATTTCTCTCAAACTGATTCTGCTTTTGCTATTTCGGTTTCCGGCCTTGCGAATGACTGAACAAGTTAGGGACTTTGCTCTCTGAACAATTTTCTGCATCGAAAACTGCCTCCGTTCTTTGTTCCGGGCTTTTCTGGTGCGTTTTCCTTCTTTAGCGCCTTTTTTCCTTTACCGGGCATAAGCTTCAGGATCTTTTGTAAACATGCTACTTTTGTGCGCTTTTGACTCTGAGCGTTGGATGGCCTATTGACATCAGCATCTGTTGAGTGATACTCTAGAATCTGTGGTCCTGTTGCATGCAGCATCCGTTTATGAAGGCATCTCTTCTCTGTTCTCCGAGCATTGACGCTTTCCCCTTTTCCTTAGATGTTTCCTGCACATTGCTTCATGTTATTTCCTGTCTTACAGTTTACGCAAAGGAAAAGAGTAATGATAATAAAGATTGACATGAAAGCTTTAAGCTCTTATGAATGTATAAAATCATGACACCCATAGCGAACTGACTCTTCGAAAAACACAAAATTGTCCTTCTTGAATACTTTGGCGTACATTCATTAATTTCTTTTAAGGCGCACGCCCAATTTTGGTTTACGGACAGCTTTCCTTGAATACTGCGCCGATGAACATTTGCGATGGGTGATTTCTGCGACTCGCATCGCAGCATCGCGGATCGCGTCGTCAAGATGTGTCATCGTAGAAATTCATGATCGCATTTATCGCAAATCGCATTCATCGCAGATCGCAGCATCGCAGATCGCGCTTAGTCATTCAATCATTGTGTGCTGCTTACGCGATGTTGCGATATGCAACGTCGCATATCGGCCGTCAGAGATTTCTTAAGATTTTTCATTTAAGAGCGCTTCATAATGTATGCGATGCGATGAATTTCGCGTCGCTTCTTCGCAGTTTATTATGCTCATAAGAAAATGTTTTATTCTCTTCTCGCGATGCGATACAGTTTTAAGGAGTTGAATACAAAAATTTTCATAAAATGTTTTTTTTGGATTTTTTATTAAGGGTCCCCATTTGCTTGGTGTTATTGCTAATACCAAACAAAAAGGGGGGTTGTTGGTGGCCACAACAGAAAGTTGGCAAAAAATTTGTATATCTTGTGGTATATGTAGATGATCTTTTAATGACAGGGAACAATGAAAGCTACATTGCATCCATAAAGAAGGAATTGGGGAAAAGTTTTGAAATGACTTATTTGGGCTATGTTCATTACTATCTTGGCATTGAAGTAACCCAACGTCCAAAGTCCATATTTCTTTCTCAAAAGAAATACATTGGAGATTTGTTAAACAGATTTGGCATGACAGAATGTAATCCTCTTACTACTCCAATGGAACAAAACTTAAAGCTCACATCTATTGAAGGAAAGGAATTTGAGGATGCAACAAAGTATAGACAGCTTGTAGGAAGTCTCATCTACCTCACTACTACCAGACCAGACATTTCATTTTTTGTTGGAATCCTCTCCAGGTTTATGCAAAAGCCTTGTGAGGGACATTGGTCTGTTGCAAAAAGAGTTCTAAGGTACTTGAAGGGAACTCAAGACCTTGGGATCAAGCATACACAGGTGGACAACTTCAGCTTGATTGGATACTCTGATTCAGACTTCGATGGAGACAAAGAAATTGGGGTATCTACTTCAGGATATGCTATGAGTCTTGGATCAGGAGCTGTCTCCTGGAGATCACGCAAACAATCAGTTCCAACAGATTCCACCACAGAATCAGAATACATGGCAGCAGCTGAAGCAACGAAAGAAATTGTGTGGCTCAGGAAAATTTTTGAAGATTTGCAGGTAAAACAAGTACAATCAACCCCACTCATGATTGACAATACCTCTGCAATAAAGTTGGCCAAGAACCCAAAGTTCCATGATCGAACGAAGCACATAAATACTAAATATCATCTGATTCGACATCATGTTGAGGCCAAGACAATTCATCTCCATCATTGTTCCACAAATGAGCAAATTGCAGACATCTTAACCAAAGCACTTGGAAGGGAAAAGCTTCAATGATTCAGAATGATGCTTGGACTCACCAACATCCCTTCAGATTAAGGGGGGGAATGTTGAGACCTAATCTTCATGATTGGGTGAATTTTATGTAAATAATTAAATTAGGAATGTGAACAGTCATCGGGAGATGAACTAAACAGTCACTCCCTATTGTATATAACAATGACCTACCTATGGAATAATACAAATCAGTTTTACTACCTATTGGAGTTACTACCTGGCCTGACAATATAGGACATTGAAAATCATAGAGATTTGGTCAGAATGATAATATTCACTCTGTATTTCATTTTGTGCAACAAATGTGTAATTTTATGCAAAAATCAACTATTGACAAAATGTTACCTCGTGGAAAATTTTCACGGGGTTTTTTGAATTGCAGGTCTTTCCATTGAGTTCTATGAGAATGCTTGGTGTATTTATAAATTTCTGTCTCAAACTTCTTCAAAAACTCTATCACATAAATTTCTTCTTCTTTTAAATCAATCCTTTTAGCACTTGTACTACTATTTGAAAGAAGCAATGTATAGATATATTGATATATCTTCATTTCACTTTTATGTTGGATAGTGATTGATGATTCATATCAATATGATATTTGTCATGAAACAAAGTCAATTTTTCAAAATGATCACATTTTTTACCACCAACACATTTCTTTTGGTAAAATAATTCATGATTTTCTCTTCCTCATAGAATTTCAGATATGAAATCATGGATAGTGGAAGGAGGAGTTGAATTTTTCCAATTTTTTTTACCAAAATTAAAGTAGGTCTCATAATATAATTGAAATTCCACCTAATAATGACAACAACAAGTGTCGTGTATAGTGATAGGTTTAACATACCATGGTTTTTGTTTCACAAAATTACTAATTGAGAGATTAATTCCATGATTCTCTTCTATGAACTTATTGAATAACTCTATCTAAATGGTGTCCAAGATATGTTTTGTATGTCATTCATATTGATTTCGTGCTATTCTTCACCACATCACATTCCTTACTTTTGGTGAAACATATGATTTTTTCATCCAATATTCATATATTTTTTTATTAACATCTTCTCCAAGTATATATTTATATGGTTGCCTACAAATAACTATTCAACAAGCAAACCCTTCATTTGCAATCTAAATTTCCTATGCTTGTGCAATGTTTTTTGTGAGGTCCCTAATGTTTTTTCCATGAATTTTACCAATCGATTTGATTTAGTACTTGATGAAACCACCGCCATTTGTATTTCTCTACGTCCACCTATTTCACCTTTTTTTCTATATCTTCCAATTGATTTTAGAGCACTATTTATATTTTGAATCACATTTTCCTTCACTTTTTTTTATCTTTCGTTGATTTTTTAATACCCAATAGTTTTGTAGCTTCTTTTAGTTTCTTTGATCTTAAGAGACCTCTCAAAATTTGAGCTTGAACTATCCCATTTTTATCTTTGAAGAACTTATCAATAATAAGCTTAACATGATATCGTATAACATGGTCAACTTTTTTATCTCCATATGTGCAAGTGTCGACATTTTGCTAACATCTCATCATCGATTGATTTCATTCGTACATATGAGAATTTAATGTAAATGCATATAAATATACATTAAATAATTATATTAAAAAGTAAAGTTCGTGAAATTGAAACTAATAAATATGTATAATTTCAATAATACATAAGGGTGATTCAACTTCTTCACTTGAAACTCTTTCAAAATCTTCAACAACATCATCAATCATTGGTTCATTTTATCTTCACTTTGTATTTCAACATTTTCAATATCATCATCAATGCTATGAGGAAAATCTCTCTTTGTTCACATTGAAAAATAATTTTCAAAGTAGTTCATCAAATAAAAATTGGATTCCACAATACACTATTAAATTTTAAATATCATTTATAATATTTACATTTACATATTTGGTTCAACTTCTTGTTGAGATTGATTTTCCCTTTCAATATTTAAGCATTCTTCCTTCTTTCTTTTGTAAGAGTTTCTCGAGTATTCTCTATGAGCCTCAGCGTCTCTTATTTGATCATATTTTCTATTGCAATTTCTTTGATTTTCAATGATAATTCAATCCATGTAGATTTTTAAAATCAAACCTAAAAAACTCAATTTCAAAATGTCGAAAAAAAATTCATTTTCAAAATCCAACAAAAAAATATTCACTTTCTTAATTCAACCTAAAAAACTCACTTTCAAAATTCAGCCCAAAAAAATCACTCTCAAAATTCATCCCAAAAAATCACTTTCATAATCTAGCCTAAAAGACTTACTTTCAAAATTCATCGCAAAAAACTAACCTTAAAAATCCAGCCAATTTTTTTTTTATCCAAAATTAGATGCAAAGAATTTTGGAAATCAGAAGTTGCACATGAAGAATGGGAGTGCAAAAATAATGTTTCAACCAAGTTTATTTATAGCATTTGGCTGAAAAAGTTATATCGAAGGGTTGTTTCATTTTAATGTTTCTGCCGTTGGAAAATATGGATAGGGTTTTCAAGTGAAATTTTAAAAATGTTTAGCCGAAAACATTTATCGTTTATTTTAATGTTCGTTCGTGGCAAACAAAAATTTAGGGGAACTCTTTTTTTGTTCGGTCGAACTATTTTGTGATTATAAAAATTATTTTTCCAACCAACCAAATTCCCTACATTATATTTTTTCATCAATACACTAAATCATCTTGATATTAAAAATAAGTGCCACAGGGTGACGATAACGGAAAAATAATGGCCAGTTGACTGAATCCGTTAGCTATCCTAAGTTAGTTGTTTATTGAAAATGTTGGATGACATGGCCCACCCATGCCTACAGTGATGCAACCCTCGCTCGTGGGTGGAGGAGGCATGACGAAACAATGAAACACAAAAATGTCCGATGTGGAGAATAGAACAATTAAGACAACAAACTGGGATAAGCGTCACTCATAACACTCCTTTCCCGATGCTTTTTCTAGCATAAAGTTGGCAAATCTGACAGTGATTAAAAACCCAGAGTATAGTCGACCTCAATAATTGAAATCACATGGTAAAAAATTGGACGATCCACGTCGACCGAAAACAAAATGATGTGGATACCCTATATACAAGGCCATCTACCACTACTGGATATGGATGACAATATTTCTTAAATTCTATAGCACTAGGCGGCATAGGTTCGAATCTATGGGCAAGGAAATGACAGCGAGAGCAATAGTAGTGATATGGTGGATAAGCACAAAAGATTGGGGAATTGAAAAGAGAAGAGTATCAAGATGATAAAATCCCTATGATTCTTGCCCACGGCCATGTTGTGCATGTTGTTACTATTGTCAGATTCCTATGGGTGTAAGTTCGTTACCCTATTTCTTTATGTTAGAGGAATATAAGAAAAACCAATTTTAGGGCGTACTCTAAATCCAATAATATTTTTGTAATTTAAGTGTAACAAAATTTTATAAAATATCTAATTTATTTATATATTCAAAATTTTAAACTAATTAAATTAAGCTCTATTACAAATTAATGAAAGAAATATAGTATACATTATTCAAAAGTCTTGATCATGGATTCCTTTTGGGATTCGAAAAATTAATAAAGTATAGTTATTATTGTGGATACTTCGAAATTCAACTCAATAGTATAGATTAATTATGTGCACACCTTATTTAAAGATCTTTTGATGGGTGAGAGTTCTTTTTAATGTAAAAAATAAAAAATTATTAATTTTTTATTAATATTTTTGTAAATCAACAATTTTTATAGTATAAAATTATATTTAAAAAAAAAATCAATGAGTTTTTCTAATAAAAAAAATATTTAAAATTTTATGTAAATTTTAATATTTAAAATATTAAATTAAGTGTATTTATAAAAAAAAAATATTGACAAAAACATTTACTATAAAACCCTTTTATATAGAGTTGAATTAAAAATTTACTTAAATTTATCTTAACTCTGTATCTACCAAATCCCTAGAGGGATTAGATCTATTTTAACTCTAAAAGAGGTTTGTATCTCAAGAGATTTGATCCCTCTTTGGTCTTGCTAGATACAAAGTTAACATGGATCTAGGTCAATTTAATCATTTTTATGTAATTTGATTTAGTCAAAATGTTTTATTTATAATTATAATTATTAATTTTTTTATTTTTATTTTTATTTCATTTTTAATATAGAATTCAATGAAGTCAACATGTTACACAAGGTGTTACATTACAACATCTCTACCATACTGGGGTAGGGGTGCCTTTGGGCTCAATAATTTATAATAATTTAATATTTAACATTTTATGCGCATATGGCATGGTCTTGCTTAGTAATGTAGTACTACACACACATGCACTACAATGATCATTTGTATGTATATAATGTATGAGTGGGTATTAATTTTTAGTTAAGTTTATATCATGGTTTAATTTTTATATTATTAATCAATATCTTATCAAGTTTATTCATATAGTGAACTTTCTAAATGTGAAAAATAAAGTCAATATATTGTACATATTGGAGGTACGTAAGGGAGAACGGAATTATGAGTATGAGGTATAAAAAGAGATATTTAGTAAAAATAATGGATATATTGAGAGAAGGTTAAAAAAGAGATATTTAGTAAAAATAATGGATATATTGAGAGAGGGTTAAAAAAGAGATTTTTTATCAATGTTTAGTAAATTAAGAGAATTCTTTAATATTTTATAAACATAAATATTGTTGGTGTTAAGATATGAGTTATTGATCCAATCGTTATGACATTTAATTGTCAATCCGAGGTTGTTAATTATTTCAAGGTATCATGCAAAGTCTATGCAGGCCACAGGTTCCCTTCCTAGTATTGAGCATTCATAAAATACAAGGCCCAACAGATGCTTAAATCGAATAACAACAAAGTAAAGAACAGTAACAACAACCTAGAGTAACAATAAAGTAAAGAAAAGGAATGACAGCCTAGAGTAACAACAATTCAAAAATATAACAAGATTATAAAATAGTAAAGAAGGAACAACAAAACATTAACAACATAATCAACACATACCTATTCACACGACTAAATCTAACAACGCTTGATGAGGAGAGTGGGCCCAACTCTCCGATCAGGGTTCTGGCAAAGAGTAAAGGTCACGTGAGACTATAGAATATTGGAATTTTCATTAATAAAAAAGGAATTACAATTGAATTATGTTTTTACACATCTCCCGTAAAAGACCATCATTTTGTTGCACGAAGCCTTACTTGTACAATTCATATTTTCATGAATAGGATTTAAAAAAACTCAAAAATGGTAGCAATCATGCATGCCCAAAAATATACAATAATTGTTTAGGTAGAAATATAATGTAAAGATAACAGTCAAGGTCGATAATTAGCTTCTCGACAGTTGAATAGTTCTAACAATCCTATCCTTGAATAGCGCTTCTAGCTCATTAATATCATCACACTGGCTTGTATCCCACTTAGCATCATTCATTGTGATTCTGCAAGAGAACTCAATCAGCAAGCCATCTAAGCAATGTTCCCCTAGGACTACACTTCATTAATCAACATTTCAAGAAGACATACCAATGTAATATACCTTTGTTGTTTTGAGATATAATGCAACCTCATAAAAGCTATGAAATAGGTAAAAACATATAGATAAAGGTGATTGAAAATGGGTAATTTCATCAGCCAACATCACCCCCCAACTGACTTGTTTGCATGTCCTCATGAAAATCCTTTCATCCACATATCAAGGTTAGATCTGCTATGATTGGCATGAAGCTGCGTGAGATTGTATTGTTTTGCCATATCCTTCACATGGAGTTTAAACCCATCTGAGTTCAAATGATATCATTCCACCAGTCTTCATTCTCAACATAAGAATGTCCATACTGATCAAAAGGTAGCTCGATAATAGGAAATTGGAACCTTAACCCCAGCCAACAAACTCCACAATGTTGTATACAAGCAATGCAGTTTCGAATTCTCCCCAATTCTCTAACAAAGTTGGGTGCCCCAAAGGGTTCTTGTACCCATACTGTTGATGATGAGAGCATCCAACACTTCTGACAAGCATCCTTGGCTTCTTCCTGAAAAGTGTAGTTCTGTCTTATGCACATGTGGACACACCATCGTTGTGTCCTAAGAAACCAGTCTTTTTGTCGTTCTAGTTTGAGAAACCAATGGTGTTTAGTAAAAACATCCCTAGATAGGAAATGCTCCATTTTGACAATGAATGGACGATTTGACTGGTTTTCCTCGAATGTATCTAGGTCCTTTTTCCATTTGACTTGATTAATAACAAAATATGTAAAATATCTCAACTAAATATCTCCTACAGATGGTACTGGATTAAATGATTGATCAGTTCCTAGGATATAATCATGCAGGTATAATTCACCTAGAAAATGTTGGTTAATATTACTATGAACTCTCAAAATCCTCAACAACTGCATAGGATATTCTACGTTGTGACTTATCTCCTACTGAGTACTTTACATACAGAAAAAATAGACATTATTCATGAAGGAAGAGGGCATAACAGTTAGCAGGGGGCCTACATGCCATTATTTGTTGCGTTAAGGTGAACATATCGTCTTTATCAGTTTTTAGTAATTGGACCTAATCCTGCAACTCTTTGACCTCCTTCTGCAACTTTTCCTATTTCCATTTAGCTCTTTAAATCTAATTAGTATAATCAACAACCACCCTTGCGACATTCTCCTGAATCTCCTTCATTTCCTTTCGATGGGCCTCTGTGGGAATTGATCCATGATGGAAACTAAAAGTAGTGGTCCTCTATTTCTAGATCTATGCCACCAAAAGAAACTCTCGAGCTATTCAAGATTGAGGGGCATCTAGGTTTGTGTATATGTTGAGGTCATCCCCTTATCCTCTGTCTAAATGACCACCAAAACTATCCCACCGGGTCCAAGGGTTACGATTTCTTGGTCAAGATTTATTTTTTTCCTTTTCCTTTCTTGTTTTCACAACTGCATCACCTGTTTCCTTAGTTTATTAATTTCCATCTTTAATTGAATGTTTTCTTTGAACAACAATCAATACTGGCTCTAAATGGGGCCTTTCCTTTTTACAAGTTCCTTGACAAATTATTGTTTCACCATAACTTCCTTCATCTATCTTGAGGCTAGTACTGGTCCTTATGGAGTAGCATTAGTAAATGCATAAACCAGTTCCTTTTTTACCACGACTTCATCTCTTTATTTGGATGTCAGTATTCATGGAATGGAATCAACACATCCTTATGTAGACTCTAGTATTAAAAAATTTCCTTCTATTTTCTCAGATGTTTGTACTGTTTCTTCTGGAGTAGTACTGACAACACTTTCTCCCTCAAATCGATCTAAATTCGACACTGGTTTTTGTGGAGTAGTGTCGACCACAAACTCTTCTCCTATTTTCTCAGGAATTGATACTAGTTCTTGTGGAGCAGTATCAATGGCCACCTCTCCTTCCATCTACTCTGAGGCTGATATGGGTTCTTGTGGAGCAGTATCAATGGTGACCTCCTCTTCCATCTGATGAGGAATTGATACTAGTTCTTATGGAGCAATATCAATGATGACTTCTTTTATTTGTTCCAAAGATGATATTGGTTCTTGTGGAGTAGTATCAGCAATGACTTCTTTCTCCATTTGTCCAGAAGAAAATACTGGTTCTTGAGGAGCAGTCTCAACAACAATCTCCTCCTCCAATTGTGCAAAGGTTGACAATGGTTCTTGTGGAACATCATCGACAACAACCCTTTCTTCCATTTGTTCATAGGCTAACACTGGTTCTTGTGGGGAAGTATCAACCACAACTCCTTCCTCCATTTTCTCTGGCGTCAATACTGGTTCTTGTGGAATAACATCAAAAACAATCTCTTATTACATTTGTTCAGTGGCTGATGTTGGTTCTTATGGGGAAGTATCAGCCACAACTCCTTCCTCCATTTTATCTGGTGTTGATACTGGTTCTTGTGGAACAACATCGACATCAACCCCTTCTTCCACTTGTTCTGACGTTGATACAGGTTCCTGTGATGCAGTATCAACAAAATTTCCCTCTCCTTCTGCAATCACTCCTACAAACTTCAATTTTGGAGGAAGGATTCTTTCTCTCACCACGCAGGTAGGAGAACAAAATTTCCTTTATCCTCTCGGTAGGGAGGCCATAAGTGGATAACAAGGAGTAACAACTTCAATTTCCATTTTATTAACCTCCTCTATTTCAGTTTCCCAAGTTCCTCCATTATTCCCTGAATCATCTTGTTGGTCCACCATTTCTTCGTCTCCTTTTTCCTCTACCTCCTCTAGAATTTGCTCCATTATTTCCTCTTCAAGCAATTATTATTCCAACCTTACATGCATTATGGCTTCAACTTCGTCTTTTGATAAATTGACCAATTGTTGCCAAGTCGCAGGAGTCTGTAACAAGACATGAATTACCAATAATATGATGAGCCCTGGAAGGCTTGGATGGAGACCAATCTAATGATGGTTCTGTGATGTCCGACCATGATATGGAATCACTATTTGATGGGTTGACACGGACGGCCTATGGAAGCCTTGGATGGGTTTTTATTGATGTGTTATATGAGATCCCACATCCATGCTTGGAATATGGCACAGGGGTGAATGGCTGAAGAGATATTTGGATCAGCCATTCTACGGTCGAGTGGAATGTGGAAGTCCCATCTCGAGTTTGGATTTTTCATCATTAATGAATAGTTATTTCTCCTTGTATTTCTATGATGATTTTGATGGATTATATGTGGTATATATGACTGTACTTTCATAAGTATTTTCTTTTGGTATTATGTTGGTTATATATGTGTTTTATGACAGCAGTCATGTGTGGATCTCATCATGTTTTTACTTATAATTGAATGATCAATGTATTTATGACCTAATGGATGGAATGGAAATTTGATGTGTGGACGCATCAATGGTTCTTAGTGATTCTCACCTAAGTATGAGACCCTTATGTTCAAAACTCTGAATTACCCCTATATATTACACATTTTTAATATGTCTAACGAAATGCCTTCATGGCTAGTAGGGGTTTAGTCAAGGCCTTGAATAAGTATTTTCTTTAGTATTGTCATTTCCATGTTATCTTACTGATTTGATGGGATGGATCAATTCTAGGTAGTGACCTAGGTTTTGAGCCTGAAAAAGTTGCTTAAATCTTGTTGTCGTTGGCACAACATTGACAATTCTGGTCCACAGTCGCTGGTAAGCAGACCTGTGAGAGCGACTTTAGGTTTATGGTCACTGCCTTACCCATATCATGAGAGAGAATATGGACAAGAGACCTAAAACAATAGTGGGACCCAGGGATAGGATATTTGAGTCACTGACTTTTCCTCTAAGGGTTTTGTTGATGATGTTGGATGTTTGTATAGTGTGTTTCCATTGGTTCAACTTCCTTAATGTGGCTTAGGAGATCAAATCATATCATAGCGGCCTCTCATCACATATTTACCTTGGCTGGCTGGTTGCTTGGGTACATGTGGGAGGAGGGTGTTACGAAGTGGTATCAGAGCATGGTTCACTCATCGGACTAGATGTCTCTCACACTTGTATTCCATATGTTGTTACAATTGCATGGTGTTTATCATTGTTGTGATGATGTTATCATGTGGAACTTAGCGTGATTTTGTGGGATGCATCGCTATGAGTATATGAATGGTTATGTCTTGTTATATATCGCCTACATGTCTCATGTGGTTTCTTGGTTACATTCTTGTCTTTTTGGTCGTATGTATCATTCTTGTGTATTAGGTTACATGATTATACATACAAGTGTTATTCATTTATGCTTGACTATATGTGTTATGTGTGGGAATGGCTCGTACTCGTGCTTGAGTGCTATCCACATGTAGGCTGGTGTCATGTCTACATTGTGGTTGTGCATGGTCCACATACAATGATACAGTTTATGTCGTCATGCATAAGGTCATTGTATGTATGGTTGTGTAATTCTTATGCATTTTCATGTTTGCATGTCGTCAAGTGTACCATGATGTAGTGGATTTTGTCATGCATGAGGTTGTAGTGTGTGATGTGTTAAGGTTATGCATTGATGATTGGACCCTAACTAGAATTACAATTGCATGATTATATGCTTATGTACTATTTTTATATATTGTTATGATTATGTTATGCATGTATCATGATGATATGTTGATCTTGCAGACAAGGCATCCTCCCCGAAATATACTAAGGTACGTTGGTTTATTGTGATTTGGTTTAGCTGACATGATATACCTTGAAGGAAGAAACATCAAATGGCTAGCATGATGGTTGACTATAGAGACTCTCCCTATGAATTTAAAGAGCGGTATGGTGTTGGGAATTCTTTCGATTTGGTAGTGACACTGAGAAGCTTAAAGGAAGAGATAAGGAGTTGTAAGGCAGATAATGATAGAATCATATAGTCATAGGAAAAGCTAGTAGAGGTAAATGCAGTCATACTTCAAAGCTTTCCAGATTTGCAGTGACAGGGGTTGCTTCATATTAGTCATAAGCAGGCAAAAAAAACTAATGGGGCATATGACAGTAGATCACATGGCGATCACCAATCAGATAGAGATAACATAATCTGAGATGGTAGATTGTTGGACACTTTGGAGAGGAGAAGGGGTAGACATAGGTATGATTCTAATTATGATTCAGATAAGCACTATGATCATCATTGTTATCATCCTTCGAGGAGGAGTGATAGGGGATACTTTCCGGATGAGTTTAAGAAAGCAAAGCTACCTAATTTTGATGGAGATGTAAATAGATCATAGGATGCACATGCTTGGTTACTCGATATGAAGAAGTTCTTTAGGTTGCATGCCTACTTAGAGAACATGAAAGCTAGAGTGGCTACTTTCAGTCTTAAAAGTAAAGTAGACATTTGGTGGGAACATGTGAAGAATATTAGGGACATGAATGAGGAACATCTGACATGGAGTGAATTTGAGCAACTATTCAAGAAAATTATCTGTCGGAGAGATACTTTGATGACAGGGAAAAATAACTCTATGAACGAAAGATGGGATCTATGACAGATGATGAGTACACTAGTAAGTTCCTAGAACTGTTGAGGTGTGTCCCGTACGTCAAGGAGGAGAAGGCTAAGATTAAGATTCATCAATGGACTATCAGTTGATGTTAGGTCCCTATACTACTAGTGTATCCCATTATTTTTATAAGTACAATCCCCTTATTATATTGTTGTGCCCATGTAGTCCCCACATTGTTATTACTGTGCCTCATAGAAGCCCACTATTGTTATTATTGTTCCCTTGCATTATTATTGTTATGTCGGTTTTGATTATATTATGACCCCTTAGACTCCTATATATAGAAAGGAGGTCTTTTCATTTGTATCATCCAAGAATTGTTTATTTGTGTAATGTAAAGGAGGTTTCCCCCTCGAAGAGGCTAAATTCTAAAGCATTTATCTTTGTTTTCTATTTTTTGTGAGCTGGTTTCATAACATTTGGTATCAGAGCTTTGGATTCTAGGGTTTCGCTGCTCCAAACAGGGCATCTTGGAATTTTCTCTATAACGTTTTCGCTACAATGTTTCAGAAGCTAAAACAAAAACCCATTTGAGAAAAAATCGGTTTGCATCTTGGGTCCGAATTTTAGATCTTTTCTCGCTATATTTTCAGATTTATGAGCTGAGGAAGTTAGGGTTTTTGCAAGCTCTAGAATTTCATCTCAAACAAGTCATTGTGGACTTTTCACTATAATTTATTTTCTACGAAGGTTAAGACTCTAAAATTAAAACCCATTTGTGCCACGATCATGGGGAAGCTCAGGCCCGAATTTCAGATCTTGTTTTGCTATGTTTTCGGAGATACAGTCGAAGACATTTAGGGTTTCTACAGGCTCCCGAATTACATCTCAAATAGGTGACCTGGGGAACATCGTCATAATTGTCTCTCTGAGCATCAGATTGAAATTTTGTAAGAAGTTACAGAAAGAGGATGGACTGCAGTTTTATGTGTATATGTTTCAGATCTAAAGGTAAAAACAGTGACACGTGGCACTTCATACAAGTTCACCCTTCTGAAAAGGTATATAATCAGGTCATCTTGGGAGATTGTGCATAACTCTTTTTTGGAGAATCAATTTAGATCAGACTAGTGGCATTGGAAAGAGGATGCAGAGGGATACTACAGGTCACAATTTCGGAAATGGACGATCCGAAATTACAGAGTTACATTCATTTCAAGATCGAGTTGCTAAAATCAAGAAAAGGCGATATGAGGAAGTTTGATGATAAGGATCTAGTAAGTTGGATACTACAGATGGAGCATTATTTTGATCTACATGAAATGCAACTGTTACAAAAGGTACGTATTGCATCTTCATAGTTAGAACTGGATCAATTTTTATGGTATAAAGGGCTTTGTTCTCGTAAACCACTTGTTACATGGTCAATTTTCATAGAGGAAATGATAGCACATTATGAGGATACAAAGAGAAGCACCTTCTTTAGCCGATTGATAAATCTCAAACAAAAGTGTTCAATGGCAGAGCACATTGAGGACTTTCAAGAATTGAATATAAGGGAAAATGATATTCCAAAGAAGAAGAGGATTGATGTATCCATAGGGATTTTAAAGGATAACATTCAACATGAGGTTCGTCTTTGGGAACCTGATTCATTGGAGAAGGCATTCAGGTTGGCAAGAAAAGTGGAAAGAAAAATTATGGAAACAAGGAAGTCTACCCCTCACAACTATAAAGATGGAAGTGTTGTTTCTCGTAGCCTTCTAGAACCTACAAGGTTGACACCACAACACTTGGAAGAAAAAAGAGAATAAGGACTTTGTTACAATTGTGATAACAAATACATTAAAGGTCATAAGTGTGCTGAGAAGAAATTATTTTACATTGATTGTGAAGAGGAGGAAGAAAAGGAGCAAGAAACATCAAAAGAAGAGGATATACACCAAGAACCAACCCCAGAGGAAGAAGAAATGAATCCGACCATATCTTGTAAAGCATTGGCAAGAATTACCAGTCCTCAAAATCTCAAGATAGAAGAACATATCAAGAAGAAAAAGGTTCAAGAAGTGAAAGATCACAATGAGAAAGAAGAAATGAATCCGACCATATCTTGTAATGCATTGGCCAGAATTACCACTCCTCAAACTAGCAATATAGAAGGACATATCAAGAAAAAAAATGTTGAAGAAGTGAAAGATCACATCGAGCATCAAGAAATGAGTCTGACCATATCTTGTAATGCATTGGAAGAAATTACCACTCCTCAAACTCTCAAGATAGAAGGACATATCAAGAAGAAAAAGATTCAAGCAGTGAAATATCACATCGAGCATCAACAACAAGTTCTCCAACTTTTAAAAGATAATGCCACCTTGGTGCAGAATTGAATGAAACAACAGGCAGATCAACATTGCAGTGACAGAAGTTTTGACATAGGTGATTGGGTATTTTTACGGCTACATCTCAAGCCAAGCTATTTATGAGAAGGAAATGTTAGCAATACTACATGCACTTAAGAAATGGTGACCTTACCTAATGGGAAGACACTTCAAGGTAAAAATGGAGCATGATAGTCTTAAATACTTTTTAGAACAAAGATTATTTTCAGAAGAACAAAAAAATTGGGTCACAAATATGTTGGGTTATGACTTTGAAATCATCTACAAAAAAGGGAAGAAAAATGTTGTTGCAGATGCACTCTTAAGAAAGGATGAGGATGTGGAAGCATTGTTTTGTGTTATTTCTATTATCCAACTAGATTGGATAAACGAAGAAAGGGATGAATGGAAGAAGGACGAAGAAGTGTGGCTACTCATTCAAAAGTTGCAGAAGATCCCAGTTCAAACAATATTGCCAAAACTTGACGAGGAAGAAAAAATCATATTGGAACCTAGAGCAGTCGCAGAAACAAGAACCTGACAACTACGAAATCGATCAATTTTAGAATATCTCATCAAGTGGAAGAACTTACCCGCTGAAGATTCCACATGGGAGAATAAGAATTTTATACAGAAGCATCAAGAACTACTCAAGCATTGAGGAAAACACTTTTTGAAGGAGAGGGGCATGTTAGGTCCCTATACTACTAGTGTAACCCCTCATTGTTATTAGTACAACCCCCTTATTATATTGTTGTACCCATGTAGTTCCCATATTGTTATTATTTTACCCCATAGAAGCCCACTATTGTTATTATTGTGTCCTTGCATTATTATTGTTATGTTAGCTCTGATTATATTATGACCCCTTAGACTCCTATATATAGAAAGAAGGTCTTGTCATTTGTATCATCCAAGAATTGTTCATTTGTGTAATGTAAAGGAGGTTTCCCCCTCGAAGAGGCTGAATTCTAAGGAGTTTATCTTTGTTTTCTATCTTTTTGTGAGATGGTTTCATAACAGTTGCATTCAAAGATAGGATTGAATTCGATGAGCCTAGATCATTGGAGGGGGCCATTCAAAAGCTGAAGCATTTATATGAACACTCGAGGCGCAACACTAAGACTAAGTCAAGATGGAGAGATAATGTAAAGAACAAAGGGAAATGGGATAAAAAGCGAGCAAGATCACATGGTAGAGATAAAAAGGAGAATGTTGCACCAACTCAGAGGTTCAATGCATCATATAGAGGGTAGGGACATCGATCTAAAGAAAATAATAAGGATGGAGGCTAGAAGCCTATAAAGTGTTGGACTTGTGGAAAAGATCATCGTAGGAGAGATTTTCCAAAAAATCAGGGAGGTAGACCTCAGATATACAGTGCACAAGAGGCACAAACTATTGGAGACGCTGGTCAAATTCCACGTATCTATGTAGCCTTGGATAACAAACAGGCAGAGCATCAAGCATCTATCATCGAGATGGATGGTAAGATTTGTGATCAAGTTATTTCTATTTTGATTGACATTGGATCTAATTATAGTTATGTTAGTCCTCACTTGGTGGATAAGTGTGGTTTGAATAGGAGTTGCATGTAGATTCTTCGTTAGTGTAGTTGGCTACAGGTACAAAGAAGCGAGGGTATCATTGGGTAAGATATTGCACATTTGACTTAAATGATATGCCTACAACAACACATTTAAATGTATTAATGTTGGGTTCATACAATATTTTATTGGGCATGGATTAGTTGTATCTACATAGAACCAAGGTTGACTACTATGACAAAGATATTGAGTGTGTTGATTACAATGGAGAAGCAAGAGTCTTACAAGGAAAGAACAAGGTCATATTCGTTAGGATGGTGATAGCCATGCCAGAAAAGCATAGCCATAGGAAAGGGTGCAAGCTACTCGGAGTGCACATTTCTAGTGATAAGGGTAAGGAAGTTGAGGATGCAGATGTTTTGAATAGGTATCCAATTTTGCAGCAATTTCAGAATGTATTCCTTGAGGACATTATAGAGATGCCACCTCATAGAGAGGTAGACTTTTCTATTGAGTTAGTGTTGAGGGTATCTCCAACATCTAAAGCACCTTACATTACAAGCACACTTTAGTTGGTAGAAATGAAGCTACATATGAAGGAAATGTTGGAAAAAGGATACATTAGGCCAAGTGTATCACGATGGGGTGCAACGGTATTGTTTGTGAGGAAGAAATATGCTACTCTTAGATTATGCATTGGTTACATGCAATTGAAAAAAGTGAATATCAAGAATAGGTACCCTTTGCCAATGATTGATGACTTGTTCGCTTAGTTGAAGGGAGTAGCAGTGTTCTCAAAGACTGACTTGAGATCCGGATATAATCAAGTACGCATCAAAGAGGAGGACATTTACAAGACTTTGTTCAGGACCAGGTATGGGCATATGAATTTGTTTTACTTCCATTTTGCTTAGCTAATGCTCTAGCTATATTCATTTGCTTGATGAATAATGTATAGTGTCCATATTTATATAAGTTTGTTATTGTTTTCATTGATGATATACTGGTATATTCTAAAAATGAGGAAGAGCATGCTGAGCATTTAGCAGCATTGTTGAGGTTGTTGAGGGAGAATTAGTTATATTCTAAGCTCAACAAGTGCAGTTTCTTTGAGATTGAGGTGCACTACTTGGGACATGTTGTCTCCAAGGAAGGCATTCCAGTAGGTCCCGAAAATATAAGAGACATTATGGAGTGGGTAGCTCCTAAGAATGTGGATGAGGTGAGATATTTCATGGGTTTGGTAGTCTATTATAGGAGGTTCATCAATAACTTATCAAAGATTTCTTATCCCATTACATCTTTTCAAAGGAAAGGTAAGAAGTTTGAATGGACAAAGGAATGTGAGGCTAGTTTTGAGAAGCTCAAGCAGTTGTTAACACATGCACCAATGTTGAAGATTGCAGACCCAAACTGAGAGTTTGTGGTGTGCACAAATGCATGCAAGAGAGGACTTGGTGGATTCCTTATGTAGGATGGACATTTAGTATGCTGTGAGTCACATAAACTAAATGAGCATGAGAAGAACTATCCCACTCACGATCTTGAGTTGGAAGCAATTATACATGCATTGATGACGTGGAGACACTATCTTCTAGGCTAAAGGTTTACATTGATGAGTGATCACAGTGGGTTGAGGTATCTATTTGACCAACCAAATCTGAATGGTAGGCAGGCTCGGTGGTTGGACACAATTAGTGAGTTCGACTTTGAGATCAAATAGATCAAAGACAAGGACAAAAAAGTGGAAGATGCTCTTAGCAAACTAGTGCAGGTGAATCACTTAGCAACTATGAGCTCTTATGCAATAGATTTATAGGATAAGATCTTGTGGGCAGGAAAATAGGATTTCAGATATATGAAAATTGTGTATAGGTTGCAACAAAGTACAGGTATAGGTACATGTATAGGTAGTGGTACAAGTATAGGTGGAGGTGCACATGACTTGGAATATTGCCTTGCAACAAATAGATTGGTTAGTTTCTGAGACAGGATATATGTGTCAGATGAGAGTGATCTCAAGAAGGTGATCTTGAGGGAGTTTCATGTGAAACCATATTCAGGTCAACTGGATTACCAGAAGACACTAACAACATTGAATAGATCTTACTATTGGTTGAACTTGAAGAAGGATGTAGCAATGTTTGTGGCTAGATGTTTTGATTGTCAGCAAGTGAAAGTAGGGTGTAAGCATCTAGGTGGACTTCTACAGCCGATCACGATTCCAAAATGGAAAAGGGAGGTCATTTACATGGACTTCATCACAAGGTTGCCAAAGACAGTGAAGCAGCATGATTCCATCATGGTCATCGTGGACAGGTTGAAAAATGTTGCACACTTCATTCCAGTGAAGCATACATTTTCAGCTTGTGATGTGGCACAGGTATTCATCAAAGATGTGGTTAGACTACATGGTGTTCCGAGGAAGATTGTGTTAGATAGAAATGCGAAGTTCACTTCCAATTTTTGGAAGGAGTTGTTTGTAGGTTTGGGAACATAGTTGACCTTTAGCACAACTTATCATCTGCATACAAATGGATAGACAGAGAGTGTTAATAGGATATTAGAAGATATGTATGTGATGCATCAACAGAGGAAGTGGGAAGAATATCTCCCCTTGGTTGAGTTCTCATACAACAATGGTTATGAGGAGTCATTGAGGATGATTCCCTTTGAGACATTATATGGGAGGAATTGTGACACTCCTATTAGTTGGAGTGATCTGGTTATCAGGGTATTGATTGGACTAGATATGCTGGCAGACATGAGATACGAAATGCAGGTAATCATGAAGAATCTAAAAGCAACACTGGATAGGTAGAAGAGTTATGATGACAGGAATAAGTTGGTAAAGGAGTTTCAGGTTGGGGAACAAGTGTACTTTCGCATCAAACCGAAGAAGATCTCCTTGCGGATTGGATAATGTGCCAAGCTAGCACCACGGTTTTGTGGACCCTTCAACATTATTGAGAGGTTTGGGCTAGTAGCCTATCAACTTGCACTACCTTCAACAATGAAAGTTCATGATGTTATCCATGTCTCGTTGCTTGAGAAGTCTGTTAAGGATGTTCATCATGTAATTGATGTAGGTTTTAACCCTGTACAGAAATTACCTGCATACGAATTCTAAAACACAGAAAATAAACAATGTGAGAGCATAACACATAAAACACATATACACAAAAATTTTCCCCTGGATACCAAAATCGGGACTGCCAGCTTGATTTTCATTATATTCCTTTCAATGTTACAATACATATATATACATGATGAAGCATCCAATACCATGGATCGAAAACCATTGCGTCCAAAACCATGGATAGAAAACCATAGGTAGGTTCACCCAACCTAATATAGGGTCCAAAATAAAATTTCCCAAGGCGTTGCCCCAAACCCCGTAGAGGGGGGCTACCCGCCCCCCTCAAACACCCCGGACAGGGGGGGCTGCCACCCCCCTTGTGACCCCCACGCTACGAAATAGGTGCAACGAAGGGGGGGCTCCACACCCCCCCCCTCTAACCCCCCAGTTCACTACTTAAGTTAGTTGTGGAAAGAATATAACACAACCCAACATTCTCCCACTTGTTGTTTTCTTTCCACAGGGGGCCATAAGAGAGCTAAGTAATTTTTCCAGCCTTGAAACGCCCATTGTTTCTCTACAATAGGAGAACATCTAAGAGCTCACATATTTTGTCAATGCATCTGCAGTATTCTTCAAAGTGTCCACCTTTACCAGCAACACCTTTTTGTCTTCTATCATATCCCTCACAAAGTGATACTGAACATCAATTTGCTTTGTCTTTGAATGATAAGTAGGGTTCTTTGCCAAGAAAATTACACTTTGGCTATCACAGTATATCCTTATAGCTCCCTATACTAACCCCATACTTGAACACAATCTCTTCAACCAAACTGCTTCCTTGCTTGCATGAGTGGTTGCCATGTATTCTGCCTCTGTAGTTGATAGTGCCACTACAAATTGTTTCTTACTCATCCAACTGACTGCACCTCCAAATAGGTTAAACACATACCCACTTGTAGATCTTCTCTGATCCAGATCTCCAGCCCAGTCTACATCAACAAAGCCATGAATATCCAACACTTTGTCCAATCCTAGTCTTTCTTGGTAGCACAAACCATAATCACTAGTGCCACGCAAATACCTGAAAAGCCGCTTCACTGTTGTCCAGTGCTCCTTCCCTGGTTTTGACATAAACCTACTCAATACTCCCACTGCATGTGCAATGTCTGGTCTAGTGCAGACCATTGCATACATCAGGATACTGACTGCACTTGCATATGGAACACGGGACATATCCTCTTCCTCTTCTTGTGTCTTGGGACACTGTTCAGCAGATAACTTTACACCTATAGGAATAGGAACCTTCACCGGTTTACTATCTTGCATATTAAACCTCTACAGTATTGTCTCGACATACTTCCTCTGGTTTAATCAGAGCTTCCTCTTTGCTCGATCTCTTTTAATTTCCATGCCCAAAATATAGTTTGCAGCACCAAGATTTTTCATGTCAAATTTGGAGGACAATTGGGTCTTCAAATCCTGGATAATTTCTTTGTCATTTCCAACCAACAACATATCATCCACATACAAGACCAGATAAATAACACGGTCACCAATTAATTTAAAATACACACAGTGATCTACTTTGCTTCTGGTGAAGCCAAGTCCCCGTATAAATGTATCAAATTTCTGATACCACATTCTTGGTGACTGTTTTAACCCATACAAAGACTTCTTTAATTTTCATACCAGTTCTTTCTTACCCTTCACCACAAAGCATTCAGGTTGCTTGATGTAGATTTCCTCTTGCAGATCCTCATGAAGAAATGTTGTCTTCACATCCATCTATTCTACCTCAAAATCAAAAGTAGCAGCAACAGACAAAAGTAACCTAATAGAAGTTACCTTGGCAACATGAGAAAAAATATCAACAAAATGAATTCCCGGCACTTGGGAATAACCTTTTGCTACCAACCGAGCTTTGTATTTCTCCACCTTTCCTTCTGCATTTCTCTTCCTCTTGAACACCCATTTGCTAACAATGGGTTTCCTTCTAGCCGGCATCTCCACCAGATCCCAAGCCTCATTTTTGTGCAAAGATGCCATTTCATCAACAATGGCCTCTTTCCAGAGTTTCCATCCTCTGAATCTACTGCTTCCTTCATAGTTCTGGGATCATCATCAGTAATAGATAAAGCAAAATTTGAATAGAAAGCAGATGGACTATACCTTTCTGGCTGCCTTCTTTCTCGAACTGATCTTCTCACACCTGGAGTTTGTGGCTCTTCATCTTCTAATTCCTCCTCTGCTGTAGAGTCTGATTCTTCCTCCTTTAGCTCAAACTCTATCTTCTTAGGTTCCTTTGGTTGGACTTCATGTTTAATAACATCTTTCACCTCTCTAAACTCCACATCTCGGATATACACAACCTTCCTTGCTGCTGGGTTCCAAAGCTTATAACCCTTTAAACCATCCTTATCCCCAATAAATATGCACTTTTCATATTTACTATCCAACTTGGTTCGTTTCTCCTTTGGAACATGTACATATGCATCACATCCAAATACCCTCAGATGTAAAAGAGAGGGTTTCTTACCAGTCCATACCTCTTGTGGAGTCTTATCCTCCAACGCTGATGAAGGTGATCTATTGACCAGGTAAGATGTTGTCTCCATCGCCTCTGCCCAGAATTCTTGTCCTAACCCAGCACCATTGAGCATGCTTCTTTCCCTTTCCATCAACGTCTTGTTCACTCTTTCTGCAACTCCATTTTGCTGAGGTGTATATGGAGTAGTCTTCTGCCATGCTATACCACAATTCTTATAGAATTCTTTAAATTCCTTACTGCAAAACTCTCCATTGTTATCTATCCTCAACACCTTTATCTTCTTCTCTGTCTGGTTTTCCTCCAGAGCCTTAAATTCTTTAAACCTGTCAAAGACTTCAGATTTCTTCTTAAGGAAATATATCCATGTATTCCTTGGGAAGTCATCTATAAATGATGCATAGTACACAGACTTACCCAGTGATGGAACCTTCACAGGTCCAAACACATCACTGTGCACAAGCTCTAATATCTCTTTCGCCCTCTTACCACCAGAGGGGAAACTCACCCAATTCTGCTTCCCATATACATAATTTTCACAGAAATCAAAATCCAGAGAGCTATTACTCATACCTTCTACCATACCTTTGTCATGAAGTATTCGAAGGCCCTTCTCTCCAATATGTCCAAGCCTTTGATGCCACAACATGTTCTTCTCTCCAGAGACCACTAGATTTTCTTCTCCACTTTCAGGAACCACGGAACTATTACACCCATCAACAATAGTGCTACCTTGCAGCTTGTACAGAGTTCCAGTCCGAACTCCCCGCATCAATATCAGTGCTCCCCGAACCATCTTGCATGTATCCTTCTAGAACACTGTTTTTACACCTGCATCATCCAACTTGCTTATAGAAATCAGATTTCTAGCCAATGTAGGAATATGTAGAACACCCGGAAGTGTTCTAACCCTTCCACCTTGCAACTTCAACTTTACTTTTTCGCGACCAACGATGCTAGCCTTCTTATCATCCCCTAAGAAGACATCACCACCATCGTATTTCTCATACTCGTAGAACCACTCTCTATTGGGAGTGAAGTGAAAGGATGCACCTGAGTCAATCAACCATGCCTCATGATCTACATGTGTACTTGAAGAAGCCAATTACACATCCCCACCTTCATCTAAGGTGGTTTTCGCCTCTGCAGAAGGAGCATCATCAGATCCCTTTCCTTTATCAGAAGCTTTAGATTTACAATACATTTTGAAGTGCCCTTCCTTTCTGCATTTCCATCACACCACCTTTACATGTTTTCCTGGAGAATTCAGGTCTCCCTCTAGATTTAGATCTCCCACTCGATGACTTATTTTTGTTTCTGTTCTAGGACTATCCTCATACAGACAAGGCATCACCGTTCTGGCTCTCCATATTTTTCTGTGTCATCTCCTCCATCAGCAAGGATGAGACTATTTCATCAAAATGCAAGGTAGTTGCATTGCTACCTATTGCAATTACCAGACTATCCCACGAATTTGGTAGAGAACACAACAAATTGATGCACTTATCTTCATCTGAAATTTTAATATCAACAAATGCTAACTGACTTACCACAGTATTAAATGCGTTCAGATGCTCTGTCACCAAGTCTCTGTTGGTTGCTCTAATTGTTTTCACAATTCGAGCTCCACATAAATTGTCAACCCGAGAAGGTCTTTTTATTTCAAAGGTAATGGCGCACTGGATATGCTCAATTTCAAAAGCGGGATCAATGTTGTAGTGAAAGAAAGACACACACCTGTTAATTTCATTAATCTACTAATTCATACTCTACTGAATTAAAGCTGAAGTCAATCAAATTATAGCAGAAACGATTTCTCTGTTACAGTAAAGGAAAATCAATCTACAAGAAAGGAAATCATTCAACCATAGCAGGAACAGGACCCTATTCCCTGGTGAGGAACTTCAGCACCTGCTGCCTGGCACTAATCACACTGTAAGAAAAGTACTTCAAGAGATCAAGACCCTATTCCCAGGAACAGGAACCTTCAGCACTTGTCCTCTTGTTTCTAATCACACTGCAGGCAAAGGAAAGCAATCAATGGGAGCAAGACCCTATCCCTTTATGCAGGGATCTTCAGCACATGCTCTCAACATCATTCACTCGTGCATTCAATACGTGTAGCGCTAAGAAACAGAGTATTGCAAACCATGTAACTAGTGTTTCAACAACAGAATTAAGAGAAGTGCAAACACATAAAGAAATAAACAAACTACAGGAATCAAAAGGGTGAATCTTGTGAGGAAGGCGGGCCCTTTCCTTCTCACAAGATTCCCCAAGAGAAAGAATTAAATTGAAATGCTCAAAAGAAGTTTTTATTCATCTGTCAAAGTAACTGATACATTACAGAAGGAGACTAGCTCCAATCCTCCACAATACTGTCCTGTAACTCACAATTCAATCCCCTCTAATGATGATGTCTCCTCTTTTTAAAGAGGAGACATCATTTACAATTTACATGAGAGCGAATATCTCGATTCTGTTTTCTTCTCCAAAACAGGACTATTCTGTTCTTTAAAAAGAGATATTGTTACAACCGAGACAACAGAAGTGCTATCTTCAGGATAATCCAGGTAACCGTATCCTCGGGTTGCTGCTACTATCCACAAAAAGTTCTTCCAGAATCGCAAATTACGCATAGCGGGTTTTGCGTGCTTGACGGCTGTTTCAGCAACTGAGTTAGCTGTTTCAGCAACGAGGCCAGCTGTTTCAGCAACGGAGTCAGCTATTTCAGCAACGGAGTCAGCTGTTTCAGCAACGGCCGCTCGTTCCCAACAAGGCATATAACTTATCTGCGATCTTTGACTTGTGTTAGCAACAATGCACTTCAATTAATGATAAAATATAAGAGTATTGCGGAATTAAATGTAAGACAGATTAATCATATAATAAAGAAGAGGTTTCTATATACCTTGGGATAAAATGGATGAAAAAGACATTGAAGTTCATAGTTTAAGAGTAGAGTGGTGTCAAAATATATAGCAAAAATGGTACATAGTGGGGTCCTAACATCCCCCCCAGCTAAAAATGTTGCATGTCCTCAGGCAACCCCTAGTCTGAATCAGAGTCTGAGTACTGGGATTGAGCATGCAAATTACTCAAGCAGTAGCTGGAGAAGGTGGCATCTGTAGGAGCTCGGAATCCGTTGTTGGTCTACAACTGTTGCCATGCCAAGGCTTCCTCTCTGTCAGTCAATTGGTAATGACATTGATATTCGGCCGAAGGCAGCCATAAAATTGGAAAACGGAAATGATACCCAATCCAGTTTACTCCACAATGTTGAATGCAATCAATGTACTTAGGGACCCTGGATAATGCAGCTTGAAGATTGAGCGGGTTAAAAGGATGATAATCCTGTCTTTCCTTACATGACTGCTGCCAAAAGATATCATTGGCCTTCAATGCAGTAGTACCCTTCATTCTAATGTGCTCTTGACACTTAAAAAGTATTGAAGCCTGTAATTGCTGTATGTGCTCCTTCATTCCTGGCTTCTGCAAGAATTCACAATATTGTGCTGTAAACGTGGCTGGGCCTACAGGCTTTGGTCTAATCCACAGGAGTTTATTCTCCTCATTATGACTGCTTGCAGTGAACGCAGTCTGCCAAGTAAGCTGGTTAGACAAAAATGAAGCAAATGCCCTGATTTGTATATCGCCTGCAATTGGAATAAGATTAACTCTCCTATCTTCAGGAATGGCCTCATTATGAAGGTAGAGTTCGCACAACAGATGCTGGTCACTTTCAGGGGCCTCCTTAAAGGTCTCAACAAATTTCTCTGAAGTCATTAACTCATATGGTCTGCCATTTGCTATTGCTTTTAATTGAAAATAAACTAATCGTTCAGAAAGAAAGAGAGAGTAATTTACAGAGGGTTTACATGTAACCATCAATTTCCGCACTAATGAGAACATCAAGGCTATCCGTGCTTTAGACTGTCTGGCTTCCTTCTTATACTCCCTATGCTCTTGCAGTATTTGGTCCCAGCTATCCCAGTTAGCATATACATGGTTCTGCCATTGCAACTTATGCTGTCGTAATATTATATCTTGTTCTTCAGCATATTGCTTCTTCCATCTGTTCATCTGTTCCAATGGATTCCATGGCAGAGTCTGTGTCTTTTTGACAGAAGTAGTGGGTTGGGACTCTGTTTCCTCTGTCTGGATGGCTACCTCAGAGGTAATGCGTTGGGGCATTGTTTCTTCTGTCGGGATGGCTGCATCAGAAGGAATGTGTTGGGGCATCGTTTCTTCTGTCGGGATGGCTGCATCAGAAGGAATGTGTTGGGGCATCGTTTCTTCTGTCGGGATGGCTGCATCCGCCTGCAAAGGATGGGATATCTGTGGTTTGACTTCTTCTTCTTGCTTTATAGAGGGTCCTACTGGTTCTTGTGGAGCAGTAGGGCATTCCTCTTTTATTCCACCTGTCGTAGATGTTTCAGGGAGCTGAATCTTAACTACTTTGTAGCCTGCATCCTGATAAATGCTGCCACACTCCTTGCACATATATTCCATACATGGCTCCCTATTTTGCATTGAGGCTACGTGTGCTAATGTATGGAGATTGAGTTCTCTTTCAAAAGCCTCCCGAGCCATGGTTAATTCAGTTTTGTAAGCTTCTAATTCAGACTTCAGGAACTCATTTTCCTCCAGTAGAGATGTCATAGTATGTGGACCTTGTGTGTTGATTGGCTCTGTTGGAATATTTTGTTGATGCACGGTAGTAGCTGGTTCTTGCACCACAGTGGGTGGTTCTTGTGTTTCATCCACCGGGCTAGGAATGGATTCTTGTGCTCCAATGGCTGGTTCTTGTGTTTCAGTCACTGGGCTGGTGACTGGTTCTTGTGTTTCAGTCACTGGGCTGGTGACTGGTTCTTGTGTTTCAGTCACTGGGCATTTCCCACTATCATCCTGCTTGGTGTGTTCTTGTGCCTTAGTGACTGGTTCTTGTGTTTCAGTCACTGGGCTAGTGACTGGTTCTTGTGGAGCAGTCACTTCTTGACCTATAAACAATGTCATATTATCCCGGGGCGCTGGTTCTTGTGTGGCAGTGCCTTCGGACGAGCCGGGTTGGGAAGTTTGGAATAGGGATAAAGATTTTAATAGAATAGTGGCAAAGTCAGGGAAAATGGAGGTGGATTTTGTCTCAACAGTCGTTTTCCTTTTTCTTTTTGGTAGGAAGGCAGCAAAATTGCTGCCCTTCCTTTTCTTTGAAAGGGAGGGCTTTTTTCTGGGGACAGGGTTTTCCGGAGGGGTAAGAATTTGAGATGTGGACCTTGTCCGTGGTCTGGAGCCTGCGACTGCTGAGGTTTTCTTCTTTTTCTTAACGGGTGAAGAAGGGGGTGTTAGAGAATCGTCACTAGGGACTGGAATAGTGGGGGCAGTTGGCTCTGCTAGATGAGGCGAGTTCGGGGTTGGGCCAACTGGAGAATGCAGAATTTCTTCCTGTTGTTCTTCATGAGGAATCTCTGGAATGTCATGAGGACTTTCAGATGGTTGAGGCATTTGGTCCTGCTGACGAATTTCCGGAATATCCTGAGAATTTTCGGGTGGTTGGGATATTGGGGTTTGTTGAGGGATTTCGGGCAGCTAGGGAATTTCAGGTACTTGTTGAGGAATTTCGGGTGGCTGGGGAATTTCAGGTGGGGCATGCAGAGGGGGATTTTGCTGAGAAAAACCCCTCTGTATCAGCAACTGGCATAAACGGTGATGGGTAAGGGATGACATTGGAGATTTGGCTCGTTTACAATAATAAGACATG